>CM051530.1:45396037-46646037 GCA_028017165.1 Herpetospermum pedunculosum
GGAAAGATAATACCTGCATCTAGGAGTTTGTGTATCTCAGACAACACTACCTCTTTCATTGCAGGGTTCAGTCTCCGCTGAGGCTCTCGGGATGGCTTTGCTCCCTCATCCAGCCGAATCTTGTGCATGCACAGCACTGGACTCAACCCGTGCAAGTCTGCCAATGTCCATCCCATGGCTCGCTTATTCTTTTTCAAAACCTCGACCAACTCGCCTTCTTGCTCCGATGTAAGCTCCTTGGAGATAATTACCGGAAGCGTCTCCATTTCACCCAAGTATACGTACTTGAGATGACCCGGCAACTCCTTCAATTCCAACTTGGGAGCCTGCAAAAGAGATGGTAATATTTTAGTTGGCTTTTCGCATGTCTCTAAAGCAAAAGTAGGCTGTTCAGATAAATCAGTCAATATGGGTACACTACTTTCAACTTCGCCAACAATTTCAGTAAAAACGAGTGGGTCATCCTCTTCAACAACAGTCATGCATTCTTCTTGTTCTAAAGTATCTATCAGATCAATTTTACAGACAGAATGCACATCAGCATGTTGTTTCATGGCATCAAATACATTAAATTCAAACACATCCCCTTCATACTCAACAGACAAGGTACCATCATGCACATTAATTTTTGTCTTAGCGGTTTTCATGAATGGTCTACCAAGTAAAACAGAAGAGGTGGACGTATTTTCTTCCATATTTATCACATAAAAATCAGCAGGGAAGATCAAGTCTTTAACTTTAACCAACACATCCTCAATCACCCCTAGAGGATGAATAGAAGACCTATTAGCTAATTGGATAATTATACTAGTTTCCTGCATACCTTCTAAACCGAGATTCTTGTAGACTGAGTATGGCATAACATTAATTGAAGCTCCTAAGTCTAACATGGCGTGCTTGATTTCTCTATCCCCTATAGTACATGGCAAGAGGAACATACCTGGGTCCTGGCATTTGTTTGGAATACCTTGGGTTATCAGGGCAGAAACATTCTTGCTTACCACGACTCTCTCAGCACATTTGGTCTTCCTCTTCATGGTGCACATCTCCTTTAGAAATTTGGCGTACCTTGGGATTTGCTGAATTGCATCAAGCAGCGGTATATTGATCCCCACTTTCTTCAGTGTCTCAAGAACATCCGCGTCGTGAGCTTCCTTAGATGGCCTCGCCAGCCTACTAGGAAAAGGAGCGACGGGAGTGTAAGACTTCATAGAAATAATAGGAGGAGTTACAACAGTTTCAGAGGGTATTGAAGAACACTTATCTGGAGATATCTCTGAATCTTTTGGAGGACTCTCGGGAGTGGTACGTGATTGTACTTCTTTGCCACTTCTGAGGTTTATCGCACCGACGCTTTCCGCTTTGGACTCAATTTTGCTCATTCTTTCCTTCACCTCCGTGAACTCATCTCTTAGAGATTTAATCTGCGACCTTGTCTCATTACTAGCTTCCATGAGTGATTTGAACATGCCTTCAATGGCTTGACCTGAAATAGAAGAAACAACCTGAGATGATTTTTCCTGCATCGTATGCACTAAACCAAATACCTGAGACACTTGTTCCTTGAGCTCTGCTACGTCTGTAGTCATTTTAGCGTACTCGTTTCTTCCTCCGTACTGGCGACGGTTCTCGGCTATATTAGAGATCAATTGTCTGGCTTCCGCAGGTGTCTTCTCCCAAAGGGCTCCCCCGCTCGATGCATCAAATCTGGCAGTCATGCGGAAGCAACCCTCCATAGAAGGATTCGATAAGCGCGGTTTCTGCTATCAGGTGGTTCGGGCATTTTTCACAGAGTTTGATGAATCTCTCCCAGCATTCATGAAACGCCTCGTCTTCTTTTTGTTTGAAATGGTTGATATCTTTTCTCACGGCTCTGGCTTTTGAAGCTGGGAAATACCTTTCCAAGAATAGACTCTGCAGCTTCTCCCAAGTAAATATGGTTCCCAATGGCAAGTAATGTAGCCAATCTCGAGCTTCGCCTCTCAAGGTAAACGGAAAAGCTCTCAGATAGAGCTGATCTTTAGTTACACCGCCTGGCTTCATCGCTGAACTTGAGATTTCGAACTCTTTGAGGTGTTTATAAGGATCTTCATCTGCTTCACCCCAAAAGGAAGGCAAACGGTCAATAAAACTTGATTTAAGCACAAACTCACCTGAAATTTCCGGGTAGGAAATACAAGAGTGTTGGTGGCCAATAGCAAATGATGTCCACTGTCTGAGCGTTTTTGGGGCTCCGTTCTCATCATCAATCTCCATTTTCTCAATAAAAATTTGGCACTTCTAGCACACTTAAACAACCAGATCAAGATTGCAAATAATAAAAGAATAAACAAAATTTTAAAGTAAAAGTTAAAAGTCTACAAATCAAATTCAAATTAGGCCGAATTACACTTAGTTCCCCGGCAACGGCGCCAATTTTGGTAGCGATATTTTTGAACTATCGCCAATCATCGGGTTGTCGAGACCCGCCAAAATGAATTTATAAGTGCCCGAATTAACTAAACTATTTGTAGAATAGTAGCAACGGGGTCGATCCACAGGGAATTAAGGTATTTTGACTTAATCTTAATTAAATTTGCAAACGATTAAAGTAAGTAAAATAAGGGGAATTGTTGGTTTGTCGGTAACTAAGATAGAACCAAGCAAATGAAAAATTTAGCTAACGGAGTTTCCGACTCGGGACGATCGGAATAGATTTAGCATTCCTCTTGGATCATAGGCTGACGCGTATTATGGTTAAGCAATTTTACTAATGCACAGCTCGTCTTCAATTAATAAATAAATCAGACGTGCTCCATGGATTTAATTAGTCATAATTAATTATGCTAATTAAGCATACCGTTCGGACATTGGCGGCCAACGCTCTCCCAAGACCGAACGGTAGCAACAAGCTAACTGTGACGACTATCTAATTTGGACGCGAAATTAGTATGTCGATTTGGAATTCTTATTCGGGAAGAAAGAACACCAAGGGCATAAGGACGCCAGTACGCTCAAGGTGCCTTAAATCCTTGTTACTTGGCGGAAACGAGAGGCACGGCATCAAATCCTTTAACAAATGAGCATGCTCGAAATCAAGGGTGCCTAGTCCTAAATCATTCAAACGTGCTCATAGATTAAGCTAAGAAATGGAATTCAATTCAATAAAATACTCAACCAACTCAGAATTTTCAGTCCTACAACCTCACCAAGAGTTCATACTACATTTATCCTTACAATCCCGAGTCAAAAACAGTAAATCTACTCACTCATGACGTGTGTGGTGTGGGACGGCTTCCAATCGAGCTTCCTAGCCCCTCCCATGGTGGAAAATAGCTGCTGGACGTCAAAATCAGGCGCGGTGCTCGAGGTGGAAGATGATAATGGCGGCTAAAATCGGACAGAAACTTAAGTATTCCGTCGTAGCGTCGAGACGCTAGGGCAGCGTCTCGACGCTGCGCCCTAAGTAACGCGCGCGCAGTCGGGGTGGCGTCGAGACGCTCGCACAGCGTCGAGACGCTTGTGCGGCGTCGAGCGAGCGTCGAGACGCTATCGCTCGACGCTTGCTCTCGGGTTTTTCTTCAATTTAGCGCTTCAGACTTCGGAGCGTCGAGACGCTCTGGCAGCGTCTCGACGCTGGGCAGCGTCGAGCTAGCGTCGCGACGCTGTCGCTCGACGCTAGCTCTCGGGTTTTTGCATGGATTTTTGCCTTCAATTTCCCCAAAGTGCTGAACCTTCATGCCTTTGCATGGACCTTCCCCGGAAGTGTTCTTAGGCCTTTAAATTGCGATATTAAGCCCCGAAAAAAAACGCCGAAACGCTCCCGAGGGCAAATTACCGAGAACACCTGCAATAATCACATATAAACAAGATTAAGCCAATAATAAACGTGAATTAGGGACATAATTATAGCTCCAAAATGGAGCTATCACGCTTCTCGAAGGCACCCAAGTTTTGAATGTTGTTTCTGTTTGCTTTAGTTTATTGTTTTGGGTAGTTAAGTTGTTTAAGTTTGCCTGTTTGTTTTTGCTTGTTTGTTTTAGGAGAATTGGAGGCTTGCTCGTATTTTGGACCTAAAATGGGAAGAAAAGATCGCGCTTCTTTCTCCGCCAACCTTTAAAAGATCATGGGAGTTTTCGTGTTCCCTCTATTTGTTCTTTAAGCCTTTTCATCTCATTCCAGGTGGTGATGGACCCTGGCGGTAAATAATAGAGTCAATTCTTCGTTTTGTCTTTCAACGTGAAGAGGAATGCTCTCAAATTCAGTTGCTCCTCCGTCACACCTGGGGGCTTCATCCCCGCACATACGTAGTGGAATTCCATTAAGTGTTTATTCGCATCCTATCCTACATTTCCATGAAAAAAAGGTAATTGGTGAATTAATCCATACTTCAATTCAAAGTTACCTGCAACTACGGGATACGTGATGAAGAGAGGTTGTTGGTTCAAATCTGGCGCTACCAGTTGCTTTAAAGTCCTTGGTGGTTCGTTGTTCGCCATTTCTTCTCGCTTCGGAGTACCTGAACCGTCTCCTTCAAAAAGCCTCCGACCTTCTTTGCCTTCTCTTCTCAACCTCCGTTCCTCTCCCTCGATCTCTGGAATAAACTGCAATTCACTAACTTGAGAGGAACGGTTCATACAATTCGAGAGAGATAAAAAATATACAGAACAAAAATTTAAAAAACAAACAGACAAATCAAATTCAATCAAAACAAATTAACTTAAACTCCCCGGCAACGATGCCAAATTTAGTAGTCGACTTTTTTATATAGTCACTTTATCAGGGTGTCGAGTCCTGTCAAATTAAATTTATAATACCGATCTTGCTAAACTAACTTGTAGTTAGCGGCAATCGGGTCGATCCGCAGGGAGTTAATTCTAATCTTGTCATTAATTGAATTGAATTTGTAATTAAAATGCGACAAGGGGGTTGTGATTGGTTTTTAGATAACATGCAAAGAAAATAAGTGCTAACGGAAAAATCAAACAGTTATGCGAACGTGTAATATTTGGGGAGTCGAGATCATCGAACTCTATAAACTTAGACATAGCCATTTAAGCACACAAACAGTCACCCAGACCCTCCGTAGCAACCGTCTCAAAGAAATTAGTTAGATGGGTGCAATTCTAACTAAACATGACAATTAATTAACTAAAGGCGATCAATCCTAAATTAACCAAAGTCAGTAACGGGCAAATTGTGATGGATGTTTGACTTGGATAGTCTAAGCCAATATTCCGATTTTTCTAATTCTTCGGGGTTAGCTAACACAAACTATGGGAACATGCAATGCTACCTACGGCTTCATCAAACCCATGTTACTTAGGCGATTAGGAGAGACATGACATCACTATTCTAGATAACGGTATAACATACATACATTCATGAGCGTCAATCAATCTTGAACACATGCTAATAAGGATAAAATCAGAGGAAGTAGATGCTCAAAAGATTAAGACTAAGTAGAACTCAAAATCACAAAAATCTCAAATCATTACATTAATTGCAAATCCCTAAAATTCCTCAAATCTAACACTTACCTCTAGCCTTCCATGGGAGTTGGAGGAATCCAAGCTTCCATGGGAGCCTTAGAGTTTATACAGCACCAAAGGGGGAAGAAAAGCTTGAAAATGGTGTAAAATGGCGGAATCCCGAGGCTAAAACGAAGATAGAATATGACCTAAAATCGGAGAAGACGACTTAAATAGCTACAGGCAACGTTGCGACGCTATAGACGATAATTTCCTGCGCGCGCGCTCTCGGAGCGTCGAGACGCTCCTTATAGCGTCCCGACGCGGGGCCTATTGTGTCAACTTGATCTTTTGGCTCCTCTTCTTTGCTCGGTACACTCCCGAAGCCTTATAATGACCTTCTTAGCTCCGAAATGCGCTCTTTGGACTCCACGAGCTCTTTACCGCGAAACACCTACAACAGAGGCAATTAATCCACAATAAACACGACATTTAGCCATAATTAGGGAACAAATAATAGCTCTAAACGAGAGCTATCAAATACCCCCAACCTAAATCTTGTTAGTTCTCGAGTAAGGCAAACTATGAATTATCACTAAAGAATGAAAATTGCATGCTAACGACTCTAACCTCAATGCTTATGAAATCAAGGCATTTACAACAAAAAGAAGGCAGTCGATTGCATGCACTAATTAAGAACATTTAAAAAATTAAACTGTTACTCCCCTACGTGCGTGTGTGATTAGCAAACTTATCCTAGCTCTTATAGACCCGGAAAAACTTCATGCAACCCTACATCTCGTTTTCCCCATACTTCTAGCAGTAAAGAACAGTCTATGGCCTTTCAACATTCAAGAGAGTAACAAATCAAAATGCCTAAATTTTCTATTTCTTTTGAGTACTTTGTACTCTTTCACTTTTATTTTTTTGAACTACTAATTTTTTTTTTTACTTTGCTTCTCCAAGAGAGCCTATCATGTCAAACTTGCTTTCGTTCCAGCTTACCCGCAGTTTCACTGCACAACGTATCTGACTACGGACAAGCTTCACATTTTAAGGACTATACTCACTTCTCAATGCACATTTAAGAAGGAGTATCTAAGGAGATTTTTTTTTTTTTCAGGCTTATAGCTTTGCTATAACTCAATTAACTTATTAAAACCTATCGCATCAAGCCTTCCCTAGGGGTGCCTTTTGGGGTGATAACAAGATTTCAAGCTATATAAAGCAATTCTAAGCCTACAGAGTCCAAAATAAGAATAGAACATAGGTTAAAGTATGAAGAAAAAAAATGGCAAAGTGTATCAGTTGAACAAATGGGAGAATCGAGGAAGAGAGAGAATGAGCATTTGTGGAAGGAAATTGGTAGAAAATCAATGGGCCCCACGTACTCTGCAATGGTAATCTCATTGAGCACAAGTGGTAGAGAAATTGTGTAATAGGATTACAAAATTTGAGGTGGGATCCACAGTTTCATTACGCTTACCGATTTTGATAAACGCTCTCAAACCGTAATAAATGTGAGTTCTACTATCAGAATTACCGATTCATTACATTTGGATGTAAGTAAACACAACATAGAGCAAACCTTTTGAAAAAAATGTAAAAAAAAAAATGTGTATTTTAATTATGAACATTTTTAGAAAAAATGTTTAAAAAACATACGTGTAGTGAATCCAAACCCACCCTAATAAGTGGGGGTTTTTGTACGGATGACCCACCCCTCGGGGGCCGCGAGGTTTTTTAACTCTCATCGCAAAAACTTATGTTTTTTTTGACCTTCTCTCGTGATAAGAAAATCATTCGTACCCTTCGCTTATCACGAGGAGATCACAGTTGTCTCCTCGTGATCGTGATAAGCGAAGGGTACGAATGACTTTGTGCACTTCCTTATCACGAAAGAAAGTAAAAAAAAACATAAGTTTTAAAAAACTGACGAAAGAAAGTAAAAAAAAACATAAGTTTTAAAAAACTAGATTAAAAAACCTCGCGGTGCTCGAGAAGTGGTCATCCGTACAAAACCCCCTAATAAGTGCTGTTTCCCGTACAAATCCCCCAACAATTCTTTGCAGAGTTGCTGCCACAGAGTGCCACAATCATGGACAACTTTTTAATTCGTTTGGTGAAGCTATTGCCGATCTGATGCAAATCCCTGTCGCCCTCCATTGTCATCTTCCTGCCAAGTTCTTCAATTCCATTACAATGCATTTTCATCTCCACCAGAATCACCAGCAGCTCCACAGAGAGGGCTCAAATGGGTAACCCTTCAATCTCTCTCAGATTCACCATTTTTCTCTCCCTCTCTCTCTCAGTCACCCCCTTCGCTCCATCTCTCAATTACAACAAACAATCGCCAATTCCCAAAGCCACCCCCTCCGATTTGCTCAATCTTCTCGGTTCTAAATCTCAAGCTTCGACTGTGAACCCTAGCGTAGCGAAGGAGCTAAAATCCTGTTTCAATTTCCTTGTTCCCTTCAATCCAAGTCAATCCATCGTGAAATGCTCGAGTAGACGGAGCTTGAGGTCCACCGGCTTCGGTAATAGGAGTCGGAGAGAGGAGGATGAGCTCGTTTGGTGGCCGCCTGCATCGGTTCTCGAACTCGCTCGGCTTGCTGTTGATTCTGGTGGTGATCCTGGGGCTATCCATAGCACCCTCGATCCGGCCGTGATCCCTGTGAGTTTTATTTCTATACCTGAACTTGTTAAATGGAAACTTTATGGCTAAATTATTGTTTTGTTAACATGTGGATGTTGTTGGACATTTCACTTGAGACGAAATGAATTTTGATGATGGGCGAGTTGGGTTTTATGTGTCTAAGTTAGACAAATTTCATTTACAATTTGACATATCCATCGTTAAGTGATATATTATTTTAGTTCATGGATCTCACACTATTCTTAAATGTGACTAATATGACACACAATGAATGGAAGTAGTATGGAAAACTTCCAGTACTACTCTACTAGTGTAGTACTAGGAAATTTCTCGCCCAGTAGCATTCGAGTAACATCCCACAACTCTAAATATTTTGAGACCCATTCAATTTTTTTAACACATTAAAGGTTTAATTGAGAACTTTAGGGCGAAGGGAAATTTGAGAAATGAGAATTGCCTAAAAATTTAGGGACATTTTGTATATTTAGTGTTTTCGTTACTATGTGAATGTTAGAATGTATTGGTGTAGTCTAGTAGCTTAAGTTCTTCAGTTTAATGGCAATGTAACCTCAAACAAGTTATAAGTTTAAATCATTCTAATGAGTGTGCATGTTTTGTGTTGTGAATCAAATTAATATTCAAGCCTAGGTTGGCTGCCTATCTTTGGAGTATATGAGTTAATGTCATCTTTGGAGTATATGAGTTAATTTTCATTAGAATGGCATAAACCTTTCGGTTAATTGGAACATGATATCCATGTAATAAGTCTTGAGTTTAAATCATAATTAGTCTCTGTGTTGGATCTCACGAATCGAACTAATACTTAAGTTTACCTGTCAAAAAGAATGTTAAGAATAAATGACTACTCAATAGTTTAAGCTCTCAATTGTTCTACATTATATGAACATTGATGTCTTGTGTTATGTGGTGATGAGGGGGAAGACAATTACAAACTCTAAATGGTTGAATTAGGATTGGAAACCTAGTTTATTAACCCCTGCCCGCCTTAGTAATATAACAGATACCGGATGTTCATGGATCGAAAAGACGCAAATGCGAGCTCACAAGAACACCATATGGGAGACGCTTCATAAGTGAGGTCTGTCTTTACACTCCAAAAAGCTATTGTTTATGATCCGTGTGACATTTGATTTGGACTTATAAATGGCTTTTGGTATTCAAATTGCAGGAACTAAATTCATATTTTCAGTTCCTGTTTGAGCTCATTGTTGCTCGATCTGCCGCTATGGGGTTAAACATTACATTGAACCGTTTTGATTTATTTCACGGTCATCTTTTTCTTGCCTTTGACAACAACAGGCTCGGTATTCTGTGAGTTTTTTTTTTACTTGTTTTCCTTTCCTTCTGAAACCTGCTACTTGATCCTTTGAGATTTCATGTTCTCTTTTGTGGGATGTGACAAGTTTTGCATTTGGCAGGTTTCATGCCAAGGAATTCCCAGCTTATGATAAAAAGGCTTTTCCATACAACATGGGCTATTGTCAAATAGGTATGATAAAGACAAACTGTATGGTGCATAATATGCAACCTTTTTTTTTTACCCTAGGCTCCAGCTTCATGGAAATGGAATGCTTTCACATGAATGAAAGCATACAGTATATTAGACCATAAGCCTTGAGCTAAAACCAAATTGTTAGTGTTAATTGTTCTAAAAAGCTCATGAGAGATTTTTTATGGGAAGGGGTTGAGGAGGGGAAAGGGGCGCATTTGGTTAATTGGGAGGTGGTGGGAAATCCGATAGGCATGGGGGGTCTTGAGTTGGGTAATTTAAGAATCCGTAACCAGTGTTTTAAAAAGCCCTCCTAGGCGCAAGGCGCAACGCTAGCGCCTCAGCCGCGCCTATTGGAAAGCCCTAAGGCGCGCGCCCATTCGTTTTTTTTTTAAACCAAAACGGTAGCGTTTTGGGTAAATCATTAAAAAAAAAAAAAAAAAAAACCCAAAACGCAAGGGTTATCTGCGTTTTGGGTTTTGGGTTCCTTCAATTTATTTTTTAAAAAATCGATCACATCTCAGACTCTCCCCATTTCTTCTTCGATTTTTTTTTACGCCCAACCCTTATTTCGATTTCTCCCACTGCCGGCTGCCATCAACTCGCCGTCGCCGTCGCCCTCGTTGTCGAACCTCTCCGTCGCCACCAACGAAAAAAATTCAGTAAATAGGTACCTGACCTCCCTCTCCCTCAGTCTCTTTCTCTCGGTCTTCTCCTAAACCCAACTCTCCTTAGTTCCTTAGTTTCAAATGGCTGAGGATAGTTTAAGAAGAGATCCCGCATGGAAATATGCTCGATTGCAAAATGCCGAAAATGTAAATATAATGGTTTGTAGTTTTTGTTTAAAAGTAACCAAAGGAGGGGTTTATAGAATGAAGCAACACCTTATTGGTGGTTTTCGAAATGCAACGACATGTAGAATATGTCCGGATCATGTTAAGGAAGAACTTCAAGCATACATGTCCAAGAAAAAGGAGATTAAAGGCCAACGAAATTTGATTCCGGACATTGATGATGTTGAAAATTATGGCGATGATGACGAGGATGAAGATGATGTGTTGATAACCCATTCGAGCAAAAGATCGACATCCAGTTTAGAATCAATGAAGTCTTCTTCTAAGAAGCCAAAACAAAAGGTTCCAATGGATTCATATTTTACTCCTAACCCGAAAATTGTTGTTCAAAATCGCACGAATGATAAGGGTAAAGGGAAGCAAACAACATTGAATGCGGTCTACAAAAAGGAGATGAGAGAGAACACGATTCAAAGAATTGCTCGATGGTTCTACGATGCTGGAATTCCTCTCAATGCTTGCAATTACCCGAGTTTTGCACCTATGATCGAAGCAATAGGACAATTCGGCCCTGGATTGAAACCACCGACCTATCATGAACTGAGAGTGTCATGTTTAAAAAAAGAGTTAGAAAACACGCGTGAGTTGATGAAGGGTCACACGGATGAGTGGGCCAAGGTTGGATGCACTATCATGACCGATGGTTGGACGGATAGAAGAAGTAGGACATTACTTAACTTCTTAGTTAATAGTCCAAAAGGCACAATGTTTATAGAGTCCATTGATGCTTCATCTTACGTGAAGGATGGGAAGAAAATGTTTGAATTGCTTGACAATTTTGTAGAGTGCATTGGAGAAGCCAATGTTGTACAAGTTGTTACTGATAGTGCCTCGGCAAATGTGATGGCAAGTAATGCTAGCTCATTTTGAAATTAGTCTCACACTCTTACACATCATTTCAAATCATTTTAAGTTGTCTAATCTTATCTTACTTTACTTTGTTAATAGGGAGATTGTTAGAAGCAAAACGACCAAATTTAGTTTGGTCACCATGTGCTGCCCATTGCTTAGACTTGATGTTGTAGGATATATACAAGATACCAAATATTCGCCAAACACTGCATTTATGGTTGTCTTGGATTGTTAAATATGATGAGACGATTTACTGGTGAAAAGGAGTTGGTTAGACCAACTAAGACTCGCTTTGCTACAACTTCCATGACATTATCAAGTATACATCGTCAGAAGAACAACTTGAGGAAGATGTTTACTTCGGATCAATGGAAGAATAACAAATGGAGCAAAGAAGCACAGGGCAAGCGAGTTGTTCAACATATTCTGAATGCTACTTTTTGGAACACAATTGTGTTTGCTCTGAAAGTCTCAGGCCCTCTAGTTCGAGTTCTTAGGTTGGTGGATGGCGAGAAAAAGCCTCCAATGGGATATATTTATGAGGCAATGGATAGAGCTAAGGAGGCCATAGCTAAATCTTTTAATGGAAAGGAACAAAAATACAAAAAGATTTTTGAAATCATTGATCAAAGATGGGAGCTTCAGTTGCATCGTCCCTTGCACGCAACCGACTCTTATTTAAACCTAGAATTCTATTATTCAAATCCTAACATTCAAACTGATGATGAAATTACGAATGGGCTTTACACATGTATGTCAAGAATGGTTCCTTCTCTAGAGGTTCAAGACAAGATACTTGAAGAGCTGACCAAGTACAAGAAAGCTGAAGGATCTTTTGGCCAAATGATAGCCATACGACAAAGAAACAAAAGATCTCCAGGTAAAATGTACTCTGAGTGTTTGATAATGTTTTTTGTTGAATTGAAAGCTATTAACATAGGTTTGAACTTCTCATCTATAGTGGAGTGGTGGGATGATTTTGGACAATCAGCTCCAAACTTGCAAAAGTTAGCTGTGAGAATTTTAGGTCTTACTTGTAGTGCCTCTGGATTCGAACGTAATTGGAGTGTTTTTGAACAGGTTAGTTAAATTCTACTCAAGTATCTTGAGAATTAAGTTTTATTGTTTGAATTGTTATGGAACTCTCCTTATACTTGCAGCTTCATAGCAAGAGAAGGAATAGACTAGCTCAATATCGCCTGAATGATTTGGTGTTCATCAAATATAAGAGAGCATTGAAACGTCGATATAATGTTCAAGATGTCATCGACCCCATAATTTTAAAAGATATTGATGATAGTAATGAGTGGTTGACTGGGAGAATGGATGATGATTCTGAAGAGGATGGGGATTTTGTATTTGATGATGTTGATTTAACATGGGGCGATGTTTCAAGAGCTTCTGGAGCAAAAGAACTAGCATATTATTCTAGAAGCTCATCAAGAACCAAGGATAAAGGTCAATCTTCTAGTTCTTCCTTCAGACCGCCACCGCCACCGCCTCCGCCACGAGGTCCACGACCCAAACCCACACTAGTAAATTTTCATGACTCTGAGACTGAAGAAGAAGATACAGATGGCTATAAGTCTAATGATCGAGAGGATGAGGCTGAAGAACTATTTAGTGATGAAGATGATGAGTTTGATGTTGATACTTAGGATTTTAGTTTTATTTATTTATGATTATTGTTGTGAGTTGAAGACTTATGTTAAAGACTATTGTTTACATTTTATATATTTTTTTTTGTTTGTTAGACAGTCATTTCTTTCCATGAAGGTCTTTAAATTGTGTATATATACATGTCTATATTTTTTTAAATGTTTTTTATGTATAGTGCGCCTTGCGCCTAGGCTCCAGAGGGTCTTTGCGCCTTAGTGCGCCTTGCTCCTTTTAAAACACTGTCCGTAACCAGTCTCTGCTTACAAAGTGGCTCTGACGGTTTCCCCTCGAGACTAATACCCTTTGGCACAAAGTCATCGCGATCAAGTACGACCCTCATATGCACAAGTGGATCGGGTAAGGCCAAAGACACCTTCAGAAACCCTTGGAGGGATATCTCTAGCTTGATTCTTTGTTCTGTGGAGGATGGTAAGGATACTTATTTTTGGGAGGATAAGTGGGTGGGGGATTGTCCCCTCTGCTCTCAGTTTCCTAGGCTTTATCATCTGTCTTCCTTGAAAAATCAATATGTTGCGGTTATTTTAAATCAGCCGGAGAGTTCTCCTTCTTTCTCCTTCCACTTTCGTCGGGCTTTATCCAATAGGGAAACGACAGATGTTTTGGCTCTCCTGGCTCTTATTGGGGGGACTTACTCTTAGTCCGGGTAGGAAGGATGTGCGCCTTTGGACCCCTAACTCCAGTGAGGGTTTTTTCGTGCAACTCCTTTCAGAGCCTGCTTAATCCTTCCCCAGTTAGCGAGTCGGTCTTTTCTTCTCTTTGAAAGTCCCTAAAAAGATTAAGTTTTTTGTGTGGTTGGTCATTCACGAAAGAGTTAACACTTTAGACCGCCTCTTGAAAAAGAACTTTTCCATGGTTGGTCCCCGCTTCAACTCGACAACTCCGGTAATGTAAGGTAAGAAACCTCCCTCTCTCTCGGTCTTCGGTCTTCTCCAATCTCTGTCACTTCCTTTGTCTCCTCTCTCTCTCTCTGTCTATCCTAAACCCAAGGTAAGAAAACTCTCCTTAATTTCAGATGGTTGAGGACAATTTAAAAAAAAAATCCAGCATGAAAATATGCTTGATTGCAAAATGTCGAAGATATAAATACAATGGTTTCTAGTTTTTGTTCAAAAGTAACAAAAGGCCTAGTTTATAGGATGAAGCGACACCTTATTGGTGGTTTTAGAAATGCAACGACATGTAGAAAATGGTCAGATCATGTTAAGGAAGAACTTCAAACATATGTCCAAGAGAAACGAGATTAAAGACCAATGAAATTTGATTTCGGACATTGATGATGTTGAAATTATGGCAATGATGAGTCATGACGAGGATGAAGATGATGTGTTGATAACCCTTTTGAGCAAAAGATCGACATCCAGTTTTGAATCAATCAAGTCTTCTTTTAAGAAGCAAAAACAAAAGGGTCCAATGGATGCATATTGTACTCCTAACCCAGAAACTGTTGTTCAAAATCGTAAGAATGATAAGGGAAAGCAAACAACATTGAATGCGGCCTACAAAAAGGAGATGAGAGAGAACACGATTCAAAGAATTGCTCGATGGTTCTATGATATTGGAATTCCTCTAAATGCTTGCAATTATTCGAGTTTTGCACCTATGATCGAAGCAATAGGACAATTAGACCCTAGATTGAAATCACCGACCAATCATGAATTGAGAGTGCCATGTTTAAAAAAAAGAGTTAGAAAACACACGAGAGTTTATGTAGGGTCATACGGATGAGTGGGCCAAAGTTGGATGCACTAACATGACCGATGGATGGACGAATAGAAGAAGTAGGACAGTACTTAACTTCTTAGTTAATAGTCCAAAAGGCCCCATGTTTTCAGAGTCCATTGATGCTTCATCTTACGTGAAGGATGAGAAGAAAATGTTTGAATTGCTTGACAATTTTGTAGAGTGCATTGGAGAAGTCAATGTTGTACAAGTTGTTACTGGTAGTGCCCCGACAAATGTGATATCAGGTAATGCTAGCTCCTTTTGAAATTAGTCTCACACTCTTACACATCATTTTAAGTTGTATAATCTTATCTTACTTTACTCTGCTAATAGGGAGATTGTTAGAAGCAAAACGACCAAATTTAGTTTGGTCACCATGTGCTGCCCATTGCTTAGACTTGATGTTGGAGTATATATACAAGATCTCAAATATTCGCCAAACAATGAAAAGAGGCATGTAGATCAGTAATTTCATTTATGCTCGGCTTGGATTGTTAAATATGATGAGACGATTTATCAGTGCAAAGTTTTACCTGGAGATCTTTTGTTTCTTTGTCGTATGGCTACCATTTGGCCAAATGTTCCTTCAACTTTCTTGTACTTAACCAACTCTTCAAGTATGTTGTCTTGTACCTCTAGAGAAGGAACCATTCTTGACATACATGTGTAAAACCCATTAGTAATTTCATCATCAGCTTGAATGTTAGGATTTGAATATAGAATTATGGGTTTAATTAATAGCCTGTTGCATGCAAGGGACGATGCAATTGAAGCTCCCATCTTCGATCAATGATTTTAAAACCATTCTTGTATTTTTCTTCCTTTCCATTAAACGATTTAGCTATGACCTCCTTAGTTCTATTCATTGCCTCATAAATATATCCCATAGGAGGCTTCTTCTCGCCATTCACCAACCTAAGAACTCGAACTAGAGGGCTTGAGACTTTAAGACTAAACACAATTGTGTTCCAAAAAGTAGCATTCAGAATATGTTGAACAACTCTCTTGTCTTGTGCTTCTTTTCTCCATTTACTATTCTTCTATTCATCCGATGTAAACATCTTCCTCAAGTTGTTCTTTTGACGATGTATACTTGATAATGTCATGGAAGCTGTAGGAGTCTTAGGTCTAAACCAACTCCTTTTCACCGGTAAATCGTCTCATCATATTTAACTATCCAAGACGAGCATAAATGAAATTACTGATCTTCATGCCTCTTTTTAGTGTTTGACGAATATTTGAGATCTTGTATATATCCTCCAACATCAAGTCTAAGCAATGGGCAGCACATGGTGACCAAGCTAAATTTGGTCGTTTTGCTTCTAACAATCTTTCTATGAACAAAGCAAAGTAAGATAATATTAGGCAACTTAAAATGATGTATAAGAGTGTGAGACTAATTTCAAAATGAGCTAGCATTACCTGCCATCACATTTGCCTAGACCTATGAAGCACGGATACGGATACGAGATACGGATACGGATACGACAGGAGACGGCGATGCGTCAGTTTCTAAAAAACTAGGATACGGATACGTTGAGGATACGCTCTTTTTTAATAATTTTTAGAATATATGTAAATTAAACATAAAATACAAAATATATGCCAATAAAAAACATATAATGTCAAGTTAATTAAACCCAAAATACTTTTGTTTTTTTTACGAACCTAACAAAGGCTTTGTAATTAAACCCAATAAAGTCAAAAGCCCAACCCAAACTACCCACTAAAAGCCTACAAAACAGTTTGTAATTAAAAAAACCCCAACCCTAAAGATCTCTCCAAGATTCTGCTTCCCCATCTGCTTTCTTTCCCGATTCTACCTCGCTCCCCAAGAGTCTACTTCCCTTTTCTGTTCTCCTCCATCTCTCCGCTCCACTATTGTTGATCTACCCTACCTCCCTCTACCTCCGACAGACTTCGCCGCCGACCGCACCACTTGAAAGGTTTGATTTTTTTTTTTGGTTTTTTTTTTCTCCAACGTTTCCACCACGTTTCCGTGCGTGTCCAAGCCGTATCCGAAAATCAAATAAAAAAAATAAAAAATGGGATACGCAAAAGTGCGTATCAGACACGTATCCCCGACGTATCCCAAAGTATCCGTTTCCGAAACGTTTCCGAAACTGATTCTTTGCCCTATACAAGGTATCCGTGCTTCATAGGCCTAGACATATCAATAACAACTTGTACAACATTGACTTTTCCAATGCGCTCTACAAAATTGTCAAGCAATTCAAACATTTTCTTCACGTAAGATGAAGCATCAATAGACTCTATAAACATGGTGCATTTTGGACTATTAACTAAAAAGTTAATTAATGTCCTACTTCTATCCGTCCATCCATCGGTCATTATAGTGCATCCAACTTTGGCCCACTCATCCATATGACCCTTCATCAACTCACGTGTGTTTTCTAACTCTTTTTTTTAAACATGACACTCTCAATTCATGATTGGTCGGTGGTTTCAATCCAGGGTCTAATTATCCTATTGCTTCGATCATAGGTGCAAAACTCGGGTAATTGCAAGCATTTAGTGGAATTCCAGCATCATAGAACCATCGAGCAATTCTTTGAATCGTGTTCTCTCTCATCTCCTTTTTGTAGGCCGCCTTCAATGTTGTTTGTTTTCCCTTATCATTCTTACGATTTTGAACAACAGTTTCCGGGTTAGGAGTACAATATGCATCCATTAGACCCTTTTGTTTTTGCTTCTTAAAAGAAGACTTGATTGATTCAAAACTGGATGTCGATCTTTTGCTTGAATGGGTTAACACATCATCTTCATCCTCGTCATCATTGCCATAAATTTCAACATCATCAATGTCCGGAATCAAATTTCATTGGTCTTTAATCTCCTTTCTCTTGGACATATATGTTTGAAGTTCTTCCTTAACATGATCCAAACATTTTCTTCATGCCGTTGCAGTTCTAAAACCACCAATAAGGTGCTGCTTCATCCTATAAACCCCTCATTTTGAACAAAAACTACAAACCATTGTATTTATATCTTCGACATTTAGCATATTTCTATGCTGCATCTTTTATTAAACTGTCCTCTGAAACAGGAGAGTTTTCTTACCTTGGGTTTAGGATAGAGAGGAAACAAAGGAAACGGCGGAGATTGGAGAAGACCGAGAGAGATGGAGGTTTCTTACCTTGCTTTACCGGAGTTGTCGAGTTGAAGCGACGTGGAAGGTGAAGCGACGTGGAAGGTGACTGCCTGCGACGGCGAGTTGGTGGTTGTGGGTGAAATCGAAGAAGGGAAATGGCTTCTTGTGGGAGAAATCGAAGAAGAAGATGCTTTAAGGCGTTTGAGATTTTTTTTTAAAAAAAATTAACCCTTGCGTTTAGGGTTATAATTTTTTTTTTAAAATAATTTACCAAAAAGCCTTGCGGTTTGGGTAAAAAAAAGCCGCAGTTGCGCCTGAGTGCGACTTTTAAAACACTGGTTAGGGGTATCCTAACAGATATTGATGTTTCTAATGCTTTGAATTTAGCTTTCACACTTCAAAAGTTATTGTTTGCTAATTCTAGAATTTTTTAATGTAGGATCTAATGTACCATATGATGATTCAATGAACTTGAGAAATATCCTCTGGCTGGCACCAATGCCCAGCAATTCTACAAAGGACTGGGAGGCACCAGGTAATCTTTCCTAGGTTGGTTCAATGGTCCAAGGAGCAAACTATAAACATAGTTTTTTTGAAGTTATGGCTTAATTATTATTTTTTTTGGGTTAGAAAAACTAGTCCATAAAAGGAGTTCAAACCCATAACTACAAAAATGGACTCCCATCGAAAAGAATAGACCAAGTTGATAACTACAAAAAGTCCAAGTAACAAATGCTATAAAGATGCATTAAACCTAGCTACTGTCCAAGTAACAAATGCTATGAAGATGCATTAAACCTAGCTACTTTCTAAACTTCCTCGCATGATCTCTCAATCATTTAATCATGTTATTTCTCTCAAGCCAAATATCCCACAACACAACAAAGAAACAAGCATGCCACAAAACTTTGTCCTTATCCCGAAAGGGATAGTTTAGAAGCGCTTCCTCAACCATAGAGCAACAATCTTGTTACAGGAACGGAGAGTTGTGGCTTAAATTTCAGTAGTCACCTATTTCAAATATTAAATATAACTTTATTTGACATGTCAAATATTACTGATTGAGACCGTTGTCTTATGAAATTAGTTAGTTGAGTTGTCCTTATCAAACTAAGGTTTGTTTTAGTTCTCTCTTGTGCCACATTTTCGGTAATTTTATTTGTCTCCCGTCAGTTGAAAATTTGTTAAAATGTCCATGATAGGGGTTCTTGTGGTGTTGGATGCGCATCCAGATGGAATCATATACAGAGATATCATACCTGACTATGTACATGTAGCAAGAACTATTTATGAAGGTTTGTTTCTCTAAATTTCTCCACCGCTCTTTATTTTTTGAGATTTTTTATTTTTTGGTTTAATTATAAATTTGATCCTCCAACTTTGAGCATTGTGCATTGTGTTTATTTGGTCTTGTCCTTGAACTTTGAGAAGTTTCTATTATTTTTTCTATTATATTTTTTAATTTTGAAAAATGCATCTATTTAGTCTCTATTGTTAACATTATTGATAGAACGTTGACATAATATGTCTATTAGATAAGTGTTAGTTGATTTGACCAAACAAGGCAAGCAGAAGTGAATAGTTAGATGTAATATTATTTATTATTTTATTTTATTTTGATAAGAAACATCGGACATGTATATTTCATCAAAAGAGGAGCCAACAAGGATATGTTATATCAACATTTTGTTACAATATTAATTCTAGATTCTAGATTGTAACATAATCCCAAGTTCAAGGACTTTTTAAAATCTAAACAAACACAGTGTGACTACATAATTGATGTGTTCCAGATGATCAAAGAAGAACTAATTTATGATTTAACCATTTATTTCATTACATTATTGTTTTGCTTTAAAGTAATATGTGGAAGCTAAACATGTGAGACTACACAATTGATCTTTTCCAGATGATCTTGGAGATAATGTGGTTGATGTCAACTACTTGGACACTGGCAATGCTTTACCAAATTTTCAAATCTTCATATGCTAATGATCCTTTTAGTGCTTTCTTCATGAAATGCTGTGGGGAAGAACTCAGCAATTATGATACCATGATTCTAATTTGTTGACATAGAAGAATCAATTTGAAACCATCATGTTGAATTATGCCCCTTTTTATCTATTCCTTCTCATTTTTCTTGAAATATAGTCTCTCATTTTTACGTTTTCGTGCCCCTTTCGCATAGCGTCATGGGGTAAAAAAAGAAAAGGAAAGAATTATGAGATTTCTCTAGCTTTTGGTATAGAATTGGAGGCAACATAATTGCATTGTTGTGCATGTGTTGTGCTATGAAGCACGAATTCGTTGAAGAGGAGAGAGTATCCGTATCAGAAACGTATAGGAGACGGATACGCCCGAATACGCTTTGAAAACGTATCTAATACGCAAATTAGGGTATCCTATTTATTTTTTAATTTTTTTAATTGCGGATACGCATATTCCGTCCTTTTTTTTAACCACAAAGCCCGATAATGGCAGAGGAGAGAGAGAGAGTGGGAGAAACGAGAGGAAGAGGGAGAACTTTCAACATACTTGGCAGAGGAGAGGAAGACTTGCGGGTGGAGGTTGTTAGACAGAGGAGGAAGGTGAAAGAATGGAATTAGGGTTTCATTTTTATGTTTTAACCTTAAAGTTGAAGGGGGCGTTTGGCCCAAGGAGTTGGGGGGAGTTGGAGTTGTTTTGTCTGGAGTTGTTTTGTCTGAGGAGTTGTTTAGTCTGGGGAGTTTTGAGGTATGTCTGTTTGGGGCAGGGAGTTGTTTAGTTTGGAGTTCTGAAGTCTGTGGTGTGTTTGGAGCAGTGAGTTGTTTAGTCTGGAGTTCTGAAGTCTGAGTTTATTTTAGCTGTTTTCTTCCGCACAATTTTTTTCTACAAACTTTCAAAATTTTCTTATTAAGGACTTCTTCCAATTCCAATAAATTCTAAAAATGAAATATTTTATTTTTATTTTATCTATCTCACAAATGTTTTTGAAGACAACAAAAAATAATTTTGAGCACAATATTTGATATTATTTTTTCACATTAATTATCAAAAAAACAAATATATATATATATATAAATATATTTTGATAGGACTCATCCTTAATTTTATGAATTATAAGATTGTCTACCCATAAGTATAGTCTATTCATGTGTCAAACACATCTTTCTCTGCCTCCCATTGACAGAGAGTGGTTGAACCTCAAGTTCTAAAATCTGAGTTTATTTTACTAGTTTTTTCGATACAATTTTTTTTTTTCTACAAACTTTCTAATTTTCCTTATTAAGGATTTTTCCTAATAAATTCTAACAATGCAATTTTTTATTTTTATTTTATCTACTTTCCAAATTTCTTTGAAGATGACAAAAAATAATTTTGAACACAATACTTTACATTAATTTTTTAATCTCTCTATTATCAATAATATATATTTATTATTATTTTTTAAAGACTCAATCTTTAATTTTTTTAATTTTATGAATTTTAGAAGTGAGATTTTGTTTTTGTTTTTTTAGTAAGTATATTTTACAAATTTCTTTAAAAAAAAAAAAAACAACACATAAATATATCTATGTGTCAAACACGTTCTTCCTCGCTTCCACCCACTTAAACTCATAATTTCATATGCACTACACCTAGGACCTATTTTCTATAATTTTTCATATTTTTATTATCAAGAACTTCTTCCAATAAATTTTAAGAATACGATTTTTGTGTTTTTTTATTTTATGTATTCTTTACAAATTTATTCGAAGATAACCAAAATAACTTTGACTACCATACTTCACTTTTTTTTTTTCAATATCACTCACATTAATTATTCATTTTATTTGGATAGTTTTGAAATAAAACAAATAGTCGTACAATAGTCGATTAACTATTACGTGTGAATTTGAAAGATTTTAATCCATTAATCTAAGTGAATCCAAATAAGCTATATTTTTATATTTTTATTTCTTCTTGAATACTACATTTTAAATTTTGTTTAAGTACCAATGTTAATTTTAATTCAACAATTTAATTTATATTTAAAATAAAAAAATAGGTTGAATTGCATTTTTAGTCATTTTACACCTTTTGTCTAAATTATGTTTTTTTAAAAATAATTAAAAAATATTGTAAAGGGAAGAGAGAGAAAGAAAGGAAAATGAAGGAGAGTTTAATAGTAATTACTGTAGAAGTCTGGGGAGTTGAATAGTAATTACTGTAGAAGTCTGGGAGTTGATATTTTTTATCCGAGTTAAACAACTCATTGGACCAAACGGGGAGTAAGTTTACTCCCCACAACTCCACTCCTCCCAACTCCGTGGGCCAAACGGCCCCGAAGAGTGAAGCCCACTACTTAAAAAAAGCCCATCACCAACTTTTTAGGGTTTAATTTTTATCTTTTTTTTTAGGCTTTAATTTTTAGGTTTTATTCATTTTTAAATGACAAATTGGGCTTTAAGTTTTTACATTTATGTTTAATTTATATATATCCTAAAAAAATATATATAAAAATAGTGTATCCTCAACGTACATGTATCTTAGTTTTTTAGAAATTGACGTATCATCAAAAAGTTGTAGAAAAAAAATAAACTAACATAAACACATATTTTAAACACACACTATACAACTCTGCACCCCAAACACAGACTTACTAAACCCACACTATACAACTCTGCACCTCAAACACAGACTATTATAATCTACCAACTATAATAACGTACCAACTATAATAACCCACCCTGCGCCCCAAACGCCTCCTAAATTGATTAACATTCAAATAGTAGAGATTAAATTGAACTTTTCATTTTAGTTTAGAGTATAAATTGATACATATTTTTTTGTTTTTACCATTATTAGTTTAGAAGTATAAATTGATACATATTTTTTTCGTAGCTAAAAAAAATAATTTTTTTATTTATTTAAGCATTGGTTTATTTTCAGAAAATTTCTGTGAGGATATATTAAGATTTTGGCGGATTCTTATTTCGGAGACACTAAAATGTCTATAATCTTCTTCCACCTAGGACTCCACGTCAAGGGAGAATTTCTAGTGTACATGACTGGTATGAAGTTTTTCCGGGAGAATTTCTAGTACATCAGTGGTATGGAAAAACTCCATACCACTGCCTTTAAAAAAATGACACGTGGTGAAATGGTTTAAAAAAATAATATATTTAATAGTGTGGATCCCGTTAAACAATTATCTCGCCACGTGTCATTATTTTAAAGGCAGTGGTATGAAGTTTTTCCATACCACGGATGTACTAGAAATTCTTCTAGTTTTTCCATACCACCGCCTTTAAATTAATGACACGTGGTGAAATAGTTTAAAAAAATAAATATATTTAATAGAGTAGGTCCCAATCAAACAACACATGTCATTTGGTATGAAAAAACTCTATACTACTACCGATGTACTAGAAATTCTGCCACGTAGAGAAGTTCCTGAATAATTTGTTGTAAATCCAAAAATGGATATAATGTATCGTACACCGACACACACGCAACAAAAACCCCCGATCGCCTTCTTCCTTCTCCAACCCCTCGCCGCTCTGCTTTGATTTCTGGATCTCTGTGAAATGCCTATGGCTGTGAATTTCATCGACCGTACTGATCTCTGGAAGAACAAGGCTCGCTCTCTGCAGCTCCGTCTCAGGGACCGCTTCCGTGTCGCCATCGACAACCACCGCCACAAGCCGGCTATATTCTCCGATGGCTACTTCTCCTTCACCCTCCGTCTTTGGCTTCAGAGGTTTCGTGATTTTCGCCATGATTTGCCCTCTTCCTCTTCTTTTTATCGCAAGCCAGGTGCCATTTCTTTCTCCATCACTTTTCACTTACCTTTCTTCTGTAGCTCTCTCAAGCTAATGTTTTCGGCCTATGGGTTTCTAACAGATACCGTTTAGCTTGCATTTTAACTAATCGAGTGTGTAGAGATTGTTTGTCAAGTGATCGATTTGAGTTATGTCTTTTCCAAAACCTGAATTGTCTAGTTTTTATGGATACAGTCGGCAAGGATTTCAACGATGGAGAAGAATCGCTCATTCATCGGATGCTTCAGGCCGTAGCCGTTCCTGTTCTTGGGAATGTTTGTCATGTTTTTATGCATGGTTTGAATCGTGTGCAGGTGCTGAAATTTGAAAACGAGCGTTTTCTTTCTTTATTTACTCGTTTATTTGCCATTTGTGTTGATCAATTGGTTTCTCTTATAGGTATATGGCCTGGAGAAGCTACACGAAGCTGTGCTGCACAGACCCAAGGACCAGCCTCTTGTTACAGTGAGGAATTTGTTTTTTTCATTGCATTTCTTTAGATGTTTCCTCCTGTTTTTGCAAGTGCTCGATGCATCGCCGAATTTGAAGAATTGAAAACTGGAATATTTTAGTTTAGAGGCATTATATGTGCGTGCATACTTGTGTTACTTGAATAATTTGTGTTAACGATGGAGCACTGTGTTTTTCTCCCCATTTATTTCAGGTTAGCAATCATGTGGCCTCTATTGACGACCCGCTTGTGATTGCGGCACTGCTTCCTCCAAGTGTACTTTTTGATGCCCAGAACTTGAGATGGACTCTATGTGCAACAGATCGATGTTTTAGCAATCCTGTTACTTCTGCATTTTTTAGTACTGTGAAAGTCCTGCCAGTTGCCCGTGGTGATGGTATTTATCAGAAGGTATAGCGGCCTTTTCAACTTGTCTTGTACTGGCTCTGAAATATTATGTACACTTGTTAGAACACCTGGTGTTTATCATTTGAAATGTGATGGAAGGACATGTTTGTGGTTGCCTTGAATGGGTTATTCTCAAATTCCAATTACCTTTCTATAGACATGATCACATACTTTATTTATCGTCTTAAATCAGAGTAAAGTTTAGCAATAAGTGACATAGCTACTAACTTCTAAAATTTCCCCTTTATTTCTGGTGTATCTAGGCGTAGAGAATCCATTCTGTATCGTTATCGTTATATTTCTCTAAAAGAAGGATCTTGGAGATTGTAATATTACTAAAGTACAGTTATAACATTCTTTATTTTCTCTGTGCCTCTTTGAATTCCAATATTCACCTAGGATGCGAATAATAGAATATAGTTCTCTAAATGTTTGGGTTCCTCTCTTCCCCCCATCTGTCAGTTGCTTAGTAGTTAGTATTTTCTTTTACTGTCAGATAAAGATGTTTGGATGGATTAAACTCTACGTTTCTTAAAGTGAATTGTAGTGCGAAATATCATATGGTCTAATTGGTATGTGCATGGATTGAGTTTGTGTTGAAGTTTTGGCGTAATTTAACTTGGATTTTAGTTTTTCATCTGCTTCTGCTTGTTAGTGTTCTCACCTTATTTTTTTTGTCTTGATGGCTCTAGGGTATGGACATGGCTATTTCAAAACTAAATCATGGAGGTTGGGTTCACATCTTTCCAGAGGGAAGTCGTTCACGAGACGGTGGAAAAACAATGGGTTCTTCGAAGAGAGGCATTGGGAGGTGAGCATCTGCGTAACTGTTCTTTTGGTTTATAATTATGGGGTTAAAAGTATTTTTGAAGATCCAGATTTTCTGGGAACTTTGGCCAAGTGTTATCGACTCTAATTTGGAAGTTTGTTTTTTTAGTCACGGATACTTGAGGAATGTGCATTTTGCCATAAATGAATTTTATCATCGAATTGTTGCTGTAGTTTCACACAGCATAGCTTCCTATCTTTTCTTCTGTTTTTACACCTCCTGTTTACCATTCTATATCGATATCCTGGCAGGCTGATTTTAGATGCAGACTCTGTTCCTACAGTCATCCCTTTTGTTCACACGGGTATGCAGGAGATCATGCCTATTGGAGCTAAAATTCCAAAGATTGGAAAGACGGTGGGTTGCCTAACAATAGGGTTCTTGTCAATTATGTTGTTATATTTGAGTCTTTCATCCTCTCTCTCTCTCTCTCTCTCTCTCATTCATCTACATATTGTTCTTTTGTGTAATCGATTTCCATATACCTCATAAATCTTCGACATTCTTTAGTATCTCAGCAGACTTATATTTTCGAATTATTTGTCTTACCTTTCTTATATATTCATGTGGTTGTTACCATGGAATCTTCAGGTGACAATTCTTATTGGTGATCCCATTGAATTTGAAGATTTACTCAACTCTGAAAGTGCACAAAAGGTCTCCAGGGGAAAGTTATATGATGCAGTTGCTTCAAGAGTTGGAAATCGGTTGCACGAAATGAAACTTCAAGTAGAAAAACTAGCACACGATCAAGCATTGGATATGCAAAATCATTCAATGAGTAACACAGAACGAGCAGCCATGATCTTGCAGCAAATTGATTGGGAGTCATTTGGTATTGGGAGCTTTACTTCTATTGACTACAATTCTCCCACAAAGCGAGAACCTCGAACCCAGCCCGATTTGGATGTTTCCATAGCAGAACAACCCGTTTCTGATTGGTATTTCAGAATGCGTCTTTCTCGAGAGGGTGGATTCATATCAAGAATGCGTGGTTTCATCGATCCTACCGAGTTCATGAGTTTTGCAGCTAGAGGCTTGTTCAGGAATTATAGAACGGGAGGCAGCTCTGAATTTTGCGAGGCAAATCGACCATTAAAGGCATGGAAACGTTTTGTAGAAGCCAATGTGAAACGGGGCAGTGGTACTCTTGTTAACATTACAAGTTCCAACAATTTGGCTGTTTTAATGAGATGACTAAATGATCAACCATTCAGCTGGTCCCTCTTGTAAAAAGAATGATAGAAATTTAACGTAGATTTTACGAACCGTAACGTGTTGCTTCCATGTTCTTCTGGGTAACAATTTGTGAACCCGGGACAGAAATTCGATCGAAGCAGATCGTGAGTTGTGAGATTTGGTCGTGTCATTTTTGTGTCTGGTTTTCTTGTTTTGCATCAACTTGAAATTCAGAACCAATATAAGCTGGAAGCTGAAAAATAGGATTAGTTTTAGATTAATTTTTCTCGCACTTTTTCATCCCATGTTGTTCTGGCCTTGCGATTGTCGTTTTTAGACTTTTTACCCTTTGATATTTCATATTTGAGGCCATCTATTAGATTGTAGACTCCGAGTGTAAAGTATTTCCAAAGTCTTTGTCTAGTAGTTGGGAATGGGATAATAAGGGGAATGTACAAGTTTAATTTATTTATTTATTTGAAAAATGGCTAAATACTAAAATTTAAAACGATGTTTGGACTAAAATATCTTTTCAAATCTTAAACACTAAACTCTAAATCTTAAATATCCCTCCAAATTCTAAACACTAAAGTATAGATCTTAAATCATATTTTGAAGCTGTTGGACAAACATCAAAGCGATTAAAGTAGAATGTTGTGATGGATGTGCAACGATATTTTCTTTTTCTTTGACCACAAGGGTTTGACTTGACTCAGCAGCATCTCGACTTTCTATTTGGCTCTTGGGAGAAGTAATTTCATAGTCTCTTTCTTCGACCGCCTTCAGTAACATGTTGATCTGTTTCCACTTCAACCATCATTTCCTCACTAGTGCAATAGGTGCACAACTTCTTGGTCTCGAAGTATCATACCTGAGTGCAATAGGTGCACTAATGTATCTGGCTAATAACACAAGACCAAATATAGTTTTTCAAGTCAATTTATTAGCTAGATACAGTTCTTCTCCAACAAAAAGACATTGGAATGAAGTTAAGCATATCCTTCGTTATCGTCAATGAACAATTGATATGGGTTTATTTTACTCTAATAAATCGAACTTTGGACTAGTTGGTGATGCATATGCAAGTTATTTACTTGATCCACATAAAGGTAGATCTCAGACATGGTATGTATTTACACGTGGAGGAACTACTATGAAGCACTCAATAACAGCTACTTTCTCAAACTATGCTGAAATTATGGTGATCCATGAAGCTAGTCGAGAATGCATATGCTAAGAATAATGACTCAAAATATTTGTGAAACATGTGGTTTGTCTTCTAACAAAGATTATCTCACGACATTATATGAAGACAATGAAACATGCATGTATAACTTAAATTAAAGAGGATATATTAAAGGAGATAGAACGAAACATATATCACCAAAGCTCTTCTACACCCATGACCTTGAAGTAAATTGCGACATCAATGTTCAACAAATTTCTTCAAAAGATAACTTGGCGGATTTATTTACACATTACCTACCGCAACATTTGAGAAGCTGATACACAACATTGAAATGCGACGACTTAGAGATCTTAGATGTTTCCATGAGGGGAAGAAAATGTGATGTACTATTTTTCCCTTACTATGATTTTTATCCCATTAGGTTTTCTTAGCAAAGTTTTTATTGAGGTAGTTATTAAAGTATATGAATAATGTACTTTTTTTTCCTTCACTAGGATTTTGTCCCATAGGGTTTTTCCTAGTAAAGTTTTAACAAGCCATATATTCTATATAATATGGACATCTAGAGCGGAGTGTTATGAATATTTATATAGATGTCCATATAGATAATATATCATTATCTTATCTCTTTGGTAGCAAGATTTTTGAATGTCCTACTTTTATCGGGGTGTCAAATCCCGCCAAATTAAAATTTATAAACATTGTCTAAGCTTCTAAAAATTGTAGAAAGCAGTAGTCAAGATCGAACCGCAAGGAATTTAATTTAGCTTAGTCTAAATTCTAATTTTACTTGTGAATTTGTAAAAATAGCTAACGAGGGGTTTTAGAAATTAAAATAGGGAACATGCAAAAATAAAGATTGAAAGAGAATTTGGAAAAGCAGGAGGATCAGAAAAATTAACGAGCACACTTAATCTAAAGGATCAAGATTTTTATTGCGATGTGATTCAGATCATAAACACACTCATATTTAGCCAATTTAAATGCAATCACGCAAATTATATGCTTTAATCAGAAACAAGTAAGCCAAGAATTTAATTAAGAGTTGACAGTTCTAAATTAAACTTCATAATTAATCCAATTGGGGGCGATCGCTCCATATTGAATCAACTACGAGCGACGAGTAACGATGCGACGAAACAATTGCAGAAATCTCTAACAACTGACTCGATTATATTCTTCTCTATAGCCTATCGTGCAACCAAGATCAATATGCCATATTCATTTGGGCAAAATTAGACTACCCTTACTTTAACCAAGAGAGGCGATCGCATCATGAATGTTAACAAACCAACATGCAAGAATCTTTATGGGAGTAAATCCATGGAAGAAATAGATGCTGGAAATTAAGCTCAAGAGAAGAATTGAATGCTAAATGCAAGCTAAACATACATAAACAACCCAATGTCTCACCTAATCACATTTACAAATTAATCCTTCACCTAAAGATCAAGAGTTACCTTTTAGCTAGCCATGGAAGCAAGAGCAAGCAAGAAATCCAAAGAAAACTTCAAGGTCTCCATTAATGGAGGTTACAGCAGCCTAAAGTGGCTAAAAATCGTTAAAAGTTCGAGAGAGAAAGGTTGAAGACGACCTAAAATCGGCAATTTACGTTTTTATACTTTCCGTAGTGTCGAGACGCTGGCACAACGTCGAGACGCTACGGACGGAAAACTCAGCACGCGCGCAGTCGGGGCGTCGAGACGTTATCGGGACAACGTCTCGACGTTGGGCAGCGTCGAGCCAGCGTCTCGACGCTAGCTCTCTGGTTTGTGATTTAATTTCCAAACTTTTGCACCTCTAAGCTCTCATTGGCACGTCTTCTTGACTCAGGTACTCCCCGAAGCTCCTAAATCACCTGAATTAGCTTCGGAACTCATAAATGGACTTCTCGAGCTCCCCACCGCAAATCACCTGTAATAAGGCCAATTAACTATTGTTAAGCACGGTAATTAGCTGATATTAAGGACATAATAATAGCTCTATTTTAGAGCTATCAAAATACCCCCGACCTAAATCTTGCTAGTCCTCGAGCAAGGTATACTCAGATTTATCTCATAAGAATAAACTTGCATGCTGACGACTCTAATCTCAAAGCTCGTGAAATCAAGATGTTCATGCTAACGGAAAAACAATCAAGCGTATGCATAAATTGTGAACATTTAAAAAATTTAACTCCTACTCCCTCATGTGTGTGTGTGCTTAACTCCTCTTATCCTAGCTCCTATAGACCCAGAATCCCTTTATTCGATCCTAAGACTCATTTTCCCCCTACTTCTGGCAATGAGAACAGTCTAACGACTTATCAGTGTCGGAAAGAGCAACAAAACAAAAGGTCCCATTATTTTCTTTTTTTCTTTCGGTACTTTGTACCCCTTTTTATTTTATTTCTATTTCTTTTCTTTTCTTTCCCCGAGAGCCTAACACGTCAAGCTTGATTTCACTTCACGTTTTTAAGGACTAGTGCTCACTTCTGTTAGTTGCCCTTTCATGCAGTGGCAACCGTGGGTTACACGATCGCCCCTGGTTGCACGACAACACAAGAAGGAGAAGCACCTCAAGAATTATTAATAACATGCTTTCACTCTCTATTTTTTTAGGCATATAGCTTTGCTATACAACAAGTGAATCATTACTAACTCTAACACATCAAGCCTCCCTAAATGTACCTTTCGGAGTGACAACAAGGTTTTAGACCAAATAAAATAATTCTAAGCCTACAGGCTACGTGCTCAGTGAATGTAGGAGAGTATTCGATTTTTTTTTTGAAATATGCTCAAAATATGCATACATTCTCATGGTTTATTCGAAATGCACAAATATGAAGTATTCACGAGTATATCACAGACAGTCCTCATCGGACAACATGCAATCAAATTCTCAAAACATCTCAAAATCAGAGCATAATCATGCTAGATGACTACAAAGAAGTCCAATAACAAACTCCACCCCCACCTAAAAGATTGCATTGTCCCCAATGCATTAATCCATCAGATAAAACAATGATAATGACAAAATTCTAAGGGAACAGAAACCTCCCCTGAATTTTTGCGGGATCGGTGGATAGGGATGCGCATCCTCATCTTCAAAATAGATCCGAAGTGTTGGTCATCCCTCGCTTCCTCCTAAAAAAAACAGAACAACAAACTTAAACAACTAAAATGAACAAAACAACAAAACAACAACTAACAAAATTACAGTCCAAGCTCGGGTGCCTCCGAGAAGCGCAAATTTTTAAAGTCGATTGCTCGACTGTATTCAACAACATCAAGTCATCCATTGTCCATCAACTTGGGAGATGCACTATCCATCTTCCCATTTTTCTCAAACCTATCAAAGACAACAAAAAAAAACTTTTCTTTTGCGCCTTGCGCACAAAAATATCGTCATATTCAGATAAACCACAAACTGAAACAGGATCATCAACTGTGATTAATTTTAGATTCTCATTTTCAGAACAAGCAATATTAATCCTATCATCCAAATTCTCAGAAGACAAGTCAAATTTTTCAGAATTGATTGAAAATTCATTCACTACTTCGTCAAATTCCACAGAGAAGGTTCCCTTATCAACATCGATTTTGACCATAGAGGTCTTCATAAAAGGGCGTCCTAACAGTATGGAAGAAGAAATATCGGATGCATTCTCAATCATAGGCAGTACATAGAAACCGACAGGAAAAAATAAATCATTCACTTGCACCAAAACGTCCTCAACAATTCCCAAAGGATGCATGCGAGATCTATCGGCCAGTTGCACAACAACGGTAGTCTCACTCAAAACATTCAACTTCAGCTCCCTAAACATGGTAAATGACATAACGTTTATTGAAGCACCTAACTCTAGCATTGCATGCTCATTCGATGTATCTCCTATAGCACAAGGCAATGTAAACATACCTGGATCTTCGCGCTTCTTAGGTAAAGTACCTGGGAATATGGCTGAGACGTTCTCGCTCTTCGATTCCCCATTGCTAACTTCCTGCTTCCTCTTACAGCTGCACCAGTTCTTCAGAAATTTCGCATATTTTGGAATTTGTTTTATTGCCTCCAATAAGAGAATGTTGATCCCCACCTTTCTAAATGTGTCCAGGATTCCCTCATCTCGATTTCCTATCGAAGGCCTCACTAACCTGCTAGGAAAATGAGCCTTTGGAACATTAGTTTTAAAAGATAAAAGAGGATCACAACGTACCGAACCTCCAAATGTTGTCACATGGCTCTCCGCTGTTGAGTTTGCTTGCCTCTGATTTTCCTTCACAGATGCAGTGTTGGAAGGAATCTCCTTTCCGCTTCTCAAGGTAATCGCACTCACGTTTTCACATGAGTTCACTGTGGTATGAGCGGGCAGTTTCCCTGAACCTTGGTTCTCCAACCTGCTAACAGCTATCTGAGATAACTGCTTCCCTAAACTCTGAATGTCTCCTGAGTGCTTATTCAATTCATCTCGGACGTCCTTCTGGAACTGACAGGTGTTTGTGACAAGAGTGTGCACCAGGTCTTCAATAGAGCTCATGGAAGATGAGACTTGTGCCTGAGTGGAAGCTTGAGGTTTTTCATATGACTCATTCTGGAACCTCTGTTGACCTTCACGGTTCCCATAACTCAAGTTGGGATGATCCTTCCATTCTGGGTTGTACGTGTTGGAATAGGGATCATATCTTCTCTGATTGGGGGCATAACCTCCAATTGTATTCACCTCTTCCGTGCCTTGCCCACGGTTTTCCATCATCTGCTGAAACATACTTCGAAGCTCAGACATCTGATTGTCACTGAAGTTTTGAGCTTGCTGTACCTGATGTACCTGGCCTCCGCGCACTCCGAACTGCTAGGAATTTCCAGCCATGTTCGAAATCAACTGCCTTGCCTCAGCAGGTATCTTATCAATGAGGGCTCCGCCACTGGCGGCATCTATCATCTGTCTATCGTGGGGGCACCATCCTCTCATAGAAATATTGGATCAAGAGCTGATCTGCAATCTGATGGTGAGGGAAACTGGCATACAGCCTCCCGAATCTCTCCCAATATTCATGGAGGGTCTCTCCATGGTCCTGCGTGATTCCATAAATACGCTTCCTCAGCGTGGTTGCCAGTGATGCAGGGAAGTACTTTTCCAGGAAAAGTCTTTTCATCTCATTCCACGTCGTGATCGACCCTAACGGAAAGTAATAGAGCTAGTCCTTAGCCTTGTCCTTCAGAGAGAAGGGAAAGAATCTCAGGTTCAATTGTTCCTCCGTCACTCCCGGTGGCTTCATCCCGGCACACACACAGTAGAATTCCATCAGATGTTTGTGGGTGTCATCACCTGCATTGCCATAAAAAGATGAAAGTTGGTGAATTAACCCAGATTTGAGTTCAAAATTACCTGCGACAACTGGATATGTTATGCACAGAGGCTGTTGGTCCAAGTCTGGCGTTGCCAGCTGCTTCAAAGTTCGCGGGGCTTCGTTGTTCGCCATCTCAGCATGTTCAAGCGTTCCTGAACCGTCTCCTTCGAACAACTGTCTTCCTTCCTTCGCTTCCCTCCTTAGTCGCCGCTCCTCTCTGTCAATTTCAAGTATAAACTGCAAACCACTAAACTCAGAGGAACGGGTCATACAACAAAAGGAAGCTAATTCGAACAGAACCAAATTTTAGAAAAATAAAAAATAAAATTCTTTAACTAATTTAAATTCTCCAGTAACGACGCCAAATTTGATAGCAAGATTTTTGAATGTCCTACTTTTATCGGGGTGTCGAATCTCGCCAAATTAAAATTTATAAAAACTGTCTAAGGCTTCTAAAAATTGTAGAAAGCGGTAGTCAGGATCAAACCACATGGAATTTAATTTAGCTTAGTCTAAATTCTAATTTTACTTGCGAATTTGTAAAAATATACTAACGGCGGGTTTTAGAAATTAAAATAGGGAACATGCAAAAATAAAGATTGAAAGAGAATTTGGAAAAGCGGGAGAATCAGAAAAATTAACGAGCACACTTAATCTAAAGGATCAAAATTTTTATTGCGATGTGATTCAAATCATAAACACACTCAGACTTAGCCAATTTAAATGCAATCACGCAAATTACATGCTCTAATCAGAAACAAGTAACCCAAGAATTTAATTAAGAGTTGACAGTTCTAAATTAAACTTCATAATTAATCCAATTGGGGGCGGTCACTTCATATTGAATCAACTACTAGCGATGGGTAACGATGCGACGAAACAATTGTAGAAATCTCTAACAACTGACTCAATTATATTCTTCCCTATAGCCTATCGGGCAACCAAGATAAATATGGCCATATTCATTTGGAAAAAATTAGACTACCGTTACTTTAACCAAGAGAGGTGATCGCATCATGATTGTTAACAAACCAACATGCAAGAATCTTTATGAGAGTCAATCCATGGAAGAAATAGATGTTGGAAATTAAGCTCAAGAGAAGAATTGAATGATAAATGCAAGCTAAACATACATAAACAGCCCAAGGTCTCACCTAATCACATCTACAAATTAATCCTTCACCTAAAGATCAAGAGTTACCTTTTAGCTAGTCATGGAAGCAAGAGCAAGCAAGAAATCCAAAAAAAACTTCAAAGTCTCCATTAATGGAGGTTACAACAGCCTAAAGTGGCTAAAAATCGTTAAAAGTTCGAGAGAGAAAGGTTGAAGACGACCTAAAATCAACAATTTACATTTTTATACTTTCCGTAGCGTTGAGACGCTATCGGGACAGCGTCTCGACGCTAGAGCTCGACACTAGCTCTCGGGTTTGGGATTTAATTTTCCAACTTTTGCAACTCTAAGCTCTCCTTGGCACTTCTTCTTGACTCGGGTACTCCCCGAAGCTCCTAAATCACCCGAATTAGCTCCGGAACTCATAAATGGACTTCTCGAGCTCTCCACCGCAAATCACCTGTAATAAGGCCAATTAACTATTGTTAAGCACAATAATTAGATGATATTAAGGACATAATAATAGCTCTATTTTAGAGTTATCACTCTTCTATTATATCTTTTATATCTTCTCCATATATTGTAAACCCTATTTATAGTGGTGATTGAGACCATTGACAGGAACAACGAAATAGACAATATGTTGACTCACTACTTTCTCATCCTCCCTGCTTTGTTCTTGTTCTCTGGTTTCACAACAATCTTTGATTACTATTAATTTTATCTTCATGAAAATAAAATTACTAAAATCATCTCTAAAATTAAGAGTGATATTTTTACTGTTGGGTTTTATGTCTTAAAACTCGTTGTTTGTAAACATGTGTGTTTGTAAATGTTCTATTTAGAAATAAAGAGTTATTGAGTTTTATTCAGTAAAAGAGTTTACTGGAATAAAGTGAAACGTGTTTGCATTAACCTGTACCAATAACAAACACCCATAGCGAAGTCTGAGTACTTGAACCTCATGTATGACATGAATCTGGATCAGGTTCAAGTATACAGCCAAAATGGTCTATAGTATATAGTTAAGACTGGGTACCTTATCCTGGTAACACTATTGGATGCGACTCACTTTGTATTGTACAAAACGATGTGATCCGAATCGTTTCACATGGAGATGTGCGAGCGAGGGCATCCTGTGCAATGAGTTTGCATAAGACTGAACTGCGAAATCAAGTCGCTCTCTCTTTATAACACCGTTTACTAAAGAGACCGACTTTTTCATATGATGACCTAGGTAACTCGTTCTTAATCCTGAGCTTGCTATGAACTTCTATTTATTAGAGAGTATACTTTGACTTGCACGGGTGAGAGTGGCAAGATTGTCGACTCAATAAGCCTACCATCTTGGGGATAAACTCGAATAGGTGGCTGAGGACATAGTACAACAAGATGAAATTCACTCCTAACCCACTTTAAGGGTTAATAGATAGGTTGTTCCCTTAATAGCTGACTCCAGATCTCGAACAAGGGCCCACCCTCTCCTTGGCCAGAGAGGGATCTGATCTGCTGGTTGGACCACAGATCAATTGTTCATTAGAGGTGTCAGTGGTACTTAAGGAACAAGAAGGAATGTAGGGGTTAAACGGTATTAATGACCTAGCTGTGATTACGAACGACCTATGAAGGATCGATCGACTCGCCTGTGATGGTTATATCAAGAGACACAATATATCTATAGTGAGGAGAGTGCAACCCTCAGACTAGGGGTGTAATCGGTTCGGTTCGGCTAGGTTTGAGTGCTGAACCGAAACCGAACCGATAAGAATAGTGAAGGAAATGTGAAACCGAAACCGAACCGAACGGACCGATTAACCGACGATTTAATCGGTTCGGTCTGGCGGTTCACCGATTAGTTAATTCAAAGAGCAATGGGCCGCTGATGTGGTATGGGCCCATTCTACTTTGTAAGGAGTAAATAGTTCAAAAAATATGCATTTAGTGAAGCTCGAACTCAAGACATCATGGATGTAAGATATCTCTATAGCCACTGGACCACTTACACTTATTGATTATCTTTCGGTTTATTATATATATATAGTAATCGGTCGGCTCGGTTATCATCGGTTTTAAAGCATCAAAACCGAAAACCGACCGAATATATTCGGTTTTCTTAATATTCAAACCGAAACCGTCAACCGAACCGAAATTAACGTCGGTTTCGATCAGTTTTTCGATTCGGTTCAGTTTTTTCGGGTTTCCCTTGCACCCCTACCTCAGACTATAGTGGAATCTCCGGGGGTCAACGAATGTTGATTAGTTCGGTTAAAAGAGTTTTGACCGGATAATCTCGTATCGTTGGAGCTCATGATCAGTAGGTCATTTAGGTTCTCCTGGTTAGCTCTGACAAAGCGGTGTAGCAGTGCTATAAGGTAGAATTTAAAGAAATCTGAATTCGGGTCTGTTGATTGAGGTTGGACGTATTTAAATACGATTTAAATATGTGACCGGAGGAAAATATGAATAGAGATTCATATTGGAAAAGACGATTTTTGGAAAATCGGAGTTAGTTTTATTATTTAATTGATATTTGATATTAAATTAAATAATAAAATGATTAATTAAAAAGTTTAATTAATTATAATTATTTATTATTATAATAATTTATAAATTAAAGTGGAGTTCAACATGCTTGAACACCTCACTTTAATGTTAATGCCCTTTTTGCCATGGATAAGAATGAATTTTGATTCATTCTTCTTTGACTGATGAGAAATGGTTTCTCTCTCCTCCATGTTTTCTCTCTCGTTTTTCAAATTCAAAGGTTGAAGGTAAAAAACTTGATGAAGAAAAGCTCGAAGTTTGAAGCCATGGTGTTGAATTCTTGAGGGATTCTTGTGAAGAATTGAAAAGGTATGAAGAGTTCGTTCTTTTTCCTCATTTTTTTGAACTTCAATTAGTTGAAGATTCATGAGTATTGTTGAGATGAATGTTTGAAGGGGTTGATGAATTGTTCATCAAATTCAAATTGAATTTCATCTCCTATCTTAACACCTCCTTCATCTTCTTCCTCCAAATTCTCCTCTCAACATACCCCCGTAGCTCAAGGAGTCCCACAACTCTGCTACTAAGCCCGAGAATAGCTGAGACTCCTCTAAGGGTGGTCCTCGACGTGTCCATGGCGTGCTCATGATCAGACTGAGCTTAAGAGGATTTTGCAGAGGAGGTTGCTGCAGAGACGAGAAGACAAAAAGAAAAAAGGTAAGTTTTTCTTCTGTTTTGAGCCGACTGGTAAATTTACCGGTAAAAATTTCCGGTCGGTATACCAATGATATTTTACCGGTCGCTCAGCCAACGTTATTCTTAACGTTTTGGCGAGGGAATCAACCGAGTTTTTACCGGCCGAGTTTACCGGTGGATTCTTTACTGATGTCCTTGACCGGTAAGTGTTACCGGTCTATCGATTTACCGGTGTAAACATGAGATGTTTACTCAACTGGTTTACCGGTGTAAACATGAGATGTTTACTCGACTGGTTTACCGGTGTAAACATGAGATGTTTACTCGACCGGTTTACCGGTCTAAGCCTTACCGGTCATGGCTTACCGACATCGTTTTACCGGTCCACGCTTACCGGTAAGTGTTTTACCGATGGAAGCTTGAGTAAGCTTACTGTTTCGATTTACCGATGGTAGCTTGTGAAGCTTACGAGTATCGGTTTACCGGTGATAAGTTTACCGGTGTGATTGTTACCGATGTCGGTTTACCGGTGTTGGTTTAGTCACGCATTTTACCGGTCGAGATCTTCAGTAAGAGTTATCAGTTGATTTCTACCCGTAATTTGATGGAACTGAATTCCTAAAACAACCAAAGGCGCAACGGAAGAAGCCTAAACTGGCTAAGGATCTTCAACAATCAATAAGCAACAAACGAGTGAGAGAAAAATCTAACACTTAGAAATTTCCTTCAGCCCGAGTCCCACCGGTAAAATCCATTACCACCGGTAAACACCACCGGTAAATTCAACTGGTAAGCGTTGACCGGTAAAGACCCACCGGTAAGACACCTCGGTGTGCCACCGGTAAAGATCACAAGATCTGACCGGTAAATGGTACACCGGTAAGCCTCGACTAGTAAATGCTTCACAAGAATTTCAACCAGTAAGAAGCCACCGATAAAATTTATCGAGGTGTGCCAACCGGTAAGCTTTACAAGCCTACACCGGTAAAGGGCACACCGGTAAATCTAAACCGATAAGAGCACACCGGTAAACCATGTAAAGAAACAAGCACCGGTAAATCGACACTGGTATATTCACATCGGTAAACGAACCGATAAGTTCCACCGGTAAACCGGTTCAACGAATTTACACTAAATTCACACTGGTAAACCGGTAAGCTGGACCGGTATATCGATACCGGTAAGCCACAGACCGGTAAATCGATATCGGTAAGCTTCATAAGCTTACACCGGTAAATCAATTAACCGGTTGGCCACGACCGATAAACACTTACCGGTCAGTTCCTTCGGTAAATCCCCATCGGTATAAACGACTGGTAAAAACCGACCGAAGAAACAAACGCTAAACGCTTGAAAAACAGAGTTTAGCCTGCGACCGATAAATTTCCTATCGGTATATCCAGAACACCTAAAGACGGGGAAAAACATACCTGGTTTTTGGCTGCGTCTTCTCGTATCCTCAACTCCTCTACAACCCTCTCGTCCACTACCTCTCCTCCGGTCACGAACTCAACACAAACACGTCGAGGACCACCATTAGAGGAGTCCCAACTATTCTCGGGCTTAATAGCGGAGTGGTGGGACTCCTTGAGCTAAGAGGGTTTGTTGAGAGGCAGAAAAGGAGGAAGAAGAAGAAGATGATGGTACTTGATAATGAAGATGAATATGTGTTTGGTGTTGATGAACACTTCAAGAACACTTCAAGAACACTCAAACATCCATCTTACCAATTCTCATGTAATTTCAACACTTGAAATACAAATTTTGAGGGTGATAGAGATGAACACTTCAAACCTATCAATTTTTCAACAAGAACCTCCTCAAAATACACCAAATCTTCAAGCTTCAGCAAATTCTTCAATCTTCAGCTTCAACTATTTAAGTGAACAAGAGAGAGAGAACTTGAGAGAGAAGAGAAAAAGCTTAGATTGCTTAGAATGAAGTTACCCAACTCAAACCCTTCTCCAAAGGAAGTGAGAAAAATGAGTGGGGTACATGTGTTCAACTTGCATGTTGAACACATGATTATTAATTATAATAAATAAATTATTATAATAAATAAATTATTATAATAAATAATTATATTTAATTAAAAAAATTTAATTAATTATTTTATTATTTAATTTAATATCAAATATTAATTAAATAATAAAACTAACCCCGATTTTTCGAAAACCAACTTTTCCCAATATGAATCAATATTCATATTTTTCTCTGGTCAAGTATTTAAATCATATTTAAATACATCTTCCTCCGATCACATAATTAAATCATATTTAAATACGTTCAACCTCGATCAACAGACCCGAATTTGAATTTCTCCCAATTCTTCCCTATAGCACTACTACACAGTTTTATCCGAGCTAACCAGGAGAACCTAAAGGACATACAGATCATGAGCTCCAACGATACGAGATTATCCGGTCAAAACTCTTTTAACCGAATCGATCAACATTCGTCAAACCCCCAGAGACTCCACTATAGTTCAGGGGCCGCACTCTCCTCACTGTAGAAATATTATGTCCTCTTGATATAACCTTCATTGGTTAGTCGATCCTTCACAGGTCGTTCGTAATCGCAGCTGGGTCATTTATACCGTTTAACCCCTGCATTACATCTTGTTCCTTAAGTACCACTGACACCTGTAATGAACAATAGATCTGTGGTCCAACCAACAGATTAGAACCCTCCTTGACTAGGAGAGGATGAACACTCATTGTTCAAGCCTCGGAGTCAACTATGATGGAGCGTATCACGCTGCAGAAGCGATTTTGGATCGTTGATACTCTAATTTCATCAATTTAACAAGTAGAAAACATGCTCAAACAGACGGAAATAAGAAATTAGGAATACATAGCCTTGTAGTTCTAATTTTCTTCAAGTTCCGCGGCACGTTCCTCGTCACGAACTCTTTCGGCCTCTTCTCACGAACGCCCCGAGGACCACCCCAGGTAGTCCTGCTATCCTCGGCGCCGCGCAACGAAGTTGTGGGACTCCGAAAACAAGAGAAAAGAAAAGAAAGGAGATGAAGAAGAAGAAAGGTCTCAGGGACTTCCATAAGAACTCAGAATGTAAAAGCTCATTCTAATGAGTTTTTTAAAAACCACAACTTATGAATCAGATCTTAAGTTTTGTTAAACTTTTTAACCAAAACTTATACCCCATTTCCCACTTCAATTTTTATTTATATATTATAATATACATATGTCTTACATGCACAATGCAAGTAACACATATATATATATAATTATTATTATTTTAAAAATTAATTAAAACTTAATTAATTTTAAATAATAATAAATAATTTTATTTATTAAACATTTTAATAAATAATATATATATATATTAATTAATTAATATTATTTAATTCAATATCAAATATTAATTAAATAATATGGCTAAACTCGGTTTTCCGAAAACCGACTTTTTTGCACATGAATTCTTTTCATGTTTTAGACCATTCCCATATTTAAATCATATTTAAATATGTCCATCATTCTTCCACAAACCAAATTTGAACATTTCAAATTCTTTTCCTTTTTCTTTTCTCTCATACTATTGCACGACGTTATCCGAGCTAGCTAGGAGAACCTAAAGAACCTACAGATCATGAGCTCCAACGATACGAGATTATCCGGTCAAAATTCTTTTAACCGAACTAATCAACATTCGTCAAACCTCTGGAGACTCCACTATAGTCCGAGGGCTGCACTCTCCTCACTGTAGATATATTATGTCCTCTGATATAACCGTCACATGCAAGTCGACCCTTCACTGATTGTTCGTAATCACAGCTGGGTCATTTAAATCCTTTAACCCCTGCATTACATCTTGTTCCTTAAGTACCACTAACACCTCTAATGAACAATAGACATGTGGTCCGACCAACAGATCAATTAATTCTCTCATCTCATGAGAGTGTGCACGTTAATTGTTCAAGCCCCAAAGTCAGCTATTAAGGGAACAACCTATCTACAAACCCTGAAGAGCGGGTTAGGAGGAGTGAACTCCAATCTTGCTGTACTATGTCCCCAACTACCTATTCGACTTTATCCCCAAGATGGTAGGCTTATTGAGTCTGCGCTTATGAGCCACTCTCACTCGTGCAAGTCTAAGGATACTTTCGAATAAGCAGGAGTTCATAGCGAGCTCAGGATTGAGATCGAGTTACCTAGGCCATCAAATGAAAATGTCGGTCTCATCAGTAAACGGTGTTATAAAGAGAGAGCGACATATTTCGCGGTTCGGTCTTATGCAAACTCTTTGCACAAGACGCCCTCACTCGCACATCTCCATGTGAAACGATTCAGATCACATCGTTTTGTACAATACAAAGTGAGCCGCATCCAATAGCGTTACCAGGATAAGGTACCCAGCCTTATCCGTATATTATAGACCGTTTTGACTGACTACTTGAGCCTGATCCACAATCATGTCATACATGAGGCTCAAGTACTCATATTCAGCCATGGGTGTTGGTCATTGGTATATGTTAACCTAAACACGTTTCACTTTATTCTAGTAACCTCTTTTACTGAATAAAATTAATAACTCTATATTCTAAATAGAATATTTACAAACATAACAGTTTACAAACCACGAGTTTTAGGACATAAAATCCAACAAACTCCCACTTGGACTTAAACGTCTGTGGTGTACATGTTAGGTGGAGAAAACTAATATATCATATATCAGAAGTTTTATGCTACTATCCTTTCTAGCAACTCGGAGCCCTAAACTCTTCTAGGTGTCTCTCAAACACTTTAGCCATGAGAGACTTAGTGGTAACGATATTATTGAACTATCGCCAATCATCGGGTTGTCGAGACCCGCCAAAATGAATTTATAAGTGCCCGAATTCACTAAACTATTAGTAGAGTAGCGGCAACGGGGTCGATCCACAGGGAACTAAGGTATCTTGACTTAATCTTAATTAAATTTGCAAACTGTTAAAATAAATGAATAAGGGGATTTTGTTGGTTTTTAATTCGCTAAGAGGAAACAATGCGATGGAAAATCTAACTAACGGAGTTTTCGACCCGGGACGATCAGGAATAAATATAGCATGCCTCTTGGATCATAGGTTGACGAGTATTATGGCTAAATAATTTAACGAATACGCAGCTCGTCTAAAATTAATAAATTAACTCAGACATGCTCCATGGAATTAATTAGACATAATTAATCATGCTAATCAAGCATATCGATCGGACATTGGCGGCCAACGCTCTCCCAAGACCGATCGATAGCAACGAGCCATAACTGTGACGACTATCTAATTTGGACGCGAAATTAGTGTGTCGATTTGGAATTCTAATTCGGGAAGAACGAACACCAAGAGCGCAAGGACGCCAATATGCTCAAGGTGTCATAATTCCTTGTTACTAGGCGGATCAGAGAGGCACGACATCAAATCCTTTAACGAATGAACATGCTCAAAATCAAGGGTGCCTAGTCCTAAATCATTCAAACATGCTCATAGATTAAGCTAAGAAGTAGAACTCAATTCAATAAAATATCCAACCAATTCAGAATTTCAATCCTACAACCTCACCAAGAGTTCAAACTACATTTATCCTTTACAATCCCGAGCCAAAAACGGTAAACTACTCACTCATGACTTGTGTGGTGTGGGATGGCTTCAAATCGAGCTTCCTAGCCCCTCCCATGGTGAAAATAGGTGCTGGAACGTCAAATCAGGCGCGGAGCTCGAGGTAGAAGATGATGATGGCGGCTAAAATCGGACAGAAACTTTAAGTAATCCGTCGTAGCGTCGAGACGCTAGGGCAGCGTCTCGACGCTGCGCCCTAAATAACGCGCGCGCGCAGTCGGGGTGGAGTCGAGACGCTCGCACAGCGTCGAGCTAGCGTCGAGACGCTGTCGCTCGACGCTTGCTCTCGGGTTTTTCTTCAATTCAGCGCTTCAGACTTCGGAGCGTCGAGACGCTCTGGCAGCGTCTCGACGCTGGGGCAGCGTCGAGCTAGCGTCGCGACACTGTCGCTCGACGCTAGCTCTCGGGTTTTTGCATGGAATTTTGCCTTCAATTTCCCCAAAGTGCCCAATCTTCATGCCTTTGCATGGATCTTCTCCGGAAGTGTTCTTAGGCCTTTAAAATGCGATATTAAGCCCCGAAAAGCGCCGAAACGCTCCCGAGGGCGAATTACCAAGAACACCTGCAATTAACACATAAAAGCAAGATTAAGCCAGTAATAATCGTGAAATAGGGACATAATTATAGCTCCAAAATGGAGCTATCAAACACCCCCAACTTAATTCTTGCTAGTCCTCGAGCAAGGTGGAATTCTGATTAATCAAAATAAAAAGAGAATGCATGCTAGGGACTCGATTCTCAGTACTGGAAACAACAGGGCATTTGCATTTGAAAGAAACAGCTGCATGCATGCATTGGTTAAGAACAATTCGAAAAATTTAAAGATGCTTCCCTATTTATGCTTCGGTCTTAGCTCTTCGATCTTAGATTTCCAAAGGCTTAGAACAGCTCTACCCATCCTAAAATTTCGCATTCCCTCTACTTATGGCTAAACAGAACAGTCTAAGGGCTATTCATCACTTAAGCAAGTAAAAGATCGCAAGGCATCTTTTTATCTCTATTTCTTTGATCTCCATAAGCGCCTAACATGTCAATTTTACTTTCGTTTCAGCTTGCCTGCAATTTCATTGCACAGTGCATCTGACTACGGGCAAAATTTACATTTTTAAGGACTAGCGTTCACTTCTTGTGCTTCCTTTTCATGCAGTGGCGACCGTGGGTTTCACGACCGCCCCTGGCTACTAAGGCAACTCAAGAATGAGGAACACCTCAGGAGATTACCTTTTTTTCCTTTTTATAAAATATGCATTCCTTTTCTTTTAGCCTAACAATCGTGTTAGAATTTAAGCGCACGGATTACAAACAAGAGCGAATCTTAGCCCATCCTATGGTTGCCTTTCGAGGTGACAACGAATTTCAAAACAAATAGAGCTACCCTAAACCCACAGATCCAAGATAGAGTGCTAACATGCGAAGCTTAAACAGGAAAAAACTTGAATTTTTTTTCAAAATGGCCTTAACATATGCAATTATGCTGAATTTCCCGACAAATACACATACGAAGACCTTAGCAGTACATCACAGAATTTCATAGTCAGACTAGCATGCTTTCGCCATAACTCAACAAGTTAATCAGGATTCCATAACTAAGCTCGACAATCACTATAAGGCACAACCCACCACCCCCAACTTTAAAAATGGACAATGTCCTCATTGGACTATAACAGCACAGTCAAAATTCTAAGGAAAGAAAACCTTCCCTGAATTGTGACTTAGAGGGTTGGAGAGCGCGCATAAACTTTAGCCAATAAACCGCAAGGACGAGCCATTGTTTCACTGATAACTCCATTTTGGAGCTATTAAATACTTCCTAATATTTGCTTAAGTCCGCTTTTAATTAGTTAATATATCTCATTTGTAGGAGAAAAGCGGCAAAGAGCTCGTGCGTCCGTTGGGCCCGTTCGAGAGCTTAAAGTGGAGTTTTAGCGCCCCGGGAATACATGGGGAAGAGGGGAACTTGTTCCGTGAAGAAACGGGCCAAAACAGCCTTGGAGAGGCAAAGCTTCAGCCCCAAACCCGAGATCCAGCGTCGAGACGCTGGCTCGACGCTGGAAAAACCCGAGAGCAAGCGTCGAGTGATAGCGTCGAGACGCTAGCTCGACGCTGCCCTGGCGTCGAGACCCTGCTTGGCGTCGAGACGCTCCAGAGGAGGCGCGCGCAGGAATTTATCGGGGCAGCGTCGCGACGCTGACCCAGCGTCGCGACGCCATCGAAGGCGCGCGCGGCAAACTTAGGGCACAGCGTCGAGACGCTGGCCTAGCGTCTCGACGCTACGACGATTACAGCAGCATTTATTGACGATTTTCTGCACATTTGGGGGAGTTCTTCACCACCATTTTGAGCCTTCTTCATCTTCTTCTTCTCCGTTTTCTCTCTACTTTCCGTGGAGCTCCGCCATTGTTGGCATGCTAGTGAGCTCCACCTTCATTGTAATACGTTGATGAATCCTTCCATGGTCGTCGTTGGAGCGGAATTGACAACCCGCGCCATGAGCGGCTAAGGTAAGGGTGAACGGTTTGGGATTAGTTTAGGGTGATTTTGTTAGACGTTTTTGGTTTTGATAATCTGATCTTGATGCATATTGGTTCTGTTTATTAGCATCTATCTATTTTGCTTAATCCAACGCGCATGTTAAAATACGACGATTGACACTCGAGTAGTTTCGCATGTTGTGTATGATAAAGAGTAGCGATGCCGTGCCTCTCACTGCTCGACTAAGTAACACAGGTAGATAGAACAAAATCGAAGTATCGGGTCGGGTAGGATAATTGTTGATTGCATACGGCGTTTGCGGGCAATCTACTAGCAATTAGAATTCACGCTCGAATGTTCGTCGCGATTAGCTAGTGACTGTCTAAATTTACCTTAGGGCTGATCACCTTGATGTAAGCTTAGATAACGTGTAATTAGAACTGTGTGGTCTAATTAAAATCCATGGAGTCGGCTACTTTGGGGCTTCTCTGGTAGTCGTCCGCGTGCTCAATAAACTGAATTCCATGTTATTAGCATTAAATGATGAACCGAATTTGTCTAACAATTGATCCCGAGATTCCCAAACCGTGCACACGTTCTCTTCTTATTATTCTTTCTTCTGTTAGCTTTCTTAATATTTCTCTTGCATGATAAAACCCCCCGTTACCAAAAATCTATCAATCAATTAAATCTCAATTTCATTAGTAATTTCAATCTTCCTATTCCTTGGATCGACCCTGTTACCACTAGCTGCAAAGCCTTGGTCATAGGCTTTATAAATCGTATTTTGGCAAGCCTCGACAGCTTGAGATTAAGTGGATATTCAAAAATCCGCCCACCAAAATTGGCGCCGTTGCCGGGGAATAGGCAATTTGATTGAAGTAATGATTGAAGTTTGAATTTGATTGATTGATGATTGGCTGAAATTTTTTTCTGTTTGTATTTTGTATGTTTGAGATTTTGTTTGTGTATGACCCGTTCCTCTGAGGTTAGTCGTTTGCAGTATATCCCAGAAATCGACAGAGAGGAGCGGCGGTTACGAAGAGAAGCCCGGGAGGGGCCGAGACCGTTTGAAGGAGAAGAAGGCAATCCCTTCTTGGTTGACGAGATGGCGCAACGTGATGCGCCACGGACGCTTAAGCAACTGGCAGCGCCAGACCTGAACCTGCAGCCTTTGTGCATTAACTACCCCGTGGTAGCAGGTAACTTTGAATTGAAATCTGGTTTAATTCACCAGTTACCTTCTTTCCATGGCAACGCAGGTGAGGACGCAAACAAACACTTGATGGAGTTTCATTGCGTCTGCGCGGGGATGAAGCCCGCGGGAGTCACGGAGGAGCAGTTGAATATGAGGGCATTCCCCTTCACGCTCAAGGACAAGGCCAAAGATTGGCTATACTATCTGCCCTCCAGATCGATCACCACGTGACAGGATATGAAGCGGCTATTTTTGGAAAAATACTTTCCCGCATCCTTGGCCACCACACTGCGAAAAAGGATTTATGGGATCACCAAGGATGTCGGTGAGTCCCTGCACGAATACTGGGAACGCTTCGGGCGCCTGTGCGCGAGCTTCCCACATCATCAGATTGTCGATCAACTGTTGATTCAGTACTTTTATGAGGGGATGACGCCCCATGACCGGCAGATGATTGATGCAGAGAGTGGCGGGGCACTGATTGACAAGACCCCAGCTGAGGCCAAGCAGTTGATTGCAAACATGGCTACAAAGTCGCAGCAATTCGGTATTCGGGGGCAAGGACAAGTCCATAGCGTGGCTCAGAGCCATGAATTGATTGAGATGAAGGCCCAGGTGGCCGAGATTGGCAGCATGTTGAAAAAAATCGTTGGAGGACACCGCGAGGATGCGGAGGTCAACGCGATCGGGGGGTACGCTTCCAACCCAAGGAAGTACGACCCATATTCCAACACGTATAACCCCGGTTGGCGCGACCATCCTAATTTTAGCTATGGGAATAGGGAAGGACAGTCTCGTTTCCAAGGTCAGTCCCAGGATAGGCCTCATTCTTCCACCCAGGCTCAAGCCTCGAGCTCCTCCAGCTCACTTGAAGAGATGGTAAGGACCATCGTGACAAGCACCAGCCAGTTCCAAAAAGAGGCTCGAGAAGAGCTTAATTCGCACAAGGCCGAGCTGCAGAATCTGAACAAGCAGCTGACTCAGATGGCGGTGTCTATTAGTAAGATTGAGAGCAAGAGCTCGGGGAAGCTTCCTTCCCAAACTACTGTAAACTCATGTGAAAATGTGAGTGCCATTCAGCTGCGCAGTGGGAAGACACTTTCCACTAGAGCTATGAAGGAAGCCACGGACAGCCTGCACAAGTCCGCCCCGACTGCTCCTGAGATTCCGATTGAGAAAAAAGACGAGAAGGTCAGTGTACCTGAGGATGTTACCAGAGCACCATTCCCGAGTAGGCTTGCGAAGCCTACTTTGGAATCTGATGATGAGGAGGTCCTTCGTACCTTCCAGAAGGTGATGGTAAATATCCCGCTCCTAGAGGTAGTCAGTCAAGTGCCCAAGTATGCAAAATTTCTAAGGAGCTGGTGCACAAAGAAAAGAAAGTCCAAGGGGACTGAGAAAAGAAGAGAGAATGTGTCTGCTTTACTCCCAGGGACGTTGCCTGCCAAGTGCAACGATCCAGGTACCTTCACTATCCCTTGCACGATACGTAGTAAGGTTGTTCCTAATGCCATGCTAGACTTAGGAGCCTCTGTAAATGTTATGTCTTATGCACTGTTTCTTGATTTGAATTTAAATGAGTTGCATGAGTGTAATGTTTCTGTTCAGTTGGCTAATGGGTCAAGCATATGTCCGAGGGGGAAAGTAGAGGATGTTCTTGTTAGAGTTGGGGATATGATGTTCCCCGCCGATTTCCTTGTTTTAGATATGAATGAAAAGTCATCGCATGCTTCGTCCTCCATGTTGTTGGGACGCCCCTTCCTTAAGACCGCTAGGGTCAAGATTGATGTGTTTAAGGGCGTTGTCTCTCTGGAGTTTGATGATATTTTGCATGAGTTCTCTTTATTTGATAGGAAATTTGCTGGAAATATATCTGTGATTGAGTTTGATGATGAGAATGGGAGTCTACCCTCGCGCTTGAGGGATGGTTCCCATGTCTCTGTGAAAATTTCTGATTTAAATTCGTGTGATAATGATGCTGATTTTTGCACTAACAATTCTGATATTCACGTGCTTGAGGCACGAAGAGTGCAAAATATTTTTCAGGTTGATGGCAGGACAGATGTGGACAAGGACAAGTCTAGATCGTCCCCCGCACCTACAGACTATGGATGAGTCTGTGGAGAGAATACAGTCGAGCAACCGACTTTAAAAATTCTGCGCTTCTCGGAGGCACCCGAGCGATGAACTGTTTTTATGCTTTAGTTTAGTTTAGTTGCTTTCTAGATTAACTTAGTTTTAATTAGCTTGCTGTTTTTTTGTTAGGAATTGAGGAAGAGAAGACAATTTTGGGCTCTGATGCGTTTGTGCGCCGCTTCCTCGCCCTCGCCAGCTTCACAAAGAGTCAGGGAAGTTTATTTCTTCTTCCCTTTTACTTTGTATATCTGACTGGTTGGTATTGAGGACAATGCCAAATTTTGAAGTTGGGGGTGGAGTTAGTCTAATGGATGTGCATGTGTAGTTTGTTGAGAAGTGCTATTTTGATATTGAAGTGCTTGGGACTCTGTTTACTGTTTTCTGACTATGATAGCCTAGGAAATGCATGTTGGAAATTTGAGCATGTTCATAATCAAGTTTTTGCATGAGTTTTGTGTTTATTAGGTTCATGTCAAAAATTTTAAAATTTTTTCTGTTGCTCCCTTGCACTTGTCGCGCACTTAGCAACCTCTCCTTAGATTCCGTAGGCTCAAAAATCGCATGTTTCTCTAATTCTCGTTGTCACCCCGAAAGGCACTCTTAGGTAGCTTGTTGCATGAGAGTTAGTGGTTAGTTAATTGAGAAAGCATGTGCTTAGCCTAATGTAAAAAAAAAACAGAAAAGCATGTTTGAAAGAAAATTCCTCTCGAGGCGCTCCTCCTTCTTATTAGTGCACTTAAGAAGTGAGCGTTAGTCCTTAAAAACGTGAAGTTTATGCATGAGTTTGACGTGTTAGGCAGCTCGAGTTGGAAAGAAAAAGAAATAAAAAGTTGGTTCAAAGAACCTTAATAAAAGAGTACAAAGTACTTGTGAAAAGAAAAAGAATGAGAAAAATAATTAGGTCTCTTAATTTGCTTCTCTCTCTCGTGTAAGTCAAGTGTAGCTGTTCTTAAACGCTAGAAGTAGGGGGAAAACGGGATGTGCGTTGCATGTAGGTTTTCCGGGTTTACGTGAGTTTAGGAGTGGTTGGCTAGCACACACACACGTTAGGGGGCAAAAGTTAATTTTTGATATGTCCTAGTTAATGCATGGACAAAATGCTTCCATGATTATACTCGTGTTTAAAATTTCAATATGCATGGAGGTTTGAGTTAGAATGCATGTAGGCGCGTCCTTAGAGTCAATGTCTTTGTAGTGCTTGCTCGAGGACTAGCAATGTTTAAGTTGGGGGTGTTTGATAACTCCATTTTGGAGCTATTAAATACTTCCTAATATTTGCTTAAGTCCGCTTTTAATTAGTTAATATATCTCATTTGTAGGAGAAAAGCGGCAAAGAGCTCGTGCGTCCGTTTGGCCCGTTCGAGAGCTTAAAGTGGAGTTTTAGCGCCCCGGGAATGCATCGGGAAGAGGGGAACTTGTTCCGTGAAGAAACGGGCCAAAACAGCCTTGGAGAGGCAAAGCTTCAGCCCCAAACCCGAGAGCCAGCGTCGAGCTATAGCGTCGAGACGCTGGCTCGACGCTGGAAAAACCCGAGAGCAAGCGTCGAGTGATAGCGTCGAGACGCTAGCTCGACGCTGCCCTGGCGTCGAGACCCTGCTTGGCGTCGAGACGCTCCGGAGGAGGCGCGCGCAGGAATTTATCGGGGCAGCGTCGCGACGCTGACCCAGCGTCGCGACGCCATCGAAGGCGCGCGCGGCAAACTTAGGGCACAGCGTCGAGACGCTGGCCTAGCGTCTCGACGCTACGACGATTACAGCAGCATTTATTGACGATTTTCTGCACATTTGGGGGAGTTCTTCACCACCATTTTGAGCCTTCTTCATCTTCTTCTTCCCCGTTTTCTCTCTACTTTCCGTGGAGCTCCGCCATTATTGGCATGCTAGTGAGCTCCACCTTCATTGTAATACGTTGATGAATCCTTCCATGGTCGTCGTTGGAGCGGAATTGACAACCCGCGCCATAAGCGGCTAAGGTAAGGGTGAACGGTTTGGGATTAGTTTAGGGTGATTTTGTTAGACGTTTTTGGTTTTGATAATCTGATCTTGATGCATATTGGTTCTGTTTATTAGCATCTATCTATTTTGCTTAATCCAACGCGCATGTTAAAATACGACGATTGACACTCGAGTAGTTTCGCATGTTGTGTATGTTAAAGAGTAGCGATGCCGTGCCTCTCACTGCTCGACTAAGTAACACAGGTAGATAGAACTAAATCGAAGTATCGGGTCGGGTAGGACAATTGTTGATTGCATACGGCGTTTGCGGGCAATCTACTAGCAATTAGAATTCACGCTCGAATGTTCGTCGCGGTTAGGTAGTGACTGTCTAAATTTACCTTAGGGCTGATCACCTTGATGTAAGCTTAGATAACGTGTAATTAGAACTGTGTGGTCTAATTAAAATCCATGGAGTCGGCTACTTTGGGGCTTCTCTGGTAGTCGTCCGCGTGCTCAATAAACTGAATTCCATGTTATTAGCATTAAATGATGAACCGAATTTGTCTAACAATTGATCCCGAGATTCCCAAACCGTGCACACGTTCTCTTCTTATTATTCTTTCTTCTGTTAGCTTTCTTAATATTTCTCTTGCATGATAAAACCCCCCGTTACCAAAAATCTATCAATCAATTAAATCTCAATTTCATTAGTAATTTCAATCTTCCTATTACCACTGGATCGACCCTGTTACCACTGGCTGCAAAGCCTTGGTCATAGGCTTTATAAATCGTATTTTGGCAAGCCTCGACAGCTTGAGATTAAGTGGATATTCAAAAATCCGCCTACCGAGACCTGAAAATTTCACAACATCAGAGTAAGAACCTAAGCTATTCCTAAAAACGGTAAGTAAACAAAAAGCATGTACAGTTCAAGCTCGGGTGCCTCCGAGTAGCGCAAATTTTTAGAGTCGATTGCTCGACTTTACCAAAACTCATTTCATCCTTTCTCATAATCTGGCTCTTTCAAGTAGGCATGGTCGTCGAAATCCTCTGACATTCCCTCATGGAAGATCTTCAGTCGCTGGCCATTCACTGTGTATTCCTTCTCAGTATCTAGGCTCTGAATCTTGACTGCACCATAGTGATGGACATCAGTTATAATGAAAGGACCAAGCCACCGGGAACGAAGTTTACCTGGCATGAACTTCAGGCGGGAGTTGAACAAGAGGACCTTCTGACCGACTTCGAAGTGTTTTCTGACAACTCGTCTGTCGGGGAACATTTTGGTCTTTTCCTTGTAGGTCTTCGAGTTCTCATATGCATCCAGGCGAAGCTCCTCTAATTCTTGCAATTTCAGGAGTCTTTCTTCGCCCGCCATGTCAAAGTCCATGTTGCACTTCTTCACGGCCCAGTAAGCTTTGTGCTCGATCTCCACTGGGAGATGACAGGCTTTACCAAAAACCATCCGGTAGGGAGACATCCCTATGGGGGTTTTGTAAGCCGTACGGTAGGCCCACAAAGCGTCGTCCAGCCTGAGACTCCAATCCTTCCGTCCTGGACTTACTGTTTTCTCGAGGATGCTCTTCACTTCTCGATTGGAAACTTCTGCTTGGCCATTGGTTTGAGGATGGTACGGGGTAGAGATTTTGTGATTTACCCCATACTTCCTCATCAAGGCCTGGATCGTCTTGTTGCAGAAGTGGCTCCCCTGGTCACTTATGATGGCTCGTGGAACTCCATACCTGCTAAAAATATTGGATTTGACAAAACTGGAAACAACATTAGCGGTATCAACTTTGGTGGCCTTAGCTTCCACCCATTTAGACACGTAGTCCACAGCCAACAGAATATAGACAAAACCAAATGAAGGGGGAAAGGGTCCCATAAAGTCCATACCCCAAACCTCGAAAATTTCACAAGTTAAAATGGGGTTTTGGAGCATTTCATTCCTACTAGTGATGGACCCTTTTCTCTGACACTGATCACAAGATTTACAAAATTCATAACAGTCCTTAAACAGTGATGGCCAGAAAAATCCACAATCTAAAATTTTTCTCGCTGTCCTATTTTGCCCGAAGTGTCCCCCACATGCAAATTCATGGCAAAAAGTAAGTATGGACCTATGTTCAGACTTAGGGACACACTTCCTAATTACTTGGTCAGCGCAAAATTTCCATAAAATGGGCTCTTCCCAAACATAAGTTTTGGCTTCGCTTTTCAGCTTAACTCTTTGGTTATATGAAAAGTCGAATGGGAATGTACCTGTGACCAAATAGTTGACAATGTCGGCGTACCATGGTGTCTCCACACTTACCTGGAAGAGAACTTCATCAGGGAACTCATCATTCAGAGGCAAGTCATCCTCGTGACGCACAATGCGGCTCAAGTGGTCAGCAACAGTATTTTCTGATCCTTTTCTGTCCTGAACAGAGACGTCGAACTCCTGGAGTAATAATACCCATCTGAGCAGTCTAGGCTTCGAGTCTTTCTTGTTCATCAAGTATCGAACTGCTGCATGATCAGAAAAAACAATTACTTTAGATCCAAGAATATATGGCCGAAATTTATCAAGAGCGAAAACAATGGAAAGCAGCTCCTTCTCTGTTGTTGTGTAACCGATTTGCGCGGAGTTGAGCGTCCTGGAGGCATAGTAGATCACATGGCTCTTCTTGTCTATCCTCTGGCCCAACACAGCGCCTACGGCATAATTGCTTGCGTCGCACATGATCTCGAAAGGAGTCCCCCACTGCGGTGGATGGATGATGGGTGCGTTGGTCAAGCACTTCTTCAGAACGTCGAAGGCAAGCTTGCACTGCTTGTCAAAACAGAATGGGACATCCTTTTTCAGCAAGCTTGTCATCGGAGTCACTATCTTCGAGAAGTCTTTAATGAACCTGCGGTAAAAACCTGCGTGACCAAGAAAAGAACGCACTTCCCGAAGATTCGTGGGGTAAGGTAAATCAGATATGACATCAATTTTTGCTTTATCAACCTCTATCCCCTTAGCCGACACAACGTGACCCAATACAATGCCTTGACTGGCCATGAAATGACACTTTTCAAAATTTAAAACAAGATTAGTTTCGATGCATATTTCCATGACTCTAGACAAGTTAAACAGGCAATCCTCAAATGAACTCCCATATACAGTGAAATCGTCCATAAAGACTTCTATGCATTTTTCTACAAATTCAGAAAATATGCTCATCATGCATCGCTGAAAAGTCCCGGGAGCATTACAAAGCCCAAATGGCATTCTCCTATATGCGTAAGTTCCGAATGGACAGGTAAAAGTAGTCTTTTCTTGGTCTTCCTGGGCTATGGGAATTTGATAAAACCCAGAAAAACCATCAAGAAAACAGAAGAATGGCTTCCCAGCTAAACGCTCCACCATTTGATCTATGAAGGGAATGGGAAAGTGGTCCTTCTTAGTCACATCATTCAGTTTTCTAAAATCTATACACATCCTCCATCCATTTTGCACTCTCTTAGGTACTAACTCCCCCTTATCATTCCTAATAACAGTTATGCCCGTCTTTTTAGGTACAACATGAATAGGGCTAACCCACTGGCTATCAGAAATGGGAAAGATAATACCTGCATCCAGGAGTTTGTGTATCTCAGACAACACTACCTCTTTCATTGCTGGATTCAGTCTCCGCTGAGGCTCTCGGGATGGCTTTGCTCCCTCATCCAGCCGAATCTTGTGCATGCACAGCACTGGACTCAACCCGTGCAAGTCTGCCAATGTCCATCCTATGGCTCTTTTGTTCTTTTTCAAGACCTCAACCAACTCGCCTTCTTGATCCGATGTAAGCTCCTTGGAGATAATTACCGAGAGTGTTTCCACCTCTCCCAAGTATACGTACTTGAGATGACCCGACAACTCCTTTAATTCCAACTTGGGAGCCTGCAAAAGAGATGGTAATATTTTAGTTGGCTTTTCACATGTCTCTAAAGCAACATTAGTTTGTTCAGATAGTTCAGACAATATGGGAACACTACTTTCAACTTCGCCAACAATTTCAGTAAAAACGAGTGGGTCATCCCCATGAACAACAGTCATGCATTCTTCTTGTTCTAAAGTATCTATCAGATCAATTTTACAGACAGAATGCGCATCAGCATGTTGTTTCATGGCATCAAATACATTAAATTCGAACACATCTCCTTCGTACTCAACAGACAAGGTACCATCATGCACATTAATTTTTGTCTTAGCGGTTTTCATGAATGGTCTACCTAGTAAAACTGAAGTAGTGGGTGTGTTCTCTTCCATTTTTATCACATAAAAATCAGCAGGGAAGATCAGATCCTTAACTTTAACTAGCACATCCTCAATCACCCCTAGAGGATGAATAGAAGACCTATTAGCTAACTGGATAATTAAACTAGTTTCCTGCATACCTTCTAAACCGAGGCTCTTGTAGACTGAGTATGGCATAACATTAATTGAAGCTCCTAAGTCTAGCATGGCGTGCTCGATTTCTCTATCCCCTATAGTACATGGCAAGAGGAACATACCTGGGTCCTGGCATTTGCTTGGAATACCTTTGGTTATCAGGGCAGAAACATTCTTGCTTACCACGACTCTCTCAGCACCTTTGGTCTTCCTCTTCATGGTGCACATCTCCTTTAGAAACTTAGCGTACCTTGGGATTTGCTGAATTGCATCAAGCAGCGGTATATTGATCCCAACCATTCTCAACGTCTCAAGAACATCCGCATCGTTGACCTCCTTAGATGGCCTTGCCAACCTACTCGGAAAAGGAGCAACGGGAGTGTAAGACTTCATAGAAATATAAGGAGAAGCTACAACCGTTTCAGAGGGTGTTTGAGGACACTTATCTGGAGATATCTCTGAATCTTTGTTAGAGTCCTCGGGAGTGGTACGTGATGGTATCTCTTTACCACTTCTGAGATTTATCGCACTAACGCCTTCTGCTTTGGATTCAATCTTACTCATTCTTTCCTTCACCTCCGTGAACTCATCTCTTAGAGACTTCATCTGCGACCTTGTCTCATTGCTAGCTTCCATAAGTGATTTGAACATGCCTTCAATGGCTTGACCTGAAATAGAAGAAACAGCCTGAGATGATTTTTCTTGCATCATATGAATTAAACCAAATACCTGAGACACTTGTTCTTTGAGCTCTGCTATGTCGGTAGACATCTTGGATTGCTCGTTTCTTCCTCCGTACTGGCGACGGTTCTCAGCCATGTTGTTGATCAACTGTCTGGCTTCTGCAGGCGTTTTCTCCCAAAGGGCTCCTCCACTCGATGCATCAAGCATCTGGCAGTCATGCGGAAGCAACCCATCATAGAAGAATTCGATAAGCGCGGCTTCTGGTATCAGATGATTCGTGCATTTCTCACAGAGTTTAATGAATCTCTCCCAACATTCGTGAAACGCCTCGTCCTCTTCTTGCTTGAAATGGTGGATATCGTTTTTCACGGCTCTGGCTTTTGAAACTGGGAAATACCTTTCCAAGAATAGACTCTGCAACTTCTCCCAAGTGAAAATGGTTCCCGATGGTAAGTAATGAAGCCAATCTCGAGCTTCACCTCTCAAGGTAAATGGAAAAGCTCTCAGATAGAGCTGATCTTCAGTAATGCCGCCTGGCTTCATCGCGGAACTTGTCATTTGAAAAGCCTTGAGATGTTTATAGGGATCCTCATCTGCTTCACCACAAAAAGAGGGCAAATGGTCAATTAAACCTGATTTAAGCACAAACTCACCTGAAATTTTCGGGTAGGAAATACAAGAGGGTTGATTGCCCATAGCAACCGATGTCCATTGCCTGAGTATTTTTGGGGCTCCATTCTCATCGTCAATCTCCATTTTCTCAATAAAAATTTGGCACTTCTAGCACACTTAAACAAACAGATCAAAATTGCAAATAATAAAAGAATAAACAAAATTTTTAAAGTAAAAATCAAAAGTCTACAAATCAAATTTAAATTAGGCCGAATTACACTTAGTTCCCCGGCAACGGCGCCAATTTTGGTAATGATATTATTGAACTATCGCCAATCATCGGGTTGTCGAGACCCGCCAAAATGAATTTATAAGTGCCCGAATTCACTAAACTATTAGTAGAGTAGCGGCAACGGGGTCGATCCACAGGGAACTAAGGTATCTTGACTTAATCTTAATTAAATTTGCAAACTGTTAAAATAAATGAATAAGGGGATTTTGTTGGTTTTTAATTCGCTAAGAGGAAACAATGCGATGAAAAATCTAACTAACGGAGTTTTCGACCCGGGACGATCGGGAATAAATATAGCATGCCTCTTGGATCATAGGTTGACGAGTATTATGGCTAAATAATTTAACGAATACGCAGCTCGTCTAAAATTAATAAATTAACTCAGACATGCTCCATGGAATTAATTAGACATAATTAATCATGCTAATCAAGCATATCGATCGGACATTGGCGGCCAACGCTCTCCCAGGACCGATCGATAGCAACGAGCCATAACTGTGACGACTATCTAATTTGGACGCGAAATTAGTGTGTCGATTTGGAATTCTAATTCGGGAAGAACGAACACCAAGAGCGCAAGGACGCCAATACGCTCAAGGTGTCATAATTCCTTGTTACTCGGCGGATCAGAGAGGCACGACATCAAATCCTTTAACGAATGAACTTGCTCAAAATCAAGGGTGCCTAGTCCTAAATCATTCAAACATGCTCATAGATTAAGCTAAGAAGTAGAACTCAATTCAATAAAATATCCAACCAATTCAGAATTTCAATCCTACAACCTCACCAAGAGTTCAAACTACATTTATCCTTTACAATCCCGAGCCAAAAACGGTAAACTACTCACTCATGACTTGTGTGGTGTGGGATGACTTCAAATCGAGCTTCCTAGCCCCTCCCATGGTGAAAATAGGTGCTGGAACGTCAAATCAGGCGCGAAGCTCGAGGTAGAAGATGATGATGTCGGCTAAAATCGGACAGAAACTTTAAGTAATTCGTCGTAGCGTCGAGACGCTAGGGCAGCGTCTCGACGCTGCGCCCTAAATAACGCGCGCGCGCAGTCGGGGTGGCGTCGAGACGCTCGCACAGCGTCGAGACGCTTGTGCGGTGTCGAGTCGCTGTCGCTCGACGCTTGCTCTCGGGTTTTTCTTCAATTCAGCGCTTCAGACTTCGGAGCGTCGAGACGCTCTGGCAGCGTCGAGCTAGCGTCGCGACGCTGTCGCTCGACGCTAGCTCTCGGGTTTTTGCATGGAATTTTGCCTTCAATTTCCCCAAAGTGCCCAATCTTCATGCCTTTGCATGGATCTTCTCCGGAAGTGTTCTTAGGCCTTTAAAATGCGATATTAAGCCCCGAAAAGCGCCGAAACGCTCCCGAGGGCGAATTACCAAGAACACCTGCAATTAACACATAAAAGCAAGATTAAGCCAGTAATAATAGTGAAATAGGGACATAATTATAGCTCCAAAATGGAGCTATCACTTAGTAAACTAATCAGCATGAAGTACTACGAGGCTTTCTATGTGACCATCACATCTCCTCATAACACTAACTGCGAACTCAACATATAAACTTTTTGCTGCTTCACAAGCTGCAACAAAATTTAGCTACCACCAAGGAATCAACAATACAACTCTTGCATTCTACTCCTCTAAGTACAAGGCCAAAACTTTAACCAGAATCCAATCCAATTGGACTAATATTACTGACAGCTCCCACTGCATAGCACATATCGGGTCATGTATCTCAAAAGATACATCTGACTTCCAATATGTAAATGCACTTGGGTGCGTCTCATATCCTCAACACTTGAGATGTCTCTGGAAACCATTTCCATACACCATCGAATATTGACAACAACTTGTCAATAAAAGATTTTAGAGATAACACTAGCGATATGTTCTTACGACTCAGATCAACCTGAATCCTTAGAAGAAACTAAACCTACCACCAAATCAACTATTTGGGAATGGGTCGCTAGTTAATGATTATTGTCAGAAGTGAATCCTACATCATTCTCAATGATTAAGACATCAATTACGGAAACAGTTTATGAAAGCTACAACATTGATTAAACTCTTGTTGAACAAGGTTTATCAAACGTTTATTCAAACTGATGTTCAAAACCATAAGATTTGATCACCATATCAAACCTTACAATTCATGATAAAGATGCTTATTCTAATTCATAAATGAATCAAATAGGCTCGCAAAACATTTGCTCTTTGTCCTCGAATTATGAATCTATCTGGTTGAGACTTATAGATACTCTGATCAAGATAGCTATTCTACAGGAAAGCTAACTTGACATCCACTTGCCTTATTCTATGAAGATAGATCATGGCATTGGATAAAAGCCATCTATTTAACTTGCATTTGGTAACAAGAGAAAGTGAGTATACACAATAAACCTTTTCTCTTCGGGACAGTCCCTTTTACCAGAAAGTCAAGGCCAAAAGGTTTTCACCTTAGAGGCTTGGTCTCAATACCACTAAAACATTCATGATTTTGAGCCACTTGGCCTTGTCAACGAATCCTCAATGTCATCATCGAATATGACAACTTCGAGTTTAAGACAAGCCAATACAGTGGACTGGGTTGTCTCACATCCCTCCCACTGCATTGAGGGTTTCTCAACGGTTGAGAAGCTCCAGTTTGATCAACAACCATTGTTGAATAAAAACAATTTTCTTATTACACTGTAAGTCTTAACCTTTTAGTTGTTTTCGAGTTTAATAGAACACCACAGTATACATATTTTGCGAAAAGAACGGTTCTTTATATACAACAAAAGATAACATATACAGGTGTTCGGTTCAAACTAGAAATATAGACAATAATTATATATACCAAATGTGATTATTTCTATACAACAACTACAAAAACTCCCACTTGTTCAGCTGTGATGATATCTCCATATCTCACGGCGAGAAACAGACTGTCAGGAACTAGTTTCATGAAGAAAAATAAACATGATTAGTGGTTCCTGAAAACATCCAGTTATGACATTCATATTCCACTAAACTTGTTTAGACAAATAAATCACATTTATCTTGTCGTTCTTTCTCAGCCTGTTTCTCAGCAAGGTATTTGGGGCAGTTGCGCTTGCAATGCCCATCTTTATTACAATGAAAACATTTTCCTTTGTCTGAAAACTTCATCTTGCGAACAGTAGAGGCTTTGCCCTTCCTCCTGTTTTTCTTATTCTTCTGAATAATCTTATTACTCACAGAAGTCGATTCAGACTTACTCCCTGACCCTGACCCTCTCTGAAATTTCTTCGAAGTGGCAACATTTGCCTCCTTCTCCTTTCCTTTAGCGGTACGCAGAGACTGGTAAGTATGAAGCTCATTCAAGAGAGAAATCAAGTTATATTTTATCTTATTCATCACCATCTTGGATATGAAATTAAGGAAACTCTTCGAAAGAGATTCCAAGATAAAACTAACTTGGCTTTTCTCGTCGATGGAAGCATCGATTACTTTCGTCGCATTAAAGTGGACCATCATGTTAAGGACATGTTCCCTAACAGAGGTACCCTCCACCATGCGGGAGTTATAAACGAACTTGAGGGCCTCATGTCGAAGAGATGAAGACGACTGTCCAAGCATCTGTTGCGTGCTCAATGTTTAAAATAAAGATGCAAGAATAGAGCACTCAGAACATGCAAGCATACATGATCTTGTAGCAAGTAATAAGTATTTTTTCATTCGATTTCCCACAGAGATTTATTCTTAGTTACTTACGAAGTGTTTTGTTAAGTGAGAATGGGGGGATTAAATGAGGTAGATTTGGTTTTGAAGTGCCTAATTACTAAGGAATGTGTAAATGATGGAAGCATAAACAAGTGCAAGTAGATAATAGACTAGAATGTAAGGAAGAGAACAATCAAACGAAGAGAAAAAATGACTAAGGCAAATTTTAACTAAGGGAATTGCGGAAACAGCAATTATTCAGCAATGTTCCTAACAGCGAAATGTGTGTAAAGTGTGGAAACAAGGGCTACTAATGACTCCTCTATAGGTTTTTTCTTACGATTCTCAATCAGTAGATCAACTCACCATGCATCAAACTAACTCATTCTCATGTATCTTCCGATTTCATGCATTAGATTCTTCAGTTTACTCATGTCCAAGTAAGGTCTTAAGCATCTTGTTAAAACAGTAAGTTATGATTTGTACTAGGAAAACGCCTATTCCTAGGTCGTTTTCTGGCTACCTTGAGAGGCTAGCATGAATGTACGACTCTGAACTCTTACTCCTTCCAGAGGTTAGGAGTTCTTTGGACAAAATGGATGGCCAATCGAAATTGCCCGTGGGATGAAGCTTACATACATTCAATGCATTCGAGAGCTATCCTACATGCTTGATTCACGTGTTTCTACCCTATAGCCTTGTCATTAGCATGCCCTTATGTGACTTAGTTGCTCATGGATGCAGATGGATTAGGGAGAATATATAGGGACGACATGCTCAGTTGAATATTAAAGATAAAACAGAAGCTAAGGACAGTAAACAGATGGGATGAGAGCTTGTGAATTGATGAAATAATACTTCAATTAACTAGAGTTTGAACTAAACAAATGATAGCTTTGAATAGCCAAAGTAAAACAGAAAGCAACGAAATGGAATAGAGTAGCTAACAGAAGAGTAATGACAACAAACAACAACGAAAATAGAAAGCTAAAGCAGAAAAAACAAGTAGATTCGTGCGTGATCGCCTCGTTGCAGACGCCTCGGCTGAAGGGGGAAGAAAGCAAGCTTTGCTTGGATGAATCCAATCAGAAGAGAAGACAAAACTTCTCTTCTTCCTCTCAGATTATCGACTCCAATAGTTGAGACCTTCAATCCAACAACCGGATGAGAAAAACAGGAGAAAAGACTGCGCTGAGAAGAGAGTTCTACGCTGTTCGAGTGTGTTTCAACCTTCCACTTTGACCTCCTTTTATAGTGTGCTGCAGGTACGATTGGGCCAAGGAGAACCATCCATTCTAAACATCGTATCTCTACGTGGCAGCAGGAGAAAGAATGGGCCCCTGAAAGATCGGAACAAAACAGAAATCGGTTAGACAACTTACGGATTTCACTTAAAACATTGCGGTTTTAGCAATGTTTTCGCAATGCTTCCGCAATGTGCAATTTTCAATCCTTTAACTTCGTTTTTGGTTCTTTTTCTTTCCTTTTGCATATAAGTCCTAATTTAGCTTCATTCTTCTAATTCTCATATATAAGCACAAGTTCAAGCTAAATCCTACCAAAAACACTTACGAATGCACAACTTTCTATCACAAATAAGTCCTAAAATAGTCACTTTTGGAGACGTAACAGCATCCCTTGTAATGAAAGCATGATTTCCTTAGCAGAAACCATCCTCTCATGCTTCTTGCACAAGACATCAGATATGCTTGCCAAGATATAGACTCAGACTTTATCATTAGCTCTAATCCATCCATCGTAAGCCTCTCGAACACTTCGAGAAGCACTCGAGCCAGGAGTTGGAGGACATTCCTCCGTTAAGACAAACCTGAGGTCGTCAAGAACATGAATCGTATTCAAGTTCGACTTCCAGGTTCCGTAATTCTCTCCGGTCAATTTGTCGTGAGCTAACAACTGTATAAACGAGCTCGACATGCTGAAAAAAATGTAAGTCTATTAGTGAAACGATTTTAACCTATTTAAACCAATTAAAGGGTTTAACAGTAAATAAAGGACCCAAACTCTTTATTTACTTACAACGATACTTTAGTAAGTCAGAATGGCCTCTACCTTGGGGCAGTCGAACACTCTTTTACTAAATCAAGACAATTTTGACTAAATGCTAATGCTAGAATAACTCATATTCCTATAGCATCTTAGTTATTGTTTTTGGTCTGGATTCACTAACTCCTTAGCAAATCCCGTAAGTGTGACCCTCCATTTTTAGAATGCACACGACGACCCCAACAGTGCAACCGTAGGGAATGTCAGAGCTGGGAATGGCCATGTGTTTCTTTATCCATAAATGGTGACTGAGATGTTCTGATTCCCATAAAACGGCCCTCCTTATGGATTGATGCCACTCTTGGGCACCTTGCAGGCGGAACATGGAAATTTCACAGTTCAACCCAATGGAGGAGACCGTAGGATGTACTTACGTACTTCCTTCTCCCACTTACCATAGACACTTACTCCATTCACCTTGCTATTGAAAGTTGCAAACACCGCCCTTCTGGGGAATGCCCTATTGACATTACACGACGAAGCAAAATTCTCACGTTGTGAACTATAGGGAGTGCGTAGCAGGAGAGGGATATATCATATATTCCATCTCAACACTTCTACTAAGCATCGTGGACGGTGTTTAGGGTAAATACTCAGGTTTTATCTGGCTAAGTAAATAAAACCTTAAGTCTAGGCAAACATTTTACCTGAGATGTCTAGGTTATAACAACTTTACTAACCTCACACCTCTCACGCATGCTCATAAAGCCTGGTTAACTTTACTCAAGTACCGAGTAGTCCCCAGGTAGGAGGTGTTCCGTCAATTCAAGTCCTCCAACCTTAGACAGGAGTTCATCGGGTGAGTTTCTCATAACCTTAGCATTTACGAGATTTCGACCTATTCATCTAATGAACCAAATCGAATAATTTAACCCTAAATGAACATGCTCTTTGATCTTTGTTATAGATTTTAAAAGTCTAAGCCATTTTTACAACGCTTGCAAAAACTAGACTTTCTACAACAACCATCTACATGCTTCTCAAACATGCAACGCTAAGGCATGGCAAGTTGAATATTTAACTTTATAATCAATAGAACACTTATATCGATTATATTCTTAAACATACAACTCCTAATTCATAATCAATATAACACTTATATCGATTCTCTGAATTAAGCATGCATCCTATACATTATAACACTTATAACATACAATATGCATCTAAAGTTGGATGTTTAATTTCATAATTAATATAACACTTATATGAATTATTCTATTAAGCAAACAACAACTAATTCATGAATTAATATAACTCTTATATTAATACTCATGAATTAAACATGCATCTTATACATTATAACACTTATAACCTACAATATGCATAAAACTAGGGAAACCTATGTTGTATGTTTAATTTCATAATTAATATATTACTTATATCAATTATTCTATTAAACTAACAGCATCTAATTCATGAATTAATATAACACTTATATTAATACTCATGAATTTCTAAATATGCATACTATATATTATAACACTTATAACATATTTCCAATGCATGGAGCATGCTTCCTACGGTTGGATTTTAAATCTATATGGCATACGATATGCACATACAAACATGAAATTTAATTAAAACATACATTCACAATGCATAATTAATTAAACACACTAAAGTGGACCGATTTTGGCATCAACCAAGCAATAACTATTTTATTACAAGCTTGACCAACAAGCTAAGTCTGGAGCGGACTTCGAACTCTTCGTACTGCCTCAGACAAACTTGTTCCCCCGAACGCTTCGGTCAATTTCTCTTCGAGCTTCTCTTTGTATCGCCTAGAACGAGTTTGAACTTGCACCGAACATTTCGGCGAGCTCAAAACTCGAGCTTCTTTCACAAAGAAACTTATATGGACTCTAATGATTCTAAAGGATACAGACTTTCAGCACACATTAAAGCCCATACATTCTCGGGCAATTACAAATAATGAAATTCAAAAAGAAATAATGCCAAAACCGATATTACTTTAGACGTCCATTCAGAAACAATTTCTAAATTAAAATACCCACCAACTTAAATTGATGCAAATTGAGTTGATCAAAATACACTCTAATTGATGGAGCGTCGATGGAACGCAGCGGAAGCGATTTGGATCATGGACACTCTAATTTCATCAATTTAAACAAAACGGAAACATGCAAACGCAATGAAAAAGAGAGATTAGAACACATACCCTTGTTGTTCGAAATTCTCCAAATTCACCGCCAAAAACTCCTCACGAGCTCACCGAGCCTTCTCACGAAACGTTCGTGGACCACCCACGGTAGTCCCGCTATCCTCAGGCCGAGAAACGGAGTGGTGGGACTCCTTTTACAAAAGAAAAGAAGGAAGAAGCTCCAACTGAAAAACAATTTTTCAGTAAGCTGAAGAAGAAGAAGAAAACAGAAGCGGGTTCTTCAAATTGAATTCACAATTCTAATTGTGAAATGTGAACCCCAATCTCCACTAACATATTTTCTTTTTCCTTTTTTTTTTTTTTTTTTTTTTTTTTTTTTTTTTTTTATTTCGGTTGATCTGATCTCTGATGAGTCAAAATATATACCTTGTATATATTTACATGTGTCTTACATTGCATGTAAGACACATGTAAATATATATATATATATATATATATATATTTATATATTATTATTATTAAAAATAATAATAATTATTTTATTAATTAAACTTTTTAATTAATAAAAAATATATATATATTTTAATTAATATTATTTAATTCAATATCAAATATTAATTAAATAATATAATTAAACCCGGTTTTCCGAAAACCGACTTTTTGCACATGAATCCTATTCATGTTTTCAGACCAATCTCATATTTAAATCATATTTAAATATGTCCATATTTAAATCATATTTAAATATGTCTATCCTTCTTCCACAAACCCGAATTTGAACGATTCAAATTCTTTTCTTTTCTTTTATACTGTTTCACGGCTTTATCCGAGCTAGCCAGGAGAACCGTAAGGACCTACAGATCATGAGCTCCAACGATACGAGATTATCCGGTCAAAACTCTTTCAACCGAACTAACCAACATTCGTTAACCCCCGGAGACTCCACTAAAGTCCAAGGGCTGCACTCTCCTCACTGTAGATATATTGTGTCCTGTTGATATAACTATCATCAGTAAGTCGATCCTTCACAGGTCGTTCATAATCACAACGGGTCATTTATACCGTTTAACCCTTGTATTATATCTTGTTCCTTAAGTACCACTGACACCTCTAATGAACAATTGATTTGTGGTTCAACCATCAAATCAGATTCCTCCCTGATCAGGAGAGGATGGGCCCATTGTTCAAGACCTGGAGTCAGCACTTAAGGGAACAACCTCTCTACTAACCCTTAAAACGGGTAGGAGTGAACTCCAATCTTGCTACAACTATGTCCCCAGCCACTTATTCAATCTTATCCCCAAGATGGTAGGCTTATTGAGTCGGCGATCTGGCCACTCTCACCCGTACAAGTCAAAGGATAAGGTTGAATAAACAGGAGTTCATAGTAAGCTCAGGATTGAGATCGAGTTACCTAAGTCATCAAAAAGAAAAAATCGGTCTTTACAGTAAACGGTGTTATAAAGAAAGAGCGATTTTATTTCTTGGTTCGGTCTTGTGCAAACTCATTGCACAGGACGCCCTCACTCACATGTCTCTACATGAAACGATTCGAATCACATCGTTTTGTACTATACAAAGTGAGCCGCGTCCAATAGTGTCCCCAGGATAAGGTACCCAGCCTTATCCCTATACTATAGACCATTTTGGCAATCTACTTGAACTTGATTCACATTCATGTCACACATGAAGTTCAAGTACTCACACTACTGCCATGGGTGTTAGTTATTGGTATAGGTTAATACAAACACAATTCACTAAAATTCAATAACAACTTTATTGAAATATAATATTTACTTACATTCATATAATTTACAAACTACGAGTTTTAGGACATAAAACCCAACAAACTCCCACTTGGACTAAAACGTCAGTGAAGTACATGTTGGTCGAGAGAACTAGAATATCAAATATCTAAAGTTTCTCTCACTGTCCTACTGAGCAGCTCGCAGCCCTATACTATATAGGTGTCTCTCAAACACTTTAGCCGTGAGAGACTTAGTAAACGGATCAGCAATGTTGTGCTCCGAGGCTACCTGTGTGACGATCACATCTCCTCGTTGCACTATCTCTCTGATGAGATGATACTTCCGCTCAATATGCTTTCCACGCTTATGGCTTCTAGGTTCTTTAGAATTTGCCACTGCACCGCTGTTATCACAATAAAGGGTGATTGGCAAGTTCATATTTGGAACAATTTCCAAATCTGTCAAGAACTTCCTAAGCCATACAGCTTCCTTCGCTGCTTCGCAAGCTGCGACATACTCAGCTTCCATGGTGGAGTCAGCAATACAACCTTGCTTTATACTCCTCCATACTATTGCTCCTCCGTTAAGAGTGAACACTGATCCTGATGTAGATTTCCTCGAATCTATATCAGTTTGAAAATCAGAGTCAGTGTATCCTGCAAGGATCAAATCCTTCGCGCCATACACAAGCACATAGTCTCTCGTTCTCCTAAGATACTTGAGGACGTGTTTAACGGCTGTCCAGTGATCATATCCTGGATTGGACTGGAACCTACTGACAATTCCTACTGCATAGCAGATGTCGGGTCGTGTACACAACATAGCGTACATGAGACTACCAACTGCAGATGCATAGGGAATTCGTCTCATATCCTCAACCTCTTGAGGTGTCTTAGGAGACTGTTCCTTAGACAAGTGAATTCCATGCCTAAAAGGCAGCGAACCTTTCTTGGAATTCTGCATCGAATATCTTGACAACACCTTGTCAATATAAGATGCTTGAGACAGCGCTAGCACTTTGTTCTTACGATTCCTTATGATCTGAATCCCTAGAACAAACTGAGCCTCTCCCAAATCTTTCATTTGGAATTGGGTCGCTAGCCAATTCTTAACGTCAGTTAGGAACCCTACATCATTCCCAATGAGTAGTATATCGTCTACGTACAAGACTAAAAAAGCTACAACAGTATTGACTACTTTCTTGTAAACACAAGGTTCGTCAATATTTTGTTCAAAGCCATAAGATTTGATCGCCGTATCAAACCTTATATTCCAGGATCTAGATGCTTGCTTCAACCCATAAATGGATCGATTAAGCTTGCAAACCTTTTGCTCTTGACCCTGAAGTATGAATCCCTCTGGTTGAGCCATATAGATACTCTCCTCAAGATTACCATTCAGAAAGGCAGTCTTGACATCCATTTGCCAGATTTCATAATCATAAAATGTAGCAATGGATAAGAGTATTCTAATCGACTTTAACATGGCAACAGGAGAAAAGGTTTCTTCATAGTCCACCCCTTCTCTTTGGGAATAACCTTTTGCCACAAGTCGAGCCTTAAAGGTTTGCACCTTACCGGCTTGGTCTCGTTTTCTCTTGTAGATCCACTTGCAACCGATAGGTCTTTCACTATCTGGTTGGTCTACAAGATCCCAGACCGAATTGAAGTACATAGACTCCATTTCGAGATCCATGGCTTTAAGCCACTGGTCTTTGTCTATGTCATTCATTGCCTGTTTAAAGGTCAATGGATCCTCAACGCCATCATCAGGTATGACGACTTGAGTTTCAGACAAGCCGATGTAGCGGTCGGGCTGTCTTACATCCCTCCCACTGCGTCGAGGCTTTCTCAACTCTTGAGAAGGACCAGCCTGATCAACAACCTTTGTTGATCCGTCTGTAGCTTTCCTGGAAAATTCGGACAAAACAATTTTGCTCGACGGTTTATGATCTCTCATGTGGTCTTCCTCTAAGAACGTGGCATTAGTCGATACTAGTACCTTGTTCTCATGAGGATCATAAAATAGACCACCTTTCGTTTCCTTGGGGTAACCTACAAATAGGCACAATTTTGAACGATGTTCCAACTTCTTTGGATTGGGTACTAGCACATGTGCCGGACACCCCCAAATCCTGAAGTGACGTAAACTACCTTTACGCCCTCTCCATAACTCATAAGGTGTTTCAGAAACACTCTTAGAGGGAACCATGTTCAAAATATATACTGCAGCCTCTACTGCATATCCCCAAAACGAACTAGGCAAATGAGCATAACTCATCATAGATCGAACCATGTCTAACAGGGTTCTATTTCTCCTCTCGGACACACCATTCTGCTATGGTGTTCCTGGCGCTGAGAGTTGAGATACTATTCCATGTTCTATCATATAGTCCTGGAATCTTAAATCCATATACTCTCCACCTCGATCTGATCGGAGTGTTTTTATCGATTTACCTAATGTGTTCTCAACCTCTGCCTTATACTCTTTGAACTTTTCAAGAGCTTCGGACTTATGATGCATTAGATAAAGATAACCGTACCTAGAATAATCATCAATGAAACTGATGAAATATTCATACCCTCCTCGTGCTTTGACATTCAAAGGACCGCAGAGATCCGAATGCACGATTTCTAGAGGTTCTTTGGACCTATGACCTTTTTCAGAAAAAGATCGTTTGGTCATCTTGCCCTCAAGACAAGACTCACATGGCGGTAAAGAGTTGTCCTCTAAACGATTTAGCAGACCACTCTTAACCAATCTCCCAATCCTATTGAGATTAATGTGACCTAGTCTTAAGTGCCAAAGATAAGTACTTGGAGAAAGTTTCTGCCTTTTAGTTTGAGTCTCAGCTGTTTTAAACATTTCAGTGTTCAAAATAGCTTTGGCTTCAGTTGGTCTTAACACATACAAGTTGTTTTCAAGTTTCGCAGAACAAATACGTACACCTCTTTTGCTAATGAACGCTTCATTATGAACAAAAGATACTTTATACAACTGTTCTAACAAACAAGATATAGATACAAGATTCCTCTGGAAGGTAGGAACCAGGAGTACATTTTCTAGTAAAATGAAACTATCTCTATACAACAACTTTACAGCTCCCACTGCTTCAGCTGAGACAAGCTCTCCAGTTCCAACTCTGAGAGTTATCTCACCGCGAGAAAGTGGCTGCCAAGAACTAGTTTCCTGAAAAGAAGAACAAACATGGTTAGTAGCTCCTGAATCAAGTATCCAGGTATGACTATCATGTTCTACTAAACATGTTTCAACAACAAGTAAATCATATTTACCTTGTCTTTCTTTCTCAGCCTTTTTCTCTGCAAGATACTTTGGGCAATTACGTTTCCAGTGCCCATCTACACCACAATGGAAACATTTTCCTTTGTCTGCAGATCTACTCTTGCTCTTAGCAGCAGCAGGTGTTTTTCCCTTCCTTTTATCTTTCTTCTTCTTTTGAATACTCTTATTCTTAATAGAAGAAAGTTCAGACTTACTCCCAGAAGACGACCCCTTTTGGAATTTCCTAGAAGTGACAACATTTGCCTCCTTCTCTTTTCCTTTAGAAGTCTGTAGGGACTGATAGGTCTGTAGCTCGCTGAGGAGAGAAGTCAAATTATACTTTATCTTGTTCATTACCAAATTGGTTCTGAACTGAAGGAAACTCTTCGGAAGAGATTCCAAGATAAAACTTACTTGACTTGACTCATTTATAATAGCTCCGTTTACTTCCGCCACATTGAAGTGGACCATCATGTTAAGGACATGCTCCCTAACAGAGGTTCCCTCCTTCATGCGAGAGTTGTAAACGAATTTGAGGGCTTCATGACAGACCGATGAGGACGGAAGTCCAAACATCTCCTGTAATGAAGACATAATTTCTTTAGCAGAAACCATATCCTCGTGCTTCTTAGCTAACATATCAGATATGCTGGCTAAGATATAGACTCGGGCTTTATCATTAGCCCTTGTCCATCTATCATATGCTTCTCGAACAGTTCGAGTCGCATCCGAGCTAGGAGGGGGAGGACAATCCTCTGATAAGACGAACCTGAGATCATCCAGAACGAGAATCGTATTCAAGTTCGATTTCCAGGTCGCGTAGTTATCGCCGGTTAACTTATCGGAAGCTAGTAAATGAATGAAAGAGCTAGTCATGCTGAAAAGAGAATGAATAAATATTAGTGAAAAAGTTTTAACCTAATTTACACACCAATCAAGAATTTAGCAAAGAATAATAATGTACCCAAAACTCATTATTAAACTGCAACGATACTTCAGTGGGTCAGAATGGTTGCTACCGAGGGGCAGTCAAGCATCCCTTCACTGAATCAAGACATTCTTGACTAAATGCTAATACCAGAATATCTCATATTCCTATAGCATCTTAGTTATCGCTGTTTGGTCAAGATTTACTAACTACTTAGCAAATCTCGTAAGTGTGACCCTCCATTTTTAGAATTCATAGGGCGGCCCCAACGATGCAACCGAATGGAAATGTCAAAGTTGGGAATGGCTCTATGTTTCTTTATCCATAAATGGTGATTGAGATGTTCCGATTCCTATGAAACGGCCCTCCGAATGGATCGGTACCACTTGTGGGCACCTAGCAGGCAGAACATAGGAATCTCACGGTTCAATCCAATGGAGGAGACCGCAGGATGTATTGACATACTTCCTTCTCCCACTTACTATAAATACTTTCTCCATTCACCTTGCTCTTGAATTATGCAAATACCATCCGAATGGGGATGCCCTATTGACATCACGAGGCCGAGCATAATTCTCACGGTGTGAACTTTACAGAGAACGTAGGAGGAGAGGGACATATCATATATACCTTCTCAACACCTCTACTAAGTATTTTAAGACGGAATGGGTAAATTACTCAGGCATTATCCGGCTAAGACAATAAGGCCTAAGTCTAGGTAAAACAAACTTTTACCTATGATGTCTAGGTGATAAACACTTTATTACCTCACACCACTCACGCATGCTCATAAAGCCGGGTTAACTTTACTCAAGAACCGGATGGTCCCCAGGTAGGAGGTGTTCCGTAAACCGTCAGCTTAAATACCTCAAACCTCGAACAGGATGTCCCCGGGTGAGTTTCTTGTAACCTTAGCATTTACAAGATATCGACCTATTCATCTAATGAAACGGAACGATACATTCAACCCTAAGTGAGCATGCCTTTGTCTTTGTTATAGATTTTAAAAGTCTATGCCAATTTTACAACGCTTTGCAAAACTAAGACTTACTACAACAAACTTCTACATGCTTCTCAAACATGCAACACTAAGGCATGACAAGTTGAATATTTAATTTCATAATTAATATAACAATTATATCAATTATGATTTTAAATATACAACTCCTAATTCATAAATTAATATAACACTTATATTAATTCTCATGAATTAAGCATGCATCCTATACATTATAACACTTATAACAAACAAAATGCATCTAATGTTGGATGTTTAATTTCATAATTAATATAACACTTATATCAATTATTCTATTAAGCAAACAACATCAAATTCATGAATTAATATAACTCTTATATTAATACTCATGAATTAACATGCATCCAATATATTATAACATTTATAACCTATAATATGCATAAAACCATGGCAACTTATGTTGTATATTTAATTTCATAATTAATATAACACTTATATCAATTATTCTATTAAATTAACAACAACTAATTCATGAATTAATATAACTTTTATATCAAAAATCATGAATTGCCAAATATGCATACGATATATTATAACACTTATAACATATTTTCAATGCATGAAGCATGCTCCCTACGGTGGGATTTTAAATCTATATGGCATACGTTATGCACATACAAACATGAAATTTAATTAAAACATACATTCGCAATGCATAATTAATTAAACACACTAAAGTGGATCGATTTTGGCATTTAGCAAGCAATAACTAATTTATTACAAGCTTGATCAACAAGTCACGTCATGAGCGGACTTCGAACTCTTCGCACCGCCTTTGACCAACTTGCTTCCTCCGAACGCTTCGGCCAAAAACTCTTCGAATTTCTCCTCGTATTGCCCAGAATGAGTTTGAACTTACACCGAACATTTCGGCGAGTTTCAAACTCAAACTTCTTTCACAAAGAACCCTATATGGACTCTAATGACTCTAAAAATACAGACTCTTTAGCATGCATTAAAGCCCATACAATCTCGGGCAATTACAAATTAAGAAATTCAAAAAAGAAACTATGCCAAAATCGATATTCACTTTAGAATTCCATTCAGAAACAATTTCTAAAATAAAACCCACCATAATTTAAATTGATCGAAATTGAGTGGCCAAAAACGCTCTGATACCAATTGATGGAGCGTCGATGGAACGCAGCGGAAGCGATTTGGATCATGGACACTCTAATTTCATCAATTTAAACAAAACGGAAACATGCAAACGCAATGAAAAAGAGAGATTAGAACACATACCCTTGTTGTTCGAAATTCTCCAAATTCACCGCCAAAAACTCCTCACGAGCTCACCGAGCCTTCTCACGAAACGTTCGTGGACCACCCACGGTAGTCCCGCTATCCTCAGGGCGAGAAACGGAGTGGTGGGACTCCTTTTACAAAAGAAAAGAAGGAAGAAGCTCCAACTGAAAAACAATTTTTCAGTAAGCTGAAGAAGAAGAAGAAAACAGAAGCGGGTTCTTCAAATTGAATTCACAATTCTAATTGTGAAATGTGAACCCCAATCTCCACTAACATATTTTCTTTTTCCTTTTTTTTTTTTTTTTTTATTTTTTTTTTTTTATTTCGGTTGATCTGATCTCTGATGAGTCAAAATATATACCTTGTATATATTTACATGTGTCTTACATTGCATGTAAGACACATGTAAATATATATATATATATATATATATATATATATTTATATATTATTATTATTAAAAATAATAATAATTATTTTATTAATTAAACTTTTTAATTAATAAAAAATATATATATATTTTAATTAATATTATTTAATTCAATATCAAATATTAATTAAATAATATAATTAAACCCGGTTTTCCGAAAACCGACTTTTTGCACATGAATCCTATTCATGTTTTCAGACCAATCTCATATTTAAATCATATTTAAATATGTCCATATTTAAATCATATTTAAATATGTCTATCCTTCTTCCACAAACCCGAATTTGAACGATTCAAATTCTTTTCTTTTCTTTTATACTGTTTCACGGCTTTATCCGAGCTAGCCAGGAGAACCGTAAGGACCTACAGATCATGAGCTCCAACGATACGAGATTATCCGGTCAAAACTCTTTCAACCGAACTAACCAACATTCGTTAACCCCCGGAGACTCCACTAAAGTCCAAGGGCTGCACTCTCCTCACTGTAGATATATTGTGTCCTGTTGATATAACTATCATCAGTAAGTCGATCCTTCACAGGTCGTTCATAATCACAACGGGTCATTTATACCGTTTAACCCTTGTATTATATCTTGTTCCTTAAGTACCACTGACACCTCTAATGAACAATTGATTTGTGGTTCAACCATCAAATCAGATTCCTCCCTGATCAGGAGAGGATGGGCCCATTGTTCAAGACCTGGAGTCAGCACTTAAGGGAACAACCTCTCTACTAACCCTTAAAACGGGTAGGAGTGAACTCCAATCTTGCTACAACTATGTCCCCAGCCACTTATTCAATCTTATCCCCAAGATGGTAGGCTTATTGAGTCGGCGATCTGGCCACTCTCACCCGTACAAGTCAAAGGATAAGGTTGAATAAACAGGAGTTCATAGTAAGCTCAGGATTGAGATCGAGTTACCTAAGTCATCAAAAAGAAAAAATCGGTCTTTACAGTAAACGGTGTTATAAAGAAAGAGCGATTTTATTTCTTGGTTCGGTCTTGTGCAAACTCATTGCACAGGACGCCCTCACTCACATGTCTCTACATGAAACGATTCGAATCACATCGTTTTGTACTATACAAAGTGAGCCGCGTCCAATAGTGTCCCCAGGATAAGGTACCCAGCCTTATCCCTATACTATAGACCATTTTGGCAATCTACTTGAACTTGATTCACATTCATGTCACACATGAAGTTCAAGTACTCACACTACTGCCATGGGTGTTAGTTATTGGTATAGGTTAATACAAACACAATTCACTAAAATTCAATAACAACTTTATTGAAATATAATATTTACTTACATTCATATAATTTACAAACTACGAGTTTTAGGACATAAAACCCAACACTAATACCACTTGATGTTGCGTATCACGCTGCGGAAGCGATTTTGGATCGTTGATACTCTAATTTCATCAATTTAACAAGTAGAAAACATGCTCAAACATACGGAAATAAAAAATTTGGAATACATACCCTTGTAGTTCTAATTTTCTTCAAGTTCCGTTGCACGTTCCTTGATAGCTCCATTTTGGAGCTATGATTATGTCCCTAATTCACGTTTATTAGTTGCTTAATCTTGCTTTTATGTGATTATTGCAGGTGTTCTCGGTAATTCGCCCTCGGGAGCGTTTCGGCGCTTTTCGGGGCTTAATATCGCAATTTAAAGGCCTAAGAACACTTTCGGGGAAGACCCATGCAAAGGCATGAAGATTGAGCACTTTGGGGAAATTGAAGGCAAAATTCCATGCAAAAACCCGAGAGCTAGCGTCGAGTGACAGCGTCGCGACGCTAGCTCGACGCTGCCTAGCGTCGAGACGCTGCCATAGCGTCTCGACGCTCCGAAGTCTGAAGCGCTGAATTGAAGAAAAACCCGAGAGCAAGCGTCGAGCGATAGCGTCGCGACGCTAGCTCGACGCCACCCCGACTGCGCGCGCGCGTTATTTAGGGCGCAGCGTCGAGACGCTGCCCTAGCGTCTCGACGCTACGACGGATTACTTAAGTTTCTGTCCGATTTTAGCCGCGAGGATCATCTTCTACCTCGAGCTCCGCGCCTGATTGGACGTCCAGCAGCTGTTTTCCACCATGGGAGGGGCTATGAAGCTCGATTTGAAGTCGTCCCACACTACACAAGTCATGAGTGAGTAGATTTACCGTTTTTGGCTCGGGATTGTAAAGAATAAATGTAGTTTGAACTCTTGGTGAGGTTGTAGGACTAAAATTCTGATTTGGTTGGATATTTTATTGAATTGAATTCTGCTTCTTAGCTTAATCTATGAGCTCGTTTGAATGATTTAGGACTAGGCACCCTTGATTTTGAGCATGTTCATTTGTTAAAGGATTTGATGCCGTGCCTCTCGTTTCCGCCAAGTAACAAGGAATTATGACTCCTTGAGCGTATTGGCGTCCTTGCGCTCTTGGCGTTCGTTCTTCCCGAATTAGAATTCCAAATCGACATACTAATTTCGCGTCCAAATTAGATAGTCGTCACAGTTGTAGCTCGTTGCTATCGATCGGTCTTGGGAGAGCGTTGGCCGCCAATGTCCGATCGATATGCTTGATTAGCATGATTAATTATGTCTAATTAATTCCATGGAGCAGGTCTGAGTTAATTTATTAATTTTGGACGGGCTGTGCATTCGTTAAATTATTTAACCATAATACTCGTCAACCTATGATCCAAGAGGCATGCTATATTTATTCCCGATCGTTCCGAGTCGAAAACTCCGTTAGTTAAAGTCTTACCGTTGCTTTGTTACTACTTAGCTAATTAAAAACCAACAAATCCCCCGTATTTCATTTATTTTAATAGTTTGCAAATTTAATTAAGATTAAGTCAAGATACCTTAATTCCCTGTGGATCGACCCCGTTGCCACTACTCTACTAATAGTTTAGTGAATCCGGGCACTTATAAATTCATTTTGGCGGGTCTCGACAACCCGATGATTGGCGATAGTTCAATAATATCGCTACCAAAATTGGCGCCGCTGCCGGGGAGCTAAGTATAATTCGGCCTAATTTGAATTTTATCTGTAGACTTTTAATTTTTACTTTAAAATTTCTGTTTATTCTTTTATTATTTGCAATTTTGATCCGTTTGTTTAAGTGTGCTAGAAGTGCCAAATTTTTATTGAGAAAATGGAGATCGATGATGAGAATAGAGCCCCAAAAACACTCAGGCAGTGGACATCAGTTGCCATGGGCAATCAACCCTCTTGTATTTCCTACCCGGAAATTTCAGGTGAGTTTGTGCTTAAATCAGGTTTTATTGACCATTTGCCCTCTTTTTATGGTGAAGCAGATGAGGATCCCTATAAACATCTCAAGGCTTTTCAAATGACGAGTTCTGCGATGAAGCCAGGCGGCATTACTGAAGATCAGCTCTATCTGAGAGCTTTTCCCTTCACCTTGAGAGGTGAAGCTCGAGATTGGCTACATTATCTGCCATCGGGAACCATCTTTACTTGGGAGAAGCTGCAGAGTCTATTCAGAAGTGGTAAAGAGATACCATCACATACCACTCCCGAGAGTCCTCCAAAAGATTCAGAGATATCTCCAGATAAGTGTTCTCAAGCACCCTCTGAAACTGTTGTAACTCCTCCTATTATTTCTATGAAGTCTTACACTCCCGTCGCTCCTTTTTCTAGTAGGCTGGCGAGGCCATCTAAGGAAGCCAACGACGCGGATGTTCTTGAGACACTGAGGAAAGTTGGGATCAATATACCGCTGCTTGATGCAATTCAGCAAATCCCAAGGTACGCCAAATTTCTAAAGAAGATGTGCACCATGAAGAGGAGGACCAAATGTGCTGAGAGAGTCGTGGTAAGCAAGAATGTTTCTGCCCTGATAACCCAAGGTATTCCAAACAAATGCCAGGACCCAGGTATGTTCCTCTTGCCATGTACTATAGGGGATAGAGAAATCGAGCACGCTATGCTAGACTTGGGAGCTTCAATTAATGTTATGCCATACTCAGTCTACAAGAATCTCGGTTTAGAAGGTATGCGGGAAACTAGTATAATTATCCAGTTAGCTAATAGGTCTTCTATTCATCCTCTAGGGGTGATTGAGGATGTATTGGTTAAAGTTAAGGATCTGATATTCCCTGCTGATTTTTATGTGATAAATATGGAAGAAAACACATCCACCACTTCTGTTTTACTTGGTAGGCCATTCATGAAAACCGCTAAGACAAAAATTAATGTGCATGATGGAACCTTGTCTGTAGAGTATGAAGGGGATGTGTTTGAATTTAATGTATTTGATGCCATGAAACAACATGCTGATGTGCATTCTGTCTGTAAAATTGATCTGATAGAGACTTTAGAACAAGAAGAATGCATGACTGTTGTTGATGGGGATGACCCACTCGTTTTTACTGAAATTGTTGGAGAGAGTGAAAGTAGTGTTCCTATACTGTCTGACTTGTCTGAACAACCTACTTTTGCTCTAGAGACGTGTGAAAAGCCAACTAAAATATTACCATCTCTTTTGCAGGCTCCCAAGTTGGAATTGAAGGAGTTGCCGGGTCATCTCAAGTACGTATACTTGGGTGAGGTAGAGACACTTCCGGTAATTATCTCCAAGGAGCTTACATCGGAGCAAGAAGGCGAGTTGGTCGAGGTTTTGAAAAAGAACAAAAGAGCCATGGGATGGACATTGGCAGACTTGCATGGGTTGAATCCAGTGCTGTGTATGCACAAGATTCGGCTGGATGAGGGAGCAAAGCCATCCCGAGAGCCTCAGCGGAGACTGAACCCTGCAATGAAAGAGGTAGTTTTGTCTGAGATACACAAACTCCTGGATGTAGGTATTATCTTTCCCATTTCTGATAGTCAGTGGGTTAGCCCTATTCATGTTGTACCTAAAAAGACGGGCATAACTGTTATTAGAAATGATAAGGGGGAGTTAGTACCTAAGAGAGTGCAAAATGGATGGAGGATGTGTATTGATTTTAGAAAACTGAATGATGTGACTAAGAAGGACCACTTTCCTATTCCCGTCATAGATCAAATGGTGGAGCGTTTAGCTGGGAAGCCATTCTTCTGTTTTCTAGATGGTTTTTCTGGGTTTTACCAAATTCCCATAGCCCAGGAAGACCAAGAAAAGACTACTTTTACTTGTCCATTCGGAACTTACGCATATAGGAGAATGCCTTTTGGGCTTTGTAATGCTCCAGGAACTTTTCAGCGATGCATGATGAGCATATTTTCTGAATTTGTAGAAAAATGCATCGAAGTCTTGATGGATGATTTTACTGTATATGGAAGTTCATTTAAGGATTGCCTGTTTAACTTGTCTAGAGTCATGGAAAGATGCATCGAAACTAATCTTGTTTTAAATTTTGAAAAGTGTCATTTCATGGCCAGTCAAGGCATAGTTTTGGGTCACGTTGTGTCTGCTAAGGGGATAGAGGTTGATAAAGCTAAAATTGATGTCATATCTAATTTACCTTACCCCACGAATCTTCGGGAAGTACGTTCTTTTCTTGGTCACGCAGGTTTTTACCGCAGGTTCATTAAAGACTTCTCGAAGATAGTGACCCCGATGACAAGCTTGCTGAAAAAAGATGTCCCATTCTGCTTTGACAAGCAGTGCAAGCTTGCCTTCGATGTTCTTAAGAAGTGCTTGACCAACGCACCCATCATTCATCCACCGCAGTGGGGGACTCCTTTCGAGATCATGTGCGACGCAAGCAATTATGCCGTGGGCGCTGTGTTGGGCCAGAGGATAGACAAGAAGAGCCATGTGATCTACTATGCCTCCAGGACGCTCAGCTCCGCGCAGATCGGTTACACAACAACAGAGAAGGAGCTCCTTTCCATTGTTTTCGCTCTTGATAAATTTCGGCCATATATTCTTGGATCTAAAGTAATTGTTTTTTCTGATCATGCAGCAGTTCGATACTTGATGAACAAGAAAGACTCGAAGCCTAGACTGCTCAGATGGGTATTATTACTCCAGGAGTTCGACGTCTCTGTTCAGGACAGAAAAGGATCAGAAAATACCGTTGCGGACCACTTGAGCCGAATTGTGCGTAATGAGGATGACTTACCTCTGAACGATGAGTTCCCTGATGAAGTTCTCTTCCAGGTAAGTGTGGAGACACCATGGTACGCCGACATTGTTAACTACTTGGTCACAGGTACGTTCCTGTTCGACTTTTCATATAACCAGAGAGCTAAGCTGAAAAGCGAAGCCAAGACATATGTGTGGGAAGAACCCGTTTTATGGAAATTTTGCGCTGACCAGGTAATTAGGAAGTGCGTTCCTAAGTCTGAACATAGGTCCATCCTTACTTTTTGCCATGAATTTGCATGTGGGGGACACTTTGGGCAAAATAGGACTGCGAGAAAAATTTTAGATTGTGGGTTCTTTTGGCCATCACTGTTTAAGGACTGTTATGAGTTTTGTAAAACTTGTGATCAGTGTCAGAGAAAAGGGACCATCACTAGTAGGAATGAAATGCTCCAAAACCCCATTTTAACTTGTGAAATTTTCGAGGTTTGGGGTATGGATTTTATGGGACCCTTTCCCCCTTCATTTGGTTTTGTCTATATCTTATTGGCTGTGACTACGTGTCTAAATGGGTGGAGGCTAAAGCCACCAAAGTCGATACTGCTAATGTTGTTTCCAGCTTTGTCAAATCCAATATTTTTAGCAGGTATGGAGTTCCACGAGCCATCATAAGTGACCAGGGGAGCCACTTCTGCAACAAGACGATCCAGGCCTTGATGAGGAAGTATGGGGTAAATCACAAAATCTCCACCCCGTACCATCCTCAGACCAATGGCCAAGCAGAAGTTTCCAATCGAGAAGTGAAGAGCATCCTCGAGAAAACAGTAAGTCCAGGACGGAAGGATTGGAGTCTGAGGCTGGACGATGCTTTGTGGGCTTACCGCACGACTTACAAAACCCCCATAGGGATGTCTCCTTATCGGATGGTTTATGGTAAAGCCTGTCATCTCCCAGTGGAGATCGAGCACAAAGCTTACTGGGCCGTGAAGAAGTGCAACATGGACTTTGACAAGGCTGGCGAAGAAAGACTCCTCAAATTGCAAGAGCTGGAGGAGCTTCGCCTGGATGCATATGAGAACTCGAAGACCTACAAGGAAAAGACCAAGATGTTCCACGACAGACGAGTCGTCAGAAAACACTTCGAAGTTGGTCAGAAGGTCCTCTTGTTCAACTCCCGCCTGAAGTTCATGCCAGGTAAACTTCGTTCCCGGTGGCTTGGTCCTTTCATTATAACTGATGTCCATCACTATGGTGCAGTCAAGATTCAGAGCCTAGATACAGAGAAGGAGTACACAGTGAATGGCCAACGACTGAAGATCTTTCATGAGGGAATGTCAGAGGATTTCGACGACCATGCCTACTTAAAAGAGCCAGATTATGAGAAAGGATGAAATGAGTTTTGGTAAAGTCGAGCAATCGACTCTAAAAATTTGCGCTACTCGGAGGCACCCGAGCTTGAACTGTACATGCTTTTTGTTTACTTACCGTCTTTAGGATTAGCTTAGATTCTTACTCTGATGTTGTGAATTTTTCAGGTGAAACAATGGCTCGTCTTTGAGGTTTATTGGCTAAGGATAAAGCGCACTCTCCAACCCTCTAAGTCACAATTCAGGGAAGGTTTTCTTTCCCTTCGTTTTGACTGTGCATATTTGGTCCAATGAGGACATTGTCAATTTCTAAGTTGGGGGTGGTGGGTTGTGCCTTATAGTGATTGTCGAGCTTAGTTGTGGAATCCTGATTAACTTGTTATGTTTTGGTGAAAGCATGCTAGTCTGACTATGAAATTCTGTGATGTACTGCTAAGGTCTTCGTATGTGTATTTGTCGTGAAATTCAGTATAATTGCATATGTTAAGGCCATTTTGAAAATTTTTTCAAGTTATTTCCCTGGTTAAGCTTCGCATGTTAGCACTCTATCTTGGATCTGTGGGTTTAGGGTAGCTCTGTTTGTTTTGAAATTCGTTGTCACCTCGAAAGGCAACCTTAGGATGGGTTAAGATTCGCTCTTGTTCGTAATCCATGCGCTCAAAATTTTAACATGATTTTTAGGCTAAAAAGAAAAAGGAATGCACGTTTATAAAAAGAAAAGTAATCTCATGAGGCGTTCCTCCTTCTTGAGTTGCCTTAGTAGCCAGGGGCGGCCGTGAAACCCACGGTCGCCACTGCATGAAAAGGAAGCACAAAGAAGTGAACGTTAGTCCTTAAAAATGTGAATTTTGCCCGTAGTCAGATGCAGTGTGCAATGAAATTGCAGGCAAGCTGAAACGAAAGTAAAATTGACATGTTAGGCGCTCATGTAGATCAAAGAAAAAAAAAAGAGAGAAAAGATGCCTCGCGATATATTACTTGCTTAGACGATGAATTGCCCTTAGACTGTTCTGTTTAGCCATAAGTAGAGGGAAGGCGAAATTTTAGGATGGGTAGAGCTGTTCCAAACCTTTGGAAATCTAAGATCGAAGAGCTAAGACCGAAGCATAAATAAGGAAGCAATCTTTAAATTTTTCGAATTGTTCTTAATTCATGCATGCATGCAGCTGTTTCTTTCAAATGCAAATGCCCTGTCTTTTCCAGTACTGAGAATCGAGTCCCTAGCATGCATTCTCGTTTTATTTGATTAATCAGAATTCCACCTTGCTTGAGGACTAGCAAGAATTAAGTTGGGGGTGTTTGATAGCTCCATTTTGGAGCTATGATTATGTCCCTAATTCACGTTTATTAGTTGCTTAATCTTGCTTTTATGTGATTATTGCAGGTGTTCTCGGTAATTCGCCCTCGGGAGCGTTTCAGCGCTTTTCGGGGCTTAATATCGCAATTTAAAGGCCTAAGAACACTTTCGGGGAAGACCCATGCAAAGACATGAAGGTTGAGCACTTTGGGGAAATTGAAGGCAAAATTCCATGCAAAAACCCGAGAGCTAGCGTCGAGCGACAGCGTCGCGACGCTAGCTCGACGCTGCCTAGCGTGTCGACGCTGCCATAGCGTCTCGACGCTCCGAAGTCTGAAGCGCTGAATTGAAGAAAAACCCGAGAGCAAGCGTCGAGCGATAGCGTCGCGACGCTAGCTCGACGCCGCACAAGCGTCTCGACGCTGTGCGAGCGTCTCGACGCCACCCCGACTGCGCGCGCGCGTTATTTAGGGCGCAGCGTCTCGACGCTGCCCTAGCGTCTCGACGCTACGACGGATTACTTAAGTTTCTGTCCGATTTTAGCCGCGAGGATCATCTTCTACCTCGAGCTCCGCGCCTGATTGGACGTCCAGCAGCTGTTTTCCACCATGGGAGGGGCTATGAAGCTCGATTTGAAGCCGTCCCACACTACACAAGTCATGAGTGAGTAGATTTACCGTTTTTGGCTCGGGATTGTAAAGAATAAATGTAGTTTGAACTCTTGGTGAGGTTGTAGGACTAAGATTCTGATTTGGTTGGATATTTTATTGAATTGAATTCTGCTTCTTAGCTTAATCTATGAGCTCGTTTGAATGATTTAGGACTAGGCACCCTTGATTTTGAGCATGTTCATTTGTTAAAGGATTTGATGCCGTGCCTCTCGTTTCCGCCAAGTAACAAGGAATTATGACTCCTTGAGCGTATTGGCGTCCTTGCGCTCTTGGCGTTCGTTCTTCCCGAATTAGAATTCCAAATCGACATACTAATTTCTCGTCCAAATTAGATAGTCGTCACAGTTGTAGCTCGTTGCTATCGATCGGTCTTGGGAGAGCGTTGGCCGCCAATGTCCGATCGATATGCTTGATTAGCATGATTAATTATGTCTAATTAATTCCATGGAGCAGGTCTGAGTTAATTTAATTTTGGACGGGCTGTGCATTCGTTAAATTATTTAACCATAATACTCGTCAACCTATGATCCAAGAGGCATGCTATATTTATTCCCGATCGTTCCGAGTCGAAAACTCCGTTAGTTAAAGTCTTACCGTTGCTTTGTTACTACTTAGCTAATTAAAAACCAACAAATCCCCCATATTTCATTTATTTTAATAGTTTGCAAATTTAATTAAGATTAAGTCAAGATACCTTAATTCCCTGTGGATCGACCCCGTTGCCACTACTCTACTAATAGTTTAGTGAATCCGGGCACTTATAAATTCATTTTGGCGGGTCTCGACAACCCGGTGATTGGCGATAGTTCAATAATATCGCTACCATTCCTCGTCACGAACTCTTCCGGCCTCTTCTCACGAACGCCCCAAAGACCACCCCAGGTTGTCCCGCTATCCTCGACGCCGCGCAACGGAGTTGTGGGACTCCGAAAACAAGAGAAAAAAAAGAAAGGAGATGAAGAAAAAGAAAGGTATCAGGGACTTCCATAAGAACTCAGAATGTAAAAGCTCATTCTAATGAGTTTTTTAAAAACCAGAACTTATGAATCAGATCTTAAGTTTGTTAAACTTTTTAACCAAAACTTATACCCCATTTCCCACTTCAATTTATATATATATATATATATATAATTATTATTATTTTAAAAATTAATTAAAACTTAATTAATTTTAAATAATAATAAATAATTTTATTTATTAAACATTTTAATAATAATAAAAAAAAATATATATATATATTAATTAAATTTTTTAATTAATTAATATTATTTAATTCAATATCAAATATTAATTAAATAATATGGCTAAACCCGGTTTTTCGAAAACCGACTTTTTTGCACATGAATCCTATTCATGTTTTAAACCATTTCCATATTTAAATCATATTTAAATATGTCCATCATTCTTCCACAAACCAAATTTTAACATTTCAAATTCTTTTCCTTTTTCTTTTCTCTCATACTATTGCACGACGTTATCCGAGCTAGCCAGGAGAACCTAAAGGACCTACAGATCATGAGCTCCAACAATACGAGATTATCCGGTAAAAACTCTTTTAATCGAACTAATCAACATTTGTCAAACCCCCAGAGACTCCACTATAGTCCGAGGGCTGCACTCTCCTCACTGTAGATATATTATGTCCTCTGATATAACCGTCACATGCAAGTCGACCCTTCACAGGTTGTTCGTAATCACAGTTGGGTCATTTAAACCGTTTAACCCCTGCATTACATCTTGTTCCTTAAGTACCATTGACACCTCTAATGAACAATAGATCTGTGGTCCGACCAATAGATCAAATAACTCTCTCATCTCATGAGAGTGTGCGCGCTAATTGTTCAAGCCCCGGAGTCAGCTATTAAGGAAACAACCTATCTACTAACCCTGAAGAGCGGGTTAGGAGTGAACTCCAATCTTGCTGTACTATGTCCCCAGCTACCTATTCGACTTCATCCCCAAGATGGTAGGCTTATTGAGTCGGCGCTTATGGGCCACTCTCACCCGTGCAAGTCAAAGGATACTTTCGAATAAGCAGGAGTTCATAGTGAGCTCATGATTGAGATCGAGTTACCTAGGCCATCAAATGAAAATGTCGGTCTCATCAGTAAACGGTGTTATAAAGAGAGAGCGACATATTTCACGATTCGGTCTTATGCAAACTCTTTGCACCAGACGCCCTCACTTGCACATCTCCATGTAAAACGATTCAGATCACATTGTTTTGTACAATACAAAGTGAGCCGCATCCAATAGTGTTACCAGGATAAGGTACCCAGCCTTATCCATATACTATAGACCGTTTTGACTGACTACTTGAGCCTGATCCACAATCATGTCATACATGAGGCTCAAGTACTCATATTCAGTCATGGGTGTTGGTCATTGGTATAGGTTAACCTAAACACGTTTCACTTTATTCCAGTAAACTCTTTTACTGAATAAAATTAATAACTCTTTATTCTAAATAGAATATTTACAAACATAACAGTTTACAAACCACGAGTTTTAGGACATAAAACCCAACAAGCTATTAAGGGAACAACCTATCTACTAACCCTAAAGGCGGGTTAGGAGTGAATTTCATCTTATTGTACTATGTCCCTAGCCACTTATTCAAGTTTATCCACAAGATGGTAGGCTTATTGAGTTGGCGATAATGGGTCACTCTCACCCTTGCAAGTCAAATGATACTCTCTAACAAATAGAAGTTCATAGCAAGTTCAGGATTAAGCTCGAGTTACCTAGGCCATCATATGAAAAAGTCGGTCTCTTCAGTAAACGGTGTTATAAAGAGAGAGCAGCTTGTTTCGCAGTTCAGTCTTATGCAAACTCATTTCATAAGACGCCGTCGCTCGCACATCACCATGTGAAACGATTCGGATCACATCGTTTTGTACAATACAAAGTGAGCCGCATCCAATAGTGTTACCAGGATAAGGTACCCAGCCTTAACCATATACTATAGACCGTTTTAACTGTATACTTCAGCCTGATCCACAATCATGTCATACATGAAGCTCAAGTACTCAGGAATCACCATGGGTGTTGGTCATTGGTATAGGTTAATCTAAACACGTTTCACTTTATTCAGTAAACTCTTTTACTGAATAAAACTTAATAACTTTTTATTACTAAATAGGGTATTTACAAACATAATTGTTTACAAACCACGAGTTTTAGGACATAAGTATTATACACGATTGTTACGTCTCCAAAAGTACTTAATTTAGGGACTTATTTGCCATATAATTGTGTGAACTCTTAAGCGTTTTTGATAGAATTTAGTTTGATATGTGCTTATATGTGAGAATTCATAGAATGGAGCTAAATTAGGAGTTATTTGTAAAAGGAACAAGAAAGGATAAAAAAACAAAGCTAAAAGAGTTGAAATTTTGTATTGCAGGAAAATTGCGGAAACATTGCTGTCTCCACAATGTTTAAGCTGGAAATTATTAAGTTGTCCAACCGTCCGCCGTTCTGTTGCGATCTTTCAGCCGCCCAATTTCTCCCCTGCTGCCACGTGGTGGAACGTCGTTCAGAATGGATGGTTCTCCTTGACTGAAGAGTACCTGCAAAGAGCTATAAAAGGAGGTCAAGGGGGAAGGAGAACAACAAGCTTGGAAGCGTAGAACTCTCCATCTCAACGCAGTTTCTTCTTATTTTCTCTCCCGTTTGTTGGAGTGAAGGAATCAGCTCTTGGCACCGATAATATGAGAGGAAGAAGTGAAGATTCGTCTTCTCTTCTGATTGGATTCATCCCCAAAGAACGCTAACCTTCCCCTTCATCCGAGGCGCTTGCGGCGAGGAGTTCACGCACACGTTTATGCGCTTTCTACTGCTTTCTGTCTTTCCTTTTCGCTTCTGTTTGCTGCCATTTACTTCTGTTAGCTACATTGGTTCAATTCGTTTCCATTTTCTTAGTCGTTACTGCTTTATAGTCGTTGCACATTAAGCTTTGAATCTTATTCGATAGAGGAATTATTTGACAACTTCGCAAGTCTCTTATCGCTTTCTGTTTTCTCTTTACCTTCAGTTTGCTTTGAATCATGTTTAATCCATCTAGTCTTTCCAACTCCACATCATCCATGAGTAACTAAACCACATAAGGGTCTGCTAATGATGAATCTATAGGTAGAAATACCTGAATTCAGCATGTAGGATAGCTTCAAATGCATTGAATGTATGTGTACTTCATCCCACGGGCAATTTCGATTGGCCATCCATTTTGTCCAAAGAACTCCTAACCTCCGGAAGGAGTAAGAGTTCAGAGTCGTCCATTCATGTTAGCCTTTCATGGTAGCCAGAAAACGACCTAGGAATAGACGTTTTCCTAGCACAATTCATTAACTTGCTTATATAAATAGATGCTTAAGCCTTACTTGGACATGAGTGAACTAAAGGATCTAATGCATGTAATCGAGAGATACATGAGAATGAGTTAAATTGATGCATGATAAGTTGAGCTACTGCTGAATAATCGTATGAGAAAGCCGATAGAGGAGTCGTTAGTTGACCTTGTTTCCCCATCTCACCCTTAAAACGTTGCTAAATTTATTGCTATACAATTGCTGTCTCCGCAATTCCTTAAGTCAGTTTTTGCCTTAGCCATTTTTACAGTCTTTTACTTTTTGCGATTTTATTGCGATACAATTGCTTTCTCCGCAATTCTTTTCCTTCTACACTCAAGTTAATCTCTTTACTTGCTTTCGTTTATGCTTGCATATCTCATATATTCTTCATTAGTTGGCACATTAATCTCCAATTCACCCCATTCATACCACCCTTTCTAATTTAATATCTCACTTCGTTAGTCACTAAGAATAAATCTCTGTGGGAAATCGAATGAAAAAAATACTTATTACTTGCTACAAGACCATGTATGCTTGCATGTTCTGAGTGCTCTCACATTGCATCTTTATTTAAACACTGAGCACGCAACAAGTTTTTGGCGCCGTTGCCGGGGATTTTGTTTAGTAAACACGAAGTTTGTTATTTTAGAAAAAAAACACATATTAATATCTATTGGAGCTAATCTTCTTTCATTTCTTTTACAGGTTCCATCGAGTTAGTTTATGAATGAGCATTCAAGTAGCAATCTAGAGTTCAATCCTGAGCCTGAAAGACTTCTTAGGGCCAGAAACAAAGCTAAGAAACGCCTCTTTAAACAACCCCCTGTAACTCAAAACATTGCTGACTCCGCGGAGTCATCGCAATTCCTACAAACCGAAATGGATAGACCAGTCCCAAACCAAGCACCTACCATTCGCAACACCATCGAAATTGCGAATGATAAGGATAGTGCCATCCTCTCATACTTAGTTCCTATGCCTGGGGAGCTTAACCCAAGCATTATACGCCCTGAGATTACAGCCAACTCATTCGAGTTAAAGCCAGTAATGTTCCAAATGCTGTCCACCGTGGGACAATTCTTTGGAGTGGAAAACGAAGATCCCCACAACCATTTGAGAAATTTCCTAGGAGTAAGTGATACTTTCCTTATCCCAGGAGTTTCCCATGAAGCCTTAAGACTATACCTCTTTCCCTATTCATTAAGAGATAAGGCCAAAACGTGGTTAAATTCCCTCCCCTCTGGATCGATTGTCAATTGGACAGATCTAGCTGAAAAATTCCTAGTCAAATACTTCCCACCTGATAGGAATTCCAACTTTCGTGATGATATAATCAAGTTCAAGCAAGCCGAAAACGAATCACTACACGAAGCTTGGACAAGATTCAAAGATTTATTGCTTAAATGTCCACACCATGGCATTCCATGGTGTATCCAAATAGAAGTGCTCTTTAAAGGATGCAACCCTAGCACAAGGCAAGTGCTGAATTCTTCAGTTGGTGGTTCCATGCTTTCAAAGAGCTACAATGAAGCCTATGAGATTTCGGAGAAAATCTCAACTTCCCATTGTAGATGGTCAGACGATCCTGTAGAGCCTAGGAGAGCTCAAGACAAGGATGCACTTAGTGCAATGAGTAGCCAAATCAATGCCCTGACCAATCTAGTCAAACAAATGGCTCAAACCAATCTCCAACCAAGTGTCAACACCGCAACAGCCGTTTCAATGGGCGCACCAACTAGTCAAGGTGAGACACTAATCTGTGGATTCTGTGGGGAACGGCACCTGTATGATTTCTGCCCTGGGAATCCAGCCTCGGTCTGCTATGTTGGAAGTCAACAGCAGCCTAGGAACAACCCCTACTCTAACACCTATAATCCTGGTTGGAGGAACCACCCAAATCTTTCGTGGGGTGGGCAACAAAATACTAACCAAGCACAAAACCAACCAAGACCGAGTGGAACACCTGGTTTCACTCAACAACCTAAACAATCTATGTACCAAAAGCCATATAACCAACCAATAGGGTCATCAGTAGATAATTTGCTTAAAGAGTACATTGCAAAAAATGATGCAACCCTACAAAGTCAGCAAGCCACCCTTAGAAGCTTAGAGAACCAAATAGGGCAGTTAGCCAACGAACTAAAAAATAGGCCCCAAGGTAGATTGCCTGCTGACACTGAAGTGCCAAGAAGGGATGGAAAAGAACAAGTTCAAGCAATTGAACTTCGAAGTGGAAGACCGTTGGTGATCAACAACAGAGAAGCACCAAAGCGAGTAGAGAATGAAGAGTCTAGTGCTCCACTGGATTCTCTGCCAAACCATGAGCAATCACCACCAAGCACAACAAGGGTGAGGCTGGAACCTATCATAGAGGAACCAGAAGAAATCCCAAGGCCTCCACCTATCATTAGGCGACCTGAATTGCCTACATATGTGCCACCACCTCCATTCCCTAGAAGGCTGAAGAAAAAACAAGAACATGAAGTGCACTTTAATAAGTTTTTAGAAATTTTAAAACAAGTGCATGTTAATATCCCATTTGTGGAAGTTTTGCAATCTATGCCTTCTTATGTTAAGTTCTTGAAAGATATAATTACTAACAAAAAGATCATTGGTGAATTTGAAACAGTGAATCTCACCGAGGAGTGCAGTGCTATACTCTAGAACAAACTTCCAAAGAAGAAGAAGGATCCTGGTTCCTTCACCTTACCAGTCGAGTTGGGAGGCAAGCACGTGGGCAGAGCTCTGTGTGATCTGGGAGCCAGCATCAATCTCATGCCCTTGTCTCTATTTCGTCAGCTTGGAATAGGAGAAGCACGACCTACTACTGTCACCTTGCAGCTTGCAGACAGATCCATAGCATACCCGGAGGGGAAAATTGAGGATATTCTTGTCAAGGTTGACAAATTCATCTTTCTTGCAGACTTCATTATTCTGGATTATGAGGCAGACAAGGAGGTACCTATCTTATTGGGCAGACCATTTCTAGCCACAGGTAGGGCTTTAATCGATGTCTAGAAAGGTGAGCTCACCATGAGAGTTCATGATGAGGAGGTTAAATTCAGTGTATTTAAAGCTCTAAGGTATCCGTCTGATTCTGAATCTTGTGCAAGTATGGATGTAGTAGATTCACTGATGGAAGAACAACTTGAGCATGAACTGTTAATTAAGCATGCTACTGACTATGTACAAGTAGAAGTAACTGATTTAAACATTTATGAATTAATGGATATACCTGTGGACAACCCTCAGCATGTTTGTATGACTAATGACTTGTCTGAGAGAACCACAAATCCTATGAAACCATCAATTGAACATCCACCTCTATTAGAATTAAAACCATTGCCTGATCATCTTAAGTATGCATATCTAGGAGAGCATGATACTTTGCCTGTTATCATTTCGTCCAAATTAAGTGAAAAGCATGAAATTGCGCTAATATTGCTGCTTAAGCAACATAAAAAAGCTATTGCATGGACGATTGCTGATATAAGAGGTATTAGTCCTTCCTATTGCATGCATAAGATATTATTGGAAGAAGAACACACACCTAGGGTAGATCACCAACGTAGGTTGAACCCCTCCATGAAGGAGGTAGTTAAGAAAGAAATAATCAAATGGTTAGATGCTGGTGTAATTTTCCCTATAGCCAATAGTCAATGGGTGAGTCCGATCCAATGTGTGCCTAAGAAGGGTGGAATGACTGTAATAGTTAATGAGAATAACGAACTTTTACCAACTAGAACTGTTACAGGATGGAGAGTCTGTATGGACTATAGAAAATTAAACAAAGAAACAAAAAAAGATCACTTTCCTTTACCATTTATAGATCAGATGTTAGATAGAATAGCTGGCCGAGCCTATTACTGCTTTTTAGATGGTTATTCTGGTTATAACCAAATCACTATAGACCCTGTGGACTAGGAGAAAACAACCTTTACATGTCCCTTTGGAACATTTGCTTTTCGCAGAATGCCATTTGGCTTATGCAATGCACCAGCAACATTCCAAAGGTGCATGTTGGCCATTTTCTCTGACTTGGATGAGTCCATGATAGAAATATTCATGGATGACTTCTCAGTCTTTGGTGATTCTTTTAATAATTGCTTAGAAAACTTAGGACAAGTCCTAACTAGGTGTGAAGAGACCAACCTAGTCTTAAATTGGGAAAAATGCCACTTTATGGTGTAAGAAGGGATAGTCCTAGGACATAGAGTATCTAGAGCAGGAGGAGAGGTCGATAGGGCCAAAATAGAGATAATAAAGAAGCTAGTGGAACCTCAAAATGTAAAAGCTATTAGAAGTTTCCTAGGTCATGCAGGTTTCTTTAGGAGATTCATAAAAAACTTTTCAAAAATCTCTAAACCTTTGTGTGAGCTTCTAGAGCTTAACAAACCGTTTGTCTTCTCAAAAGAATGTTTCCTAGCATGGACAACACTTAAGGAAGCCTTAGTCAAAGCACCAATTATAGTAGGGCCCAACTGGGATTTACCATTTGAAATGATGTGTGATGCTAGTGACTATGCAGTAGGAGTTATGCTAGGACAAAAAATAGATAAACTAACACATCCTGTATACTATGCAAGTAAGACTTTGAATGAAGCACAATGTAATTACACAACCACGGAGAAGGAAATGCTAGCTGTAGTGTTTGCTTGTGAAAAGTTTAGGAATTACATTGTAGGCACTAGAACAATTGTGTACACTGATCACTCTGCACTAAAATATCTAATGAGGAAGGCTGATTGGTCTGATGGATATGCATGTGTAGTCTGTTGAGAAGTGTTATATCGATATTGAAGTGCTTGGGACTCTGTTTACTGTTTTCTGATGATGATAACCTAGGAAATGCATGTTGGAAATCTGAGCATGTACATAATCGAGTCAATTTTTGGCGTGAAGATTTTTGAATATCCTCTTAATCTCAAGCTGTCGAGGCTTGCCAAAATACGATTTATAAGCCTATGACCAAGGCTTTGCAGCCAGTGGTAACAGGGTCGATCCAAGGAGAAGGTGTGATTAAAATTACTATTAAAATTGGGAATTAATTAATTGATTTGGTTTTGTAACGGGGAATTTGTTTAGCATGCAAGGAAAGCAATAAAGCGCTAACGGAAGAATAACAAGTAGAAAAACGCGTGCACGGTTTGGGAGTTTCGGGATTAATTGCTATACAATTTCAGTTCATCATTTAATACCAAATTTATGGTGTACAGTTTATGATACACACGGACGACTACCAGAGAAGCCCCAAAGTAGCCGGGTCCATAGATATTTACCAGACCACACAGTTCCGATTAAACTTTATCCAAAATTGCATTAAGGTGATCAGCCCTAAATTTATCTTAGACAGTCACTAGTTAACCGCGACGAACATTCAAGTGTGAAATCTAATTGCTAGTAGATTGCCCGCAAACGCTGTATGCAATCAACAACTATCCTACACGACTCGATACTCCGATTTAGTTTTATCTATCTGTGTTACTTAGTCGAGCAGTGAGAGGCACGACATCGCTACTCTTTAACATACACAACATGCAAGATGACTCGAGTGTCAATCGTCGAAATCTAACATGCGCGTTGGATTAAGCAAGAAAGATAAATGTAAATAAACAGCCACCAATTTGCATTCAAAGTGTAAATTATCAGAACCAAAACGTCTAACAATAATTCCCTAAACAATCCCCAAACCGTTCACCCTTACCTTAGCCGTCCATGGAACGGGTTGTCAATTCCGCTCCAACGATGGCCATGGAAGGCGTTGTTACGTCTCCAAAAGTGACACATTTAGGACTTATTTTCTATAGAAAGATGTGCACTCTTAGGTGTTTTTGATAGGATTTAGCTTAAACTTATGCTTTTATATGAGAATTAGAAGAATGAAGCTAAATTAGGACTTGTATGCAAAAGGAAAGAAAAGGAATGAAAAACGAAGTTAAAAGAATGAAAATTGTGCATTGCGGAAACATTGCTAAAACAGCAATGTTTTAAGTGAAATCCGTAAGTTGGCTAACCTTTTTCTGTTGTGATCCGATATTTCAGGGATTCGTTCTTTCTCCTCCAGTCACATAGAAGTACGACGTTGAAAATGGATGGTTCTCCTTGACTCAATCGCACCTGCAGATTACTATAAAAGGAGGTCAAAGTGGAAGGTTGAAACACATCCGGAAAGCGTAGAAGTCTATTCGCAGCACAGTTCTTTCTCCTGTTTTTCTCTTCCGTCTGTTGGGTTGGAAAGTTTAGCTGTTGGAGTCGATAATCTGATAGGAAGGAGAGAAGATTCATCTTCTCTTCTGATTGGATTCATCCAAGCAAGGCTTGCCTTTCTCCCCCTTCAGCCGAGGCGTCTGCGTCGAGGCGATCACGCTCAACTTCATTGCTTTCTGTTTTATTTTCCCATTTCCATCACTGTCTGTTGTTATTTCTTTTCCAATAGCTACTCTAATTCATTTCGGTGTTTTCTGTTTTACTTTAGTTCTTTAAGGTTGTCATTTGTTAAGTTCAAATTCAATTAAATCAAAGTACTATTTTCATCAAGTTACACGTCTTTTACCTTCTCTGTTACTGCCTTTAGTTTCTGTTTTGTCTTTAAGCTTCCATTAAGCATGTCAACTTCATCTACTCTTTCCGTTCTATCTACATTCATGAGTAACTAAACCACATAAGGGCATGCTAATGACGAATCTGTAGGAAGAAACACGTGAACCAAGCATGTAGGATAGCTCTCGAATGCATTGATTGTATGTAAGCTTCATCCCACGGGCAATTTCTATTGGCCATCCATTTTGTCCAAAGAACTCCTAACCTCTGGAAGGAGTAAGAGTTCAGAGTCATACACTCATGCTAGCCTCTCAAGGTAGCCAGAAAATGACCTAGGAATAGGCGTTTTCCTAGTACAAATCACAACTTACTATTTTAACAAGATGCTTAAGACCTTACTTGGACATGAGTAAACTAAAGAATCTAATGCATGAAATCGGAAGATACATGAGTATGAGTTAGTTTGATGTATAGGGAGTTGATCTAATGCTTGAGAATCATGTGAAAAAGCCTATAGAGGAGTCGTTAGTAGCCCTTGTTTCTACATTTTACACACTTTCGCTGTTAGTAACATTGCGGTATAATTGTTGTTTCCGCAATTCTTTTGGTTAAAAATTCTGCCTTAGCCATTTTCCTCTTCGTTTCTTAATCTCTTCTCTTTGCATTTGAGTTTATCATTTACTTGCACTTGTTTATGTTGCTATCCTTTACTTATTTCTTAGTAATTAGGAAATTTAAAACCAAATCTACCCCATCAAATCCACCCATTCTTGCTTAACAATACACTTCGCGAGTAACTAAGAATAAATCTCTGTGGGAAAACGAATGAAAAAATACTCATTACTTGCTACAAGATCATGTATGCTTGCATGTTCTGAGTGCTCTCTTATTGCATATTCCTTTTAAACATTGAGCACGCAACAAGTTTTTGGCGCCGCTGCCGGGGATTTGCTTTAGTGAAAACGAAGTTTGTTAAGTTAGAAAACCAACTCTTAATATCTATTGGAACTGATCTATTTTCATTTCTTTTGCAGGTACCATTGGGTTAGTTTATGAATGAGCCTTCAAGTAGCGATCTAGAGTTCAACCCTGAGCCTGAGAGATTACTTAGGGCCAGAAATAGAGCCAAGAAACGTCTCTTTAACCAACCCTCTATACCTCGAATAATTGCTGAAACCGCAGAGTCTCCGCAATCCTATCAAGAAGAAATGGACAGACCAGTCCCAAATCCGGTACCTACCACTCGCAATCCCATCGAAATAGCGAATGATAAGGATAGTGCCATCCTCTCTTACCTAGTACCTATGCCTGGGGAGCTGAACCCCAGCATAATCCGTCCTGAAATTACTGCCAACTCATTCGAGTTAAAGCCAGTAATGTTCCAAATGTTGTCCACTGTGGGACAATTCTTTGGAGTGGAAAATGAGGACCCCCACAACCATCTTAGAAACTTCCTAGGAGTTAGTGATACATTCCTTATCCCTGGAGTTTCCCAAGAAGCCTTGAGGCTCTACCTTTTCCCTTACTCTTTAAGGGATAAAGCAAAAACGTGGTTAAACTCATTACCTTCCGGATCAGTTCTCAATTGGACAGACTTGGCGGAGAAATTCCTAGTAAAATATTTTCCACCTGATAGGAATTCTACCTTTCGTGATGACATAATCAAGTTCAAACAAGCTGAAAATGAGTCTCTTCACGAAGCTTGGACAAGGTTTAAGGACCTTCTGCTTAAATGTCCACACCATGGCATTCCATGGTGTATCCAAATAGAAGTCTTTTTCAAAGGATGCAACCCCAGCACTAGGCAAGTGCTAAATTCATCTGCTGGTGGTTCCATGCTTTCCAAAAGTTATAACGAAGCCTATGAGATCCTGGAGAAGATCTCAGCCTCTCACTGTAGGTGGTCAGATGATCCAGTTGAGCCAAGTAGAGCTCAAGACAAGAATGCTCTAAGTGCAATGAGCAGCCAAATAAACGCCCTGACCAACCTAGTCAAGCAAATGGCTCAAGCCAATCTCCAAACTAGTGTCAACACCGCCACAGCCATGTCAATGGGCACGCAACGAAGTCAAGGTGAGACACTAATCTGTGGATTCTGTGGGGAAGGGCACCTGTATGAATACTGCCCTGGGAATCCAGCCTCAGTCTGCTATGTGGGAAGCCAACAACAGCCTAGGAACAACCCCTACTCTAACACTTACAACCCTGGTTGGAGAAACCACCCAAACCTTTCATGGGGTGGCCACCAAAATACTAACCAAACTCCTAACCAGCCAAGACCGAGTGGAACACCTGGTTTCACTCCCCAAAATAACCAATCCATGTATCAAAAACCATATAACCAACCAATAGGATCTTCTGTAGAAAATTTACTTAAGGAGTACATTGCCAAGAACGATGCCACTCTACAGAGTCAGCAAGCTACCCTTTGGAGCCTAGAGAACCAAATAGGGCAACTAGCCAATGAACTCAAGAATAGGCCCCAAGGTAGACTACCTGCTGACACTGAAGTGCCAAGGAGAGATGGTAAAGAACAAGTTCAAGCAATTGAACTTAGAAGTGGGAGACCTTTGGTGAGCAACACTAGAGAAACACCAAAGAGAGTAGAGAATGAAGAGTCTAGTGCTCCACTGGATTCTCTGCCTAACCAAGGTCAACCACCTACAAGCACATCAGGGGCGAGGCTGGAACCAATCATAGAAGAGATAGAAGAAATTCCAAGACCTCCACCTATCCTGAGGCGACCTGAAGTGCCTGCATATGTGCCACCACCTCCATTTCCTCGAAGGCTAAAGAAAAAACAAGAACAGGAAGTGCACTTTAACAAATTTTTAGAAATTCTTAAACAAGTGCATGTGAATATTCCTTTTGTAGAAGTTCTACAGTCTATGCCTTCTTATGTTAAATTTTTGAAGGATATAATCACTAACAAGAAAATTATTGGTGATTTTGAGACAGTGAATCTCACTGAGGAGTGCAGTGCTATACTCCAAAACAAGCTACCAAAGAAGGAGAAGGATCCTGGTTCCTTCACCTTACCAGTGGAGTTAGGAGGCAAGCACGTGGGCAGAGCTCTTTGTGACCTGGGAGCCAGCATAAACCTCATGCCCCTATCACTATTCCGTCAGTTGGGAATAGGAGAAGCACGTCCTACCACTGTCACCTTGCAGTTGGCAGACAGATCCATAGCCTACCCTGAGGGTAAGATAGAGGACATTCTTGTAAAGGTTGACAAGTTTATTTTCCTTGCAGATTTCATCATCCTGGATTATGAAGCAGACAAGAAGGTCCCCATCCTATTAGGCAGACCATTTCTAGCCACAGGTAGGGCCCTGATTGATGTCCAGAAAGGTGAGCTCACTATGAGGGTTCATGACGAGGAGGTTAAGTTTAGTGTTTTTAAAGCACTGAGGTATCCTTCTGACTCTGAATCTTGTGCAAGCATGGACATAGTAGATTCACTGATGGAAGAACAGCTTGAACATGAATTGTTAACGAAGCATGCCAATGATTATGTACAACTAGATTTAACTGACTTAAACATAGCTGAAATAATGGACATACCTGTAAATAATCCTCAGCATGTTTGTATGACGACTGATTTGACTGAAAGATCCCTGAATCCACTAAAACCATCCATTGAGCATCCACCTATCTTAGAATTAAAACCACTGCCTAAACATCTTAAGTATGCATATTTAGGAAGTAATGATACTCTGCCTGTTATTATTTCATCTAAATTGAGTGCAAAGCATGAAATTGAGTTGATCTTATTACTCAAACAACATAGAAAGGCTATTGCATGGACAATTGCTGACATTAGAGGCATTAGCCCTTCCTACTGCATGCATAAGATAATATTAGAAGAAGAGCATACACCCCGAGTAGATCACCAACGTAGGCTGAACCCCTCTATGAAAGAGGTAGTTAAGAAGGAGATCATAAAATGGTTAGATGCAGGTGTAATCTTCCCTATAGCTAGTAGTCAGTGGGTGAGTCCAATACAATGTGTACCTAAGAAGGGGGGATGACTGTAGTAGTAAATGAGAGCAATGAACTGATTCCAACTAGGACTATTACAGGATGGAGAGTTTGTATGGATTATAGAAAATTGAATAAGGAAACAAAAAAAGACCACTTCCCTCTACCATTCATAGATCAGATGTTAGACAGGATAGCAGGTAGAGCTTATTACAGCTTCTTAGATGGTTATTCTGGATATAACCAAATCACCATAGACCCTGTGGACCAGGAGAAGACAACCTTCACCTGTCCCTTTGGAACTTTTGCTTTTCGCAGAATGCCTTTTGGCTTATGCAATGCACCAGCAACGTTCCAAAGGTGCATGTTGGCAATCTTCTCTGATTTAGATGAATCCATGATAGAGATATTCATGGATGATTTCTCAGTCTTTGGTGATTCATTCACAAACTGTTTAGGGAACTTAGGACAAGTCCTGGCTAGGTGTGAGGAGACCAACTTAGTACTCAATTGGGAGAAATGCCACTTCATGGTGGAAGAAGGGATAGTCCTAGGTCATAGAGTGTCTAGGGCAGGAGTAGAGGTCGATAGGGCCAAGATTGAAATAATAGAGAAGTTGGTGGAACCTCAGAATGTGAAAGCCATTAGGAGTTTCTTAGGACACGCAGGCTTCTATAGAAGGTTCATTAAGAACTTTTCAAAGATCTCCAAGCCTTTGTGTGAGCTTCTAGAGCTGAATAAGCCATTCATCTTCTCTAGAGAATGTTTCCTGGCCTGGACAACCCTTAAGGAAGCATTAGTCAAAGCACCTATTATAGTAGGGCCAAATTGGGATCTCCCATTTGAGATGTTATGTGATGCAAGTGACTATGCAGTAGGGGTTATGCTAGGACAAAAGATTGACAAACTAACACACCCTGTATACTATGCTAGTAAGACACTTAATGAGGCACAATGTAATTACACGACAACTGAGAAGGAAATGCTAGCTGTAGTGTTTGCCTGCGAGAAGTTTAGGAATTACATTGTAGGCACTAGAACAATCGTGTATACAGATCACTCTACACTAAAATACCTTATGAGGAAGGCTGATGCTAAGCCTAGGTTGATTAGGTGGGTATTGTTGCTGCAAGAGTTTGATCTGGACATTAGAGATAAGAAAGGATGTGAGAATGTGGTTGCGGATCATCTTTCTAGATTGCAGCATAATTGCGAAAAAATTGCGGAAACCGCAATTTCTGATGCCTTTATTGATGAACATGTCTTTGTATTGACTCATCGTGATAACGATGAGGAACCTTGGTTTGCTGACATTGCTAACTTTCTTGCCTCGCAGGTACTACCAACTTTCAAGGGAGGACAAGAAAAGAAGAGGTTTCTTCATGAAGCTAGGAAGTTCATATGGGATGATCCTACACTTTACAAGACATGTGCTGATGGTTTGCTAAGGAAGTGTGTGTCAGCTGCTGAGGCGAAGTCTGTGCTGCAGCACTGCCATACATCTCCTTATGGTGGACACTTTGGTGGCCAAAGAACAGCTGCAAAGGTGTTCCAGAGTGGCTACTATTGGCCCACGATCTTCCAGGATGCCCATGACTATGCACACAGCTGTGACGAATGCCAGAGAACAGGTAACCTCAGTCGGAAGGATGAGATGCCTCTCACTTACATCTTAGAGTTGGAGCTCTTTGATGTGTGGGGCATTGACTTCATGGGACCATTTCCCCCATCAGCAGGTAACCTTTACATACTTGTAGGTGTAGACTATGTATCTAAATGGGTAGAGGCCATAGCATGTCCAAACAATGATGCCAAAACAGTCATTAAATTCCTTAATAGACATATCTTTACTAGGTTTGGTACACCTCGTGCTATAATTAGTGATGAAGGGACACACTTTATTAATAAAGCTATGGAAAAAGTGTTGGCTAAGTACAATGTTAGACATAGAGTAGCCACCCCTTATCACCCACATTCGAATGGACAAGCTGAAATATCAAATAGGGAGATTAAGAACATACTCGAAAAAGTGGTCAAACCCAATAGAAAAGATTGGTCGTTTAAACTCGAGGATGCACTTTGGGCATATAGGACTGCATATAAGACACCCCTAGGTATGTCTCCTTATAGACTTGTGTATGGCAAAGCATGTCACTTACCATTCGAATTGGAAATTAAAGCATTTTGGGCCTTTAAAGAACTGAATTATTGCGTGACCGATGCGGGAACATTGCGGTCTCTGCAATTACATGAGCTTGATGAGCTTAGACATATGTCCTATGAAAATGCTAAAATGTATAAGGAAAAGACTAAGATTTGGCATGACAGTAGACTTAGGATTAAGGACTTTAAGAAAGGCCAGCATGTCTTGTTATTTAACTCAAGGTTGAGATTATTTCCAGGCAAACTTAAGTCCAGATGGTCAGGTCCGTTCGTTATAACTAATGTGTTTGTTCATGGTGCAATTGAGATTAGGAACCTGCAGAATGGGCAACCGTTCATGGTCAATGGTGCACGATTGAAGCACTACTATGAGGAAGGAGATGTGAAGACACTCTCGGCCTTCCTTTTATCTGAAGCTTGAAAATAAAACCGAGAGGGGACGAGTGATTGCTGTGCTCGTCCATGCGAGGCTATGCCTTAGTTTTTTTTATGATGTTTTAAACTTTTTCGGTTGTTATTTGTGTATGTTTAAGTGTGATTTTAATTACGATTTTGTTGTTTATCTTGTACGTTTTTGTAGGGGATCAAAAGAGGAAATCAAGGAGATAGATCCAGGATAAAAAATCGGGGAAGATATTGGACCAAATCAAAGATTGAGTGATGAGAATCTTGGATTTTAATTCGAGAAAAATCTCCAACGGCCATTTAATTGCGTAGGATTTGCTGAAACCGCAACAAAAATAGCCGTTGGGATTTCCATCATTACAAATAGCCGTTAGAATAGCTGAGGATCGTACGCTTCCTTCATTCACTGAACTCCAAGAAATCCTTTTCCTTCTTCCTCTACAATTCCTCTTTCCAGATTTCTTCGATTCCACCATGGTGCTTACGCGAGCTGAGAGATCTGCGTCCAAAAAGAAGGCAACTGAAGCAGAGGCAGCTGCGAGAGAGGCACTCCTTGCCTTGGCAGATGCCGAAGCCGCACGAACCGAACGACTTCCCAAGCTGCCTGTTCGCAGAAAGAAGTGGAAGGTGGTGACGGAGATCCCTGCTGGGCCATCTGAACCAGTCGGCACGCCCAAGAAACGCAAATGGACAATGGAGATTGGCGACGCAGCGATCAAGAAGAAGACTCCCACTGTGGAGAGTCAAGAAAGTGGCCGTCCGTCCCACGAGACGGCCAGGAAAAGCTTTTCTCCATCCCCACCAGCGCGAAGCCCCGAGCCTTCCTCGTCGCCACAGAGCCCTGAAGCATCACCATCGCCGTCGCCCGAGCCTGAAATTCCAAGCAAAGAACAGTAAGAATCGGCACCAGGCGAAGACACAGCTGAAGAGGATGAGGTCTTCTCCCCTTTGAGGGACGTCTGCCCCGATAGCCCAGCAAAGGGGGAAGATTCAATGGATGAAACGTTGGGGGACTGCCTCCAACAGATCACCACCCGGGCACGATTGAGAAAGAAGGTGCCTAAGGCTGTCAAGGCCAAACGACCAAAGGCTTCAAAGAAATCCAAAAAGAAGAAGGTTCGTAGTGAGCCTTCTCTGAAGAAGCTAAAGATGGAGGCTGCTGAATCAGCCAGGGCAAAAGATAAGGGGAAAGCCAAGTTGTACCCTGAAGATGAGCCTCAAGATGTGAGGTATGTGTCCTCAGACGCCGAGTCAAGTGGCACTGAACTGAGGAAGAGGGACTTGTACCACGAGAAAGGGTTCCTGGATGCGTTGGCAGACCTGCCGCAATTCTTGCGCGCAGGGATGACAAATCACGGTTGGGAAGAGCTGTGCAGACCGCCCAACCCCGCCTACTCCAGCATGGTGTACGACTTTTATGCCAACCTGATGAACCCTGAGGATGGCCTATCTATGGTCAGGTGAATCGAGGTAGACTTCTCAGCCAAGGCGATCAATGAAGCCTATGGCCTCAAGGGGCAGAAGCACACTGATTATGCCAGGATCATTGATGCGCCGACTGAGGCTGTTCTGGAGGAAGCACTACGGATCATCGGCCAACCTGAGGCAGCGTGGACGATCTCGCGCAATGGGAAGCACACCCTGATGAGTGCAACCCTTACAGCGAAGGCAGCTGTATGGTTTTCCTTCGTGCGCAGACGGCTGTCCCTAGTGACCCACGAGACCACCATCAACCAAGGAAGATCGCTGCTGGTTTATGCGATCATGAGGGGCCTCACAATCAATGCTGGCGAGGTCATTGCAGCCTCAATCGCAGACTATGCCAAAAAAGGTAAGGGTCCACTTTTCTTCCCCAACACAATCACTAAGCTTTGCTTACGTGCAGGTGTACCGATCGAACGATTGGAGAGGCAGCTGGCCTACACGGGCCATCTGGAGCTGCCTACAGGCCTGCGAATGCGAAGGAAGGGGAACATGGAGTTTGAGCTAGACGGCCTGGCTGCTGCTCAATCTCTAACTATGGCCTGTCTGATGGACCTGCAGAAGAAGCTGGCACAATGGGCTGAGTATGCTCAAGCAAGGGATAAGGATGTTGCTGACCAGTTGGGCTGCATCTTTCCTGAGTTTCCCACTGATTTGCTGACGCCATGGGCACCTCCACGAGCACGGAGGGATGATGATGAGGATGTCTGAGTGCCAGTCTGAAGGGCACTCGAGGGAGTACTTTTGTTCCCTCTTTGAAATAAGAAAAAAAAAAAACTCTGCTTTTCGTTAAACTGTGTGAATGCTGCTATTTTGGAATCAATATTCGATCTGTCTTTAGTCTTTATTTTTGTTGTTTAGAATTGCTTAGTATAGTCTGATGGTATCTGATTAGGTAGGTTGTTTTAGTTTTCCTTTTTGTATAGCTAAGGTGACTGGAAAGAGTATGAAAAAGGGGGCTGTTTAATGATATATCTGCCTATCGAGTCATTGCGCAATTATTGCGGAATCCGCAATTTTTGTTAGTTTTTGCATACTTTTGACTGACTATTTAGCTAGGCTGGATCTGTTGTCATTTTGCTATTTTGCTACTTTCTTGACTACCTTATATAGCCTTTCTATAAACATGCTGGATGAGTGTCTTAAGGCACCTTTGATGGTTTAAATTAGTCTCTTAAATTGCTCAGCATGCGAAGCTTTAAGTCCTTTACACACTGTTTTTACAAATTTCTGCTGCTAAGTTATTTGCTTTAGGAATGTTCTGTCTATCCCTAGGACTTTTAGATTCTCTTTGTTTTGCCCTAGACTAGATGCTTCTAGGTAAGTTTGGGGGTGTGCCACCTCAGACACTCATTGGGGGGGGACAATGAGTAGTTTAAGTTTGGGGGAGGCCACCCTAGGCCTAGGAACATTCCTCTCTCCTTTTAGACATAAGCATTCTTCTTCTCCTTTGAAAAAAAATGATGTTGCTGAGTAATCAGTGCCATGTGTGTAACCCACAAGTGGCATTGCATCAAAAGGTAACCAAAGGAGAGGTCCCCAAGAAAGAAAGAAAAAAGAAAAAAAAAACTAAGGAAGAAGAATGTATGCTTAGGAGTTGCAACTTTGTGGCTTAGATGTCCTGAATAAAAAGAACTCTGATCCTCAATGAGCTAAGCACAAGGTTGTAGCTTTTAGGTTTGTCTAGGGAGATGAATGTATATCCAATGAAGTGATGCCAGGGTTTAGTTTGTTATATGAATGTACTACTGTCACTGGTTTGTACTAAGACTGGCATGACTCTAAGGAATCCTAGGTAGCTCAAAAGTGAAAATTGGAAGCATGTACTGAGTCTAGGGTAAAGCTAGGTAGAATTTGAAACCTTAGGGATAGTTGCACTATATGACAGAAGCAAATAAATCAGTCGTGGGGAGTTGATGAAACAGTAGGATCATTAGGCATGCGAAGTCAGAAGAAGCAAAAAAGAGAAGTTAGTTTTAAACTTAGGAGTGTGTCACAGGACAACATTGCCATAGATAGGAACTTAGGGGAGTCAACAAGTGGTTTAAAAGATTGAAACAACAGCCTAAGTAAGTCCTTAGATTGCTCGAGGACGAGCAAAACCTTAAGTTTGGGGGTGTGTTACGTCTCCAAAAGTGACACATTTAGGACTTGTTTTCTATAGAAAGATGTGCACTCTTAGGTGTTTTTGATAGGATTTAGCTTAAACTTATGCTTTTATATGAGAATTAGAAGAATGAAGCTAAATTAGGACTTGTATGCAAAAGGAAAGAAAAGGAATGAAAAACGAAGTTAAAAGAATGAAAATTGTGCATTGCGGAAGCATTGCGGAAACATTGCTAAAACAACAATGTTTTAAGTGAAATCCGTAAGTTGGCTAACCTTTTTCTGTTGTGATCCGATATTTCAGGGATTCGTTCTTTCTCCTCCAGTCACATAGAAGTACGACGTTGAAAATGGATGGTTCTCCTTGACTCAATCGCACCTGCAGATTACTATAAAAGGAGGTCAAAGTGGAAGGTTGAAACACATCCGGAAAGCGTAGAAGTCTCTTCGCAGCACAGTTCTTTCTCCTGTTTTTCTCTTCCGTCTGTTGGGTTGGAAAGTTTAGCTGTTGGAGTCGATAATCTTATAGGAAGGAGAGAAGATTCATCTTCTCTTCTGATTGGATTCATCCAAGCAAGGCTTGCCTTTCTCCCCCTTCAGCCGAGGCGTCTGCGTCGAGGCGATCACGCTCAACTTCATTGCTTTCTGTTTTATTTTCCCATTTCTATCACTGTCTGTTGTTATTTCTTTTCCAATAGCTACTCTAATTCATTTCGGTGTTTTCTGTTTTACTTTAGTTCTTTAAGGTTGTCATTTGTTAAGTTCAAATTCAATTAAATCAAAGTACTATTTTCATCAAGTTACACGTCTTTTACCTTCTCTATTACTGCCTTTAGTTTCTGTTTTTTCTTTAAGCTTGATAGCTCCAAAATAGAGCTATCTTAATGTCCCTAATTCTAGCTAAAACCATGACATATATTGATTAAAATGCTTCCTTGTAGGTGATTTCATGGTGAAGAGCTCGGGAAGTCCATTGATGATTTTCGGGGCTAAAAAGGTCATTTAAGACGTTTCGGGAAGTGTTCGGGTCAAAACGATAGGCCAAACGGAGCCCGGGAGCCAAAACGACCCAAAAGTGGGCTAAGAGCCGAGAGGGCAGCGCCCAAGCCCCAGCGCCCAGGCGCCCAACGAACGCAGCACGCGCGCCGCTCGCAAGCACCGCACGCCCGCGCCCAGACGACCAGACGCGCGCGCGCCGCCTCGCCTCGCGCCCGCGCGCCCGCCCGCTCCGCCTCGCCATGTCCCCGCGCGCCCTCGCCCGTGTCCGCCTCGCCCGCGCGCCCGTCATTGAAAATCTGCGTGCGCCCCAGCGTCTAGACGCTAGCTCGACGCTAGCTCGACGCTGCCCCGACGATTCCCCAAGATAGACGAGCATCAGCGTCGAGCGCGCGTCTCAACGCTCACTCAACGCCGACAGCGTCGAGACGCTGGCCTAGCGTCTCGATGCCCCGAACTCTGAAGCGCGCGTCTGAAGTTTCACCCGAGAGCAAGCGTCGAGCGCAAGCGTCTCGACGCTCGCTCGACGCCGCGCGCGCGTCTCGACGTTACCCCGCGCGCGCGCCTGCCAACTTAGGGCACAGCGTCGAGACGCTGGCCTAGCGTCTCGACGCTCCGAGCTTAAAAAGCGTGAAAACGCGTTTTTCAGCCAGATTCTTTCCCTCTCCTTCTTCCTCAAGCTTCTCCTCTCGGGTCTACCTCCATTTTCTGCCATTTTTGTACTTCTTCTCCTTCTTTGTGCATGATTCCAAGCTCTTCCATGGGGGATTGGATTAATCCAACCTCCATGGAAGGCTAAACCGAGGTTAGTGTTTAATTTTGAGCTTTGGATTGTAAGTTTTGGATGTTTGGGGAGATTTTTCCCTTTTGTATATGTTGAGACAATTAGTATGTGATGCATCTCTTGCTTGTTCTTCATCCAATTCTAGCATGTGTAGCTAAATTAGCTTGACACTCTAATTCCTATGCATGATAGAGGGCTAAAGGTTGGGACGTATAATTGCCCGTACCGCTAGGTAGCACGGGTCTAAGCATGGCTAATTAGTTCGGCCCAAGGTGACAATTGGCAAACTGAATTAATTAACGTTTTCATGTTAGGCTTAAGGCAAGAGAGAAACCGGTTTAGTCTTAGGATTAGGCCGTCGCAATGTTCCCGTCACTGGCACGTAATCGATTTAGGGGTCGCTACCTTAGATAGATTATTGGCCAAGTTTAATTAGAATAGCACGAGTCTAATTAAATCCTTGGGTCATTTGAGTTAGAGATAACTAAATGAATTGTGTGCATGAACATGGCTAACGCGTAAATTGTGTCGATGATCCGAACATCCATAACGAGCAATTCCATTTCTCGAAGTTAAGCACGACCGTTTAATTTTTGCACATTGTCACTTTAATTTTCCGTTAGTTGCATATTAGGAGCTCCCTTCCCCCAAAACCAAATTACCATTCTTTCATTTTAATTTGTGCATACTTTTTATCATTAGCAAACTAGGCTTAGTTAGATTAAATTTCTTATTTCCCTGTGGATCGATCCCGTTACCACTAAGCTTCAAATAGCTCGGTGTACATCGGGTTTATAAATTGTATTTTGGCAAGCCTCGACAACTTGAATTTGGAGTACCCCAAAAGTACCTCTACCAAAATTGGCGCCGTTGCCGGGGAATTAATTAATTTAGTTTAGTTAAGTTAGGTTTGTTAGTTTTAAAAAATTTTCTTTATTTCTTTTTGTACAGTTTAATTCTTTTGTATTATTTTACGCGTTTTGTTTGAGTTTTTGAGCGCAGTCATTCTTTGAAAATTCATAAGAAGCGCAAGATGGAGGTCGTGGGTAATCTTGAGCATCAAAGAACCATGAGGGAGCTTGCATCATCTGAGCTAGGCCGGGACACATCGAGTATCTTGTATCCGGTAGCTGCAGGTAATTTTGAACTTAAAGCTGGTCTGATTAACTTATTACCTTCTGTTTGTGGTAATACAGATGAGGATCCCGTCAGACACCTCAAGGCATTTCGGATGATGTGTGCGTCATTTAGGACCGACGGCATCACCGCGGATCAACTCCATCTCAGGGCCTTTCCTTTCACCTTGAAGGAGAAGGCGAGAGACTGGATGCATTACCTACCGACTGGGTCCATCACCACCTGGGAGAAAATGCAGAGAATGTTTTTAGATAAGTATTTCCCCCCTTCGAAGGTTGCCTCCTTCAGGAAGCAAATTTGCGGTATCATGCAAGCAGAAGGAGAGAACCTTTATGACTGTTGGGAAAGGTTTAATCGTTTGTGCGAGAGTTGTCCTAACCATCAAATAACAGATCAACTCCTCATTCAGTATTTTTGTGATGGCTTGCTCCCACGTGTTCGGCAGTTTATTGATGTCGCCAGTGGAGGTTCACTCATGGATAAAACACCTGAAGAAGCAAGACAGCTGATCTCAAATATGGCTGGAAATTCACACCATTACGAAGGTAAAGGGGGTGAGCAAGACCGTTTTTCAGTTGAGTTAAACGCGCTTAATGCTCGAGTGTCAGAGTTAGGCAATGCGATGATCCGGTTAGCGGAAAATGTTTCTCAAGCTTCTGTGCAAGCTCAGACATCATTTTCAGGTAATTCTATTGAAAATATTTTGCAAGATTTGGTTTCAACTAACCGGAAACTTCAGGAGGACACTCGGGAAAGAATGGACGGTTTTGGAACGTTAGTGCAAAATCTGAGCAAGGAAGTGTCTCAGGTGGTTAAAAAGATGACAGTGATGGAGCATAAGAACGCGGAGAGCGCTAGTGCCATCACTCTGAGAAGTGGGAAGCAGCTTCCCACGAGTACCCCGCCGGTGGAAGTCGATCATGGCAACGTCGAGCCACAGACAGAAAATCTCGAACCACGGTGGCATGGGGTAAATTTCGATCCTACGTGCACTAGAGTTTATGTGCCTAAGGCTCCTTTTCCTAGCAGGTTAGCGGGACCGCCCAAGGAAAACTACGAGAAGGAGTTCCTGGACACATTCAAGAAAGTAGAGATCAACATCCCTCTGTTGGACGCTCTGAAGGAAATCCCGAGGTACGCCAAGTTCCTCAGGAAAATTTGCACCAACCAGAGGAAGACAAAGGAGAGCGAACGCGTCGTGGTAAGTGAGAACGTCTCTGCTGTGATCACAAAGAGCTTACCGGTTAAATGCGACGATCCAGGTATGTTCTCTCTCCCTTGTAAGATTGGAGGTAAGCATATTAGAAGAGCAATGCTTGATCTAGGAGCCTCCATTAGTGTTATGCCGTACTCCATTTATCAGAAACTGAAATTGAAAGGAATGAATAAAACAGGGACAATTATTCAACTTGCTGATAGAAATTCTGTGCATCCTTTAGGAATTATTGATGATGTGTTAGTGCAAGTTAATGAATTAATTTTTCCTGTTGACTTTTATGTTCTGAAAATGGATGAAAATTATTCCTCTTCGCATGCTTCGATCTTATTAGGTAGGCCCTTTATGAAAACTGCTAAAACTAAAATAAATGTGGATAAGGGCATATTATCTGTTGAGTATGGCGGAGAGGTTGTTGAGATGCATTTGCCCGATGTAGAAGAGCATGTTGATGATGTGTTCTCTCTTTGTCAAATAGATACTTTTGAATCTTTAGAACCGAATGAATGCATGACTGTTGAGGATGGGGATGACCCATTATTTTTAACTGAACTTTTTGATGATCATGAGTTGCATGAACCATCTTTGGATGAATTTTGTGATTCATCTGTTTCTACTTTGACAACTGTTGAGAACCCTGCTAATCTACTTCCTTCCACTTTACCTTGCACTACTGAAAATGAAATGACTAATCAAACCATGCTAGATTTAGAATCACCGGTTAATGTCGAGTCTGATGGAGCGTTTTACCGCAGCGGAACGCGATTTCGGACCGATGATACTCTAATTTCATCAATTTAACAAATAGAAAACATGCTCTAAAGACGGAATTAAGAAATTAGAAATACATACCCTTGTAGCTCCAATTTCTTCAAGTCCGCCGGCCGTTCCTCGTCACGAACTCTTCCGACCTCTTCTCACGAACACCCCGAGGACCACCCCAGGTAGTCCCGCTATCCTCGGCGCCACGCAACGGAGTTGTGGGACTCCGAAACAAGAGAAAAGAAAGAAAAAGAAAAAGGAAGAAGAAGAAGAAAAAGGAAAGCCGTGGGTTTCAAATAAAATGGTGAATTACAGAATTCCAAAAAGCAACTTCAAAAATGAAGTCTCTTTTCAATTCATAATCCTATACCCATTTTTCCACTAAGCCATACATACATATTAAATAGCACATGTGTCTTACATGCAAAATGCATGTAAGACACATATATATTATTATTATTATTATTTAAAAATAATAATAAATATTTTATTTATTAAACTTTTTAATAAATAATATATATATATTTATTAATTAAACTTTTTAATTAATAAATATTATTTAATTCAATATCAAATATTAATTAAATAATATGGCTAAACCCGATTTTCTGAAAACCGACTTTTTGCACATGAATCCTATTCATGTTTTTGACTATTCCCATATTTAAATCATATTTAAATATGTCCATCCTTCTTCCAAAAACCGAATTTGAACAATTCAAATTCTTTTTCCTTTTTCTTTTATTTTCTCTTATATAGTTGCACGGCGTTATCCAAGCTAGCCAGGAGAACCTAAAGGACCTACAGATCATGAGCTCCAACGATACGAGATTATTCGGTCAAAACTCTTTTAACACGAATCAATCAACTTTCGTTAACCCCCGGAGACTCCACTAAAGTCCGAGGGCTGCACTCCCCTCACTGTAGATATATTGTGTCCTCTTGATATAACCGTCACGGGCAAGTCGACCCTTCACAGGTTGTTCGTAATCACAGCTGGGTCATTTAAACCGTTTAACCCCTGTATTACGTCTTGTTCCTTAAGTACCACTGACACCTCTAATGAACAATAGATCTGTGGTCCAACCAACAGATCAGTTAACCCTCTCATCACATGAGAGTGTGAGCGCTCATTGTTCAAGCCCCGGAGTCAGCTATTAAGGGAACAACCTATCTACTAACCCTGAAGAGCGGGTTAGGAGTGAACTCCAATCTTGCTGTACTATGTCCCCAGCTACCTATTCGACTTTATCCCCAAGATGGTAGGCTTATTGAGTCGGCGGTAAAGGGCCACTCTCACCCGTGCAAGTCAAAGGATACTATCGAATAAGCAGGAGTTCATAGCGAGCTCAGGATTAAGATCGAGTTACCTAGGCCATCAATATGTATAAGTCGGTCTCATCAGTAAACGGAGTTATAAAGAGAGAGCGACTTAATACGCGGTTCGGTCTTATGTAAACTCTTTACACAGGACGCCCTCACTTCTCACATCTCCATGTGGAACGATTCGGATCACATCGTTCTGTACAATACAAAGTGAGCCGCATCCAATAGTGTTACCAGGATAAGGTACCCAGCCTTATCCGTATACTATAGACCGTTTTGACTGACTACTTGAGCCTGATCCACAATCATGTCATACATGAGGCTCAAATACTCATATTCAGCCAAGGGTGTTGGTCATTGGTATAAGTTAAACCAAACACGTTTCACTTTATTCCAGTAAACTCTTTTACTGAATAAAACTAATAACTCTTTATTCTAAATAGAATATTTACAAACATAACAGTTTACAAACCACGAGTTTTAGGACATAAAACCCAACAAACTCCCACTTGGACTTAAACGTCCGTGGTGTACATGTTAGGTGGAGAAAACTAATATATCATATATCAGAAGCTTTCTCCCACTATCCTCTCCAGCAACTCGGAGCCCTAGATTCTTCTAGGTGTCTCTCAAACACTTTAGCCATGAGAGACTTAGTAAACTAATCAGCATGAAGTACTAAAAGGCTTTCCATGTGACCATCACATCTCCTCATAGTACTAACTGCGAGCTCAACATATAAACCTATTGCTGCTTCACAAGCTGCAAATAGACTTAGCTACCAACGAGGAATCAGCAATACAACTCTTGTATTCTACTCCTCTAAGTACAAGGACAAAACTTTAACCGGAATCCAATCAAATTGGACTAATAATACTGACAGCTCCCACTGCATAACACATATCGGGTCATGTATCACAAAAGATACATCTGACCTCCAATATGTAAATGCACTTGTGTGCATCTCGTATCCTCAATACTTGAGGTGTCTTAGGAAACCATTTCCATAGACCATCAAATATTGACAAAAACTTGTCAATAAAAGATTTTAGAGACAACACTAGCGATTTGTTCTTACGACTCAGATCAACCTGAATCCTTAGAACAAACTAAGCCTACCTCCAGATCAACTATTTGGGAGTGGGTCGCTAGTTTATGCTAAAATGTCAGAAGTGAATCCTACATCATTTTCAATGATTAGGACAAAATTACGGGAATATATTATGAAAGCTTTAACATTGATTAAACACTTGTCCAACAAGTTTTATCAATGTAATGTTCAAAACCATAAGATTTGAAAAACAAACCTTATAAATCAGAATATAGATGCTTATTTCAATTCATAAATGGATTGAAGAAGCTCGCAAACGATTTGCTCTTAATACTGAATAATGTATCTCCCTGGTTGAGACTAATAGATACTCTATCAAGATAGCTAGTCTTGATATCCATATATCTTGTTCTATCAGATAGAACAGGACAATGGATACGAGTATTTTATATAACTTATATCTGACAACAAGAGATGAAGTTAATACACAATTAACCCCTTCTCTTTGGGACAGTCCCTTTGCCAGAAAGTCAAGTCTTAGAGGTTTTCACCTCATAGACTTGGTCTATAAACCTCTTGAAGATCCATGGCTTTGAGCCACTGGTTCTTGTTTATGAACTCACTGTCATCATCAAGCATGATAACTGGAGTCATACAACATACTAATACAGCAGGCCGAATTATCTTATAATTCTCCCACTACATTAAAGCTTTCTCAACACTTGAGAAGAACCAGCTAAACTAACAACCATTGTTAATTTATAATTTAGCTTTCAATAAAAAAAATATAAGTCTTAACACTTTAGTTGTTACCAAGTTTAATAGAACACTACTTGTATACGTCTTTTGCAAAATGAACTATTCATTTATAAAAACAAAAGATACTATATACATAAAGTGTTCAACAAAAACTTGAGTTTATAGACAATAATTACAACACTTGAAATTATTTCTATACAGACAACTAAACAAACTGCAAGCTCCCACTGTATAAACTGCGAAGACGTCTTCATAAGGCATCTTCGTCAAGAAACTGGCAAACAGGAACTAGTTTCCTGAAATAGAATAACAAACATGATTAGTGGTTCCTGAATCAACATCCAGGTATGACAATCATAATCCACAAAACATGTTTAGACAGAAGATAAATCATATTTACCTTGTCTTTCATTCTGTGCCTTTTTCTCCGCAAGGTATTTAGGGCAGTTTCGCTTCCAGTGCCCTTCTTCACCACAATGAAAACACTTTCCACTGTGTGTAGCTTTAACCTTGCCTACAGCTGGGGTTTTGCCCTTCCTGGCACTTCTCTTCTTTTTGTGAATAATCTTATTACTCACAGTAAGAGGTTCAGATTTAGTCCCAGACCCAGACCCTTTCTGGAACTTCACAGAAGTGGTAACATTTACCTCCTTCTCCTTTCCTTTCGAGGTATGCAGGGACTGATAAATCTGAAGCTCGTTCAGAAGAGACGTCAGATTGTATTCTATCTTGTTCATGACCATATTGGCCCTGAAGTGCAGGAAGCTCTTCGGAAGAGTTTCCAAGATAAAACCAACCTGACCTTGTTCGTCAACGGCTGCTCCATTAACTTCTGCAGTATTGAAGTACACCATCATGTTAAGGACATGCTCCCTAACAGAGGTTCCTTCAACCATACGGCAGTTGAAAATGTGCTTGAGGGCTTCATACCTAAGAGATGAGGAAGGTTTTCCAAACATCTCTTGTAGTGAAGCCATGATTTCCTTAGCGGAAACCATCCCCTCATGCTTCCTAGACAAGACATCAGATATGCTTGCCAGGAGGTAGACTCGAGCTTTATCATTAGCCTGAATCCAACCGTCGTATGCTTCACGAACAGTTCGTGAGGCATTAGAACCAGGAACCGGAGGACACTCCTCCGTTAAGACAAATCTCAGGTTGTCAAGAACCAAAACCGCATTAAGGTTCGACTTCCATGACCCAAAATTTTCTCCGGTTAATTTGTCGTGTGACAGCAACTGTATGAACGAACTCGACATGCTGTAAAGAATGTAAAACTATTAGTGAAACGGTTTTAACCTATTTAAACCAATTAAGAGGTTTAGCAGCAAATAAAGTACCCAAACTCTTTATTTACATGCAACGATACTTTAGTGAGTTAGAATGGTCGCTACCTAAGGGTAAACGAGCACTCCTTCACTAAACCAAGACATTCTTGACTAAATGCTAACTCCAGAATAACTCATATTCATATAGCATCTTAGTTATCGTTTTTGGTCAAGATTTACTAACTCCTTAGCAAATCTCGTAAGTGTGACCCTCCATTTGTAGAACGCACAGGACGGCCCCAACAGTGCAACCTAAGGGAATGTCAGAGTTGGGAATGGCCCTATGTTTCTTTATCCATAAATGGTGATTGACTTGTTCAACTCCCATGAAACGGCCCTCCTAAGGGATTGGTGCCACCAAGGGCACCTTGCAGGCGGAACATGGGAATCTCACGGTTCAATCCAATGGAGGAGACCATAGGATGTACTGACGTACTTCCTTCTCCCACTTACTATAGATACTTACTCCATTCACCTTGCTATTGAAAGTTGCAAATACCATCCTAAGGGGGTTGCCACATTAGCAACACGAGGCCGAGCAAAATTCTCACGTTGTGAACTTTACGGAGTGCGTAGCAGGAGAGGGATATATCATATATTCCTTCTCAACACATCTACTAAGCATCGTAAACGGTAAAAGGGTAAACTACTCAGGTTTTATCCGGCTAAGAAAATAAAACCTTAAGTCTAGGCAAACTATTTACCTGAGATGTCTAGGTTATAAACACTTTACTAACCTCACACCTCTCACGCATGCTCATAAAGTCGGTTAACTTTACTCAAGTACCGGATAGTCCCCAGGTAGGAGGTGTTCCGTAAACCGTCAGCTTAAATACCTCCAACCTCGAACAGGATTTCACCGGGTGAGTTTCTCATAACCTTAGCATTTACGAGATAACGACCTATTCATCTAATGAACTTGATCGACTCATTTAACCCTAAATGAACATGCTTTTCTTTGTTATAGATTTTAAAAGTCTAAGTGATTTTTACAACACTTGCAAAACTAGACTTTCTACAACAACTTCTATATGCTTCTCAAACATACATTCGCTAAGGCATGACAAATTGAATATTTAACTTCATAATTAATATAACACTTATATCGATTATGCTCTTAAATATACAACTCCTAATTCATAAAATAATATAACACTTATATCAAATATTTATGAATTAAGCATGCATCCTATACATTATAACAATTATAACATACAATAATGCATCTTGGTTGGATGTTTAATTTCATAATTAATATAACACTTATATTAATTATTCTATTAAGCAAACAACAACTAATTCATGAATTAATATAACACTTATATTAATACTCATGAATTAAACATGCATCCAATATATTATAACACTTATAACCTATAATATGCATAAAACCAGGACAACCAATGTTGTACGTTTAATTTCATAATTAATATAACGCTTATATCAATTTCTCTATTAAACTAACAACATTCAATTCATGAATTAATATAACTTTTATATTAATACTCATGAATTCCAAAATATGCATACTATAAATTATAACACTTATAACATAATACAATGCATGGAGCATGCTTCCTATGGTGGGATTTTAAATCTATATGGCATACGATATGCACATACAAACATGGATTTTAATTAAAACATACATTCGCAATGCATAATTAATTAAACACACTAAAGTGGATCGATTTTGGCATTTAGCAAGCAATAACTAATTTATTACAAGCTTGAACAACAAGCTAAGTCTTGAGCCGACTTCGAACTCTTCGCACCGCTTTTGACTAGCTTGCTTCCTCCGAACGCTTCGGTCAATTTCTCTTCGAATTTCTCTTCGTAATGCCTAGAACGAGTTGAACTTATACCGAACATTTCGGCGAGCTCCAAACTCGAGCTTCTTTCACAAAGAAACCTATATGGACTCTAATGACTCTAAAAATACAGACTCTCCCGCACGCATTAAAACCCATACATTCTCGGGCAATTACATATAATGAAATTCAAATAGAAACTATGCCAAAATCGATATTCACTTTAGACATCCATTCAGAAACAATTTCTAAAATAAAATACCCACCAACTTAAATTGATGCAAATTGAGTTAATCACAAAATCGCTCTGATACCAATTGATGGAGCGTTTTACCGCAGCGGAACGCGATTTCGGACCGATGATACTCTAATTTCATCAATTTAACAAATAGAAAACATGCTCTAAAGACGGAATTAAGAAATTAGAAATACATACCCTTGTAGCTCCAATTTCTTCAAGTCCGCCGGCCGTTCCTCGTCACGAACTCTTCCGACCTCTTCTCACGAACACCCCGAGGACCACCCCAGGTAGTCCCGCTATCCTCGGCGCCACGCAACGGAGTTGTGGGACTCCGAAACAAGAGAAAAGAAAGAAAAAGAAAAAGGAAGAAGAAGAAGAAAAAGGAAAGCCGTGGGTTTCAAATAAAATGGTGAATTACAGAATTCCAAAAAGCAACTTCAAAAATGAAGTCTCTTTTCAATTCATAATCCTATACCCATTTTTCCACTAAGCCATACATACATATTAAATAGCACATGTGTCTTACATGCAAAATGCATGTAAGACACATATATATTATTATTATTATTATTTAAAAATAATAATAAATATTTTATTTATTAAACTTTTTAATAAATAATATATATATATTTATTAATTAAACTTTTTAATTAATAAATATTATTTAATTCAATATCAAATATTAATTAAATAATATGGCTAAACCCGATTTTCTGAAAACCGACTTTTTGCACATGAATCCTATTCATGTTTTTGACTATTCCCATATTTAAATCATATTTAAATATGTCCATCCTTCTTCCAAAAACCGAATTTGAACAATTCAAATTCTTTTTCCTTTTTCTTTTATTTTCTCTTATATAGTTGCACGGCGTTATCCAAGCTAGCCAGGAGAACCTAAAGGACCTACAGATCATGAGCTCCAACGATACGAGATTATTCGGTCAAAACTCTTTTAACACGAATCAATCAACTTTCGTTAACCCCCGGAGACTCCACTAAAGTCCGAGGGCTGCACTCCCCTCACTGTAGATATATTGTGTCCTCTTGATATAACCGTCACGGGCAAGTCGACCCTTCACAGGTTGTTCGTAATCACAGCTGGGTCATTTAAACCGTTTAACCCCTGTATTACGTCTTGTTCCTTAAGTACCACTGACACCTCTAATGAACAATAGATCTGTGGTCCAACCAACAGATCAGTTAACCCTCTCATCACATGAGAGTGTGAGCGCTCATTGTTCAAGCCCCGGAGTCAGCTATTAAGGGAACAACCTATCTACTAACCCTGAAGAGCGGGTTAGGAGTGAACTCCAATCTTGCTGTACTATGTCCCCAGCTACCTATTCGACTTTATCCCCAAGATGGTAGGCTTATTGAGTCGGCGGTAAAGGGCCACTCTCACCCGTGCAAGTCAAAGGATACTATCGAATAAGCAGGAGTTCATAGCGAGCTCAGGATTAAGATCGAGTTACCTAGGCCATCAATATGTATAAGTCGGTCTCATCAGTAAACGGAGTTATAAAGAGAGAGCGACTTAATACGCGGTTCGGTCTTATGTAAACTCTTTACACAGGACGCCCTCACTTCTCACATCTCCATGTGGAACGATTCGGATCACATCGTTCTGTACAATACAAAGTGAGCCGCATCCAATAGTGTTACCAGGATAAGGTACCCAGCCTTATCCGTATACTATAGACCGTTTTGACTGACTACTTGAGCCTGATCCACAATCATGTCATACATGAGGCTCAAATACTCATATTCAGCCAAGGGTGTTGGTCATTGGTATAAGTTAAACCAAACACGTTTCACTTTATTCCAGTAAACTCTTTTACTGAATAAAACTAATAACTCTTTATTCTAAATAGAATATTTACAAACATAACAGTTTACAAACCACGAGTTTTAGGACATAAAACCCAACAAACTCCCACTTGGACTTAAACGTCCGTGGTGTACATGTTAGGTGGAGAAAACTAATATATCATATATCAGAAGCTTTCTCCCACTATCCTCTCCAGCAACTCGGAGCCCTAGATTCTTCTAGGTGTCTCTCAAACACTTTAGCCATGAGAGACTTAGTAAACTAATCAGCATGAAGTACTAAAAGGCTTTCCATGTGACCATCACATCTCCTCATAGTACTAACTGCGAGCTCAACATATAAACCTATTGCTGCTTCACAAGCTGCAAATAGACTTAGCTACCAACGAGGAATCAGCAATACAACTCTTGTATTCTACTCCTCTAAGTACAAGGACAAAACTTTAACCGGAATCCAATCAAATTGGACTAATAATACTGACAGCTCCCACTGCATAACACATATCGGGTCATGTATCACAAAAGATACATCTGACCTCCAATATGTAAATGCACTTGTGTGCATCTCGTATCCTGAATACTTGAGGTGTCTTAGGAAACCATTTCCATAGACCATCAAATATTGACAAAAACTTGTCAATAAAAGATTTTAGAGACAACACTAGCGATTTGTTCTTACGACTCAGATCAACCTGAATCCTTAGAACAAACTAAGCCTACCTCCAGATCAACTATTTGGGAGTGGGTCGCTAGTTTATGCTAAAATGTCAGAAGTGAATCCTACATCATTTTCAATGATTAGGACAAAATTACGGGAATATATTATGAAAGCTTTAACATTGATTAAACACTTGTCCAACAAGTTTTATCAATGTAATGTTCAAAACCATAAGATTTGAAAAACAAACCTTATAAATCAGAATATAGATGCTTATTTCAATTCATAAATGGATTGAAGAAGCTCGCAAACGATTTGCTCTTAATACTGAATAATGTATCTCCCTGGTTGAGACTAATAGATACTCTATCAAGATAGCTAGTCTTGATATCCATATATCTTGTTCTATCAGATAGAACAGGACAATGGATACGAGTATTTTATATAACTTATATCTGACAACAAGAGATGAAGTTAATACACAATTAACCCCTTCTCTTTGGGACAGTCCCTTTGCCAGAAAGTCAAGTCTTAGAGGTTTTCACCTCATAGACTTGGTCTATAAACCTCTTGAAGATCCATGGCTTTGAGCCACTGGTTCTTGTTTATGAACTCACTGTCATCATCAAGCATGATAACTGGAGTCATACAACATACTAATACAGCAGGCCGAATTATCTTATAATTCTCCCACTACATTAAAGCTTTCTCAACACTTGAGAAGAACCAGCTAAACTAACAACCATTGTTAATTTATAATTTAGCTTTCAATAAAAAAAATATAAGTCTTAACACTTTAGTTGTTACCAAGTTTAATAGAACACTACTTGTATACGTCTTTTGCAAAATGAACTATTCATTTATAAAAACAAAAGATACTATATACATAAAGTGTTCAACAAAAACTTGAGTTTATAGACAATAATTACAACACTTGAAATTATTTCTATACAGACAACTAAACAAACTGCAAGCTCCCACTGTATAAACTGCGAAGACGTCTTCATAAGGCATCTTCGTCAAGAAACTGGCAAACAGGAACTAGTTTCCTGAAATAGAATAACAAACATGATTAGTGGTTCCTGAATCAACATCCAGGTATGACAATCATAATCCACAAAACATGTTTAGACAGAAGATAAATCATATTTACCTTGTCTTTCATTCTGTGCCTTTTTCTCCGCAAGGTATTTAGGGCAGTTTCGCTTCCAGTGCCCTTCTTCACCACAATGAAAACACTTTCCACTGTGTGTAGCTTTAACCTTGCCTACAGCTGGGGTTTTGCCCTTCCTGGCACTTCTCTTCTTTTTGTGAATAATCTTATTACTCACAGTAAGAGGTTCAGATTTAGTCCCAGACCCAGACCCTTTCTGGAACTTCACAGAAGTGGTAACATTTACCTCCTTCTCCTTTCCTTTCGAGGTATGCAGGGACTGATAAATCTGAAGCTCGTTCAGAAGAGACGTCAGATTGTATTCTATCTTGTTCATGACCATATTGGCCCTGAAGTGCAGGAAGCTCTTCGGAAGAGTTTCCAAGATAAAACCAACCTGACCTTGTTCGTCAACGGCTGCTCCATTAACTTCTGCAGTATTGAAGTACACCATCATGTTAAGGACATGCTCCCTAACAGAGGTTCCTTCAACCATACGGCAGTTGAAAATGTGCTTGAGGGCTTCATACCTAAGAGATGAGGAAGGTTTTCCAAACATCTCTTGTAGTGAAGCCATGATTTCCTTAGCGGAAACCATCCCCTCATGCTTCCTAGACAAGACATCAGATATGCTTGCCAGGAGGTAGACTCGAGCTTTATCATTAGCCTGAATCCAACCGTCGTATGCTTCACGAACAGTTCGTGAGGCATTAGAACCAGGAACCGGAGGACACTCCTCCGTTAAGACAAATCTCAGGTTGTCAAGAACCAAAACCGCATTAAGGTTCGACTTCCATGACCCAAAATTTTCTCCGGTTAATTTGTCGTGTGACAGCAACTGTATGAACGAACTCGACATGCTGTAAAGAATGTAAAACTATTAGTGAAACGGTTTTAACCTATTTAAACCAATTAAGAGGTTTAGCAGCAAATAAAGTACCCAAACTCTTTATTTACATGCAACGATACTTTAGTGAGTTAGAATGGTCGCTACCTAAGGGTAAACGAGCACTCCTTCACTAAACCAAGACATTCTTGACTAAATGCTAACTCCAGAATAACTCATATTCATATAGCATCTTAGTTATCGTTTTTGGTCAAGATTTACTAACTCCTTAGCAAATCTCGTAAGTGTGACCCTCCATTTGTAGAACGCACAGGACGGCCCCAACAGTGCAACCTAAGGGAATGTCAGAGTTGGGAATGGCCCTATGTTTCTTTATCCATAAATGGTGATTGACTTGTTCAACTCCCATGAAACGGCCCTCCTAAGGGATTGGTGCCACCAAGGGCACCTTGCAGGCGGAACATGGGAATCTCACGGTTCAATCCAATGGAGGAGACCATAGGATGTACTGACGTACTTCCTTCTCCCACTTACTATAGATACTTACTCCATTCACCTTGCTATTGAAAGTTGCAAATACCATCCTAAGGGGGTTGCCACATTAGCAACACGAGGCCGAGCAAAATTCTCACGTTGTGAACTTTACGGAGTGCGTAGCAGGAGAGGGATATATCATATATTCCTTCTCAACACATCTACTAAGCATCGTAAACGGTAAAAGGGTAAACTACTCAGGTTTTATCCGGCTAAGAAAATAAAACCTTAAGTCTAGGCAAACTATTTACCTGAGATGTCTAGGTTATAAACACTTTACTAACCTCACACCTCTCACGCATGCTCATAAAGTCGGTTAACTTTACTCAAGTACCGGATAGTCCCCAGGTAGGAGGTGTTCCGTAAACCGTCAGCTTAAATACCTCCAACCTCGAACAGGATTTCACCGGGTGAGTTTCTCATAACCTTAGCATTTACGAGATAACGACCTATTCATCTAATGAACTTGATCGACTCATTTAACCCTAAATGAACATGCTTTTCTTTGTTATAGATTTTAAAAGTCTAAGTGATTTTTACAACACTTGCAAAACTAGACTTTCTACAACAACTTCTATATGCTTCTCAAACATACATTCGCTAAGGCATGACAAATTGAATATTTAACTTCATAATTAATATAACACTTATATCGATTATGCTCTTAAATATACAACTCCTAATTCATAAAATAATATAACACTTATATCAAATATTTATGAATTAAGCATGCATCCTATACATTATAACAATTATAACATACAATAATGCATCTTGGTTGGATGTTTAATTTCATAATTAATATAACACTTATATTAATTATTCTATTAAGCAAACAACAACTAATTCATGAATTAATATAACACTTATATTAATACTCATGAATTAAACATGCATCCAATATATTATAACACTTATAACCTATAATATGCATAAAACCAGGACAACCAATGTTGTACGTTTAATTTCATAATTAATATAACGCTTATATCAATTTCTCTATTAAACTAACAACATTCAATTCATGAATTAATATAACTTTTATATTAATACTCATGAATTCCAAAATATGCATACTATAAATTATAACACTTATAACATAATACAATGCATGGAGCATGCTTCCTATGGTGGGATTTTAAATCTATATGGCATACGATATGCACATACAAACATGGATTTTAATTAAAACATACATTCGCAATGCATAATTAATTAAACACACTAAAGTGGATCGATTTTGGCATTTAGCAAGCAATAACTAATTTATTACAAGCTTGAACAACAAGCTAAGTCTTGAGCCGACTTCGAACTCTTCGCACCGCTTTTGACTAGCTTGCTTCCTCCGAACGCTTCGGTCAATTTCTCTTCGAATTTCTCTTCGTAATGCCTAGAACGAGTTGAACTTATACCGAACATTTCGGCGAGCTCCAAACTCGAGCTTCTTTCACAAAGAAACCTATATGGACTCTAATGACTCTAAAAATACAGACTATTCCCATATTTAAATCATATTTAAATAATATGGCTAAACCCGATTTTCTGAAAACCGACTTTTTGCACATGAATCCTATTCATGTTTTTGACTATTCCCATATTTAAATCATATTTAAATATGTCCATCCTTCTTCCAAAAACCGAATTTGAACAATTCAAATTCTTTTTCCTTTTTCTTTTATTTTCTCTTATATAGTTGCACGGCGTTATCCAAGCTAGCCAGGAGAACCTAAAGGACCTACAGATCATGAGCTCCAACGATACGAGATTATTCGGTCAAAACTCTTTTAACACGAATCAATCAACTTTCGTTAACCCCCGGAGACTCCACTAAAGTTCGAGGGCTGCACTCCCCTCACTGTAGATATATTGTGTCCTCTTGATATAACCGTCACGGGCAAGTCGACCCTTCACAGGTTGTTCGTAATCACAGCTGGGTCATTTAAACCGTTTAACCCCTGTATTACGTCTTGTTCCTTAAGTACCACTGACACCTCTAATGAACAATAGATCTGTGGTCCAACCAACAGATCAGTTAACCCTCTCATCACATGAGAGTGTGAGCGCTCATTGTTCAAGCCCCGGAGTCAGCTATTAAGGGAACAACCTATCTACTAACCCTGAAGAGCGGGTTAGGAGTGAACTCCAATCTTGCTGTACTATGTCCCCAGCTACCTATTCGACTTTATCCCCAAGATGGTAGGCTTATTGAGTCGGCGGTAAAGGGCCACTCTCACTCGTGCAAGTCAAAGGATACTATCGAATAAGCAGGAGTTCATAGCGAGCTCAGGATTAAGATCGAGTTACCTAGGCCATCAATATGTATAAGTCGGTCTCATCAGTAAACGGAGTTATAAAGAGAGAGCGACTTAATACGCGGTTCGGTCTTATGTAAACTCTTTACACAGGACGCCCTCACTTCTCACATCTCCATGTGGAACGATTCGGATCACATCGTTCTGTACAATACAAAGTGAGCCGCATCCAATAGTGTTACCAGGATAAGGTACCCAGCCTTATCCGTATACTATAGACCGTTTTGACTGACTACTTGAGCCTGATCCACAATCATGTCATACATGAGGCTCAAATACTCATATTCAGCCAAGGGTGTTGGTCATTGGTATAAGTTAAACCAAACACGTTTCACTTTATTCCAGTAAACTCTTTTACTGAATAAAACTAATAACTCTTTATTCTAAATAGAATATTTACAAACATAACAGTTTACAAACCACGAGTTTTAGGACATAAAACCCAACAGAGTCACATGCTGTTTTTGATGAGCTTAAAATGAATGACTTGCATGAATCTGGTTCTACTTTGCAATTGGTTGATAAATCCTATGTGCACCCCTTGGAAAAGGTGGAAGATGTTTTGGGCAAAGTTAATGACCCGTTCTTTCCTGCTGATCCTTATGCTTCTGGAATGCATGAAAATTTCTCTCATGTTTTTGCATCAATTTTATGGGATCAACCTTTTGTTAAACCTTCAAAAATTAAAATTGATGTTGTATGTGCGCAGAAGGCACGAGAGAAAGAATTGTTCATGGATTTTCGCAGGAAAGAGATAATCAGGAAGATGGATGGGGCATCTTCCAAGTTTGACTATGGATGAGTGGTCAAGAGAATACAGTCGAGCAATCGACTCTAAAAATTTGCGCTTCTCGGAGGCACCCGAGCTTGGACTGTAATTTTGTTATTTACTATTTTGCTTTTGTTTATATTAGCTTTTGAATTCGTTGTTTATTTGTTTCTTTCCTTAGGAGAAAAGGTGGAACGGTCGACGATTCGAGAGCACATAGGAAGACGATGGTGTACATCTCCACTCATCGGCTCCATAAAATTCAGGGGAGGTTTTCTGTTCCCTTAGAATTTTATTATTTTTACTGTTTAATGCATTGGGGACAATGCATATCTTAAGGTGGGGGGTGGAGTTTGTTGATACATTGAGATGAGACTTCTTAGTAGTTGTCGAGCATATGTGTACTCTGGCTGTTAGATTAGAATCTGAATGCATGTGTCCGATGAGGACGGTCTGTGATTTGCTTGTGAACACTCCGTATTTGCATGATTCGAAAATTTGACGATGTATGCACATTTTGAGCCTATTTTAAAATTTTTTCTGTTATTTCCCTACATTCACTAAGCACATAGCACTCTTATCCTCAGTTCTGTAGGTCTAGACTGATCTTATTGTGTCCGAAACCTTGTTGTCACCCCGAAAGGTACCATTAGGGAGGCTTGATGTGTAGAAGTAGTAATGACTCATTTGTGTATAGCGAAGCTATTGCCTAAAAAAAAGTGTTTGCATGAAAAAATAAAACCTCCAGAGTTGCTCCTCCTTCTTGTGTTGCCCGTGTAACCAGGGGCGATCGTGTAACCCACGGTTGTCACTGCATGAAAGGGGAACTAATAGAAGTGAGCAATGGTCCTTAAAAACGTGAAGCTAAATTTAGTTTGACGTGTTAGGCTCTCTTGGAGAAAAATAAAAAAAATGGTTCAAAAAGAAAAAAAAATGGGTACAAAGTACTCAAAGAAAAAGAATAAAATTTAGGCCTTTTGTTTTGTTGCTATTCCTATCACTAAAAGCCGTTAGACTGTTCTTATCGCCATAAGTAGGGGGAAAACGAGTCATAGGACTGTATAAGGTTGTTCCGGGCTTGCGTGAGCTAGGTTGAGAGGTGCTAAACACACACACACGTAAGGGAATAGGAGTTTAAATTTTGAAATGATTTCAACGTTTGCATGCTTTTGATGGTTTTGAATTTACTACAAGTACCTTGTTTCACAAGCATTGAGATTAGAGTCCAAGCATGCACTTGATTCTTTGGAGATTATTTAGAGTATACCTTGCTCGAGGACTAGCAAGATTTAGGTCGGGGGTATTTTGATAGCTCCAAAATAGAGCTATCTTAATGTCCCTAATTCTAGCTAAAACCATGACATATATTGATTAAAATGCTTCCCTGTAGGTGATTTCATGGTGAAGAGCTCGGGAAGTCCATTGATGATTTTCGGGGCTAAAAAGGTCATTTAAGACGTTTCGGGAAGTGTTCGGGTCAAAACGATAGGCCAAACGGAGCCCGGGAGCCAAAACGACCCAAAAGTGGGCTAAGAGCCGAGAGGGCAGCGCCCAAGCGCCGGCGCCCAGCGCCCAGGCGCCCAACGAACGCAGCACGCGCGCGCCGCTCGCAAGCACCGCACGCCCGCGCCCAGACGGCCAGACGCGCGCGCGCCCGCGCGCGCCGCCTCGCCTCGCGCCCGCCCGCTCCGCCTCGCCCATGTCCGCGCGCGCCCGCGCGCCCTCGCCCGTGTCTGCCTCGCCCGCGCGCCCGTCATTGAAAATCTGCGTGCGCCTCAGCGTCTAGACGCTAGCTCGACGCTAGCTCGACGCTGCCCCGACGATTCCCCAAGATAGACGAGCATCAGCGTCGAGCGCGCGTCTCAACGCTCACTCAACGCCGACAGCGTCGAGACGCTGGCCTAGCGTCTCGACGCCCCGAACTCTGAAGCGCGCGTCTGAAGTTTCACCCGAGAGCAAGCGTCGAGCGCAAGCGTCTCGACGCTCGCTCGACGCCGCGCGCAGTGTATCGACGCTACCCCGCGCGCGCGCCTGCCAACTTAGGGCACAGCGTCGAGACGCTGGCCTAGCGTCTCGACGCTCCGAGCTTAAAAAGCGTGAAAACGCGTTTTTCAGCCAGATTCTTTCCCTCTCCTTCTTCCTCAAGCTTCTCCTCTCGGGTCTACCTCCATTTTCCGCCATTTTTGTACTTCTTCTCCTTCTTTGTGCATGATTCCAAGCTCTTCCATGGGGGATTGGATTAATCCAACCTCCATGGAAGGCTAAACCGAGGTTAGTGTTTAATTTTGAGCTTTGGATTGTAAGTTTTGGATGTTTGGGGAGATTTTTCCCTTTTGTATATGTTGAGACAATTAGTATGTGATGCATCTCTTGCTTGTTCTTCATCCAATTCTAGCATGTGTAGCTAAATTAGCTTGACACTCTAATTCCTATGCATGATAGAGGGCTAAAGGTTGGGACGTATAATTGCCCGTACCGCTAGGTAGCACGGGTCTAAGCATGGCTAATTAGTTCGGCCCAAGGTGACAATTGGCAAACTGAATTAATTAACGTTTTCATGTTAGGCTTAAGGCAAGAGAGAAACCGGTTTAGTCTTAGGATTAGGCCGTCGCAATGTTCCCGTCACTGGCACGTAATCGATTTAGGGGTCGCTACCTTAGATAGATTATTGGCCAAGTTTAATTAGAATAGCACGAGTCTAATTTAATCCTTGGGTCATTTGAGTTAGAGATAACTAAATGAATTGTGTGCATGAACATGGCTAACGCGTAAATTGTGTCGATGATCCGAACATCCATAACGAGCAATTCCATTTCTCGAAGTTAAGCACGACCGTTTAATTTTTGCACATTGTCACTTTAATTTTCCGTTAGTTGCATATTAGGAGCTCCCTTCCCCCAAAACCAAATTACCATTCTTTCATTTTAATTTGTGCATACTTTTTATCATTAGCAAACTAGGCTTAGTTAGATTAAATTTCTTATTTCCCTGTGGATCGACCCCGTTACCACTAAGCTTCAAATAGCTCGGTGTACATCGGGTTTATAAATTGTATTTTGGCAAGCCTCGACAGCTTGAATTTGGAGTACCCCAAAAGTACCTCTACCAAAGCTTCCATTAAGCATGTCAACTTTATCTACTTTTTCCGTTCTATCTACATTCATGAGTAACTAAACCACATAAGGGCATGCTAATGACGAATCTGTAGGAAGAAACACGTGAACCAAGCATGTAGGATAGCTCTCGAATGCATTGATTGTATGTAAGCTTCATCCCACGGGCAATTTCGATTGGCCATCCATTTTGTCCAAAGAACTCCTAACCTCTGGAAGGAGTAAGAGTTCAGAGTCATACACTCATGCTAGCCTCTCAAGGTAGCCAGAAAACGACCTAGGAATAGGCGTTTTCCTAGTACAAATCACAACTTATTGTTTTAACAAGATGCTTAAGACCTTACTTGGACATGAGTAAACTAAAGAATCTAATGCATGAAATCGGAAGATACATGAGTATGAGTTAGTTTTATGTATAGGGAGTTGATCTATTGCTTGAGAATCATGTGAAAAAGCCTATAGAGGAGTCGTTAGTAGCCCTTGTTTCTACATTTTACACACTTTCGCTGTTAGTAACATTGCGGTATAATTGCTGTTTCCGCAATTCTTTTGGTTAAAAATTCTGCCTTAGCCATTTTCCTCTTCGTTTCTTAATCTCTTCTCTTTGCATTTGAGTTTATCATTTACTTGCACTTGTTTATGTTGCTATTCTTTACTTATTTCTTAGTAATTAGGAAATTTAAAACCAAATCTACCCCATCAAATCCACCCATTCTTGCTTAACAATACACTTCGCGAGTAACTAAGAATAAATCTCTGTGGGAAAACGAATGAAAAAATACTCATTACTTGCTACAAGATCATGTATGCTTGCATGTTCTGAGTGCTCTCTTATTGCATATTCCTTTTAAACATTGAGCACGCAACAGGCGTCATCAACACAATACAAGAAGGGAAAAGCTCTTAAACATGCCAACAATGGCCGAGCTAAAAGAAAACTAAGAGAAATTGAGAGGAAGAAGAAGAAGAAAGCTAAAAAATATGAAGATTTTCCTCAAATCCGCGCAGAAAATCGTCTTATACAGAAGCTGTAATCGACGTAGCGTCGAGACGCTAGGCCAGCGTCTCGACGCTGCGCCCTAAATAATCCGCGCGCGCCTCGCGATGGCGTCGAGACGCTAGGGCAGCGTCTCGACGCTTGCCCGATGATTTCCTCGCGCGCGCCTCCTCCGGAGCGTCTCGACGCTCGGCAGCGTCGAGCTAGCGTCTCGACGCTAGCTCTCGGGTTTTTGCAGCGTCGAGCCAGCGTCTCGACGCTGGCTCTCGGGTTAGGGGCTGGAAATTTGCCTCTCCTAGGCGGTTTTGGCCCGTTTCTTCACGGATCAACTTCCCCATTTCCCGATGCATTCCCGGGGCATTAAAACTCCACTTTAAGCTCTCGAACGGGTCCAACGGACGCACGAGCTCTTTGCCGCATTTCTCCTACAAACGAGATCAATTAACTAATTAAACGCGGACTTTAGCTACAATTAGGAAGTATTTAATAGCTCCAAAATGGAGTTATCAAAAACCCCCAACTTAAACATTGCTAGTCCTCGAGCAAGTACTACAAAGATATTGACTCTAAGGACGCGCCTACATGCTACTAACTCAAACCTCCATGCATTTTGAAAATTTAAACACAACATAATCATGAAAGCATTTCGTGCATGCATTTACTACGAACATATCAAAAATTAACTATTGCCCCCTAACGTGTGTGTGTGTGCTAGCCAACCACTCCTAAACTCACGTAAACCCGGAAAAACCACATGCAACACACATCCCGTTTTCCCCCTACTTCTAGCGTTTAAGAACAGTCTACACCTGACTTACACGAGAGAGAGAAGCAAATTAAGAGACCTAATTATTTTCTCATTCTTTTTTCTTTTCTTTTCACGAGTACTTTGTACTCTTTTGTTAAGGTTCTTTGAACCAACATTTTATTCACTATTTTTCTTTCCACCTCGAGCTGCCTAACACGTCAAACTTTGGCCAAAGCTTCACGTTTTTAAGGACTCACGCTCACTTCTTAAGTGCACTAATAAGAAGGAGGAGCGCCTCGAGAGGATTTTTCAATCAAACATGCTTTTCTATTTTTTTTTACATTAGGCTTAGCATACGCTATCTCAATTAACCAACCACTAACTCTCATGCAACAAGTTACCTAAGGGTGCCTTTCGGGGTGACAACGAGAATTAGTGCTACATGCAATTCACAAAGCCTACGGAATCTAGGATGGGGTTGCTAAGTGCTCGATAAGATGCAAGGGAGCAACAAGAAAAAATTTAAATTTTTTGACATGAACCTAATAAACGCAAAACTCATGCAAAAACTCGATTATGTACATGCTCAGATTTCCAACATGCATTTCCTAGGTTATCATCATCAGAAAACAGTAAACAGAGTCCCAAGCACTTCAATATCGATATAACACTTCTCAACAGACTACACATGTATATCCATCAGACCAACTCCACCCCCAACTTCAAAATTTGGCATTGTCCTCAATGCCATATAGTCAGATATACAAAGTAAAAGGGAAGAAGAAACTACACTTCCCTGACTCTTTGTGAAGCTGGCAAGGGTGAGGAAGCAGCGCGCACATACATCGAAGCCCAAAATTGTCTTCTCTTCCTCGATTCCTAAAAAAAAACAACAAGCTAAGTAAGACTAAATTAAACTAAAAAGCAATAAAAAACAGCAACTAAACTAAAACATGAAAAACAGTTCATCGCTCGGGTGCCTCCGAGAAGCGCAGAATTTTTAAAGTCGTTTGCTCGACTGAATTCTCTCCACAGACTCATCCATAATCTGTAAGTGCGGGGGACGATCCAGATTTGTCCGCATCCACACTTTTCCTGCAATCAACATTAAAAACATTTTGCACTCTTCGTGCCTCAATCACGTGAATATCAGAGTAGTTAGTGCAAAAATCAGCAGTATCATCCATCAAATTCAAATCAGACTTTTTAACCGAGACATGGGAACCATCCCTCAAGCGCGAGGGTAGACTCCCATTCTCGTCATGCTCAACAACAGATACATTCTCAGCATTCACAAACGACTTCGATGCATTTATAATAAACTCATTCACCATTCCATCAAATTCTACCGACAAGGCACCCCTATCAACATCAATTTTTACCTTAGCGGTCTTCATAAATGGGCGGCCTAGTAAAATAGAAGAGGAAACATGCGAAGAATTTTCATTCATGTTCAGCACATAGAAATCACATGGAAACAATAAGTCCTTCACTTTGACTAAAATGTCCTCAATCTTCCCTAACGGATGCACATAAGATCGATCGGCTAGTTGGACAACTATATTAGACTCAATTAAATCACACAATTCAAGCTCTTTAAACACATCAAAAGACATGACATTAATTGAGGCACCGAGATATAACATGGCATTTTCAATAAATTTAGTACCAATAGTGCATGAGATAGTAAACATACCGGGATCGATGCACTTCGGTGGAAGAGTACCTTGGAAAATTGCGGAGACAGTTTCTTTCTTCGTCTCATCACTCTTTCTTGACATTCTCTTGCTTGTGCACCACTTCTTGAGGAACTTGGCATATTTCGGCACTTGGCTTACTGCCTCAAGAAGCGGGATATTGACCACCACCTTTTGGAAGGTTCGAAGGACCTCCGCATCCTCGGTCTCCAAAGTAGGCTTCGCAAGCCTACTCGGGAAAGGTGCTCTGGCAACTTCCTCTGGTACATTGACCTTTTCATCTTTTTTCTCATTCTGGTTCTCGGGAGCAGGCGGGGCGGACTTGTTCAGGCTGTCCTTAACTTCCTTCACGGCTCTGGTGGAAAGTGACTTTCCACTCCTCAGCTGAATAGCACTCACGTTTTCACATGAGTTAACCGTGGTTTGGGAAGGAAGCTTCCCTGAGCTCTTGCTCTCGATCTTACTGATTGACACCGCCATTTGTGTCAGCTGCTTGTTTAAATTTTGCAGCTCGGCCTTGTGAGAATTAAGCTCTTCTCGAGCTTCTTTTTGAAACTGGTTGGTGCTCGTGACAATGGTTCTCACCATTTCTTCTAGTGAGCTGGAGGAGCTCGAGGCTTGAGCCTGGGTGGAAAAGTTAGGCCTATCGTGAGACTGGCCTTGGAAGCGAGATTGTCCTTCCCTGTTCCCATAGCTAAAGTAGGGGTGATCGCGCCAACCGGGGTTATACGTGTTTGAATATGGGTCATACTTCCTTGGGTTGGAAGCGTACCCCCCGATTGCATTCACCTCCTCCGCCTCGCGGGTTCCTCCAACAATCTTTTTAAGCATATTACCTATCTCGGCCACCTGAGCCTTCATCTCAATCAATTCATGGCTCTGAGTCACACTATGGACTTGTCCTTGCCCCCGAATACCAAACTGCTGCGAGTTTGTTGCCATGTTTGCTATCAGCTGTTTGGCCTCAATCGGGGTCTTGTCGATCAAGGCCCCGCCGCTCGCTGCATCAATCATTTGCCGACCGTGGGGCATCATCCCGTCATAGAAATACTGTATAAGCAGTTGGTCGGCAATCTGATGGTGTGGGAAGCTCGCACACAGGCGCCCAAAACGTTCCCAGTATTCGTGCAGGGACTCACCTACGTCCTGGGTGATCCCGTAGATTCTCTTTCTCAGACTAGTGCCCAAGGATGCGGGAAAGTATTTTTCCAAAAATACCCGCTTCATGTCCTGCCACGTGGTGATCGATCCGGAGGGCAGATAATATAGCCAATCCTTGGCCTTGTCCTTGAGCGTGAAGGGGAATGCCCTCATGTTCAGCTGCTCCTCCGTGACTCCAGCGGGCTTCATCCCCGCGCAGACGCAATGAAATTCCATAAGATGTTTATTCGCGTCCTCTCCTGCGTTGCCATGAAAAGAAGGTAACTTGTGAATTAAACCTGACTTTAATTCGAAGTTACCTGCTACCACGGGGTAGTTTATGCATAGGGGCTGCAGGTTCAGATCTGGCGCTGCCAGTTGTTTTAGCGTCCGCGGCGCGTCACCTTGCGCCATTTCTTCAACTAAGAAGGGATTGCCTTCTTCTCCTTCAAACGGTCTCTGCCCCTCCCGGGCTTCTCTTCTTAACCGCCGCTCCTCTCTGTCGATTTCTGGGATAAACTGCAATCCACTAACCTCAGAGGAACGGGTCATACACAAACAAAAATTCAAACATACAATGTACAAACAGAAAAAAATTTCAGCCAACCATCAATCATTCAAATCCAAACTTCAATCATAATTTTAATCAAATTTGCCTTCTCCCCGGCAACGGCGCCAATTTTTGGCGTGAAGATTTTTGAATATCCTCTTAATCTCAAGCTGTCGAGGCTTGCCAAAATACGATTTATAAGCCTATGACCAAGGCTTTGCAGCCAGTGGTAACAGGGTCGATCCAAGGAGAAGGTGTGATTAAAATTACTATTAAAATTGGGAATTAATTAATTGATTTGATTTTGTAACGGGGAATTTGTTTAGCATGCAAGGAAAGCAATAAAGCGCTAACGGAAGAATAACAAGTAGAAAAACGCGTGCACGGTTTGGGAGTTTCGGGATTAATTGCTAGACAATTTCAGTTCATCATTTAATACAAAATTCATGGTGTACAGTTTATGATACACACGGACGACTACCAGAGAAGCCCCAAAGTAGCCGGCTCCATAGATATTTACCAGACCACACAGTTCCGATTAAACTTTATCCAAAATTGCATTAAGGTGACAGCCCTAAATTTATCTTAGACAGTCACTAGCTAACCGCGACGAACATTCAAGCGTGAAATCTAATTGCTAGTAGATTGCCCGCAAACGCTGTATGCAATCAACAACTATCCTACACGACTCGATACTCCGATTTAGTTTTATATATCTGTGTTACTTAGTCGAGCAGTGAGAGGCACGACATCACTACTCTTTAACATACACAACATGCAAGATGACTCGAGTGTCAATCGTCGAAATCTAACATGCGCGTTGGATTAAGCAAGAAAGATAAATGTAAATAAACAGCCACCAATTTGCATTCAAAGTGTAAATTATCAGAACCAAAACGTCTAACAATAATTCCCTAAACAATCCCCAAACCGTTCACCCTTACCTTAGCCGTCCATGGAACGGGTTGTCAATTCCGCTCCAACGATGGCCATGGAAGGCGTCATCAACACAATACAAGAAGGGAAAAGCTCTTAAACATGCCAACAATGGCCGAGCTAAAAGAAAACTAAGAGAAATTGAGAGGAAGAAGAAGAAGAAAGCTAAAAAATATGAAGATTTTCCTCAAATCCGCGCAGAAAATCGTCTTATACAGAAGCTGTAATCGACGTAGCGTCGAGACGCTAGGGCAGCTTCTCGACGCTGCGCCCTAAATAATCCGCGCGCGCCTCGCGATGGCGTCGAGACGCTAGGGCAGCGTCTCGACGCTTGCCCGATGATTTCCTCGCGCGCGCCTCCTCCGGAGCGTCTCGGCGCTCGGCAGCGTCGAGCTAGCGTCTCGACGCTATCACTCGACGCTAGCTCTCGGGTTTTTGCAGCGTCGAGCCAGCGTCTCGACGCTACAGCTCGACGCTGGCTCTCGGGTTAGGGGCTGGAAATTTGCCTCTCCTAGGCGGTTTTGGCCCGTTTCTTCACGGATCAACTTCCCCATTTCCCGATGCACGAGCTCTTTGCCGCATTTCTCCTACAAACGAGATCAATTAACTAATTAAACGCGGACTTTAGCTACAATTAGGAAGTATTTAATAGCTCCAAAATGGAGTTATCACTGATGCTAATCCACGGTTAATTAGATGGGTATTTTTATTGCAAGAGTTTGACTTAGACATTAGAGATAAAAAAGGATGCGAGAATGTGGTTGCTGACCATTTATCTAGATTGCGAAGTAATTGCGAAATAATTGCTGAGCCAACAATTTCTGATGCCTTTGTTGATGAGCATGTCTTTGTGTTAGCACATCGTGATAACGATGAGAAACCTTGATTTGCGGATATTGCTAACTTCCTTGCCTCGCAGGTACTACCAACTTTCAAGGGAGGGCAGGAGAAGAAGAGGTTCCTAAACGAAGCTAGGAAGTTTATCTGGGACGATCCTACACTTTACAAGACTTGTGCAGATGGTTTGCTGAGGAAATGTGTATCAGCTGCTGAGGCAAAGTCAGTATTGCAGCACTGCCATACATCTCCTTACGGTGGGCATTTTGGTGGCCAAAGGACGGCTGCAAAGGTGTTCCAAAGTGGCTACTACTGGCCCACGATCTTCAAAGATGCACACGACCACGCACACAGCTGCAATGAGTGTCAAAGAACGGGTAACCTTAGTCGGAAGGATGAGATGCCTCTCACCTATATCTTAGAGTTGGAACTCTTTGATGTGTGGGGCATTGACTTCATGGGACCATTCCCTCCATCTTCAGGTAACCTCTATATACTTGTAGCTGTAGACTACGTTTCTAAATGGGTAGAAGCCATTGCATGTCCATCGAATGATGCCAAAACAGTCATTAATTTTCTTAATAGGCATATTTTTACGAGATTTGGTACACCACGTGCTATAATTAGTGATGAGGGAACCCACTTTATAAATAAAGCTATGGAAAATATATTAGCTAAGTACAATGTTAGACATAGAGTAGCAACCCCTTATCACCCACACTCAAATGGACAAGCTGAAATATCCAATAGGGAGATCAAAAACATCCTTGAAAAAGTGGTTAAACCTAATAGAAATGACTGGTCTTTTAAGTTAGACGATGCACTTTGGGCATATAGGACTGCATATAAAACACCCTTAGGTATGTCTCCTTACAGGCTAGTATATGGAAAAGCATGTCATCTTCCCTTCGAATTAGAAATCAAAGCCTTTTGGGCCTTAAAAGAACTGAATTATTGCGTGACCGATGCTGGAACTTTGCGGTCTCTGCAATTACATGAGTTAGATGAGCTAAGACATATGTCGTACGAAAATGCTAAAATGTACAAAGAAAAAACTAAGATTTGACATGATAGTAGACTAAGGGTCAAGGACTTTAAAAAGGGGCAGCATGTCTTATTATTCAACTCACGATTAAGGTTATTCCCAGGCAAACTTAAGTCTAGATGGTCAGGTCCTTTTGTGATAACTAACGTTTTTGTTCATGGTGCTATTGAGATTCGGAACTTACATCAAGGGCAACCGTTCATGGTGAATGGTGCAAGGTTGAAGCATTACTACGAGGAAGGAGATGTGCAGAGACTCTCGGCCTTCCTCTTATCTGAAGCTTGAGAAACGAATCGAGAGGGGATGAGTGACCACTGAGCTCATCCATCAGAAGGCTATGCCTTAGAATTTTTCTTTAAATATTTTTAGATTGTGTTTTGTTTGTTTATTTTTGTGTTTTAATTAAGGATTTTTATTGTGTTTAGGAATATATTAATGGGAGATCTTTAAGAGGCAATGAAGGAGATGAATCAAGGGGAGAAGATCCACGAAGAAGATCGGGCTAAATCAAAGATTTGGTTGCTAAATTTCGCAACTCAAATCAAGAAAAATCCTAACGGCTAGGCGAATTTATTGCGGAGATTTTGCTGAGTCTGCAACAGAAAAGAGCCGTTGGAGGGTACTCAAGTACAAATAGCCGTCGTTGGATCCCTGCCCTTTACGTTTTCTCAAACCGTTGGACTTCCAATATTCAGTCTTCTCCTTCATCTGCATCTCCTACCTTCAGATCCTCAAAGAACGACAATGGTGTCCACGCTATCAGAGCGATCCACGCCCAAGAAAGCGTCGCCTGACGCAGAAGAAGCTGTGGGGGAGGCGTTGCTTTCCTTAGCAGACGCCGACACTGCGCAGCCCTCACGGCCTCCGAAGCTACCAGTGCGAAGGAAGAAGTGGAAGGTGGTGACTGAGATATCTGCTGGCCCCTCTGATCCGGTAGGGACTCCTAAGAAGAGAAAGATGAAGGTTGCGGTGTCTGATTCACCGAGCAAAGAGAAGCAGACGCCCAGCGAGGAAGACCTCGATAGTAGCCGCCCATCATATGAGACGGCTAGGCAGAGCCCCGAACCTTCTCCACAGACGCCGGAACCTGAAGCCTCACCTGAAGAGCACCAAGATTCGGTGCCAAGCGAAGAGCCGGCAGAGGAAGAAGAAGTGTTTTCCTCCTTGAGGGATGTCGGTCTTGACAGCCCTATGGAGGGGGGAAGCAAGGATTCAATGGACAAAACGTTGGGGGATTATCTCCAGCAGATAACCACCAAGGCACGCCTCAAGAAGAGGGCCCCTGTGATCGTGAAAGGCAAGCGACCGAAGGCCTCCAAGTGAGCCAAGAAGAAGAAGGTTGGAGCTGAACCTTCTTTAAAGAAAATGAAGATTGAGGCTGCTGAATCGGCCAAAGCGAAAGAAAAAGGGAAAAGAAAGATGTACCCAGAAGACGAACCTCGAGCTGCGAGGTATGTTTCACAAGAAGCTGAGGCCAAGGGCCTCGAATTAACAAAGAAGGAACTCCTCCACGAGCGAGGATTCCTTGATGCGTTGGCAGACCTGCCGCAATTCTTCCGCGCAGGAATTATCACCCATGGCTGGGAGGAGCTGTGCAGACCCCCAATTCCAGCCTACCCTGACATGGTGTATGACTTCTACGCCAACCTCACACACCCTGAAGCATGTCTGTCCACAGTGAGGGGGGGTAGAGGTCGACTGATAGCTCCATTTTGGAGCTAGATTTATGTCCCTTTCACGTTTATTAGTTGCTTAATCTTGCTTTTATGTGTTAATTGCAGGTGTTCTCGGTAATTCGCCCTCAGGAGCGTTCCGACGCTTTTCGAGGCTTAATATCGCATTTTGGAGGCCTAAGAACACTTCCCGGGAAAGACCACGCAAAAACATGAAGTTTGGGCGCTTTGGGGAAATTAAAGGCAAAAATTCCATGCAAAACCCGAGAGCTAGCGTCGAGACGCTGCCAGAGCGTCTCGACGCTCCGAAGTCTGAAGCGTGAAATTGAAAATCCACCCGAGAGCTAGCGTCGAGACGCTGCCAGAGCGTCTCGACGCTCCGAAGTCTGAAGCGTGAAATTGAAAATCCACCCGAGAGCAAGCGTCGAGCGACAGCGTCTCGACGCTCGCTCGACGCCGCACAGCGTCTCGACGCCACCCCGACTACGCGCGCGCGTTATTTATGGCGCAGCGTCGAGACGCTGCCCTAGCGTCTCGACGCTACGACGGATTACTTAAAGTTTTTGTCCGATTTTAGCCGCCATCATCATCCTCTACCTCGGGCTCCGCACCTGATTTGATGTTCCAGCAGCCATTTTCACCATGGGAGAGGCTAGGAAGCTTGGATTGAAGCCTTCCCACACCACACACATCATGAGTGAGTAGTTTTACCGTTTTTGGCTCGGGATTGTATAGGAATAATGTAGTTTGAACTCTTGGTGAGGTTGTTGAATCGAATTCTGAATTGGTTGGATGATTTATTGAATTGATTTCTATTTCCTTGCTTATTCTATGAGCATGTTTGAATGATTTAGGACTAGGCACCCTTGATTTTGAGCATGTTTCATTCGTTAAAGGTTTTGATGCCGTGCCTCTCAAAACCGCCAAGTAACAAAGATTTACGACACCTTTGAGCGTATTGGCGTCCTTGCGCTCTTGGTGTTCGTTCTTCTCGAATTAGAATCCCAAATCGACACACTAATTTCGCGTCCAAATTAGATAGTCGTCGCAGTTAGCTCGTTGCTATCGATCGGTCTTGGGAGAGCGTTGGCCGCCAATGTCCGATCGATATGCTTGATTAGCATGATTAATTATGTCTAATTAATTTCCATGGAGCATGTCTGAGTTAATTTATTAATTTAAGACGAGCTGCGTATTCCTTAAAGAATTTAGCCATTATACTCGTCAACCTATGATCCAAGAGGCATGCTAAATTTATTCCTGATCGTCCCGAGTCGAAAACTCCGTTAGTTAAATTCTTACCGTTTGCATTGTTCCTTCTTAGTTAATTAAAAACCAACAAATCCCCCATATTTCATTTATTTTCATAAGTTTGCAAATTTAATCGAGATTAAGTCTAATTAGCTTAATTCCCTGTGGATCGACCCCGTTGCCGCTAATCTACTAATAGTTCAGTGAATTCGGGTAAAATATAAATTTATTTTGGCGGGTCTCGACAACCCGATGATTGGCGATAGTTCCAAAATATCGCTACCAAAATTGGCGCCGTTGCCGAGGAACTAAGTGTAATTCGGCCTAATTTAAATTTGATTTGTAGACTTTTAATTTTTACTTTAAAAATTTTGTTTATTCTTTTATTATTTGCAATTTTTGATCTGTTTGTTTAAGTGTGCTAGAAGTGCCTAATTTTTTATTGAGAAAATGGAGATCGCCGATGAGGCTGGAGTCCCACAAACACTCAGGCAGTGGACATCAGTTGCTATGGGCCACCAACCTTCTTGTATTTCCTACCCGGAAATCTCAGGTGAGTTTGTGCTTAAGTCGGGCTTAATTGACCATTTACCTTCCTTTTGTGGTGAAGCAGATGAAGATCCCTTTAAACATCTCAAGGCTTTTCAAATGACAAGTTCCACGATGAAGCCTGGCGACATAACTGAAGATCAGCTCTACCTGAGAGCTTTTCCATTCACCTTGAGAGGTGAAGCTCGAGATTGGCTACATTACTTGTCGTCGGGAACCATCTTCACTTGGAAGAAGTTACAGAGTCTATTCTTGGAAAGGTATTTCCCAGCTTCAAAAGCCAGAGCCGTGAAAAAAGATATCCACCGTTTCAAGCAAAATGAGGACGAGGCGTTTCATGAATGCTGGGAGAGATTCATTAAACTCTGTGAGAAATGCCCGAACCATCTGATAGCAGAGGCCGCGCTTATCGAATTCTTTTATGAAGGGTTGCTTCCGCATGACTGCCAGATGCTTGATGCATCGAGTGGAGGAGCCCTTTGGGAGAAAACACCTGCGGAAGCCAGACAGTTGATCTCCAACATGGCTGAGAACCGTCGTCAATACGGGGGAAGAAACGAGCAAGCTAAAATGTCTACCGACATAGAAGAGCTCAAAGAAAAAGTGTCTCAAGTATTTGGTTTGTTTCATACGTTGCACGAAAAATCATCTCAGGCTGTTTCTTCTATTTCAGGTCAAGCTCTCGAAGGCATGTTCAAATCACTTATGGAATCTAGCAATGAGACCAATTCGCAGATGCGGTCTCTAAGAGATGAGACCAGGTCGGAGATGCAATCACTAAGAGATGGGTTCACGGAGGTGAAGGAAAGAATGAGTAAGATTGAATCCAAAGCGGAAGGCGTTAGTGCGATAAATCTCAGAAGTGGTAAATAGATACCATCTCGGACCACTCCCGAGGACTCTAACAAGGATTCAGAGCTATCTCCAGATGAGTGTCCTCAAACACCCTCTGAAACAGTTGTAGCTTCTCTTTATATTTCTATGAAATCTTACACTCCCGTTGCTCCTTTTCCGAGTAGGTTGGCGAGACCACCTAAGAAGGTAGAAGACGCGAATGTCCTTGAGACGCTGAAAAAGGTTGGGATCAATATGCCGCTGCTTGATGCAATTCAACAAATCCCAAGGTACGCTAAATTTCTAAAGGAGATGTGCACCATGAAGAGGAAGACCAAAGGTGCCGAGAGAGTTGTGGTAAGCAAGAATGTTTCTGCCCTGATAACACAAGGTATTCCAAGCAAATGCCAGGACCCAGGTATGTTCCTCTTGCCATGTACTATAGGAGACAGAGAAATCGAGCACGCCATGCTAGACTTAGGAGCCTCAATTAATGTTATGCCATACTCAGTCTACAAGAGCCTCGATTTAGAAGGTATGCAGGAAACAAGCTTAATTATCCAGTTAGCTAATAGGTCTTCTATTCGTCCTTTAGGGGTGATTGAGGATGTGTTAGTTAGAGTTAAAGACCTAATCTTTCCTGCTGATTTTTATGTGATAAATATGGAAGAAAACGCATCACCCACTACTTCAGTTTTACTAGGTAGACCATTCATGAAAACCGCTAAGACAAAAATTAATGTGCATGATGGTACCTTATCTGTTGAGTATGAAGAGGATGTGTTCGAATTTAATGTATTTGATGCCATGAAACAACATGCTGATGTGCATTCTGTCTGTAAAATTGATCTTTTAGATACTTTAGAACAAGAAGAATGCATGACTGTTGTTGATGGGGATGACCCACTCGTTTTTACTAAAATTGTTGGCGAAGTCGAAAGTAGTGTTCCCATATTGTCTGATTCATCTGAACAAACTACTTTTGCTTTAGAGGCATGTGAAAAGCCAACTAAAATATTGCCATCTCTTTTGCAGGCTCCCAAGTTGGAACTAAAGGAGTTGTCGGGTCATCTCAAGTACGTATACTTGGGTGAGGTGGAGACACTCCCGGTAATTATCTCCAAGGAGCTTACATCGGAGCAAGAAGTCGAGTTGGTTGAGGTCTTGAAAAAGAACAAAAGAGCCATAGGATGGACATTGGCAGACTTGCACGGGTTGAGTCCAGTGCTGTGCATGCACAAGATTCGGCTGGATGAGGGAGCGAAGCCATCCCGAGAGCCTCAGCGGAGACTGAACCCAGCAATGAAAGAGGTAGTGTTGTCTGAGATACACAAACTCCTTGATGCAGGTATTATCTTTCCCATTTCTGATAGCCAGTGGGTTAGCCCTATTCATGTTGTACCTAAAAAGACGGGCATAACTGTTATTAGAAATGAGCGGGGAGAGTTAGTACCTAAGAGAGTGCAAAATGGGTGGAGGATGTGTATAGATTTTAGAAAACTAAATGATTTGACTAAGAAGGACCATTTCCCTATTCCCTTCATAGATCAAATGGTGGAGCGTTTATCTGGGAAGCCATACTTCTGTTTTCTAGATGGTTTTTCTTGGTTTTATCAAATTCCCATAGCCCAGGAAGACCAAGAAAAGACTACTTTTACCTGTCCATTCGGAACTTACGCATATAGGAGAATGCCCTTCGGGCTTTGTAATGCTCCAGGGACTTTTCAGCGATGCATGATGAGCATATTTACTGAATTCGTAGAAAAATGCATAGAAGTCTTTATGGATGATTTCACTGTATATGGGAGTTCATTTGAGGATTGCCTGTTTAACTTGTCAAGAGTCATGGAAAGATGCATCGAAACTAATCTTGTTTTAAATTTTGAAAAGTGTCATTTCATGGCCAGTCAGGGCATAGTATTAGGTCACGTTGTGTCGGCTAAGGGGATAGAGGTTGATAAAGCAAAAATTGATGTCATATCTGATTTACCTTACCCCACGAATCTTCGGGAAGTGCGTTCTTTTCTTGGTCATGCAGGTTTCTACCGCAGGTTCATCAAAGACTTCTCGAAGATAGTGACTCCGATGACTAGCTTGCTGAAAAAGGATGTCCCATTCTGCTTTGACAAGCAGTGCAAGCTTGCCTTCGACGTTCTGAAGAAGTGCTTGACCAATGTTACGTGCTCAATGTGTGAAATAAATAGCAATAAGAGAGAGAGAGCACTTAGAACATGCAAGCATACATGATCTTGTAGCAAGTAGTAAGTATTTTTTCATTCGTTTTCCCACAGAGATTTATTATTAGCTACTCGTGAAGTGTATTGTTAAGAAAGAATGGGTGGATTTGATGAGGTAGATTTGGTTTTAAATGGTCTAATTACTACTGAATATATAGAAGGTAATAACATAAACAAGTGCAAGTCAATGATAAACTCAAATGTAAAGAGAAGAAATTAATAAACGAAGAGAAAAATAGCTAAGCAGAATTTTTAACTTAGCAGAATTGCGAGAACAGCAATTCTACCGCAATGTTACTAACAGCGAAAGTGTGTAAAATGGAGAAAAAAGGGCTACTAATGACTACTCTACAGGCATTTTCACACGATTCTCAAGCATTGGATCAACTCACTATGCATCAAACTAACTTGTTCTCATGTATCTTCCGATTTCATGCATTAGATTCTTTAGTTTACTCATGTCCAAGTAAGGTCTTAAGCATCTTGTTAAAGCAGAAAGTTATGGTTTGTACTAGGAAAACGCCTATTCCTAGGTCGTTTTCTGGTTACCTTGAGAGGCTAGCATGAGTATATGACTCTGAACTCTTACTCCTTCCAGAGGTTAGGAATTCTTTGGACAAAATGGATGGCCAATCGAAATTGCCCGTGGGATGAAGCTTACATACAATCAATGCATTCGAGAGCTATCCTACATGCTTGGTTCACGTTTTTTAGCCTATAGTATTGTCATTAGCATGCCCCTATGTGACTTAGTTACTCATGGATGTAGAAAGAACAGAAGTAATAAATGAAGTAGACATGCTTAGAAGAAAATGAAGGACAAAACAGCAAGGAAAAACAGAAGACAGTAAAGGTAAAGACAAGGTGTGAAATAATGAATTGTGCTTTGATTAATCGATCGTTTGAATGAATAAATGGAAACTTAAAGTTACTAACATAAAGACAGAAAGCAGCGAAATAGAATGGACTAACTACTGGAAAAGAAATAATAACAAAACAGTGCTGGAAATAAAAAGATAAAGACAGTAAGCAGTAAATAAGCTTGATCGCCTCGTCGCAAACGCCTCGGCTGAAGGGTGAGAAAGATCAGCCCTGCTTGGATGAATCCAATCAGAAGAGAAGATGAATCTTCTCTCCTTCCTATCAGATTGACGACTCCAACAGCTGAACCTCTCAGACCAACAGACGGAAAAGAGAAAGACTGGAAAAGACTGTGCTGCGAGAAGACTTCTACGCTTTCGGATGATGCTCAAACCCTCTACTTTGACCCCCTTTTATAGTAATCTGCAGGTGCGTTTGGGCCAAGGAGAACCATCCATCCTCAACGTCGTACTTCAAAATGGATGGAGGAGAAATAACGAATCCCTGAAATAACGGAACATAACAGAAAAAGATCAGCCAACTTACGGATTTCACTTAAAACATTGCTGTTTTAGCAATGTTTCCGCAATGCTGCCGCAATGCATATTTTTCATTCTTTTAACTTCGTTTTCTATTCCTTTTCTTTCCTTTTGCACACAAGTCCTAATTTAGCTACCTTCTTCTAATTCTCATATATAAACATAGGTTTAAGCTAAATCCTATCAAAAACACCTAAGAGTGTGCATCTTTCTAAGCTAAATAAGTCCTAAATAAGTCACTTTTGGAGACATAACAACCAACGCACCCATCATCCATCCACCACAGTGGGGGACTCCCTTCGAGATCATGTGCGACGCAAGCAATTATGCCGTGGGCGCTGTATTGGGCCAGAGGATAGACAAGAAAAGCCACGTGATTTATTATGCCTCCAGGACGCTCAACTCCGCGCAAATCGGTTACACCACAACAGAGAAGGAGCTGCTTTCCATTGTTTTCGCTCTTGATAAATTTCGGCCATATATTCTTGGATCTAAAGTGATTGTTTTTTCTGATCATGCAGCAGTTCGATACTTGATGAACAAGAAGGACTCGAAACCTAGACTGCTCAGATGGGTATTACTACTCCAGGAGTTCGACGTCTCGGTCCAGGACAGAAAAGGATCAGAAAACACAGTTGCTGACCATTTGAGCCGCATTGTGCGTAGCGAGGATGACTTGCCTCTGAATGATGAGTTCCCTGATGAAGTCCTCTTCCAGGTAAGTGTGGAGACACCATGGTACGCCGACATTGTCAACTATTTGGTCACAGGTACGTTCCCATTCGACTTTTCATATAACCAAATAGCTAAGCTGAAAAGCGAAGCCAAGACTTACGTTTGGGACGAGCCCGTTTTATAGAAATTTTGCGCTGACCAAGTAATTAGGAAGTGTGTCCCTAAGTCTGAACATAGGTCCATACTTACATTTTGCCATGAATTTGCATGTGGGGGACACTTTGGGCAAAATAGGACAGCGAGAAAAATATTAGATTGTGGGTTTTTCTGGCCATCACTGTTTAAGGACTGTTATGAATTTTGCAAATCATGTGATCAGTGTCAGAGAAAAGGGTCCATCACTAGTAGGAATGAAATGCTCCAAAACCCCATTTTAACTTGTGAAATTTTTGAGGTTTGGGGTATGGACTTTATGGGACCCTTTCCCCCTTCATTTGGTTTTGTCTATATTCTGTTGGCTGTGGACTACGTGTCTAAGTGGGTGGAGGCTAAGGCCACCAAAGTTGATACCGCTAATGTTGTTTCCAGTTTTGTCAAATCCAATATTTTTAGCAAGTATGGAGTTCCACGAGCCATCATAAGCGACCAGGGGAACCATTTCTGCAACAAGACGATCCAGGCCTTGATGAGGAAGTATGGGGTAAATCACAAAATCTCTACCCCGTACCATCCTCAAACCAATGGCCAAGCAGAAGTCTCCAATCGAGAGGTGAAGAGCATCCTCGAGAAAACAGTAAGTCCAGGAAGGAAGGATTGGAGCCTAAGGCTGGACGACGCTTTGTGGGCCTATCGCACAGCTTATAAAACCCCCATAGGGATGTCTCCCTATCGGATGGTTTTTGAGAAAGCCTGTCATCTCCCAGTGGAGATCGAGCACAAAGCTTACTGGGCCGTGAAGAAGTGCAACATGGACTTTGACAAGGCTGGCGAAGAAAGACTCCTCAAATTGCAAGAACTAGAGGAGCTTCGCCTGGATGCATATGAGAACTCGAAGACCTACAAGGAAAAGACCAAGATGTTCCACGACAGACGAGTCGTCAGAAAACACTTCGAAGTTGGTCAGAAGGTCCTCTTGTTCAACTCCCGCCTGAAGTTCATGCCAGGTAAACTTCGTTCCCGGTGGCTTGGTCCTTTCATTATAACTGATGTCCATCACTATGGTGCAGTCAAGATTCAGAGCCTAGATACAGAGAAGGAATACACGGTGAATGGCCAGCGACTGAAGATCTTTCATGAGGGAATGTCAGAGGACTTCGACGACCATGCCTACTTGAAAGAGCCAGATTATGAGAAAGGATGAAATGAGTTTTGGTAAAGTCGAGCAATCAACTCTAAAAATTTGCGCTACTCGGAGGCACCCGAGCTTGAACTGTACATGCTTTTTGTTTACTTTACCGTCTTTAGGATTAGCTTAGGTTCTTACTCTAATGTTGTGAGTTTTCAGGTGAATCAATGGCTCGTCCTTGAGATTTATTGGCTAAGGATAAAGCGCGCTCTCCAACCCTCTAAGTCACAATTCAGGGAAGGTTTTCTTTCCTTAAAATTTTGACTGTGCATATTTGGTCCAATGAGGACATTGTCCATTTTTAAGTTGGGGGTGGTGGGTTGTACCTTGTAGTGATTGTCGAGCTTAGTTGTGGAATCCTGATTAACTTGTTGTGTTATGGTGAACGCATGCTAGTCTGACTATGAAATTCTGTGATGTACTGTTAAGGTCTTCGTATTTGTTTTTGTTGTGAAATTCAGCATGATTGCATCTGTTAAGGCCATTTTGAAAAAAATTTCAAGTTATTTCCCTGTTTAAGCTTCGCATGTTAGCATTCTATCTTGGATCTGTGGGTTTAGGGTAGTTCTGTTTGTTTTGAAATTCGTTGTCACCTCGAAAGGCAACCTTAGGATGGGCTAAGATTCGCTCTTGTTCGTAATCCATGCGCTCAAAATTTTAACGTGATTTTTAGTCTTAAAAGAAAATGAATGCATAAATTATAAAAAGAAAGTAATCTCCTGAGATCCTCCTTCTTGAGTTGCCTTAGTAGCCAGGGGCGGTCGTGTAACCCACGGTCGCCACTGCATGAAAAGGAAGCACAAGAAGCGAACGCTAGTCCTTAAAAATGTGAATTTTGCCCGTAGTCAGATGCACTGTGCAATGAAATTGCAGGCAAGCTGAAACGAAAGTAAATTTGACATGTTAGGCGCTCATGGAGATCAAAGAAAAGAAAGAAAAGATGCCTAGCGATCTATTACTTGCTTAGACGATGAATAGCCCTTAGACTGTTCTGTTTAGCCATAAGTAGGGGGAAGGCGAAGTTTTGGGACAGGTAGAGCTGTTCTAAGCCTGTTAAAATCTAAGATCGAGGGGCTAAGTCCGAAGCGTAAATAGGGAAGCATCTTTAAATTTCTCGAATTGTTCTTAGCCATAGCATGCATGCAGCTGTTTCTTTCGAAAGCAATTGCCTTGTCGTTTCCAGTACTGAGAATTGAGTCCCTAGCATGCGTATTCGTTTTATTTTTGATTAATCAGAATTCCACCTTGCTCGAGGACTAGCAAGATTTAAGTTGGGGGTGTTTGATAGCTCCATTTTGGAGCTAGATTTATGTCCCTAATTCAGGTTTATTAGTTGCTTAATCTTACTTTTATGTGTTAATTGTAGGTGTTCTCGGTAATGATGGAAACCGAAGGATCCCGACACAACCAGAGGCGCAGCGGAAGAAGCCTAAACTGGCTGAGGATCTTCAACAATCAATAAGCAACAAACAAGAAGTGAGAAACAATGCTAACACTTAACATTTTTCATCACTTCGAGTCCCACCAGTAATTCCTTACCACCGGTAAATACCGACCGGTAAAGCCCGACCGGTAAATACCGACCGATAAAGGAATTACCGAAGCAAGAGCCTGACCGATAAACCGGCGCCCATACACCGGTAAATGGCAACCGGTAAACGAACCGGTTCAACCCCATCGGTAAACTCTTGACTGGTAAATTTATCGACCGATAAATTTCAACCGGTAAAACAAACCGGTAACAATTACCGACCGGTTTCCTCGGTATGGGATTTACCGACCGGTAAATATCGACCGGGGAAACAACCCCCAAACGCTTAAGAAACAACGTTTGGGTAGCCCCACCGGTAAATTACCTATTGGTAAAAACCGACCGGTAAATTTACCAGTGAGCTACAAGGACAAAATTACCTTGTTTTGATGTTCGTCTTCTCGTCTACCTCTGCTCCTCTACAGCCCCCTCGATCTCTACCTCTCCTCCGATCACGAACTCAGCACGAACAGTCACGAGCACACGAGGACCACCCTTAGAGTAGTCCCAGCTATTCTCAGGCGGTAATAGCGGAGTGGTGGGACTCCTTAAACTAAGGGGGTTAGTTTGAGGGTGGAGGAACAAGATGAAGCTTTTGGTTTGTGTTTGGTATTGTGTTAATATGAACTTGATGAACTATTCATCAAGAACATCAAGAACACAATACAACAAAACCTTTGAGTTTCAACAACTTGAAATTCAAAAATCAAGGGAAGAAGAATTAACAACTTAACTCTTCTTCAATCTTTCTGTAAGAGTCACCTTGATTTTACAACAACCAAAGCTACAACTTCTCTTCTTCTTCAAGCTTCAACCATGGAGATTTCCTTCAACACTTGAAGATTCTCAATCCAAAAGACTTGAGAGAAGAAGCTCCAACGAGAGAGAGAGAGAAGTGCTTCAACTTGAGATTACTCTCTCACACAAGCCAAAAACATTAACCATATCCATTTGACTTGCTTCATGAGTAAGGAAAAGATAGTGGAATACACATGTTGAACATGCATCAATAACATTAATGATAATAATAATAATTATAAATAATTATTATTTATTAAAATTAATAATAATTAAAACAATTTTAATTATTTAATTTATTATTAATATTAATATCAAATACTAATATAATAATAAACCTTCCACTATTGCCCGGTTTTCAGAAAACCGACTTTTCCAAAATACGAATCAATATTCATATTTTTCTCCGGTCGAGTATTTAAATCACATTTAAATACAACTTCCTCCTATTATATATTTAAATCACATTTAAATATACAAACCCTCGAACAAACCCTAATTCAGATTTCTCCGAATTTAACCCTATATCACTGCTATACCGCTTTAACTGAGCTAGCCAGGAGAACCTAAAGGACCTACAGATCATGAGCTCCAACGATACGAGATCATTCGGTCAAAACTCTTTTGACCTGAATCGATCAACATTCGTTAACCCCCGGAGACTCCACTAAAGTCCAAGGGCTGCACTCTCCTCACTGTAGATATATTGTGTCCTCTTGATATAACCGTCATTAGTAAGTCGATCCTTCACAGGTTGTCCGTAATCACAGTTGGGTCGTATAAACCGTTTAACCCCTGCATTACATCTTGTTCTTTAAGTACCACTGACACCTCTAATGAACAATAGATCTTTGGTCCAACCAAGAGATCAATATAACTCTCTCATCACATGAGAGTGTGAACTCACATTGTTCAAGCCCTGGAGTCAGCTATTAAGAGAACAACCTATCTACTAACCCTGAAGAGCGGGTTAGGAGTGAATTCCAATCTTTCTTTACTATGTCCCCAGCTACTTATTCGGCTTTATCCCCAAGTTGGTAGGCTTATTGAGCGGGCGTTCCGCCACTCTCACCCATACAAGTCAAAGGATACTTCCGAATAAGCAGGAGTTCATAGCAAGCTCAGGATTAAGAACGAGTTACCTAGGCCATCAATGTGTATAAGTCAGTCTCGATCAGTAAACAGTGTTATAAAGAGAGAGTGACTTAATACGCGGTTCGATCTTGCGTAAACTCTTTACACAGGACGCCCTCACTTCTCACATCTTCATGTGGAACGATTCGGATCACATCGTTCTGTACAATACAAAGTGAGCCGCATCCAATAGTGTTACCAGGATAAGGTACCCAGCCCTATCCATATACTATAGATCATTTTGGCAGTATACTTGAACCTGATCCACAATCATGTCAAACATGAGGTTCAAATACTCAAACAATGCCAAGGGTGTTGGTTAATGGTATAGGATAAAACATGTTTCACTTTAATCCAGTAAACTCCTTTACTGAATTAAAACTTAATAACTCTTTATTACTAAATAGATTGTTTACAAACATAACAGTTTACAAACCACGAGTTTTAGGACATAAAACCCAACAAACTCCCACTTGGACTAAAACGTCTGTGGTGTACATGTTAGGTGGAGAAAATGAAATATCTCATATTTCAAGTTTACTCCCACTTTCCTAAATGAACAACTCGGAGCCCTAAACACTTTAGGTATTTCTCAAACACTTTAGCCATGAGAAACAGTGTAAACACAAACAGCATGAAGTGCTGTGAGGAACCCATGTGACTATCACATCCTCTCAGAGCACTAAACTTTGAGTTTAATTCATAAACTTTTTGCTGCTTCACAAGCTGCAAGAAAACTTAGCTATCACATGAGAAATCAGCAATACAACTCTTGTATTTTAATCCTCCTTACACATTTGACAAAACCTTAACCAAATTTCATTTGACAGCTCCCACTAGCAATATGTTCTTGCGATTCAGATTAACCTGAATCCTTAGAACCAACAGAGCTAATCTAAGCTTATCAAAGAAATGAGTCCTTCATCATTCACAATGATTAGGAGTGAAACTATGGGAATTTATTATGAAAGCTATTACATTGATCAAATACTTGTCCAACAATATTTATCAATGTAATGTTCAAAACCATAAGATTTGATTCGAAAACCAAACCTTATAAATCAGAATATAGATGCTTATTTCAATTCATAAATGGATTAAAGAAGCATGCAAACAATTTTCTCTTAATCCTGAATAATGAATCTTCCTGGTTCAGACTAATAGATACTCTATCAAGATAGCTAATCTTGATTTCCATTTACCTTATCCTATCAAATAGAACAGGATAATGAATACGAGTATTCTATATAACTTACAACTGACAACAAGAGAAGAAGTTAATACACAATTAACTCATTCTCTTTGGGACAGTCCCTTTGTCAGAGAGTCAAGCCTTAGAGGTTTTCACCTCATAGACTAGGTCTTTAAACCCCTTGAAGATTCATGGTTTTGAGCTACTGATTCTTGTTTATGAATTTACCATTATCAACAACTTTGATAACTAGAGTCATAACACAAGCCAATATAGTGGTCCAGATTATCTTATAAACCTCCCACTACATATAGGCTTTCTCAATGGTTGAGAAGAACCAGCTAAACTAACAACCTTTGTTAATTTAAATTTTGCTTTCAATATAAAACAAGATAAATCTTAACACTTTAGTTGTTTACCAAGTTTTAATAGAACACTACTAGTATATATCTTTTTCAAAATGAACTCTTCATTTGATAAACAAAAGATACTATATACAATAAAAGTGTTCAAAACAAACTTGAGTTCTATAGATAATAATTACAACAGTTGAAATTATTTCTATACAGACAACTAAACTATCAGCAAGCTCCCACTGTAGATACTGCGAAGACATCTTCATAAGTCGTCTTCGTCAAGAAATAGGCACACAGGAAATAGTTTCCTGAAAAAGAATAACAAACATGATTAGTGGTTCTGAATCAACATTCAGATATGACTATCATAAACCATAACACATGTTTAGACAAAAGATAAATCATATTTACCTTGTCGTTCATTCTTTTCCTTTTTCTCTGCAAGGTATTTGGGGCAGTTCCGTTTCCAATGCCCTTCTTCACCACAATGAAAACACTTTCCACTGTGTGAAGCTTTTACCTTGCCAACAGCTGGGGTTTTGCCCTTCCTGGCACTTCTCTTCTTTTTGTGAATAATCTTATTACTCACAGAAGGAGATTCAGATTTAGTCCCAGACCCAGACCCTTTCTGGAATTTCACAGAAGTGGTAACATTTACCTCCTTCTCTTTTCCTTTCGAGGTATGCAGGGACTGATATATCTGAAGCTCGTTCAGAAGAGATGTCAGATTGTATTCTATCTTGTTCATGACCATATTGGCCCTGAAGTGCAGGAAACTCTTCGGAAGAGATTCCAAGATAAATCCAACCTGACCTTGTTCGTCAACGGTTTCTCCATTTACTTCTGCAGTATTGAAGTACACCATCATGTTAAGGACATACTCCCTAACAGAGGTTCCTTTAGCCATACGACAGTTGAAAATGTGCTTGAGGGCTTCATACCTAAGAGATGAGGAAGGTTTTCCAAACATCTCTTGTAGTGAAGCCATGATCTCCTTAGCAGAAACCATCCCCTCATGGAGGGGTTCAACCTACGTTGGTGATCTACTCGGGGTGTATGTTCCTCTTCCAATAGTATCTTATGCATGCAGTAGGAAGGGCTAATACCTCTAATGTCAGCAATCGTCCATGCAATAGCCTTTTTATGGTGCTTAAGTAGTAATATTAACTCAATTTCATGCTTTTCACTCAACTTGGACGAAATGATAACAGGCAAAGTGTCGTGCTCTCCTAGATATGCATACTTAAGATGTTCAGGCAATGGTTTCAATTCTAAGATAGGTGGATGCTCAATGGATGGTTTCAATGGATTCATGGATCTCTCAGTCAGGTCACTGGTCATACAAACATGCTGAGGTTTATCCACAGGTATATCCATTATTTCAGAAATATTTAAGTCAGTTACATCTAATTGTACATAATCATTAGCATGCTTAGTCAGTAGCTCATGCTCAAGCTGTTCTTCCATCAGTGAATCTACTATGTCCATACTTGCACAAGATTCAGAGTCAGAAGGATACCTTAGGGCTTTAAAGACACTAAACTTAACCTCCTCATCATGAACCCTCATGGTGAGCTCACCTTTCTGGACATCGATCAGGGCCCTACCTGTGGCTAGAAACGGTCTGCCTAATAGGATGGGGACCTCCTTGTCTGCTTCATAGTCCAGAATGATGAAGTCTGCAAGAAAAATGAACTTGTGAACTGATAGCTCCAAAATAGAGCTATCTTAATGTCCCTAATTCTAGCTAAAACCATGATATATATTGATTAAAATGCTTCCTTGTAGGTGATTTCATGGTGAAGAGCTCGGGAAGTCCATTGATGATTTTCGGGGCTAAAAAGGTCATTTAAGACGTTTCGGGAAGTGCTCGGGTCAAAACGATAGGCCAAACGGAGCTCGGGAGCCAAAACGACCCAAAAGTGGGCTAAGAGCCGAGAGGGCAGCGCCCAAGCGCCGGCGCCCAGCGCCCAACGAACGCAGCGCGCGCCGCAGCACCACACGCCCGCGCCCAGACGGCCAGACGCGCGCGCGCGCCCTCGACCGCTCCGCCTCGCCCATGTCCACGCGCGCCCGCGCGCCCTCGCCCGTTCCGCCTCGCCCGTTCCGCCTCGCCCGCGCGCCCGTCATTGAAAATCTGCGTGCGCCCCAGCGTCTAGATGCTAGCTCGACGCTGCCCCGACGATTCCCCAAGATAGACGAGCATCAGCGTCGAGCGCGCGTCTCAACGCTCACTCAACGCCGACAGCGTCGAGACGCTGGCCTAGCGTCTCGACGCCCCGAACTCTGAAGCGCGCATCTGAAGTTCGACCCGAGAGCAAGCGTCGAGCGCAAGCGTCTCGACGCTCGCTCGACGTCGCGCGCGCGTCTCGACGCTACCCCGCGCGCGCGCCTGCCAACTTAGGGCACAGCGTCTCGACGCTGGCCTAGCGTCTCGACGCTCCGAGCTTAAAAACCGTGAAAACTTCAGATTTGCAGCCACTTTTGGATGCTTCTTCTTCCTCCAGCTTCTCCTCTCGGGTCCAAGACATTTTTCCGCCATTTTTGTACTTCTTCTCCTTCTTTGTGCATGATTCCAAGCTCTTCCATGGGGGATTGGATTAATCCAACCTCCATGGAAGGCTAAACCGAGGTAAGTGCTTGATTTCGAGTTTTGGTTTGTAAGTTTTGGATGTTTGGGGAGGTTTTTCCCCTTTGCGAATGTTGAGAAATTAGTTTGATTAATGCATCTCTTGCTTGTTCTTCATCAAAATCTAGCATGTGTAGCTAAATTAGGTTGACGCCCTAGTTCCTATGCATGATAGAGGGCTAAAGGTTGGGACGTATAATTGCCTATACCGCTAGGTAGCACGGGTCTAAGCATGGCTAATTAGTTCGGCCCAAAGTGACAGTTGGCAATCTGAATTAATTAACGTTTTCATGTTAGGCTTAAGGCAAGAGAGAAACCGGTTTAGTCTTAGGATTAGGCCGTCGCAATCTTCCCGTCACTGGCACGTAATCGATTTAGGGGTCGCTACCTTAGATAGATTATTGGCCAAGTTTAATTAGAATTGCACGCTTCTAATTAAATCCTTGGGTCATTTGAGTTAGAGATGACTAAATGAATTGTGTGCATGAATTAGCTAACGCGTAAACCGTATCAATGATCCGAACATCCATAACGAGCAATTCCATTTCTCGAAGTTAAGCACGACCGTTTAATTTTTGCACGTTGCCATTTAATTTTCCGTTAGCATATTAGGAGCTCCCTTCCCCCCAAACCAAATTACAATTCTTTTATTTGTGCATACCTTTTATTTCTAGCAAACTAGACTTAGTTAGATTAAATTTCTTATTTCCCTGTGGATCGACCCCGCTACCACTAAGCTTCAAATAGCTCGGTGTTCATCGGGTTTATAAATTGTATTTTGGCAAGCCTCGACAGCTTGAATTTGGAGTACCCCAAAACTACCTCTACCAAAATTGGCGCCGTTGCCGGGGATTTAATTAATTTAGTTTACTTAAGTTAGGTTTGTTAGTTTTAAAATTTTCTTTATTTCTTTTTGTACAGTTTAATTCTTTTGTATTATTTTACGCGTTTTGTTTGAGTTCTTGGAGCGCAGTCATTCTTTGAAAATTCAAAAGAAGCGCTAAGATGGAGGTCGTGGGTAATTATGAGCATCAAAGAACCATGAGGGAGCTTGCATCATCTGAGCTAGGCCGAAACACATCGAGTATCTTGTATCCGGTAGCTGCAGGTAATTTTGAACTTAAAGCTGGTCTGATTAACTTATTACCTTCTTTTTGTGGTAATACAGATGAGAGTCCCGTCAGACACCTCAAGGCATTCAAGATGGTGTGTTCGTCATTTAGGACCGACGGCATCACCGAAGATCAACTCCATCTCAGAGCCTTTCCTTTCACCTTGAAAGAGGAGGCGAGAGATTGGATGCATTACCTCCCGACTGGGTCCATCACTTCTTGGGCAGAGCTGCAGGGAGCGTTTTATGCGAAGTATTTTCCGCCTCCCAAGGTTGCCGCCCTTAGAAGAATGATAAATAGAATTGAGCAAGGAGAAAAAGAGACCGTTCTTGAGTGTTGGGAGAGATTTGGTCGGTTGTGTGAGGATTGTCCCAACCACCAAGTAGCTGAACAACAACTCATTCAGAACTTCTACGAAGGTCTCTTACCGCCAAACCGACAGTTAGTTGATGTCGCAAGTGGAGGATGTCTCATGGATAAAACACCCGCTGAAGCTAGAGCTTTGATTTCCAACTTGGCTAGAAGCTTGGAGCGGAGTGGAGATGGAGACAAGGAGAAAGATCGCCTGATCAGGGACGTGGACGAGCTTAAGGCTCAACTTTTTGAAGTAAGTAGTGCTATTCTTGCTTTGAAAAATAACTCACAACCCCGTTCTTCTGTTTCAGGTAGATCGTTGGAAGAAATTCTTGAATCACAACATAAGGAAACTCGAGAGCAGTTTCAAACTCTGAGCGATGCAGTGATTCAAGTAAGTAAGAGGTTGACAGTGATTGAGCACCAGAACGCGGAGAGCGCTAGTGCCATCACTCTGAGAAGTGGGAAGCATCTTCCCACGAGTACCCCGCCAGTGGAAGTCGATCATGGCCACGTCGAGCCACAGACAGAAAATCCCGAACCACGGTGGCATGGGGTAAAGTTCGATCCTACATGCACTAGAGTTTATGTGCCTAAGGCTCCTTTTCCTAGCAGGTTAGCGAGACCGCCCAAGGAAAACTACGAGGAGGAGTTCTTGAACACATTCAAGAAAGTAGAGATCAACATCCCTCTGTTGGATGCCATCAAGCAAATCCCAAGGTACGCTAAGTTCCTGAAAGAGTTGTGCACCAACAAGAGGAAGACAAAAGAGAAAGAACGCGTCGTGGTAAGTAAAAACGTTTCCGCTTTAATCATGAAGAACTTACCAGAAAAATGCGACGATCCAGGTATGTTTTCTCTCCCTTGCGCTATTGGAGGTAAGAAAATTAGAAGAGCCATGCTAGATTTAGGAGCCTCCATTAGTGTCATGCCTCACTCTGTTTATCAGGATTTGAATTTAAAGGAGATACAGGAAACTGGTGTTGTTATACAACTTGCTGATAGGTCTTTCGTGCATCCTTTAGGGGTAGTGGAAGATGTATTAGTTAATGTTAACGGGCTGATTTTTCCTGTGGATTTTTATATTCTGAAAATGGATGGAAATTCTGCTTCTTCGTCTGCGTCGATCTTATTAGGAAGGCCCTTTATGAAAACTGCTAAAACTAAGATAAATGTAGATAAGGGTACTTTATCTGTTGAGTATCGTGGACAAGTTGTTGAGGTTGATGTGTCTAATGAGTTGGAGCATGATGAGAGCGTCCACTCTCTTTGTCAAGAAGATACAATTGAATCGTTAGTTCAGGAAGAATGCATGTCTGATAGAGATGGGGATGACCCATTATTTTTGACTGATCTTTTTGATGAATCTGATATGCATGAATCTTCCATGTCTGAACTTTGTGATTCAACGGTCTCTTCTTTGGCAACTGTTCAGAATCATGCTAAAATGCTCCCCTCTACTTTGCAGGCACCTAAATTGGAGTTGAAAGACTTACCTGATCATCTCAAATACGCGTATTTGGGGGATGATGAGACGTTGCCGGTCATCATAGCGAAAGACCTTATGCCGGCTCAGGAAGGGAAGTTAATGGAAGTTCTTAAAGAGCACAAGCTGGCAATTGGATGGACATTAGCAGATTTACATGGGCTAAGTCCAGCTACGTGCATGCATAGAATCCTGCTCGAGGATGGAGCGAAGCCTTCACGAGAGCCCCAAAGGAGGCTCAATCCCGCGATGAAGGAGGTAGTAGTTTCTGAGATCCTCAAACTCCTCGAAGCAGGTATCATCTATCCTATCTCAGATAGTAAATGGGTTAGTCCTATCCATGTTGTTCCTAAGAAAACTGGCATGACTGTGGTTAGGAATGAGAAAAATGAATTAGTGCCCAAAAGGATTCAAAATGGATGGAGAATGTGCATAGACTTTAGGAAGCTTAATGAGGTCACTAGGAAGGACCATTTTCCCATTCCTTTTATTGATCAGATGGTGGAGCGTTTAGCTGGGAAGCCATTCTTTTGTTTTCTCGATGGTTTCTCTGGCTTTAACCAAATCCCCATAGCCATAGAAGACCAAGAGAAAACAACGTTCACGTGCCCCTTTGGCACATTTGCATTTAGAAGGATGCCTTTTGGGCTTTGTAACGCTCCTGGTACATTTCAGAGATGCATGATGAGTATATTTTCTGAGTTTGTTGAAAAATGCATTGAAGTGTTCATGGATGATTTTACAGTTTATGGCAATTCCTTCGATGACTGTTTAAATAATTTATCGCATGTCCTGAAAAGATGTATTGAGATGAACCTTGTTCTAAATTTTGAAAAATGTCATTTTATGGCTAGTCAAGGTATCGTTTTAGGGCATGTGGTTTCTGCTAAGGGTATAGAGGTGGATAAGGCTAAAATTGATGTTATCTCTAATCTGCCATACCCAACTAATATTAGGGAGGTTCGATCTTTTCTTGGCCATGCAGGGTTTTATCGCAGGTTTATCCAGGACTTCTCCAAGGTTGCCATGCCCATGACGTACCTCCTTCAGAAGGATGTAACGTTTGATTTTGGAGAGGAGTGCCGAAAAGCCTTCGATTTGCTCAAGGATAGTTTGACGAGCGCGCCCATCATACACCCGCCCCAGTGGGACTTGCCTTTCGAGATTATGTGCGACGCCAGCAACTATGCCTTGGGAGCCGTGCTCGGTCAGAGGATCGAGAACAAGAGCCGTGTCATTTACTATGCCTCCAGGACACTTAATCCAGCGCAGTGCAATTACACGACAACGGAAAAAGAACTTCTTTCTATTGTATTTGCGCTTGATAAATTTCGTCCTTACATTATTGGCTCTCAAGTAACTGTTTTCTCTGATCATGCAGCTGTTCGATACCTGATGACCAAGAAGGACGCAAAACCGAGGCTACTTCAGTGGATTTTGCTTCTCCAGGACTTCGATGTGAAGATCAAGGATAGGAGAGGAGCAGAAAACCCGGTAGCCGACCATCTGAGCCGCTTGGTCAGAAAGGAAGACCTCCTGCCTCTGAATGAAGATTTCCCCGATGAGACACTCTTCAGACTTGATACAGTCCTTCCCTGGTATGTTGATATGGTAAATTACTTGGTCACAGGTAATTTTCCTTCTGGTTACTCTCATGCTAGGAAAGCTAAGCTGAAAAGCGAAGCTAAGTACTATGTTTGGGAGGATCCCCATTTATGGAAGTTCTGTTCTGATCAGATAATTAGGAGATGTGTCCCTGAGAATGAGCATGCATCTATTCTTAACTTCTGTCATGATTATGCATGTGGGGGACATTTTGGGCCTAGGAGGACAGCTAGGAAAGTTTTAGATAGTGGGTTTTACTGGACTTCTCTGTTAAAGATTCGCATGAATTTTGTAAAACCTGCGATAGATGTCAAAGAATAGGGTCGATATCTGTTAGGAATGAAATGCCTCAAACCTCTGTCTTAGTCTGTGAAATCTTTGACGTTTGGGGCATGGATTTTATGGGACCCTTCCCGCCTTCTTGTGGTTTTTCTTATATATTGCTGGCTGTTGATTATGTTTCCATGTGGGTTGAGGCGAAAGCCACGAAGACTAACGATGCTAATTCTGTTGTTAGGTTCGTTCAGACTCGTATTTTTACCAGGTTTGGAATCCCACGAGCCATAATCAGTGACCAGGGGACTCATTTTTGCAATCGATCTGTGGAGGCTTTGCTGAGGAAGTATGGTGTGCATCATCGCGTGTCCACCGCCTACCATCCTCAAGCCAATGGGCAAGCTGAGGTCTCCAACAGAGAGGTAAAGTCAATTCTGGAGAAAACCGTGAGGCCGAGCAGGAAGGATTGGAGCGATCGTTTGCATGATGCTTTGTGGGCCTACCGCACCGCCTACAAGACCCCTATCGGTATGTCCCCATACCGGTTGGTCTTTGGTAAGGCATGCCACTTACCCGTGGAGATTGAGCACAAAGCATTCTGGGCTATCAAGAAGTGTAACATGAGCCCTGACGAAGCTGGCGAGGCACGACGGCTTCAGTTACAGGAATTGGAGGAACTGCGTTTGGACTCCTATGAGAACTCTAGGGTCTATAAAGAGAAGTCCAAACAGTTTCATGACCGAAGGATCTTAAAGAAAGACTTCGAAGTCGGTCAGAAAGTTCTGCTCTTCGATTCCCGTCTGAAGTTCATGCCAGGTAAGCTTCGTTCCCGTTGGAAAGGACCCTATACCATAACTAAAATTTCTCCTTATGGCAGTATAGAGATTCAGAGCTTGGACTCAGATGAGGTGCAGAAAGTGAATGGGCACCGGTTGAAGATTTTCCACGAGGGGGACGCTGAGTGCTATGACGCCACATTACTTCTAGCGCCGCCCCCGATCGACTATGGATGAGTGGAAGAGTGAATACAGTCGAGCAATCGACTTTAAAAATTTGCGCTTCTCGGAGGCACCCGAGTTTGAACTGTAATTTTGTTCTTTACTGCTTTGCTTTTGTATATATTTGCTTTTGAGTTGCTGTTTGTTTTCTTGTTTTCCTAGGAGAAAAGGTGGAACGGTCGACGATTCGAGAGCACATAGGAAGACGATGGTGTACATCTCCACCCATCGGCTCCATAAAATTCAGGGGAGGTTTTCTGTTCCCTTAGAATTTTATTGCTTTGACTGTTTAATGCATTGGGGACAATGCATATCTTAAGGTGGGGGGTGGAGTTTGTTGATACATAGAGATGAGACTTCTTAGTAGTTGTCGAGCATGTGTGTACTCTGGCTGTTAGATTATAATCTGAATGCATGTGTCCGATGAGGACGGTCTGTGATTTGCCTGTGAACACTCCGTATTTGCATGATTCGAAAATTGGACAATGTATGCACATTTTGAGCCTATTTTAAATTTTTTTTCTGTTATTTCCCTACATTCACTGAGCACGTAGCACTCTTATTCTCAGTTCTGTAGGTCTAGACTGATCTTATTGTGTCTGAAACCTTGTTGTCACCCCGAAAGGTACCATTAGGGAGGCTTGATGTGTAGAAGTAGTAATGACTCATTTGTGTATAGCGAAGCTATTGCCTAAAAAAAAAAGTGTTTGCATGAAAAATAAAACCTCCAGAGTTGCTCCTCCTTCTTGTGTTGCCCGTGTAACCAGGGGCGATCGTGTAACCCACGGTTGTCACTGCATGAAAGGAGAACTAATAGAAGTGAGCAATGGTCCTTAAAAACGTGAAGCTAGATCTAGTTTGATGTGTTAGGCTCTCTTGGAGAAAAATAAAAAAAAGTGGTTCAAAAAGAAAAAAAAAAATGGGTACAAAGTACTCAAAGTAAAAGAATAAAATTTAGGCCTTTTGTTTTGTTGCTATTCCTATCACTAAAAGCCGTTAGACTGTTCTTATCGCCATAAGTAGGGGGAAAACGAGTCATAGGACTGTATAAGGTTGTTCCGGGTTTGCATGAGCTAGGGTGAGAGGTGCTAGACACACACACACGTAAGGGAATAGGAGTTTAAATTTTGAAATGATTTCAACGTTTGCATGCTTTTGATGGTTTTGAATTTATTACAAGTACCTTGTTTCACAAGCATTGAGATTAGAGTCCAAGCATGCATTTGATTCTTTGGAGATTATTTAGAGTATACCTTGCTCGAGGACTAGCAAGATTTAGGTCGGGGGTATTTTGATAGCTCCAAAATAGAGCTATCTTAATGTCCCTAATTCTAGCTAAAACCATGATATATATTGATTAAAATGCTTCCTTGTAGGTGATTTCATGGTGAAGAGCTCGGGAAGTCCATTGATGATTTTCGGGGCTAAAAAGGTCATTTAAGACGTTTCGGGAAGTGTTCGGGTCAAAACGATAGGCCAAACGGAGCTCGGGAGCCAAAACGACCCAAAAGTGGGCTAAGAGCCGAGAGGGCAGCGCCCAAGCGCCGGCGCCCAGCGCCCAGGCGCCCAACGAACGCAGCACGCGCAGCGCCACACGCCCGCGCCCAGACGGCCAGACGCGCGCGCGCCCTCGATCGCTCCGCCTCGCCCATGTCCGCGCGCGCCCGCGCGCCCGTCATTGAAAATCTGCGTGCGCCCCAGCGTCCAGACGCTAGCTCGACGCTGCCCCGACGATTCCCCAAGATAGACGAGCATCAGCGTCGAGCGCGCGTCTCAACGCTCACTCAACGCCGACAGCGTCGAGACGCTGGCCTAGCGTCTCGACGCCCCGAACTCTGAAGCGCGCATCTGAAGTTCCACCCGAGAGCAAGCGTCGAGTGCAAGCGTCTCGACGCCGCGCGCGCGTCTCAACGCTACCCCGCGCGCGCGCCTGCCAACTTAGGGCACAGCGTCTCGACGCTGGCCTAGCGTCTCGACGCTCCGAGCTTAAAAACCGTGAAAACTTCAGATTTGCAGCCACTTTTGGATGCTTCTTCTTCCTCCAGCTTCTCCTCTCGGGTCCAAGACATTTTTCCGCCATTTTTGTACTTCTTCTCCTTCTTTGTGCATGATTCCAAGCTCTTCCATGGGGGATTGGATTAATCCAACCTCCATGGAAGGCTAAACCGAGGTAAGTGCTTGATTTCGAGTTTTGGTTTGTAAGTTTTGGATGTTTGGGGAGGTTTTTCCCCTTTGCGAATGTTGAGAAATTAGTTTGATTAATGCATCTCTTGCTTGTTCTTCATCAAAATCTAGCATGTGTAGCTAAATTAGGTTGACGCCCTAGTTCCTATGCATGATAGAGGGCTAAAGGTTGGGACATATAATTGCCTATACCGCTAGGTAGCACGGGTCTAAGCATGGCTAATTAGTTCGGCCCAAAGTGACAGTTGGCAATCTGAATTAATTAACGTTTTCATGTTAGGGTTAAGGCAAGAGAGAAACCGGTTTAGTCTTAGGATTAGGCCGTCGCAATGTTCCCGTCACTGGCACGTAATCGATTTAGGGGTCGCTACCTTAGATAGATTATTGGCCAAGTTTAATTAGAATTGCACGCTTCTAATTAAATCCTTGGGTCATTTGAGTTAGAGATGACTAAATGAATTGTGTGCATGAATTAGCTAACGCGTAAACCGTATCAATGATCCGAACATCCATAACGAGCAATTCCATTTCTCGAAGTTAAGCACGACCGTTTAATTTTTGCACGTTGCCATTTAATTTTCCGTTAGCATATTAGGAGCTCCCTTCCCCCCAAACCAAATTACAATTCTTTTATTTGTGCATACCTTTTATTTCTAGCAAACTAGACTTAGTTAGATTAAATTTCTTATTTCCCTGTGGATCGACCCCGCTACCACTAAGCTTCAAATAGCTCGGTGTTCATCGGGTTTATAAATTGTATTTTGGCAAGCCTCGACAGCTTGAATTTGGAGTACCCCAAAACTACCTCTACCATCAACCTTGACAAGAATATCCTCTATCTTACCTTCAGGGTAGGCTATGGATATGTCTGCCAACTGCAAGGTGACAGTGGTAGGGCGTGCTTCCCCTATTCCAAGCTGACGGAATAGTGATAGGGGCATGAGATTTATGCTGGCTCCCAGATCACAAAGAGCTCTGCCCACGTGCTTTCCTCCTAACTCCACTGGTAAGGTGAAGGAACCAGGATCCTTCTCCTTCTTTGGTAGCTTGTTCTGGAGTATAGCACTGCACTCCTCAGTGAGATTCACTGTTTCAAATTCACCAATGATCTTTTTGTTAGTAATAATATCCTTAAAAAATTTAACATAAGAAGGCATGGATAGCAAAACCTCTACAAACGGAATATTAACATGCACTTGCTTTAAAATTTCTAAAAATTTATTAAAGTGCACTTCCTGTTCTTGTTTTTTCTTTAGCCTTCTAGGGAATGGAGGTGGTGGCACATATGTAGGCACTTCAGGTCGCCTAAAGACAGGTGGAGCTCTTGGAACTTCTTCTGGTTCTTCTGTGATAGGTTCCAGCCTCACCCTTGATGTGCTTGTTGGTGGTTGACCATGGCTAGGCAGAGAATCCAGTGGAGCACTAGACTCTTCATTCTCTACTCGCTTTGGTGTTTCTCTAGTGTTGCTTACCAAAGGTCTTCCACAGCGAAGTTCAATTGCTTGAACTTGCTCTTTTCCATCCTTTCTAGGTACCTCAGTGTCAGCAGGCAGTCTACCTTGGGGCCTATTCTTCAATTCATTGGCTAATTGCCCTATTTTGTTCTCTAGGCTCCTAAGAGTAGCTTGCTGACTTTGTAGAGTAGCATCATTCTTTGCAATGTACTCCTTAAGTAGATTTTCTACTGATGACCCTATTGGTTGGTTGTATGGTTTTTGGTACATGGATTAGTTATTTTGGGGAGTGAAACCAGGTGTTCCACTCGGTCTTGGTTGGTTAGGAACTTGGTTAGCGTTCTGTTGCCCACCCCAAGAAAGGTTTGGGTGGTTCCTCCAACCAGGATTGTAAGTGTTAGAGTAGGGGTTGTTCCTAGGCTGCTGTTGGCTTCCAACATAGCAGACTGAGGCTGGATTCCCAGGGCAGTATTCATACAGGTGCCCTTCCCCACAGAATCCACAGATTAGTGTCTCACCTTGACTATTTGGTGCGCCCATTGAGATGGCTGCTGCGGTGTTGACACTGGATTGAAGATTGGTCTGAGCCATTTGTTTGACTAGGTTGGTTGTTGCGTGCTCAATGTGTTAAAATAAATAAGCAAGAAAGTAGATAGAGCACTCAGAACATGCAAGCATACATGGTCTCACAGCAAGTAGTAAGTATATTTCATTCGTTTTTTCCACAGAGACTTATTTTTAGCTATTCACAAAGTGTTTTTGTTAAGGAAGAAGGGATGGATTTGAACGGGTAAATTTGATTTTTAATTGTCTATTTATTACTGAATGCATAAAGGAATATAACATAAACAAAAGCAAGTTGAAATTGGACTCAAAAGGTAAGAGACGAAATTAATAAACGAAGAGGAAAACAGCCAAACAGAATGATACTTAGGCAGAATTGCGAGAACCGCAATAATTCCGCAATTAACTAAACAGAGAAAGTGTATAAAATGGCGAATTAAGGGCTACTAACGACTATCCTATAGGCATTTTAATACGATTCTCAAGCAGTAGATCAACTCTCTATGCATCAAACTCACTCTATCTCATGTATCGTCCGATTCCATGCATTAAATACTTTAGTTTACTCGACTTCAAAGTAAGGTCTTAAGCATTTGGTTGAAACAGGAATGTTTAGTTTGTACTAGGAAAACGCTTATTCCTAAGTCGTTTTCTGGTTACCATGAAAGGCTAGCATGATTATATGACTCTGAACTCTTACTCTTTCCAGAGGTTAGAAGTTCTTTGGACAAAATAGATGGCCAATCGAAATTGCCCGTGGGATGAAGCTTACATACAATCAATGTTCGAGTGTTAATCTGCCTACTTGCTTCACGTTTTTTAGCCTATAGTTCTGTCATTAGCATGCCCCTAGGTGATTTAGCTACTCATGGATATAAGGTAAACAGAAATGGAAGATAAAACAGACATGCTTAGAAGAGAAATATATCGAAAACAGTAGACAAAAACCGTAGCAGAAGAAAATGGGAACTGTGAAATGCAGACTTGTACTTTGATTACTTTGAATGTTTAACCGAACACAGAGAAACTTAAAGGAAATGATTCAAAGACAGATAACAACGAAATGCAGTAAATTAAACACTAAACTAGAAACAACAAAGGATCAAAGCTGGAAATGAGAAGGAGAAGACAGAAAACAGTAAAGGGTGCTCGAAAGCCTTGTTGCAGTCGCCTCGAATGAAGGGGATGAAAGGTCAGCCTTGCTTGGATGAATCCAATCGAGAGAGAAGAAGAATCTCCTCTCCTTCCTATCAGATTATCGATTCCAACAGCTGAGACTCTCACTCCAACAGACGGCAAAGGAAAATAGGGAGAACGATGGACTGCGAGAAGACTTCTACGCTTCCGGATGATGATCAAACCTCCGACTTTGACCCCTTTTTATAGTAGTTTGCAGGTGCGTTTGGGCCAAGGAGAACCATCAATCTTCAACGTCATATATCAGAAATGGATGGAGGAGAAAGAACGAGTCCCTGAAATAACGGAAATTAACAGAAAAAGATCAGTCAACTTACGGTTTTCACTTGAATAATTGCGGTGTCCGCAATTATTTCGCAAAGCATTCGCAATGCTCATTTTTCATTCTTTTCCTTCGGTTTTCAACCCTTTTTTCTCCTATTGTGCATAAGTCCTAAATTAGCTACCTTCTTCTAATTCTCATATTTAAGCATAGGTTTAGGCTAAATGCTATTAAAAACACCTAAGTATGTGCATCTTCCTAGGCTAAATAGGTCCTAAATAAGTCACTTTCAGAGACTTAACATTGGTCAGGGCGTTTATTTGGCTACTCATGGCACTGAGTGCATCCTTGTTTTGAGCTCTACTTGGCTCTACTGGATCATCTGACCACCTACAGTGAGAAGTTGAGATTTTCTCCAAAATCTCATAGGCTTCATTATAGCTTTTAGAAAGCATGGAACCACCAGCTGACGAATTCAGCACTTGCCTTGTGCTGGGGTTGCATCCTTTAAAAAAGACTTCTATTTGGATACACCATGGAATGCCATGGTGTGGACATTTAAGCAGAAGGTCCTTGAACCTTGTCCAAGCTTCGTGAAGAGACTTATTTTCAGCTTGTTTGAACTTGATTATGTCATCACGAAAGTTTGAATTCCTATCAGGTGGGAAATATTTGACTAGGAATTTCTCAGCCAGATCTGTCCAATTGACAACTGATCCGGATGGTAATGAGTTTAACCACGTTTTGGCTTTATCCCTTAATGAGTAAGGGAAGAGATAAAGCCTCAAAGCTTCTTGGGAAACTCCAGGGATAAGGAAGGTATCACTAACTCCTAGGAAGTTTCTTAGATGGTTGTGGGGGTCCTCATTTTCCACTCCAAAGAATTGTCCCACAGTGGACAACATTTGGAACATTATTGGCTTTAACTCGAAGGAGTTGGCAGTAATTTCAGGGCGTATTATGCTTGGATTTAGCTCCCCAGGCATGGGAACTAAGTAGGAGAGAATAGCACTATCCTTGTCATTCGCTATTTCGATGGGGTTGCGAATGGTAGGTGCTGGATTTGAGTTTGGTATATCCATTTCTATTTGATGGGATTGCGAAAACTCCGCAGAGTCATCAATGTTTTGAGGTATAAGGGGTTGTTTGAAGAGACGTTTCTTAGCTTTGTTTCTGGCCCTCAGTAATCTCTCAGGCTCAGGATTGAACTCTAGATCGCTACTTGAGTGCTCATTCATAAACTAACCCAATGGTACCTGCAAAAAAGAAATGAGAATAGATCAGCTCCAATAGATATTAAACTTTATGTTTCTAACTTAACAAACTTCGTTTTCACTAAACTAAATCCCCGGCAGCGGCGCCAAAAACTTGTTGCGTGCTCAATGTTTAAAATAAATATGCAATGGTAGAGCACTCAGAACATGCAAGCATACATGATCTTGTAGCAAGTAATAAGTATTTTTTCATTCGATTTCCCACAGAGATTTATTCTTAGTTACTTACGAAGTGATTTGTTAAGTGAGAATGGGTGGATTTAAATGGGGTAAATTTGGTTTTAAGGTGCCTAATTACTAAGGAATGTGTAAATGATGGAAGCATAAACAAGTGTAAGTGTTGCGTGCTCAATGTGTTAAAATAAATAAGCAAGAAAGTAGAGAGAGCACTCAGAACATGCAAGCATACATGGTCTCACAGCAAGTAGTAAGTATATTTGATTCGTTTTTTCCACAGAGACTTATTTTTAGCTATTCACAAAGTGTTTTTGTCAAGAAAGAAGGGATGGATTTGAAGGGGTAAATGTGATTTTTAATTGTCTATTTATTACTGAATGCATAAAGGAATATAACATAAACAAAAGCAAGTTGAAATTGGACTCAAAAGATAAGAGATGAAATTAATAAACGAAGAGGAAAACAGCCAAACAGAATGGTACTTAGGCAGAATTGCGAGAACCGCAATAATTCCGCAATTGTAAAACAGAAAAAGTGGGTAAAATGGCGAATTAAGGGCTACTAACGACTATCCTATAGGCATTTTAATACGATTCTCAAGCAGTAGATCAACTCTCTATGCATCAAACTCACTCTATCTCATGTATCGTCCGATTCCATGCATTAAATACTTTAGTTTACTCGACTTCAAAGTAAGGTCTTAAGCATTTTGTTAAAATAGGAGTGTTTAGTTTGTACTAGGAAAACGCATATTCCTAAGCCGTTTTCTGATTACCTTGAAAGGCTAGCATGATTATATGACTCTGAACTCTTACTCCTTCCAGAGATTAGGAGTTCTTTGGACAAAATGGATGGCCAATCGAAATTGCCCGTGGGATGACGCTCACATACAACCAATGCTTCGAGTGCTAACCTACATACTTGGTTCACGTTTTTTTAGCCTATAGTTCTGTCATTAGCATGCCCCTAAGTGATTTAGCTACTCATGGATGTATAGAGAACAGAAATAAGAGATGAAAGAAACATGCTTAGAAGAGAAATGTACTAAAAACAGTAAGGAAAAACCGTAGCAGCAACAGATGGAAACTTGTGAAATATTAACTAAGCTTTGATTACTTGAATGCTTGAATGGTCAAGAAGAGGAATTTAGAGTGCATAACAGAAAGTCAGAACACAACGAAATGGACTAATCTAGTTACACGAAAGGAAACAACAATAAGCTAAAGCTGGGAAATGGAAATAAAGACAGAAAGCAGTAATAGAGCGTGGACGCCTCGTGGTGATTGTCTCGACTGAATGGGGAGAAAGAATAGCCTTTCTTGGATGAATCCAATCGAGAGAGAAGACGAATCTTCTCTCCTTCCTATTAGATTGTCGATTCCAACAGCTGAGACTCTCACACCAACAGACGAAGAAGAACGACAGAAGAAAAGTTGGACTGCGAGAAGACTTCTACGCTTCCGGATGATGATCAAACCTCCGACTTTGACCCCTTTTTATAGTAGTTTGCAGGTGCGTTTGGGCCAAGGAGAACCATCAATCTTCAACGTCATATATCAGAATGGATGGTGGAGAAAGAACGAATCCCTGAAATAACGGAAATTAACAGAAAAAGATCAGTCAACTTACGGTTTTCACTTGAATAATTGCGGTGTCCGCAATTATTTCGCAATTCATTCGCAATGCTCATTTTTCATTCTTTTCCTTCGGTTTTCAATCCTTTTTCTTCCTATTGTGCATAAGTCCTAAATTAGCTACCTTCTTCTAATTCTCATATTTAAGCATAGGTTTAGGCTAAATGCTATCAAAAACACCTAAGTATGTGCATCTTCCTATGCTAAATAGGTCCTAAATAAGTCACTTTCAGAGACTTAACACACCCCCAAACTTGAGGTTTTGCTTGTCCTCAAGCAAACTAAGGACTTACTTAGGCTGTTATTCTACCTTCTTTAACCACTTACTAACTCTCTTATATTCTCATCCATAGCAGTGTTGTCCTGTGACACACTTCCAAGTTTAACACTAACCTCTTATCAAGCTTCTTCTGACTTTGCCTGCCTAAAACACCTACTGTTTTCATTAACCCCCTACTACTGATCTATTTGCTTTTGTCATATCATGCCACTATCCCTAAGGTTTCAAATTCTGCCTAGCTTTATCTCAGACTCAGTACATGCTTCTAGTTTTTACTTATGAGCTACCTACGATTCCTTAGAGTCATGCCAGTCTTAGTACAAAACCAGTGACAGTAGTACTTTCATAAGACCAACTAAACCCTGGCATCACTTCATTGGATATACATTCATCTCCCTAGACAAACCTAAAAGCTACAACCTTGTGCTCAGCTCATTGAGGATCAGAGTTCTTTTTTTTTTTTAATTAGGACATCTAAGCCACAAGGTTATAACTCCTAAGCATACACTCTTCTTCCCTATTTCTCCCTTTTTTCCTTTCTTACTTAGGTGGAGCCTCTCTTGGGTTGCCTTTGATGCAATGCCACTTGTGGTTTACACACTTGGCACTGATTACTTAGCAACTTTAGAGAGACTCCCCTCTTTATTCTTTTTTTTTCACTTTTTCTATTTATCACTTTTTTTTTTTTAAGGAGAAGAAGAATGCTTATGCCCTAAGGAAGAGAGGAATGTTCCTAGGCCTAGGGTGGCCTCCCCCAAACTTAAACTACTCATTGTCCCCAATGAGTGTCTGAGTTGGCACACCCCCAAACTTGTCTAAAAGCATCTAGTCTAAGGTAAAACAAAGAGAATTTAAAAGACCTAGGCATAGACAGAACATTCTAAAAGAAAATATCACAGCAGCAGAATTTTGAAAAAAACAGACAGATAAGGTCTTAAAGCTATGCATGCTGAGCTTTTGAGAGGTTAATTTAAACTATCAAAGGGTGTCCTATGACACTCATCCAGCATGCTTTAAGATCAGCTATATAAGGTAGTCATGGTAGCAGCAAAAGATAGATTTTAACAGATCACAACCGAACCAAACAGACAGTCCAAAACATGCAATCAGTCATAAAAATTGCGGGTACCGCAATTATTTCGCAATCAAATCCGGGCAGATATAACATTGAATCAGGCCCCTAAACATGCTTTGTCCTGTTGCCTTAAGCTCAACAAAAATAAAACTAACCTAACCTACTTAATCAGCTAACATCAGACTATACTAAGCAAAAGAAAAAACATAAAACTAAGCATCTAAGACAGATCAAAATTTGACTAAAACAGTAGAGTTCACAAGATTTTATCAGAAGCAGATTTTTTTTTTTTTTATATAAGGGAACAGCAATACTCCCTTCAGTGCAATTCAAACCAGCACTCAATTCTCGTCATCCTCATCAGGTTGTCTTGGTCGTGGGGGCACCCATGGAGTTAGGAGATTTGTAGGGAAGTCAGGGAAGGTGCACCCAAGCTGGTCTGCAACCTCCTTGTCCCGTGCCTGCGCATAAGTGGCCCATTGAGCCATCCTTCGTTGCATATCCATTAGGCAGGCCATGGATCGTGACTGATCAGCAGCCAATCGATCCAATTCAAACTCCATATTCCCCTTCCTCTTCAGCCTCAAGCTAGCAGGCAGCTCCAAGTGGCCCGTGTAGGCCATCTGCCGCTCCATGCGCTCGATGGGGACTCCTGCAAGCAAACATAACTTGGTTATAGTGTTGGGGAAAAATAATGGCCCCTTACCTTTTCTGGCACACTCAACAATGGCAGCTGACATGATCTCCCCCACATTGACCGTGAGACCGCGCATGATGGCATAGACCAGCAGCGATCTGCTCTGGTTGATGGTCGTCTCGTGGGTCACCGGGGACAATTTTCTCCTCACAAAGGCAAACCACACAGCTGCCTTTGCCGTCAGGTTGGCACTCATTAGGGTGTGCCTCCCATTGCGTGAGACAGTCCACGCTGCTTCAGGCTGGCCAATTGTGCGAATGGCCTCTTCCAGCACTGCCTCAGTCGGCTCATCAACGATCCGTGCGTAGTCAGTGTGTCTTTGGCCCTTGAGGCCATAAGCGTCGTTGATGGCCTTTGCTGAGTAGTCCACCTCTACTCCCCTCACCACAGAAAGCCCTTCCTCAGAGTTTCGAAGGTTGGCGTAGAAGTCGTATACCATACTCGTGTAAGCCGGATTGGGTGGCCTGCACAACTCTTCCCAGCTGTGATTTATAATCCCTGCGCGCAAGAACTGCGGCAGGTCAGCAAGTCTGTCGAGGAAGCCTTTCTCGTGCAGCAACTCCCTCTTCCTCAACTCAACGCCCCTGGACTCAGCGTCAGACGATACATACCTCACAGATTGAGGCTCGTCTTCAGGGTAGAGCTTGGCCTTCCCTTTGTCTGCTGTCTTGGCTGACTCGGCAGCCTCAACCTTGAGTCTTTTGAGCGATGGCTCCGTGCTTTCTTTCTCTGATGAAGGCGCCTTCTTGGCCTTCTTCTTTTTCAGCTTCTTGGATCTCTTGGCCTTAAGAATCTTGGCCTTCTTCTTCTTCTTGCGCTGTGCTTCAATGGTGATCTGCTGCAGGCATGCCCCCAGCGTCTCTTCCATGGAATCAGCCTGCTGTGCAGGCCCATCAGGGCTATCTTCCCGCATAGGAGAGAACACCTCCTCTTCTTCAGCATCCCCACTGCCTTGCGTGGACTCTTGGTACTCCCCATAAGGGAATTCAGGATCAGGCCGTGGGGGAGTAGGCGAGGGCGTGGAGCTCTGTGCAGCCGCAGGTGTCTGATCAGAACTCTGAGGTGCTGAAGACAACTCAGGGCTCTGCGCAGGCGGGGATGAAGCGATCTCTGGGCTGTGCACTGGTTCAGATGATGCAGGGCTGTGCGCAGGTGACGCAGATGGCGAAGGGCTGCGCGCTGGTGATGCAGATGGCGACGAACCCTTCTGGGCTGACTCGTGGGACGCACGATCAGGTTCTTGACTCTCCACAGAGGGAGTCTTTGCTGTGCTTGGTTCGGCGGCTATCTCGACACTCCACCGGCGTTTCTTGGGTGTGCCTGCTGGTTCAGAAGGTCCAGCAGGGATTTCAGTGACAACCCTCCACTTCTTCCTACGGATTGGAAGCTTGGGCAGCCGTTCGGTTCGTGCAGCATCAGCATTGGCGAGGGCAAGGAGTGCTTCCCTCGCAGCCTCTTCAGCGTCATCGGCCCTTTTCTTGGCCGCAAATCTTTCAGCCCTAGTGAGCACCATTGTTGCTTCTTGGCGATTTGGAGAGAAGAATCAAAGATGAAGAGAATCGCAGGTTTCTTGGAAATCAGAGAATGGGAGAATCGTATCGATCGAGCGCCTTCTAACGGATATAAAGGCAACGGATAAATCCCCAACGGCTATATTTTGCGGATCCTGCAATTCCACCGCAATTTTAGGGATTTTTTTTTATCTAAATGTCAATCTTTGATCGTCCGTATCTTTTATTTGGCTCAACCGTTTCTGGATTTTTAAAGCTGGATTTGATCTCCTTGATTCCATCTATCGATTCCCTACAAAAAGAAATAAAAACAAAATCAAAGTCGCAATTAAAATCACACAACAAAACACACAAACGATAATCGGAAAATTGCAAAAAAAATAAACTAAGGCATTAGCCTTGACTAAACGAGCACAGTAACCACTCGTTCTCTCTCGTTTTTAATTTCATGCTTCATTCAAGAGGAAGGCCGAGAGAGTCTTCACATCTCCTTCCTCATAGTAGTGCTTCAATCTCGCACCATTGACCATAAAAGGCTGTCCTTGCTGCAAGTTCTTTATCTCTATTGCACCATGAACAAATACATTAGTAATGACAAATGGACCCGACCATCTAGACTTTAGTTTGCCTGGAAATAATTTTAGTCGTGAGTTAAATAATAGGACAAGTTGGCCTTTCCTAAAGTCTTTGATCCTAAGTCTACTATCATGCCATATTTTGGTCTTTTCTTTATACATTTTGGCATTCTCATAAGACATGTGTCTAAGCTCATCAAGCTCATGCAATTGTAATGACCGTAGTGTCCCTGCATCAGTCACACAATAATTCAATTCTTTTAATGCCCAAAATGCCTTAATCTCTAACTCAAATGGGAGATGACACGCCTTGCCATACACCAACCTATAGGGAGACATGCCTAGGGGTGTCTTATATGCTGTTCTATAAGCCCAAAGTGCATCCTCAAGCTTAAATGACCAGTCTTTCCTATTAGGTTTGACCACCTTTTCTAGGATGTTCTTAATTTCCCTATTCGAAATTTCAGCTTGTCCATTTGAGTGTGGGTGGTAGGGAGTGGCTACTCTATGTCTAATGTTATATTTAGCCAACACTTTTTCCATAGCTTTATTAATAAAATGTGTCCCCTCATCACTAATGATAGCACGAGGAGTCCCAAATCTAGTGAAAATGTGCCTATGTAAGAATTTAATGACTGTTTTGGCATCATTACTAGGGCAAGCTATGGCCTCTACCCACTTAGAGACGTAATCTACTGCTACAAGGATGTACAGGTTACCTGATGATGGTGGGAATGGTCCCATGAAATCAATGCCCCACACATCAAAGAGCTCCAACTCTAAGATGTAGGTGAGAGGCATTTCATCCTTGCGACTGAGATTACCTGTCCTTTGGCATTCATCACAGCTGTGTGCATAGGTGTGTGCATCCTTGAAGATCGTTGGCCAATAGTAGCCACTCTGAAATACCTTTGCAGCTGTTCTCTGACCACCAAAGTGTCCTCCATAAGGAGCTGTGTGGCAGTGCTGCAGCACAGACTTCGCCTCAGCAGCTGAAACACACTTCCTTAGTAATCCGTCAGCACAAGTTCTGTATAAAGTGGGATCATCCCATATGAATTTCTTTGCTTCGTGGAAGAACCTCTTCTTCTCTTGTCCTCCCTTGAAAGTAGGCAGTACCTCTTCATCATGAACCCTCATAGTGAGCTCACCTTTTTGGACGTCTATAAGTGCCCTACATGTGGCTAGAAATGGTCTGCCTAGCAGGATGGGAACCTCCTTGTCTGCCTCATAGTCTAGGACAATGAAATCTGCAAGGAAGATAAATTTGTCAACTTTCACTAGAATATCCTCAATTTTACCTTCAGGGTATGCGATGGATCTGTCTGCTAGTTGTAAAGTGACAGTAGTTGGACGTGCTTCTCCTATTCCCAACTGGCGGAATAGTGAGAGGGGCATGAGATTGATGCTGGCGCCCAAGTCACAAAGCGCTCTCCCCACGTGCTTGCCTCCAAGTTCAACAGGTAAGGTGAAGGAACCAGGATCCTTCTCCTTCTTGGGTAGCTTGTTCTGGAGGATGGCACTGCACTCCTCAGTGAGATTGACTGTTTCAAACTCACCCATTGTTTTTTTGTTAGTAATAATGTCCTTCAAAAACTTTACATAAGAAGGCATGGACTGTAAAACCTCTACAAAAGGAATGTTAACGTGCACTTGTTTAAGAATTTCTAAAAATTTATTGAAATGCACTTCCTGTTCCTGCTTCTTCTTAAGCCTACGAGGATATGGAGGTGGTGGCACATATGCAGACACGTCAAGTCGCCTTAGGATAGGTGGAGGCCTTGGAATTTCTTCTATCTCCTCAACAATGGGTTCTAGCCTGGTTCCTGATGTGCTAGTTGGTGGTGGACCTTGGTTTGGCAGAGACTCCAGTGGAGCACTAGACTCAGTGTTCTCTACTCGCTTTGGTATGTCCTTGGTGTTGCTTACCAAAGGTCTCCCACTCCTGAGTTCAATTGCTTGAACTTGTTCCTTACCATCTCTCCTTGGTACTTCAGTGTCAGCAGGGAGTCTCCCTTGGGGCCTACTTTTAATTTCATTAGCTAATTGCCCTATTTGATTTTCTAGGCTCCTAAGAGTAGCTTGCTGGCTTTGGAGAGTAGCATCATTTTTAGCTATGTATTCCTTGAGTAGGTTTTCTACAGAAGATCCTACAGGTTGATTATAAGGTTTTTGGTACATTGACTGGTTATGTTGGTTATGTTGGGGAATGAAACCAGAAGTTCCACTCGGCCTTGGTTGGTTAATATTTTGGTTAGAATTTGGTTGGCCACCCCATGACAGGTTTGGGTGGTTTCTCCAACCAGGATTGTAAGTTTGTGAGTAGGGGTTGTTCCTAGGCTGCTGTTGGCTTCCTACATAGCAGACTGAGGACGGATTCCCAGGGCAGTATTCATATGGGTGCCCTTCCCCACAGAATCCACAGATCAGTGCCTCGCCTTGACTTGGTTGGGTGCCCATTGACATGGCTGTGGCGGTATTGGCACTGGTTTGGAGATTGGCCTGAGCCATTTGCTTGACTAGGTTGGTCAGGGCATTTATTTGGGTGCTCATGGCGCTTAGAGCATCCTTGTCTTGAGCTCTAGTTGGCTCTACAGGGTCATCTGACCACCTACAGTGATATGTTGAGATCTTCTCCAAGATCTCATAAGCTTCGTTGTAACTCTTGGACAACATAGAACCACCAGCAGATGAATTTAGCACTTGTCTGGTGCTGGGGTTGCATCCTTTGAAGAAAACTTCTATTTGGATACACCATGGGATGCCATGGTGTGGACATTTGATAAGAAGATCTTTGAATCGTGTCCAAGCTTCGTGAAGAGACTCACTCGGAGCTTGTTTGAATTTTATGATATCATCACGGAAAGTAGAATTCCTATCTGGTGGGAAATATTTGACTAGAAATTTCTCTGCTAAATCTGTCCAATTAAGGACAGATCCAGAAGGTAATGAGTTCAGCCACGTTTTGGCTTTGTCCCTCAAAGAGTAAGGGAACAGATATAGCCTCAAGGCTTCTTGAGAAACTCCAGGGATTAGGAAAGTGTCACTAACTCCTAAGAAGTTCCTAAGATGGTTGTGGGGATCCTCATTTTCCATTCCAAAGAATTGTCCCACAGTGGACAACATTTGGAACATCACTGGCTTTAACTCGAATGAGTTGGCAGTGATTTCAGGACGGATTATGCTGGGGTTCAGCTCCCCAGGCATAGGTACGAGGTATGAAAGAATGGCGCTGTCCTTGTCATTCGCTATTTCAATGGGATTGCGAGTGACAGGCACCAGATTTTGATCTCTTCCATCCATTTCTTCTTGAGGTGGTGTTGGTAACCTTGCGGTTTCAGCAGCTAATTGAGGTAATGAAGGTTGTTTAAATAGACGTTTCTTGGCTCTATTCCTAGCTCTAAGTAATCTCTCGGGCTCAGGGTTGAACTCTAGATCACTACTTGGAAGCTCATTCATAAACTAACCTAAATGTTACCTAAAAAAGAAATGGAAGTGGATCAAATACAATGGAAAATAATTTGTTGTTTCAAACTTAACTAACTTTGTTTTCGCTTAAATAAGTCCCCGGCAGCGGCGCCATAAACTTGTTGCGTGCTCAATGTGTTAAAATAAATAAGCAAGAAAGTAGAGAGAGCACTCAGAACATGCAAGCATACATGGTCTCACATCAAGTAGTAAGTATATTTCATTCGTTTTTTCCACAGAGACTTATTTTTAGCTATTCACAAAGTGTTTTTGTCAAGAAAGAAGGGATGGATTTGAAGGGGTAAATGTGATTTTTAATTGTCTATTTATTACTGAATGCATAAAGGAATATAACATAAACAAAAGCAAGTTGAAATTGGACTCAAAAGATAAGAGATGAAATTAATAAACGAAGAGGAAAACAGCCAAACAGAATGGTACTTAGGCAGAATTGCGAGAACCGCAATAATTCCGCAATTGTAAAACAGAAAAAGTGGGTAAAATGGCGAATTAAGGGCTACTAACGACTATCCTATAGGCATTTTAATACGATTCTCAAGCAGTAGATCAACTCTCTATGCATCAAACTCACTCTATCTCATGTATCGTCCGATTCCATGCATTAAATACTTTAGTTTACTCGACTTCAAAGTAAGGTCTTAAGCATTTTGTTAAAATAGGAGTGTTTAGTTTGTACTAGGAAAACGCTTATTCCTAAGCCGTTTTCTGATTACCTTGAAAGGCTAGCATGATTATATGACTCTGAACTCTTACTCCTTCCAGAGGTTAGGAGTTCTTTGGACAAAATGGATGGCCAATCGAAATTGCCCGTGGGATGACGCTCACATACAACCAATGCTTCGAGTGCTAACCTACATACTTGGTTCACGTTTTTTTAGCCTATAGTTCTGTCATTAGCATGCCCCTAAGTGATTTAGCTACTCATGGATGTATAGAGAACAGAAATAAGAGATGAAAGAAACATGCTTAGAAGAGAAATGTACTAAAAACAGTAAGGAAAAACCGTAGCAGCAACAGATGGAAACTTGTGAAATATTAACTAAGCTTTGATTACTTGAATGCTTGAATGGTCAAGAAGAGGAATTTAGAGTGCATAACAGAAAGTCAGAACACAACGAAATGGACTAATCTAGTTACACGAAAGGAAACAACAATAAGCTAAAGCTGGGAAATGGAAATAAAGACAGAAAGCAGTAATAGAGCGTGGACGCCTCGTGGTGATTGTCTCGACTGAATGGGGAGAAAGAATAGCCTTTCTTGGATGAATCCAATCGAGAGAGAAGACGAATCTTCTCTCCTTCCTATTAGATTGTCGATTCCAACAGCTGAGACTCTCACACCAACAGACGAAGAAGAACGACAGAAGAAAAGTTGGACTGCGAGAAGACTTCTACGCTTCCGGATGATGATCAAACCTCCGACTTTGACCCCTTTTTATAGTAGTTTGCAGGTGCGTTTGGGCCAAGGAGAACCATCAATCTTCAACGTCATATATCAGAATGGATGGTGGAGAAAGAACGAATCCCTGAAATAACGGAAATTAACAGAAAAAGATCAGTCAACTTACGGTTTTCACTTGAATAATTGCGGTGTCCGCAATTATTTCGCAATTCATTCGCAATGCTCATTTTTCATTCTTTTCCTTCGGTTTTCAATCCTTTTTCTTCCTATTGTGCATAAGTCCTAAATTAGCTACCTTCTTCTAATTCTCATATTTAAGCATAGGTTTAGGCTAAATGCTATCAAAAACACCTAAGTATGTGCATCTTCCTAGGCTAAATAGGTCCTAAATAAGTCACTTTCAGAGACTTAACAGTAAGTAAATAATAAACTTGAATGTAAAAAGAAGAGAATAACAAACGAAGAGAAAAATGACTAAGGCAAAATTTCAACTAAAGGAATTGCGGAAACAACAATTATTTAGCAATGTTCCTAACAGCGAATTGTGTGTAAAGTGTGGAAACAAGGGCTACTAACGACTCCTCTATAGGCTTTTTCATACGATTCTCAAGTAGTAGATCAACTCATCATGCATCAAACTAACTCATTCTCATGTATCTTCCGATTTCATGCATTAGATTCTTTAGTTTACTCATGTCCAAGTAAGGTCTTAAGCATCTTGTTATAACAGTAAGTTGTGATTTGTACTAGGAAAACGCCTATTCCTAGGTCGTTTTCTGGCTACCTTGAGAGGCTAGCATGAATGTACGACTCTGAACTCTTACTCCTTCCAGAGGTTAGGAGTTCTTTAGACAAAATGGATGGCCAATCGAAATTGCCCGTGGGATGAAGCTTACATACATTCAATGCATTCGAGAGCTATCCTACATGCTTGATTCACGTGTTTCTACCTATAGACTTGTCATTAGCATGCCCTTATGTGATTTAGTTACTCATGGATGGAGATGAAATGAGAAGAATAGATGAAGACGACATGCTTAACAGAATATTAAAGACAAAACAGGAAGCCAAGACAGTAAACAGAAAGGTGAAAAGCTTGCGAAGTGATGAAATAATGCTTCGATTAACTAAAGTTTGATCTAAACAAATGACAACCTTGAATAACTAAAACTAAACAGAAAGAGACGAAATGAAATGGAGTAGCAAACGAAAGTGAAATAACAACAATCAACAAAGGAAACAGAAAGCTAAAGCAGTTGATAGCACTCCAAAAGTGCTAATATTTAGCTCCTAAGTCTTGTAAATTAGGGTAATTATTTGGGGTTAATTGATTTATTTGGTATAATTTAATTGCTAAGGGGTAAATCGGGCATTTGCGATAATTAAGAGCTTAAATGAATATTTTATAATATTTTATTAGTTAGTCGTTTTGAGTGATTAAGCTACATTAATTAAATAATCTAATTTTTACTCAAAATTGATTAGTGGCTTGATGGTGCAGGGCTTGTTATAAAAATGGTGGTGCCAAGGCTCAAATCTTGGTTGATGCAGGATTTTCCCTTCTTTTTATAAAAGTCAACGGTCAATGGTCAACGGTCAACATCCACAGCCCACGGCCCAGACTCGCCCGCGCGCGCCCACGCCTCGCCCTGCTCCGCGCGCGCCCATGCGCGGCCCACCAGGCCTCGCCCATCCGCCCATGCTCGCCCCAGCGCCCGCCTGCCGACCCGCGCCCCAGCGCCCGCCTGACGACCCGTGCGCGGCCCGCCTCAGCGCCCAGCGCCCGCCCGCGCGCCCCTGCGCGGCCCAATTGGCCAATTTCGGCCCAAAACTCATTTTTTAGCTTTTTAAGCACTTTTGACCTAGTTTTTCAGCCACCATTCACTTAGGAGAGAGAAATTTCGATATTGAGAGTTTTAGCCTCGGGTTTGGTGATATTTTCATCAATTTTCAAGGTTTTTGGACAATTTTGGATCGATTTTCAACACGTTTGGCTAAGGTAAGTGCTCTAATTTGAGGTTAGGGGTAAATTTTGATGCGATTCATGAGGGTTCGTTCTTAATTTTGTGACTTAGCATGACTGATTGGGCATTTATTTCGTCTAAGCATATCACACGAATGTGTTGGAATGATTTAGGACTAGGCACCCTTGATTTTCAGCATGTTTGATTGTTAAAGATTAATGATGCCGTGCCTCTCTTAATCGCCAAGTGACACGGATAAATCGAGCCATAGATAACATTGGATTCCAGTTCATCTTGGTTGCAATTTATCTTGATGAAATAAAACAATCGAAGTATCATATTAAATGTTGTGAATGTTGATTACTTCAGGGTTGCCGGGTAATCAATTAGCATTTAGGATGTTTAATTGAATGTTCGTCATAAAATGCTAGTTACTACTTTAGTTAATTTAGAGCTGATCAATCCGAGTTAGCTAATAGTACCGTTTAATTAGAATTGGAAAATTCTGATTAATATATATGTGGCCGGTTGCTTTAGGGCTTCCGGGCAACCGTTTATGTGTTTAATTATGCCTTGCTAAGTATGTTTGAATCCCAATGAATCGAGTCGCATCAAAGTAAACCCCGACCCTTAAAATTAGGAGCACGTGTTCCGTTTAATTTTCCGTTAGCTAGTTTACATGCTTACTTTAATTTTCCGTTAGCAATCCCCCTTTTATTTATCGTTTTATTTTATTATTTTAGTTAATTAAAAAGCAAATAGAAATTAAATAGGAGAAAATAATTTAGGTTCCCTGTGGTTCGACACCCGACTACCACTAGCTGCAAAGCTCTGTTGTAGCGGAGTTATAAATGTATTTTGGCAAGCCTCGACAGCTTGAATTTAGAGTACCCCAAAAGTACCTCTACCAAAATTGGCGCCGTTGCCGGGGAACCATTTAATTTCTCTTAGTTAAATTTTATTTGTTAGAAAAATCAAAAAAATATTTTTCTTTTTCTTGTGTCTTCTCGTTTAGCATGGCAGATTATCCATTTGATTATTGGGGACAAGTTTCAAGTTATGAAGGTGAAAGAGCTCCTCCAAATTCTTGCCAAAGAATGTCATTGGAGCAGATGGTTGACAATTTAGTCAACAACACGCTCCAATTTGCGCAGGAAGGTCGCCAGTCTCGCCTAGAGACTGAAGTTGAGTTGCAAGGAATGGAGGAGCAACAAAACCAAATTCCTCATAATTATTGTCGAGGTATGTCACTGGAACAAATGGTTAATGAATTAGTTGATAGCACTCACCAATATTCGCAGGAAACGCGCGAGGCTCGGTTGGAAGCCAAGCTCCGCGAAGCGAATGAGCAAATAAGTCGTTTGCTCAATCCTGCAAAGGAATTGGAGGGTGAGGAAGATCATCCAGTTGAGCATACCACTGAGGAGAGGTTCTTTGAGGAAATACACCCCGATAATGATGAAGAGATTGAGAATGCTCCGCCATGCGAAGATGTGATCGGTGAGATTAAGGAAGATGTCGAGCCTAGTCCCGAGGAGGATGTTCAGGTGATAGAGTATGAGGCTGACAAGCCTCTATCTGTTTTATTTCCTGTTAAATCCTCTATTGATGCATGCTTTCTTCCTTCTTCTCCTAAGTCCGTCGAGTCTTTATTTTCAGTTGAGTCTTATTTTGTTTTATTTCAGTCTGTTGAGTCTTTTATTTTTCCATATATCAAAAATACCAAAAAAAATAACAACTCTGTCCGGCTGCCTCCAAAAGTCGAAGAGCTTGCTTCTCTTAGCAGGTTTTGTTGATTCAAGGAAGAAGGGGCCGAAGAAGTACGAGAATTTCTATGTACCCTGACAGAGTGGAAGACACGTCGAGCATAACGACGTTAAAAAATTGCGCTTCTTCGGAGGCAACCCATGTGTTTTTAGATTCTTGTCTTTACTTTCTGTTTTTATTTTTCCTAGCTTAGTTTCTTAGTTTTTCTTTTTGTAGGGGTTTGTGGCCTAAGGAACGAGATATGTGGGCGAAGACCGCGCTGCTCCAACCGACAACCGAACAAAATTCAGGGGAGGTTTTCTGTTCCCTTTTATTTTGTGCGTTTTAACTGCTTAGTCTGAAGTGTGATACATAGAGGACTATGTATCCTTTTAGGTTGGGGGTGGAGAAGTTTGTTGGATTTTTGAAGTTGTTGAGCTGTGGAAATTCTGAATTAGAAGTGCTTTGGTCTGTTGTTGCATGTTGTTCGATGAGGACAATCTATGAAATGCTTTTAAATTCTTCGTATTTACATATCTAGAAAAGCATGAGATTGTATGTGCATGTTGAGCATTTTTCAAAAATTTGTAAAATTTTTCTGTTTCTCCCTTGCATCTATCGAGCACGTAGCATCCTATTATTGGTTCTGTAGGCTTAGAATTGTCTTATGTTGCATGAAATCTTGTTGTCACCCCGAAAGGCACCCCTAGGGAAGGCTTGATGCATGATAGGTTGTATTAAATTAATCGTGTTATAGCAAAGCTATTGCCTAAAAAAAAAAGGAGAAGACTAAGCATGAAAATAAAAACTCCTGAGATGCTCCTCCTTCTTAAAGTGCACGTTAAGAAGTGAGCATTAGTCCTTAAAAATGTGAAGCTTGCTCGTAGTCAGATATGTTGTGCAGTGGAACTGCGGGTAAGCTGGAACGAAGGCAAGTTTGACATGTTAGGCTCTCTTGGAGAAGAAAAAGTAAAAAAAAAAAAAGTGGTAGTTTAAAGAAAATAAAGAGTACAAAGTACTCAAGAAAAAAGAAAATTTAGGCCTTTTAATTTGTTACTCTCTTGATTGTTGAAAAGCCATAGACTGTTCTTTATTGCTAGAAGTAGGGGGAAAACGAGATGTAGAGTTGCATATGGTTTTTCTGAGTCTATAAGAGCTAGAATAGGTTGGCTAATCACACACGCACGTAGGGGAGTAACAGTTTAATTTTTGAAATGTTCTCAACTTATGCATGCAATCAATTATTTTCTTCTATTGTAAGTGCCTTGTTTTTTAAAGCATTGAGGTTAGAGTCGTTGCATGCAATTTCATTCTTAGGAGCTAGTTTAGAGTTTTCCTTGCTCGAGGACTAGCAAGATTTAGGTTGGGGGTTTTGATAGCACTCCAAAAGTGCTAATATTTAGCTCCTAAGTCTTGTAAATTAGAGTAATTATTTGGGGTTAATTGATTTATTTGGTATAATTTAATTGCTAAGGGGTAAATCGGGCATTTGCGATAATTAAGAGCTTAAATGAATATTTTATAATATTTTATTAGTTAGTCGTTTTGAGTGATTAAGCTACATTAATTAAATAATCTAATTTTTACTCAAAATTGATTAGTGGCTTGATGGTGCAGGGCTTGTTATAAAAATGGTTGTTCCAAATATGAATTTGCCCATCACACTTTATTGTGATAACAGTGGTGCTGTGGCAAATTCTAAAGAACCTCGGAGTCATAAGCGTGGGAAGCACATCGAGCGGAAATATCACCTTATCAGGGAGATAGTGCAACGAGGAGATGTGATTGTCACACAGATTGCCTCGGAGCACAATGTTGCTGATCCGTTTACAAAGTATCTCCCACTGTCCTATTTAGCAGCTCGCAACCCCAGACTCTCCAGGTGTCTCTCAAACACTTTAGCCGTGAGAGACTTTGTAAACGGATCAGCAACATTGTGCTCCGAGGCAATCTGTGTGACAATCACATCTCCTCGTTGCACTATCTCCCTGATAAGGTGATATTTCCGCTCGATGTGCTTCCCACGCTTATGACTCCGAGGTTCTTTAGAATTTGCCACAGCACCACTGTTATCACAATAAAGTGTGATGGGCAAATTCATATTTGGAACAACTTCCAAATCTGTCAAGAACTTCCTGAGCCATACTGCTTCCTTCGCTGCTTCCTTCGCTGCGACGTACTCAGCCTCCATGGTGGAGTCAGCAATACAACCTTGCTTGATACTTCTCCATACTATAGCCCCTCCGTTAAGAGTGAACACTGATCCTGATGTAGATTTTCGAGAATCTATATCAGTCTGAAAATCAGAGTCAGTGTATCCTGCCAGGATCATATCCTTAGGCCCATACACGAGCACATAGTTCCTCGTTCTCCTAAGATACTTGAGGATATGTTTAACGGCGGTCCAGTGATCATATCCTGGATTAGACTGGTACCTACTGACAATTCCGACTGCAAAGCAGATGTCAGGTCTAGTGCATAACATAGCATACATCAGACTGCCAACTGCAGATGCATACGGAATCCGTCTCATGTCCTCAACCTCTTGAGGTGTCTTAGGAGACTGAATAAGGTGATTTTCAACCCTTTTCTTTCCTATTGTACATAAGTCCTAATTTAGCTACCTTCTTCTAATTCTCATATTTAAGCATAGGTTTAGGCTAAATGCTATTAAAAACACCTAAGTATGTGCATCTTCCTAAGCTAAATAGGTCCTAAATAAGTCACTTTCAGAGACTTAACAAATGCCCTCATATTCAATTGCTCCTCCGTGACCCCTGCGGGCTTCATCCCCGCGCAGACGCAATGGAATTCCATCAGGTGTTTGTTTGCGTCCTCACCTGCGTTGCCATGGAAAGAAGGTAACTGGTGAATTAAACCGGATTTCAATTCGAAGTTACCTGCTACCACGGGGTAGTTTATGCACAAAGGCTGCAGGTTCAGATCTGGCGCTGCCAGTTGCTTTAGCGTCCGTGGCGCGTCACCTTGCGCCATTTCTTCAGCCAAGAAGGGATTGCATTCTTCTCCTTCAAACGGTCTCGGCCCCTCCCGGGCTTCTCTTCGTAACCGCCGCTCCTCTCTGTCGATTTCTGGGATAAACTGCAATCCACTAACCTGTAGACCGTTTGAAGGAGAAGAAGGCAATCCCTTCTTGGTTGACGAGATGGCGCAAGGTGATGCGCCACAGACGCTAAAGCAACTGGCAGCGCCAGACCTGAACCTGCAGCCTTTGTGCATTAACTACCCCTTGGTAGTAGGTAACTTCGAATTAAAATCCGGTTTAATTCACCAGTTACCTTCTTTCCATGGCAACGCAGGTGAGGACGCGAACAAACACTTGATGGAGTTCCATTACGTCTGCGCGGGGATGAAGCCCGCAGGGGTCACGGAGGAGCAATTGAATATGAGGGCATTCCCCTTTACGCTCAAGGACAAGGCCAAAGATTGGCTATACTATCTGCCCTCCGGATCGATTACCACGTGGCAGGATATGAAGCGGGTATTTTTGGAAAAATACTTTCCCGCATCCTTGGCCACCACACTGCGAAAGAGGATTTATGGGATCACCCAGGATGTAGGTGAGTCCCTGCACGAATACTGGGAACGTTTCGGGCGCCTGTGCGCGAGCTTCCCACATCATCAGATTGCCGACCAGCTGCTCATACAGTACTTTTATGAGGGGATGACGCCCCATGACCGGCAAATGATTGATGCAGCGAGTGGCGGGGCCTTGATCGACAAGACCCCAGCTGAGGCCAAACAGTTGATAGCAAACATGGCTACAAACTCGAAGCAATTCGGTATTCGGGAGCAAGGACAAGTCCATAGCGTGACCCAGAGTCATGAGTTGATTGAGATGAAGGCCCATGTGGCCGAGATAGGTAATATGCTGAAAAAGATCGTTGGAGGAACCCGCGAGGCGGAGGAGGTCAACGCGATCGGGGGGTACGCTTCCAACCCAAGGAAGTACGACCCATACTCCAACACGTATAACTCCGGTTGGCGCGACCATCCAAATTTTAGCTATGGGAATAGGGAAGGACAATCTCGCTTCCAAGGCCAGTCTCAGGATAGGCCTAATTCTTCCACCCAGGCTCAAGCCTCGAGCTCCTCCAGCTCACTAGAAGAGATGGTAAGGACCATCGTGACGAGCACCAGCCAGTTCCAAAAAGAGGGTCGAGAAGAGCTTAATTCTCACAAGGTCGAGCTGCAGAATCTGAACAAGCAGCTGACACAGATGGCGGTGTCTATCAGTAAGATTGAGAGCAAGAGCTCGGGGAAGCTTCCTTCCCAAACTACAGTCAACTCATGTGAAAACGTGAGTGCTATTCAGCTGCGCAGTGGGAAATCACTTTCCATTAGAGCTGTGAAGGAAGCTACGGACAGTCTGAACAAGTCCGCCCCGCCTGCTCCTGAGATTCAGATTGAGAAAAAAGATGAGAAGGTCAGTGTACCTGAGGATGTTACCAGAGCGCCATTCCCAAGTCGGCTTGTTAAGCCTACTTTGGAGACTGAGGATGCGAAGGTCCTTCGAACCTTCCAAAAGGTGGTGGTCAACATCCCACTTCTTGAGGCCGTAAGCCAAGTGCCGAAATACGCCAAGTTTCTCAAGAAGTGGTGCACGAGTAAAAGAATGTCAAGAAAATGTGACGAGACGAAGAAAGAAACCGTCTCCGCAATCTTCCAAGGTAATCTTCCCCCGAAGTGCATCGATCCTGGTATGTTTACTATCTCATGCACTATCGGTACTAAATTCATTGAAAATGCCATGTTAGATCTCGGCGCCTCAATTAATGTCATGTCTTATGATGTTTTTAAAGAACTTGAATTGTGTACTTTAATTGAGTCCAATATAGTTGTCCAACTAGCCGATCGATCTTATGTGCATCCTTTAGGGTAGATTGAGGATATTTTAGTCAAAGTTAAGGACTTACTGTTTCCATGCGATTTCTATGTGCTGAACATGAATGAAAATTCTTCGCATGTTTCCTCTTCTATTTTATTAGGCCGCCCATTTATGAAGACCGCTAAGGTCAAAATAGATGTTGATAGGGGTGCCTTATCTGTAGAATTTGATGGAATGGTGAATGAATTTATTATAAATGCATCGAAGTCGTCTGTTAATGCTGAGAATGTATCTGTGATTGAGCATGATGAGAATGAGAGTCTACCCTCGCGCTTGAGGGATGGTTCCCATGACTCAGTTAGAAAATCTGATTTGAATTTGTTTGATTATAATGCTGATTTTTGCACTAACAATTCTGATATTCACGTGCTTGAAGCACGAACAGTGCAAATGGTTTCAAATTTTGAATGCAGGAAAAGTGTGGACGTGGACACGTCTGGATCGTCCCCCGCACTTACAGACTATGGATGAGTCTGTGGAGAGAATACAGTCGAGCAACCGACTTTAAAAATTCTGCGCTTCTCGGAGGCACCCGAGTGATGGACTGTTTTTATGCTTTAGTTTAGTTTAGTTGCTTTTTAGATTAACTTAGTTTTAATTAGCTTGCTGTTTTTTGTTAGGAATTGAGGAAGAGAAGACAATTTTGGGCTCTGATGCTTTTGTGCGCCGCTTCCTCGCCCTCGCCAGCTTCACAAAGAGTCAGGGAAGTGTACCTCTTCTTCCCTTTTTACTTTGTTTTATCTGACTGATTGGCATTGAGGACAATGCCATATTTTGAAGTTGGGGGTGGAGTTGGTCTGGTGGATACGCATGTCTAGTTTGTTGAGAAGTGCTATATTGATATTGAACTGCTTGAGACTCTGTTTACTGTTTTCTGACGATGATAGCCTAGGAAATGCATGTTGGAAATTTGAGCATGTTCGTAATCGAGTTTTTGCATGAGTTTTGCGTTTATTAGGTTCATGTCAAAAATTTTAAAATTTTTTCTGTTGCTCCCTCGCACTTGTCGCGCACTTAGCAATCTCTTCCTAGATTCCGTAGGCTTTGTAAAATGCATGTTGCACTAATTCTCGTTGTCACCCCGAAAGGCACCCTTAGGTAGCTTGTTGCATGAGAGTTGGTAGTTGGTTAATTGAGAAAGCATGTGCTTAGCCTAATAAAAAAAAATATAGAAAAGCATGTTTGATAGAAAATTTCTCTCGAGGCGCTCCTCCTTCTCTGTAGCGCTAAAGAAGTGAGCGTTAGTCCTTAAAAACGTGAAGCTTTGGCCAAAGTTTGACGTGTTAGGCAACTCGAGGTGGAAAGAAAAAGAAATAAAAAGTGGGTTCAAAGAACCTTAAGAAAGAGTACAAAGTGCTCGTAAAAAGAAAAAAAAAAGAATGAGAAAAAATAATTAGGTCTCTTAATTTGCTTCTCTCTCTCGTGTAAGTCAAGTGTAGCTATTCTTAAACGCTAGAAGTAGGGGGAAAACGGGATGTGTGTTGCATGTTGTTTTTCTGGGTTTACGTGAGTTTAGGAGTGGTTGGCTAGCACACACACACGTTAGGGGGCAAGAGTTAATTTTTGATATGTCCTAGTTAATGCATGAACAAAATGCTTCCATGATTATGTTGTGTTTAAGTTTTCAATATGCATGGAGGTTTGAGTTAGTTGCATGTAGGCGCGTCCTTAGAGTCAATGTCTTTGTAGTGCTTGCTCGAGGACTAGCAATGTTTAAGTTGGGGGTGTTTGATAACTCCATTTTGGAGCTATTAAATACTTCCTAATTATAGCTTAAGTCCGCTTTTAATTGATTAATATATCTCGTTTGTAGGAGAAATGCGGCAAAGAGCTCGTGCGTCCGTTGGGCCCGTTCGAGTGCTTAAATTGGAGTTTTAGCGCCCCGAGAATGCGTCGGGAAAGGGGAAGTTGTTCCGTGAAGAAACGGGCCAAAACTGCCTAGGAGAGGCAAAGTTCCAGCCCCCAAACCCGAGAGCCAGCGTCGAGCTATAGCGTCGAGACGCTGGAAAAACCCGAGAGCAAGCGTCGAGTGATAGCGTCGAGACGCTAGCTCGACGCTGCCCTGGCGTCGAGACCCTGCTGATGGAGTGACATGCGCAGCGGAAGGCGATTTCGGACCGATGAAACTCTAATTTCATCAATTTAACAAATAGAAAACATGCTCTTAAAGCGGAAAGAAGAAAAATAGAAAACATACCCTTCGAGTTCTAATTTTCTTCGCGTTCCGCCGGCCGTTTTTCGTTACGAACTCTTCAAGTCTTTTCTCACGAACGCACCGAGGACCACCCGAGGTAGTCCCGCTATCCTCAGCGCCGAGCAACGGAGTTGTGGGACTCCAAAGCAAAGAGGAAAGAAAAAAGAAGAAGAAGAAAGAAAATGGAAAAATGGGTTATTTGTATACAGAACCGAAACCTTCAAAAACTTCTAAAGTTTTCAAAAACTTCAACCATATCTCTGTATACCCAAATAGGCATTAGCCATTATATATATAACAAGATGGAATACCACGTGGTTTACATGCATAATGCATGTAAACCTTTATATATATATATATATATATATATATATTATTATTATTTAATAAAATTAATTTTAAATAATAATAAATATTTTATTTATTAAACTTTTTAATAAATAAAAATATATATTTATATTAATTAATTAAACCTTTTAATTAATTAACATTATTTAATTCAATATCAAATATTAATTAAATAATATGACTAAGCCCGGTTTTACGAAAACCGTTTTTTTGAACATGAATCTTATTCATGTTTTAGACCATTCCCATATTTGAATCATATTTAAATATGTCCATCTTCTTTCCTCAACCTGAATTTGAACAATTCAAATTCTTTTCCTTTTTCTTTTCTCGTACATTGTTGCACGGCGTTATCCAAGCTAGCCAGGAGAACCTAAAGGACCTACAGGTCATGAGCTCCAACGATACGAGATTATCCGGTCAAAACTCTTTTAACCGAACTAATCAACATTCGTTAACCCCCGGAGACTCCACTATAGTCCGAGGGTTGCACTCTCCTCACTGTAGATATATTATGTCCTCTTGATATAACCATCATGGGTAAGTCGATCCTTCACAGGTGTCCGTTATCACAGCTAGGTCTTTTAAACCGTTTAACCTATGTGATACCTCTTGTTCCTTAAGTACCACTGACACCTCTAATGAACATTTAATCTGTGATCCAATCATCAGATCAGAATCCTCTTCACACAGAAGAGGATGAGGCCTCATGTTCAAGCCCCGGAGTCAGCTATTAAGGGAACACCTATCTACTAGACCCTAAAGAGGGTAGGAGTGAATTCCATCTTGCTACACTATGTCCCCAGCTACCTATTCGAGTTTATCCCCAAGTTGGTAGGCTTATTGAGCGGGCGACCTGCCACTCTCACCCATACAAGTCTAAGGATACTCTCGAATAAGCAGGAGTTCATAGCAAGCTCAGGATTAAGAACGAGTTACCTTAGGTCATCAAAAGAGATAAAGTGGGTCTCACCAGTAAACGGTGTTATAAAGAGAAAGCGACTTTATCGTGGTTCTGTCTAATGCAAACTCATTGCATAGGACGCCCCCGCTCGCACATCTCCATGTGAAACGATTCGGATCACATCGTTTTGTACAATACAAAGCGAGCCGCATCCAATAGTGTTACCAGAATAAGGTACCCGACCTTATCCGTATACAATAGACCATTTTGACTGACTACTTGAGCTTGACCCACAATCATGTCATACATGAAGCTCAAGTACTCATATTCAGCCAAGGGTGTTGTTATTGGTACAGGTTAATGCAAACACGTTTCACTATATTCAATAAACACCTTTACTGAATAAACCTCAATAACTCTTTATTGCGTTAATAAACATATTACATTTACAATGTTTACAAAACACGAGTGTTAGGACATAAAACCCAACAAACTCCCACTTGGACTAACATGTCTGTGGGACGAATGCTGGTCAGAAATACAAAGTATCTCCCACTGTCCTATTTAGCAGCTCGCAACCCCAGACTCTCCAGGTGTCTCTCAAACACTTTAGCCGTGAGAGACTTTGTAAACGGATCAGCAACATTGTGCTCCGAGGCAATCTGTGTGACAATCACATCTCCTCGTTGCACTATCTCCCTGATAAGGTGATATTTCCGCTCGATGTGCTTCCCACGCTTATGACTCCGAGGTTCTTTAGAATTTGCCACAGCACCACTGTTATCACAATAAAGTGTGATGGGCAAATTCATATTTGGAACAACTTCCAAATCTGTCAAGAACTTCCTGAGCCATACTGCTTCCTTCGCTGCTTCACAAGCTGCGACGTACTCAGCCTCCATGGTGGAGTCAGCAATACAACCTTGCTTGATACTTCTCCATACTATAGCCCCTCCGTTAAGAGTGAACACTGATCCTGATGTAGATTTCCGAGAATCTATATCAGTCTGAAAATCAGAGTCAGTGTATCGTGCCAGGATCATATCCTTAGGCCCATACACGAGCACATAGTTCCTCGTTCTCCTAAGATACTTGAGGATATGTTTAACGGCGGTCCAGTGATCATATCCTGGATTAGACTGGTACCTACTGACAATTCCGACTGCAAAGCAGATGTCAGGTCTAGTGCATAACATAGCATACATCAGACTGCCAACTGCAGATGCATACGGAATCCGTCTCATGTCCTCAACCTCTTGAGGTGTCTTAGGAGACTGTTCCTTAGACAAATGAATTCCATGCCTAAACGGCAGCGAACCTTTCTTGGAATTCTGCATCGAATATCTAGATAACACTTTATCTATATAAGATGCCTGAGACAGTGTTAGCGTTCTGTTCTTGCGATTCCTTACTATCTGAATCCCAAGAATAAACTGAGCCTCTCCCAAATCTTTCATTTGGAATTGGGTTGCTAGCCACAGTTTTACGTCAGTAAGAACCCCTACCTCATTCCCAATGAGTAGTATGTCGTCTACATACAAGACTAAGAAAGTTACAGCCTTATTGACAATCTTCTTGTAAACACAAGGCTCGTCAATATTCTGTTCAAAGCCATAAGATTTGATCGCAGTATCAAACCTTATATTCCAGGATCTAGATGCCTGTTTCAACCCATAAATGGATCGATTCAGCTTGCAAACCTTTTGCTCTTGACCCTGAATTATGAACCCCTCTGGTTGGACCATATAGATACTCTCTTCAAGATTGCCATTCAGAAAGGCAGTCTTGACATCCATTTGCCAGATTTCATAATCATAAAATGCGGCAATGGACAAGAGTATTCTAATCGACTTTAACATGGCAACAGGAGAAAAGGTTTCTTCATAGTCCACCCCTTCTCGCTGGGTAAAACCCTTTGCCACAAGCCGGGCCTTAAAGGTTTGCACCTTACCGGCCTGGTCTCGTTTCCTCTTGTAGATCCACTTGCAACCGATGGGTCTTTCACCATCTGGTTGATCTACAAGACTCCAGACCGAATTGAAGTACATAGACTCCATTTCGAGGTCCATGGCTTTGAGCCACTAATCCTTGTCTACATTTGTCATTGCCTGTTTAAAGGTCAATGGATCCTCAATTCCATCATCAGGTATGACGAATTGAGTCTCAGACAAGCCAATGTAGCGGTCGGGTTGTCTCACATCCCTCCCACTGCGTCGAGGCTCTCTCAACTCTTGAGAAGGACTAGCCTGATCAACAACTCTTGTTGATCCCTCTGTAGCTTCCCTAGATAATTCGGACAAAACTATTTTGCTCGAAGGTTGATGATCTCTCATGTGGTCCTCCTCTAAGAACGTGGCATTAGTCGACACTAATACCTTGTTCTCTCGAGGATCGTAAAAGTAACCACCAAACGTTTCTTTGGGATAACCTACAAATAGGCACAATTTTGAACGATGTTCCAATTTCTTTGGTCCGGATACCAGCACGTGTGCTGGACATCCCCAAATTCTGAAGTGACGTAAACTACCTTTACGCCTGCTTCATAGCTCATAAGGTGTTTCAGAAACACTCTTAGAGGGAACCATGTTCAAAATATATACTGCAGTCTCTACTGCATGTCCCCAAAACGAACTAGGCAGCTGAGCATAGCTCATCATAGAACGAACCATGTCTAACAGGGTTCTATTTCTCCTTTCAGATACACCGTTCTGCTGCGGTGTTCCGGGCGCTGAGAGTTGAGATACGATTCCATGTTCTATCATATAGTCCTGGAATCTAGTATCCATATACTCTCCACCACGATCACATCGGAGTGTTTTTATCGATTTACCTAGTTTGTTTTCAACCTCTGCCTTATACTCAATGAACTTTTCAAGAGTTTCGGACTTACGATGCATTAGGTAAAGATAGCCGTACCTAGAATAATCGTCAATGAAGCTGACGAAATATTCATACCCTCCTCGTGCTTTGACATTCAAAGGACCGCAGAGATCCGAATGCACGATTTCTAGAGGTTCTTTTGACCTATAACCTTTTCCAGTAAAAGGTCGTTTGGTCATCTTGCCCTCAAGACATGACTCACAAGGCGGTAAAGAGTTGTCCTCTGAATGATTTAGGAGACCGCTTTTAACCAACCTCCCAATCCTATTGAGATTAATGTGACCAAGTCTCAAGTGCCAAAGATAGGTACTAGGAGAAAGCTTCTGCCTCTTGGTTTGAGTTTCAGCTGTTTTAAACATTTCGGTGTTCAAAATAGCTTGAACCTCTGTCGGTCTTAACACATATAAGTTGTTCTCAAGTTTAGCAGAACAAATCTGTACACCTCTTTTGCTAATGATAGCTTTATTATCAGCAAAAGATACTTTATACATTTGTTCTAATAAACAAGCTATAGAGACTAGGTTCCTCTTGAAGCTAGGAACCAATAGCACATTTTCCAATAAAATGAAACTATCTCTATAGGACAACTTAACAGTTCCCACTGCTTTAGCTGAGACAACCTCTCCAGTACCAACTCTGAGAGTTATCTCATCTTTAGCTAGCGGCTGCCAGGAACTAGTTTCCTGAAACGAAGAACAAACGTGATTAGTGGCTCCTGAATCAAGGATCCAGGCATGACTATCATTTTCCACTAAACACGTTTCTACAACAAGCAAATCATATTTACTTTGTTGTTTCTTCTCAGCAGGACTCATTACTGAGCTGGGAAGAGGACAATCCTCTGTTAAGACAGACCTAAGATCATCACGAACAAGAATCATATTCGAGTTCGTTTTCCAGGTCTCGTATTTTTCGCCAGTTAACTTAACCGAAGCTAATACGTTTTTAAATGAGCTAGACATGCTGAAAAGAAATGTAAATCTATTAGTGAAACGGTTTTAACCTATTTAAACCAATCAGAAAATTAGCAGTAAATAAAGTACCCAAACTCTTTATTTACATGCAACAATATTTTAGTGAGTTAGAATGGTTGCTACCGACTGGTAGTCAAGCATTCATTCACTAAACCAAGACATTCTTGACTAAATGCTAACACCAGAATAACTCTTATTCCTATAGCATCTTAGTTATCGTTTTTGGTCAAGATTTACTAACATCTTAGCAAATCTGCAAGTGTGACCCTCCATTTTTAGAACGCACAGGACGGCCCCAACAACGCAACCGACTGGAATGACAAAGTTGGGAATGGCCCTATGTTTCTTTATCCATAACAGGTGACTGACTTGTTCGACCCCCATGAAACGACCCTCCGACTGGATTGGTGCCTCCTAGGGTCACCTTGCAGGCTGAACATGGGAATCTCACGGTTCAATCCAATGGAGGAGACCGTAGGAAATACTGACGTACTTCCTTCTCCCACTTACTATAGATACTTACTCCATTCACCTTGCTATTGAAAGTTGCAAACACCACCCGACTGGAGATGCCTCTAATGGCATCATGAGGCCCTGCAAAATTCTCACTTTGTGAACTTTAGGGAGTGCGTAGTAGGAGAGGGATATATCATATATTCCTTCTCAACACATCTACTAAGTATCGTGTTCGGTTTTAGGGTAAAATTACTCAGGTTTTATCCGGCTAAGAAATTAAAACCTTAAGTCTAGGTAAACTTTTTACCTGAGATGTCTAGGTTATTAACAAGTTTAATTAACCTCATACCTCTCGCGCACGCTCATAAAACCGGGTTAACTTTACTCAAGTACCGGATCGTCCCCAGGTAGGAGGTGTTCCGTAAACCGTCAGCTTAAATACCTCCAACCTCGAACAGGATTTCACCGGGTGAGTTTCTCATAACCTTAGTATTTACGAGATAACGACCTATTCATCTAATGAACCAGACGTCTCATTTAACCCTAAATGAACATGCGTTTCTTTGTTATAGATTTTAAAAGTCTATCCAATTTTACAACGCTTGCAAAAACTTAGACATACTATAACAACTCTCTACATGCTTCTCAAACATGCAACACTAAGGCATGACAAATTGAATGCTTAACTTCATAATTAATATAACACTTATACTAATTATGTTCTTAAACATACAACTCCTAATTCATAAATTAATATAACACTTATATCAATTCTCATGAATTAAGCATGCATCCTATACATTATAACACTTATAACAAACAATATGCAACTAAAAAATTAGAAGTCTAATTTCATAATTAATATAACAATTATATCAATTAATCAATTAAGCAAACAACATCTAATTCATGAATTAATATAACTCTTATATTAATACTCATGAATTCTTTAAATTGCATATTATATATTATAACACTTATAACATATTTTCAATGCATGGAGCATGCTTCCTACGGTGGGATTTTAAATCTATATGGCATACGTTATGCACATACAAACATGAAATTTTAATTAAAACATACATTCGCAATGCATAATTAATTAAACACACTAAAGTGGATCGATTTTGGCATTTAACAAGCAATAACTAATTTATTACAAGCTTGAACAACAAGCTAAGTCTTGAGCGGACTTCGAACTCTTCGCACCGCCTTTGACAAACTTGCTTCCTCCGAACGCTTCGGCCAATTTCTCTTCGAGCTTCTCTTCGAATTGCCTAGAACGAGTTTGAACTTATACCGAACATTTCGGCGAGCTCAAAACTCGAGCTTCTTTCACAAAGAAACCTATATGGAGTCTAATGACTCTAAAAATACAGACTCTTCAGCACACATTAAAGCCCATACATTCTCGGGCAATTACAAATAAGGAAATTCAAAAGAAACTATGCCAAAATCGATATTCACTTTAGACGCCAATTCAGAAACAATTTCTAAATTAAAATACCCACCAACTTAAATTGATGCAAATTGAGTTAATCACAAAATCGCTCTGATACCAATTGATGGAGCGACATGCGCAGCGGAAGGCGATTTCGGACCGATGAAACTCTAATTTCATCAATTTAACAAATAGAAAACATGCTCTTAAAGCGGAAAGAAGAAAAATAGAAAACATACCCTTCGAGTTCTAATTTTCTTCGCGTTCCGCCGGCCGTTTTTCGTTACGAACTCTTCAAGTCTTTTCTCACGAACGCACCGAGGACCACCCGAGGTAGTCCCGCTATCCTCAGCGCCGAGCAACGGAGTTGTGGGACTCCAAAGCAAAGAGGAAAGAAAAAAGAAGAAGAAGAAAGAAAATGGAAAAATGGGTTATTTGTATACAGAACCGAAACCTTCAAAAACTTCAACCATATCTCTGTATACCCAAATAGGCATTAGCCATTATATATATAACAAGATGGAATACCACGTGGTTTACATGCATAATGCATGTAAACCTTTATATATATATATATATATATATATATATATATTATTATTATTATTTAATAAAATTAATTTTAAATAATAATAAATATTTTATTTATTAAACTTTTTAATAAATAAAAATATATATTTATATTAATTAATTAAACCTTTTAATTAATTAACATTATTTAATTCAATATCAAATATTAATTAAATAATATGACTAAGCCCGGTTTTACGAAAACCGTTTTTTTGAACATGAATCTTATTCATGTTTTAGACCATTCCCATATTTGAATCATATTTAAATATGTCCATCTTCTTTCCTCAACCTGAATTTGAACAATTCAAATTCTTTTCCTTTTTCTTTTCTCGTACATTGTTGCACGGCGTTATCCAAGCTAGCCAGGAGAACCTAAAGGACCTACAGGTCATGAGCTCCAACGATACGAGATTATCCGGTCAAAACTCTTTTAACCGAACTAATCAACATTCGTTAACCCCCGGAGACTTCACTATAGTCCGAGGGTTGCACTCTCCTCACTGTAGATATATTATGTCCTCTTGATATAACCATCATGGGTAAGTCGATCCTTCACAGGTGTCCGTTATCACAGCTAGGTCTTTTAAACCGTTTAACCTCTGTGATACCTCTTGTTCCTTAAGTACCACTGACACCTCTAATGAACATTTAATCTGTGATCCAATCATCAGATCAGAATCCTCTTCACACAGAAGAGGATGAGGCCTCATGTTCAAGCCCCGGAGTCAGCTATTAAGGGAACACCTATCTACTAGACCCTAAAGAGGGTAGGAGTGAATTCCATCTTGCTACACTATGTCCCCAGCTACCTATTCGAGTTTATCCCCAAGTTGGTAGGCTTATTGAGCGGGCGACCTGCCACTCTCACCCATACAAGTCTAAGGATACTCTCGAATAAGCAGGAGTTCATAGCAAGCTCAGGATTAAGAACGAGTTACCTTAGGTCATCAAAAGAGATAAAGTGGGTCTCACCAGTAAACGGTGTTATAAAGAGAAAGCGACTTTATCGTGGTTCTGTCTAATGCAAACTCATTGCATAGGACGCCCCCGCTCGCACATCTCCATGTGAAACGATTCGGATCACATCGTTTTGTACAATACAAAGCGAGCCGCATCCAATAGTGTTACCAGAATAAGGTACCCGACCTTATCCGTATACAATAGACCATTTTGACTGACTACTTGAGCTTGACCCACAATCATGTCATACATGAAGCTCAAGTACTCATATTCAGCCAAGGGTGTTGTTATTGGTACAGGTTAATGCAAACACGTTTCACTATATTCAATAAACACCTTTACTGAATAAACCTCAATAACTCTTTATTGCGTTAATAAACATATTACATTTACAATGTTTACAAAACACGAGTGTTAGGACATAAAACCCAACACCTGCTTGGCGTCGAGACGCTCCGGAGGAGGCGCGCGCAGAAAATTTATCGGGGCAGCGTCGCAATGCTGACCCAGCGTCGCGACGCCATCGCGAGCGCGCGGATTACTTAGGGCACAGCGTCGAGACGCTGGCCTAGCGTCTCGACGCTACGACGATTACAACAGCTTATTAGGACGATTTTCTGCACATTTGAGGGGGATCTTCTTCACCATTTTGGGGGCTCTTCATCTTCTTCTTCCTCTATATTTTTCTGTATTTCTCTTGGAGCTCCGCCATTCCTTCCATGGCCGTCGTTGGAGCGGGATTGACAAACCGCGCCATGAGCGGCTAAGGTAAGGGTGAACGGTTTGGGAATGGTTTAGGGAGATTTTGTTAGATAATTTGGTTCTGATAATTTACGTTTTGATGATGCATATTGGTTCTGTTTATTAGCATTTATCTACTTTGCTTAATCCAACGCGCATGTTAAACTACGACGATTGACACTCGAGTAATTTGCATGTTGTGTATGTTAATGAGTAGCGATGTCGTGCCTCTCACTGCTCGACTAAGTAACACAGGTAGATAAAACTAAATCGAAGTATCTGGTCGGGTAGGATAATTGTTGATTGCATACGGCGTTTGCGGGCAATCTACTAGCAATTAGAATTCACGCTTGAATGTTCGTCGCGGTTAGCTAGTGACTGTCTAGATTTATCTTAGGGCTGATCACCTTAATGTAATTCTGGATAACGTATAATTGGAACTGTGTGGTCTGATTAAAATCCATGGAGTCGGCTACATTGGGGCTTCTCTGGTAGTCGTCCGCGTGCATAATAAGCTGATTACCATTAATTTAGCATTAAATGATGAACCTAAATTGTTTAACAATTGATCCCGAAACTCCCAAACCGTGCACGCGTTTTCTACTTGTTATTCTTTCTTCCGTTAGCACTTTATTATTATTTCCCTTGCATGCTTAAAATCCCCCGGTTACGAAAATCAATCAATTAATTAAATCCCAATTTCATTAGTAATTTCAATCTACCTATTCCTTGGATCGACCTTGTTACCACTGGCTGCAAAGCCTTGGTCATAGGCTTATAAATTACATTTTGGCAAGCCTCGACAGCTTGAGTTTATATTGATAGTTCAAAAATATCGATACCACCCCTCTGCTGGGCTATCAGGGCTGACTTCCCTCAAAGGAGAGAAGACCTCATCTTCCTCAGCCGCCTCTTCGCTCGACACTGATTCTTGATACTCTTCAATCGGGGCTTCAGGCTCTGGCGTCTGCGAAGATGGAGATGCCTCAGGGCTTTGTGAAGGTGGAGATGGCTCAGGGCTCTATGGAGGTGGAGATGGCTCGGGGCTTTGTCTGGCGGTCTCGTAGGATGGACGGCCACTCCCTTGACTCTCCTCAGTGGGAGTCTTGTCCTTGATCGGTGCGTCCCCGACCGCCATCTTCCACTTCCTTTTCTTGGGTGTACCCACTGGTTCAGATGGACCAGCAGGGATTTCAGTCACCACCTTCCACTTCTTCTTGCGTACTGGAAGCTTAGATGGTCGGTCGGGTTGTGTAGCTTCGGCATCTGCCAAGGCAAGTAGTGCCTCTCTCGCAGCTTCCTCTGCGTCAGGTGACTTCTTCTTGGAGGCAGATCGCTCAGCTCGTGTAAGCACCATTGTCGAATAGGAGAGATCTGAAGGTAGGAGTTGCAGAGGAAGAAGAAGAGTGATTTCTTGAAGTCCAACGAATGAAGGAAGCGTAGGGGGCACAGCTGACTTAACGGCTATTTGTAATCAAGTGAATCCCAACGGCTCTTTCTGTTGCGGTTTCAGCAAATCCCCCGCAATTAAATGGCCGTTGAGGATTTTCTTGATTTAAATCCCAAGATTCTCACAACTCAATCTTTGATTCGGCCCGATTTCTTCCTCGATTCTTTACCCTTGATTCATCTCCTTGATTTCCTCTTTTGATCCCCTATTAAAACGTACAAAATTAACATCAAATTCGTAATACAAATCACGCTTAAACACACAAAATAAAAATCGAAGAAATACAAAACAACAAAAAAAACTAAGGCATAGCCTCGTATGGACGAGCACAGTAATCACTCGTCCCCTCTTGGTTTTATTTTCAAGCTTCAGATAAGAGGAAGGCCGAGAGTGTCTTCACATCTCCCTCCTCGTAGTAATGTTTCAATCGTGCACCATTGACCATAAACGGTTGCCCATTCTGCAGGTTCCTAATCTCAATTGCACCATGAACAAACACGTTAGTTATAACGAAAGGACCTGACCATCTGGACTTAAGTTTGCCTTGAAATAATCTCAACCTTGAGTTAAATAACAAGACATGCTGGCCTTTCTTAAAGTCCTTAATCCTAAGTCTACTATCATGCCAAATTTTAGTCTTTTCCTTATACATTTTGGCATTTTCATAGGACATATGTCTCAGCTCATCGAGCTCATGTAATTGCAGAGACCGCAATGTTCCCGCATCGGTCACGCAATAATCCAGCTCTTTTAAGGCCCAAAATGCTTTGATTTCCAATTCGAATGGTAAGTGACATGCTTTGCCATACACAAGTCTATAAGGAGACATACCTAGGGGTGTCTTATATGCAGTCCTATATGCCCAAAGTGCATCCTCTAACTTAAAGGACCAATCTTTCCTATTGGGTTTGACCACTTTTTGGAGTATGTTTTTAATCTCCCTATTTGATATTTTAGCTTGTCCATTCGAATGTGGGTGATAAGGGGTGGCTACTCTATGTCTAACATTGTATTTAGCCAATACTTTCTCCATAGCTTTATTAATAAAGTGCGTCCCTTCATCACTAATTATAGCTCGGGGTGTACCAAACCTAGTAAAGATATGCCTATTAAGGAACTTAATGACTGTTTTGGCATCATTTGTTGGACATGCTATGGCTTCTACCCATTTAGATACATAGTCTACAGCTACAAGTATGTAAAGGTTACCTGCTGATGGGGAAATGGTCCCATGAAGTCAATGCCCCACACATCAAAGAGCTCCAACTCTAAGATGTAAGTGAGAGGCATCTCATCCTTTCGACTGAGGTTACCTGTTCTCTGGCATTCATCGCAGCTGTGTGCATGGTCGTGGGCATCTTTGAAGATCGTGGGCCAATAGTAGCCACTCTGGAACACCTTTGCAGCTGTTCTTTGGCCACCAAAGTGTCCACCATAGGGAGATGTATGGCAGTGCTGCAGCACAGACTTCGCTTCAGCAGCTGACACACACTTCCTCAGTAAACCATCTGCACATGTCTTGTAGAGTGTAGGATCGTCCCAGATGAACTTCCTAGCCTCATGTAGAAACCTCTTCTTCTCTTGTCCCCCCTTGAAAGTTGGTAGTACCTGCGAGGCAAGGAAGTTAGCAATATCAGCAAACCAAGGTTCCTCATCGTTATCACGATGGGCTAACACAAAGACAGTTCATCGATAAAGGCATCAGAAATTGCGGTTTCCGCAATTTTATCGCAATTATGCCACAATCTAGAAAGATGATCCGCAACTACATTTTCGCATCCTTTCTTATCTCTAATGTCTAGATCAAACTCTTGCAGCAACAACACCCATCTAATTAACCTAGGCTTAGCATCAGCTTTCCTCATAAGGTATTTTAGTGCAGAGTGATCAGTGTACACGATTGTTCTAGTGCTTACAATGTAATTCCTAAACTTCTCGCAGGCAAATACTACAACTAGCATTTCCTTTTCCGTGGTTGTGTAATTACATTGTGCCTCATTTAGTGTCTTACTATCATAGTATACAGGATGTGTTAGTTTGTCAATTTTTTGTCCTAGCATAACCCGTACTGCATAGTCACTCGCATCACACAACATCTCAAATGGGAGGTCCCAATTTGGTCCTACTATAATAGGTGCTTTGACTAAGGCTTCCTTAAGGGTTGTCCAGGCTAAGAAACATTCTCTTGAGAAGATGAATGGTTTATTCAGCTCTAGAAGCTCGCACAAAGGTTTAGAGATCTTTGAAAAGTTCTTAATGAACCTTCTATAGAAACCTGCGTGTCCTAGGAGACTTCTAATAGCCTTTACATTCTGAGGTTCCACTAGCTTCTCTATTATCTCAATCTTGGCCCTATCGACCTCTACTCCTGCTCTAGACACTCTATGACCTAGGACTATCCCTTCCTCCACCATAAAGTGGCATTTCTCCCAATTAAGGACTAGGTTGGTCTCCTCACACCTAGCTAGGACTTGTCCTAAGTTCTCTAAACAATTTGTAAAAGAATCACCAAAGACTGAGAAGTCATCCATAAATATCTCTATCATGGATTCATCTAAGTCAGAGAAAATGGCCAACATGCACCTTTGGAATGTTGCTGGTGCATTGCATAAGCCAAAAGGCATTCTACGAAAAGCAAACGTTCCAAAAGGGCATGTGAAGGTTGTTTTCTCCTGGTCCATAGGGTCTATGGTGATTTGGTTATATCCAGAATAACCATCTAGGAAGCAGTAATAAGCTCTACCAGCTATTCTATCTAACATCTGGTCTATAAACGATAAGGGAAAGTGATCTTTTTTTGTCTCTTTATTCAATTTTCTAAAGTCCATACAGACTCTCCATCCTGTAATAGTTCTAGTTGGAATTAGTTCATTACTCTCATTCACTACTACAGTCATCCCCCCCTTCTTAGGTACACATTGAATTGGACTCACCCACTGACTGCTAGCTATAGGGAAGATTACCCCTGCATCTAACCATTTGATTATCTCTTTTTTAACTACCTCCTTCATGGAGGGGTTCAACCTACGTTGGTGATCTACTCGGGGTGTATGCTCTTTTTCCAATAGTATCTTATGCATGCAGTAGGAAGGACTAATACCTCTAATGTCAGCAATCGTCCATGCAATAGCCTTTTTATGTTGCTTAAGCAGCAACACTAACTCAATTTCATGCTTTTCACTTAACTTGGACGAAATGATAACAGGCAAAGTATCATGCTCTCCTAGATATGCATACTTAAGATGTTCAGGCAATGGTTTTAATTCTAAGATAGGTGGATGCTCAATGGATGGTTTCAATGGATTCATGGATCTTTCAGTCAAGTCACTAGTCATACAAACATGCTGAGGTTTATCCACAGGTATATCCATTATTTCAGAAATATTTAAGTCAGTTACATCTAATTGTACATAATCATTAGCATGCTTAATCAACAGTTCATGCTCAAGTTACTCTTCCATTAGTGAATCTACTATGTCCATACTTGGACAAGATTCAGAGTCAGAAGGATACCTTAGAGCTTTAAAGACACTAAACTTAACCTCCTCATCATGAACCCTCATGGTGAGCTCACCTTTCTGGACATCGATCAGGGCCCTACCTGTGGCTAGAAACGGTCTGCCTAATAGGATGGGGACCTCCTTGTCTGCTTCATAATCCAGAATGATGAAGTCTGCAAGAAAAATGAACTTGTCAACCTTGACAAGAATATCCTCTATCTTACCCTCAGGGTAGGCTATGGATCTGTCTGCTAATTGCAAGGTGACAGTGGTAGGACGTGCTTCTCCTATTCCAAGCTGACGGAATAGTGACAGGGGCATGAGATTTATGCTGGCTCCCAGGTCACAAAGAGCTCTGCCCACGTGCTTGCCTCCCAACTCCACTGGTAAGGTGAAGGAACCAGGATCCTCCTCCTTCTTTGGTGGTTTGTTCTGGAGTATAGCACTGCACTCCTCAGTGAGATTCACTGTTTCAAATTCACCAATAATTTTCTTGTTAGTAATTATATCCTTCAAAAACTTAACATAAGAAGGCATAGATTGCAAAACCTCTACAAACGGAATATTAACATGCACTTTCTTTAAAATTTCTAAAAATTTATTAAAGTGCACTTCCTGTTCTTGTTTTTTCTTTAGCCTTCTAGGGAATGGAGGTGGTGGCACATATGTAGGCACTTCAGGTCGCCTCAGGACAGGTGGAGGCCTTGTAATTTCTTCTGGTTCCTCTATGATAGGTTCCAGCCTCACCCTTGATGTGCTTGTTGGTGGTTGACCTTGGTTTGGCAGAGAATCCAGTGGAGCACTAGACTCTTCATTCTCTACTCTCTTTGGTGTTTCTCTAGTGTTGCTCACCAATGGTCTTCCACTGCGAAGTTCAATTGCTTAAACTTGCTCTTTACCATCCCTTCTAGGTACCTCAGTGTCAGCAGGCAGTCTACCTTGGGGCCTACTCTTCAACTCATTGGCTAATTGCCCGATTTTGTTCTCTAGGCTCCTAAGGGTAGCTTGCTTACTTTGTAGAGTAGCATCATTCTTTGCAATGTACTCCTTAAGTAGATTTTCTACTGATGACCCAATTGGTTGGTTGTATGGTTTTTGATACATGGATTGGTTATTTTGGGGAGTGAAACCAGGTGTTCCACTCGGTCTTGGTTGGTTAGGAGCTTGGTTAGTGTTCTGTTGCCCACCCCAAGAAAGGTTTGGGTGGTTCCTCCAACCAGGATTGTAAGTGTTAGAGTAGGGGTTGTTCCTAGGCTGCTGTTGGCTTCCAACATAGCAGACTGAGGCTGGATTCCCAGGGCAGTATTCATACAGGTGCCCTTCCCCACAGAATCCACAGATCAGTGTCTCACCTTGACTTGTCTGTGCGCCCATTGAGATGGCTGCTGCGGTGTTGACACTGGATTGGAGATTGGTTTGAGCCATTTGTTTGACTAGGTTGGTCAGGGCATTAATTTGGGTGCTCATTGCACTAAGAGCATCCTTGTCTTGAGCTCTCCTAGGCTCTACTGGATCATCTGACCACCTACAGTGAGAGGTTGAGATATTCTCCAGGATCTCATAGGCTTCATTATAGCTTTTAGAAAGCATGGAACCACCAGCTGATGAATTCAGCACTTGCCTTGTGCTGGGGTTACATCCTTTAAAAAAAACTTCTATTTGGATACACCATGGAATGCCATGGTGTGGACATTTAAGCAAAAGGTCCTTGAACCTTGTCCAAGCTTCGTGAAGAGATTCGTTTTCAGCTTGTTTGAACTTGATTATGTCATCACGAAAGTTTGAATTCCTATCAGGTGGGAAATATTTGACTAGGAATTTTATAGTCAGATCTGTCCAATTGACAACTGATCCGGAAGGTAATGAGTTTAACCATGATAACTCCATTTTGGAGCTATTAAATACTTCCTAATTATAGCTAAAGTCCGCTTTTAATTGGTTAATATATCTCGTTTGTAGGAGAAAAGCGGCAAAGAGCTCGTGCGTCCGTCGGGCCCGTTCGAGTGCTTAAAGTGGAGTTTTAGCGCCCCGGGAGTGCATCAGGAAGAGGGGAACTTGATCCGTGAAGAAACGGGCCAAAACCGCCTAGGAGAGGCAAAGTTCAAGCCCCCAAACCTGAGAGCCAGCGTCGAGCTATAGCGTCGAGACGCTGGCTCGACGCTGGAAAAACCCGAGAGCAAGCGTCGAGTGATAGCGTCGAGACGCTAGCTCGATGCTGCCCTGGCGTCGAGACCCTGCTTGGCATCAAGACGCTCCAGAGGAGGCGCGCGCAGGAAATTTATCGGGGCAGCGTCGCGACGCCGACCCAGCGTCGCGACGCCGACCCAGCGTCGCGACGCCATCGCGAGCGCACGCGGAGTAGTTAGGGCACAGCGTCGAGATGCTGGCCTAGCGTCTCGACGCTACGACGATTACAGCAGCTTATTAGGACGATTTTCTGCACATTTGAGGGGGATCATCTTCACCAACTTTGGAGTTCTTCATCTTCTTCTTCCTCTATTTTTCTGTATTTCTCTTGGAGCTCCGCCATTGTTGGCATGCTAGTGAGCTCCACTTTCTTTGTAACTTGTAGATGATTCCTTCCATGGCCGTCGTTGGAGCGGGATTGACAAACCGCGCCATGAGCGGCTAAGGTAAGGGCGAACGGTTTGGGAATGGTTTAGGGAGATTTTGTTAGATAATTTGGTTCTGATAATTTACGTTTCGATGATGCATATTGGTTCTGTTTATTAGCATTTATCTACTTTGCTTAATCCAACGCGCATGTTAAACTACGACGATTGACACTCGAGTAATTTGCATGTTGTGTATGTTAAAGAGTAGCGATGTCGTGCCTCTCACTGCTCGACTAAGTAACACAGGTAGATAAAACTAAATCGAAGTATCGGGTAGGGTAGGATAATTGTTGATTGCATACGGCGTTTGCGAGCAATCTACTAGCAATTAGAATTCACGCTTGAATGTTCGTCGCGGTTAGCTAGTGACTGTCTAGATTTATCTTAGGGCTGATCACCTTAATGTAATTCTGGATAACGTATAATTGGAACTGTGTGGTCTGATTAAAATCCATGGAGTCGGCTACTTTGGGGCTTCTCTGGTAGTCGTCCGCGTGCATAATAAATTGATTACCATGAATTTAGCATTAAATGATGAACCTAAATTGTTTAACAATTGATCCCGAAACTCCCAAACCGTGCACACGTTTTCTACTCGTTATTCTTTCTTCCGTTAGCTTTATTATTATTTCCCTTGCATGTTTAAAAACCCCCCGTTACGAAAATCAATCAATTAATTAAATCCAAATTTCATTAGTAATTTCAATCTACCTATTCCTTGGATCGACCCTGTTACCACTGGCTCCAAAGCCTTGGTCATAGGCTTATAAATTACATTTTGGCAAGCCTCGACAGCTTGAGTTTATATTGATAGTTCAAAAATATCGATACCAAAATTGGACCTGGGAACCCCTATTGTCTTGGCAAGCCTTGCACCATTAAACCACTAATCGATTTTAAGTTATAATTAGATTAAATAATTAATGTAGTATAATCACTCAAAACGGTTAATTAATAAAATGCTCTAAAATATTCATTTAAGCTCTTAATTTAAGCAAATGCCCGATTTACCCCTTAACAATTAAATTATACAAAATATATCAGTTAAGCCCAAATAATTATTCTAATTTACAAGACTTAGGAGCAAAATATTAGCACTTTTTGAGTGTTATCAGGGGGTTAACATGGTTATCAACAGCAAATTAAGACAGGGAACGACAACTTCCCCGAACGATTTTAGTCTTCTCGTTCCTCTTCATCATCAACTCGCGAAGCCACACATGGCTGAAGGAGCTCCTCAAGGAAAGCAGGCAGTTGGCATTGGAAGTGGGCGCTAAGGGCTTCGTCCCTTGCTTTGGCATAGGTGGCCCACTGAAGCTGTTTTCGCTGCAGGTTTTCGACTTGAGCCGCTACAACACATTGCATATTCGCCAAGTTGCTCAGCTCGACCTTCATATTTCCCTTACTGCGCAGCTTCAGCTGCGTTGGCATCTCTATATGCCCCGTATACGAGAATTTCTTCTCTTCCGCCGAGACTTTGACTCCTGCAAGAAGAAACAATTTTGTAATCGTGTTAGGGAAAAACAATTGCCCTTTTTCCTTATTTGAGCACTCCTTGATTTAGTTGTAGATGAGTTCGCCAACATTTATTGTGAATCCCTTCATTATGGCATATAACAGGAGGGTGCGGTTCCGGTTAATAGTAGTTTCGTCGGTAACCGGCAGCAGGTGCCTCTTCAGCAGCGCAAACCACACGCTGGCCTTATCCTTCAAATGAGAGTTCAACAAGGTATGTTTTCCTTGCTTGGATACTGACCCTTGAGCCTGTGGGTTTCCAACTTTGTTCAGGGCGGCCTCTGATAACTCCATTTTGGAGCTATTAAATACTTCCTAATTATAGCCTAAGTCCGCTTTTAATTGATTAATATATCTCGTTTGTAGGAGAAAAGCGGCAAATAGCTCGTGCGTCCGTTGGGCCCGTTCGAGTGCTTAAAGTGGAGTTTTAATGCCCCGGGAATGCGTCGGAAAAGGGGAAGTTGATCCGTGAAGAAACGGGCCAAATCTGCCTAGGAGAGGCAAAGTTCCAGCCCCCAAACCCGAAAGCCAGCGTCGAGCTATAGCGTCGAGACGCTGGCTCGACGCTGGAAAAACCCGAGAGCAAGCGTCGAGTGATAGCGTCGAGACGCTAGCTCGACGCTACCCTGGCGTCGAGACGCTTTGGAGGAGGCGCGCGCAGGAAAATCATCGGGGCAGCGTCGCGACGCCATCGAAGGCGCGCGCGGAAAACTTAGGGCACAGCATCGAGATGCTGGCCTAGCGTCTCGACGCTACGACGACTGCAGCTTCTGTTTAAAGACGATTTCTGCACATTTTTGAGGGGGCTCTCCACCATTTTTAGTGTTCTTCATCTTCTTCTTCTTCCTCTATTTTTTCTCTATTTTTCCTTAGAGCTCCGCCATTGTTGGCATGCTAGTGAGCTTCCATCTCTTTGTAATACGTTGATGACACCTTCCATGGCCGTTGTTGGAGCGGAATTGACATACCGCGCCATGAGCGGCTAAGGTAAGGGTGAACGGTTTGGGAATAGTTTAGGGGATTTTTTGTTAGCGATTTTGGTTCTGATAATTTACGCTTTGATTATGCATATTGGGTTCTGTTTATTTAAATTTATCTACTTTGCTTAATCCAACGCGCATGTTAGATTTCGACGATTGACACTCGAGTCATCTTGCATGTTGTGTATGTTAAAGAGTAGCGATGTCGTGCCTCTCACTGCTCGACTAAGTAACACAGGTAGATAAAACTAAATCGAAGTATCGAGTCGTGTAGGATAATTGTTGATTGCATACGGCGTTTGCGGGCAATCTACTAGCAATTAGAATTCACGCTTGAATTTTCGTCGCGGTTAGCTAGTGACTGTCTAGATTTATCTTAGGGCTGATCACCTTAACGTAATTTTGGATAACGTATAATTGGAACTGTGTGGTCTGATTAAAATCCATGGAGTCGGCTACTTTGGGGCTTCTCTGGTAGTCGTCTGTGTGCATAGTAAATTGAACACCATGAATTTATCATTAAATGATGAACCGAAATTGGCTAGTAATTAATCCCGAAACTCCCAAACCGTGCACGCGTTTTCTACTTGTTATTCTTTCTTCCGTTAGCATTTTATTATTATCTCCCTTGCATGCTAAAAACCCCCTGGTAGAGGTACTTTTAGGGTACTCCAAATTCAAGCTGTCGAGGCTTGCCAAAATACAATTTATAAACCCGATGTACACCGAGCTATTTGAAGCTTAGTGGTAACGGGGTCGATCCACAGGGAAATAAGAAATTTAATCTAACTAAGTCTAATTTGCTAGAAATAAAAGTATGCACAAATTAAAGAATGGTAATTTGGTTTGGGGGGAAGGGAGCTCCTAATATGCAATCTAACGGAAAATTAAATGACAACGTGCAAAAATTAAACGGTCGTGCTTAACTTCGAGAAATGGAATTGCTCGTTATGGATGTTCGGATCATCGATACAATTTACGCGTTAGCCATGTTCATGCACACAATTCATTTAGTTATCTCTAACTCAAATGACCCAAGGAATTAATTAGAAGCGTGCAATTCTAATTAAACTTAGCCAATAATCTATCCAAGGTAGCGACCCCTAAATCGATTACGTGTCAGTGACGGGAACATTGCAACGGCCTAATCCTAAGACTAAACCGGTTTCTCTCTTGCCTTAAGTCTAACATGAAAACGTTAATTAATTCAGTTTGCCAACTGTCACTTTGGGCCGAACTAATTAGCCATGCTTAGACCCGTGCTACCTAGCGGTATGGGCAATTATACGTCCCAACCTTTAGCCCTCTATCATGCATAGGAACTAGAGCGTCAATCTAATTTAGCTACACATGCTAGAATTGGATTAAGAACAAGCAAGAGATGCATCACATACTAATTGTCTCAACATATACAAAAGGGAAAAATCTCTCCAAACATCCAAAACTTACAAACCAAAACTCAAAATCAAGCACTTACCTCGGTTTAGCCTTCCATGGAGGTTGGATTAATCCAATCCCCCATGGAAGAGCTTGGAATCATGCACAAAGAAGGAGAAGAAGTACAAAAATGGTGGAAAAACGCCTTGGAACCGAGAGGAGAACCTTGAGGAAGAAGAAGGATCCAAGAATGGCTGCAAATCTGAAGTTTTCACGGTTTTTAAGCTCGGAGCGTCGAGACGCTAGGCCAGCGTCTCGACGCTAGGCCAGCGTCTCGACGCTGTGCCCTAAGTTGGCTGCTGCGCGCGCGGCGTCGAGCGAGCATCGAGACGCTTGCGCTCGACGCTTGCTCTCGGGTGGAACTTCAAATGTACGCTTCAGAGTTCGGGGCGTCGAGACGCTAGGCCAGCGTCTCGACGCTGTCGGCGTTGAGTGAGCGTTGAGACGCGCGCTCGACGCTGGTGCTCGTCTATCTTCGGGAATCAACGGGGCAGCGTCGAGCTAGCGTCTAGACGCTGGGGCGCACGCGGATTTGGGCGAGGCGGAGCGGTGAGGGCGCGCGGGCGCGTCTGGCCGTCTGGGCGCGGGCGTGTGGTGCGGCGGCGCGCGCGGGCGCGCGCGCGTGCTGCGTTCGTTGGGCGCTTGGGCGCTGCCCTCTCGGCTCTTAGCCCACTTTTGGGTCGTTTTGGCTCCCGAGCTCCGTTTGGCCTATCTTTTTGACCCGAACACTTCCCGAAACATGTTAAATGACCTTTTTAGCCTCGAAAATCATCAATGGACTTCCCGAGCTCTTCACCATGAAATCACCTACAAGGAAGCATTTTAATCAATATATGTCATGGTTTTAGCTAGAATTAGGGACATTAAGATAGCTCTATTTTGGAGCTATCAAAATACCCCCGACCTAAATCTTGCTAGTCCTCGAGCAAGGTATACTCTAAATAATCTCCAAAGAATCAAATGCATGCTTGGACTCTAATCTCAATGCTTGTGAAACAAGGTAGTTGTAGTAAATTCAAAACCATCAAATGCATGCAAACATTGAATTCATTTCAAAATTTAAACTCCTATTCCCTTACGTGTGTGTGTGTTTAGCACCTCTCACCCTAGCTCACGCAAGCCCGAAACAACCTTATACAGTCCTATGACTCGTTTTCCCCCTACTTATGGCGATAAGAACAGTCTAACGGCTTTTAGTGATAGGAATAGCAACAAAACAAAAGGCCTAAATTTTATTCTTTTTCTTTGAGTACTTTGTACCCATTTTTTTTCTTTTTGAACCATTTTTTTTTATTTTTCTCCAAGAGAGCCTAACACGTCAAACCAAATTTTAGCTTCACGTTTTTAAGGACTATTGCTCACTGTTGCGTGCTCAATGTGATGAAATAATAAGCAAGAAAGTAAAGAGAGCACTCAGAACATGCAAGCATACATGGTCTCACAGCAAGTAGTAAGTATATTTAATTCGTTTTTTCCACAGAGACTTATTTTTAGCTATTCACAAAGTGTTTTTGTTAAGAAAGAAGGGATGGATTTGAAGGGGTAAATTTGATTTTTAATTGTCTATTTATTACGGAATGCATAAAGGGATATAACATAAACAAATGCAAGTTGAAATTAGACCCAAAAGATTAAAGACGAACTTAATAAATGAAGAAGAAAACAGCCAAACAGAATGGTATTTAGGCAAAATTGCGAGAACCGCAATTAATCCGCAATTAACTCAACAGCAAAAGTGTGTAAAATGGCGAATTAAGGGCTACTAACGACTATCCTATAGGCATTTTAATACGATTCTCAAGCAGTAGATCAACTCTCTATACATCAAACTCACTCTATCTCATGTATCGTCCGATTCCATGCATTAAATACTTTAGTTTACTCGACTTCAAAGTAAGGTCTTAAGCATTTTGTTAAAACAGGAATGTTTAGTTTGTACTAGGGAAACGCTTATTCCTAAGCCGTTTCCTGATTACCATGAAAGGCTAGCATGATTATATGACTCTGAACTCTTACTCCTTCCAGAGGTTAGGAGTTCTTTGGACAAAATGGATGGCCAATCGAAATTGCCCGTGGGATGAAGCTTACATACAATCAATGTTTGCGTGTTAAGCTGCCTACTTGATTCACGTTTTTAGCCTATAGTTTCTGTCATTAGCATGCCCCTAGGTGATTTAGCTACTCATGGATGCAAGGTGAACAGTAATGGAAGATGAAACAGACATGCTTAGAAGAGAAATAAACTTAGAACAGGAAGCAAAAACCGTAGCAGAAAATGGGAAGTGAGAAATGCAGAAATGTACTTCGATTGCTGAAATTGTTTGACGAACAGATGAAAGCTTTAAAGTAAATAGCAACAAGGCAGAAAGCAACGAAATAAACTAATCTAGCTACTTAGGGAAAGAACAGCACGAAGCAGAAATGTAAAACAGAAAAGAAAGACAGAAAGCTTGTAAAATGGTGCTTGAAGCCTCGTCGCAATCGCCTCGAATGAAGGATCAAAAAGGACAGCCTTGCGTGGATGAATCCAATCGGGAGAGAAGAAGAATCTACTCTCCTTCCTATCAGATTATCGACTCCAGCAGCTGAGCTTCGCAAACCAACAGACGGCAAAGGAAAAACAGTGGAACAGGTGGACTGCGAGACGACTTCACGCTTTCGGATGATGATCAAACCTCCGACTTTGACCCCTTTTTATAGTAGTTTGCAGGTGCGTTTGGGCCAAGGAGAACCATCAATCTTCAACGTCATATATCAGAAATGGATGGAGGAGAAAGAACGAGTCCCTGAAATAACGGAAATTAACAGAAAAAGATCAGTCAACTTACGGTTTTCACTTGAATAATTGCGAGGACCGCAATTATTTCGCAATTCATTCGCAATGCTTATTTTTTCATTCTTTTCCTTCGGTTTTCTTCCCTTTTTCTTCCTATTGTGCATAAGTCCTAAATTAGCTACCTTCTTCTAATTCTCATATTTAAGCATAGGTTTAGGCTAAATGTTATTAAAAACACCTAAGTATGTGCATTTTCTTAAGCTAAATAGGTCCTAAATAAGTCACTTTCAGAGACTTAACACACCCCCAAACTTGAGGTTTTGCTTGTCCTCAAGCAAACTAAGGACTCACTTAGGCTGTTGTTTTATCTTCTTTAACTACTTACTGACTCCCCTATATTCTCATCTATAGCAGTGCTGTCCTGTGACACACTTCCAAGCTTAACACTAACCTCTTATCAAGCTTCTTCTGCCTTTGCCTGCCTAGCACTCCTTCTGTTTTCATTAACTCTCTACACTGATCAAATTGCTTTTGTCATATCCTGCTACTATCCCTAAGGTTTCAAATTCTGCCTAGCTTTATCTCAGACTCAGTACATGCTTCTAGTTTTTTTTCCTTATGAGCTACCTAGGATTCCTTAGAGTCATGCCAGTCTTAGTACAAAACCAGTGACAGTAGTACTTTCATAAGACCAACTAAACCCTGGCATCACTTCATTGGATATACATTCATCTTCTTAGACAAACCTAAAAGCTACAACCTTGTGCTTAGCTCATTGAGTATCAGAGTTCTTTTCAAATAGGACATCTAAGCCACAAGGTCATAACTCCTAAGCATACACTCTTCTTCCCTATTTCTCCTTTTTTCTTTTCTTACTTAGGTGAAACTTCTCCTTGGGTTGCCTTTTGATGCAATGCCACTTGTGGGTTACACACTTGGCACTGATTACTCAGCAACTTTGAGAGAAGCTCCCCTTCTATTCTATATTTTTTTTTTCTATTTATCACAATTTTTTTTTTTTCAAGGAGAAGAAGAATGCTTATGTCCTAAGGAAGAGAGGAATGTTCCTAGGCCTAGGGTGGCCTCCCCCAAACTAAAACTACTCATTGTCCCCAATGAGTGTCTGAGGTGGCACACCCCCAAACTTGTCTAAAAGCATCTAGTCTAAGGTAAAACAAAGAGAATTTAAAAGACCTAGGCATAGACAGAACATTCTAAAAGAAAATATCACAGCAGCAGAATTTGAAAAAAAACAGACAGATAAGGTCTTAAAGCTGTGCATGCTGAGCTGTTGAGAGGTTAATTTAATCTATCAAAGGGTGTCCTATGACACTCATCCAACATGCTTTAAGATAAGCTATATAAGGTAGTCATGCTAGCAACAAAAGATAGAATTTAACAGACCACAGCCTAACTAAACAGACAGTCCAAAACATGCAAACAGTCAGAAAAATTGCGGGTACCGCAATTTTTTCGCAATTGAATCCGGGCAGATATAACATTGAATCAGGCCCCTAAACATGCATTGTCCTGTTGCTTTAAGCTCAACAAAAGTAACACTAACCTAACCTACCTAGGCAGCTAACATCAGACTATACTAAACAAAAGAAAAAACATAAAACTAAACATCTAAAACAAATCAAAAATGGTCTAAAAACAGTAGAGTTCACAAGATGGTATCAGAAGCAGATTTTTTGTAATTTATTTTCTAAGGGAACAGAAGTACTCCCTTCAGTGCAATTCAAACAGCACTCAATTCTCATCATCCTCATCAGGTTGTCTGGGTCGTGGGGGCATCCATGGAGTGAGAAGATTGGTAGGGAAGTCAGGGAAAGTGCATCCAAGCTGGTCTGCAAGTTCTTTGTCCCGTGCCTGCGCATAATTGGCCCATTGAGCCATCCTTCGTTGCATATCCATTAAGCAGGCCATGGATCGGGACTGATCAGCAGCCAACCGATCCAATTCGAACTCCATGTTCCCCTTCCTCTTCAGCCTCAAGCTGGCAGGCAGCTCCAAATGGCCCGTGTACGCCATCTGCTGCTCCATGCGTTCGATGGGGACTCCTGCAAGCAAACACAATTTTGTTATAGTGTTGGGGAAGAATAATGGCCCCTTACCTTTTCTGGCACACTCAGCAATGGCTGCTGACATGATTTCCCCCACATTGACCGTGAGACCGCGCATGATGGCGTAAACTAGTAGTGATCTACTCTGGTTGATTGTCGTCTCGTGGGTCACAGGGGACAGCTTTCTCCTCACAAAGGCAAACTATACAGCTGCCTTTGCTGTCAGATTGGCACTCATTAAGGTGTGCCTCCCATTGCGTGAGACAGTCCACGCTGCTTCAGGCTGGCCAATTGTGCGAATGGCCTCTTCCAGCACTGCCTCAGTCGGCTCATCAACGATTCGTGCGTAGTCAGTGTGTCTTTGGCCTTTGAGGCCATAAGCATCGTTGATGGCCTTTGCCGAGTAGTCCACCTCTACTCCTCGCACCACCGAAAGCCCTTCCTCAGAGTTCCGAAGGTTGGCGTAGAAGTCGTAGACCATATTCGTGTAAGCCGGATTGGGTGGCCTGCACAATTCTTCCCAGCTGTGATTGATGATGCCTGCGCGCAAGAACTGCGGCAGGTCAGCAAGTCTGTCGAGGAAGCCTCGTTCGTGCAACAACTCTCTCTTCCTCAGCTCGACGCCCCTGGATTCAGCATCAGACGAGACATACCTCACAGATTGAGGCTCGTCTTCAGGGTAGAGCTTCGCCTTGCCTTTGTCTGCTGGCTTGGCGGACTCGGCAGCCTCAACCTTGAGTCTTTTGAGCGACGGCTCCGAGCTTTCTTTCTCTGATGAAGGCGCCTTCTTGGCCTTCTTCTTCTTCAACTTCTTGGATCGCTTCAAGGTTGATCTGCTGTAGGCATGCCCCCAACGTCTCTTCCATGGAATCATCCTGCTGTGCAGGCTCGTCAGGGCTATCTTCCCTTGCAGGCGAGAAGACCTCGTCCTCACCACCATCCCCACTGCCTTGAGTGGATTCCTGGTACTCCCCATAGGGGAATTCAGGGTCAGGCCGTGGAGGCGTGTGCGAAGGTGTGGCGCTCTGCTCTGCTGGAGGCGTCTGCACGGAAGTCAGTGGTGAAGACGGCGTCGCAGGGCTCTGTGCAGGCGGCGATGATGAGAGTTCTGGGCTGTGCACTGGTTCAGACGATGCGGGGCTGTGCGCCGGTGAGGCAGATGGCGTCGAACCCTTCTTGGCTGACTCGTGGGATGTACGATCAGATTCTTGACTCGCCACAGAGGGAGCCCTTGCTGTGCTTGGTTCGGCGGCCGTCTCGACACTCCACCGGCGTGTCTTGGGTGTGCCTGCTGGTTCAGAAGGTCCAGCAGGGATCTCAGTGACAACCCTCCACTTCTTCCTACGGATCGGAAGCTTGGGAAGAGGTCCGGTGCGAACAGCACCAGCATCCGCAAGGGTAAGAAGCGCTTCCCTTGCAGCTGCTTCAGCTGCGTCATCAGCCTTCTTCTTGGCTGCAGATCTTTCCGCTCGGGTGAACACCATTGTTGGGTCTTGGCGATCTTGAGAGAAGAATCAAAGATGAAGAGAATCTCAGAGTTCTTGGAATTCGGAGAATGAGAGAATCGTATCGATCGAGCGCCTTCAAACGGATATAAAGGCAACGGCTAAATCCCAACGGCTATATTTTGCGGATCCTGCAATTCCAGCGCAATTCTAGGGATATTTTTTCATCAAAATCTCAAACTTTGCTCGTCCGTATCTTGTATTTGGCTCAACCGTTTCTTGATTTTAAAAGCTGGATTTGATCTCCTTGATTCCATCTATCGATTCCCTACAAAAAGAAATAAAAACAAAATCAAATTCGCAATTAAATTCACACAACAAGACACACAAACGATAATCGGAAAATTGCAAAAAATAAACTAAGGCATTAGCCTTTACTAAACGAGCACAGTAACCACTCGTTCTCTCTCGTTTTTAACTTCATGCTTCATGTAAGAGGAAGGCCGAGAGAGTCTTCACATCCCCTTCCTCATAGTAGTGCTTCAATCTAGCACCATTGACCATAAAAGGCTGTCCTTGCTGCAAGTTCTTTATCTCTATTGCACCATGAACAAATACATTAGTAATAACAAATGGGCCCGACCATCTAGACTTAAGTTTCCCTGGAAATAGTTTCAACCGTGAATTAAACAGCAACACAAGTTGACCCTTCTTAAAGTCCTTAACTCTAAGTCTACTATCATGCCATATTTTGGTCTTTTCTTTGTACATCTTGGCATTCTCATAGGCCATATGCCTAAGCTCATCAAGCTCATGAAGCTGCAAAGACCGCAATGTCCCTGCATCCTTTATACAAAAATTCAATTCCTTCATGGCCCAGAATGCTTTGTTTTCTAACTCAAGTGGCAAATGACAAGCCTTGCCATATACCAGCCTATAAGGGGACATACCTAGAGGTGTCTTATATGCTGTTCTGTAAGCCCAAAGTGCATCCTCAAGCTTAAATGACCAGTCTGTCCTATTCGGTTTGACTACCTTTTCTAAGATGTTCTTTATTTCCCTATTGGAAATTTCAGCTTGACCATTTGAGTGTGGGTGATAGGGAGTGGCTACTCTATGTTTAATGTTATATTTAGCCAACACTTTTTCCATAGCTTTATTAATGAAGTGCGTCCCTTCATCACTAATGATAGCTCGGGGTGTTCCAAATCTAGTAAAAATGTGCCTATGCAAGAATTTAACTACTGTTTTAGCATCATTACTAGGACAAGCTATGGCTTCTACCCACTTAGACACATAGTCTACTGCTACAAGGATGTACAGGTTACCTGATGATGGTGGAAATGGTCCCATGAAATCAATGCCCCACACATCAAAGAGTTCCAACTCTAAGATGTAGGTGAGAGGCATTTCATCCTTGCGACTGAGATTACCTGTTCTTTGGCATTCATCACAGCTGTGTGCATAGGCATGTGCGTCCTTGAAGATTGTTGGCCAATAGTAGCCACTCTGAAATACCTTTGCAGCTGTTCTCTGGCCACCAAAGTGTCCACCATAAGGAGATGTGTGACAGTGCTGCAGCACAGACTTCGCTTCAGCAGCTGAAACACACTTCCTTAACAACCCATCAGCACAGGTTCTGTAAAGTGTGGGGTCATCCCAGATGAATTTCCTTGCTTCATGAAGGAACCTCTTCTTCAAGATGGAAGCTCATTCATAAACTAACCTAAGTTTTACCTAATGAAGAAATGAAATATAGATCAAATGCAAAAGAAAGTAAATGGATGATGCAAACTTAACAAAAGAAAACTTCGTTTTACTTAAAATAAGTCCCCGGCAGCGGCGCCAAAAACTTGTTGCGTGCTCAATGTGAAAAGATAATTATGCAAAAGAGTGAGAAGAGCACTTAGAACATGCAAGCATACATGGTCTCACAGCAAGTAGTAAGTATATTTAATTCGTTTTTTCCACAGAGACTCATTTTTAGTTACTCGCGAAGTGTGATTGTTAAGAGAGATGGGATGAATTTGGTGGGGTAAAATAGGTTTTTAATTAGCTAATTTATGCTGAACATGTAGAGGGATATAACATAAACAAATGCAAATTGAAATTATACTAAAAAGACAAGAGATGGAATTAATAATCGAGGAAGAAAACAGCTAAACAGAATGAAAATATGCAGAATTGCGAGGACCGCAATGTTTCCGCAATTAAATGGCAGCGAAACTGATTAAAAGGGTGAATTGGGAGCTACTAATGACTATCCTATAGGCAGTTTATTACGATTATCAAGCTTTGGATCAACTCTCTATACATCAAACTCACTCTATCTCAAGTATCGTCCGATTCCATGCATGAGAGACTCAAGTTTACTCGACTTCAAAGTAAGGTCTTAAGCATCTTGTTAAAACAGGAGTTTTTAGTTTGTACTAGGGAAACGCCTATTCCTAGGCCGTTTCCTGATTACCATGAAAGGCTAGCATGATTATATGACTCTGAACTCTTACTCCTTCCAGAGGTTAGGAGTTCTTTGGACAAAATGGATGGCCAATCGAAATTGCCCGTGGGATGAAGCTTACATACAACCAATGTTCGAATGTTAATCTGCCTACTTGACTCACGTTTTTTAGCCTATAGTTCTGTCATTAGCATGCCCCTAAGTGATTTTAGTTACTCATGGATATGTGGAGAATAGAAAAGGTAGATAAAACAGACATGCTTAGAAGGTAAATATACTTAAAACAGCAAGCCAAAGCTGTAGCAGAACCAGATGGAAACTGTAAAATGCAGAAGGATACTTCGATTACTTAAAGTGTTTGAATGACAAGGGAAGCTCTAAAAGAAATGAATTCAAGACAGACAACAACGAAATGCAGTAATTGAAATGCTAAACTAAGAACAACAATGATCAGAGATGGAAATAGGAAGAATAGAGCATAAAAACAGTAAAGGTTTGCTAGAAACTCCGTGGCAGTCGCCTCGAATGTTGATGATGAGAAGTCAGCCGTGCTTGGATGAATCCAATCGAGAGAGAAGAAGAATCTTCTCTCCTTCCTATCAGATTATCGATTCCAAATAGCTGAGACTCTAACTTCAACAGACGGCAAAGGAAAAACAGATGGAAATGGTGGACTGCACGAAGACTTCTGCGCTTCGAATGCTTACTGATCCTCCGACTTTGACCCCTTTTTATAGTAGTTTGCAGGTGCGTTTGGGCCAAGGAGAACCATCAGTCTTCAACGTCATCTATCAGAATGGATGGAGGAGAAAGAACGAATCCCTGAAAAGTCGGATCTAAACAGAAAAATGTCAGCCAACTTACGGTTTTAACTTGAATAATTGCGGCCACCGCAATTATTCCGCAATGCAGTCGCAATGGTTATTTTTTCATTCTTTTCTTCGGTTTTCACCCCTTTTTCTACCTATTGTGCATAAGTCCTATATTAGCTACCTTCTTCTAATTCTCATATTAAAGCATAGGTTTAGGCTAAATGCTCACAAAAACACCTAAATGTGTACATCTTCTTAAGCTAAATGGGTCCTAAATAAGTCACTTTCAGAGACTTAACACACCCCCAAACTTAAGGCTTTGCTTGTCCTCAAGCATACTAAGGACTTACCTAGGCTGCTGTTTTACCCTCTTCTTTAACTACTCACTAACTCCCTTATATTCTTGTCTCTAGCAGTGCTGTCCTGTGACACACTTCTAAGTTTTAGAACTAACCTCTTGTCTAGCTTCTTCTGACTTCACCTACCTACTATACCCACTGCTTTTGTTAACCCCCTACTATTGATCTAACTACTTTTATGATATCATGCTATTATCCCTAAGGCTTCAAATTCTACCAAGCTTTACTCTAGACTCAGTACATGCTTCTAGCTTATTTTCAATGTGTCTAGGATTCCTTAGAGTCATGCCAGTCTTAGTATTAACAGTGACAGTGGTACTTTTTAGAGAACAACCTAAGCCCTGGCATCACTACATTGGATATACATTCATCTCCCTAGACAAACCCAACAGTTACAACCTTGTGCTTAGCTCATTAAGGATCAGAGTTCTTTTTACATAGGACATCTAAGCCACAAGATTATAACTCCCAAGCATACATTCTTCTTCCCCTATTTCTCCTTTTTCCTTTTTTACTTAGGTGGAGCCTCTCCTTGGTTTGCCTTTTGATGCAATGCCACTTGAAAAAAACTCCCCTCTTTATTCTATTTTTTTCACTTTTTCTATTTATCACAATTATATATATTTTTTTTTTTTTTTAGGAGAAGAAGAATGCTTATGTCCTAAGGAAGAGAGGAATGTTCCTAGGCCTAGGGTGGCCTCCCCCAAACTTCAACTACTCATTGTCCCCAATGAGTGTTTGAGGTGGCACACCCCCAAACTATCCTAGAAGCATCTAGTCCAAAGAAAAACAAAGAGAATTTAACAATCCTAGGCATAGGCAAAACATTCTAAAAGCAACTATCCCAACAGCAGAAAATTTGAACATAACAGACAGGTTTAAGGTCTTATGGTTTATGCATGCTGAGCACTATTCAGAGGCAAATTTAAACTATCAAAGGGTGTCCTATGACACTCATCCAGCATGCTTCAAGATCAGCTATATAAGGTAGTCATGCTAGCAGCAAAAGATAGAATTGTAACAGATCACAGCCTAACTAAACGGACAGTCTAAAACATGCAATCAGTCACAAAAATTGCGAGAACCGCAATTATTTCGCAATACAATCTGGGCAGATTTCACATTGATGCAGGCCCCTAGCATGCTTTTTCCTGTTACTTATGCATCCTAAAAATAAAACTAAACTATCCTACCTATTCACCTAACATCAGACTAGACTAAGCAAAAGAAAAATCATAAAACTAAACATTAAAAACAGATCAAAACTGGAATCCAAAACAGCATATTATACACGATTCTATCAGAAAGCAGGAAAATTGTTTTGTTTTGTTTTCGTAAGGGATCAGTAATACTCCCTTTAGTGCACTTCAAACCAGCACTCAATCCTCATCATCTTCATCTGGTTGCCTTGGTCGTGGGGGCACCCATGGAGTTAGGAGGTTGGTGGGGAAATCCGGGAAGATGCACCCCAGTTGGTCTGCAACTTCTTTGTCCCTCGCCTGCGCATAGTTGGCCCATTGAGCCATTCTCCTCTGCATGTCCATTAAGCAGGCCATGGATAGGGACTGCTCAGCAGCCAGCCTATCCAACTCAAACTCCATATTGCCCTTTCTTCTCAGCCTCAGGTGTGCAGGCAACTCCAAATGGCCTGTGTAAGGCATCTGCTGCTCCAAGCGCTCGGTGGGAACTCCTGCAAGCAAACACAACTTCGTTATAGTGTTTGGAAAAAATAATGGTCCCTTACCCTTTTTAGCACACTCGGCTATGGCAGCAGTGATGACCTCTCCCACGTTGATCGTGAGACCTCTCATTATAGCATAAACCAGCAGCGAACGGCTCTGGTTAATTGTAGTCTCATGCGTCACTGGGGAGAGTCTTCTTCTTACGAATGAAAACCACACGGCTGCCTTAGCCGTGAGGTTGGCACTCATAAGAGTGTGCCGCCCGTTGCGTGACACTGTCCAAGAGGCTTCAGGCTGGCCAATTGTGCGAATGGCCTCTTCTAGCACAGCCTCGGTCGGCTCATCCACTATCCGTGCATAATCCGTGCGAGGTTGGCCCCTGAGACCGAATGCTTCATTGATGGCTTTGGCAGAGAAATCAACTTCCACCCCTCGGACCACAGATAGGCCATCCTCAGGGCTGATCACGTTAGCATAAAAATCATACACCATGCTCGTGTATGCCGGATTGGGAGGTCGGCAGAATTCCTCCCAGCCATGGTTGAGCACCCCTGCGCGCAAGAACTGCGGCAGGTCAGCAAGTCGATCAAGGAACCCCTTCTCGTGCAACAGGTCCCTTTTCCTCAGCGCCACACCCCTGGATTCGGCATCAGATGAGACATACCTCACTGACGGAGGGTCCTCTTCAGGGTAGAGTTTAGCCTTCCCTTGATCGGCTGGCTTGGATGATTCAGCAGCCTCCACCTTGAGGCGTTTGAGCGAAGGCTCAGCACTTTCTTCGTCTGCTGAAGGCACTTGCTTGGCCTTCTTCTTCTTCAGTTTCTTGGACTTCTTGGCCTTGCCCATCTTGGCCTTCTTCTTTTTCTTCAGCCGCGCCTTGATGTTGATCTGTTGGAGGCAAGCCCCCAACGTCTCTTCCATGGAATCGTCCTGCGGTGCAGGAACATCAGGGCTGTCCTCTCTCATTGGAGAAAAGACTTCTTCTTCCCCAGCATCTCCACTGCCTTGCGTAGACTCCTGATAATCCCCATAAGGGAATTCCGGATCATGCCGAGGGGAATTGTGCTCTGCTGATGGTGTGCGCGCAGAACTCAGTGGTGAAGATGATGGCGCAGGGCTCTGCGCTGCTGCAGGTGGCGGATCAGAACTCTGAGGTGCTGGAGACAACTCAGGGCTCTGTAAAGGCGGTGACGACTCGGTGCTTGGCACTGGTTCAGATGGCAGGGGGCTGCGCACAGGTGATTCAGACGGCAGAGGGCTGCGCACAGGGGATTCAGACGGCGACGAGCCTTCTTTGGCTGACTCGTGAGAATCACGATCAGGTTCTTGACTCTCCACAGAGGGAGTCTTGGCTGTGCTCGGTTCAGCGGCCGTTTTGACAGTCCACCGGCGTTTCTTTGGCGTGCCCACTGGCTCAGATGGGCCAGCAGGGATCTCAGTGACCACTTTCCACTTCCTCCTACGGATAGGAAGCTTGGAAAGACGGCCGGCACGTACAGCACCCTCATCAGCAAGGGCGAGAAGCGCTTCCCTCGCAGCCGCTTCAGCTGCGTCGTCGGCCTTCTTCTTGGCGGCGGATCTCTCAGCCCTAGTGGAAACCATAGTTGCTTCTTGGAGATCTTGAGAGAGGAATCAAAGGTTGAGAGAATCGCTGAAATCTTGGAGATCAAAGAATGAGAGCAGCGTACTGATCGAGCCCTCCCAACGGCTATAAATGCAACGGAAAAAATCCCAACGGCTCTTTTTGCGGATCCAGCAATTCCACCGCAATTCCAGGGATATCGTTTCATACAAATCTCCAACTTTGCGTATCCGTATCTTTTATTTGGCTCAACCAATTCTCGAATTTTAAAGCTGGATGTGATCTCCTTGATCCCCTCTTTCGATTCCCTACAAAAACAAAGAAAACAAACATCAAATACGCAATTAAAATTACACCACAAAACGTCCAAACGATCATCGAAAAAACAGAAAGAAAGAAAAAAAAAGAAAAGAAAAAAAAACTAAGGCATTGGCCTTGACTGAACGAGCACAGTAACCACTCGTTCTCTCTCGTTCTTTTTGTCATGCTTCAGTCAAGAGGAAGGCCGAGAGAGTCTTCACATCCCCTTCCTCATAGTAATGCTTCAGTCTGGCACCATTGACCATAAACGGCTGCCCTTGCTGCAAGTTTTTAATCTCTATTGCACCATGAACAAAGACATTAGTAATAATAAATGGACCCGACCATCTAGACTTTAGTTTGCCTGGAAATAACTTTAAGCGTGAGTTAAATAATAGTACAAGTTGGCCTTTCCTAAAGTCTTTGATCCTAAGCCTACTGTCATGCCATATTTTGGTCTTTTCTTTATACATTTTGGCATTCTCATAGGCCATGTGCCTAAGCTCATCAAGTTCATGGAGCTGCAAAGATCTCAGTGTCCCCGCATCCTTCACACAAAAATTCAATTCTTTCATGGCCCAAAATGCTTTATTTTCTAACTCAAGTGGCAAATGACAAGCCTTGCCATATACCAGCCTATAGGGAGACATACCTAGGGGTGTCTTATATGCTGTTCTGTAAGCCCAAAGTGCATCCTCAAGCTTAAAAGACCAGTCTTTCCTATTTGGTTTGACTACCTTCTCTAGGATGTTCTTTATTTCCCTATTGGAAATTTCAGCTTGACCATTAGAATGTGGGTGGTAGGGGGTAGCTACTCTATGTCGGATGTTATATTTAGCCAATAATTTCTCCATAGCCTTGTTAATGAAATGTGACCCCTCATCACTAATGATAGCACGAGGAGTCCCAAATCGAGTGAAAATATGCCTATGTAAGAAACTAGTGACCGTTTTAGCATCATTATTAGGACATGCCTTAGCTTCTACCCATTTGGACACGTAGTCTACTGCTACTAATATATAGAGGTTACCTGACGATGGGGGGAATGGTCCCATGAAATCAATGCCCCACACATCAAAGAGCTCCAACTCTAAGATGTAGGTGAGGGGCATCTCATCCTTACGACTCAAGTTACCTGTCCTTTGGCACTCATCACAGTTGTGGGCGTAGTCATGGGCGTCCTTGAAGATCGTTGGCCAGTAGTAGCCACTCTGAAAGACCTTAGCAGCTGTTCTCTGCCCACCAAAATGTCCCCCATAAGGAGATGAGTGACAGTGCTGCAGCACAGATTTCGCTTCAGCAGCTGAAACACATTTCCTCAACAACCCATCAGCACAAGTTCTGTAAAGTATGGGGTCATCCCAGATGAATTTCCTTACTTCATGGAGGAACCTCTTCTTCTCCTGGCCTCCCTTGAACACTGGTAATACCTGTGATGCACGAAAGTTAGCAATATCAGCGAACCATGGTTCCTCATCGTTATCACGATGGGACAAAGCAAAGACATGCTCATCTATGAAAGCATCAGAAATTGCGGACTCCGCAATTTTTTCGCAATTATGGTGCAATCGAGACAGGTGATCTGCAACCACATTCTCACAACCTTTCTTGTCCCGAATATCTAAATCAAATTCTTGCAGCAATAACACCCACCTAATCAGTCTAGGCTTAGCATCAGCCTTTCTCATCAGATATTTTAAAGCAGAATGGTCAGTATATACAATGGTCCTAGTGCCTACAATATAATTTCTAAATTTTTCGCAAGCAAATACTACAGCAAGCATCTCTTTTTCTGTAGTTGTATAATTACATTGGGCCTCATTCAAGGTTTTACTGGCATAGTAGACAGGATGTGTCAGCTTGTCAATTTTCTGTCCTAACATGACTCCAACGGCATAGTCACTGGCATCACATAGCATCTCAAATGGGAGATCCCAATTTGGTCCAACTATAATAGGCGCTGTGACTAGTGCCTCTTTAAGGGATTTCCAAGCTACTACACACTCCTCAGAGAAGATAAAAGGCTTGTTTAGCTCTAGAAGCTCGCACAGAGGCTTGGCTATCTTAGAAAAGTCCTTGATGAACCTTCTGTAAAAACCAGCATGTCCTAGGAAGCTTCTAATGCCTTTGACATTTTGGGGCTCTACTAACTTCTCTATAATCTCTATTTTGGCCCTATCCACTTCCACACCTGCCCTTGACACTCGATGTCCTAAAACAATCCCTTCATCTACCATAAAATGGCACTTTTCCCAATTCAGGACTAGGTTGGTCTCCTCACACCTAGCCAGGACTTGTCCTAGGTTGTCTAGACAGATTTTAAATGAATCCCCAAAGACTGAGAAGTCATCCATGAATATTTCTATCATGGACTCATCCAACTCAGAGAAGATTGCCATCATGCACCTCTGGAAAGTTGCCGGTGCATTGCATAAGCCAAAAGGCATTCTGCGGAAGGCAAACGTTCCAAAAGGGCAAGTAAAGGTGGTCTTCTCTTGGTCCTTAGGATCTATAGTTATTTGGTTATAGCCTGAATATCCATCTAAGAAACAGTAGTAGGCTCTACCAGCTATTCTGTCTAGCATCTGGTCAATGAACGGTATAGGGAAATGATCTTTTTTAGTTTCTTTATTTAACTTCCTATAATCCATACATACCCTCCACCCTGTGACAGTCCTTGTTGGAATTAGTTCGTTGTTCTCATTGACTACCACAGTTATTCCCCCCTTTTTAGGTACACATTGGATGGGGCTCACCCACTGGCTACTAGCTATGGGGTAAATCACTCCTGCATCTAACCACTTTATTATTTCCTTCTTCGCTACCTCTTTCATAGAGGGGTTTAACCTACGCTGGTGATCTACCTTAGGTGTGTGCTCTTCCTCTAATATAATTTTGTGCATGCAATAGGAAGGGCTAATGCCTCGAATATCAGCAATAGACCATGCTATAGCCTTCCTATGTTGCTTAAGCAGTAAAATTAAATCAACCTCATGCTGTTCACTAAGCTTAGAAGAAATAATTACAGGCAGCGTATCATTATCTCCTAGATATGCATATTTGAGGTGAGTAGGGAGTGGTTTTAGTTCTAGAACAGGTGGATGCTCAATGGAGGGTTTCAAAGGATTTACAGTCCTATCAGTTAAATCTATATTCATACATACATGCTGAGGGTTAATTACAGGCATGTTCATTATGTCAGATACATTTAAGTCAGCTACATCTACTTGTACATATTCACTAGCATGCTTGGTTAACAGTACATGCTCTAATTGTTCTTCCATAAGTGAGTCAACAACATCCATGCTAGCACATGACTCAGAATCAGAGGGATACTTTAAAGCTTTATAAACACTAAACTTTACCTCTTCATCATGAACTCTCATAGTTAACTCACCTTTTTGCACATCTATTAGTGCCCTACCTGTGGCTAGAAATGGTCTACCTAGCAGGATAGGTACCTCCTTGTCTGCCTCATAGTCCAGGACAATGAAATCTGCAAGGAAAATGAATTTGTCAACTTTAACTAGAATATCCTCAATCTTACCTTCTGGATATGCGATGGATCTGTCGGCTAGTTGTAAAGTGACTGTAGTTGGACGTGCTTCTCCTATTCCCAACTGGCGGAATAGGGACAAGGGCATGAGATTGATGCTGGCGCCCAGGTCACAAAGCGCTCTGCCCACGTGCTTTCCTCCCAGTTCTACAGGTAAGGTGAAGGAACCAGGATCCTTCTCCTTCTTGGGCAGCTTGTTCTGGAGGATGGCACTGCACTCCTCGGTGAGGTTTACTGTTTCAAACTCACCAATTGTTTTCTTGTTAGTAATGATGTCCTTCAAAAACTTTACATAAGAGGGCATCGATTGTAAAACCTCTACAAAAGGAATGTTAACATGTACTTGTTTAAGTATTTCTAAGAATTTATTAAAATGAACTTCCTGTTCCTGCTTCTTCTTCAGCCTTCGAGGATAAGGAGGTGGTGGCACATAAGCAGGCACATCAGGTCGCCTTAGGATAGGTGGAGGCCTTGGAATTTCTTCTATGTCCTCTACAATTGGCTCTAATCCGGTTCCTGTTGTGCTAGTTGGTGGTGGTCCTTGGTTTGGCAGAGATCCCAGTGGAGCACTAGACTCAGTGTTCTCTACTCTCTTTGGTGTGTCTTTTGTGTTGCTCACCAATGGCCTACCACTTCTAAGTTCAATTGCTTGAACTTGTTCCTTGCCATCTCTCCTTGGTACCTCGGTGTCAGCAGGAAGTCTACCTTGGGGCCTACTTTTAAGTTCATTGGCCAATTGGCCTATTTGATTTTCCAGGCTCCTAAGAGTAGCTTGCTGGCTCTGAAGAGTAGCATCATTCTTAGCTATATATTCCTTGAGTAGGTTTTCTACAGAAGATCCTACTGGTTGATAAGGTTTTTGGTACATTGATTGGTTATGTTGGTTATTTTGGGGAGTGAAACCAGATGTTCCACTCGGCCTTGGTTGGTTAATGTTTTGGTTAGAATTTGGTTGGCCACCCCATGACAGGTTTGGGTGGTTCCTCCAACCAGGATTGTATGTTTGTGAGTAGGGGTTGTTCCTTGGTTGCTGCTGGCTTCCTACATAGCAGACCGAGGATGGATTCCCAGGGCAATATTCATATGGGTGCCCTTCCCCACAGAATCCACAGACTAGTGCCTCGCCTTGACTTGGTTGGGTGCCCATTGACATGGCTGTGGCGGTATTGGCACTGGATTGGAGATTGGCCTGAGCCATTTGCTTGACTAAGTTGGTCAGGGCATTTATTTGGGTGCTCATGGCGCTTAGAGCATCCTTGTCTTGAGCTCTAGTTGGCTCTACAGGATCGTCTGACCACCTACAATGAGATGTTGAGATCTTCTCCAAGATCTCATAAGCTTCGTTGTAACTCTTGGACAACATGGAACCTCCAGCAGATGAATTTAAGACTTGTCTAGTGCTGGGGTTGCAACCTTTAAAGAAAACTTCTATTTGGATACACCATGGGATGCCATGGTGCGGACATTTGATTAGAAGGTCTTTGAAGCGTGTCCAAGCTTCGTGAAGAGACTCACTTGGAGCTTGTTTGAATTTAATAATGTCATCACGGAAAGTTGAATTCCTATCTGGTGGGAAATATTTGACTAGGAATTTTTCAGCTAGATCTGTCCAATTAAGGACAGATCCGGAAGGTAATGAGTTCAGCCACGTTTTGGCCTTGTCCCTCAAAGAGTAAGGGAACAAGTATAGCCTTAATGCTTCTTGAGAAACTCCAGGGATTAGGAAGGTATCACTAACCCCTAAGAAGTTCCTAAGATGATTGTGGGGATCCTCATTTTCCATTCCAAAGAATTGTCCCACAGTGGACAACATTTGGAACATCACTGGCTTTAACTCGAATGAGTTGGCAGTGATCTCAGGACGGATTATGCTGGGGTTCAGCTCCCCAGGCATAGGTACAAGATATGAAAGAATGGCGCTATCCTTGTCATTCGCTATGTCTATGGGATTGCGAGTGACAGGCACCAGATTTTGATCTCTTACATCCATTTCTCCTAAAGGTGGTGATGATAACCTTGCGGTATCAGCAGCTAATTGAGGTAAGGAAGGTTGTTTAAATAAACGTTTCTTGGCTTTATTCCTAGCTCTTAGTAATCTTTCGGGCTCAGGGTTGAACTCTAGATCACTAGATGGAAGCTCATTCATAAACTAACCTAAGTTTTACCTAATGAAGAAATGAAATATAGATCAAATGCAAAAGAAAGTAAATGGATGATGCAAACTTAACAAAAGAAAACTTCGTTTTACTTAAAATAAGTCCCCGGCAGCGGCGCCAAAAACTTGTTGCGTGCTCAATGTGAAAAGATAATTATGCAAAAGAGTGAGAAGAGCACTTAGAACATGCAAGCATACATGGTCTCACAGCAAGTAGTAAGTATATTTAATTCGTTTTTTCCACAGAGACTCATTTTTAGTTACTCGCGAAGTGTGATTGTTAAGAGAGATGGGATGAATTTGGTGGGGTAAAATAGGTTTTTAATTAGCTAATTTATGCTGAACATGTAGAGGGATATAACATAAACAAATGCAAATTGAAATTATACTAAAAAGACAAGAGATGGAATTAATAATCGAGGAAGAAAACAGCTAAACAGAATGAAAATATGCAGAATTGCGAGGACCGCAATGTTTCCGCAATTAAATGGCAGCGAAACTGATTAAAAGGGTGAATTGGGAGCTACTAATGACTATCCTATAGGCAGTTTATTACGATTATCAAGCTTTGGATCAACTCTCTATACATCAAACTCACTCTATCTCAAGTATCGTCCGATTCCATGCATGAGAGACTCAAGTTTACTCGACTTCAAAGTAAGGTCTTAAGCATCTTGTTAAAACAGGAGTTTTTAGTTTGTACTAGGGAAACGCCTATTCCTAGGCCGTTTCCTGATTACCATGAAAGGCTAGCATGATTATATGACTCTGAACTCTTACTCCTTCCAGAGGTTAGGAGTTCTTTGGACAAAATGGATGGCCAATCGAAATTGCCCGTGGGATGAAGCTTACATACAACCAATGTTCGAATGTTAATCTGCCTACTTGACTCACGTTTTTTAGCCTATAGTTCTGTCATTAGCATGCCCCTAAGTGATTTTAGTTACTCATGGATATGTGGAGAATAGAAAAGGTAGATAAAACAGACATGCTTAGAAGGTAAATATACTTAAAACAGCAAGCCAAAGCTGTAGCAGAACCAGATGGAAACTGTAAAATGCAGAAGGATACTTCGATTACTTAAAGTGTTTGAATGACAAGGGAAGCTCTAAAAGAAATGAATTCAAGACAGACAACAACGAAATGCAGTAATTGAAATGCTAAACTAAGAACAACAATGATCAGAGATGGAAATAGGAAGAATAGAGCATAAAAACAGTAAAGGTTTGCTAGAAACTCCGTGGCAGTCGCCTCGAATGTTGATGATGAGAAGTCAGCCGTGCTTGGATGAATCCAATCGAGAGAGAAGAAGAATCTTCTCTCCTTCCTATCAGATTATCGATTCCAAATAGCTGAGACTCTAACTTCAACAGACGGCAAAGGAAAAACAGATGGAAATGGTGGACTGCACGAAGACTTCTGCGCTTCGAATGCTTACTGATCCTCCGACTTTGACCCCTTTTTATAGTAGTTTGCAGGTGCGTTTGGGCCAAGGAGAACCATCAGTCTTCAACGTCATCTATCAGAATGGATGGAGGAGAAAGAACGAATCCCTGAAAAGTCGGATCTAAACAGAAAAATGTCAGCCAACTTACGGTTTTAACTTGAATAATTGCGGCCACCGCAATTATTCCGCAATGCAGTCGCAATGGTTATTTTTTCATTCTTTTCTTCGGTTTTCACCCCTTTTTCTACCTATTGTGCATAAGTCCTATATTAGCTACCTTCTTCTAATTCTCATATTAAAGCATAGGTTTAGGCTAAATGCTCACAAAAACACCTAAATGTGTACATCTTCTTAAGCTAAATGGGTCCTAAATAAGTCACTTTCAGAGACTTAACAGTGGACCTTGGTTGGGCAGAGACTCCAGTGGAGCACTAGACTCGGTGTTCTCTACTCTCTTTGGTATGTCTTTGGTATTGCTTACCAAAGGTCTCCCACTCCTAAGTTCAATTGCTTGAACTTGTTCCTTTCCTTCTCTCCTTGGCAATTCAGTGTCAGCAGGGAGTCTACCTTGGGGCCTACTTTTAATTTCATTGGCCAATTGGCCTATTTGATTTTCTAGACTCCTAAGGGTAGCTTGCTGGCTTTGGAGAGTAGCATCATTTTTTGCTATGTATTCCTTGAGTAGGTTTTCTACAGAAGATCCTACAGGTTGATTATAAGGTTTTTGGTACATTGACTGGTTATGTTGGTTATGTTGGGGAGTGAAACCAGATATTCCACTCGGCCTTGGTTGGTTAATATTTTGGTTAGAATTTGGTTGGCCACCCCATGACAGGTTTGGGTGGTTTCTCCAACCAGGATTGTAAGTTTGTGAGTAGGGGTTGTTCCTAGGCTGCTGTTGGCTTCCTACATAGCAGACTGAGGATGGATTCCCAGGGCAATATTCATATGGGTGCCCTTCCCCACAGAATCCACAGATCAGTGCCTCGCCTTGACTTGGCTGGGTGCCCATTGACATGGCTGTGGCGGTATTGGCACTGTTTTGGAGATTGGCCTGAGCCATTTGCTTGACTAGGTTGGTCAGGGCGTTTATTTGGGTGCTCATGGCGCTTAGAGCATCCTTGTCTTGAGCTCTAGTTGGCTCTACAGGATCATCCAACCACCTACAATGAGATGTTGAGATCTTCTCCAAGATCTCATAAGCTTCGTTGTAACTCTTGGACAACATAGAACCACCAGCAGACGAATTTAGAACTTGTCTGGTGCTGGGGTTGCATCCTTTAAAGAAAACTTCTATTTGGATACACCATGGGATGCCATGGTGTGGACATTTGATAAGAAGATCTTTGAATCTTGTCCAAGCTTCGTGAAGAGACTCACTTGGAGCTTGTTTGAATTTTATGATATCATCACGGAAAGTAGAATTCCTATCAGGTGGGAAATATTTGACTAGGAATTTCTCTGCTAAGTCTGTCCAATTAAGGACAGATCCAGAAGGTAATGAGTTCAGCCACATTTTGGCTTTGTCCCTCAAAGAGTAAAGGAACAAGTATAGCCTCAAGGCTTCTTGAGAAACTCCAGGGATTAGGAAAGTGTCGCTAACTCCTAAGAAGTTCCTAAGATGGTTGTGGGGATCCTCATTTTCTATTCCAAAGAATTGTCCCACAGTGGACAACATTTGGAACATCACTGGCTTTAACTCGAATGAGTTGGCAGTGATTTCAGGACGGATTATGCTGGGGTTCAGCTCCCCAGGCATAGGTACGAGGTATGAAAGAATGGCGCTGTCCTTGTCATTCGCTATTTCTATGGGATTGCGAGTGACAGGCACCAGATCTTGATCTCTTCTATCCATTTCTTCTAGAGGTGGTGATAACCTTGCGGTATCAGCAGCTAATTGAGGTAAAGAAGGTTGTTTAAATAGACGTTTCTTGGCTCTATTCCTAGCTCTAAGTAATCTCTCGGGCTCAGGGTTGAACTCTAGATCACTACTTGGAAGCTCATTCATAAACTAACCTAAATTTTACCTAAGGGAGAAATGAAATGTAGATCAAATACAATGGAAAATAATTTGGTGTTTCAATCTTAACTAACTTTGTTTTTACTTAAAATAAGTCCCCGGCAGCGGCGCCAAAAACTTGTTGCGTGCTCAATGTGATGAAATAATAAGCAAGAAAGTAAAGAGAGCACTCAGAACATGCAAGCATACATGGTCTCACAGCAAGTAGTAAGTATATTTAATTCGTTTTTTCCACAGAGACTTATTTTTAGCTATTCACAAAGTGTTTTTGTTAAGAAAGAAGGGATGGATTTGAAGGGGTAAATTTGATTTTTAATTGTCTATTTATTACGGAATGCATAAAGGGATATAACATAAACAAATGCAAGTTGAAATTAGACCCAAAAGATTAAAGACGAACTTAATAAATGAAGAAGAAAACAGCCAAACAGAATGGTATTTAGGCGAAATTGCGAGAACCGCAATTAATCCGCAATTAACTCAAAAGCAAAAGTGTGTAAAATGGCGAATTAAGGGCTACTAACGACTATCCTATAGGCATTTTAATACGATTCTCAAGCAGTAGATCAACTCTCTATACATCAAACTCACTCTATCTCATGTATCGTCCGATTCCATGCATTAAATACTTTAGTTTACTCGACTTCAAAGTAAGGTCTTAAGCATTTTGTTAAAACAGGAATGTTTAGTTTGTACTAGAGAAACGCTTATTCCTAAGCCGTTTCCTGATTACCATGAAAGGCTAGCATGATTATATGACTCTGAACTCTTACTCCTTCCAGAGGTTAGGAGTTCTTTGGACAAAATGGATGGCCAATCGAAATTGCCCGTGGGATGAAGCTTACATACAATCAATGTTTGCGTGTTAAGCTGCCTACTTGATTCACGTTTTTAGCCTATAGTTTCTGTCATTAGCATGCCCCTAGGTGATTTAGCTACTCATGGATGCAAGGTGAACAGTAATGGAAGATGAAACAGACATGCTTAGAAGAGAAATAAACTTAGAACAGGAAGCAAAAACCGTAGCAGAAAATGGGAAGTGAGAAATGCAGAAATGTACTTCGATTGCTGAAATTGTTTGACGAACAGATGAAAGCTTTAAAGTAAATAGCAACAAGGCAGAAAGCAACGAAATAAACTAATCTAGCTACTTAGGGAAAGAACAGCACGAAGCAGAAATGTAAAACAGAAAAGAAAGACAGAAAGCTTGTAAAATGGTGCTTGAAGCCTCGTCGCAATCGCCTCGAATGAAGGATCAAAAAGGACAGCCTTGCGTGGATGAATCCAATCGGGAGAGAAGAAGAATCTACTCTCCTTCCTATCAGATTATCGACTCCAGCAGCTGAGCTTCGCAAACCAACAGACGGCAAAGGAAAAACAGTGGAACAGGTGGACTGCGAGACGACTTCACGCTTTCGGATGATGATCAAACCTCCGACTTTGACCCCTTTTTATAGTAGTTTGCAGGTGCGTTTGGGCCAAGGAGAACCATCAATCTTCAACGTCATATATCAGAAATGGATGGAGGAGAAAGAACGAGTCCCTGAAATAACGGAAATTAACAGAAAAAGATCAGTCAACTTACGGTTTTCACTTGAATAATTGTGAGGACCGCAATTATTTCGCAATTCATTCGCAATGCTTATTTTTTCATTCTTTTCCTTCGGTTTTCACCCCTTTTTCTTCCTATTGTGCATAAGTCCTAAATTAGCTACCTTCTTCTAATTCTCATATTTAAGCATAGGTTTAGGCTAAATGTTATTAAAAACACCTAAGTATGTGCATTTTCTTAAGCTAAATAGGTCCTAAATAAGTCACTTTCAGAGACTTAACACTCACTTCTATTGGTTCCCCTTTCATGCAGTGACAACCGTGGGTTACACGATCGCCCCTGGTTACACGGGCAACACAAGAAGGAGGAGCAACTCTAGAGGTTTTATTTTTCATGCAAACACTTTTTTTTTAGGCAATAGCTTCGCTATACACAAATGAGTCATTACTACTTCTACACATCAAGCCTCTCTAATGGTACCTTTCGGGGTGACAACAAGGTTTCAGACACAATAAGATCAGTCTAGACCTACAGAACTGAGGATAAGAGTGCTATGTGCTCAGTGAATGTAGGGGAATAACAGAAATTTTTTTAAAATAGGCTCAAAATGTGCATACATCGTCAAATTTTCGAATCATGCAAATACGGAGTGTTCACAAGCAAATCACAGACCGTCCTCATCGGACACATGCATTCAGATTCTAATCTAACAGCCAGAGTACACATATGCTCGACAACTACTAAGAAGTCTCATATCTATCAACAAACTCCACCCCCACCTTAAAATATGCATTGTCCCCAATGCATTCAACTATAAAAACAATAAAATTCTAAGGGAACAGAAAACCTCCCCTGAATTTTATGGAGCCGATGGGTGGAGATGTACACCATCGTCTTCCTATGTGCTCTCGAATCGTCGACCGTTCCACCTTTTCTCCTAGGAAAACAAGAAAACAAACAACAACTCAAAAGCAAAAATAAACAAAAGCAAAGCGATAAACAACAGAATTACAGTTCAAACTCGGGTGCCTCCGAGAAGCGCAAATTTTTAAAGTCGATTGCTCGACTGTATTCACTCTTCCACTCATCCATAGTCGATCGGGGGCGGCGCTAGAAGTAATGTGGCGTCATAGCACTCAGCGTCCCCCTCGTGGAAAATCTTCAACCGGTGCTCATTCACTTTCTGCACCTCATCTGAGTCCAAGCTCTGAATCTCTACACTGCCATAAGGAGAAATTTTAGTTATGGTATAGGGTCCTTTCCAACGGGAACGAAGCTTACCTGGCATGAACTTCAGACGGGAATCGAAGAGCAGAACTTTCTGACCGACTTCGAAGTCTTTCTTTAAGATCCTTCGGTCATGAAACTGTTTGGACTTCTCTTTATAGATCCTGGAGTTCTCATAGGAGTCCAAACGTAGTTCCTCCAATTCCTGTAACTGAAGCAATCGTGCCTCGCCAGCTTCGTCAGGGCTCATGTTACACTTCTTGATCGCCCAGAATGCTTTGTGCTCAATCTCCACGGGTAAGTGGCATGCCTTACCAAAGACCAACCGGTATGGGGACATACCGATAGGGGTTTTGTAGGCGGTGCGGTAGGCCCATGTTGCGTGCTCAATGTGTTAATAAAAATAAGCAATAAGGAAGAAAGAGCACTCAGAACATGCAAGCATACATGATCTTATAGCAAGTAGTAAGTATTTTTTCATTCGTTTTCCCACAGAGATTTATTTGTAAGCTACTCGTGAAGTGTAAAGTTAAGAAAGAAGGGGTGGATTTGATGGGGTAAATTTGGTTTTTAATTGCCTACTTCTTACCTAATGTATAAAGGAATGCAACATAAACAAATGCAAGTTGAAATTAAACTCAAAGGAAAAGAGACGAGATTAATAAATGAAGAAGAAAACAACTAAACAGAATGGTAATTAGGCTTCATTGCGAGCACCGCAATGTTACCGCAATTGTAAAAACAGCGAAAGTGTGTAAAATGATGAATTAAGGGCTACTAACGACTATCCTATAGGCATTTTAATTCGATTCTCAAGCATTGGATCAACTCTCTATGCATCAAACTCACTCTATCTCATGTATCGTCCGATTCCATGCATTAGATTCTTTAGTTTACTCAACTCAAAGTAAGGTCTTAAGCATCTTGTTAAAGCAGAAGTGTTTAGTTTGTACTAGGAAAACGCTTATTCCTAAGCCGTTTTCTGGCTACCATGAAAGGCTAGCATGATTATATGACTCTGAACTCTTACTCCTTCCAGAGGTTAGGAGTTCTTTGGACAAAATGGATGGCCAATCGAAATTGCCCGTGGGATGAAGCTTACATACAACCAATGCTTCGAGAGCTATCCTACATGCTTGGTTCACGTTTTTTAGCCTATAGTCTTGTCATTAGCATGCCCCTAAGTGACTTAGCTACTCATGGATATATAAAGAACAGAAATATAAGATAAAGTAGACATGCTTAGAAGGGAAGTATACTTAAAACAGTAAGGAAAAACCGTAGCAGCAGAAGATGGAAACTGTGAAATGAAGAATTGTGATTTGATTACTTTGAATGTTTGAACGAACAAAGGGCAGCTTAAAGTAAATAATCCAAAGACAGAAAGCAACGAAATGCAGTAAACTAACTACTAGAACAGAAACAGCAACTGAACAAAGCTGGAAAGTAGAAATGAAAGACAGAAAGCATAAAACAGCTCGAACGCCTCGTCGCAACCGCCTCGGCTGAAGGGTGAGAAAGAACAGCTTTGCTTGGATGAATCCAATCGGGAAAGAAGACGAATCTCCTCTCCTTCCTATCAGATTATCGATTCCAACAGCTGAGCTTCGCAAACCAGCAGACGGCAAAAGAAAAACAGGAGAAAAGATGGACTGCGAGAGGACTTCTACGCTTCCGGATGATGATTGAACCTCCGACTTTGGCCCCCTTTTATAGTAGTTTGCAGGTGCATGTGGGCCAAGGAGAACCATCAATCTTCAACGTCGTATATCAGAATGGATGGAGGAGAAAGAACGAATCCCTGAAATAACGGAAATTAACAGAAAAGGATCAGTCAACTTACGGTTTCCACTTGAAACATTGCGGGAACCGCAATGTTTTCGCAATTCTATCGCAATGCTTGTTTTTCATTCTTTTCCTTCGGTTTTCAACCCTTTTCTTCCCTATTGTACATAAGTCCTAATTTAGCTACCTTCTTCTAATTCTCATATTTAAGCATAGGTTTAGGCTAAATGCTATAAAAAACACCTAAGAGTGTGCATCTTTCTAAGCTAAAAAGGTCCTAAATAAGTCACTTTCAGAGACTTAACAGCCCACAAAGCATCCGGCAAACGATCGCTCCATTCCTTCCTACTCGGTCTCACGGTTTTCTCCAGAATTGACTTTACCTCTCTGTTGAAGACCTCGGCTTGCCCATTGGCTTGAGGATGGTAGGCGGTGGACACGCGATGATGCACACCATACTTCCTCAGCAAAGCCTCCACAGATCGGTTGCAAAAATGAGTCCCCTGGTCACTGATTATGGCTCGTGGGATTCCAAACCTGGTAAAAATACGAGACTGAACGAACCTAACAACAGAATTAGCATCGTTAGTCTTCGTGGCTTTCGCCTCAACCCACTTGGAGACATAATCAACAGCCAGCAATATATAAGAAAAACCACAAGAAGGCGGGAAAGGTCCCATAAAATCCATGCCCCAAACGTCAAAGATTTCACAGACTAAGACAGGGGTTTGAGGCATTTCATTTCTACCAGATATCGACCCTATTCTTTGACATCTATCGCAGGTTTTACAAAATTCATGCGCATCTTTAAACAGGGAAGTCCAGTAAAACCCACTATCTAAAACTTTCCTAGCTGTTCTCCTAGGCCCAAAATGTCCCCCACATGCATAATCATGACAGAAAGTAAGAATAGATGCATGCTCATTCTCAGGGACACATCTCCTAATTATTTGATCAGAACAGAACTTCCATAAATGGGGATCCTCCCACACATAGTACTTAGCGTCGCTTTTCAGCTTCGCTTTCCTACTATGAGAGAAACCAGAAGGAAAATTACCTGTGGCAAAGTAATTTACCATATCAGCATACCAGGGAAGGACTGTATCAAGTCTGAAGAGTGTCTCATCGGGGAAATCTTCATTCAGAGGCAGGAGGTCTTCCTTTCTGACCAAGCGGCTGAGGTGGTCGGCTACCGGGTTTTCTGCTCCTGTCCTATCCTTGATCTTCACATCGAAGTCCTGGAGAAGCAAAATCCACCGAAGTAGCCTCGGTTTTGCGTCCTTCTTGGTCATCAGGTACCGAACAGCTGCATGATCAGAGAAAACAGTTACTTGAGAGCCAATAATGTAAGGACGAAATTTATCAAGCGCAAATACAATAGAAAGAAGTTCTTTTTCCGTTGTCGTGTAATTGCACTGCGCTGGATTAAGTGTCCTGGAGGCATAGTAAATGACACGGCTCTTGTTCTCGATCCTCTGACCGAGCACGGCTCCCAAGGCATAGTTGCTGGCGTCACACATAATCTCGAAAGGCAAGTCCCACTGGGGTGGGTGTATGATGGGCGCGCTCGTCAAACTATCCTTGAGCAAATCGAAGGCTTTTCTGCAGTCCTCCCCAAAATCAAACGTTACATCCTTCTGAAGGAGGTACGTCATAGGCATGGCAACCTTGGAGAAGTCCTGAATAAACCTGCGATAAAACCCTGCATGGCCAAGAAAAGATCGAACCTCCCTAACATTCGTTGGGTATGGCAGATTAGAGATAACATCAATTTTAGCCTTATCCACCTCTATACCCTTAGCAGAAACCACATGCCCTAAAACGATACCTTGACTCGCCATAAAATGACATTTTTCAAAATTTAGAACAAGGTTCATCTCAATACATCTTTTCAGGACATGCGATAAATTATTTAAACAGTCATCGAAGGAATTGCCATAAACTGTAAAATCATCCATGAACACTTCAATGCATTTTTCTACAAACTCAGAAAATATACTCATCATGCATCTCTGAAATGTACCAGGAGCGTTACAAAGCCCAAAAGGCATCCTTCTAAATGCAAATGTGCCAAAGGGGCACGTGAACGTTGTTTTCTCTTGGTCTTTTATGGCTATGGGGATTTGGTAAAAGCCAGAGAAACCATCGAGAAAACAAAAGAATGGCTTCCCAGCTAAACGCTCCACCATCTGATCAATAAAAGGAATGGGAAAATGGTCCTTCCTAGTGACCTCATTAAGCTTCCTAAAGTCTATGCACATTCTCCATCCATTTTGAATCCTTTTGGGCACTAATTCATTTTTCTCATTCCTAACCACAGTCATGCCAGTTTTCTTAGGAACAACATGGATAGGACTAACCCATTTACTATCTGAGATAGGATAGATGATACCTGCTTCGAGGAGTTTGAGGATCTCAGAAACTACTACCTCCTTCATCGCGGGATTGAGCCTCCTTTGGGGCTCTCGTGAAGGTTTCGCTCCATCCTCGAGCAGGATTCTGTGCATGCACGTAGCTGGACTTAGCCCATGTAAATCTGCTAATGTCCATCCAATTGCCAGCTTGTACTCTTTAAGAACTTCCATTAACTTCCCTTCCTGAGCCGGCATAAGGTTTTTCGCTATGAAGACCGGCAACGTCTCATCATCCCCCAAATACGCGTATTTGAGATGATCAGGTAAGTCTTTCAACTCCAATTTGGGTGCCTGCAAAGTAGAGGGGAGCATTTGTTACGTGCTCAATGTGTGAAATAAATAGCAATAAGAGAGAGAGAGCACTTAGAACATGCAAGCATACATGATCTTGTAGCAATTAGTAAGTATTTTTTCATTCGTTTTCCCACAGAGATTTATTATTAGCTACTCGTGAAGTGTATTGTTAAGAAAGAATGGGTGGATTTGATGAGGTAGATTTGGTTTTAAATGGTCTAATTACTACTGAATATATAGAGGGTAATAACATAAACAAGTGCAAGTCAATGATAAACTCAAATGTAAAGAGAATAAATTAATAAACGAAGAGAAAAATAGTTAAACAGAATTTTTAACTTAGCAGAATTGCGGGAACAGCAATTCTACCGCAATGTTACTAACAGCGAAAGTGTGTAAAATAGAGAAACAAGGGCTACTAACGACTCCTCTACAGGCATTTTTACACGATTCTCAAGCATTGGATCAACTCACTATGCATCAAACTAACTTGTTCTCATGTATCTTCCGATTTCATGCATTAGATTCTTTAGTTTACTCATGTCCAAGTAAGGTCTTAAGCATCTTGTTAAAGCAGAAAGTTATGGTTTGTACTAGGAAAACGCCTATTCCTTGGTCGTTTTCTGGTTACCTTGAGAGGCTAGCATGAGTGTATGACTCTGAACTCTTACTCCTTCCAGAGGTTAGGAGTTCTTTGGACAAAATGGATGGCCAATCGAAATTGCCCGTGGGATGAAGCTTACATAGAATCAATGCATTCGAGAGCTATCCTACATGCTTGGTTCACGTTTTTTAGCCTATAGTATTGTCATTAGCATGCCCCTATGTGACTTAGTTACTCATGGATGTAGAAAGAACAGAAGTAATAGATGAAGTAGACATGCTTAGAAGAAAATGAAGGACAAAACAGCAAGGAAAAACAGAAGACGGCAAAGGTAAAGACAAGGTGTGAAATAATGAATCGTGCTTTGATTAATCGATCGTTTGAATGAATAAATGGAAACTTAAAGTTACTAACATAAAGACAGAAAGCAACGAAATGGAATGTGTTGACTAATGGAAAAGAAATAACAACAAAACAGTGTTGGAAATGAAAATTAAAGGCAGAAAGCAGTAAAGTGAGCTTGAACGCCTCGTCGCAAACGCCTCGGCTGAAAGGTGAGAAAGATCAGCCTTGCTTGGATGAATCCAATCAGAAGAGAAGATGAATCTTCTCTCCTTCCTATCAGATTGTCGACTCCAACAGCTGAACCTCTCAAACCAACAGACGGAAAAGAAATTGAATGGGAAAGACTGCGCTGCGAAAAGACTTCTACGCTTTCGGATGATGATCCAACCCTCTACTTTGACCCCCTTTTATAGTAATCTGCAGGTGCGTTTGGGCCAAGGAGAACCATCCATCCTCAACGTCGTACTTCAAAATGGATGGAGGAGAAAGAACGAATCCCTGAAATAACGGAACATAACAGAAAAAGATCAGCCAACTTACGGATTTCACTTAAAACATTGTTGTTTTAGCAATGTTTCCGCAATGCTGCCGCAATGCCTATTTTTCATTCTTTTACTTCGTTTTCTATTCCTTTTCTTTCCTTTTGCATATAAGTCCTAATTTAGCTACCTTCTTCTAATTCTCATATATAAGCATAGGTTTAAGCTAAATCCTATCAAAAACACCTAATGAGTGTACATCTTTCTAAGCTAAATAAGTCCTAAATTAATCACTTTTAGAGGCATAACACACCCCCAAACTTAAGGTTTTGCTCGTCCTCGAGCAATCTAAGGACTTACTTAGGCTGCTGTTTTATCCTCTCTAACCACTTGCTGACTCCCTTAGTTCCTATCTATTGCAGTGCTGTCCTGTGACACACTTCTAAGTTTACAACTACCCTCTTATTTTTCTTCTTCTGACTTCGCACGCCTAATGCCCCTACTGTTTTATTAACTCCTTACAGCTGATCTACTTGCTTCTGTCATATCATGCAACTATCCCTAAGGTTTCAAATTCTACCTAGCTTTACCCCAGACTCAGTACATGCTTCTAATTTTTTTATTTTTGAGCTACCTAGGATTCCTTAGAGTCATGCCAGTCTTAGTATTAAACAGTGACAGTAGTACTTTTAGAGAACAACCTAAACCCTGGCATCACTTCATTGGATATACATTCATCTCCCTAGACAAACCTAAAAGCTACAACCTTGTGCTTAGCTCATTGAGGATCAGAGTTCTTTTTAATTAGGACATCTAAGCCACAAGGTTGCAACTCCTAAGCATACATTCTTCTTCCCTAGTTTTTTCTTCTTTCTTTCTTTCTTGGAGACCTCTCCTTTGGTTGCCTTTTGATGCAATGCCATTTGTGGGTTACACACTTGGCATTGATTACTCAGCAACCTCAAGAGAGACATCCCGCTTTATTCTATTCTATCATTCATTTTTTTTTTTTTCAAGGAGAAGAAGAATGCTTAAGTCTAAAAGGAGAGAGGAATGTTCCTAGGCCTAGGGTGGCCTCCCCCAAACTTAAACTATTCATTGTCCCCAATGAGTGTCTGAGGTGACACACCCCCAAACTTACCTAGAAGCATCTAGTCTAAGGTAAAACAAAGAGAATCTAAAAAATACTAGGGATAGACAGAACATTCTAAAAACAAACATCACAGCAGCAGAAATTTATAAAAACAGGCAGGGAAGGACTTAAAGCTACGCATGCTGAGCATTGGTGGAGATGGCTGATAACTCCATTTTGGAGCTATTTAATACTTCCTAATTATAGCTAAAGTCCGCTTTCAATTGATTAAATATATCTCTTTTGTAGGAGAAAAGCGGCAAAGAGCTCGTGCGTCCGTTGGGCATGTTCGAGTGCTTAAAGTGGAGTTTTAGCGCCCCGGGAATGCATCGGGAAGAGGGGAACTTGTTCCGTGAAGAAACGGGCCAAAACAGCCTTGGAGAGGCAATGCTTCAGCCCCAAACCCGAGAGCCAGCGTCGAGCTACGGCGTCGAGACGCTGGCTCGACGCTGGAAAAACCCGAGAGCAAGCGTCGAGACCCTGCTTGGCGTCGAGACGCTCCGGAGGAGGCGTGCGCAGAAATTCATCGGGGCAGCGTCGCGACGCTGGCCCAGCGTCGCGACGCCATCGCGAGCGCGCGCGGCAACTTAGGGTACAGCGTCGAGACGCTGGCCTAGCGTCTCGACGCTACGACGACTGCAGCAACTTAAATGACGATTTTTCTGCACTTTGGGAGGGGGATCTTCTCCATCTCTCCACGGTTTTTGCTGATTTTAGTCTTCTTCTTCCCCATTTTCTCTCTATTTTTCGTGGAGCTCCGCCATTGTTGGCATGCTAGAGAGCTCCACTTTCCATTGTAATAAGGAGACGAATCCTTCCATGGCCGTGGTTGGAGCGGGATTGACAAATCGCGCCATGAGCGGCTAAGGTAAGGGTGACGGTTTGGGATTAGTTTAGGGCGATTTTGTTAAACATATTTGGTTTTGATAATCTGAGCTTTGATTTGCATATTGGTTCTGTTTACTTTGCATCTATCTACTTTGCTTAATCCAACGCGCATGTTAAAATACGACGATTGACACTCGAGTAGTTTCGCATGTTCTGTATGTTAAAGAGTAGCGATGTCGTGCCTCTCACTGCTCGACTAAGTAACACAGGTAGATAGAACTAAATCGAAGTATCGAGTCGGATAGGATAATTGTTGATTGCATACGGCGTTTGCGGGCAATCTACTAGCAATTAGAATTTACGTTCGAATGTTCGTCGCGGTTAGCTAGTGACTGTCTAAATTTACCTTAGGGCTGATCACCTTGATGTGGGCTTAGATAACGTGTAATTAGAACTGTGTGGTATAATTAAAATCCATGGAGTCGGCTACTTTGGGGCTTCTCTGGTAGTCGTCCGCGTGCTCAATAAACTGAATTCCATGTTATTAGCATTAAATGATGAACTGAATTTGTTTAACAATTGATCTCGAGACTCCCAAACCGTGCACACGTTCTCTTCTTATTATTCTTTCTTCGTTAGCTTTCTCATTATTTCCCCTTTGCATGATAAAAACCCCCCGTTACTAAAATCAATCAATTAATTAAATCCCAATTTCACTAGTAATTTCAATCTACCTATTCCTTGGATCGACCCTGTTACCACTGGCTGCAAAGCCTTGGTCATAGGCTTTATAAATCGTATTTTGGCAAGCCTCGACAGCTTGAGATTAAGCGATAGTTCAAAATATCGTCCACCAAAATTGGCGCCATTGCCGGGGAATAGGCATTTGATTGAATTTATGATTGAAGTTTGAATTTGATTTATTGATGGTTGACTGAAAAAAATTTCTGTTTGTAAATTGTATGTTTGGATTTTTGTTTGTGTATGACCCGTTCCTCTGAGGGTAGTAGTTTGCAGTATATCCCTGAGATTGACAGAGAGGAGCGGCGGTTACGAAGAGAAGCCCGGGAGGGGCAAGGACCGTTTGAAAGAGAAGAAGGCAATCCCTTCTTATTTGACGAGATGGCGCAAGGTGATGCGCCACGGACGCTTAAGCAACTGGCAGCGCCAGACCTGAACCTGCAGCCTTTGTGCATTAACTACCCCGTGGTAGCAGGTAACTTCGAACTAAAATCTGGTTTAATTCACCAGTTACCTTCTTTCCATGGCAACGCAGGTGAGGACGCGAACAAACACCTGATGGAGTTCCATTGCGTCTGCGCGGGGATGAAGCCCGCAGGGGTCACGGAGGAGCAACTGAATATGAGGGCATTCCCCTTCACACTCAAGGACAAGGCCAAAGATTGGCTATACTACTTGCCCTCCGGATCCATCACCACGTGGCAGGATATGAAGCGGGTATTTTTGGAGAAATACTTTCCCGCATCCTTGGTCACCACTCTACGGAAGAGGATTTATGGGATCACCCAGGATGTTGGTGAGTCCCTGCACGAATACTGGGAACGCTTTGGGCGCCTGTGCGCGAGCTTCCCACATCATCAGATTGCCGATCAGTTATTGATTCAGTACTTTTATGAGGGGATGATGCCCCATGACCGGCAGATGATCGATGCAGCGAGTGGAGGGGCACTGATTGACAAGACCCCAGTTGAGGCCAAGCAGTTGATTGCAAACATGGCCACGAACTCGCAGCAATTCGGTATTCGGGGGCAAGGACAAGTGCACAGCGTGGCTCAGAGCCACGAGATGATTGAGATGAAGGCCCAGGTGGCCGAGATAGGCAGTATGTTGAAGAAAATCGTTGGAGGACACCGTGAGGATGCGGAGGTCAACGCAATCGGGGGGTACGCTTCCAACCCAAGGAAGTACGACCCATATGCAAGCACTTACAACCCCGGTTGGCGCGACCATCCAAATTTCAGCTATGGGAATAGGGAAGGACAAACTCGTTTCCAAGGTCAGTCTCAGGATAGGCCTAATTCTTCCACCCAGGCTCAAGCTTCGAGCTCCTCCAGCTCGCTTGAAGAGATGGTAAGGACCATCGTGACTAGCACCAGCCAATTCCAAAAAGAGGCTCGAGAAGAGCTCAATTCTCATAAGGCAAAGCTGCAGAATCTGAACAAGCAGCTGACACAGATGGCGGTGTCTATCAGTAAACTTGAGAGCAAGAGCTCGGGGAAGCTTCCTTCCCAAACTACAGTGAACTCGTGTGAAAACGTGAGTGCCATTCAGCTGCGCAGTGTGAAGTCACTTTCCACTAGAGCTGTGAAGGAAGCCACGGACAGCCTGAACAAGTCCGCCCCGACTGCTCCTGAGGTTCAGATTGAGAAAAAAGACGAGAAGGTCAGTGTACCTGTGGATGTTACCAGAGCACCATTCCCGAGTAGGCTTGCGAAGCCTACTTTGGAATCTGATGACGAGGAGGTCCTTCGAACCTTCCAAAAGGTGATGGTAAATATCCCGCTCCTAGAGGCAGTCAGTCAAGTGCCCAAGTACGCGAAATTTCTAAGGAGCCGGTGCACTACGAAAAGGAAGTCCAGAGGGACTGAGAAAAAGAAGGAGAACGTCTCTGCCATACTCCCAGGTACGTTGCCTGCGAAGTGCAACGATCCAGGTACCTTTACTATCCCTTGCACTATAGGTAGTAAAGTTGTTCGTAATGCCATGTTAGACTTAGGAGCCTCTATTAATGTTATGTCTTATGCATTGTTTCGTGAACTGAATTTAAATGAAATGCATGAGTGTAATGTTTCTGTTCAGTTGGCTAATGGGTCAAGCATCTGTCCTAGGGGGAAGGTAGAGGATGTTCTAGTTAGAGTTGGGAATATGACGTTTCCCGCTGATTTCCTTGTTTTAGATATGAATGAAAACTCGTCGCATGCTTCGTCCTCCATGTTGTTAGGACGTCCTTTCCTTAAGACCGCTAGGGTCAAGATTGATGTGTTTAAGGGCGTTGTTTCTCTGGAGTTTGATGATACTTTGCATGAGTTTTCTTTATTTCATGGAAAATCTCCTGGAAATGTGTCTGTTGTTGAGCATGACGAGAATGGGAGTCTACCCTCGCGCTTGAGGGATGGTTCCCATGTCTCTGTGAAAATTTCTGATTTAAATTTGTGTGATGATAATGCTGATTTTTGCACTAACAATGCTGATATTCACGTGCCCGAGGCACGAAGAGTGCAAAATCTTTTTCAGGTTGATGGCAGGAACGGTGTGGCCAAGGACAAGTCTGGATCGTCCCCCGCACCTACAGACTATGGATGAGTCTGTTGAGAGAATACAGTCGAGCAACCGACTTTAAAAATTATGCGCTTCTCGGAGGCACCCGAGCGATGGACTGTTTTTCTGCTTTAGTTTAGTTTTTATTGCTTTCTAGATTAACTTAGTTTTAATTAGCTTGCTGTTTTTTTTAGGAATCGAGGAAGAGAAGACAATTTTGGGCTCTGATGCGTTTGTGTGCCGCTTCCTCGCCCTCGCCAACTTCACCAAGAGTCAGGGAAGTGTATTTCTTCTTCCCTTTTACTTTGTTGTATCTGACTGATTGGGATTGAGGACAATGCCAAATTTTGAAGTTGGGGGTGGAGTTAGCCTGACGGATATGCATGTGCAGTTTGTTGAGAAGTGTTGCAAAGATATTGAAGTGCTTGGGACTCTGTTTATTGTTTTCTGACTGTGATAGCCTAGGAAATGCATGTTGGAAATTTGAGCATGTTCATAATCGAGTTTTTGCATGAGTTTTGTGTTTATTAGGTTCATGTCAAAAATTTTAAAAAAATTTCTGTTGCTCCCTTGCACTTATCGCGCACTTAGCAACTTCTCCCTAGATTCCGTAAGCTTTGTTTATCGCATGTTTAGCTAATTCTCGTTGTCACCCCGAAAGGCACCCTTTAGGTAGCTTGTTGCATGAGAGTTAGTGGTTAGTTAATTGAGAAAGCATGTGCTTAGCCTAATAAAAAAATAGAAAAGCATGATTGATAGAAAATTCCTCTCGAGGCGCTCCTCCTTCTTTGTAGCGCTAAAGAAGTGAGCGTCAGTCCTTAAAAACGTGAAGTTTATGCATGAATTTGACGTGTTAGGCAGCTCGAGTTGGAAAGAAAAAGAAACAAAAAGTTGGTTCAAAGAACCTTAATAAAAGAGTACAAAGTACTCGTGAAAAGAAAAAGAATGAGAAAAATAATTAGGTCTCTTAATTTGCTTCTCTCTCTCGTGTAAGTCAAGTGTAGCTGTTCTTAAACGCTAGAAGTAGGGGGAAAACGGGATGTGCGTTGCATGTAGGTTTTCCGGGTTTACGTGAGTTTAGGAGTGGTTTGCTAGCACACACACACGTTAGGGGGCAAGAGTTAATTTTTGATATGTCCTAGTTGATACATGAACAAAATGCTTCCATGATTATACTCGTGTTTAAATTTCAATATGCATGGAGGTTTGAGTTAGAATGCATGTAAGCGCGTCCTTAGAGTCAATATCTTTGTAGTGCTTGCTCGAGGACTAGCAATGTTTAAGTTGGGGGTGTTTGATAACTCCTTTTTGGAGCTATTTATAACTTCCTAATTATAGCTAAAGTCCGCTTTCAATTGATTAAATATATCTCTTTTGTAGGAGAAAAGCGGCAAAGAGCTCGTGCGTCCGTTGGGCATGTTCGAGTGCTTAAAGTGGAGTTTTAGCGCCCCGGGAATGCATCGGGAAGAGGGGAACTTGTTCCGTGAAGAAACGGGCCAAAACAGCCTTGGAGAGGCAATGCTTCAGCCCCAAACCCGAGAGCCAGCGTCGAGACGCTGGCTCGACGCTGGAAAAACCCGAGAGCAAGCGTCGAGTGATAGCGTCGAGACGCTAGCTCGACGCTGCCCTGGCGTCGAGACCCTGCTTGGCGTCGAGACGCTCCGGAGGAGGCGCGCGCAGAAATTCATCGGGGCAGCGTCGCGACGCTGACCCAGCGTCGCGACGCCATCGCGAGCGCGCGCGGCAACTTAGGGTACAGCGTCGAGACGCTGGCCTAGCGTCTCGACGCTACGACGACTGCAGCAACTTAAATGACGATTTTTCTGCACTTTGGGAGGGGGATCTTCTCCATCTCTCCACGGTTTTTGCTGATTTTAGTCTTCTTCTTCCCCATTTTCTCTCTATTTTTCGTGGAGCTCCGCCATTGTTGGCATGCTAGAGAGCTCCACTTTCCATTGTAATAAGGAGACGAATCCTTCCATGGCCGTGGTTGGAGCGGGATTGACAAACCGCGCCATGAGCGGCTAAGGTAAGGGTGACGGTTTGGGATTAGTTTAGGGCGATTTTGTTAAACATATTTGGTTTTGATAATCTGAGCTTTGATTTGCATATTGGTTCTGTTTACTTTGCATCTATCTACTTTGCTTAATCCAACGCGCATGTTAAAATACGACGATTGACACTCGAGTAGTTTCGCATGTTGTGTATGTTAAAGAGTAGCGATGTCGTGCCTCTCACTGCTCGACTAAGTAACACAGGTAGATAGAACTAAATCGAAGTATCGAGTCGGGTAGGATAATTGTTGATTGCATACGGCGTTTGCGGGCAATCTACTAGCAATTAGAATTCACGTTCGAATGTTCGTCGCGGTTAGCTAGTGACTGTCTAAATTTACCTTAGGGCTGATCACCTTGATGTGGGCTTAGATAACGTGTAATTAGAACTGTGTGGTCTAATTAAAATCCATGGAGTCGGCTACTTTGGGGCTTCTCTGGTAGTCGTCCGCGCGCTCAATAAACTGAATTCCATGTTATTAGCATTAAATGATGAACTGAATTTGTTTAACAATTGATCCCGAGACTCCCAAACCGTGCACACGTTCTCTTCTTATTATTCTTTCTTCGTTAGCTTTCTCATTATTTCCCCTTTGCATGATAAAAACCCCCCGTTACTAAAATCAATCAATTAATTAAATCCCAATTTCACTAGTAATTTCAATCTACCTATTCCTTGGATCGACCCTGTTACCACTGGCTGCAAAGCCTTGGTCATAGGCTTTATAAATCGTATTTTGGCAAGCCTCGACAGCTTGAGATTAAGCGATAGTTCAAAATATCGTCCACCAATGGCGAGTGGCTTTGCTTGGCCGTCTCGTGGGACGGACGGCCACTTTCTTGACTCTTCACAGAGGGAGTCTTCTTCTTGATCGCTGCTTCGGCCACAGCCACCTTCCACTTGCGTTTCTTAGGTGTTCCTGCTGGTTCAGAGGGTCCAGCAGGGATCTCTGTAACTACCTTCCACTTCTTCTTGCGGATAGGCATCTTGGGGAGTCGTTCAGTGCGCGCGGCCTCAGCATCTGTCAGGGCAAGGAGTGCTTCCCTCGCAGCAATTTCAGCGTCGTCAGCCTGCTTCTTGGACGCAGATCTCTCAACTCTCGTTAGCACCATGGTGGAGTCGTAGGGATCTGGAAAGAGGAATTGCAGATGAAGAGGGAAGGAGAGTTCTTGGACTTCTGTGAATCAAGGAAGCGTACGGAGCAGAACGCTTCTAACGGCTATAAGTAATGATGAAAATCCCAACGGCTATTTCTGTTGCGGATTCAGCAAATCTACCGCAATTAAATGGCCGTTGGGAGATTTTCTTAAATTTAAATGCCAATCTTCTCGCAACTGAATCTTCGATTTGGCCCAATATCTCCCTCGATTTTTAATCTTGATTTCATCTCCTTGATACCCTCTATCGATCCCCTATAAAAACAAATAAAATCAACATCAAATTCGTAATTAAAATCACACAAAAAGATACGCAAATAATAACCGAAAAAACATCAAAAAATAAACTAAGGCAAAAAGCCATGTATGGACGAGCACAGTGATCACTCGTCCTCTCTCGTTCTTATTTTCACGTTTCAGTCAAGAGGAAGGCCGAGAGAGTCTTCACATCCCCTTCCTCATAATAATGCTTCAATCGTGCACCATTAACCATGAACGGTTGCCCTTGTTGCAGGTTCTTAATCTCTATGGCACCATGAAAAAACACATTAGTTATTATAAACGGACCTGACCATCTGGACTTAAGTTTGCCCGGAAATAATCTCAGCCTTGAGTTAAATAATAAAACAAGCTGGCCTTTCTTAAAGTTCTTAATCCTAAGTCTACTGTCGTGCCAAATCTTGGTCTTTTTCTTATACATTTTAGCATTTTCATAGGACATATGTCTAAGCTCATCAAGCTCATGTAATTGCAAAGACTGCAACGTTCCCACATCAGTCACGCAATAATTCAACTCTTTTAGTGCCCAAAATGCTTTAATTTCTAACTCGAATGGAAGATGACATGCTTTACCATACACAAGTCTATAAGGAGACATACCTAGGGGTGTCTTATATGCAGTTCTATATGCCCAAAGTGCATCCTCGAGTTTAAACGACCAGTCTTTTCTATTGGGTTTGACCACCTTTTCGAGTATGTTTTTAATCTCCCTATTTGATATTTCAGCTTGGCCATTCGAATGTGGATGATAAGGGGTGGCTACCCTATTTCTAACATTATATTTAGCCAACACTTTTTCCATAGCCTTATTAATAAAGTGTGTCCCTTCATCACTAATTATAGCACGAGGTGTACCAAACCTAGTAAAAATATGTCTATTAAGGAATTTAACAACTGTTTTGGCATCATTATTTGGAGATGCTATGGCCTCTACCCACTTAGATACATAGTCTACAGCTACGAGTATGTAAAGGTTACCTGCTGATGGGGGAAATGGTGCCATGAAGTCAATGCCCCACACATCAAAGAGCTCTAACTCTAGGATGTAAGTGAGGGGCATCTCATCCTTTCGACTAAGGTTACCTGTTCTCTGGCATTCATCACAGCTGTGTGCATAGTTGTGGGCGTCCTTGAAGATCGTGGGCCAATAGTAGCCACTCTGGAACACCTTTGCAGCTGTCCTTGGGCCACCAAAGTGTCCACCATAGGGGACTGTGTGGCAGTGCTGCAGCACAGACTTCGCCTCAGCAGCTGACACACACTTCCTTAGCAAACCGTCAGCACATGTCTTGTAGAGTGTAGGATCATCCCATATGAACTTCCTAGCTTCATGAAGGAACCTCTTCTTTTCTTGTCCTCCCTTGAAAGTTGGCAGTACCTGCGAGGCAAGGAAGTTAGCAATGTCAGCAAACCAAGGTTCCTCATCGTTATCACGATGAGTCAATACAAAGACATGTTCATCAATAAAAGCATCAGAAATTGCGGTTTCCGCAATTTTTTCGCAATTATGCTGCAATCTAGAAAGATGATCCGCAACCACATTTTCGCATCCTTTCTTATCTCTAATGTCCAGATCAAACTCTTGCAGCAACAATACCCACCTAATCAACCTAGGCTTAGCATCAGCCTTCCTCATAAGGTATTTCAATGCAGAGTGATCTGTATACACGATTGTTCTAGTGCCTACAATGTAATTCCTAAATTTCTCACAAGCGAACACTACAGCTAGCATCTCCTTCTCAGTGGTCGTGTAATTACATTGTGCCTCATTGAGTGTCTTACTAGCATAATATACAGGGTGTGTTAGCTTGTCAATCTTTTGTCCTAACATAACCCCTACAGCATAGTCACTTGCATCACATAACATCTCAAAGGGAAGGTCCCAATTTGGTCCTACTATAATAGGGGCTTTGACTAATGCTTCCTTAAGGGTTGTCCAGGCTAGGAAACAATCTTTAGAGAAGATGAATGGCTTATTCAGCTCTAGACGCTCACACAAAGGCTTGGAGATGTTTGAAAAGTTCTTAATGAACCTTCTATAGAAGCCTGCATGTCCTAAGAAACTCCTAATGGCTTTCACATTCTGAGGTTCTACCAACTTCTCTATTATTTCAATCTTGGCCCTGTCAACCTCTACACCTGCCCTAGACACTCTATGACCTAAGACAATCCCCTCGTCCACCATGAAGTGACACTTCTCCCAATTAAAGACTAAGTTGGTCTCTTCACATCTAGCCAGGACTTGTCCTAAGTTCTCTAAACAGTTTGTGAACGAATCACCAAAGACTGAGAAATCATCCATGAATATCTCTATCATGGACTCATCTAAATCAGAGAAGATTGCCAACATGCACCTTTGGAACGTTGCCGGTGCATTGCATAAGCCAAAAGGCATTCTGCGAAAGGCAAAAGTTCCAAAGGGACAAGTGAAGGTTGTCTTCTCCTGATCCTTGGGGTCTATAGTGATTTGGTTATATCCAGAATAACCGTCTAGAAAGCAGTAGTAAGCTCTACCAGCTATCCTATCTAACATTTGGTCAATGAATGGTAGAGGGAAGTGGTCTTTTTTAGTTTCCTTATTTAATTTCCTATAATCCATACAAACTCTCCACCCTGTAATAGTCCTAGTTGGAATCAGTTCATTGCTCTCATTGACTACTACAGTCATCCCTCCCTTCTTAGGTACACATTGTATAGGGCTCACCCACTGACTACTAGCTATAGGGAAGATCACACCAGCATCTAACCATTTTATTATTTCGTTCTTAACTACCTCTTTCATAGAGGGGTTCAGCCTACGTTGGTGATCTACTCGGGGTGTATGTTCTTCCTCTAGTATTATCTTATGCATGCAGTAGGAAGGGCTAATGCCTCTAATGTCAGCAATAGTCCATGCAATGGCCTTTCTATGTTGTTTAAGTAATAATATCAGCTCAATCTCATGCTTCTCACTTAATTTAGATGAAATAATCACAGGCAGAGTATCATTACTTCCTAAATATGCATACTTAAGATGTGTGGGCAGTGGTTTCAATTCTAAGACAGGTGGATGCTCAATGGATGGTTTTAATGGATTCAGAGATCTTTCAGTTAAGTCAAGATTCATACAAACATGCTGAGGGTTATTTACAGGTATGTCCATTAGTTCAGCTATGTTTAAGTCAGTTAATTCTAGTTCTACATAATTATTAGCATGCTTAGTCAACAATTCATGCTCCAACTGTTCTTCCATTAATGAATCTACAATGTCCATGCTAGCACAAGATTCAGAGTCAGAAGGATACCTCAGTGCTTTAAAAACACTAAACTTAACCTCCTCGTCATGAACCCTCATAGTGAGCTCACCTTTTTGGACATCAATCAGGGCCCTATCTGTGGCTAGAAACGGTCTTCCTAAAAGGATGGGGACCTCCTTGTCTGCTTCATAATCCAGGATGATAAAATCTGCAAGGAAAATAAACTTGTCAACCTTTACAAGAATGTCTTCAATCTTACCCTCAGGGTAAGCTATGGATCGATCTGCCAGTTGTAAGGTGACAGTGGTGGGACGTTGTTATGTCTCCAAAAGTGACATATTTAGGACTTATTTAGCTTAGGAAGATGCACATTCTTAGGTGTTTTTGTTAGTATTTAGCCTAAACATATGCTTATATATGAGATTTAGAAGAAGGTAGCTAAATTAGGACTTGTGTGCAAAAGGAAAGAAAAGGGATAAAAACCGAAGTTAAAACAAAGAAAAATGTGCATTGCGATAGAATTGCGGAAACATTGCTAAAACAGCAATGTTTTAAGTGAAATCCGTAAGTTGGCTGATCCTTTTTCTGTTTTATTCCGTTATTTCAGGGATTCGTGCTTTCTCCTCCATCCATTTTGCAGTACGACGTTGAGGATGGATGGTTCTCCTTGGCCCAAATGCACCTGCAGATTACTATAAAAGGGGGTCAAAGTCGGAGGTTCAGTCATCATCCGAAAGCGTAGAAGTCTTCTCGCAGTCCATCTTCACTCCTGTTTTTCTTTGCCGTCTGTTGGGTTGCGAAGCTCAGCTGTTGGAATCGATAATCTGATAGGAAGGAGAGGAGATTCATCTTCTCTCCCGATTGGATTCATCCAAGCAAGGCTGATCTTTCCCATCCTTCAGCCGAGGCGGTTGCGACGAGGCATTCGAGCTCATTTACTTGCTTTCTGTTTTCATTTCTACTTTCCAGCAGTGTTTAGTTGTCGTTTCTGTTCTAGTAGCTAGTTTATTGCGTTACGTTGCTTTCTGTCTTTGTATTATTTACTTTAAGCTTTCCTTTGTCCATTCAAATAATCAAGTAATCAAAAGCAAAATTCTTCATTTCACAATTTCTTACCTTTGCAAGCTGCTGCTTTTCCTCACTGTTTTGTCTTTATATTTCTTCTAAGCATGTCTGTTTTATCTCGTATTTCTATTCTCTCCACATCCATGAGTAGCTAAGTCACTTAGGGGCATGCTAATGACAAGAATATAGGCTAAAAAACGTGAACCAAGCATGTAGGATAGCTCTCGAAGCATTGATTGTATGTAAGCTTCATCCCACGGGCAATTTCGATTGGCCATCCATTTTGTCCAAAGAACTCCTAACCTCTGGAAGGAGTAAGAGTTCAGAGTCATACACTCATGCTAGCCTTTCAAGGTAGCCAGAAAACGACCTAGGAATAGGCGTTTTCCTAGTACAAACCTTAAACTTCTGCTTTAACAAGATGCTTAAGACATTACTTGGACATGAGTAAACTAAAGAATCTAATGCATGGAATCGGACGATACATGAGATTGAGTGAGTTTGATGCATAGAGAGTTGATCCAATGCTTGAGAATCGTGAGAAAATGCCTATAGAGGAGTCATTAGTAGCCCTTGTTTCTCCATTTTACACACTTTCGCTGTTATTTAATTGCGGTAGAATTGCTGTTTCCGCAATTCTGCTAAGTTTACAATTCTGTTTACCTGTTTTCTTTTTCATTTATTAATCTCTTCTCTTTTCTTTTGAGTTTAATTTCAACTTGCATTTGTTTATGTTGCTATCCTCTATACATTCAGTAGCAAATAGGAATTTTAAAACCAAATCTACCCTCTCAAATCCACCCCTTCTTTCTTAACTTTACACTTCACGAGTAGCTTATAATAAATCTCTGTGGGAAAACGAATGAAAAAATACTTACTACTTGCTATAAGATCATGTATGCTTGCATGTTCTGAGTGCTCTTTCTCTCTTATTGCTTATTTATATTAACACATTGAGCACGCAACAAGTTTTTGGCGCCGCTGCCGGGGATTTATTTTAGTGAAAACGAAGTCTGTTAAGTTTGAAACACCAAGTTATTCTTTAGTGAAACTGATCTATTTTCATTTCTTTTTTAGGTATCATTTGGGTTAGTTTATGAATGAGCCTTCAAGTAGTGATCTAGAGTTCAACCCTGAGCCCGAGAGATTACTTAGAGCTAGGAATAGAGCCAAGAAACGTCTCTTTAAACAACCTTCGTTACCTCGAATAATTGCTGAAACCGCAAGGTTACCGCAATCTTCTCAAGAAGAAATGGAGAGAATAGATCAAAATTCGGTGCCTGTCACTCGCAATCCCATCGAAATAGCGAATGATAAGGATAGCGCCATACTTTCTTACCTAGTACCTATGCCTGTGGAGCTGAACCCCAGCATAATCCGTCCTGAGATCACTGCCAACTCATTCGAGTTAAAGCCAGTGATGTTCCAAATGTTGTCCACTGTGGGACAATTCTTTGGAATGGAAAATGAGGACCCCCACAACCATCTTAGAAACTTCCTAGGAGTCAGTGACACATTCCTTATCCTTGGAGTTTCCCAAGAAGCCTTGAGGCTATATCTTTTCCCTTACTCTTTGAGGGACAAAGCCAAAACGTGGTTAAACTCATTACCCTCTGGATCTGTCCTCAATTGGACAGACTTAGCAGAAAAATTCCTAGTCAAATACTTCCCACCAGATAGGAATTCTACCTTTCGTGATGACATAATCAAATTCAAACAAGCTCCAAGTGAGTCTCTTCACGAAGCTTGGACAAGGTTCAAAGATCTTCTCATTAAATGTCCACACCATGGCATCCCATGGTGTATCCAAATAGAGGTCTTTTTCAAAGGATGCAACCCCAGCACCAGACAAGTTCTAAACTCATCTGCTGGTGGTTCCATGTTGTCCAAGAGTTACAACGAAGCTTATGAGATCTTGGAGAAGATCTCAACATCTCACTGTAGGTGGTCAGATGATCCAGTAGAGCCAACTAGAGCTCAAGACAAGGATGCTCTAAGCGCCATGAGCACCCAAATAAACGCCCTGACCAACCTAGTTAAGCAAATGGCTCAGGCCAACCTCCAAACCAGTGCCAATACCGCCACAGCCATGTCAATGGGCACCCAACCAAGTCAAGGCGAGGCACTTATCTGTGGATTCTGTGGGGAAGGGCACCCATATGAATACTGCCCTGGGAATCCAGCCTCAGTCTGCTATGTTGGAAGCCAACAGCAGCCTAGGAACAACCCCTACTCAAATACTTACAATCCTGGTTGGAGAAACCACCCAAACCTGTCATGGGGTGGCCAACAGAACTCTAACCAAAATCCTAACCAACCAAGGCCGAGTGGAACACCTGGTTTCACTCCCCAACATAACCAATCCATGTACCAAAAACCATACAATCAACCTGTAGGATCTTCTGTAGAAAACTTACTCAAGGAATACATAGCCAAAAATGATGCCACTCTACAGAGTCAGCAAGCTACTCTTAGAAGCCTAGAGAACCAAATAGGGCAACTAGCCAATGAAATCAAAAGTAGGCCCCAAGGTAGACTTCCTGCTGACACTGAAGTGCCAAGGAGAGATGGTAAAGAGCAAGTTCAAGCAATTGAACTTAGGAGTGGGAGACCATTGGTGAGTAACACCAAGGACATACCAAAGGGAGTAGAGAACAAAGAGTCTAGTGCTCCACTGGAGTCTCTGCCAAACCAAGGTCCACCACCAACAAGCACATCAGGGGCAAGGTTGGAGCCAATCATTGAAGAGATAGAAGAAATTCCAAGGCCTCCACCTATCCTGAGGCGACCTGACGTGCCTGCATATGTGCCACCACCTCCATTTCCTCGAAGGCTAAAGAAAAAACAAGAACAGGAAGTGCACTTTAACAAATTTCTTGAAATTCTTAAGCAAGTGCATGTTAACATTCCTTTTGTAGAAGTATTACAGTCTATGCCTTCATATGTAAAGTTTTTGAAGGATATTATAACTAACAAAAAAATAATTGGTGAGTTTGAAACAGTAAACCTCACCGAGGAGTGCAGTGCCATACTCCAGAATAAGCTACCCAAGAAGGAGAAGGACCCTGGTTCCTTCACCTTACCTGTAGAACTAGGAGGCAAGCACGTGGGGAGAGCTCTTTGTGACCTGGGAGCCAGCATAAACCTCATGCCCCTATCACTATTCCGCCAGCTAGGAATAGGAGAAGCACGTCCAACCACTGTCACTTTACAACTTGCAGACAGATCCATCGCATACCCTGAAGGTAAGATTGAGGATATTCTTGTAAAAGTTGACAAATTTATTTTCCTTGCAGATTTCATTGTCCTGGACTATGAAGCAGACAAGAAGGTCCCCATCCTGTTAGGTAGACCATTTCTAGCCACAGGTAGGGCTTTGATAGATGTCCAAAAAGGTGAGCTCACTATGAGGGTTCATGATGAAGAGGTGAAATTCAGTGTTTATAAAGCTTTAAGGTACCCCTCTGATTCGGAATCATGTGCTAGCATGGATATTGTTGACTCACTAATGGAAGAACAATTAGAGCATGAATTATTAACTAAGCATGCTAATAACTATGTAGAACTCGAATTATCTGACTTAAACATAGCTGAGATAATGGACATACCTGTAACTAACCCTCAGCATGTTTGTATGAATATTGACTTAACTGAAAAATCTTTGAATCCATTAAAACCATCCATTGAGCATCCACCTGTCTTAGAACTTAAACCACTGCCCACACATCTTAAGTATGCTTATTTAGGAAGTAATGAAACTCTACCTGTAATTATATCATCTAAATTGAGTGCAAAGCATGAGGTTGAGTTGATTTTACTGCTTAAACAACATAGGAAGGCTATAGCATGGACTATTGCTGACATTAGAGGCATTAGCCCTTCCTATTGCATGCATAAGATTATACTAGAGGACGAACATACACCCCGAGTAGACCACCAACGTAGGCTGAATCCCTCTATGAAAGAGGTAGTTAAAAAAGAAATAATTAAGTGGTTAGATGCTGGTGTGATCTTCCCCATAGCTAGTAGTCAGTGGGTAAGCCCTATACAATGTGTACCTAAGAAGGGGGGGATGACTGTGGTAGTCAATGAGAGCAATGAACTGATTCCAACTAGGACTATCACAGGGTGGAGAGTATGTATGGATTATAGGAAACTCAATAAAGAAACCAAAAAAGACCACTTCCCTCTACCATTCATTGACCAAATGTTAGACAGAATAGCTGGTAGAGCTTATTATTGTTTCTTAGACGGTTATTCGGGATATAACCAGATCACAATAGACCCTAAGGACCAGGAGAAGACAACCTTCACCTGCCCCTTTGGAACTTTTGCCTTTCGCAGAATGCCTTTTGGCTTATGCAATGCACCGGCAACGTTTCAAAGGTGCATGTTGGCAATCTTCTCTGATTTGGATGAGTCCATGATAGAGATATTCATGGATGATTTCTCAGTCTTTGGGGATTCATTTACAAACTGTCTAGAGAACTTAGGACAAGTCCTAGCCAGATGTGAAGAGACCAACTTAGTCCTTAATTGGGAGAAGTGTCACTTCATGGTGGACGAGGGAATTGTCCTAGGTCATAGAGTGTCGAGGGCAGGTGTAGAGGTTGACAGAGCCAAAATTGAGGTAATAGAGAAGTTGGTAGAACCTCAGAATGTTAAAGCCATTAGAAGTTTCTTAGGGCATGTCGGCTTCTATAGACGGTTCATTAAGGACTTTTCCAAGATCTCCAAGCCTTTATGTGAGCTTCTAGAGCTAAACAAACCCTTCATCTTCTCTAGAGAATGTTTCCTAGCTTGAAAGACCCTTAAGGAAGCACTAGTCACAGCCCCTGTCATAGTAGGACCAAATTGGGACCTTCCCTTTGAGTTGTTATGTGATGCTAGTGACTATGCTGTAGGGGTCATGTTAGGCCAAAGAATTGACAAGCTAACACACCCTGTATACTATGCTAGTAAAACACTTAATGAGGCACAATGCAACTACACAACCACTGAGAAAGAGATGCTAGCTGTAGTGTTCGCTTGTGAGAAATTTAGGAACTATATTGTAGGCACCGGAACAATAGTGTTTACAGATCACTCTGCACTTAAGTACCTTATGAGGAAGGCTGATGTTAAGCCTAGGTTGATAAGGTGGGTACTGCTACTGCAAGAGTTTGATCTGGACATTAGAGACAAGAAAGGATGTGAAAATGTGGTTGCGGATCATCTTTCCAGATTGCAGCATAATTGCGGAAAAATTGCGGAAACCGCAATTTCTGATGCTTTCATTGATGAACATGTCTTTGTTTTGGCTCATCGTGATAACGATGAGGAACCTTGGTTCGCTGATATTGCTAACTTCCTTGCATCGCAGGTACTGCCTACTTTCAAGGGAGGACAAGAGAAGAAGAGGTTCCTTCACGAAGCAAGGAAATTCATATGGGATGACCCCACATTGTACAAAACATGTGCTGACGGATTGCTGAGGAAGTGTGTTTCACCTGCTGAGGCGAAGTCTGTGCTGCAGCACTGCCACACAGCCCCTTATGGTGGACACTTTGGTGGCCAAAGAACAACTGCAAAGATATTCCAGAGTGGCTATTATTGGCCAACGATCTTCAAAGATGCCCACAACTACGCACATAGTTGTGATGAATGCCAGAGAACAGGTAACCTTAGTCGCAAGGATGAGATGCCTCTCACTTACATCTTAGAGTTGGAGCTCTTTGATGTGTGGGGCATTGACTTCATGGGACCATTTCCCCCATCATCAGGTAACCTTTACATTTTAGTAGCAGTAGACTATGTATCCAAGTGGGTAGAGGCCATAGCTTGTCCCAACAATGATGCCAAAACAGTCATAAAATTCTTGCATAGGCACATTTTTACTAGGTTTGGAACTCCTCGTGCTATCATTAGTGACGAGGGGACACATTTCATTAATAAAGCTATGGAGAGAGTATTGGCTAAATATAACATTAGACATAGAGTAGCCACTCCCTATCACCCACACTCGAATGGACAAGCTGAAATTTCAAATAGGGAGATTAAAAACATCCTAGAAAAAGTGGTCAAACCCAATAGAAAGGACTGGTCGTTTAAACTCGAGGATGCACTTTGGGCCTATAGAACTGCATATAAGACACCCCTAGGTATGTCTCCTTATAGACTTGTGTATGGTAAAGCATGTCATCTTCCATTCGAGTTAGAAATTAAAGCATTTTGGGCACTAAAAGAGTTGAATTATTGCGTGACTGATGCGGGAACGTTGCGGTCTTTGCAATTACATGAGCTTGATGAGCTTAGACATATGTCCTATGAAAATGCTAAAATGTATAAGGAAAAGACCAAGATTTGGCACGACAGTAGACTTAGGATTAAGGACTTTAAAAAAGGCCAACTTGTTTTGTTATTCAACTCACGATTGAAATTATTTCCAGGCAAACTTAAGTCTAGATGGTCAGGTCCATTTGTAATTACTAATGTGTTTGTTCATGGTGCCATCGAGATAAAGAACTTGCAGCAAGGGCAACCTTTCATGGTTAATGGCGCAAGGTTGAAGCACTACTATGAGGAAGGAGATGTGAAGACTCTCTCGGCCTTCCTCTTGACTGAAACGTGAAAACAAGAACGAGAGAGGACGAGTGATTGTTGTGCTCGTCAACATGAGGCTCATGCCTTAGTTTATTTTTTGCGAATTTTCCAATTATCGTTTGTGCATATGTTTGTATGATTTTAATTAAGTATTTGATGTTGATTTTATTTATTTTTGCAGGGAATCGATAGAGGGAATCAAGGAGATGAAATTAAGATAAAAAAATCGAGGAGATATCAAGCCAAATCAAAGATACGGTTGAGCAAAGATTGACATTTAAATGAAAAAATCTCCAACGGTCACTAGAATTGCGCTGGATTTGCTGAATCCGCAAAAATAGAGCCGTTGCGATTTCATCATTATTTATATCCGTTAAGAGGCGCCATGATCCGTACGATTCTCCCATTATCTGAACTCCAAGAAATCTGCTTTTCTCTTCATCTGTGATTCCTCTCTCCAAATCTCCATAATTCGACAATGGTGCTAACAAGAGCTGAACGGTCGGCGTCCAAGAAGAGGGCTGACGAGGCTGAAACGGCTGCGAGGGAAGCACTTCTTGCCCTTGCAGACGCTGATGCTGCGCGAACCGAACGACTTCCCAAACTGCCGATCCGCAGGAAGAAGTGGAAGGTTGTCACAGAGATACCTGCTGGACCCTCTGAACCAGCAGGCACACCCAAGAAACGCAAATGGAGAATGGAGGTGGCTGAAGAAGTAAGCAAGGAAAAGACCCCCTCTGTGGGGAGTCAAGAAAGTGATCGTGTGTCACACGATTCGGCCAAGAAGAGTTCTTCGCCATCTGCACCACCTGCGCAAAGCCCTGAGATTCCTTCTTCGCCTACTCCTCCACCGGCAGAGAGCTCACCGGCAGATAGCCCACCAGAAGAGAGCCCTGCGGCATCGCCCACTTCCCCACAGCCTGACCCTGAATTCCCATATGGGGAGTACCAAGAATCGACGCAGGGCAGTGGGGAATCTGAGGAAGAAGAGGTCTTCTCTCCCTTGAGAGAAGCCAGCCCTGCAAGCCCTGCACACCAGGACGATTCTATGGACGAGACACAGGGGGATTGCCTCCAGCAGTTGGCAACCAAGGCGAGATTGAAGAAAGAAGCCAAAGTTGTCAAGGCCAAACGGTCAAAAACAAAGAAGAAGTCCAAGAAGAAGAAGAATTCCAGGGTTGAGCCTTCATCCAAGAAGGGGAGTGATGAGCCGTCCCTAAAGAAGCTCAAGATTGAGGCTGCAGAGTCAGCCAAACCGAAGAACAAAGAGAAAGCCAAGCTTTACCCTGAAGATGAGCCTCAATCAGTGAGGTACGTGTCGTCTGACGCTGAGTCCAGAGGCGCTGAACTGAGGAAGAGGGAGTTGCTGCACGAGAAAGGCTTCCTTGATGCACCTGCTGACCTGCCGCAATTCTTGCGCGCAGGAATCACGAATCATGGTTGGGAAGAGCTGTGCAGGCCACCCAATCCAGCCTACTCCAGCATGGTCTATGACTTTTACGCCAATTTGTCGAGTGCTGAGGATGGCCTGTCTGTGGTCAGGGGAGTCGAAGTAGACTTCTCAGCAAAGGCGATCAACGAAGCCTACGGCCTCAAGGGCCAGAAACACACTGATTATTCACGGATAGTTGATGAGCCTACAGAAGCTGTCTTGGAGGAGGCCATTCGGATCATTGGCCAGCCTGAGGCATCATGGACAGTCTCGCGCAATGGAAGGCACACCCTGATGAGTGCCACCCTCACAGCCAAGGCGGCTGTTTGGTTTTCCTTCATTAGAAGGAAGCTGTCCCTCGTGACTCATGAGACCACCATCAACCAGAGCCGGTCGCTGCTGGTCTATGCTATCATGCGAGGTCTCACGATCAACGTGGGCGAAGTCATTGCAGCTTCCATTGCTGACTGCGCCAAGAAGGGTAAGGGGCCTCTTTTCTTTCCTAATACGATTACTAAACTCTGTTTGCGTGCAGGGGTTCCAATTGACCGACTGGAAAGGCAGATGGCCTACACGGGCTACCTGGAGTTGCCTACTGCCCTGAGGCTGCGAAGGAAGGGCAACATGGAGTTCGAGCTGGATGGTCTAGTTGCTACTCAGTCCCTGACCATGGCGTGCCTGATGGATATGCAAAGGAAGATGGCTCAATGGGCCACATATGCGCAAGCACGGGACAAGGAAGTTGCTGATCAGCTGGGCTGCCTATTTCCTGAATTCCCCACGGATCTGCTGACTCCATGGGCGCCTCCACGACCACGACGGAATGATGATGAGGAAGACGTTTGAGTGCTAATCTGAGTAGCACGACAGGGAGTATTGCTGTTCCCTTAAAATAAGAAAAAAAAAATCAAACTGCTTTTTGTTGAACCTTGTGAATTATGCTGTTTTAAGTTACTCTTTTGATCTGTTTTAGTTGTTTAGTTTTAATGTTTAAAGTTGTTTAGTATAGACTGATGGTAGCTGATTAGGTAGACTAGGATAGTTTCATTTTTGTATAGCTTGAGTGACTGGAAAAAGCATGCTTAGGGGACCTAACCACTGATATATCTGCCCTGTCTTTATTGCGGAATAATTGCGGAAACCGCAATTTTTATTGGTAAATGCATGTTTTGGACTGTCTGTTTAGCTAGGTTGGTTCTGTTTAAATTCTGTCTTTTGCTGCTATCTTGTCTACCGTATATAGCTTATCTTAAAGCATGCTGGATGAGTGTCATAGGACACCCTTTGATAGTTTAAATTAGCCTCTGAAAAGTGCTCAGCATGCATAGTTGTAAGTCCTTACTTGCCTGTTTTTATGAATTTCTGCTGCTGTGACATTTACTTTTAGCATGTTCTGTCTATGCCTAGGGCTTTGAGATTCTCTTTGTTTTACCTTAGACTAGATGCTTCTAGGTAAGTTTGGGGGTGTGCCACCTCAGACACTCATTGGGGACAATGAGTAGTTTAAGTTTGGGGGAGGCCACCCTAGGCCTAGGAACATTCCTCTCTTCCTTGTAGACTTAAGCATTCTGCTTCGCCTTAAAAAAAAAAAAAATGAATGATAGAATAGAATAAAGGGGGATGTCTCTCTTGAGGTTGCTGAGTAATCAATGACAAGTGTGTAACCCACAAATGGCATTGCATCAAAAGGCAACCAAAAGAGAGGTCTCCAAGAAAGAAAGAAAATTTAGGGAAGAAGAATGTATGCTTAGGAGTTGCAACCTTGTGGCTTAGATGTCCTAATTAAAAAGAACTCTGATCTTCAATGAGCTGAGCACAAGGTTGTAGCTTTTTAAGTTTGTCTAGGGAGATGAATGTATATCCAATGAAGTGATGTCAGGGTTTAGTTTGTCATATGAAAGTACTACTGTCACTGGTTTTGTACTAAGACTGGCATGACTCTAAGGAATCCTAGGTAGTTCAAAAGTAAAAACTAGAAGCATGTACTGAGTCTGGGGTAAAGCTAGGTAGAGTTTGAAACCTTAGGGATAGTGGCATGATGTGACAAAAGCAAGTAGATCAGTTGTAAGGGAGTAATGAAACAGTAGGAGTGTTAGGCATGCGAAGTCAGAAGAAGCTAGATAAGAGGATAGTTTAAACTTAGAAGTGTGTCACAGGACAGCACTGCTATGGATAGGAATATAGGGGAGTCAGTAAGTGGTTAAGGGAATGAAACAGTAGCCTAAGTAAGTCCTTAGTTTGCTTGAGGACAAGCAAAACCTTAAGTTTGGGGGTGTGTTATGTCTCCAAAAGTGACATATTTAGGACTTATTTAGCTTAGGAAGATGCACATTTATAGGTGTTTTTGTTAGTATTTAGCCTAAACCTATGCTTATATATGAGATTTAGAAGAAGGTAGCTAAATTAGGACTTGTGTGCAAAAGGAAAGAAAAGGGAAAAAAACCGAAGTTAAAACAAAGAAAAATGTGCATTGCGATAGAATTGCGGAAACATTGCTAAAACAGCAATGTTTTAAGTGAAATCCGTAAGTTGGCTGATCCTTTTCTGTTTTATTCCGTTATTTCAGGGATTCGTGCTTTCTCCTCCATCCATTTTGAAGTACGACGTTGAGGATGGATGGTTCTCCTTGGCCCAAATGCACCTGCAGATTACTATAAAAGGGGGTCAAAGTCGGAGGTTCAGTCATCATCCGAAAGCGTAGAAGTCGGAGGTAAGGTGAAGGAACCAGGGTCCTTTTCCTTTTCTTTCTTGGGTAGCTTGTTTTGGAGTATGGCACTGCACTCCTCGGTGAGATTTACTGTTTCAAACTCACCAATAATTTTCTTGTTAGTGATAATATCCTTCAAAAACTTAACATAGGAAGGCATAGACTGTAAAACTTCTACAAAAGGAATATTCACATGCACTTGTTTAAGAATTTCTAGAAATTTATTAAAGTGCACTTCCTGTTCTTGTTTTTTCTTTAGCCTTCGAGGAAATGGAGGTGGTGGCACATATGCAGGCACTACAGGTCACCTTAGGATCGGTGGAGGTCTTGGAATTTCTTCTATCTCTTCTATGATTAGTTCCAGCCTCGCCCCTGATGTGCTTGTTGGTGGTGGACCTTGGTTTGGCAGAGACTCCAGTGGAGCACTAGACTCTTTGTTCTCTACTCTCTTTGGTGTTTCCTTGGTGTTGCTCACCAATGGTCTCCCACTCCTAAGTTCAATTGCTTGAACTTGTTCTTTACCATCTCTCCTTGGCACTTCAGTGTCAGCAGGTAGTCTACCTTGGGGCCTGCTCTTGAGTTCATTGGCTAGTTGCCCTATCTGGTTCTCTAGGCTCCTAAGAGTAGCTTGCTGACTCTATAAAGTGGCATCATTCTTGGCTATGTATTCCTTAAGTAAGTTTTCTACAGAAGATCCTACAGGTTGGTTGTATGGTTTTTGATACATGGATTGGTTATGTTGGGGAGTGAAACCAGGTGTTCCACTCGGTCTTGGCTGGTTAGGAGTTTGGTTAGTATTCTGTTGGCCACCCCATGAAAGGTTTGGGTGGTTTCTCCAACCAGGGTTGTAAGTATTAGAGTAGGGGTTGTTCCTAGGTTGCTGTTGGCTTCCAACATAACAGACTGAGGCTGGATTCCCAGGGCAATATTCATACAGATGCCCTTCCCCACAGAATCCACAGATAAGTGTCTAGCCTTGACTTGGTTGGGTGCCCATTGACATGGCTGTGGCGGTGTTGACACTAGTTTGGAGATTGGCTTGAGCCATTTGCTTAACTAGGTTGGTCAGGGCGTTTATCTGGCTGCTCATTGCACTTAGAGCATCCTTGTCTTGAGCTCTAGTTGGCTCAACTGGATCATCTGACCACCTACAGTGAGAGGTTGAGATCTTCTCCAAGATCTCATAGGCTTCGTTATAACTCTTGGACAACATGGAACCACCAGCAGATGAGTTTAGTACTTGCCTGGTGCTGGGGTTGCATCCTTTGAAAAAGACTTCTATTTGGATACACCATGGGATGCCATGGTGTGGACATTTAAGAAGAAGGCCTTTGAACCTTGTCCAAGCTCCGTGAAGGGACTCATTTGTAGCTTGTTTGAACTTGATTATGTCATCACGAAAGGTAGAATTCCTATCAGGTGGGAAGTATTTTACTAGGAATTTCTCCGCCAAGTCTGTCCAATTAAGGACTGATCTAGAGGGTAATGAGTTTAACCACGTTTTGGCTTTGTCCCTCAAAGAGTAAGGGAAAAGGTAGAGCCTCAAGGCTTCTTGGGAAACTCCAGGGATAAGGAATGTATCACTGACTCCTAGGAAGTTTCTAAGATGGTTGTGGGGATCCTCATTCTCCACTCCAAAGAATTGTCCCACAGTGGACAACATTTGGAACATCACTGGCTTTAACTCGAATGAGTTGGCAGTAATTTCAGGGCGGATGATGCTTGGATTTAGCTCCCCAGGCATGGGAACTAAGTATGAGAGAATGGCACTATCCTTATCATTCGCTATTTCGATGGGATTGCGAGTGATAGGTACCGGATTTGGAACTATTCTATCCATTTCTTCTTGAGAGGATTGCGGAGACTCTACGGTTTCAGCAATTATTCGAGGTAAAGAGGGTTGGTTAAAGAGACGTTTCTTAGCTCTATTTCTGGCCCTAAGTAATCTCTCAGGCTCAGGGTTGAACTCTAGATCACTACTTGAAGGCTCATTCATAAACTAACCCAAATGGTACCTAAAAAAGAAATGAAAATAGATCAGCTTCAATAGATATTAAGAATTGGTTTTCTAACTTAACAAACTTCATTTTCACTAAACTAAATCCCCGGCAGCGGCGCCAAAAACTTGTTACGTGCTCAATGTATGAAATAAATAGCAATAAGAGAGAGAGAGCACTTAGAACATGCAAGCATACATGATCTTGTAGCAAGTAGTAAGTATTTTTTCATTCGTTTTCCCACAGAGATTTATTATTAGCTACTCGTGAAGTGTATTGTTAAGAAAGAATGGGTGGATTTGATGAGGTAGATTTGGTTTTAAATGGTCTAATTACTACTGAATATATAGAGGGTAATAACATAAACAAGTGCAAGTCAATGATAAACTCAAATGTAAAGAGAAGAAATTAATAAACGAAGAGAAAAATAGTTAAACAGAATTTTTAACTTAGCAGAATTGCGAGAACAGCAATTCTACCGCAATGTTACTAACAGCGAAAGTGTGTAAAATGGAGAAACTGTTGGGTTTTATGTCCTAAAACTCGTGGTTTGTAAACTGTTATGTTTGTAAATATTCTATTTAGAATAAAGAGTTATTAGTTTTATTCAGTAAAAGAGTTTGCTGGAATAAAGTGAAACGTGTTTGGTTTAACCTATACCAATGACCAACACCCTTGGCTGAATATGAGTACTTGAGCCTCATGTATGACATGATTGTGGATCAGACTCAAGTAGTCAGTCAAAACGGTCTATAGTATACGGATAAGGCTGGGTACCTTATCCTGGAAACACTATTGGATGCGGCTCACTTTGTATTGTACAGAACGATGTGATCCGAATCGTTCCACATGGAGATGTGAGAAGTGAGGGCGTCCTGTGTAAAGAGTTTACATAAGACCGAACCGCGTATTAAGTCGCTCTCTCTTTATAACTCCGTTTACTGATGAGACCGACTTATACATATTGATGGCCTAGGTAACTCGATCTCAATCCTGAGCTCGCTTTGAACTCCTGCTTATTCGATAGTATCCTTTGACTTGCACGGGTGAGAGTGGCCCATTAGCGCCGACTCAATAAGCCTACCATCTTGGGGATAAAGTCGAATAGGTAGCTGGGGACATAGTACAGCAAGATTGGAATTCACTCCTAACCCGCTCTTCAGGGTTAGTAGATAGGTTGTTCCCTTAATAGCTGACTCCGGGGCTTGAACAATGAGCGCTCACACTCTCATGTGATGAGAGGGTTAATTGATCTGTTGGTTGGACCACAGATCTATTGTTCATTAGAGGTGTCAGTGGTATTTAAGGAACAAGACGTAATGCAGGGGTTAAACGGTTTAAATGACCCAGCTGTGATTACGAACAACCTGTGAAGGGTCGACTTGCCAGTGACGGTTATATCAGAGGACATAATATATCTACAGTGAGGAGAGTGCAACCCTCGGACTATAGTGGAGTCTCCGGGGGTTAACGAAAGTTGATTGATTCGGGTTAAAAGAGTTTTGACCGAATAATCTCGTATCGTTGGAGCTCATGATCTGTAGGTCCTTTAGGTTCTCCTGGCTAGCTCGGATAACGTCGTGCAACAGTATAAGAGAAAATTAAAAGAAAAAGAATTTGAATTGTTCAAATTCAGTTTATGGAAGAAGGATGGATATATTTAAATATGATTTAAATATCGACATATTTAAATATGATTTAAATATGAGAATGGCCTAAAAACATGAATAGGATTCATGTGTAAAAAAGTCGGTTTTCGGAAAACCGGGTTTAGCCATATTATTTAATTAATATTTGATATTGAATTAAATAATATTATTTAATTAAAAAGTTTAATTAAATAAATATATATATATATATATTTTATTTATTAAAAAGTTTAATAAATAAAATATTTATTATTATTTAAAATTAATTATGAATTAATTTTATTAATAATATATATATATTTGGTGGTTTTATGCATGGCCGCCATTTGGCTTAGCAAGAATTGTTAGTGGGTTTTTGTGTTGTTTAATTGAAAGAAGTTTCATTTTTTTTAAAGAATTGAAAAAAGCTTCTGTTTTTAGCTTAGTGAAACCCACAGCCTTCTTCTTGCTTTCCCTCTTCTTCTTCTCCTTCTTTTTCTTTTCTTTTCTTTTGTAACGGAGTCCCACAACTCCGTTGCGCGGCGCTGAGAATAGCGGGACTACCTCGGGTGGTCCTCGAGGCGTTCGTGAGAAGAAGCTAGAAGTGTTCGTGACGAAGAACGGCCGGCGGAACGCGAAGAAAAGTAGAAGTTCAAGGGTATGTTTTCTATTTTTCTTATTTCCGTCTTTAGAGCATGTTTTCTATTTGTTAAATTGATGAAATTAGAGTATCATCGGTCCGAAATCGCGTTCCGCTGCGGTAAAACGCTCCATCAATTGGTATCAGAGCGATTTTGTGATTAACTCAATTTGCATCAATTTAAGTTGGTGGGTATTTTAATTTAGAAATTGTTTCTGAATGGATGTCTAAAGTGAATATCGATTTTGGCATAGTTTCTATTTGAATTTCATTATATGTAATTGCCCGAGAATGTATGGGCTTTAATGCGTGCTAAAGAGTCTGTATTTTTAGAGTCATTAGAGTCCATATAGGTTTCTTTGTGAAAGAAGCTCGAGTTTTGAGCTCGCCGAAATGTTCGGTATAAGTTCAAACTCGTTCTGGGCATTACGAGGAGAAATTCGAAGAGAAATTGGCCGAAGCGTTCGGAGGAAGCAAGCTGGTCAAAAGCGGTGCGAAGAGTTCGAAGTCGGCTCAAGATTTAGCTTGTTGATCAAGCTTGTAATAAATTAGTTATTGCTTGCTAAATGCCAAAATCGATCCACTTTAGTGTGTTTAATTAATTATGCATTGTGAATGTATGTTTTAATTAAAATCCATGTTTGCATGTGCATATCGTATGCCATATAGATTTAAAATCCCACCATAGGAAGCATGCTCCATGCATTGGTATTATGTTATAAGTGTTATAATTTATAGTATGCATATTTGGGACTTCATGAGTTTTAATATAAGTGTTATATTAATTCATGAATTGGATGTTGCTAATTTAATAGAATAATTGATATAAGTGTTATATTAATTATGAAATTAAATATACAACATAGGTTGCCATGGTTGTATGCATATTGTAGGTTATAAGTGTTATAATGTATTAGATGCATGTTTAATTCATGAGTATTAATATAAGTGTTATATTAATTCATGAATTAGTTGTTGTTTGCTTAATAGAATAATTAATATAAGTGTTATATTAATTATGAAATTAAACATCCAACCAAGTTGCATTATTGTATGTTATAATTGTTATAATGTATAGGATGCATGCTTAATTCATAAATATTTGATATAAGTGTTATATTAATTTATGAATTAGGAGTTGTATATTTAAGAGCATAATCGATATAAGTGTTATATTGATTATGAAGTTAAATATTCAATTTGTCATGCCTTAGCGAATGTATGTTTTGAGAAGCATATAGAAGTTTGTTGTAGTAAGTCTAGTTTTTGCAAGTGTTGTAAAAATGACTTAGACTTTTAAAATCTATAACAAAGAAAAGAGCATGTTCATTTAGGGTTAATGGTTCGATCAGGTTCATTAGATGAATAGGTCGAAATCTCGTAAATGCTAAGGTTATGAGAAACTCACCCGGTGAAATCCTGTTCGAGGTTGGAGGTATTTAAGCTGACGGTTTACGGAACACCTCCTACCTGGGGACGATCCGGTACTTGAGTAAAGTTAACCGGCTTTATGAGCATGCATTATAGGTGTGAGGTTAGTAAAGTGTTTATAACCTAGACATCTAAGGTAAATAGTTTGCCTAGACTTAAGGTTTTATTTTCTTAGCCAGATAAAACCTGAGTAGTTTACCCTAAAACCATCTATGATGCTTAGTAGATGTGTTGAGAAGGAATATATGATATATCCCTCTCCTGCTACGCACTCCCTGTAGTTCACAACGTGAGAATTTTGCTTGGCCTCATGATGCCATATGGGGCATCTCCAGACGGGTGGTGTTTGCAACTTTCAATAGCAAGGTGAATGGAGTAAGTGTCTATAGTAAGTGGGAGAAAGAAGTACGTCAGTACATCCTACGGTCTCCTCCATTGGATTGAACCGTGAGATTCCCATGTTCCGCCTGCAGGCTGCCCTTGGGGCACCATCCAAACGGAGGGCTGGGCATGGGAGATCGAACACCTCAGTCACCATTTATGGATAAAGAAACATAGGGCCATTCCCAACACTGACATTCCATACGGTTGCTATGTTGGGGCCGTTCTGTGCGTTCTAAAAACGGAGGGTCACACTTACGGGATTTGCTAAGGAGTTAGTAAGTTCAGACCAAAAACGATAACTAAGATGCTATAGGAATATGAGTTATTCTGGTGATAGCATTTAGTCAAGAATGTCTTGATTTAGTAAAGGAGTGCTCACCTACCCTACGGTAGCGACCATTCTGACCTACTAAAGTATCGTTGTTAGTAAATAAAGATTTTGGGTACTTTATTTACTGCTAAAGTCTTTAATTGGTTCAAATAGGTTAAAACCGTTTCACTAATAGATTTACATTCTTTTTCAGCATGTCGAGCTCTTTTATTCAGTTGTTAGCTCACGACAAATTAACCGGAGAGTATTACGGAACCTGGAAGTTGAACCTGAATACGATTCTCGTTCTGAACGACCTGAGGTTTGTCTTAACGGAGGAATGTCCTTCAGCTCCTAGCTCGAGTGCATCTCGAAGTGTTCGAGATGCATACGATGGATGGATTAGGGCTATTGATAAAGCCCAAATCTATATCTTGGCAAGCATATTTGATGCCTTGTGCAAGTAGTATGAGGTGATGATTTCTGCAAAGGAAATCATGTCTTCATTACAAGCAATGGTGGACACTCGTCCTCATTCCTTCGTAATGAAGTCCTCAAGTTCGTTTATAACTCTCGCATAGTGGAGGATACCTTTGTTAGGGAGCTTGTCCTTAACATGATGGTCCATTTGAATGCGGCAGAAGTAAACGTTGCTACCATCGTCTTTTCAGACTTATCATTTTATGTACACTTCCAAAGGAATAGAGAATGAGGCAAGTGTTGTCACTTCGAAGAAATTCCTTAAGAGGTTGGCGTCAAGAAGTAAGTCTGCTTCTCTGAGTAATGAGATTATTCAGAAGAAGAAGAGTAACAGGAGAAATGGCAAAGCCCCTACTGTTCGCAAGGTAATGTCTTCAAACATAGGAAAATGTTTCCATTGTACTGAAGATGGGTATTGGAAGCATAACTGCTCCAAATACCTTGTTGAGAAACAAGCTGAGAAAGAACGACAAGATAAATGTGATTTATTTGTCAAAACAAGTTTAGTGGATATGAATGTCATACCTGGATGTCTTCAGGAACCACTATTCATGTTTGTTTTTCTACAGGAAACTAGTTCCTGACAGCCGATTTTCTCGCTGTGAGATATGGAGATATCATTGCAGCTGAACTAGTAGGAGTCTTTGTAGTTGTTGTATAGAAATAATTTCATTGGATGTAATTATTGTCTATAGTTCCAGTTTAAACTGAACACCTGTATATTATATCTTTTGGTTTTATAATGAACAGTTCATTTAGCAAAAGATATATACTGATGTGTTCTATTAAACTCGAAAACAACTAGTGTGTTAAGACTTACAGTTTTAACAAGAAAGTTATAGTTGAATTCAACAATGGTTGTTGATCAAACTGGAGCTTCTCAACTGTTGAGAAAGGCTCAATGCAGTGGTAGGGATGTTGGACAACCCAGCCCGCTGTATTGGCTTGTCTTAAACTCAAAGTTATCATACTTGATGATGACATTGAGGATTCATTGTCTCTAAACAAACAATGGATCACATAGACAAGGCCGAATGATTCAAAGCCATGAATCTTTGGATGTTAATGAGACCAAGCCACTAAGGTGAAAACCTTTATGGCTTGACTTTCTGGTAATGGGACTGTCCCGAAGAGAAAGGGTTTATTGGGTATACTCTCTTTCTCTTGTTGCCAGGTGTAAGTTAAATAGATAACTCTTATCCATTGCTTTGTTCTATTTTGATAGAATAAAGCAAATGGATGTCAAGACTTGCAAACTTGATCTGAGTATCTATAAGTCTCAACCAGAAAGATTCATACTTCGAGGGCAAAGAGCAAATGGTTTGCTAGCTTATTCGATTCATTTATGAATTGGAGAAAGCATCTTCGTCCTGAATTGTGAGTTTTGATAATGTGATCAAATCTTATGGCTTTGAACAATAGTTTGACAAACCTTGTTTGACAAGGGTTTAATCAATGGTGTAGCTTTCAAAAAAAAAAAAAAAATTGTTCCCGTAATTTTGTCCTAATCATTGAGAATGATGTAGGATCTATTTCTGACTTTTAGCATAAACTAGCGACCCACTCCCAAATAGTTGATCTGGAGGTAGGCTTTGTTTGTTCTAAGGATTCAGCTTGATTTGAGTCGTAAGAACAAATCGCTAGTGTTGTCTCTAAAATCTTTTATTGACAAGTTGTTGTCAATATTCGATGGTCTATGGAAATGATTTCCTAAGACACCTCAAGTGTTGAGGATACGAGATGCACCCAAGTGCATTTACATATTGGAGGTCAGATGTATCTTTTGTGATACATGACCCGATATGTGTTATGCAGTGGGAGCTGTCAGTAATATTAATCCAATTAGATTGGATTCCGGTTAAAGTTTTGTCCTTGTACTTAAAGGAGTAAAATACAAGAGTTGTATTGTTGATTCCTCGTTGGTAGCTAAGTCTATTTGCAGCTTGTGAAGCAGCAATAGGTTTATATGTTGAGCTCGCAGATAGTGCTATGAGGAGATGTGATGGTCACATGGAAAGCCTCATAGTACTCCATGCTGATTAGTTTACTAAGTCTCTCATGGCTAAAGTGTTTGAGAGACACCTAGAAGAGTCTAGGGCTCCGAGTTGCTGGAGAGGACAGTGGGAGAAAACTTTTGATATATGATATATTAGTTTTCTTCACCTAACATGTACACCACGAACGTTTAAGTCCAAGTGGGAGTTTGTTGGGTTTTATGTCCTAAAACTCGTGGTTTGTAAACTGTTATGTTTGTAAATATTCTATTTAGAATAAAGAGTTATTAGTTTTATTCAGTAAAAGAGTTTGCTGGAATAAAGTGAAACGTGTTTGGTTTAACCTATACCAATGACCAACACCCTTGGCTGAATATGAGTACTTGAGCCTCATGTATGACATGATTGTGGATCAGACTCAAGTAGTCAGTCAAAACGGTCTATAGTATACGGATAAGGCTGGGTACCTTATCCTGGAAACACTATTCGATGCGGCTCACTTTGTATTGTACAGAACGATGTGATCCGAATCGTTCCACATGGAGATGTGAGAAGTGAGGGCGTCCTGTGTAAAGAGTTTACATAAGACCGAACCGCGTATTAAGTCGCTCTCTCTTTATAACTCCGTTTACTGATGAGACCGACTTATACATATTGATGGCCTAGGTAACTCGATCTCAATCCTGAGCTCGCTTTGAACTCCTGCTTATTCGATAGTATCCTTTGACTTGCACGGGTGAGAGTGGCCCATTAGCGCCGACTCAATAAGCCTACCATCTTGGGGATAAAGTCGAATAGGTAGCTGGGGACATAGTACAGCAAGATTGGAATTCACTCCTAACCCGCTCTTCAGGGTTAGTAGATAGGTTGTTCCCTTAATAGCTGACTCCGGGGCTTGAACAATGAGCGCTCACACTCTCATGTGATGAGAGGGTTAATTGATCTGTTGGTTGGACCACAGATCTATTGTTCATTAGAGGTGTCAGTGGTATTTAAGGAACAAGACGTAATGCAGGGGTTAAACGGTTTAAATGACCCAGCTGTGATTACGAACAACCTGTGAAGGGTCGACTTGCCAGTGACGGTTATATCAGAGGACATAATATATCTACAGTGAGGAGAGTGCAACCCTCGGACTATAGTGGAGTCTCCGGGGGTTAACGAAAGTTGATTGATTCGGGTTAAAAGAGTTTTGACCGAATAATCTCGTATCGTTGGAGCTCATGATCTGTAGGTCCTTTAGGTTCTCCTGGCTAGCTCGGATAACGTCGTGCAACAGTATAAGAGAAAATTAAAAGAAAAAGAATTTGAATTGTTCAAATTCAGTTTATGGAAGAAGGATGGATATATTTAAATATGATTTAAATATCGACATATTTAAATATGATTTAAATATGAGAATGGCCTAAAAACATGAATAGGATTCATGTGTAAAAAAGTCGGTTTTCGGAAAACCGGGTTTAGTCATATTATTTAATTAATATTTGATATTGAATTAAATAATATTATTTAATTAAAAAGTTTAATTAAATAAATATATATATATATATATTTTATTTATTAAAAAGTTTAATAAATAAAATATTTATTATTATTTAAAATTAATTATGAATTAATTTTATTAATAATATATATATATTTGGTGGTTTTATGCATGGCCGCCATTTGGCTTAGCAAGAATTGTTAGTGGGTTTTTGTGTTGTTTAATTGAAAGAAGTTTCATTTTTTTTAAAGAATTGAAAAAACCTTCTGTTTTTAGCTTAGTGAAACCCACAGCCTTCTTCTTGCTTTCCCTCTTCTTCTTCTCCTTCTTTTTCTTTTCTTTTCTTTTGTAACGGAGTCCCACAACTCCGTTGCGCGGCGCTGAGGATAGCGGGACTACCTCGGGTGGTCCTCGAGGCGTTCGTGAGAAGAAGCTAGAAGTGTTCGTGACGAAGAACGGCCGGCGGAACGCGAAGAAAAGTAGAAGTTCAAGGGTATGTTTTCTATTTTTCTTATTTCCGTCTTTAGAGCATGTTTTCTATTTGTTAAATTGATGAAATTAGAGTATCATCGGTCCGAAATCGCGTTCCGCTGCGGTAAAACGCTCCATCAGAAACAAGGGCTACTAACGACTCCTCTACAGGCATTTTTACACGATTCTCAAGCATTGGATCAACTCACTATGCATCAAACTAACTTGTTCTCATGTATCTTCCGATTTCATGCATTAGATTCTTTAGTTTACTCATGTCCAAGTAAGGTCTTAAGCATCTTGTTAAAGCAGAAAGTTATGGTTTGTACTAGGAAAACGCCTATTCCTAGGTCGTTTTCTGGTTACCTTGAGAGGCTAGCATGAGTGTATGACTCTGAACTCTTACTCCTTCCAGAGGTTAGGAGTTCTTTGGACAAAATGGATGGCCAATCGAAATTGCCCGTGGGATGAAGCTTACATACAATCAATGCATTCGAGAGCTATCCTACATGCTTGGTTCACGTTTTTTAGCCTATAGTATTGTCATTAGCATGCCCCTATGTGACTTAGTTACTCATGGATGTAGAAAGAACAGAAGTAATAGATGAAGTAGACATGCTTAGAAGAAAATGAAGGACAAAACAGCAAGGAAAAATAGAAGACAGCAAAGGTAAAGACAAGGTGTGAAATAATGAATTGTGCTTTGATTATTCGATCGTTTGAATGAATAAATGGAAACTTAAAGTTACTAACATAAAGACAGAAAGCAACGAAATGGAATGTGTTGACTAATGGAAAAGAAATAACAACAAAACAGTGTTGGAAATGAAAATTAAAGGCAGAAAGCAGTAAAGTGAGCTTGAACGCCTCGTCGCAAACGCCTCGGCTGAAGGGTGAGAAAGATCAGCCTTGCTTGGATGAATCCAATCAGAAGAGAAATTGAATGGGAAAGACTGCGCTGCGAAAAGACTTCTACGCTTTCGGATGATGATCCAACCCTCTACTTTGACCCCCTTTTATAGTAATCTGCAGGTGCGTTTGGGCCAAGGAGAACCATTCATCCTCAACGTCGTACTTCAAAATGGATGGAGGAGAAAGAATGAATCCCTGAAATAACGGAACATAACAGAAAAAGATCAGCCAACTTACGGATTTCACTTAAAACATTGCTGTTTTAGCAATGTTTCCGCAATGCTGCCGCAATGCCTATTTTTCATTCTTTTACTTCGTTTTCTATTCCTTTTCTTTCCTTTTGCATATAAGTCCTAATTTAGCTACCTTCTTCTAATTCTCATATATAAGCATAGGTTTAAGCTAAATCCTATCAAAAACACCTAATGAGTGTACATCTTTCTAAGCTAAATAAGTCCTAAATTAGTCACTTTTAGAGGCATAACAGCATTTTAGCATGATTCTGAACAGTTGCCAAAGAAGAGACAGTTGAATCACAAAGTTCAGACATGGAAGATTCATGCATATCAGATTCATCAAAAAGATCAGTAAAAAATAATGGGTCATCCCCATCTCTATCAGACATGCATTCTTCCAGAACTAACGATTCAATTGTATCTACTTGACAAAGAGAGTGGACGCTCTCATCATGCTCCAACTCATTAGACACATCAACCTCAACAACTTGCCCACGATACTCAACAGATAAAGTGCCCTTATCTACATTTATCTTAGTCTTAGCAGTTTTCATAAAGGGCCTTCCTAATAAGATCGACGCAGACGAAGAAGCAGAATTTCCATCCATTTTCAGAATATAAAAATCAACAGGAAAAATCAGCCCATTAACATTAACTAATACATCTTCCACTACCCCTAAAGGATGCACGAAAGACCTATCAGCAAGTTGTATAACAACACCAGTTTCCTGTATTTCTTTTAAATTCAAATCCTGATAAACAGAGTGAGGCATGACACTAATGGAGGCTCCTAGATCTAGCATGGCTCTTCTAATTTTCTTACCTCCAATAGCGCAAGGGAGAGAAAACATACTTGGATCGTCGCATTTTTCTGGTAAGTTCTTCGTGATTAAAGCGGAAACGTTCTTACTTACCACGACGCGTTCTTTCTCTTTTGTCTTCCTCTTGTTGGTGCACAACTCTTTCAGGAACTTAGCGTACCTTGGGATTTGCTTGATGGCATCCAACAGAGGGATGTTGATCTCTACCTTTTTGAATGTGTCCAGGAACTCCTTCTCGTAGTTCTCCTTAGGCGGTCTTGCTAACCTGCTAGGAAAAGGAGCCTTAGGCACATAAACTCTAGTACATGTAGGATCAAAATTTACCCCATGCCACCGTGGTTCGGGATTTTCTGTCTGTGGCTCGACGTGGCCATGATCGACTTCCACCGGCGGGGTACTCGTGGGAAGCTGCTTCCCACTTCTCAGAGTGATGGCACTAGCGCTCTCCGCGTTCTTATGCTCCATCACTGTCACCTTTTTAGCCATCTGAGACACTTCCTTGCCCAGATCTTGCACTAACATTCCAAAACCGTCCATTCTTTCTCGAGTGTCCTCCTGAAATTTCCGGTTAGCTGAAACAAAATCTTGCAAAATATTTTCAATAGAATTACCTGAAAATGATGTCTGAGCTTGCACAGAAGCTTGAGAAACATTTTCCGCTAACCGGATTATCGCATTGCCTAACTCTGACACTCGAGCATTAAGCGCGTTTAACTCAACTGAGAAACGGTCTTGCTCACCCCCTTTACCTTCGTAATGGTGCGAATTTCCAGCCATATTTGAGATCAGCTGTCTTGCTTCTTCAGGTGTTTTATCCATGAGTGAACCTCCACTGGCGGCATCAATAAACTGCCGAACACGTGGGAGCAAGCCATCACAAAAATACTGAATGAGGAGTTGATCTGTTATTTGATGGTTAGGACAACTCTCGCACAAACGATTAAACCTTTCCCAACAGTCATAAAGGTTCTCTCCTTCCGCTTGCAAGATACCGCATATTTGCTTCCTGAGAGAGGCAACCTTTGGAGGCGGAAAATACTTCGCATAAAACGCTCCCTGCAGCTCTTCCCAAGAAGTGATGGACCCAGTCGGTAGGTAATGCATCCAATCTCTCGCCTTCTCCTTCAAAGTGAAAGGGAAAGCCTTGAGATGGAGTTGATCTGCAGTGATGCCGTCGGTCCTGAATGCCGAACACACCATCTGGAATGCCTTGAGGTGTCTGACGGGATCCTCATCTGTATTACCACAAAAAGAAGGTAATAAGTTAATCAGACCAGCTTTAAGTTCAAAATTACCTGCAGCTACCGGATACAAGATACTCGATGTGTTCCGGCCTAGCTCAGATGATGCAAGCTCCCTCATGGTACTTTGATGCTCAAGATTACCCACGACCTCCATCTTGGCGCTTCTTTTGAATTTTCAAAGAATTACTGCCCTCCAAGAACTCAAACAAAAACGGGTAAAATAATACAAAAGAATTTAACTGTACAAAAAGAAATAAAGAAAATTTTTAAAACTAACAAACCTAACTTAACTAAACTAAATTAATTAATTTCCCCGGCAACGGCGCCAATTTTGGTAGAGGTACTTTTGGGGTACTCCAAATTCAAGCTGTCGAGGCTTGCCAAAATACAATTTATAAACCCGATGTACACCGAGCTATTTGAAGCTTAGTGGTAACGGGGTCGATCCACAGGGAAATAAGAAATTTAATCTAACTAAGTCTAATTTGCTAGAAATAAAAGTATGCACAAATTAAAGAATGGTAATTTGGTTTGGGGGGAAGGGAGCTCCTAATATGCAAGCTAACGGAAAATTAAATGACAACGTGAAAAAATTAAATGGTCGTGCTTAACTTCGAGAAATGGAATTGCTCGTTATGGATGTTCGGATCATCGATACAATTTACGCGTTAGCCATGTTCATGCACACAATTCATTTAGTTATCTCTAACTCAAATGACCCAAGGAATTAATTAGAAGCGTGCAATTCTAATTAAACTTAGCCAATAATCTATCCAAGGTAGCGACCCCTAAATCGATTACGTGCCAGTGACGGGAACATTGCGACGGCCTAATCCTAAGACTAAACCGGTTTCTCTCTTGCCTTAAGTCTAACATGAAAACGTTAATTAATTCAGTTTGCCAACTGTCACTTTGGGCCGAACTAATTAGCCATGCTTAGACCCGTGCTACCTAGCGGTATGGGCAATTATACGTCCCAACCTTTAGCCCTCTATCATGCATAGGAACTAGAGCGTCAATCTAATTTAGCTACACATGCTAGAATTGGATTAAGAACAAGCAAGAGGTGCATCACATACTAATTGTCTCAACATATACAAAAGGGAAAAATCTCCCCAAACATCCAAAACTTACAAACCAAAACTCAAAATCAAGCACTTACCTCGGTTTAGCCTTCCATGGAGGTTGGATTAATCCAATCCCCAATGGACGAGCTTGGAATCATGCACAAAGAAGGAGAAGAAGTACAAAAATGGTGGAAAAACGCCTTGGAACCGAGAGGAGAACCTTGAGGAAGAAGAAGCATCCAAGAATGGCTGCATATATGAAGTTTTCACGGTTTTTAAGCTCGGAGCGTCGAGACGCTAGGCCAGCGTCTCGACGCTGTGCCCTAAGTTGGCTGTTGCGCGCGCGGGGTAGCGTCGAGACGCGCGCGGGGTAGCGTCGAGATGCGCGCGCAGCGTCGAGACGCTCGCGCGGCGTCGAGCGAGCGTCGAGACGCTTGCGCTCGACGCTTGCTCTCGGGTGGAACTTCAAATGTACGCTTCAGAGTTTGGGGCGTCGAGACGCTAGGCCAGCGTCTCGACGCTGCCGGCGTTGAGTGAGCGTTGAGACGCGCGCTCGACGCTGGTGCTCGTCTATCTTCGGGAATCGTCAGGGCAGCGTCGAGCTAGCGTCTAGCTAGCGTCTAGACGCTGGGGCGCACGCGGATTTGGGCGAGGCGGAGCGGTGAGGGCGCGCGGGCGCGAGGCGAGGCGGCGCGCGCGCGTCTGGCCGTCTGGGCGCGGGCGTGTGGTGCGGCGGTGCGGCGGCGCGCGCGTGCTGCGTTCGTTGGGCGCCTGGGCGCAAGGCGCCGGCGCTTGGGCGCTGCCCTCTCGGCTCTTAGCCCACTTTTGGGTCGTTTTGGCTCCCGAGCTCCGTTTGGCCTATCTTTTTGACCCGAACACTTCCCGAAACATGTTAAATGACCTTTTTAGCCCCGAAAATCATCAATGGACTTCCCGAGCTCTTCACCATGAAATCACCTACAAGGAAGCATTTTAATCAATATATGTCATGGTTTTAGCTAGAATTAGGGACATTAAGATAGCTCTATTTTGGAGCTATCACCCCCCGTTACAAAACCAATCAATTAATTAATTCCCAACTTTAATAGTGATTTTGATCATACCTATTCCTTGGATCGACCCTGTTACCACTGGCTGCAAAGCCTAGGTTATAGGCTTTATAAATCGTATTTTGGCAAGCCTCGACAGCTTGAGATTAAGTGGATGTTCAAAAAATCCGCCCACCAAAATTGGCGCGTTGCCGGGGAGTAGGCAATTTGATTAGAATTATGATTGAAGTTTGATTTTGATTAATTGATGGTTGGCTGAAAAAAATTTTTGTTTGTAAATTGTATGTTTGAATTTTTGTTTGTGTATGACCCGTTCCTCTGAGGTTAGTGGATTGCAGTTTATCCCAGAAATCGACAGAGAGGAGCGGCGGTTACGAAGAGAAGCCCGGGAGGGGCAGAGACCGTTTGAAGGAGAAGAAGGCAATCCCTTCTTGGCTGAAGAAATGGCGCAAGGTGACGCGCCACGGACGCTAAAGCAACTGGCAGCGCCAGATCTGAACCTGCAGCCTTTGTGCATAAACTACCCCGTGGTAGCAGGTAACTTCGAATTAAAGTCAGGTTTAATTCACCAGTTACCTTCTTTCCATGGCAACGCAGGTGAGGACGCGAACAAACACTTGATGGAATTCCATTGCGTCTGTGCGGGGATGAAGCTCGTGGGAGTCACGGAGGAGCAGTTGAACATGAGGGCATTCCCCTTCACGCTCAAAGACAAGGCCAAGGATTGGCTATATTACCTGCCCTCCGGATCGATCACCACGTGGCAGGATATGAAGAGGGTATTTTTGGAAAAATATTTTCCCGCATCCTTGGCCACTACACTGCGAAAGAGGATTTATGGGATCACCCAGGACGTAGGTGAGTCCCTGCACGAATACTGGGAACGTTTCGGGCGCCTGTGCGCGAGCTTCCCGCACCATCAGATTGCCGATCAGTTATTGATTCAGTATTTCTACGAGGGGATGACGCCCCACGATCGGCAAATGATTGATGCAGCGAGCGGCGGGGCTCTGATTGACAAGACTCCGGTTGAGGCCAAACAGCTCATAGCAAACATGGCAACAAACTCGCAGCAATTCGGTATTCGGGGGCAAGGACAAGTCCATAGCGTGACCCAGAGCCATGAATTGATTGAGATGAAGGCCCAGGTGGCCGAAATAGGAAGTATGCTGAAAAAGATCGTTGGAGGAACCCGCGAGGCGGAGGAGGTCAACGCGATCGGGGGGTTGTTAAGTCTCTGAAAGTGACTTATTTAGGACCCATTTAGCTTAAGAAGATGTACACTTTTAGGTGTTTTTGATAGCATTTAGCCTAAACCTATGCTTTAATATGAGAATTAGAAGAAGGTAGCTAATTTAGGACTTATGCACAATAGGAAGAAAAAGGGGTGAAAACCGAAGGAAAAGAATGAAAAAATAAGCATTGCGAATGAATTGCGAAATAATTGCGGTCCTCGCAATTATTCAAGTGAAAACCGTAAGTTGACTGATCTTTTTCTGTTAATTTCCGTTATTTCAGGGACTCGTTCTTTCTCCTCCATCCATTTCTGATATATGACGTTGAAGATTGATGGTTCTCCTTGGCCCAAACGCACCTGCAAACTACTATAAATAGGGGTCAAAGTCGGAGGTTTGATCATCATTCCGAAGCGCAGAAGTCTTCTCGCAGTCCACCATTTCTCCCTGTTTTCCTTTGCCGTCTGTTGGAGTGAGAGCCTCAGCTGTTGGAGTCGATAATCTGATAGGAAGGAGAGAAGATTCCTCTTCTCTCTCGATTGGATTCATCCAAGCACGGCTGAGCTTTCATCCCCTTCATTCGAGGCGACTGCCACGAAGTTTCCCAGCAACTCTTTACTACTTTTCTGTCTTTTCTTCTTATTTCCAGCTTTGTTCAATTGCTGTTCTTAGTTTAGAGTTTAATCTACTGCATTTCGGTATTGTCTGCCTTTTAATCATTTCTTGTTGAGCTTCCCTTTGTAGTTAAACAATTTCATTAATTAAAGTACATTTCTGCAATTCACAGTTTCCCCTTTCGTCTGCTACGACTTTTGTCTACTGTTTTAATTATATTTCCCTTCTAAGCATGTCTCTTTTATCTGCTATTTATGTTTACCTTATATCCATGAGTAGCTAAATCACCTAGGGGCATGCTAATGACAGAACTATAGGTTAAGAATCGTGAATCAAGTAGGCAGTTTAAACACTCGAACATTGATTGTATGTAAGCTTCATCCCACGGGCAATTTCGATTGGCCATCCATTTTGTCCAAAGAACTCCTAACCTCTGGAAGGAGTAAGAGTTCAGAGTCATATAATCATGCTAGCCTTTAATGGTAATCAGGAAACGGCTTAGGAATAAGCGTTTCCCTAGTACAAACTAAACATTCCTGCTTAAACAAAGTGCTTAAGACCTTACTTTGAAGTCGAGTAAACTAAAGTATTTCATGCATGGAATCGGACGATACATGAGTTAGAGTGAGTTTGATGTATAGAGAGTTGACTTACTGCTTGAGAATCGTATTTAAATGCCTATAGGATAGTCATTAGTAGCCCTGAATTCGCCCATTTACTCATTTTCGCTGCTGTTTAATTGCGGAAACATTGCGGTCCTCGCAATTCTACTGTTTTGCATTCTGTTTAGCTGTTTTCTTCTTCGTTTATTAATTCCATCTCTTGTCTTTTAAGTCTAGTTTCAACTTGCATTTGTTTATGTTATATCCCTTTACACATTCAGCAAAAGTTAGATAATTAAAAACCAATTTTACCCCACCAAATTCATCCCATCTTTCTTAACAATCACACTTCGCGAATAACTAAAAATGAGTCTCTGTGGAAAAAACGAATTAAATATACTTACTACTTGCTGTGAGACCATGTATGCTTGCATGTTCTAAGTGCTCTCTCTACTCTTTTGCATAATTATCTTTACACATTGAGCACGCAACAAGTTTTTGGCGCCGCTGCCGGGGACTTATTTTAAAGTGAAAACGAAGTTTGTTAATTTAGGAAAAAAAAAAACTTAATATCTATTGGAGCTAATCTTCTTTCATTTCCTTTACAGGTACTATCAAGCTAGTTTATGAAAGAGTTTCCAAACCTCAACTCGCAACAAAGAGAAACTTTGCAGGTGGAAGACGTATGTGTACGACAAAGTAAATGAATATGCTGCAAAACTTAATTGGAGGACGAGTTTGCCCACAACAGTTTGAAGAATTTTATCAGCCATGTGCTTATTGTGGGGATAATCATAACTTGGAGAATTGCCCGACCTTAAATTATCAAGAGATGCAATATCAACCAGGCTATGACAACCATTATTCGTACATGTGTGAACATGATCAGTGGCAACTCTCAAATAATCCTTGGGAAGAGCATGTGCAAATTGCTCATTATGAAGAGTTCCCCCAACATGAAGACTATCAACATTATGCCCCAACTCCAAATGAAGAATTATCACCCGCTTTGGAGGCGCTATGGATAGAATTCATGGAAAGGAATGATGCATCCATGAGGAGAATGGATGTGCAATTAGCTCAGCTCACAAATAACTTACAAGATCTACTTGCTATAGCAAAATCACTACCACCATGCCCTCAGATGTTCGATTTTTATGATGATGAATCCTTTGTTACCTTCGAATCTGAGAAGAGTGATCCAATGGAATATCCATATGAAATGGTGGAGTTGGTGAAAGGTGAGAAAAATGAAATTGTGCTGGATGAGGCCAAAGAGACTATTGCGCTGCTTGAGGAACAAGAATTTGAAATGTCTGATGTTGCAGCAAGCTTCTCCACCAATGAAAGAGTTGAGCCACCACCACCACAAATGCTCCAGCTGAAGGAGTTAGAAAGAGATGTGGCAGAAAAAGAAGTCCCATTGCATCAAAGCTATGTTGTAGCAAATGTTGTAGAAACAAAACCAACGCACAGAAAGTACAAACCTTGGGATGTTATAACATGCAGTCTCTTTGAAAGAATCAACAATTTCAAGGTGTGGCAGAATGTCCGACCCCGTAAATCAAGACTTAAGTATCTTACAGGAGCAGAAGTGATGCCTCGAAACATTGAAGGATATCCATATGAGGCAGATTGACAAGGGAGTACTTCTGTTCCCTCTTAAAATAAATAAAAAAAAAAATAAAAAAAAAAAACATGCTTTTCGTTGAACCATGTGAATTCTACTGTTTTGAGTTAAATTTTGATATGTGTTTAGTTCTTTATTTTTAGTATTTAAACTTGTTTAGTGTAGTCTGATGATAGCTGAATAGATAGGTTAGTTTAGTTTTCTTTTTGTATAGCTTAAATGACGGGAAAGAGCATGCATAGGGGCCTTGATCACTGATATATCTGTCCTGTTTCTATTGCGAAATAATTGCGGAATCCGCAATTTTTATTAGTAAATACATGTTTTTGACTGATTGTTTAGCTAGGCTGTGATCTGTTTAAATTCTATCTTTTGCTGCTAGCATGACTACCTTATATAGCTTATCTTACAGCATGCTGGATGAGTGTCATAGGACACCCTTTGATAGTTTAAATTAACCTCTAAATAGTTCAGCATGCATAGCTTTAAGTCCTTACCTGTCTGTTTTTTTTTCAAATGTCTGCTGCTGTGATATTTACTTTTAGAATGTTCTGCCTATGCTTAGGACTTTTAGATTCTCTTTGTTTTACCTTAGACTAGATGCTTCTAGGACAAGTTTGGGGGTGTGCCACCTTAGACACTCATTGGGGACAATGAGTAGTTTTAGTTTGGGGGAGGCCACCCTAGGCCTAGGAACACTCCTCTCTCCCTTAAAGCATAAGCATTCTTCTTCTCCTTTAAAAAAAAATATGATGAGCTGAAAAGAAAAAAGAAAAAAAAAAATTAAATAAAAAATAGAATAAAGAGGGGAGTCTCTCTTAGGTTGCTGAGTAATCAGTGCCAAGTGTGTAACCCACAAGTGGCGTTGCATCAAAAGGCAACCAAAGGAGAGACTCCACCTAAGTAAGAAAGAAAGAGAAAGGAAAAGAATAGGGAAGAAGAATGTATACCTAGAAGTTGTAACTTTGTGGCTTAGATGTCCTGTTTAAAAAAGAACTCTGATACTCATTTAGCTGAGCACAAAGTTGTAGCTTGTAGGGTTGTTTAGGGAGATGAGTGTATATCCAATGTAGTGATGCCAGGGTTTAGGTTGTTCTCTAAAAGCACTACTGTCACCGTTAATACTAAGACTGGCATGACTCTAAGGAATCCTAGGTAGCTCATAAGTATAAACTAGAAGCATGCACTGAGTCTGGGGTAAAGCGTGGTAGAATTTGAAACCTTAGGGATAGTGGCATGATATGACAAAAGTAGGTAGATTAGTAGTAGGGAGTTAATAAAAACAGCAGGTATAGTAGGCAGGTGAAGTCAGAAGAAGCTTGATAAAGAGGTTAGTTCTAAACTTAGAAGTGTGTCACAGGACAGCACTGCTAGAGATAGGGATATAGGGGAGTCGGTAAGTAGTTAAAGAAGATAAAATAACAAGCCTAAGTAAGTCCTTAATATGCTTGAGGACAAGCAAAACCTTAAGTTTGGGGGTGTGTTAAGTCTCTGAAAGTGACTTATTTAGGACCCATTTAGCTTAAGAAGATGTACACTTTTAGGTGTTTTTGATAGCATTTAGCCTAAACCTATGCTTTAATATGAGAATTAGAAGAAGGTAGCTAATTTAGGACTTATGCACAATAGGAAGAAAAAGGGGTGAAAACCGAAGGAAAAGAATGAAAAAATAAGCATTGCGAATGAATTGCGAAATAATTGCGGTCCTCGCAATTATTCAAGTGAAAACCGTAAGTTGACTGATCTTTTTCTGTTAATTTCCGTTATTTCAGGGACTCGTTCTTTCTCCTCCATCCATTTCTGATATATGACGTTGAAGATTGATGGTTCTCCTTGGCCCAAACGCACCTGCAAACTACTATAAATAGGGGTCAAAGTCGGAGGTTTGATCATCATTCCGAAGCGCAGAAGTCTTCTCGCAGTCCACCATTTCTCCCTGTTTTCCTTTGCCGTCTGTTGGAGTGAGAGCCTCAGCTGTTGGAGTCGATAATCTGATAGGAAGGAGAGAAGATTCCTCTTCTCTCTCGATTGGATTCATCCAAGCACGGCTGAGCTTTCATCCCCTTCATTCGAGGCGACTGCCACGAAGTTTCCCAGCAACTCTTTACTACTTTTCTGTCTTTTCTTCTTATTTCCAGCTTTGTTCAATTGCTGTTCTTAGTTTAGAGTTTAATCTACTGCATTTCGGTATTGTCTGCCTTTTAATCATTTCTTGTTGAGCTTCCCTTTGTAGTTAAACAATTTCATTAATTAAAGTACATTTCTGCAATTCACAGTTTCCCCTTTCGTCTGCTACGACTTTTGTCTACTGTTTTAATTATATTTCCCTTCTAAGCATGTCTCTTTTATCTGCTATTTCTGTTTACCTTATATCCATGAGTAGCTAAATCACCTAGGGGCATGCTAATGACAGAACTATAGGTTAAGAATCGTGAATCAAGTAGGCAGTTTAAACACTCGAACATTGATTGTATGTAAGCTTCATCCCACGGGCAATTTCGATTGGCCATCCATTTTGTCCAAAGAACTCCTAACCTCTGGAAGGAGTAAGAGTTCAGAGTCATATAATCATGCTAGCCTTTAATGGTAATCAGGAAACGGCTTAGGAATAAGCGTTTCCCTAGTACAAACTAAACATTCCTGCTTAAACAAAGTGCTTAAGACCTTACTTTGAAGTCGAGTAAACTAAAGTATTTCATGCATGGAATCGGACGATACATGAGTTAGAGTGAGTTTGATGTATAGAGAGTTGACTTACTGCTTGAGAATCGTATTTAAATGCCTATAGGATAGTCATTAGTAGCCCTGAATTCGCCCATTTACTCATTTTCGCTGCTGTTTAATTGCGGAAACATTGCGGTCCTCGCAATTCTACTGTTTTGCATTCTGTTTAGCTGTTTTCTTCTTCGTTTATTAATTCCATCTCTTGTCTTTTAAGTCTAGTTTCAACTTGCATTTGTTTATGTTATATCCCTTTACACATTCAGCAAAAGTTAGATAATTAAAAACCAATTTTACCCCACCAAATTCATCCCATCTTTCTTAACAATCACACTTCGCGAATAACTAAAAATGAGTCTCTGTGGAAAAAACGAATTAAATATACTTACTACTTGCTGTGAGACCATGTATGCTTGCATGTTCTAAGTGCTCTCTCTACTCTTTTGCATAATTATCTTTACACATTGAGCACGCAACAGGGGTACGCTTCCAACCCAAGGAAGTACGACCCATATTCAAACACGTATAACCCCGGTTGGCGCGACCACCCAAATTTTAGCTATGGGAACAGGGAAGGACAATCTCGCTTCCAAGGCCAGTCTCAGGATAGGCCTAATTCCTCCACCCAGGCTCAAGCCTCGAGCTCCTCCAGCTCACTAGAAGAGATGGTAAGAACCATCGTGACGAGCACCAGCCAGTTCCAAAAAGAGGCTCGAGAGGAGCTTAACTCTCACAAGGCCGAGCTGCAGAATCTGAACAAGCAGCTGACACAAATGGCGGTGTCTATCAGTAAGATTGAGAGCATGAGCTCGGGGAAGCTTCCTTCCCAAACTACGGTCAACTCATGTGAAAACGTGAGTGCTATTCAGCTGCGGAGTGGGAAGTCACTTTCCACTAGAGCTGTGAAGGAAGCTACGGACAGCCTGAACAAGTCCACCCCGCCTGCTCCCGAGATTCAGAATGAGAAAAATGATGAGAAGGTCAGTGTACCTGAGGATGTTGCCAGAGCACCATTCCCGAGTAGGCTTGCGAAGCCCACTTTGGAATCCGATGATGATGAGGTCCTTCGTACCTTCCAGAAGGTGATGGTAAATATCCCGCTCCTAGAGGCAGTCAGTCAAATGCCCAAGTATGCGAAATTTTTAAGGAGCTGGTGCACGAAGAAAAGGAAGTCCAAAGGGACTGAGAAAAGAAAAGAGAATGTTTCTGCTATACTCCCAGGTACGTTGCCCGCCAAGTGCAACGATCCAGGTACCTTCACTATCCCTTGCACGATAGGTAGTAAGGTAGTTCATAATGCCATGCTAGACTTAGGAGCCTCTGTGAATGTTATGTCTTATGCACTGTTTCTTGATTTGAATTTAAATGAATTGCATGAGTGTAACGTGTCTGTCCAGTTGGCTAATGGGTCAAGCATATGTCCGAGGGGGAAAGTAGAGGATGTTCTTGTTAGAGTTGGGGATATGATGTTTCCCGCTGATTTCCTTGTGTTAGATATGAATGAAAAGTCATCGCATTCTTCGTCCTCCATGTTGTTAGGACGCCATTTTCTTAAGACCGCTAGGGTCAAAATCGATGTGTTTAAGGGCGTCGTCTCTCTGGAGTTTGATGATATTTTGCATGAATTTTTGTTGTTCGAAAGGAAATCTGCTGAGAATGTTTCTGTGGTTGAGCATGATGAGAATGGGAGTCTACCCTTGCGCTTGAGGGATGGTTCCCATGTCTCAGTTAAAAAATCTGATTTGAATTTGTTTGATGATAATACCGGTTTTTGCACTAACAATTCGAATATTCACGTGCTTGAGGCACGAAGAGTGCAAAATATTTTTCATAATGATTGCAGGAAAAGTGTGGACGTGGACAAGTCTGGATCGTCCCCCGCACTCACAGACTATGGATGAGTCTGTGTAGAGAATACAGTCGAGCAACCGACTTTAAAAATTTTGCGCTTCTCGGAGGCACCCGAGTGATGGACTGTTTTTTATGTTTTAGTTAGTTGCTGTGTTTTATTGCTTTTTAGTTTAATTTAGTTTTAATTAGCTTGCTGTTTTTTGTTAGGAATCGAAGAAGAGAAGAAAATTTTGGGCTCCGATGTGTATGCGCGCCGTTTCCTCACCCTCGCCAGCTTCACAAAGAGTCAGGGAAGTGTAGTTCTTCTTCCCTTTTTACTTTGCTTTATCTGACTGGTTGGCATTGGGGACAATGCCATATTTTGAAGTTGGGGGTGGAGATGGTCTGATGGATACGCATGTGTAGTTTGTTGAGAAGTGTTATATTGATATTGAAGTGCTTGGGACTCTGTTTACTGTTTTCTGACGATGATAGCCTAGGAAATGCATGTTGGAAATTTGAGCATGTTCATAATCGAGTTTTTGCATGAGTTTTGCGTTTATTAGGTTCATGTCAAAAATTTTAAAAAAATTTATGTTGCTCCCTTGCACTTGTCGCGCACTTAGCACCCCCTTCCTAGATTCCGTAGGCTCGAAAATCGCATGTTGCTCTAATTCTCGTTGTCACCCCGAAAGGCACCCTTAGGTAGCTTGTTGCATGAGAGTTAGTAGTTGGTTAATTGAGAAAGCATGTGCTTAGCCTAATATAAAAAAAAATAGAAAAGCATGATTGATAGAAAATTCCTCTCGCGGCGCTCCTCCTTCTTATTAGCGTTAAAGAAGTGAGCGTTAGTCCTTAAAAACGTGAAGCTTTGGCCAAAGTTTGACGTGTTAGGCAGCTCGTGGTGGAAAGAAAAATAGTGAATAAAATGTTGGTTCAAAGAACCTTAATAAAAGAGTACAAAGTACTCGTGAAAAGAAAAGAAAAAGATCGAGAAAATCAATTAGGTCTCTTAATTTGCTTCTCTCTCTCGTGTAAGTCAAGTGTAGCTGTTCTTAAACGCTAGAAGTAGGGGGAAAACGGGATGTGTGTTGCATGTGGTTTTTCCGGGTTTACGTGAGTTTAGGAGTGGTTGGCTAGCACACACACACGTTAGGGGGCAAGAGTTAATTTTTGTTATGTTCGTAGTAAATGCATGAACAAAATGCTTCCATGATTATGTTGTGTTTAAGTTTTTTTAAAATGCATGGAGGTTTGAGTTAGTTGCATGTAGGCGCGTCCTTAGAGTCAATATCTTTGTAGTGCTTGCTCGAGGACTAGCAATGTTTAAGTTGGGGGTGTTTGATAACTCCATTTTGGAGCTATTAAATACTTCCTAATTATAGCCTAAGTCCGCTTTTAATTGATTAATATATCTCGTTTGTAGGAGAAAAGCGGCAAAGAGCTCGTGCGTCCGTTGGGCCCGTTCGAGTGCTTAAAGTGGAGTTTTAATGCCCCGGGAATGCGTCGGGAAAGGGGAAGTTGATCCGTGAAGAAACGGGCCAAATCTGCCTAGGAGAGGCAAAGTTCCAGCTCCCAAACCCGAGAGCCAGCGTCGAGCTATAGCGTCGAGACGCTGGCTCGACGCTGGAAAAACCCGAGAGCAAGCGTCGAGTGATAGCGTCGAGACGCTAGCTCGACGCTGCCCTGGCGTCGAGACTCTGCTTGGCGTCGAGACGCTTCGGAGGAGGCGCGCGCAGGAAAATCATCGGGGCAGCGTCGCGACGCCAACGAAGGCGCGCGCGGAAAACTTAGGGCACAGCGTCGAGACGCTGGCCTAGCGTCTCGACGCTACGACGACTGCAGCTTCTGTTTAAAGACGATTTCTGCACATTTTTTAGGGGGCTCTCCACCATTTTTAGTGTTCTTCATCTTCTTCTTCTTCCTCTATTTTTTCTCTATTTTTCCTTAGAGCTCCGCCATTGTTGGCATGCTAGTGAGCTTCCCTCTCTTTGTAATACGTTGATGACACCTTCCATGGCCGTTGTTGGAGCGGAATTGACAAACCGCGCCATGAGCGGCTACGGTAAGGGTGAACGGTTTGGGAATAGTTTAGGGGATTTTTTGTTAGCGATTTTGGTTCTGATAATTTACGCTTTGATTATGCATATTGGGTTCTGTTTATTTGCATTTATCTACTTTGCTTAATCCAACGCACATGTTAGATTTCGACGATTGACACTCGAGTCATCTTGCATGTTGTGTATGTTAAAGAGTAGCGATGTCGTGCCTCTCACTGCTCGACTAAGTAACACAGGTAGATAAAACTAAATCGAAGTATCGAGTCGTGTAGGATAATTGTTGATTGCATACGGCGTTTGCGGGCAATCTACTAGCAATTAGAATTCACGCTTGAATGTTCGTCGCGGTTAGCTAGTGACTGTCTAGATTTATCTTAGGGCTGATCACCTTAACGTAATTTTGGATAACGTATAATTGGAACTGTGTGGTCTGATTAAAATCCATGGAGTCGGCTACTTTGGGGCTTCTCTGGTAGTCGTCCGTGTGCATAGTAAATTGAACACCATGAATTTAGCATTAAATGATGAACCGAAATTGGCTAGTAATTAATCCCGAAACTCCCAAACCGTGCACGCGTTTTCTACTTGTTATTCTTTCTTCCGTTAGCATTTTATTATTATCTCCCTTGCATGCTAAAAACCCCCCGTTACAAAACCAATCAATTAATTAATTCCCAACTTTAATAGTGATTTTCATCATACCTATTCCTTGGATCGACCCTGTTACCACTGGCTGCAAAGCCTTGGTTATAGGCTTTATAAATCGTATTTTGGCAAGCCTCGACAGCTTGAGATTAAGTGGATGTTCAAAAAATCCGCCCACCAGCCTCCAGCACTGCTTCTGAAGAATTTTCAATAAGCATTGCGTACTCCGACTTTTGTTGGTTCGACAACGCATACGCATCATTGATGGCCTTTGGTGAGAAGTCAACCTGCACTCCTCTTACCACTGAATAAGCTCTTTTCTCTGTTTCAATGTTGGCATAGAAGTCATACACCATATCCGGATAAGCTGCTACAGGGGGTCTACAGAACTCTGTCCAACCATGGTTTATAATTTATGCCCTCAAGAATTGAGGGAGGTCATTCAATGTGTCCAGAAATCCCTTCTCATGCAGGAGGTCTCTTGTCCACAAAATTCCGCCCCGCGTGCGAGCCTCAGTAGAGATATATCGCTCTGGTGGCGGCGCTTCATCTTCGCTAAACATCTTGCCTTTCCCATTTTCCTTTGTTTTGGCTGCTTTAACAGCCTCAGCCTTGACGCTCATCTTTTGCGCTGGCAACGATGTTTTAAGCGAAGCTTTTCTTGATGGCTTTGGTCGTTTGGCCTTGATCACGAGCATCTTATTTCTCTTTCTTTTGGGCTCCTCGTCTGTATTTGCCCCCAATTCAGCATCTAGCTCCTCTACTAGAGCATCAATCCTTTGGCGTTCATCTTCTTGCTTGCTAGTGAGAACTTTTTGGAATAGTTCACCTAAATTCAAGCTGTCGAGGCTTGCCAAAATAATATTTATAAACCCGAATCCACCGAGCAATTTGCAGCTTAATGGTAACGGGGTCGATCCACAGGGAATAATGTTAAATTTGTATTTGACTAAATTTAATTTGCTAGAGATAAAAAGAGGGTAATTTGGTTTGTTGAAAGGGAGCTTCAAGCATGCAAACGCTAACGGAAAATTAAACGGTGAAGTGACAAATTAAATGGGCGTGCTTAACTTCGAGTAATGAGATTGATCGCTATGGACATTCAGTTCATCGATACAAATAAATATGCTAACATGCTTCAACACACAATTCATTTGGCTAATTTCTAACTCAAACGATCCAAAGACATAATTAGAAAAGTGCAATTCTAATTATACTTAGCCAATAATCAATTCAAGGTAGCTAATCTTGAATTGACCAAAGGCCAGTAACGGGAACATTGTGACGGATTAATCCTAAGACTAACTCGATTTCTCTCTCGCCCAAAGCCTAACATGAACGTTAACTAATTCAATCCCCCAACTGTCACTTGGGCTTGAATTACCTAGCCATGCTTAAGCCCTTGCTACTTAGCAATTTAGGCAATTATACGTCCTAATCTTTAGCGCTCTATCACGCATAGGAATTAGGGAGTCAACCTAACTAAGCTATACATGCTAGAATTGAAGAAGAACAAAGGAAAGAGATGCAAGAAGTTCTAATTAGCTAAACATATACAAAAGGGCAAATCTCCCCAAAAATCCATAGTTTACAATCCCAAGCTCAAAATTAAACACTAACCTTGTTTAGCCTTCCATGGAGGATGAATAAATCAAACCCTCCATGGAAAGACTTAGTAGCATACAAGAAGAGGAAGAAAAATGGTGGAAAAACTGCAAACCCGAGGCTAAAATGCGTGGAGAAGATGAGCCAAAAATCAGAGATTTTGGCTTTTAAGTCGTCGGAGCGTCGAGACGCTAGGCCAGCGTCGAGACGCTGTGCCCTAAGTTTGCAGCGCGCACGCGCGTTCGGAGCGTCGAGTAGCGTTGAGCGCGCGCGCTCGATGCTGACTCTCGGGAATTTCCTGAAGTTTGTCGGGGCGGCGTCGAGACGCTAGGCCAGCGTCGAGACGCTGTTGCTCAACGCTTGCTCTTGGGTTTGGAGGCCAAAAATTGCTTTTTCATGGCAATTTTTGCCATGTCTTCATACTTCAAGCTCCCTCACTCCCAATGCATCCATGAAGCTCTAAAACGTCGCTTTAAGTCCCGAAACATGTCCTTAGACTCCTCGAGCTCTCGACCATGAGTTCACCTACAAAAAGGCATTTTAATCAATATTTATCATGGTTCTAGCCAATATTGGGGACATAATAATAGCTCTATTTTGGAGCTATCAAAATACCCCCGACCTGAATCTTGCTAGTCCTCGAGCAAGGTATACTCTAAATTATCTCGAAAGAATGACTTGCATGCTGAAAACTCTAACCTCAATGCTTGTGAAACAAGGTACTTAAATAAATGTAAAACCATCAAATGCATGCAAAAGTTGAGAACATTCCAAAATTTTACTCATATTCCCTTACGTGTGTGTGTTTAGAACCTCTCAACCTAGCTCTTGCAAGCCCGAAATAACCTTATACAGCCCTATAACTCGTTTCCCCCTACTTATGGCGATAAGAGCAGTCTAACGACTTTTAGTGACAGAAAGAGCAACAAAACAAAAGGCCTATATTTTTTTCTTTTTCTTTTAGTACTTTGTACCCATTGTTTCTTTTGAACCACTTTTTTTATTTCTCCAAGAGAGCCTAACACGTCAAGTCTAATTTCGCTTCACGTTTTTAAGGACTATTGCTCACTTCTATTAGTTCTCCTTTCATGCAGTGACAACCATGGGTTACACGATCGCCCCTGGTTACACGGACAACACAAGAAGGAGGAGCAACTCTAGAGTTTTTATTTTCATGCTTACTTTTTTTTTTTAGGAAATAGCTTCGTTATAAAACAAATGAATTATTACTACTTCTAACACATCAAGCCTCCCTAATGGTACCTTTCGGGGTGTCAACAAGGTTTCAGACCAAATAAAATCACTCTAAGCCTACAGAACTGAGAATAAGAGGGCTATGTGCTCAGTGAATGTAGGGAAATAGCAGAAAAAAATATAAAATAGGCTCAAAATGTGCATACATTTTCAAAATTTTCGAATTACACAAATACAGAGTGTTCACAAGCATATCACAGACCGTCCTCATCGGACAACATGCAACGAGATTCTAATCTAAAAATCAGAGTATACACATGCCTGACAACTACAAAAAAGTATTTCTTTCAACAAACTTCACCCCCCACCTTAAGACATGCATTGTCCCCAATGCATTCAACAATTAAAACAACCAAATTCTAAGGGAACAGAAAATCTCCCCTGAATTTTGCGGGGCCGACGGGTAGAGATGTGCATCATCGTCTCCAAAATAAATTCGAACTTTCGGCCATTCACCATTTTCTACTAAGAAAAACAAACAACAAAGTTCAAAATCTAAAATAAACAAAAATAAAACAATAAATAACAAAATTATAGTCCAAGCTCGGGTGCCTCCGAGAAGCGCAATTTTTTAGAGTCAATTTCTCGACTGTATTCTCGCATCCTCTCATCCTTTCTCGTACTCAGGTGGCGCTAGAAGTAATGTAACGTCATAGCACTCGACGTCACCCTCGTGGAAAATCTTCAAACGGTGCCCATTTACTTTCTGCACCTCATCTGAGTCTAAGCTCTGAATCTCTACAGTGCCATAAGGAAAATTTTTAGTTATAATGTAGGGTCCTTTCCAACGGGAGCGAAGCTTACCTGGCAGGAACTTCAGGCGGGAATTGAACAACAGAACTTTCTGACCAACTTCGAAGCTTTTCTTTAAGATCTTTCGGTTGTGAAACTGTTTGGACTTTTCCTTATAGATTCTGGAATTCTCATAGGCGTCCAAACGCAGCTCGTCCAATTCCTGTAACTGAAGTAGTCGTGCCTCACCAGCTTCGTCAGAGCTCATGTTACACTTCTTGATTGCCCAGAATGCCTTGTGCTCAATCTCCACGGGTAAGTGGCAAGCCTTCCCAAAAACCAACCGGTATGGGGACATACCAATAGGGGTTTTGTAGGCGGTGCAGTCCGCCCACAAGGCATCCTGCAAACGAACGCTCCAATCCTTCCTGCTCGGTCTCACGGTTTTCTCTAGAATTGATTTTACCTCTCTGTTGGAGACCTCGGCTTGACCGTTTGCTTGAGGGTGGTAGGCGGTGGACACTCGATGATGCACCCCATACTTCCTCAACAAAGCCTTCACAGATCGGTTGTAGAAATGAGTTCCCTGGTCACTGATTATGGCTCGTGGGATTCCAAACCTGGTAAAAATATTAGACTGAACAAACCTAACAACAGTATTAGAATCGTTAGTCTTCGTGGCTTTCGCCTCAACCCATTTAGAGACATAATCGACAGCCAACAAAATGTAAGAGAAACCACAAGAAGAAGGGAAGGGTCTCATAAAGTCCATGCCCCAAACGTCAAAGATTTCACAAACTAAAACAGAGGTTTGAGGCATTTCATTTCTACCTGATATTGACCCTACTCTTTGACATTTATCGCAGGTTTTACAAAATTCATATGAATCTTTAAACAGAGAAGTCCAGTAAAATCCGCTATCTAAAATTTTCCTAGTTGTCCTCCTAGGCCCAAAATGTCCCCCACATGCATAATTATGACAGAAAGTAAGAATGGATGCATGTTCATGCTCAGGGACACATCTCCTAATAATCTGATCAGAACAGAACTTCCATAAATGGGGGTCCTCCCAAACATAGGATTTAGCGTCGCTTTTCAGCTTAGCTTTCCTAGCAGAAGAGAAACTAGATGGAAAATTACCTGTAACTAAGTAATTTACCATATCAGCATACCAGGGAAGGATTGCATGAATTCTGAAGAGTGTCACATCGGGGAAATCTTCATTAAGAGGCAAGAGGTCTTCCTTTCTGACCAAGCGGCTCAGATGATCGGCTACCGGGTTCTCTGCTCCTCTCCTATCCTTGATTTCGAATCTTTCTTGGTCATCAGGTATCGAACAGCTGCATGGTCAGAGAAAACAGTTACTTGAGATCCAATAATGTAAGGACGAAACTTATCTAGCGCAAATACAATAGAAAGAAGTTATTTTTCTGTTGTCGTATAATTGCACTGCGTTGGATTGAGCGTCCTGGAGGCGTAATAAATGACATGGCTCTTGTTCTCGATCCTCTGACCAAGCAATGCTCCCAAGGCATAGTTGATGGTGATAGCTCCAAAATAGAGTTATTATTATGTCCCTAATATTGGCTAGAACCATGCTTAATATTGATTAAAATGCCTTTTTGTAGGTGATCTCATGGTCGAGAGCTCGAGGAGTCTAAGGACGTGTTTCGGGACTTAAAGCGACATTTTAGAGCTTCATGGATGCATCGGGAGTGAGAGGACTTGAAGAATGAAGACATGGCAAAAATTGCCATGAAAAGGCAATTTTTGGCCTCCAAACCCGAGAGCAAGCGTTGAGCAGCAGCGTCAAGACGCTGGCTCAATGCTGCTCAGCGTCTCGACGCCGCCCCGACGGTCTTCAGGAATTTCGTGCGGGCGAGCGTCGAGCGCGCGCGTCTCAATGCTCGCTCAACGTTGCCCAGCGTCGAGACGCTGGCCGAGCGTCTCGACGCCCCGAACGCGCGCGCGCGCTGCCAACTTAGGGCACAGCGTCGAGACGCTAGCCTAGTGTCTCGATGCTCCAACGTTTTAAAAGCCAAAAACCTCTGATTTTTGGCTATCTTCTTCCCCACGATTTTGGCCTCGGGTCTACGGCACGGCATTTTCCACCATTTTTGGGCGTTTTTCTTCCTCTTCTTGTATGCTACTAAGCTCTTCCATGGGGGGTTTGATTTCTTTATCCTCCATGGAAGGCTAAACAAGGTAAGTGTTTAATTTTGAGCTTGGGATTGTAAACTATGGATTTTTGGGGAGATTTGCTCCTTTGTATATGTTGAGCTAATTAGGACTTTTGCATCTCTTTCCTTTGTTCTTCTTCAATTCTAGCATGTATAACTTAGTTAGGTTGACTCCCTATATCCTATGAATTATAGAGAGCTAAAGATTGGGACGTATAATTGCCCAAATCGCTAGGTAGCAAGGGCTTAAGCATGGCAAGGTAGTTCAAGCCCAAGTGACAGTTGGGGATTTGAATTAGTTAACGTTTTCATGTTAGGCTTTGGGCGAGAGAAAAATCAGGTTAGTGTTAGGATTAAACCGTCACAATGTTCCCGTTACTGGCCTATGGTAAATTCAAGATTAGCTACCTTGAATGGATTATTGGCCAAGAACAATTAGAATTGCACTTTTCTAATTATATCTTTGGGTCATTTGAGTTAGAAATTAGCCAAATGAATTGTGTGCAAAAGCATGTTAGCTATTTAATTGTATCGATGAACTGAGCGTCCATAGCGATCAATCCCATTACTCGAAGTTAAGCACGACCATTTAATTTGTCACTTTGCCATTTAATTTTCCGTTAGCATTGCATACTTGGAGCTCCCTTCCCACAAACCAAATTACCATCATTTTACCATCTTTTTACCCACTTTTTATTATTAGCAATTTAAACTTAGTCAAATTGAATTTCATAATTCCCTGTGGATCGTCCCCGTTACCATTAAGCTACAAATTGCTCGGTGGATTCAGGTTTTATAAATATTATTTTGGCAAGCCTCGACAGCTTGAAATTTGTAGGATATTCCAAAAAATCCTACTACCAAAATTGGCACCGTTGCCGGGGAATTAAATTTAATTTGATTTGATTGAGTTTAATTTGTTTGTTTTAAATTTTTCTTTACTTTGTTTGTACAGTTTATTTTTCTTGTATTATTTTACCCGTTTTTGTTTGAGTCTTTGAGCGCAGTTATTCTTTGAAAATCCAAGAGAAGCGCAGAAATGGAGGTCGGGGGTAATTATGAGCAACAAAGAACCTTGAGGCAGCTTGCAGCATCTGAGCTAAGCCGGAACTCATCGAGTATTATGTATCCGGTAGCTACAGGTAAATTTGAACTTAAAGCTAGTCTGATTAACTTATTACCTTCTTTTTGTGGTAATACAGATGAAGATCCCATCAGACACCTGTTGCGTGCTCAGTGTGTATGTAAAATTAAATGGGAGAGCACTCAGATCATGCAAGCATACATGGTCTTGCAGCAAGTGATAAGTATAATTTAATTCGTTTTCCCACAGAGATTGAGTTTAGTGACTAACGATTTGATGTGCTAAATTAGATAAGATAACTTAAATTGGGTAGATTTTGGGTTGGTGTGCCGAAATATAGAAGATGCAAGAAGAAAGCAAGTGTAAAAGCAAAGCGAGTAAAGAAGTAAAGCTATAATGTGGAGAAGAAGAATTGCGGGTCTCGCAATTCTTTCGCAATGAAATCGCAAAGATAAAAACTTATGGGAAAGACTAAGGCAAAAAGCAGAAATGTTTTATTGCGGTTCTCGCAATAATCTCGCAATAAATTAGCAACGATTTAAATGTAAAGTAAGGCAGCAAGGTCGACTTAAGAATCATCTATAGGCATTTAACTACGATCATTCAACAGTAGATTAACATATCATGCATCGTTTTAACTAAGTCTCATGCATCTCTCGATTACATGCATTAGATCTTTTAGTTTACTCATATCCAAGTAAGACTTAAAAACCTATTTATACACACAAGCTAACAAACGTGCTAGGAGAACGCCTATTCCTAGGTCATTCTCTGATTACCATAAAAGGCTAACATGAATGGATGACTCTGAATTCTTACTCCTTCCGGAGGTTAGGAATTCTTTAGACAAAATGGATGGTCAGTCGAAATCGCCCATGGGATGAAGCTCACATACATTCAATGCATTCATGCTATTCTACATGTTGAATTCTCATATTTCTAGCCTACAGATTCATCTTTAGCAGACCTCTCTTAGATTAGTTACTCATGGTTTTCGAAGAACTGAGGGAGATGGATTGATTGAACATGAATTAAAGAACTCAGTAATATTAATTGAATAAGAAATGATAAGATAACGAACTCAACAAAACTAATTGATTACTCTTTAAAAACAAGGTTCAGAACACTTCATAGAACAACGTGCGATGATCCGAAAGCAGTAAAGATTAAGTGTATTAGAGAATGATTTAGAACAATGTCGCAAATGGAAAGCAGTAGAGAGAAAGCAGTAAGAAAGCTGTAAACGTGCAAGGATCCTCCTCGTCGCAAAACGCCTCGAATGAAGGGGAAGATTAGCTGATCTTGGGGATAATTTCAATCAGAAGAGAAGAGAGATCTTCCTCTTCTTCCTCTCGAATTATCGACGCCAAGGGCTGATTTCTTCGATCCAACAAACGGGAGAAGGTATTTCGTCTGCGGGTTGCTTCGCAACTGGGATCTCCTCGCTTCTGATTGATTCCTTTTTCCATCGCCATCCAGCTCCTTTTATAGCCTCTACAGGTACCTTTAGCCGAGGATCTCCAACCATTCTGGAGTAACAGCCTCCCACGTAGCAGTAGTAGAAAGGTTGGGCGGCTGAACAATCGCAACAACGAAGACTGACGGCTGGAAAAGTGCAGCAGCAAAGACTGGCGTTGCGGTTTTATTGTGAGGGCCGCAATGCTCTGTTTTGGCTGATTCCATTGCGAGTCCGCAATTTCTTCGCAATGCACCTGCAATGTACAATTTAGCTCTATTTTCATCATTTTGCATCATTTTTCGTTCCTTTTTCAAATAAGCCTTGATTTAACATCATTTCTCAAATTCTCACTTTTAAGCACACATTAAGTTAACTTCTAACAAAAATACTCAAGAACTTACATGATTTTTAGGTAATTAAAGCCCTAAATAATGCACTTTTGGAGAGGTAACACACCCCCAAACTTGAGTTATTGCTAGTCCTCGAGCAATATAAAGGCTTACTTTCTCTCTATTTAGCTGTTAACTCCTGTCTTTTAAACTCTACCTAACTGATTTGCTGACTTCCCTAGGTTTACTGTCAAAACCATTGATGTCCTGTGACACTCTCCTAGGCTAAAACTAACTTCATACTTTGTCTATTCTGATTTCTCTTGCCTTTAAAACCTTCTGTTTTTACTAACTTCCTATCTTTTGGTTTATCTGCCTATATCATTGAGCACATTGTGCAAACATCCCTAAGCTTTCAAACTCTCCCTAGTTTTAACTCAGACTCAGTACATGCTTCTAATGTTTTTATTTTTGAACTACCTAGGAATCCTTAGAGTCATGCCAGCCTTAGAACACACAAGTATCAGAGTACAGTCCATAGAACAGACTAAGCCCTGGCATCACTATGTTGGATAGACACTCATCTCCCTCGACAACCTTCTGGCTACAGCCTTGTGCTTAGCTAACTTAGGATCAGAGTTCAGTTTCACAGGACATCTAAGCACCTAGGCTGCAGCTTTCTGGCACACATTCTTCTTCTTTTTATCTTTCTTCTTTTCTTTTTCTTTTGGCAAAGTCTTCTCTTCGAATTGCCTTTTGATGCAGTGCCACTTGTGGGTTACACAAATGGCCCTGATTACTCAGCATCCTTAGAGGAAGACAATGCCCCTTTCTTTCCTTTGCTTAACTTTATTTTTTTATTATTTTTTTTTTAAAGAAGAAACATGTCTTTTTCAAGGGAGAGGGGAATGTTCCTAGGACTAGAGGCTGCCTCCCCCAAACTTAAACTTCTCATTGTCCCCAATGAGAGTCTGAGGTGGCACACCCCCAAACTTATCTTAGAAGCATCTAGTCTAAATAAAAACCAGACGGAATTTAAAACTCCTAGGGATAGAATGACCCTCATAGTTCAGATAACTCATCAGCAGAAATTTACTAAAATCAACATGGTAAGGTCTAACAGAGGTACATGCTCAACAATTTATGAAGCTAATTTAAAACTAACAAGGGTGTACTTGACACTCATCCAGCATGCTCAATAGACAGACTACCTATGGACATCAGTAATGCAGTCAAATAATGAGATTTAACCGTGATCAAAGCTCCTAACATGCAATATTCCTTTTGCGGACAACTACATGCAATAGGAAAAACTAACTAGGCTAAATAATCATGCGAAACTAAACTAGACTAAGCTACTCTACTCAAGTTAGTTACAGAAATCAAAACATAACAACAATTGATATTCGGGGGGGGGGGGGGGGGGGGGGGGGTAACTGGTTACAGAAAAGCAGGTTGAGAGGGATAAGAAATACTCCCTCGAATGCCGTCAGTCTGTGGCATTCTTTCATTCGTCCTTGTCCTCTTCATCACTCCTCTCGCTCGGAGGCATCCAGGGGCTCAACAATCCAGCTGTAAAAGTAGGGAACTCGCACCGTAGGTGTTCAGCTAGTTCCTGGTTTCTTGCTTGGGAGTACTCAGCCCATTGGGCTAATTTCCTTTGTAAGTCCATCAAGCAGGCCATGGACATTGATTGTGCAGCTGCAAGTCTATCCAGCTCGAACTCCATGTTGCCTCTTCTTCTCATCCTCAGGTTGCTGGGCAGCTCAAGGTGGCCAGCATAGGCCAATTGCTTCTCCTCTATCGTCACAGGCACCCCTGCGCGCAAGCATAACTTAGTAATAGTGTTAGGAAAAAAGAGTCGGTCTTTACCTTTCTTGGAGCATTCGACGATCGAGGTTGCTATGATCTCACCCACGTCAATAGTGAGTCCCTTCATGATCGCATAAACCAGCAGCGATCTCCCTTGGTTGATGGTCGTCTCGTGCGTGACAAGGGATATTCTTCTCTGAATTAGGGAGAACCAAATGGCCGCCTTGTCTTTGAGGGCTGCACTCATCAGTGTGTGCTTCCCATGCTTTGAGACTGCCCATGCTGCCTCTGGTTTACCTATCATATTCAGCACCTCCTCCAAGATTGCTTATGAGGGTGAAGCCACGATCTTTGAATATTCAGAGCTCTCCATGTGACTCGGGAAGAAAAGGCAGCGAGCGGTTCTTCGCTTAGTAGAGCTACCGGGGGCCTGCTTACGGGCCAGACGTCTCTCTGACCTGATAACTTTATGCTCTTTGAGAGCATACACCTTGTTGATCGCTTCAGCAGAGAAGTCTACTTCCACGCCTGTTAAGTCTCTGAAAGTGACTTATTTAGGACCTATTTAGCCTAGGAAGATGCACATACTTAGGTGTTTTTGATAGCATTTAGCCTAAACCTATGCTTAAATATGAGAATTAGAAGAAGGTAGCTAATTTAGGACTTATGCACAATAGGAAGAAAAAGGATTGAAAACCGAAGGAAAAGAATGAAAAATGAGCATTGCGAATGAATTGCGAAAATATTGCGGGAACCGCAATTATTCAAGTGAAAACCGTAAGTTGACTGATCTATTTCTGTTAATTTCCGTTATTTCAGGGATTCGTTCTTTCTCCTCCATCCATTCTGATATATGACGTTGAAGATTGATGGTTCTCCTTGGCCGAAACGCACCTGCAAACTACTATAAAAAGGGGTCAAAGTCGGAGGTTTGATCATCATCCGGAAGCGTGAAGTCGTCTCGCAGTCCATCTGTTCTTCTGTTTTCCTTCGCCGTCTGTTGGTTTGCGAAGCTCAGCTGTTGGAATCGATAATCTGATAGGAAGGAGAGGAGATTCTTCTTCTCTCCCGATTGGATTCATCCAAGCAAGGCTGTCCTTTTTGATCCTTCATTCGAGGCGTTTGCAACAAGACATTCAAGCTTGTTTACTGCTTTCTGTTTTTCATTTCCATTTTCCAGCTCGTCTTCTGTTGTTTCTTTTCCTAGTAGCTAGAATAAACTATTTCGTTGTATTCTGTCTTTGTGTTATTCGTTTAAAGCTTCATCTGTTCGTTCAAACAATCAAAGTAATCGAATCTCAATTCTGCATTTCACAGTTTTCATCTTCTGCTGCTACGTTTTGTCTTACTGTTTTGGGTTTATTTCTCTTCTAAGCATGTCTGTTTTAGCTTTCATTTCTGTTCTCTATATAACCATGAGTAGCTAAGTCACTTAGGGGCATGCTAATGACAGAACTATAGGCTAAAAAACGTGAATCAAGTATGTAGGTTAGCTCTCGAGTCATTGATTGTATGTAAGCTTCATCCCACGGGCAATTTCGATTGGCCATCCATTTTGTCCAAAGAACTCCTAACCTCTGGAAGGAGTAAGAGTTCAGAGTCATATAATCATGCTAGCCTTCCATGGTAATCAGGAAACGACTTAGGAATAAGCATTTCCCTAGTACAAACTAAACATTCCTGTTTTAACAAGATGCTTAAGACCTTACTTTGAAGTCGAGTAAACTAAAGGATCTAATGCATGGAATCGGACGATACATGAGATAGAGTGAGTTTGATGCACAGAGAGTTGACCCACTGCTTGAGAATCGTATTAAAACGCCTATAGGATAGTCGTTAGTAGCCCTTAATTCGCCATTTTACACACTTTTGCTGTTTAGTTAATTGCGGAAATATTGCGGTGGCCGCAATTCTGCTAAGTACCATTCTGTTTAGCTGTTTTCTTCTTCATTTATTGATTTCATCTCTCGCCTTTTGAGTCTAATTTCAACTTGCATTTGTTTATGTTATATCCCTTTATACATTCAGTAAGAAATAGGCAATTAAAAATCAAATTTACCCCTTCAAAACCACCCCTTCATTCTTAACAAATACACTTCGTGAATAGCTAAAAATAAGTCTCTGTGGAAAAAACGAATGAAATATACTTACTACTTGCTGTGAGACCATGTATGCTTGCATGTTCTGAGTGCTCTCTCTACTTTCTTGCTTATTTATTCATTCTTAACTTGTTGAGTCTCTACTTTCGTGAAGAGACTCAACAAGTTTTTAACAAAGTTAGTTAAGTTTGAAACACCAAATTATTTTCCATTGTATTTGATCCAATTTCATTTCTTTTTTAGGTAACATTTAGGTTAGTTTATGAATGAGCTTCCAAGTAGTGATCTAGAGTTCAACCCTGAGCCCGAGAGATTACTTAGAGCTAGGAATAGAGCCAAGAAACGTCTATTTAAATAACCTTCATTACCTCAATTAGCTGCTGAAACCGCAAGGTTACCATCACCACCTCAAGAAGAAATGGATAGAAGAGATCAAAATCTGGTGCCTGTCACTCGCAATCCCATTGAAATAGCGAATGACAAGGACAGCGCCATTCTTTCATACCTCGTACCTATGCCTGGGGAGCTGAACCCCAGCATAATCCGTCCTGAGATCACTGCCAACTCATTCGAGTTAAAGCCAGTGATGTTCCAAATGTTGTCCACTGTGGGACAATTCTTTGGAATGGAAAATGAGGATCCCCACAACCATCTTAGGAACTTCTTAGGAGTTAGTGACACTTTCCTAATCCCTGGAGTTTCTCAAGAAGCCTTAAGGCTATATCTGTTCCCTTACTCTTTGAGGGACAAAGCCAAAACGTGGCTGAACTCATTACCTTCTGGATCTGTCCTTAATTGGACAGATTTAGCAGAGAAATTCCTAGTCAAATATTTCCCACCAGATAGGAATTCTACTTTCCGTGATGATATCATAAAATTCAAACAAGCTCCAAGTGAGTCTCTTCACGAAGCTTGGACACGATTCAAAGATCTTCTTATCAAATGTCCACACCATGGCATCCCATGGTGTATCCAAATAGAAGTCTTCTTCAAAGGATGCAACCCCAGCACCAGACAAGTTCTAAATTCATCTGCTGGTGGTTCTATGTTGTCCAAGAGTTACAACGAAGCTTATGAGATCTTGGAGAAGATCTCAACATCTCACTCTAGGTGGTCAGATGACCCTGTAGAGCCAACTAGAGCTCAAGACAAGGATGCTCTAAGCGCCATGAGCACCCAAATAAATGCCCTGACCAACCTAGTCAAGCAAATGGCTCAGGCCAATCTCCAAACCAGTGCCAATACCGCCACAGCCATGTCAATGGGCACCCAACCAAGTCAAGGCGAGGCACTAATCTGTGGATTCTGTGGGGAAGGGCACCCATATGAATACTGCCCTGGGAATCCATCCTCAGTCTGCTATGTAGGAAGCCAACAGCAGCCTAGGAACAACCCCTACTCACAAACTTACAATCCTGGTTGGAGAAACCACCCAAACCTGTCATGGGGTGGCCAACCAAATTCTAACCAAAATATTAACCAACCAAGGCCGAGTGGAACATCTGGTTTCACTCCCCAACATAACCAACATAACCAGTCCATGTACCAAAAACCTTATAATCAACCTGTAGGATCTTCTGTAGAAAACCTACTCAAGGAATACATAGCTAAAAATGATGCTACTCTCCAAAGCCAGCAAGCTACTCTTAGGAGCCTAGAAAATCAAATAGGGCAATTAGCCAATGAAATTAAAAGTAGGCCCCAAGGTAGACTCCCTGCTGACACTGAAGTACCAAGGAGAGATGGTAAGGAACAAGTTCAAGCAATTGAACTCAGGAGTGGGAGACCTTTGGTAAGCAACACCAAGGACATACCAAAGAGAGTAGAGAACACTGAGTCTAGTGCTCCACTGGAGTCTCTGCCAAACCAAGGTCCACCACCAACTAGCACATCAGGAACCAGGCTAGAACCCATTGTTGAGGAGATAGAAGAAATTCCAAGGCCTCCACCTATCCTAAGGCGACCTGACGTGCCTGCATATGTGCCACCACCTCCATATCCTCGAAGGCTCAAGAAGAAGCAAGAACAGGAAGTGCATTTCAATAAATTTTTAGAAATTCTTAAACAAGTGCACGTTAACATTCCTTTTGTAGAGGTTTTACAGTCCATGCCTTCTTATGTAAAGTTTTTGAAGGACATTATTACTAACAAAAAAACAATGGGTGAGTTTGAAACAGTCAATCTCACTGAGGAGTGCAGTGCCATCCTCCAGAACAAGCTACCCAAGAAGGAGAAGGATCCTGGTTCCTTCACCTTACCTGTTGAACTTGGAGGCAATCACGTGGGGAGAGCGCTTTGTGACCTGGGCGCCAGCATAAATCTCATGCCCCTATCACTATTCCGCCAGTTGGGAATAGGAGAAGCACGTCCAACTACTGTCACTTTACAACTAGCAGACAGATCCATCGCATACCCTGAAGGTAAAATTGAGGATATTCTAGTGAAAGTTGACAAATTTATCTTCCTTGCAGATTTCATTGTCCTGGACTATGAGGCAGACAAGGAGGTCCCCATCCTGCTAGGCAGACCATTTCGAGCCACAGGTAGGGCACTTATAGACGTCCAAAAAGGTGAGCTCACTATGAGGGTTCATGATGAAGAGGTGAAATTCAGTGTGTATAAAGCTTTAAGGTATCCCTCTGACCTTGAATCCTGTGCTAGTATGGACGTTGTAGACTCTTTAATGGAAGAACAATTGGAGCATGTACTATTAACCAAGCATGCTAATGAATATGTACAACTAGATGTAGCTGACTTAAATGTATCTGAAATTATGGATATACCTGTAGATACACCACAACTTGTATGTATGAATATAGACCTAACTGATAGATCATTAAATCCTCTAAAGCCATCCATTGAGCATCCACCTGTTTTAGAACTAAAACCACTACCCACTCACCTCAAGTATGCATATTTAGGGAGTAATGAAACTCTGCCTGTTATCATTTCTTCTAAATTGAGTGAAAAGCATGAGGTTGAACTAATTTTACTGCTTAAGCAACATAGGAAGGCTATTGCATGGACGATTGCTGATATTAGAGGCATTAGCCCTTCTTATTGTATGCATAAGATTATATTAGAGGAAGAGCACACACCTAGAGTAGACCACCAACGTAGGTTGAATCCCTCTATGAAGGAGGTAGTAAAGAAAGAAATCATAAAATGGTTAGATGCAGGTGTAATCTTCCCCATAGCTAGTAGCCAGTGGGTAAGCCCCATCCAATGTGTACCTAAAAAGGGGGGGATAACTGTGGTAGTCAATGAGAACGACGAACTGATTCCAACAAGGACTGTCACAGGGTGGAGAGTGTGTATGGATTACAGGAAATTAAATAAAGAAACTAAAAAAGACCATTTCCCCTTACCATTCATTGACCAGATGTTAGACAGAATAGCTGGTAGAGCCTACTATTGTTTCTTAGATGGTTACTCAGGCTATAACCAGATTACTATAGACCCTAAGGACCAAGAGAAGACCACCTTCACCTGCCCTTTTGGAACCTTTGCCTTTCGCAGAATGCCTTTTGGCTTATGCAATGCACCGGCAACTTTCCAAAGGTGCATGATGGCAATCTTCTCTGAGTTGGATGAGTCCATGATAGAAATATTCATGGATGACTTCTCAGTCTTTGGGGATTCATTTGCAAACTGTCTAGAAAATTTAGGACAAGTCCTGGCTAGGTGTGAGGAGACTAACCTAGTTCTAAATTGGGAAAAATGCCACTTCATGGTGGATGAAGGGATTGTCTTGGGTCATCGAGTGTCAAGGGCAGGTGTAGAGGTCGATAGGGCCAAAATTGAGATCATAGAGAAGTTGGTAGAGCCACAAAATGTCAAAGCCATTAGAAGTTTCTTAGGGCATGCTGGCTTCTACAGAAGGTTCATTAAGGACTTTTCTAAGATAGCCAAGCCTTTGTGTGAGCTTCTAGAGCTAAATAGGCCATTCATCTTCTCTAAAGAATGTAGAGTAGCTTGGAAAACCCTTAAGACAGCACTAGTCACAGCCCCTATCATAGTAGGACCCAATTGGGATCTCCCCTTTGAGATGTTATGTGATGCCAGTGACTATGCTGTGGGGGTGATGTTAGGACAGAAGATTGACAAGCTAACACACCCTGTATATTATGCTAGTAAAACCCTGAATGAGGCACAATGTAATTACACGACTATTGAGAAGGAGATGCTAGCAGTAGTGTTTGCTTGTGAGAAGTTTAGGAATTACATTGTAGGCACCAGAACTGTAGTGTTTACAGATCACTCTGCACTCAAGTACCTTATGAGGAAGGCTGATGCTAAGCCTAGGTTAATAAGGTGGGTACTGTTGTTGCAAGAGTTTGATCTGGACATTAGAGACAAGAAAGGGTGCGAAAATGTGGTTGCGGATCATCTTTCCCGATTGCACCATAATTGCGAAAAAATTGCGGAGTCCGCAATTTCTGATGCTTTTATTGATGAACATGTCTTTGTTTTGGCTCATCGTGATAACGATGAGGAACCTTGGTTTGCTGACATTGCTAACTTCCTTGCATCACAGGTACTGCCTACTTTCAAGGGAGGACAAGAGAAGAAGAGGTTCTTCCACGAAGCAAAGAAATTCATATGGGATGATCCCACTTTATACAGAACATGTGCTGATGGATTACTAAGAAAGTGTGTTTCAGCTGCTGAGGCGAAGTCTGTGCTGCAGCACTGCCACACAGCTCCTTATGGTGGACACTTTGGTGGTCAAAGAACAGCTGCAAAGGTATTTCAGAGTGGCTATTATTGGCCAACGATCTTCAAAGATGCACACAACTATGCCCACAGCTGTGATGAATGCCAAAGGACAGGTAATCTCAGTCGCAAGGATGAAATGCCTCTCACTTACATCTTAGAGTTGGAACTCTTTGATGTGTGGGGCATTGATTTCATGGGACCATTTCCACCATCATCAGGTAACCTTTACATCCTTGTAGCAGTAGACTACGTCTCTAAGTGGGTAGAAGCCATAGCTTGTCCTAGTAATGATGCCAAAACAGTCATTAAATTCTTACATAGGCACATTTTCACTAGATTTGGGACTCCTCGTGTTATCATTAGTGATGAGGGGACACATTTTATTAATAAAGCTATGGAGAGAGTGTTGGCTAAATATAACATTAGACATAGAGTAGCCACTCCCTACCACCCACACTCAAATGGACAAGCTGAAATTTCGAATAGGGAAATTAAGAACATCCTAGAGAAGGTGGTCAAACCTAATAGGAAAGACTGGTCATTTAAGCTTGAGGATGCACTTTGGGCTTATAGAACAGCATATAAGACACCCCTAGGCATGTCTCCCTATAGGTTGGTGTATGGCAAGGCATGTCATCTTCCATTTGAGTTAGAGATTAAGGCATTTTGGGCACTAAAAGAATTGAATTATTGTGTGACTGATGCAGGGACACTACGGTCATTACAATTACATGAGCTTGATGAGCTTAGGCATATGTCTTATGAGAATGCCAAAATGTATAAAGAAAAGACCAAAATATGGCATGATAGTAGACTTAGGATCAAAGACTTTAGGAAAGGCCAACTTGTCCTATTATTTAACTCACGACTTAAATTATTTCCAGGCAAACTAAAGTCTAGGTGGTAAGGTCCATTTGTCATTACTAATGTGTTTGTTCATGGTGCAATAGAGATAAAGAACTTGCAGCAAGGACAGCCTTTTATGGTCAATGGTGCTAGATTGAAGCACTACTATGAGGAAGGAGATGTGAAGACTCTCTCGGCATTCCTCTTGAATGAAGCATGAAATTAAAAACGAGAGAGAACGAGTGGTTACTGTGCTCGTTTAGTCAAGGCCAATGCCTTAGTTTATTTTTGCACTTTTTTTTCGGTTATCGTTTGTGTGTTTTGTTGTGTGATTTTAATTAGGTAATTGATGTTTATTTTATTTTCTTTTTCAGGGAATCGATAGATGGAATCAAGGAGATCAAATCCAGCTTTAAAAATCAAGGAACGGTTGAGCCAAATAAAAGATACGGACGATCAAAGATTGACATTTAGATGAAAAAATATCCCTAAAATTGCGCTAAAATTGCAGGATCCGCAAAATATAGCCGTTGGGATTTATCCGTTGCCTTTATATCCGTTAGAAGGCGCTCGATCGATACGATTCTCCCATTCTCTGATTTCCAAGAAAACTGCGATTCTCTTCATCTTTGATTCTTCTCTCCAAATCGCCAAGAAGCAACAATGGTGCTCACTAGGGCTGAAAGATCTGCGGCCAAGAAAAGGGCCGATGACGCTGAAGAGGCTGCGAGGGAAGCACTCCTTGCCCTCGCCAATGCTGATGCTGCACGTACCGAACGGCTGCCCAAGCTTCCAATCCGTAGGAAGAAGTGGAGGGTTGTCACAGAAATCCCTGCTGGACCTTCTGAACCAGCAGGCACACCCAAGAAACGCCGGTGGAGTGTCGAGATGGCCGCCGAACCAAGCACAGCGAAGGCTCCCTCTGTGGCGAGTCAAGAAACTGATCGTGCGTCCCACGAGTCAGCCAAGCACAGCCCGTCGCCATCTGCATCACCCGTGCACAGCCCTGCATCATCTGAACCAGTGCACAGCCCAGAGATCGCTTCATCACCGCCTGCGCAGAGCCCTGAGTTGTCTTCTGCACCTCAGAGTTCTGATCAGACACCTGCGGCTGCACAGAGCTCCACGCCCTCGCCTACTCCCCCACGGCCTGATCCTGAATTCCCTTATGGGGAGTACCAAGAGTCCACGCAAGGCAGTGGGGATGCTGAAGAAGAGGAGGTTTTCTCTCCTATGAGGGAAGATAGCCCTGATGGTCCTGCACAGCAGGCTGATTCCATGGAAGAGACGCTGGGGGCATGCCTGCAGCAGATCACCATTGAAGCACAGCTCAAGAAGAAGAAGAAGGCCAAGATTCTTAAGGCCAAGAGATCCAAGAAGCTGAAAAAGAAGAAGGCCAAGAGGGTGCCTTCCTCAGAGAAAGAGAGCACTGAGCCATCGCTCAAACGACTCAAGGTTGAGGCTGCAGAGTCAGCCAAGCCAGCAGACAAAGGGAAGGCCAAGCTCTACCCTGAAGACGAGCCTCAATCTGTGAGGTATGTATCGTCTGACGCTGAGTCAAGGGGCGTTGAGTTGAGGAAGAGGGAGTTGCTGCACGAGAAAGGCTTCCTCGATAGACTTGCTGACCTGCCGCAGTTCTTGCGCGCAGGGATTATAAATCACAGCTGGGAAGAGTTGTGCAGGCCACCCAATCCGGCTTACACGAGTATGGTATACGACTTCTACGCCAACCTTCGAAACTCTGAGGAAGGGCTTTCTGTGGTGAGGGGAGTAGAGGTGGACTACTCAGCAAAAGCCATCAACGACGCTTATGGCCTAAAGGGCCAAAGACACACTGACTACGCACGGATCGTTGATGAGCCGACTGAGGCAGTGCTGGAAGAGGCCATTCGCACAATTGGCCAGCCTGAAGCAGCGTGGACTGTATCACGCAATGGGAGGCACACCCTAATGAGTGCCAACCTGACGGCAAAGGCAGCTGTGTGGTTTGCCTTTGTGAGGAGAAAGTTGTCCCCGGTGACCCACGAGACGACCATCAACCAGAGCAGATCGCTGCTGGTCTATGCCATCATGTGCGGTCTCACGGTCAATGTGGGGGAAGTCATGTCAGCTGCCATTGCTGAGTGTGCCAGAAAAGGTAAGGGTCCATTATTCTTCCCCAATACCATAACGAAATTATGTTTGCTTGCAGGAGTTCCTATCGAGCGCATGGAGCAGCGGATGGCCTACACAGGCCACTTAGAGCTGCCTGCTAGCTTGAGGCTGAAGAGGAAGGGGAATATGGAGTTTGAACTGGATAGGCTGGCTGCTGATCAGTCACTATCCATGGCCTGCTTAATGGATATGCAACGAAGGATGGCTCAATGGGCCACTTATGCGCAGGCACGGGACAAGGAGGTTGCAGACCAGCTTGGATGCACCTTCCCTGACTTCCCTACAAATCTTCTAACTCCATGGGTGCCCCCACGACCAAGACAACCTGATGAGGATGACGAGAATTGAGTGCTGGTTTGAATTGCACTCCAGGGAGTACTACTATTCCCTTCAACTAATTTATAAAAAAAAAAAATCTGCTTCTGATAAATCATGTGAACTCTACTGTTTTCAGGCCAATTTTGATCTGTTTTAGATGTTTAGTTTTATGTTTTTTCTTTTGCTTAGTATAGTCTGATGTTAGCTGCCTAGGTAGGTTAGGTTAGTTTTATTTTTGTCGGGCTTAAAGCAACAGGACACAGCATGTTTAGGGGCCTGATTCAATGTTATATCTGCCCGGACTTGATTGCGAAATAATTGCGGTACCCGCAATTTTTATGACTAATTGCATGTTTTGGACTGTCTGTTTAGATAGGCTGTGATCTGTTAAATCCTATCTTTTGCTGCTAGCATGACTACCTTATATAGCTTATCTTAAAGCATGCTGGATGAGTGTCATAGGACACCCGTTGATAGTTTAAATTAACCTCTCAAAAGCTCAGCATGCACAGCTTTAAGACCTTATCTGTCTGTTTTTTTCAAAATTCTGCTGCTGTGATATTTTCTTTTAGAATGTTCTGTCTATGCCTAGGTCTTTTAAATTCTCTTTGTTTTACCTTCGACTAGATGCTTTTAGACAAGTTTGGGGGTGTGCCACCTCAGACACTCATTGGGGACAATGAGTAGTTTAAGTTTGGGGGAGGCCACCCTAGGCCTAGGAACATTCCTCTCTTCCTTAGGACATAAGCATTCTTCTTCTCCTTTAAAAAAAAAAAAAGAAAAGAATAGAATAAAAAGGGGAGCTTCTCTCAAAGTGCTAAGTAATCAGTGCCAAGTGTGTAACCCACAAGTGGCATTGCATCAAAAGGCAACCCAAGGAGAAGTTCCACCTAAGTAAGAAAGGAAAAAAAAGGGAGAAATAGGGAAGAAGAGTGTGTGCTTAAGAGTTATAACCTTGTGGCTTAGATGTCCTATTTGAAAAGAACTCTGATCCTCAATGAGCTGAGCACAAGGTTGTAGCTTTTAGGTTTGTCTAGGGAGATGAATGTATATCCAATGAAGTGATGCCAGGGTTTAGTTGGTCTTATGAAAGTACTACTGTCACTAGTTTTGTACTAAGACTGGCATGACTCTAAGGAATCCTAGGTAGCTCATAAGTAAAAACTAGAAGCATGTACTGAGTCTGAGATAAAGCTAGGCAGAATTTGAAACCTTAGGGATAGTGGCATGATATGACAAAAGCAAATAGATCAGTTGTAGGGAGTTAATGAAAACAGAAGGAGTGTTAGGCAGGCGAAGTCAGAAGAAGCTAGATAAGAGGGTAGTTTTAAGCTTAGAAGTGTGTCACAGGACAGCACTGCTATAGATTGGGATATAGGGGAGTCAGTAAGTGGTTAAAGAAGGTTAAATAACGGCCTAAGTAAGTCCTTAGTTTGCTTGAGGACAAGCAAAACCTCAAGTTTGGGGGTGTGTTAAGTCTCTGAAAGTGACTTATTTAGGACCTATTTAGCCTAGGAAGATGCACATACTTAGGTGTTTTTGATAGCATTTAGCCTAAACCTATGCTTAAATATGAGAATTAGAAGAAGGTAGCTAATTTAGGACTTATGCACAATAGGAAGAAAAAGGATTGAAAACCGAAGGAAAAGAATGAAAAATGAGCATTGCGAATGAATTGCGAAAATATTGCGGGAACCGCAATTATTCAAGTGAAAACCGTAAGTTGACTGATCTATTTCTGTTAATTTCCGTTATTTCAGGGATTCGTTCTTTCTCCTCCATCCATTCTGATATATGACGTTGAAGATTGATGGTTCTCCTTGGCCCAAACGCACCTGCAAACTACTATAAAAAGGGGTCAAAGTCGGAGGTTTGATCATCATCCGGAAGCGTGAAGTCGTCTCGCAGTCCATCTAATCTTCTGTTTTCCTTCGCCGTCTGTTGGTTTGCGAAGCTCAGCTGTTGGAATCGATAATCTGATAGGAAGGAGAGGAGATTCTTCTTCTCTCCCGATTGGATTCATCCAAGCAAGGCTGTCCTTTTTGATCCTTCATTCGAGGCGTTTGCAACGAGACATTCAAGCTTGTTTACTGCTTTCTGTTTTTCATTTCCATTTTCCAGCTCGTCTTCTGTTGTTTCTTTTCCTAGTAGCTAGAATAAACTATTTCGTTGTATTCTGTCTTTGTGTTATTCGTTTAAAGCTTCATCTGTTCGTTCAAACAATCAAAGTAATCGAATCTCAATTCTGCATTTCACAGTTTTCATCTTCTGCTGCTACGTTTTGTCTTACTGTTTTGGGTTTATTTCTCTTCTAAGCATGTCTGTTTTAGCTTTCATTTCTGTTCTCTATATAACCATGAGTAGCTAAGTCACTTAGGGGCATGCTAATGACAGAACTATAGGCTAAAAAACGTGAATCAAGTATGTAGGTTAGCTCTCGAGTCATTGATTGTATGTAAGCTTCATCCCACGGGCAATTTCGATTGGCCATCCATTTTGTCCAAAGAACTCCTAACCTCTGGAAGGAGTAAGAGTTCAGAGTCATATAATCATGCTAGCCTTCCATGGTAATCAGGAAACGACTTAGGAATAAGCGTTTCCCTAGTACAAACTAAACATTCCTGTTTTAACAAGATGCTTAAGACCTTACTTTGAAGTCGAGTAAACTAAAGGATCTAATGCATGGAATCGGACGATACATGAGATAGAGTGAGTTTGATGCACAGAGAGTTGACCCACTGCTTGAGAATCGTATTAAAACGCCTATAGGATAGTCGTTAGTAGCCCTTAATTCGCCATTTTACACACTTTTGCTGTTTAGTTAATTGCGCAAACATTGCGGTGGCCGCAATTCTGCTAAGTACCATTCTGTTTAGCTGTTTTCTTCTTCATTTATTGATTTCATCTCTCGCCTTTTGAGTCTAATTTCAACTTGCATTTGTTTATGTTATATCCCTTTATACATTCAGTAAGAAATAGGCAATTAAAAATCAAATTTACCCCTTCAAAACCACCCCTTCATTCTTAACAAATACACTTCGTGAATAGCTAAAAATAAGTCTCTGTGGAAAAAACGAATGAAATATACTTACTACTTGCTGTGAGACCATGTATGCTTGCATGTTCTGAGTGCTCTCTCTACTTTCTTGCTTATTTATTTTAACACATTGAGCACGCAACAACGCCCCTCACCACCGATTGACAGCCTTCGGGGTGAGTGAGGTTGGCGTAGAATTCATAAACCATGTCCGAGTAGGCCTGAATTGGAGGCCTACACAACTCTTCCCAGCCGTGGTTTGTGATTCCTGCGCGCAAAAATTGCGGCAGGTCCGCATGGGAGTCTAGAAATCCTCTCTCGTGGAGGAGTTCCCTTTTCATCAGTTCCACGCCCCTGGCCTCAGCATCCTTGGATACATACCTCTCATCTGGAGGCTCATCTTCTTGGAACATCTTCTTCTTCCCTTTATCCTTTGCCTTGGCTACTTCAACAGCCTCAGTCTTCATCTTCTTGATGGAGGGTTTGGCTTCAGCCCTCTTCTTCTTAGCTTTCTTGGAGAGCTTTGGCCGTTTTGCTTTCACAATCACGGGGGCTGATAGCTATAAAATAGAGCTATAATTATAGCCTCAAATCTAGCTAAATGCCATGCATAATTTAGTTAAAATGCCCTTTTATAGGTGTTTTCGTGGCGAAGAGCTCGGGAAGTCCATTTATGATTTTTGGGGCTAAAACGGTCATTTAAGAGGTTTCGGGAAGTGTTCGGGTCAAAAAGATAGGCCAAACGGAGCTCGGGAGCCAAAACGACCCAAAATTGGGCTTAGACCCGAGAGGGCAGCGCCCAACGAAGGCAACAGCCCAGCACGCCCACGCCCGCGCCCAGACGGCCAGACGCGCGCGCGCCCGTCATCGAAGGTCCGCGCGCGCGCCGCTTCGCCTCGCCTCGCCCGCGCGCACACCCCTTCCCTGACGCAAAATGCCCGTCATCTAAAGTAAAAAATGCCCGTCCTTAAAAGTCAAGAAATTCCCAATTTTGTAAATTTTCCAGAGAGCTCAGCGCCTACGCGTTGTCTCGATTCTGTGCGCGCGCGCACGTGGCGCCTAGGCGCTAGTCTGACGCATAAATGGGTATTTAAGTCCGTTTTTGCTGATTTTAGGTAATTCTCTCTCAATTTCTTCCGCCCCCATTTGTTGTAGAGCTCGATTCTTGAGCCAAAACATTATTCTTACCCATTCTAATACATTTAAGTTGATTTCTTGTTGATTTCTCTTGATTTTCACAACGGGCAACTAAGGTAAGTGCTCTAATTTGAGTTTAGGGTTTGAGTTGTTGATGTATTAGGTGAGATCTGTTCTTTTCATCTTGTTCTTAGCTTGTTCTAGCATTCAATTCATCTCTAGCATCGTTCTTAATGTTCAGCATAATTTTCTTAATGGTTGACACCCGTTTAGTAAATTGTGTGTTGGTTAGATTAAAGATTCATGACTTAGCGATCGCACTTCATGTTTTGAGTAATTAAATCTAGCATTCAATTAAATGTGGCCACATTTGTTTGGGTTGTTGATAAATCATAGAGATAGAATAAAATCGAGTCCCATTGTTAGAGATTTCATCAATTGGCTCGTCGCATGAATACCCGTCGCTCGCGACTAATCCTAATTTGGGAGAGCGATCGCCCCTAAGTTAGAGTTATTAGCGAAGCATAGTCTAGAGTCGTCAACTCTTTTCTAATTAATTGGGATTATTAGTTCTAATTAAAGCATGGGAGCACTTGTTTTAATTGGGTCTTTTAATGTGTGTGAGTGTTAACAAAAACCGGCTAAGTATATTTTGTGTCTATGATCCGAACTACATCAACAATCAATCCCGACACTCAAATTAGGAGCACGTGTTCCGTTTATCTTTCTCGCATTTATTTTTCTCGCATTTTATTTTATTTCTCCGTTAGCTATTTTTCTGTTTTAGTTTAATTCTCCGTTAGCGTTTTCCCCCTTTATTTTTCTGTTTTAATTTGAGTTTTATTAAAAACGAATAGAAGTTAATTAAGAGGAAATAATTTTGGTTCCTTGTGGTTCGACACCCGACTACCACTAGCTGCAAAGCTCTGTTGTATCGGATTTATAAATGTTATTTTGGCGGGTCTCGACAACCTGAACATTAGAGAAATTTTATTAAGTTAAAAAATCTCTTGCCAAAATTGGCGTCGCTGCCGGGAAACCAATTAGATTCTCTTAGTTAAGTTTTATTTGTTTAAAAACCACAAAAATATTTTTCTTTGTCTTGTGTCTTCTTGTTTAGCATGACAGGTTTTCCATTTGATTATTGGGGTCAAGCTTCAAGGTATGAAGCCGAAGAAGCTCCTACAAGCCCTTGCCAAAGAATGACATTGGAGCAAATGGTTGAAAAATTAGTCAACAGCACGCTCCAATTTGCGCATGAAGGTCGCCAGTCTAGCCTAGAGACTGAAATTGAGTTGCAAGGAATGGAGGAGCAACAAAACCAATTTTCTCATAATTATTGTCGAGGTATGTCTCTGGAACAAATGGTTAATGAATTAGTTGATAGCACTCACCAATTTACGCAGGAAATGTGCGAGGCTGGGTTAGAAGCCAAGCTCCGCGAAGCCAATGAGCAAATAAGCCGTTTGCTAAGTCCTGCAAAGGAATTGGAGGGTGAGGAAGATCATCCAGTTGACCATACCACTGAGGAGAGGTTCTCTGAGGAAATGTACCCCGATAGTGATGAAGAGCTTGAGGATGCTCTGCCATGCGAAGATGAGATCGGTGAGATTAAGGAAGATATCGACCCTAGTCCCGAGGAGGATGTTCAGGTGATAGAGTTTGAGGCTGACAAGCCTCTATCTGTTTTATTTCCTGTTAAATCCTCTATTGAGGCATGCTTTCTTCTTTCTTCTCCTAAGTCTGTCGAGTCTTTTATTTTTGTTGAGTCAGTTGAGTCTCATTTTATTTTGTTTGAGTCTGTTGAGTCTTTATTTTTCCCATATATTAAAAATACCAAAAAAATAACAACTCTGTCTGGCTGCCTCCAAAAGTCGAAGACCTTGCTTCTCTTAGCAGGTTTTGTTGATTCAAGGAAGAAGGGGCCGAAGAAGTACGAGAATTTCTATGTACCCTGACAGAGTGGAGGACACGTCGAGCATAACGACGTTAAAAATTTGCGCTTCTTGGGAGGCAACCCATGAGTATTTCAATTTCTGTCTTTACTTTTAGTTTTTGTTTTCCTAGCTTAGCTTTTTCTTGCTTTCTTAGGTAATAAGCGAGAGATGATTTGCATTTTGGATCTGTTTTGAAAACGAGGTTGCGCATCCCTACTCACCGATCCCGCAAAAATTCAGGGGAGGTTTCTGTTCCCTTTAATTTTTGTCGTTATCATTGTTTATCTGTGGGATTAGATGCATTGAGGACAATGTAGTCTTTTAGATGGGGGGTAGAACGTATAGTTGGACTTCGTTATAGTTCTTGAGCATGTCATACTCTGATTTTGAGATGTTTAGGAATCTGAATGCATGTTGTCCGATGAGGACTTTTTGTGATTTGTTTGTAAATACTCCATAGTTGTGCATTGCGAGAAAGCCATGAGAATGTATGCATATTTTGAGCATATTTTTAAAAAAAATTCGATTATTCCCCTACATTCACTGAGCACGTAGACCTCTTACTCTTAGTTCTGTAGGCTTAGAATAATTTTATTTGGTCTGAAACCTCGTTGTCACTCCGAAAGGTACCTTTAGGGAGGCTTGATGTGTTAGAATTTGTAATGACTCATCTGTTTTAATTAGCAAAGCTATGCGCCTATAAAAAATGTTCATAGAGAGTAAAAGCATGTTTGAAATATATTCTGAGGTGCTCCGCCTTCTTGTGTTGCCCGTGTAACCAGGGGCGATCGTGTAACCCACGGTTGCCACTGCATGAAAAGGAAACTAATAGAAGTGAGCACTAGTCCTTAAAAACGTGAAGCAAACTAAAAGCTTGACGTGTTAGGCTCTCAAGAAAAGAAAAGATGAAAAAAAAATGGTTAGGCCTTTTGTTTTGTTATTCTTTCCGACATTGAAAAGCCATTAGACTGTTCTCATTGCCAGAAGTAGGGGGAAGATGAGTATTAGGATCAATTAAGGTGGTTCCGGGTCTATGGAAGCTAGGATAGGAGGCGCTAATCACACACACACGTTAGGGAATAGGAGTTAATATTTTGAAATATTCACAATTTATGCATATGCTTGATTGTTTTCCGTTAGCATGATTATCTTGTTTTTGCAAGTATTGAGATTCGAGTCGTCAGCATGCATGCTTATTTCTATGAGATAAATCTAAGTGTTCCTTGCTCGAGGACTAGCAAGATTCAGGTGGGGGGTATTTTGATAGCTCTAAAATAGAGCTATAATTATAGCCTCAAATCTAGCTAAATGTCATGCTTAATTTAGTTAAATTGTCCTTTTATAGGTGTTTTCGTGGCGAAGAGCTCGGGAAGTCCATTTATGATTTTCGAGGCTAAAACGGTCATTTAAGAGGTTTCGGGAAGTGTTCGGGTCAAAAAGATAGGCCAAACGGAGCTCGGGAGCCAAAACGACCCAAAATTGGGCTTAGACCCGAGAGGGCAGCGCCCAGGCGCCCAACGAAGGCAACAGCCCAGCACGCCCACGCCCGCGCCCAGACGGCCAGACGCGCGCGCGCCCCGCGCGCCCGTCATCGAAGGTCCGCGCGAGCCGCTTCGCCTCGCCCGTGCCCAGACTGCCCACGCCCGCGCGAGTCCTCGCCCGTGTCCGCGCGCGCCCAAGCGCGCCGCACGCCTCGCCTCGCCCGCGCGCACACCCCTTCCCTTACGCAAAATGCCCGTCATCTAAAGTCAAAAACGCCCGTCCTTAAAAGTCAAGAAATTCCCAATTTTGTAAATTTTCCAGAGAGCTCAGCGTCTAGGCGCTGACTTATGGCGCCTAGGCGCTGTCTCGATTCTGTGCGCGCGCGCCCGTGGCGCCTAGGCGCTGACTTATGGCGCCTAGGCGCTAGTCTGACGCAGAAATGGGTATTTAAGTCCGTTTTTGCTGATTTTAGGTAATTCTCTCTCAATTTCTTTCGCCCCCATTTGTTGTAGAGCTCGATTCTTGAGCCAAAATATTATTCTTACCCATTCTAATACATTTAAGTTGATTTCTTGTTGATTTCTATTGATTTTCACAACGGGCAACTAAGGTAAGTGCTCTAATTTGGGTTTAGGGTTTGAGTTGTTGATGTATTAGGTGAGATCTGTTCTTTTCATCTTGTTCTTGGCTTGTTCTAGCATTCAATTCATCTCTAGCATCGTTCTTAATGTCCAGCATGATTTTCTTAATGGTTGACACCCGTTTAGTAAATTGTGTGTTGGTTAGATTAAAGATTCATGACTTAGCGATCGCACTTCATGTTTTGAGTAATTAAATCTAGCATTCAATTAAATGTGGCCACATTTGTTTGGGTTGTTGATAAATCATAGAGATAGAATAAAATCGAGTCCCATTGTTAGAGATTTCATCAATTGGCTCGTCGCATGAATACCCGTCGCTCGCGACTAATCCTAATTTGGGAGAGCGATCGCCCCTAAGTTAGAGTTATTAGCGAAGCATAGTCTAGAGTCGTCAACTCTTTTCTAATTAATTGAGATTAGTAGTTCTAATTAAAGCATGGGAGCATTTGTTTTAATTGGGTCTTTTAATGTGTGTGAGTGTTAACAAAAACCGGCTAAGTATATTTTGTGTCTATGATCCGAACTACATCAACAATCAATCCCGACACTCAAATTAGGAGCACGTGTTCTGTTTATTTTTCTCGCATTTTATTTTATTTCTCCGTTAGCTATTTTTCTGTTTTAGTTTAATTCTCCGTTAGCGTTTTCCCCCTTTATTTTTCTGTTTTAATTTGAGTTTTATTAAAAACGAATAGAAGTTAATTAAGAGGAAATAATTTTGGTTCCTTGTGGTTCGACACCCGACTACCACTAGCTGCAAAGCTCTGTTGTATCGGATTTATAAATGTTATTTTGGCAGGTCTCGACAACCTGAACATTAGAGAAATTTTATTAAGTTAAAAAATCTCTTGCCAGGGGCCCTCTTCTTCAGCCTCGCTTTGGCAGCCAATTGCTGGATGCATTCATCCAGCGTGTCATCCATTGAATCTCTACTCTCCTTCTCCACAGGACTGTCAAGATTGACATCCCTGAAAGGAGAGACTACCTCCTCGTCTTCATCCGCATCACCGATTGATGCAGAGTATGGTTGTCCTACAAGGGGGACTTCAGGTTCCGATGGTTGTTGAGTGGGTTCAGGACTTTGCATGGCCGTCTCCATCGATGGTTCGCCACTGGTAAAGCTTTCCTCACTCACGGATTGCCGACGTTTGGTCTTTGGAGCTTCCAAGGTAACCTCCCACTTTCTTTTAGGGGGCTGCGTTGGATCAGAGCTGGTTGCAGCTTCAGTTGTTGCAACCCTCCATTTCCTCTTCACAGGGACCTTCGGAGGTCTTGAAGGTTTTACAGCTCCAGCGTTGGCTAAAGACAGTAACGCATCTCTTACCAAGGCGGCATCCTCGGTGATTGGGGATGTCTTTTTGGGGGTGGATTTCTCAGCTCTTGTGGAAACCATGGTCGTTTCTTGAAGGTGAAACTTTGGAAATTTCTGAGGAAGGAGAGATCTGGTTTGTGGAATTTGAGGGTTTGAGAATCGTAAATGGGAAACGATCAACAACCCTTCTTATTTATACTGGGTTGCGCACTAACGGCTATATTATTGCGGACTCCGCAATATTTCCGCAACGCTTCGAATCTCATCAAATCTTTGGAAATGTAACCGTTAGGATTTTTATCCTTGATTGCTGTGTGTTTGCAAGATTCTAACAAACTAAATCTTTGATTTTCCAAGATTTCTCCCTTCATCTTCTCCTTGCCTCTTGATTGTTCACCCTTATTGTCGTTAAGATCTCCAATTACCACGCTTCTAATCACATTAAAAACAAACTTAATTAATACTATGAAATTTAAAAATACTACAATCAAATAGAGACAGTAAATAAAGATATCTAGTCCATAATCATTTGATGGTTGAGCATGAAGATAATTCCATTAAGTGCCCTTGCTCATCGTCCTTTGCTTGACTTTTAAGCTTCAGACAAGAGGAATGCTGAGAGTGTTCTCACATCCCCTTCCTCATAGTAATGTTTCAATCTAGCACCATTCACCACGAACGGCTGACCTTGATCCAGATTTTGGATTTCAATTGCACCATGAACAAACACCTTAGTGATCACAAATGGACCAGACCAACGAGATTTTAATTTGCCAGGAAACAATTTCAATCGTGAGTTAAACAATAGAACACGCTGGCCTACTCTGAAGTCCTTAATCCTAAGTCTACTATCATGCCAAATTTTAGTATTTTCCTTATACACTTTAGTATTCTCGTATGACATGTGTCTTAGTTCATCTAATTCATGCAATTGCAGAGACCGCAATGTTCCCGCATCGGTTAAGCAAAAATTCAACTCTTTTAAAGCCCAAAAAGCTTTGTTTTCTAATTCAAGGGGTAAGTGGCATGCTTTTCCATATACTAACCTATAAGGAGACATTCCTAATGGTGTTTTTGATAACTCCATTTTGGAGCTATTATTCTCTTCCTAAATCTAGCTAAATTCCGCTTTTAATTGGTTTATTTATCTCGTTTATAGGAGATTTGCGGAAAAGAGCTCGTGCGTCCATTGGACCCGTTTTGGAGCTAAAAATGGTGTTTTAACGCCCCGAGAATGCATCGGGAAAAGGGCAAAGTGATCCAAGAAGAATCGGACCAAAATTGCCTAGGAGAGGCAATTTTCCAGCTCAAACCCGAGAGCAAGCGTCGAGCAATCAGCGTCGAGACGCTTGCTCGACGCTGCCTGGCGTCGAGACCCTGTTGCGGCATCGAGACGCTCCGAAGGAGGCGCGCGCAAGAAATCATCGGGCCAGCGTCGAGACGCTGTCCCAGCGTCTCGATGCCATCGCGAGGCGCACGCGTATTAATTAGGTCGCAGCGTCGCGACGCTGTCCCAGCGTCTCGACGCTCCGACGATTTTAAAGGGCTGCAAGACGATTTTTGCAGCCATTCTTTGAATTCTTTTGCCATCTTTTAGAACTTCATCTTCTTCCTCTCGGCTTTTCCCCATTTGTGGCATGTTTTGGAGCTTGTAATTTGTAATAGGATAGAGATGACTTCCGTGGCCTCCGTTGGAGCGGTGGTGACAATTCGTCCCATGGACGGCTAAGGTATTGTGAACGGTTTGGGATAATTTGAGGGATAATTTGTTAGATTTCTATGCTTTGATAATCCATGTTTTAATTTCCAACTTGGTTGCTGATTGATAGCTCCATTTTGGAGCTATGATTATGTCCCTAATTCACGTTTATTAGTTGCTTAATCTTGCTTTTATGTGATTATTGCAGGTGTTCTCGGTAATTCGCCCTCGGGAGCGTTTCGGTGCTTTTCGGGGCTTAATATCGCATTTTAAAGGCCTAAGAACACTTCCGGAGAAGATCCATGCAAAGGCATGAAGATTGGGCGCTTTGGGGAAATTGAAGGCAAAATTCCATGCAAAAACCCGAGAGCTAGCGTCGAGCGACAGCGTCGCGACGCTAGCTCGACGCTGCCCCAGCGTCGAGACGCTGCCAGAGCGTCTCGACGCTCCGAAGTCTGAAGCGTTGATTTGAAGAAAAACCCGAGAGCAAGCGTCGAGTGATAGCGTCTCGACGCTCGCTCGACGCCGCACAAGCGTCTCGACGCCACCCCGACTGCGCGCGCGCGTTATTTAGGGCGCAGCGTCGAGACGCTGCCCTAGCGTCTCGACGCTACGACGGATTACTTAAAGTTTCTGTCCGATTTTAGCCGCCATCTTCGTCTTCTACCTCGAGCTCCGCGCCTGATTTGACGTTCCAGCAGCTATTTTCACCATGGGAGGGGCTAGGAAGCTCGATATGAAGCCATCCCACACCACACAAGTCATGAGTGAGTAGTTTTACCGTTTTTGGCTCGGGATTGTAAAGGAGAAATGTAGTTTGAACTCTTGGTGAGGTTGTAGAATTTAAATTTTGAATTGGTTGAATAGTTTATTGAATTGAGTTCTATTTCTTAGCTTAATCTATGAGCATGTTTGAATGATTTAGGACTAGGCACCCTTGATTTTGAGCATGTTTGATTGTTACAGGTTTTGATGTCGTGCCTCTCTAAACCGCCAAGTAACAAGGATTTACGACACCTTGAGCGTATTGGCGTCCTTATGCTCTTAGTGATCGTTCTTCCCGAATTAGAATTCCAAATCGACACACTAATTTCGCGTCCAAATTAGATAGTCGTCACAGTTATAGCTCGTTGCTATCGATCGGTCTTGGGAGAGCGTTGGCCGCCAATGTCCGATCGATATGCTTGATTAGCATGATTAATTATGTCTAATTAATTCCATGGAGCATGTCTGAGTTAATTTATTAATTTTAGACGAGCTGTGTATTCGTTAAATTATTTAGCCATAATACTCGTCAACCTATGATCCAAGAGGCATGCTATATTTATTCCCGATCGTTCCGAGTCGAAAACTCCGTTAGTTAAAGTCTTAACGTTTGCTTTGTTCCTACTTAGTTAATTAAAAACCAACAAATCCCCCATATTTCATTTATTTTAATCGTTTGCAAATTTAATTAAGATTAAGTCAAGATACCTTAATTCCCTGTGGATCGACCCCGTTGTCGCTACTCTACTAATAGTTTAGTGAATTCGGGCACTTATAAATTCATTTTGGCGGGTCTCGACAACCCGATGATTGGCGATAGTTTAAAAATATCGTTACCAAAATTGGCGCCGTTGCCTGGGAACTAAGTGTAATTCGGCCTAATTTAAATTTGATTTGTAGACTTTTGATTTTTACTTTAAAAAAAATTTGTTTATTCTTTTATTATTTGCAATTTTGATCTGTTTGTTTAAGTGCGCTAGAAGTGCCAAATTTTTATTGAGAAAATGGAGATTGATGATGAGAATGGAGCCCCAAAAACACTCAGGCAATGGACATCGGTTGCTATGGGCAATCAACCCTCTTGTATTTCCTACCCGGAAATTTCAGGTGAGTTTGTGCTTAAATCGGGTTTAATTGACCATTTGCCCTCTTTTTGTGGTGAAGCAGATGAGGATCCCTATAAACATCTCAAGGCTTTTCAAATGACAAGTTCCGCGATGAAGCCAGGCGGCATTACTGAAGATCAGCTCTATCTGAGAGCTTTTCCATTTACCTTGAGAGGTGAAGCTCGAGATTGGCTACATTACTTACCATCGGGAACCATTTTCACTTGGGAGAAGTTACAGAGTCTATTCTTGGAAAGGTATTTCCCAGCTTCAAAAGCCAGAGCCGTGAAAAAAGATATCCACCATTTCAAGCAAGAAGAGGATGAAGCGTTTCACGAATGCTGGGAGAGATTCATTAAACTCTGTGAGAAATGCCCGAACCATCTGATAGCAGAAGCCGCGCTTATCGAATTCTTCTATGATGGGTTGCTTCCGCATGACTGCCAGATGCTTGATGCATCGAGTGGAGGAGCCCTTTGGGAGAAAACGCCTGCGGAAGCCAGACAGTTGATCTCCAACATAGCTGAGAACCGCCGCCAGTACGGAGGAAGAAACGAGCAATCCAAGATGTCTACCGACATAGAAGAGCTCAAAGAACAAGTGTCTCAGGTATTTGGTTTAATTCATACGATGCAAGAAAAATCATCTCAGGCTGTTTCTTCTATTTCAGGTCAAGCCATTGAAGGCATGTTCAAATCACTTATGGAAGCTAGCAATGAGACAAGGTCGCAGATGAAATCTCTAAGAAATGAGTTCACGGAGGTGAAGGAAAGAATGAGTAAGATTGAATCCAAAGCAGAAAGCGTTAGTGCGATAAACCTCAGAAGTGGTAAAGAGATACCATCACGTACCACTCCCGAGGACTCTAACAAAGATTCAGAGATATCTCCAGATAAGTGTTCTCAAACACCCTCTGAAACGGTTGTAGCTTCTCCTTATATTTCTATGAAGTCTTACGCTCCCGTTGCTTCTTTTCCCAATAGGTTGGCAAGGCCATCTAAGGAGGTCAATGACGCGGATGTTCTTGAGACGTTGAGAAAGGTTGGGATCAATATACCGCTGCTTGATGCAATTCAGCAAATCCCAAGGTACGCTAAATTTCTAAAGGAGATGTGCACCATGAAGAGGAAGACCAAAGGTGCTGAGAGAGTCGTGGTAAGCAAGAATGTTTCTGCCCTGATAACCCAAGGTATTCCAAGCAAATTCCAGGATCCAGGTATGTTCCTCTTGCCATGTACTATAGGAGATAGAGAAATCGAGCACGCCATGCTAGACTTAGGAGCCTCAATTAATGTTATGCCATACTCAGTCTACAAGAGTCTCGATTTAGAAGGTATGCAGGAAACAAGTTTAATTATCCAATTAGCTAATAGGTCTTTCATTCGTCCTTTAGGGGTGATTGAGGACGTGTTAGTTAAAGTTAAGGATCCGATCTTTCCTGCTGATTTTTATGTTATAAGTATGGAAGAGAACACACCCACTACTTCAGTTTTACTAGGTAGACCATTCATGAAAACCGCTAAGACAAAAATTAATGTGCATGATGGTACCTTATCTGTTGAGTATGAAGGGGATGTGTTCGAATTTAATGTATTTGATGCCATGAAACAACATGCTGATGCGCAGTCTGTTTGTAAAATTGATCTGATAGATACTTTAGAACAAGAAGAATGCATGACTGTTGTTGATGGGGATGACCCACTCGTTTTTACTGAAATTGTTGGCGAGGTTGAAAGTAGTGTTCCCATATTGTCTGACTCATCTGAACAACCTACTTTTGCTTTAGAGACATGTGAAAAGCCAACTAAAATATTACCATCTCTTTTGCAGGCTCCCAAGTTGGAATTAAAGGAGTTGCCGGGTCATCTCAAGTACGTATACTTGGGAGAGGTGAAAACACTCCCAGTAATTATCTCCAAGGAGCTTACATCGGATCAAGAAGGCGAGTTGGTTGAGGTCTTGAAAAAGAACAAAAGAGCCATAGGATGGACATTGGCAGACTTGCACGGGTTGAGTCCAGTGTTGTGCATGCACTGCTGGAAACCGAAGGATCCCGACACAACCAGAGGCGCAGCGGAAGAAGCCTAAACTGGCTGAGGATCTTCAGCAATCAATAAGCAACAAACAAGAAATGAGAAACGATGCTAACACTTAACATTTTTCATCACCTCGAGTCCAACCGGTAAATTCCTTACCACCGGTAAATACCGACCGGTTTTCCGACCGGTAAAGGAATTACCAAAGCAAGCTTGACCGATAAAACGGCGCCCATACACCGGTAAAGGCAACCGGTAAACGAACCGGTTCAACCCCATCGGTAAACTTTCAACCGGTAAATTTATCAACCGATAAATTTCAACCGGTAAAGCAGACCGGTAACACTTACCGACCGGTTTCCTTGGTATGGAATTTACCGACCGGTAAATCTCGACCGGGGAAACAACCCCCAAACGCTTAAGAAACAGCGTTTGAGAACCCCCACCGGTAAATTACCAACCGGTAAAAACCGACCGGTTTACCGACCGGTAAATTTACCAGTGAGCAACAAGGACAAAAATACCTTGTTTTGATGTTCGTCTTCTCGTCTACCTCTGCACCTCTACAGCCCCCTCGATCTGTACCTCTCCTCCGGTCACGAACTCAGCACGAACAGTCACGAGCACACGAGGACCACCCTTAGAGTAGTCCCAGCTATTCTCAGGCGGTAATAGCGGAGTGGTGGGACTCCTTAAGCTAAGGGGGTTAGTTTGAGGGTGGAGGATCAAGATGGAGCTGATGGCTTGTGTTTGGGATTGTGTTAATATGAACTTGATGAACAATTCATCAAGAACATCAAGAACACAATACAACAAACCCTTTGAAGTTCAACAACTTGAAATCCAAATATCAAGGGAAGAAGAATTAACAACTTAATTCTTCTTCAATCTTTCCCAAAGAGTCACCTTGAATCTACAAGCACCAAAGCTACAACTTCTCTTCTTCTTCAAGCTTTAACAATGGATATTACCTTCAACACTTGAAGATGCACAATCCAAATGACTTCAAAGAAGAAGTTCCCAACGTGAGAGAGAGAAGAGAAGTGCATAAACTTAGAGATTCTTATCTCACAAGCCAAAAGCAATTGATTAACTCAATTGACTTGCTTCATGAGTAAGGAAAAGAAACATAGTGGAAGCCACATGTTGAACATGCAAGGTACCTATTAATGATAATAATAATAATTATAAATAATTATTATTTATTAAAATCAATAATAATTAAAACAATTTTAATTATTTAATTTATTATTAATATTAATATCAAATACTAATATAATAATAAACCTTCCACTATATCCCGGTTTTCAGAAAACCGACTTTTCCAAAATACGAATCAATATTCATATTTTTCTCCGGTCGAGTATTTAAATCACATTTAAATACAACTTCCTCCTATTATATATTTAAATCACATTTAAATATACAAACCCCTCGAACAAACCCTAATTCAGATTTCTCCGAATACAACCCTATAGCACTGCTATACCGCTTTATCCGAGCTAGCCAGGAGAACCTAAAGGACCTACAGATCATGACCTCCAACGATACGAGATCATTCGGTCAAAACTCTTTTGACCCGAATCGATCAACATTCGTTAACCCCCGGAGACTCCACTAAAGTCCAAGGGTTGCACTCTCCTCACTGTAGATATATTGTGTCCTCTTGATATAACCGTCATTGGTAAGTTGATCCTTCACAGGTTGTCCGTAATCACAGCTGGGTCATATAAACCGTTTAACCCCTGCATTACATCTTGTTCCTTAAGTACCACTGACACCTCTAATGAACAATAGATCTTTGGTCCAACCAAGAGATCAATATAACTCTCTCATCACATGAGAGTGTGAGCTCACATTGTTCAAGCCCCGGAGTCAGCTATTAAGGGAACAACCTATCTACTAACCCTGAAGAGCGGGTTAGGAGTGAATTCCAATCTTGCTACACTATGTCCCCAGCTACTTATTCGGCTTTATCCCCAAGTTGGTAGGCTTATTGAGCGGGCATTCCGCCACTCTCACCCGTACAAGTCAAAGGATACTTCCGAATAAGCAGGAGTTCATAGCAAGCTCAGGATTAAGAACGAGTTACCTAGGCCATCAAAGTGTATAAGTCAGTCTCGATCAGTAAACGGTGTTATAAAGAGAGAGTGACTTAATACGCGGTTCGATCTTGTGTAAACTCTTTACACAGGACGCCCTCACTTCTCACATCTTCATGTGGAACGATTCGGATCACATCGTTCTGTACAATACAAAGTGAGCCGCATCCAATAGTGTTACCAGGATAAGGTACCCAGCCTTATCCGTATACTATAGACCATTTTGGCAGTATACTTGAACCTGATCCACAATCATGTCGAACATGAGGTTCAAATACTCAAACAATGCCAAGGGTGTTGGTTATTGGTATAGGATAAAACATGTTTCACTTTAATCCAGTAAACTCCTTTACTGAATTAAAACTTAATAACTCTTTATTACTAAATAGATTATTTACAAACATAACAGTTTACAAACCACGAGCCATATGTTCTTGCGATTCAGATTAACCCGAATCCTTAGAACCAACAGAACTAATTTAAGCTTATTAAAGAAATGACTACTTCATCATTCACAATGATTAGGAGTGAAACTATGAGAATTTATTATGAAAGCTATTACATTAATCAAATACTTGTCCAACAATATTTATCAATGTAATGTTCAAAACCATAAGAATTGATTCGGAAAAACAATCCTTATAATTTAAGATTTAGATACTAAATCCAATTCATAAATGAATTGAATTAGAATGCAAACTACTTGCTCTGAATCTTAAATAATGAATCTTCCTGGTTCAGACTAATAGATACTCTATCAAGATAGCTAATCTTGATTTCCATTTACCTTATCCTATCAAATAGAACAAGACAATGGATACAAGTATTCTATATAACTAACATCTGACAATAAGAGAAGAAGTTAATACACAATTAACTCATTTTCTTCGGGACAGTCCCTTTGTCAGAAAGTCAAGCCTTAGAGGTTTTCACCTCATAGACTAGGTCTTTAAACCCCTTGAAGATTCATGGTTTTGAGTTACTGGTTCTTGTTTATGAATTTACCATTATCAACAATTTTGATAACTAGAGTCATAACACAAGCCAATATAGTGGTCCAGATTATCTCATAAACCTCCCACTACATATAGGCTTTCTCAACGGTTGAGAAGAACTAGCTAAACTAACAACCTTTGTTAATTTAAATTTTGCTTTCAATATAAAACAAGATAAATCTTAACACTTTAGTTGTTTACCAAGTTTTAATAGAACAATACTAGTATATATCTTTTGCAAAATGAACTCTTCATTTGATAAACAAAAGATACTATATACAATAAAAGTGTTCAAAACAAACTTGAGTTCTATAGATAATAATTACAACAGTTGAAATTATTTCTATACAGACAACTAAACTATCAGCAAGCTCCCACTGTAGATACTGCGAAGACATCTTCATAAGTCGTCTTCGTCAAGAAATAGGCACACAGGAACTAGTTTCCTGAAAAAGAATAACAAACATGATTAGTGGTTCTGAATAAACATTCAGATATGACTACCATAACACATGTTTAGACAAAAGATAAATCATATTTACCTTGTCGTTCATTCTTTTCCTTTTTCTCTGCAAGGTATTTGGGGCAGTTCCGTTTCCAATGCCCTTCTTCACCACAATGAAAACACTTTCCACTGTGTGAAGCTTTTACCTTGCCAACAACTGGGGTCTTGCCCTTCCTGGCACTTCTCTTCTTCTTGTGAATAATCTTATTACTCACAGTAAGAGGCTCAGATTTAGTCCCAGACCCAGATCCTTTCTGGAATTTCATAGAAGTGGTAACATTTACCTCCTTCTCCTTTCCTTTAGAGGTATGCAGGGACTGATATACCTGAAGCTCGTTTAGAAGAGACGTCAGATTGTATTCTATCTTGTTCATGACCATATTGGCCCTGAAGTGCAGGAAGCTCTTCGGAAGAGATTCCAAGATAAAACCAACCTGACCTTGTTCGTCAACGGTTGCTCCATTAACTTCTGCAGTATTGAAGTACACCATCATGTTAAGGACATGCTCCCTAACAGAGGTTCCTTCAACCATACGGCAGTTGAAAATGTGCTTGAGGGCTTCATACCTAAGAGATGAGGAAGGTTTTCCAAACATCTCTTGTAGTGAAGCCATGATTTCCTTAGCGGAAACCATCCCCTCATGCTTCCTAGACAAGACATCAGATATGCTTGCCAGGAGGTAGACTCGAGCTTTATCATTAGCCCGAATCCAACCGTCGTATGCTTCACGAACAGTTCGTGAGGCATTAGAACCAGGAACCGGAGGACACTCCTCCGTTAAGACAAATCTCAGGTTGTCAAGAACCAAAACCGCATTAAGGTTCGACTTCCATGACCCAAAATTTTCTCCGGTTAATTTGTCGTGTGATAGCAACTGAATGAACGAACTCGACATGCTGTAAAGAATGTAAAACTATTAGTGAAACGGTTTTAACCTATTTGAACCAATTAAAGACTTTAGCAGTAAACAAAGTACCCAAAATCTTTATTTACTAGCAACGATACTTTAGTAAGTCAGAATGATCCCTACCTAAGGGTAGGAGAGCATTCCTTTACTAAATCAAGACGTTCTTGACTAAATGCTAACTCCGGAATAACTCTTATTCCTTTAGCATTTTAATTATCGTTTTTGGTCAAGATTTACTAACTCCTTAGCAAATCCTGTAAGTGTGACCCTCCATTTTTAGAATGCATAGAACGGCCCCAACATAGCAACCGAATGGAATGTCAGTGTTGGGAATGGCCCTATGTTTCACTATCCAAAATGGTGACTGAGGTGTTCGATCTCCCATGCCCCGCCCTCCGAATGGATCGGTACCACTTGTGGGCACCTAGCAGGCGAAACATGGGAATCTTACGGTTCAATCCAATGGAGGAGACCGTAGGATGTACTGACGTACTTCCTTCTCCCACTTACTATAGATACTTACTCCATTCACCTTGCTATTGAAATTTGCAAATACCATCTGAATGGGGTTGCCACATTAGCAACACGAGGCCGAGCAAAATTCTCACATTGTGAACTATAGGGAGTGCGTAGCAGGAGAGGGATATATCATATATTCCTTCTCAACACATCTACTAAGCATCATGGACGGTTTTTAGGGTAAACTACTCAGGTTTTATCCGGCTAAGAAAATAAAACCTTAAGTCTAGGCAAACTATTTACCTGAGATGTCTAGGTTATAAACACTTTTATTAACCTCACACCTCTCACGCACGCTCATAAAGCCGGGTTAACTTTACTCAAGTACCGGATCGTCCCCAGGTAGGAGGTGTTCCGTAAACCGTCAACTTAAATACCTCCAACCTCGAACACAATTTCACCGGGTGAGTTTCTCATAACCTTAGCATTTACGAGATAACGACCTATTCATCTAATGAACCGGATGTCTCATTTAACCCTAAATGAACATGCTTTTCTTTGTTATAGATTTTAAAAGTCTAAGTCATTTTTACAACACTTTGCAAAACTTTAGACTTTCTACAACAATTCCACATGCTTCTCAAACATGCAAGACTAAGGTATGGTGAATTGAATATTTAACTTCATAATAAATATAACACTTATATCAATTATGCTCTTAAACATACAATTCCCTAATTCATAACCAATATAACACTTATATTGAATCTCATGAATTAAGCATGCATCCTATACATTATAACACTTATAACAAACATAATGCATGTAACATGCTTCCTAAGGTGGGATTTGAAATCTATATGGCATACTTTATGCTCAAGCAAGGGCATTAATTTAAACCATACATCTCATGCATCCTATAAATTAATCACACTAAAGCAATTCGGTTTATGGCAACAAACAAGCAATACTAATTATTACAAGCTTGTCAAAACCCCAAGCTAGGTCTTGAAGCACAACGAACTCTTCGAACAACTTCAAACACCTCGGCTTCTTGGCTCCTTGCACACCTTGGCCCCGCAACAACCCTAGACTCTAAGACTAAATGAATTACAGACTCCAAGCCACACATTAAGCCTTATTAAACAAGCCAAGGCTATTACAAACCAAAAGTAAACAACAAGGAAAGTAAACCAAAGCCATAAACCAAAATGCTTCAGCCACCCAAGCAAGAAATCAAAACAACCCACCTAGGACTCAATTTGTGCAAAATTGAGAGCTTAAAGCATGCTCTGATACCAATTGCTGGAAACCGAAGGATCCCGACACAACCAGAGGCGCAGCGGAAGAAGCCTAAACTGGCTGAGGATCTTCAGCAATCAATAAGCAACAAACAAGAAATGAGAAACGATGCTAACACTTAACATTTTTCATCACCTCGAGTCCAACCGGTAAATTCCTTACCACCGGTAAATACCGACCGATTTTCCGACCGGTAAATACCGACCGGTAAAGGAATTACCAAAGCAAGCTTGACCGATAAACCGGCGCCCATACACCGGTAAAGGCAACCGGTAAACGAACCGGTTCAACCCCATCGGTAAACTTTCAACCGGTAAATTTATCAACCGATAAATTTCAACCGGTAAAGCAGACCGGTAACACTAACCGACCGGTTTCCTTGGTATGGGATTTACCGACCGGTTTCCTTGGTATGGGATTTACCGACCGGTAAATCTCGACCGGGGAAACAACCCCCAAACGCTTAAGAAACAGCGTTTGGGAACCCCCACCGGTAAATTACCAACCGGTAAAAACCGACCGGTTTACCGACCGGTAAATTTACCAGTGAGCAACAAGGACAAAAATACTTTGTTTTGATGTTCGTCTTCTCGTCTACCTCTGCACCTCTACAGCCCCCTCGATCTGTACCTCTCCTCCGGTCACGAACTCAGCACGAACAGTCACGAGCACACGAGGACCACCCTTAGAGTAGTCCCAGCTATTCTCAGGCGGTAATAGCGGAGTGGTGGGACTCCTTAAGCTAAGGGGGTTAGTTTGAGGGTGGAGGATCAAGATGGAGCTGATGGCTTGTGTTTGGGATTGTGTTAATATGAACTTGATGAACAATTCATCAAGAACATCAAGAACACAATACAACAAACCCTTTGAAGTTCAACAACTTGAAATCCAAATATCAAGGGAAGAAGAATTAACAACTTAATTCTTCTTCAATCTTTCCCAAAGAGTCACCTTGAATCTACAAGCACCAAAGCTACAACTTCTCTTCTTCTTCAAGCTTTAACAATGGATATTACCTTCAACACTTGAAGATGCACAATCCAAATGACTTCAAAGAAGAAGTTCCCAACGTGAGAGAGAGAAGAGAAGTGCATAAACTTAGAGATTCTTATCTCACAAGCCAAAAGCAATTGATTAACTCAATTGACTTGCTTCATGAGTAAGGAAAAGAAACATAGTGGAAGCCACATGTTGAACATGCAAGGTACCTATTAATGATAATAATAATAATTATAAATAATTATTATTTATTAAAATCAATAATAATTAAAACAATTTTAATTATTTAATTTATTATTAATATTAATATCAAATACTAATATAATAATAAACCTTCCACTATATCCCGGTTTTCAGAAAACCGACTTTTCCAAAATACGAATCAATATTCATATTTTTCTCCGGTCGAGTATTTAAATCACATTTAAATACAACTTCCTCCTATTATATATTTAAATCACATTTAAATATACAAACCCCTCGAACAAACCCTAATTCAGATTTCTCCGAATACAACCCTATAGCACTGCTATACCGCTTTATCCGAGCTAGCCAGGAGAACCTAAAGGACCTACAGATCATGACCTCCAACGATACGAGATCATTCGGTCAAAACTCTTTTGACCCGAATCGATCAACATTCGTTAACCCCCGGAGACTCCACTAAAGTCCAAGGGTTGCACTCTCCTCACTGTAGATATATTGTGTCCTCTTGATATAACCGTCATTGGTAAGTTGATCCTTCACAGGTTGTCCGTAATCACAGCTGGGTCATATAAACCGTTTAACCCCTGCATTACATCTTGTTCCTTAAGTACCACTGACACCTCTAATGAACAATAGATCTTTGGTCCAACCAAGAGATCAATATAACTCTCTCATCACATGAGAGTGTGAGCTCACATTGTTCAAGCCCCGGAGTCAGCTATTAAGGGAACAACTGATGGAGCGCATGTAGCGCAGCGGAAGCGAGACGGATCATTGGCACTCTAATTTCATTAATTTAGCTAAATAAGAAACATGCACAAAGCTTTGAAATAGAAGGAATTAGAACACATACCTCTTGTAGTTCTAAAGACTTCTCTTCCAATGCTCGAATCTCCTCACGAACCCTTTGAAGCTTCCCTCGAACACCTCGAGAACCACCTCCGGTAGTCCCGCTATCCTCGGGCCGAGCAACGGAGTGGTGGGACTCCTTCATGAAAGAAAAAGTTTGGAAGAAGAAGATGGGAAGATAAAAGTGATGAGGTTTTTGTGAGAAGAAGTCTAACACTTAGCTTTCTAATTTCTCAAGTACCATGAACTCTTCATGCTCATCCAAACATTCAAACTCTTTGAAAAATTCATCAACTTCAAACCATTTGAACTTCATCCAATTTATAGGCAATTCACATGCAACAAAGTCTTTGCTTAGCATGACACCTCAAATTGGATGGATTAGTCTTCAACCAAGTGTTCCAAAATTGATGAGTTTATATGCATGTTGTTGGTGATTCACAATCCACTTCACAACTTGGATAAACCCACTCAACTTGGATAAATCCACTCAACATGGATAATTCCACTTTGACTTATAATCACACTTGTAATATTTTGTCATTTTAAAATTAATTCATAATTAATTTTAATAAGCAAAATAAATTATAATTAATTAAACTTTTTAATTAATTAATATTATTATTTAATTCAATATCAAATATTAATTAAATAATAAGACTAATCCCGGTTTCTTAAACCGAATCATCACACATGAATCCCTATTCATGTTTTACACCGATCCCATATTTAAATCATATTTAAATATGTCCATCTTTCTTCCAAAATCGAATTTCAATAAATTCAAATTCTTTTTCTCTCATATTGTTACACGGCTTAATCCGAGCTAGCCAGGAGAACCTAAAGGACCTACAGATCATGAGCTCCAACGATACGAGATTAACCGGTCAAACTCTTTAACCAAGCTAACCAACATTCGTTAACCCCCGGAGACTCCACTAAAGTCCAAGGGTTGCACTCTCCTCACCGTAGATATATTTCTGTCCTCTTGATATAACCATCATTAGTAAGTCGATCCTTCACAGGTCGTTCGTAATTACAGCTGGGTCAAAATAACCGTTTTACCCCCGTAATTACATCTTGTTCCTTAAGTCCCACTGATCCTCTAATGAACTATTGGTTTGTGGTCCAACCACCAAACCGATTGGTATGTGATCTCATCACTATACCAAGTCCCTCTCGGGCCAATGAGAGGGTGGGATCCCTAGTTCAAGACCCGGAGTCAGCACTTAAGGGAACAACCTCTCTACTAATCCCTCAGAGCGGGTAGGAGTGAATTCCATCTCGCAGGACTATGTTCCCAGCTACCTACCTGGTCTTATCCCCAAGATGGTAGGCTTATTGAGTCGGCGATCTCGGGCCACTCTCACCCATACAAGTCAAAGGATAAGCCCGAATAAACAGGAGTTCATAGCGTGCTCAGGATTCAGATCGAGTTACCTAGGTCATCATATGAAAAAGTCGGTCTTTACAGTAAACGGAGTTATAAAGAAAGAGCGACTTGTTTCGCGGTTCAGTCTTATGCAAACTCATTGCATAGGACACCCCCACTCACATGTCTCCACATGAACGATTTTGGATCACATCGTTTGTACTATACAAAGTGGGCCGCGTCCAATAGTGTCCCCAAGATAAGGTACCCAGCCTTATCCCTATACTATAGACCGTTCTGGCTATTACTTGAACTTGATCCACAATCATGTCACACATGAAGTTCAAGTATACAACCTATAGCCATGGGTTCTTTGGTTATTGGAGTTAGGTTAAAAGTAAAAACAATTCATTTTATTCAATAACAACTTTACTGAATAAATCTCAATAACAACTTTATTGCAAAATAGAATATACATTCAGTTTACAAACCACGAGTTTTAGGACATAAAACCCAACAAACTCCCACTTGGACTAAAACGTCAGTGGAGTATTACATGCGGGATGAGAAAAACTGGCATATCAAATATTTCCATGGCTTTTCTCCCACTATCCTACTGTACAACTCGTAGTCCTAGACTCACTAGGTGCCCCTCGAACACTTTAGCCGTGAGGGACTTTGTAAACGGATCAGCAATATTGTGCTCTGAGGCGATCTGCATGACGATCACGTCTCCTCGATGCACTATCTCCCTGATGAGATGATATTTCCGCTCAATGTGCTTTCCACGCTTATGACTTCTTGGTTCTCTCGAATTTGCCACAGCACCAGTATTATCACAATAAAGTGTGATAGGCAAATTCATATTTGGAACAACTTCCAAATCAGTCAAGAACTTTCTAAGCCATACAGCCTCTTTCGCAGCTTCGCAAGCCGCGACATACTCAGCTTCCATGGTGGAGTCAGCAATACAACCTTGTTTTATACTCCTCCATACTATTGCCCCTCCGTTAAGAGTGAACACTGATCCCGATGTGGATTTCCTTGAATCCTTATCGGTTTGAAAATCAGAGTCAGTGTATCCTGTAAGGATCAAATCCTTCGCGCCATACACGAGCACATAGTCTCTCGTTCTCCGAAGATACTTGAGGATGTGTTTAACGGCAGTCCAATGATCATATCCTGGATTGGACTGGTACCTACTGACAATTCCCACTGCATAGCATATGTCGGGTCGTGTACATAACATGGCGTACATCAGACTACCGACTGCTGATGCATAGGGAATTCGTCTCATATCCTCAACTTCTTGAGGTGTCTTAGGACACTCTTCCTTTGACAATTGAATTCCATGCCTGAAAGGTAAAGAACCCTTCTTGGAATTCTGCATCGAATATCGTATCAACACCTTGTCGATATAAGATGCTTGAGACAGCGCTAGCATTTTGTTCTTACGATTCCTTACGATTTGAATCCCTAGAACAAACTGAGCCTCTCCCAAATCTTTCATTTGGAATTGGGTCGCTAGCCATTGCTTAACGTCAGTCAGGAACCCTACATCATTCCCAATGAGTAGGATATCATCTACATATAAGACTAAGAAAGCTACAACAGAATTGACTATTTTCTTGTAGACACAAGGTTCGTCAACATTCTGTTCAAAGCCATAAGATTTGATCGCAGTATCAAACCTTATATTCCAGGATCTAGACGCTTGCTTCAACCCATAAATGGATCGATTAAGCTTGCAAACCTTTTGCTCTTGACCCTGAATTATGAACCCCTCTGGTTGAGCCATATAGATACTCTCTTCAAGATTGCCATTCAGAAAGGCTGTCTTGACATCCATTTGCCAAATTTCATAATCATAAAACGTGGCAATGGACAAGAGTATTCTAATCGACTTTAACATGGCAACAGGGGAGAAGGTTTCTTCATAGTCCACCCCTTCCCTCTGGGAATAACCCTTTGCCACAAGTCGAGCCTTAAAGGTTTGCACCTTACCGGCTTGGTCTCGTTTCCTCTTGTAGATCCACTTGCAACCGATAGGTCTTTCACCATCAGGTTGCTCTACAAGATCCCAGACCGAATTGAAGTACATCGACTCCATTTCGAGGTCCATGGCTTTAAGCCACTGGTCCTTGTCTATGTCATCCATTGCCTGTTTGAAGGTCAATGGATCCTCAACGCCGTCATCAGGTATGACGACCTGGGTTTCCGTTAAACCCATATAGCGGTCGGGTTGTCTCACATCCCTCCCACTACGTCGAGGTATTCTCAACTCTTGAGAAGGACCAGCCTGATCAACAACTCTTGTTGACCCATCTGTAGCTTTCCTGGAAAGTTCGGTCAAAACAATTTTGCTCGAAGGTTGATGATCTCTCATGTGGTCTTCCTCTAAGAACGTGGTGTTTGTCGATACAAGCACCTTGTCCTGTTGAGGATCGTAAAATAGACCACCTTTCGTTTCCTTGGGGTAGCCTACGAATAGGCATAATTTTGAACGATGTTCCAACTTCTTTGGATTGGCCACCAACACATGTGCCGGACACCCCCAAATTCTGAAGTGACGTAAACTACCTTTACGCCCTCTCCATAACTCATAAGGTGTTTCTGAAACACTCTTAGAGGGAACCATGTTCAAAATATATACAGCAGCCTCTACTGCATATCCCCAAAACGAACTAGGCAGTTGAGCATAGCTCATCATAGATCGAACCATGTCTAACAGGGTTCTATTTCTCCTTTCGGACACACCGTTCTGCTGCGGTGTTCCGGGCGCTGAGAGCTGGGATACTATTCCATGTTCTATCATATAGTCCTGGAATCTTAAATCCATATACTCTCCACCTCGATCTGATCGGAGTGTTTTAATCGTTTTACCTAATGTGTTCTCAACCTCTGCCTTATACTCCTTGAACTTTTCAAGAGCTTCGGACTTATGATGCATTAGGTAAAGATAGCCGTACCTAGAATAATCATCAATGAAGCTGATGAAATATTCATACCCTCCCCGTGCTTTAACATTCATCGGACCACAAAGATCTGAATGTACAAGCTCTAGAGTTTCTTTGGACCTATGACCTTTTTCAGAAAAAGATCGTTTGGTCATCTTGCCCTCAAGACAAGACTCACATGGTGGTAAAGAGTTGTCCTCTAACTGATTTAGGAGACCACTCTTAACCAATCTCCCAATCCTATTGAGATTAATGTGGCCTAGTCTCAAGTGCCAAAGATAGGTACTTGGAGAAAGTTTCTGCCTTTTAGTTTGAGTTTGAGCTGTTTTAAACATCTCGGTGTTCAAAATAGCTTTTGCCTCTGTTGGTCTTAACACATACAAGTTGTTTTCAAGTTTCGCAGAACATATATGTACACCTCTTTTGCTAATGAACGCTTCATTAAAATCAAAAGATACTTTATACAAATGTTCAAGTAAACAAGAGATAGATACAAGGTTCCTTTTAAAGCTAGGAACCAACAGTACATTTTCAAGTAAAATGAAACTATCTCTATATAACAACTTGACAGCTCCCACTGCCTTGGCTGAGACAACCTCTCCTGTTCCAACCCTGAGAGTTATCTCACCTTCAGCAAGCAGCTGCCAGGAACTAGTTTCCTGGAAAGAAGAACAAACATGGTTAGTGGCTCCTGAATCCAGTATCCAGGCAGAACTATCATGTTCCACTAAACATGTTTCAACAACGAGTAAATCATATTTACTTAGTTGTTTCTTCTCAGCTTTGCTCGCCATGAGGGTATCATGATAGACCGATGAGGACGGTTGTCCAAACATCATCTGTAATGAATCCATGATCTCCTTAGCGGAGACCATTACCTCATGCTTCTTAGCTAACACATCGGATGTGCTGGCCAAGATGTAGGCTCGGGCTTTATCATTAGCCCTAGTCCACCTGTCAAATGCATCTCGAACAGTTCGAGTTGCAGATGAGCTAGGAGGGGGAGGACATTCCTCTGTTAAGACAAACCTAAGATCATCGATAACAAGAATCGTATTCAAGTTCGATTTCCAGGTCGTGTAGTTATCGCCGTTTAGTTTATCAGAAGCTAGTAATTGGATAAACGAGCTAGACATGCTGAAAAGAATGAATTCTATTAGTGAATTGAACTTAACCTATTTTTAACAACCAATCAAGAATTTTAGCAAAAGTAATAATGTACCCAAAAAAAATCATTATTAATTTGCAACGATACTTCAGTGAGTCAGAGCAACCGCTACCGAGGGGCAGTCAATCACTCCTTCACTGAACCAAGACATTCTTGACTAAATGCTAATACCAGAATAACTCATATTCCTATAGCACCTTAGTTATCGCTACTTCGGTCAAGAATCTACTAACAACTTAGTAATCCTTGTAAGTGTGACCCGCCATTTTCAGAACTCAGAGGTCGGCCCCAACAGTGCAACCGAATGGAAATGTCAGAGTTGGGAATGGACCTAAGAGACCCTATCCATTTCTGGAGATTGAGTTGTTCCGACTCCCATGAAACGGCCCTCCGAATGGACGGTGCTACTATGGGCAACCAGCAGGCGGAACATGGGAATCTCACGGTTCAACCTAATGGAGGAGACCGCAGGATGTATTGACATACTTCCTTCTCCCACTTACTATAAATACTTTCTCCATTCACCTTGCTCTTGATTTATGCAAACACCATCCGAATGGGGATGCCCTATTGACATCACGAGGCCGAGCATAAATCTCACGGTGTGAACTTTGCGGAGAACGTAGGAGGAGATTGATATATCATATATACCTTCTCAACACCACTACTAAGTATTTTAGAATGGTTTGGGTAAAGATTTTACTTAGGCATTATCCGGCTAAGACAATAAAACCTAAGTCTAGGTAGAACATACTTTTACCTAAGATGTCTAGGTGATAAACGTTTTATAACCTTACACCTCTCACGTGCATGCTCATAAAGCCGGGTTAACTCAACTCAAGTACCGGATCGATCCCCAGGTAGGAGGTGTTCCGTAAACCGTCATCTTAAATACCTCCAACCTTAGTGCAGGATCAAACCGGGTGAGTTCTCTCGTAACCTTAGCTTTACAAGATATCGACCTATTTTAACTATTAAAACGAATCGATACTAAATTCCTAATCGCATTGGAATTCTTTAACCCTTAGTGAGCATGCATTTATCTTTGTTATAGATTTTAAATGTCTATCTCATTTTACAACGCTTTATAAAACAAAGACATTCTATAACATGCTTCCTAAGCTAGAATATAACCATTACATTCAATTTATAACATGCTTCCCAAGCAAGAATATAACAATTATATTCAACTAAGGCAACTATGTTGTATGTTTAATTTCACAATTAATATAACACTTATATTAATTTTACTTTTAAACAAGCAACATCCAATTCATAAATTAATATAACACTTATATTAATTCTCATGAATTAAGCATGCATACTATACAACATAACACTTATATTATACTTTCAATGCATGCAACATGCTTCCTATGGTGGGATTTGAAATTTATATGGCATACTTTATGCACATACAAGATACTTTAATTAAAACATACATTCACAATGCATAATTAATTAAACACACTAAAGTGGACCGGTTTTGGCATCACAGACAAGCAAGCAACTAAATTATTACAATAATAATTTATCAACTAAGTTGAGACGCTTCCGAACCCTTCGAACCGCCACGAACCAGCTTGAATTTGCTTCAACCGGCCAAAAAAACAGCAACTACAAAACTTCAAAAAAAACTGAACCGGTCCATAACAGCTGTCACGAATTCAACAGCCCGTAACTGAACCAATACCGACCCGAACCGGACAAAACGAACGCTGAACCGGACCTCCAGAGGATGAAGAACAAGGAACCGGTCTGACATTCAGTGAACCGGACCGCCCGAGGACCGAACCGGACCGTTTCTTCCACCTTGCGCTGAACCGGTGTTGTGCTGGAATTTTGCAAAAAAAAAAAACAGCAAAAAACAGCATGCTGTTTTTTTCGACACCCGAGCTTCTGTCTTCGAATTGAAAGCCTATATGGACTCTAATGACTCCGAATTTTTTACAGACTCTTCTTCACACATTAAAGCCCATACACGCCCGGGCAATTACAAAACGAAGTACAAATAAAAGCTCAAACAAAAATGCCAAAACCGGAATCACACTTTAGACGCCCAGAAATTTAATTTCTAAAACAAATACCCACCGAGCTCAAATTGATGCAAATTGAGTGACCAAAAAACGCTCTGATACCAATTGATGGAGCGCATGTAGCGCAGCGGAAGCGAGACGGATCATTGGCACTCTAATTTCATTAATTTAGCTAAATAAGAAACATGCACAAAGCTTTGAAATAGAAGGAATTAGAACACATACCTCTTGTAGTTCTAAAGACTTCTCTTCCAATGCTCGAATCTCCTCACGAACCCTTTGAAGCTTCCCTCGAACACCTCGAGAACCACCTCCGGTAGTCCCGCTATCCTCGGGCCGAGCAACGGAGTGGTGGGACTCCTTCATGAAAGAAAAAGTTTGGAAGAAGAAGATGGGAAGATAAAAGTGATGAGGTTTTTGTGAGAAGAAGTCTAACACTTAGCTTTCTAATTTCTCAAGTACCATGAACTCTTCATGCTCATCCAAACATTCAAACTCTTTGAAAAATTCATCAACTTCAAACCATTTGAACTTCATCCAATTTATAGGCAATTCACATGCAACAAAGTCTTTGCTTAGCATGACACCTCAAATTGGATGGATTAGTCTTCAACCAAGTGTTCCAAAATTGATGAGTTTATATGCATGTTGTTGGTGATTCACAATCCACTTCACAACTTGGATAAACCCACTCAACTTGGATAAATCCACTCAACATGGATAATTCCACTTTGACTTATAATCACACTTGTAATATTTTGTCATTTTAAAATTAATTCATAATTAATTTTAATAAGCAAAATAAATTATAATTAATTAAACTTTTTAATTAATTAATATTATTATTTAATTCAATATCAAATATTAATTAAATAATAAGACTAATCCCGGTTTCTTAAACCGAATCATCACACATGAATCCCTATTCATGTTTTACACCGATCCCATATTTAAATCATATTTAAATATGTCCATCTTTCTTCCAAAATCGAATTTCAATAAATTCAAATTCTTTTTCTCTCATATTGTTACACGGCTTAATCCGAGCTAGCCAGGAGAACCTAAAGGACCTACAGATCATGAGCTCCAACGATACGAGATTAACCGGTCAAACTCTTTAACCAAGCTAACCAACATTCGTTAACCCCCGGAGACTCCACTAAAGTCCAAGGGTTGCACTCTCCTCACCGTAGATATATTTCTGTCCTCTTGATATAACCATCATTAGTAAGTCGATCCTTCACAGGTCGTTCGTAATTACAGCTGGGTCAAAATAACCGTTTTACCCCCGTAATTACATCTTGTTCCTTAAGTCCCACTGATCCTCTAATGAACTATTGGTTTGTGGTCCAACCACCAAACCGATTGGTATGTGATCTCATCACTATACCAAGTCCCTCTCGGGCCAATGAGAGGGTGGGATCCCTAGTTCAAGACCCGGAGTCAGCACTTAAGGGAACAACCTCTCTACTAATCCCTCAGAGCGGGTAGGAGTGAATTCCATCTCGCAGGACTATGTTCCCAGCTACCTACCCGGTCTTATCCCCAAGATGGTAGGCTTATTGAGTCGGCGATCTCGGGCCACTCTCACCCATACAAGTCAAAGGATAAGCCCGAATAAACAGGAGTTCATAGCGTGCTCAGGATTCAGATCGAGTTACCTAGGTCATCATATGAAAAAGTCGGTCTTTACAGTAAACGGAGTTATAAAGAAAGAGCGACTTGTTTCGCGGTTCAGTCTTATGCAAACTCATTGCATAGGACACCCCCACTCACATGTCTCCACATGAACGATTTTGGATCACATCGTTTGTACTATACAAAGTGGGCCGCGTCCAATAGTGTCCCCAAGATAAGGTACCCAGCCTTATCCCTATACTATAGACCGTTCTGGCTATTACTTGAACTTGATCCACAATCATGTCACACATGAAGTTCAAGTATACAACCTATAGCCATGGGTTCTTTGGTTATTGGAGTTAGGTTAAAAGTAAAAACAATTCATTTTATTCAATAACAACTTTACTGAATAAATCTCAATAACAACTTTATTGCAAAATAGAATATACATTCAGTTTACAAACCACGAGTTTTAGGACATAAAACCCAACAACAACCTATCTACTAACCCTGAAGAGCGGGTTAGGAGTGAATTCCAATCTTGCTACACTATGTCCCCAGCTACTTATTCGGCTTTATCCCCAAGTTGGTAGGCTTATTGAGCGGGCATTCCGCCACTCTCACCCGTACAAGTCAAAGGATACTTCCGAATAAGCAGGAGTTCATAGCAAGCTCAGGATTAAGAACGAGTTACCTAGGCCATCAAAGTGTATAAGTCAGTCTCGATCAGTAAACGGTGTTATAAAGAGAGAGTGACTTAATACGCGGTTCGATCTTGTGTAAACTCTTTACACAGGACGCCCTCACTTCTCACATCTTCATGTGGAACGATTCGGATCACATCGTTCTGTACAATACAAAGTGAGCCGCATCCAATAGTGTTACCAGGATAAGGTACCCAGCCTTATCCGTATACTATAGACCATTTTGGCAGTATACTTGAACCTGATCCACAATCATGTCGAACATGAGGTTCAAATACTCAAACAATGCCAAGGGTGTTGGTTATTGGTATAGGATAAAATATGTTTCACTTTAATCCAGTAAACTCCTTTACTGAATTAAAACTTAGTAACTCTTTATTACTAAATAGATTATTTACAAACATAACAGTTTACAAACCACGAGTTTTAGGACATAAAACCCAACACACAAGATTCGGCTGGATGAGGGAGCAAAGCCATCCCGAGAGCCTCAGCGGGGACTGAATCCAGCAATGAAAGAGGTAGTGTTGTCTGAGATACACAAACTCCTGGATGTAGGTATTATCTTTCTCATTTCTGATAGCTAGTGGGTTAGCCCTATTCATGTTGTACCTAAAAAGACGGGCATAACTGTTGTTAGAAATGAGCGGGGTGAGTTAGTACCTAAGAGAGTGCAAAATGGATGGAGGATGTGTATAGATTTTAGAAAACTGAATGATGTGACTAAGAAGGACCACTTTCCTATTCCCTTCATAGATCAAATGGTGGAGCGTTTAGCTGGGAAGCCATTCTTCTGTTTTCTAGATGGTTTTTCTGGGTTTTACCAAATTCCCATAGCCCAGGAAGACCAAGAAAAGACTACTTTTACCTGTCCATTCGGAACTTACGCATATAGGAGAATGCCATTTGGGCTTTGTAATGCTCCAGAGACTTTTCAGCGATGCATGATGAGCATATTTTCTGAATTTGTAGAAAAATGCATCGAAGTCTTTATGGATGATTTCACTGTATATGGAAGTTCATTTGAGGATTGCCTGTTTAACTTGTCTAGAGTCATGGAAAGATGCATCGAAACTAATCTTGTTTTAAATTTTGAAAAGTGTCATTTCATGGCCAGTCAGGGCATAGTATTGGGTCACGTTGTGTCGGCTAAGGGGATAGAGGTTGATAAAGCAAAAATTGATGTCATATCTGATCTACCTTACCCCACGAATCTTCGGGAAGTGCGTTCTTTTCTTGGTCACGCAGGTTTTTACCGCAGGTTCATTAAAGACTTCTCGAAGATAGTGACTCCGATGACAAGCTTGCTGAAAAAAGATGTCTCATTCTGCTTTGACAAGCAGTGCAAGCTCGCTTTCGATGTTCTGAAGAAGTGCTTGACCAACGCACCCATCATCCATCCACCGCAGTGGGGGACTCCTTTCGAAACCAAGGTCAAGAAGAAAAAGATCATAAAAGACTCGCTAGAGCTCAAATAATTATCTTCCCTTTGAATAAAACTAACATGTCTGTCTAGTTTTTAATAGAAAAGAAATGCATTAAGCAACTTCTATTAACGGTCTCTAAGAGAATTCTTCATGTCCATGCAAGAATTTACAAAAAGCCATGTGGTTGCGTTCTACTTTAAAAACTACTTTTTCAAGCTAGAGATTAAACAAACAACAATTTATACTTTGGCCAAAAGGATAAAAGCATTAAGCAAACAACCACACGAATAATTGCTGCAATATGAAGAACTTAGATTAATCAAACATGAAAACTAAAACGATTACATCAATCCCCTAAGTAAGAGTTTAGCTACTCATAATCACTAAAATAACGCTTAAAGCTCCAAGTTGCTCCATTTGCTCAATTTCTACACAACAAAGAAAAATCAACGTGAAAGTACTCGTTTGAGCAACAAAACTAGCGATAAAAAGACTCTAAAGACAGCGCACTTTGTGTGCTATCAAATTACTAGCACCATTTTAATTTAAATTTTTTCCTAAAAATAGGGAACAACAAATACACTGCCCACCCTAAAAATGAGGAGATATCGGTCAAAGGTATATCGTTAAACAACAATCCTCCTACAATTATGCATTGTCTACCATTTTTCAGATTCTTCCCCGTGAATCTTCAACCTTCATTTAGGGCGATTTTTTTCCCCTTTTCCATTTCTATCGCGATTTTTTTTTCCTTATCCTTTTTTAGTTCTTCTGCAAGACCAAAAGATCCTTACTCCAACGTTCCACCACACAACACCAACCCATGTCATACCTTTCTATTACGGTGGCATTTGATGGGATTTGGGACGAGATGAACCGTTACACTAATTTCAAAACGTGCACAGTTGCTGTCCCCCCGAATTCAACACTTGCGGAATTCACCAATTCAATCTCCAAGGCTCTAGAGCTAGATTATCCCACCACACGATTTCACGGCTGTCCCTCGAAGCCACGGTATTCACGGTATGTCTATCGAATCGAATGCCTTGAAACCTCACCTAATTGCCTACTCAACACACAAATTCTGAGAAGCAATTCTTTTTCGGTAGCGTGTTGCAGGTTTTTCCCCTCGAAGCCATAAATGAAATTATTTCGAATTATTGAGAACCGTTCCCGAATTTAAAAGACCAGCATTCCCTCTTTTAAGTTGTTGGTCGACCATCTGTCTGCCTCTTTATTACTCTGTGTGCAGTCATGCACACACCTGCAGTGATGGATTCTTCGTTGGATGTATCACTTCCTCAAGGTATACATATTTTGTCCCCTAGTTTCGTGTGTGTTCATCAGGTATACATACACTGTCCACAAGTATACATACCCGGTCCCCCATATTTTTATGTCCCCCAGATTTGTGCGTTTATATTTATTGGTGAGGGTTTAGAATAAGTCACATATCGGATCTGTGTTTCAGGTTTTTCCCCATTCAGCTGCTAAATGTAATTATTGCAAATTCATTGAGAATGCTCACGGTAAATGGTTGGCCGAGTATTTGTCTTCCCTTTATTACTCTGTGTGAATGCATGTGCCTTCCATTTTTTACCCTGTGTACAGGCATGCACACACCGCTACTGATGGATTCGTTGTGGTTGTATTACTTTCTCAGGTATATAGACTCATTTCTTAATTATTTGAGGCGGGAGGTATAACCATGTAACTCTCCTGGGATAAATGTCAATTCAGTTTTATCATTTTTAACGTCTCTGTTAAATTCACGTTCAAAACTTCTTTCTCTCTCCTCCCAACATTTTATATTTTTAAGTCTTATTTTTTTCATTCTCAAAATTAGGAGAAATTATGGAAGGGTAGGTTTGTCCATTGGGTTGTAAATTATCTTACGAAATATAGGGTTTAGACATAATTCAAAAGAAAAAAGTAGTTATATATTTTTCATGTTATATGTTATATTTCCATTGTTTTAGACATTATTTTAGTTTCTCCTATAAATTAATTATTAAATTAATTCGAACAAAAATATATGACTAAAAAATGCTCTAAAAAAAATGATAGATTTAAATTTTAAACATGGATTGAAATTAAAAAAAAAAAAATAAACAGAAAGTTGGTTTCTTTGATGTATAAACAACTAAAGACATCGTCATTGTTAATTGAGCCATTACAAGTCTACAAGTGACAAACTACAACCCATCACTCATATACACAATAACATGGCCACCCACACACTTCCAAACACAACCAAAACACACCCATAATTAAAACTATATTACACACACAAACTCAGACTCACCAAAAAGCTAAGGATATTAAACAACTCTAAAGGATTCTTATCATCATTATCATCTTCTTCCAAAGTTTTGGAGCTGAAGATTAGAGTTCATGGTCATATCTCACATGTCATAAGGAGAAGTAGGAGTCCGAGGTCCAACTTCACTTGTCGTCTTCTCGTAAGCATCCGATGTTGATCTTCTTCGAAATCGGAATGATTCTCTACCTCCATGACAAACACAACCCAACCATATTAATATTGATTTGCTGCATTATTGCCTTAAGAAATAATATATCATTGACTGAAAAGTTTTGAATGTTCACCGTCACATATTATCGAACTAATAAAAAAAACAGTTCACTCGTTTATTATAAATTATATTAATACACTTCAAGACATACTTACTATAAAGAGTGTTTCTAAAATAAATATTTTTTCAGCAAAACTACGTTAACAAAATATGATTAATATACAACAAAATCAGTGTATTGTTTAGTTCAATAATTATAAAAAATTAAACCATCAACCATATCAAATTATACTTTGATTGACGATTGTTATTTAGTTTACAACGTTAAAAGTGTTTTGAGTACACATTTGATCAAAAATATTCTATAAACACACATTTAAGTGATATTAATAGAGATTAATTATACAATAAAAATAGATAGATATAAACCAAATAGCTAACAAGAGCATAGTTCAACGACATGATTTATCGCCTAGTGACCATGAGATCCTAGGTTCAATTCTCCACCCAAACATGTTATAAAAGAAAAAAAAAAGAAAAAAAATCCAATATGATAGGTATAAAGTAAAAAACAAGCTTTTGGACAAGTTTTAATTAGAGTGAAATGTACGTTGGTTTCAAAGGAGGCCATGGCCATGCATTAATATACGACCAATGGGGGTATCATGATCATTTCGCATCCCCGCTGAAATCAAATGATCATTTCCCATCCCCACTGAAATTAAATATATTATTTTTTTAAACCATTTTACCACGTGTCATTTTTTGAAAGGCAGTGGTATGAAAAAACTCCATACCACGGATGTACTAGAAATTCTCCCGGTATTTGTATGGATGACCCTCTCCTCGAGTAAAATTTTTTCTACCTTCCTTTGAAATTTTATGTTTTTTCCTGTGAAAATTCATTTGTATCATTCGCTTATCACGAGGGCACCATAGTTGTCTCCTCGTGATCGTGCTCAGTAAATGGTACTACAGACTTTGTGCACTTACTTATCACGAGAGAAGATAAAAAAAAACATAATTTTAAAAAATCGAGTCAAAAAATCTCACGACCCTCGAGGGCTGAGTCATTCGTGCAAAAAAAAAAAAAAAAAAAAAAAAAAAAAAAAAAAAAAAAAAAAAAAAAAAAAAACCTCAAACCAATACTCAAATTAATTATTACCGCTTAAAATGGGTGGTCCCCACTCGTAAGGTGACAACTCCACAAAAGGACAAAATAAAAGTCCCGACTCTAAATTTAATAACAATTTTAAGATACAACTTTAAATTTCACCAAATTCAAGTCTAAATTTAGATAAATATTATCATGTAAATGAGTCCTACAACATTTATAATTTTTGTACCCACCAAATTTGCATAAATTTGTTAATTGAATAAATGAAAATACTCGATTCGAACATATGCAAACGTATTTTTAACAGTTTTATACCGTTATAAAAAAGAATTGCAAAAAAAAAACAGTTCAAATTCATATCTCGGGGTCATTGGGGAGTATAATTTTTTAATCTATATCCCAATTATTAAGAAAAAAAAAAGTAAGATCGTGGCGGCCCAGCTGTTGAATAATTCTTGGTAGTCATGAAAACATGGTCTTTAAATAAAGGTAATAATAAAAATGATAATAATGAGTGTGAATATTGTAAATTGGGGTTTAGGGTTTGGAAAGTACCGGAAAAAGGAGAAGGCGGCGGAGTAGAAGAACCGGCAGGCGAGACCGGTGGCGAACCGTACTGATATCCAGGCGGCTTTACGATCATAATTCTCCTGGAAACTCTGACCGTCTCCTCAGACGACGTCGTTCCTTCCTCGTAACTCTTCCCAATCGAGGATTCTACTCCCAAACGGCGCATTAAAAAAGATATTAATTAATTTTAATTTTATATGTCCTAAAGTAGTACTGGATCTAGTTACTTAGCAGATCCATTCATAAATAACTTTTAAAGAAATTATGAGCGTGAGAATTCAAAGAAAGGAAAAATATTATATCTGGTGCAATTGTGGCGGCATACCCTTGGCGGAGGCGGATCGGGGAGTGAAGGATGGATGCTTGCGGAGCTTGCCCAGGCCGGAGTCCGGCGTCGGCCCGGCAAGCGTGTCGTCCCACAGCTGGTCCAGTAGTCCCATCGTCAACCAACACCCACGGCGATGGCGGAGCGGAAGTTGGAGAAAGAGAGAGAGTGGAGAGTAAGGCAATGACGGAGCGGTGCAGTTATTTAAAGATGAAGGCGTTAAACGTCGAACATGTTTGTTTTTACAGTATGAGACATCTAGACCGTTGGATGCGATCAGGAAGAATTCGCACGTATTGTGGATAAGATCAATGGGAATAGCACGTGATGCTTAAAAGTCATGGACCTGGGACCTTCTCACGTCATCTCACATACTTATTTTTATTATTAATTAACACTCTGCCTGCTCAACCTAAATCATGGAGAAAATTACACTAGTCCTTTCAGTTTAGATTGGTATTTAGCGTGATTTTTTTTCTGTCCCTTAATCAAATTTTCGATTAAACCGTAAAAGATGACATGTTATCTATTTTTAATTATTAATTTTTTTTAAAAAAATTATTTATTTATTTCTTTTATTTTTATTCTCTTTTTCTCTTCTTTTTATTGTCATATTTTTCATCTTACTATTATGGTTTAGTCGATTCGACGAATATATATATATATTTTCGTTTTCTCTTCTCATTTTTCAATCTGTTTCAAAAAGATTAATTATGAATAAAAATATAAAATAAAATTAGAGAATGGAAATAATTTTTTTTTTTTAGGTTAAACTCTTCTTAAACGTGGTATAATGTAGAGTGAGAAAGAAAGAAGGGAAAATGGAGGTCTGAACTTTACATTCAATTTACAAAAGAAAAAAATGAAAATATGTACACTAGACTAATTCCTGCAACAATCAAAACAACCTCACCTCATATTTTTATGTGCACAAATCCCTGGAGTTATTTTTGAAATCCACTCACGACATTTAAGATCTGTTTTTTGGTTTGGGGTTCAACTCTAAGATGGTTTTTTTTTTTTTTTTTTTTTTTTTTTTAAAGAAAAAAAGCGAAAACAAAATATCAAATTTTGCTAATTTTAGCCCCTAAAGAATAGGGTCATCGGCTAGATGGGGATGGTCATGGAAGGACGAAGAAAATGAATTGAAAGGAGAGAAGAGAGAAAAAGAAAAGAAAAAAAAGGAAAGAAAAAAAATAAATAAATAAAAGAATTTATAAATAATTTAATAATTATAAAATAATTTTTAATAAAAAATAGGTGTCAAGTCAACCACTCACTAACATTTAACTTAAAAAAAGATAGTACGAACAAAAAAACGCACCAAATATAAATTTCAATGGTAAAATTATTAGGTTTGAAACTTTGAAGATCCACGATTATTCATGTCATCAATCTCATCACATTTGATGGATTATATGTTTTCAATATGCTTCAAAATGAGTCAATTTTTTATTTATTGTCATTTTGTTTTAGTTAAATATTGTCATTTTTTTTAGTTAAATTAATAATTGAATTCCAAAATTTTGATTACTTATCTAACAAGTTTTTTTTGTTGGAAGCCTATTTATAAAATATTTATGTGCTATGTTAAATGTGATAATTTTAAGAATTAAATAATGGAGAATGGACAAGATAGACTATAATTTTTGTAGACTGAAAATTAAGATTAATCTACTATTCCAAAATAAACGCAAATCAACGCAAATTAGATCAAACTTAATTTAATATAACATTTTCTTTCGCTTTCGCAAAACAATGTCAATACTTATGTCGATGCAGATTTAGATGTAGATGACAATGCAGATTTAAACGTTGATGGCGATGCAGATTCATAATTTTTTTTGACAAAAAAAACATCAAATTTCAACTAATTTTGATTTTGATGTTGATGTCGAAATTAAAATTGAATGTAATTACCAAGTTTCAGCTGCAGATTCTTGTCAATGTCAATGCAAGTTCTAACTGTCAATAAGTTCTAACTGTCAATGCAATTGTCAAATTCCGGCTATCAATACAATACAAATTTCACCTGTAGATGTCAATTCAATCATGCAAATTTTAACTTATCTTTCATATAAATTCCTAGATTTTCATCATCTACCTCCTTCGTCATTTTCATCTTCCTCTTCCTCCATATCCTACCACCCGGTGGCCTCCAAAACAAAATATCAAATCGATTGCAAACTAAACTCAAAAGCATACAAAATCAGAGAAAAGAGAAGCAAATTTCAGTGTAATTCCTGCCACAATATCTTTCACTCATATCAAGCACTTGGTGTGCATAGAGCCAACAACAAGAAAACTAAAGGATGCTTAGCTTCAAAGACAAAAATAATGAAAATAACATCGAAACAAAGATTTCAAACGACCTAACTTTTGAAAATAAACCCTATAACCACAATGTTAGAGATGAAAAATGAGAAGGAATTAGACAATAAAGTTAAATAACAATACAATAACTACCGCGGACAACGGGCCTAACAAAATTCCAAATACCTTAATTCTAGGTCTCATAAGATTTGCACTAATACCATGAGAATTTTAGAAAAGGGAGAAAAATGAGAGAATGCACAAGACCGCATTTTCAGCAATGTGAAATACAAACTCAATGACATATTTAGAATAATGAACAAAAGACTAATCTACCATTACAAGATAAATGTCAAATAAACCCTAATTTGATCTAACAAAATTATTTAATAGTAAGTAAAAATGACCGACAGAAAGTGTGTGTTGAAACTGGTTTTCTTGTAACGAATGTCTGAGCGCAAGTGCACGCTATCAGTAAGTCGTTCCCCAAAAAACTAAGCTTTGAAATTCGATTTATGCAACAAGTGTTAAAAGTGATTTGTAACTCAAATAGTTGTGGTTGTATTTGGTAACTGTGATGAATGAATTTAAGATAAAGCAAGAGATTTTGATTTAGTCTATTCAAGGTGCAGAAAATATCATCATGTGTCCATATATTGATTGAGTATATTCCAACTACCTCACCATTGGCCATATGAATATTGCCCTCATCTATCGGCTGAAAATCACTCTATTTGGACCGATGTGATAAAATGCCTCATAATTAATAATTATACACACATCTTTACAATGTGAAGGTTTATTTGCAACTAAGACTAGATTTACACTACAAGAATTTTATATTCTCTCGACGGATGTTCTCTCGACGGTATATAAAACCGTCGAGAGAGCATCGTTCTCTCGACGATTTCTAAAACCGTCGAGAGAGTATCGTCTTCTCTCGACGAAATATCATTTCGTCGAGAGAATATATGCCTCTCCCGACGGTTCTTCAGAACCGTCGAGAGAACATATGCCTCTCTCGACGGTTCGTCAAAACCGTCGAGAGATCATTGATCTATCTCGACAGTTTTGACGAACCGTCGAGAAAGTACATACTCTCCCGACGGTTTTAAAAAACCGTCGGGACAGGGTACCGTTTTCTCGACGACAGTTACAATTCGTTGAGATAAATTCCACTTATCTCGACGGTTTTTACAAACCGTCGAGAGAAAGTATGGTTATATCGACGGTTTGACCCAGCCGTCTAGAGAACCGGCCATTTCTCTCGACGATTTATAATTCGTCGAGAGAACCGGTACCCTCTCTCGACGGTTTCAATTAACCGTCGAGAGAAACGTTAGCCTCTCTCGACGGTTCAATTAACCGTCGAGAGAACCGTTAGCCTCTCTCGACGGTTCAATTAACCGTCGAGAGAACCGTTAGCCTCTCTCGACGGTTCAATTAACCGTCGAGAGAACCGTTAGCCTCTCTCGACGGTTCAATTAACCGTCGAGAGAACCGGTACCCTCTCTCGACGATTTCAATTAACCGTCGAGAGAACCGGTATGCTCTCTCGACGGTTTTAACTAACCGTCGAGAGAACTGGATGCCTCTCTCGACGATTTCTAAAAACCGTCGAGAGAGAGCTTAATAACCTAGAATTCCATCGTCTTCTTCATTTTCTCCGCCTCCCCATTCTCTCTCGCCCTCGCCTCTCCGCCTCCCATCGCCGTCTCTCTCGCCCTCGCCCTCGCCCTCGCCGCGCCGCCCTCGCCCTCGCCGCGCCGCCCTCGCCCTCGCCCTCGCCCTCGCCGCGCCGCCCTCGCCCTCGCCGCACCGCCCTCGCCATCGCTCTCGCCGCGCCGCCCTCTCCCTCGTCGTGCCGCCCTCGCCCTCGCCGTGCCGCCCTCGCCCTCGTCGTGCCTCCCTCGCCCTCGCCGTGCCGCCCTCGCCCTCGCCCTCGCCGTGCCGCCCGCGCCTGCTGCGTCCTACCGCCGCTCCCGCCGCCGCCTGCTGCCGCCCGCCGTTGCCCACCGTTGCCCGCCGCCGCCCGCCGCCGCCCGCTGCCGCTTGTAGGTATTTTTTTAATTCAACCTAATTTTGTTTTTCAATTTTGTTATTGTATATAATTTGCTTTCAATTTATGATACACAGCCATCATTCGCCGGTCGCTCGCCCGCAAGACAACGGTCGTTCCCCGCTCCACGCTACTTCAAACAGCTCGACCGTTCGCCTCTAGGTATCATGGTTTACTTTTGCACCTAATGATTAATGGTTTCTGAATTAGGCTAATTTAGGTTACTTTTTGCTGATTTCATTGTTTCATTTGTCGTATATATATGATTAAGCTAATTGATATGTTTAAATATGGTTAGGCTAATTGAAACTGAAATTGATATGTTTAAATTTTTATATGATTAAGCTTATTTTAGATGTCATTTATCTTTATTCTTGTATTCGTATCATTTATACATTTCATGACTGCGCTTGTAGGTAGACGATGACATCTGATCGTAATAATTCCGGAGATGCAGCTAATATTTATATGGAAGGATTGCGGATGACGGGCACACCATCTTCTGCGGAAGATGAGTCTTCAGGTTAGTTAGTTTCAATAGATATCTATTTTTCGATATGATATTGATATTAAACTGTATGTTCATTATTTATTTCAGATATGATAATACGTAGGGTTAGGGGATATGGTAGAAATCTGAATTTGGACAGATATGTTCGAAAACACGGGAAAATTCCAATACACATATCTGATGAAATCCGGAAGCCAACGTGTGAGTTTGCCTCAACGTTCAGCTTAGCCATTGGTACTATCGTGAGAGAAAGTTTTTCAGTCAGATACAAATCATGAAAACAAGTGCCACAAGACGTAAGGGACCACGTTAAACATCGACTTATGGTAAGTTTATTGTTTAGTTGTTTGTGAATATTATCTAAAAATACTTTACTTATGTTTTTCTTTTTTTGCAGAACCATTTTGTGATTGATTTGTCGAATCCCGTGGTCCATGAATGTATTGAGAACAATTCAAAGACTTCTTTTAAGGAGTTCAGAGCGGAATTGCTCAGACACTATAAAAAAGCAGCCACCCCTGAGGAAGGACGTACACGCCCGCATAATCGAGTACCTGATATAGAGGATTGGCTTCACCTATGCGATAGGTGGGATAACCCGGAATTTAAGGTACATTACTTACATTTGTTAGAGATGACATATGACGCAATTTACATTAATTTTTCACACTAATAATCTCTTATTTTCTTAGAAAAATGCGGACACCAATAAACAGAATCGAGACATGATGCCTTTCAATCATTGCACTGGAACTAAGTCATTCCTTTACGTACACGAATCAATGGTATGTTGGAAAAACAATTTATGGTTTATGTTTTTTTATTGGATGATTATTGATATGGTAAAAACTTTGTTGTAGAAAGCAAAAGGTGTGCATTTAGGACCTATTGAGTTATTTCGTGCAACAAGAACTCATAAAGAAGGTGAAAATGAGTGGGTGAATGATGCCGCTCGTGAAAGTTTTGTAAGTTTCCTACTTCCTAAAGATATTTAATTTTAGTTAAGTTGGTATCAACATTCTTATATCAATTTATTATCGCAGGAAAAAATGAAAGAGTTGCAAAGTCGCCCCACTCCAGAAGGGACCCAACCACTTTCTGAGGAAGAAATACGTGAAGAAGTATTGGGCAGTAGATCATGTCACGTTAAAGGTGCTGGTTATGGACAAAGGCCATCAAAAGCAAGAAAGCGTAGCTCAACCTATCCATCGCAGAGAGAGCATGAACTAAGTCTTGTTGTGACTCAGACGCAAGAAGAGTTGAGTAGCACCAAACAACAATTGAATGAGACCGTGGAACGACTGAATGATACTCAACAAGAGTTGAGGCAAATGATGACTGAAAATACATCTGAACGAGCAAAAAATGCAGCCGAATTAGCTAGCCTTAGGGAAATGCTTAACAAACTCGTGCATTCACAAGGCGGAACATCGAAATAGGTATGAACTATATCCTCTTGTAATAAAATTATTTATAGTTTAGGAAAACTTGTTGAGTTTGGCTATCCTGCAGTTATGGTAGCCAATATAATTTTGAGTATATGTGTGTTCATTTTGTTGTTTTTCTTTAGTTGAATTAGATTTCGGTTGTTTTGTATTGTTTAAACTTTAGTTGAAGTATATGTGTTGAGTTTAGTGTAAAAAAACTATATATATGTGGGTTGTTTTAGTTTAGTGGAAGTAGACTTTGGTTGTTTTAGTTTAAGTTTTTTGAATTTCATTGTTTATGGTTAGTTTAAGTTTAGGTAAGTTTAGTTTAAGTTTAGGTAAGTTTAATTTAAGTTCATTTTGTTGTTTTTCTTTAGTTGAATTAGATTTCGGTTGTTTTGTATTGTTTAAACTTTAGTTGAAGTATATGTGTTGAGTTTAGTGTAAAAAAACTATATATATGTGGGTTGTTTTAGTTTGGTGGAAGTAGATTTTGGTTGTTTTAGTTTAAGTTTATTGAATTTGATTGTTTAAAGTTAGTTTAAGTTTATTGAATTTGATTGTTTAAAGTTAGTTTAAGTTAATTATTTTGGTTGTTTAAAGTTTAGGTAAGTGTAGTTTAAGTTAATTTTAGTTTAGTTGAAGTTATCTTTTGAGTTTATGTTTTAAGTTATAATTCCATCATTTTTCTTTTTTCAGGTATATTTTGGGTTGATGTTATTCACAAAGCCTCGGAAGAAGCCTCGAAGATTATATATGTAGGCTTAGTTTTGCTTGTAACCGAACTTTGTACCAATTACTTTATATTTTAATGAAGATATTTTTTTTTACAAAGTAATGTTCCAATTTATTTAGATATTATCAGGTATTTTAATTAAAAAAAAAATTATTGAATAAAAATAATATACCAAAAACCCAAACATACATTTCTCTCGACGGTTTGGTTTAATTAAACCGTCGAGAGAACATATATTTGTCTCCAACACGCCACTCTCTCGACGGGAGTAACGTATTTCTCTCGACGGTTTAACTAAACCGTCGAGAGAACCTATACACTCTCTCGACGGTTTTGTGAAACCAAACCGTCGAGAGAAATACGTTACTCCCGACGGTTTAGTAAACCGTAAACCGTCGAGAGAGACAGGCTTCTCCCGACGGTTTGACCAACCGTCGAGAGAGGATATTCTCCCGACGGTTTAGTTGAACCGTCGAGAGAACCAGGATCCGTCGAGAGAACTATCTATCTCGACGGTTTACTTAAACCGTCGAGAGAACATATTCTCTCGACGGGTTGACCAAACCGTCGAGAGAGATGGTTCTCTCGACGGTCTCCAAAAAACCGTCGAGAGAGGCTCTCCCGACGGTGTTCTCTCGACGATTCACCCCGACGGTTTTTTTTTCCGTCGAGAAAGCCTATCTCGACGGTTTAGTGGCTTCTCTCTACGATTTTTTTGCGTCGAGAAAAACTAAAATTCTTGTAGTGTTAATTAAGAATCAGTGTCGATTTTTGTCACAGCAGAAAAACCTTCCTTTTTTTTCCTGCGGCTTCTTTCGCTTAGGACATTAGTCTTTCCAATGTCATTTTTTTCTTATAGTAATTACATACATCATTAGCTTTAGAACCTTTAGACTATAATTTTTTTTATAATCTTGCTTCTTTTTACTAGAATTTCCTTGTCCGGTAGCAATTAACTTGTCTGATTTTCTGTATTTGAAACAAATGCTTTATAGCGGTCATCTTACGAAGAGCAAATCTTACTTCTTCTAGAGACATACTTTCTTTCCCCGCAATTAACCAATCTACAAAATTCTCATATTACATGGGCAAAAAAATGGACAAAATTAAGGCAGCATCTTCATCATCTATTTTAGCCTCAATATTACGTAGATCTAACAAAATTGTATTTAATTTATCTATATGATCCATAAGGGGCATACCTTTCTACATATGTAGAGTAAACAGATGTCGCTTCAAAAGCAACTTGTTGGTTAAAGACTTCGTCGTGTAGAGACTTTCTAGCTTCACCAGAGATTAACGAAAGTTTCTTCATTAGTTATTTCAGTGATGACATCATCAGCTAGACATAGCAAGATTGTCGAATGAGCCTCCTCCTCTAGATTATTCCAGTCATCGTCATTTGAGCCCACTTTCTTAGACAGTTGCGCCCACAGACCATGCATCTTCAATAGGGCTCGCATCTTGATCTATGACTGAAACTGTTTCTCCTAGTGAACTTGTCGATTTTCGTGTTTAAACCAGACATATTTGTTGTCTGTTAGGAATTAACAGAAAAAATGACGGAGATACCAAAATGGTACCAAATACAAAATTCAAGGACAAAATTGTTGAATTTGAAAGTTTAGAGACCCAAATGCTATCAAACTCAGATCTCAGAGACTAAAAATGTAATTTACCCTAAGAAGAACAAGAAAAACGAATCACGAAAACATATCTTAAGGAAGAACACTAATAGAGGTAGAAACCAACATTATTCTCAACCACGAAGCACACCTATAAGCCATGTCGGTCTGAACACTAATGAAAACGACGTAGGGAAACATGGGCTAGCCTCATGAATGCAAGATAGTCCATGAATTTTTTAAGTTATGTCCAATAGGCTCTTAACCTCAAAAGAAATGTCTAATAGATCTCTAATATTTTAATTTTGCATTTAATAACTCATTAACTTTTATAAAAGTGTCCATTGGATCTTTAAACATTCAATTGTGTCTTAGAGATCCTTGATCTATTCTATTTTAAAATTTATAGAATTATTTGACACGACTAAAATATTAAGATCTCCTTAAACATCAACCTGAACATAATTTAATTTAACATATAACATATGTCATTGACGAAAAAGTAAAAAATTTGAATCATTCATCCTTCATAAACTCAAAAACAAAATCTCATCAAACACACAAAATTCACTTTTGTGTCGTTCATAAATTTTAACAAAAGTTAAATGAGTTGAAAGCATTTTTAGAAGCAAAATTGAAACTTGAAAATATATTATATACTTTTAAATTTTAAAACCTTATTAAAAACAAAATAAAAATTCAACAATTTATTAGATAAATCCATAAATTTCAAGACCAAAAGGACGGAAAAAAAAATGAAAAGAGTCAATTTTTTAAGCAAATGGGTAAGGTATGGGTTGGATACTGACTACTGTGGACGGAGGGAGTGGAGATACAGTGGGGCCCAAAAAAGATGTACAGGTGGCATTTAAAGAGTGGGGCCCACGAGTGGCAGCTCACGTGATGCATATCTTTTTGTTTTCCCGACGTGGCATCAAACTACAGTAAAAAAGACACGTAAATTAAAGAAATTATGAAGAATGCTATTGAGAGGTTAGTAGTTGAAAGCCGCCATAAGGTAGTCTCTCTCAAAGTTTCTTATCACTCAACTTATCGGATAACAAGTCGTTTTGTCCTCTTTTAATTCGGGTGTGTTTGAATTGACTACTAAAAAAAATGACGAATGTTTATAATTAAAAGTGTTTTGTTATATTCTCAAAAGTATTTTTATCTACAAATATATTTGATGGGCTCTAAACTAAAAATATTTCTTTTAATGTCAAATTATTATAAAAGACAATTATTAATAAACAATATAAATTAATAAATTTATATTTATATTTGTCAGTAATAAATTAAGTTTAGTTTAATTGGCATGAGATTACGTTTATGATTAAAAGGTCGGGGTTCAATTCCTCTATCTCACATTAATTTTAAATATTTTTTCTAAAAAAAAGAATTAAAAAAAATTGTATTTTAAAAATTATGACCGTATTGTTGATAGTTGGAGCGGATAATATCAAGTGTTTAATCTGAAATGCATTATTTCAAAAATTTATTGTCCAAAAATATTTTGGATGGTTGCCAAACACCTCAATTTATTTCAAAAAAAAATTAAAATCTAAACCAATCACACTCTCCACGGATTACAAATTTAAGCAACTTTTATTATAATTTAATTTTTTTCATTACAAATTTTGTCTTAATCAATTTACATTTAATTTTAATTTAAAAATATTTAACTTTTGAAATTCAACATGTAGAGGGGAGGATTCGAACCTCCGATCTTAAAGAAAAATAGTATATATCAATCAAAAGTATTTAACTAAAGCGGGGATTGAATCTATGACCTCTTAGTCAAAAGCACAATCTTATATCAATTCAACTATGTTCGGTTTACCTTCAATTTAACTCTTACAATTTAGTCAAACTAATAAAAAATACGGAGAATGTTTAAGTTTTAGAGAAATTGTAACAGATGTGAATTTAGAGTAAAATAATTTAAAATATAGCATTTTTTTTAAAAATAAATTGTAAATATTGCAATTTCTATCGCTGAGAGTATCTGTCGCTGATAGTAGTCTATCATCTCATTTTTTTTAATAGAATTTTGTCAGTGACTATCACTGATAGTATTCTATCAGTGATAGTCATATAACAGCGATAACAGTCTATCAACTAGAGTCACTTATTTTTTTGCTATATTTGTAAATTTTGCTATATTTGTTATTATTTTGGGCTTGATTGTTTATGCAACCAACCCTAAGTTTTAATTTAAAGTTTATAAATTAAAACTTTAAATACAAAATTTATTATATAATAAATAAATATTATTTGAACTTTATTTTTATTATCATATAATAAAGTTTTAAAAGTAGTAAAAGTAAAATATTTGTAATCATGTAAAAGATAGACACAAACACATTTGATAAGAAAATTTTAATTTAAAAAAAAAATCTAAACATTAATTGATTTATGTTAATATTTGATATGAAATTTAATTATATCTTGAAATCAACTATTAATAACAATATTCTTATATTTTTAAATATCCATATAATTTTTTACACATTTTTAAACTACTTAAAAAATTGTAATTCATTCATGGCAATTTTTGTTTCTAATTAGATTTCCAAATGTCTTCTTTGATAATAATTTTGTGACATTTACACTTTTTCTTAGATTATTTTGAATATTTCACCGTTGGTTAGATATAATCTATTTTTATTTTTAAAATAATTAAAAAATATAGCACTTTTTTAAAAAAAAATTGTAAATATGACAATTTCAATCCCTGATAATAGTCTATCATTGATAGTAATCTATCACTATAGTAGTCTATCACCTCAGTTTTTTTATAGAATTTTGTCAGTGACTATCACTAATAGTAGTTGTTCACACGAAGATTTCGACGAAAGAAATTTAGACACGTGTAAATGAAATTTGAATTGTATTTATGTATTTGTATGTATCAGTGCGTAGTGGATTACAATCTCTAATGTTTGATCATCTGATTCTCTCTCTTAAATGTAAATGTATCTCGAGGGTTTCGCAGTTTGTTCTCGATGTTGGATTTGTTTCGAGGGCTTCGCAGCTTGTTCTCGATGTTGGATGATCGTTCAGTCTTCCAAGGATTCAGGGAGTCTTCGTTGCTTGAGAATTCTCTCTGAGCTCTTAGGAGTAGAAATTTTCTGAACCTTGCAAATGAGAATGAGCTCTCTATTTATAGAGTTCTCATGGGCCTGGTGGGTTTGGGCCTGGTGGGTTTGGGCCTGGATCCAATGGGCTTAGTTCAGATGAGCTTTTGAATTTTGAGCCCAATGGGCTTGACCTCTGGGCCAAATTGTCTTTTGAATATCTTTTCTAGACCGATCCGATTTCGAGCCCAATTACGGTGTGACCGAATTTGCTCGGTCAAGTGTATCTGATCCACCGGCCGTGATGAAAACACGTGGCAACCGTTGATTGGCCGAAATTTTTGGGTCAACAAATGCCCCTTTTTCGAGAGTTATGCACAAATATGTGTGGGTGAGTCTCGAAAAAGTTAAATAGATAAATCGAAACGTAGGACACCCCTAATTTCGACCCCGCTTTGATGTATCAATTTTATCGAAATATGAAATTTGATAAATAAATCAACTATTTTGATTGATACACCTTTTTTATGCCAATTGACCAAAAAAAAATGAATTTAGCTCACAATTTTGATCTTTCTTATTTGGCAGAAACTTGATTTGAACTTCGGTAGATTTTTTTGATTCTACCTTAGTTTATTTTGGGATGTAGAGTAGAGTCTTGCGTCTGCCCAATTGAATTTTGAATAGGGTTTGACTTTGAACTTTACTCCAATTTCGACGTGGATAAAATATGAAGTATACCAAAATGTGCCAATTTTGATTTGAGACTCGGATTTAGATAACCTTTGACTCTAAATTTTGCTTGGAAATTAAATTTGGAACATGCCCAAAATTTTAATTTTAGGAAAAACTATGATATTTTCTTGAAGTTTGGCTTGAATTCGGGGTAGGAGTGTTGAAAATTTTATTTTGGCCTAAATAATAAGTCGAATGCAATATTAAAATGTGAAGACAAATAATAACAAAGAAGTTTGTTAGGTAGAGCGGAACTCGGAAGGCTATTGATTTCTTTGGTCTTGAGCTCGAGTACATCTTTGTCCATTTTTTTTTGCAGAATTTCTTGACTTAAGTGAAGGATATTTTAGTAAATTCACCTTCAAACCCTAATCCTCCTTCCCTTAGGTTTCATGCTTAGTATAAAAGGAATGAGATGCACTAATTTGTTTGGAGAAGTTGAAGAGGCAAGAGGAGAGGAGAAGTCAGCCGTCGCCGCCAGCCCCGCGCCTGCTCCGTCGCCGCACCGCCGCAGCCCCGCACCGCCGCGCCTGCTCCGCTGCACGCCGCAGCCCGCAAGTCTTCTCCGCCGCGCCCGTTCCGCTGCACGCCAACGCCGGCTCGCTCGTTCAGCTCGCCTCTGTAAGTTTTTTTTTTCCTTAACTTACTGATTTTTTTTTTATATATTTTTTTATATTCCTTTTTCTTTCGAGCTCTTCGATACAAATCGATCTTTAATTATATTTCATCATTTTTTTACAGCGTTAAGAATTGCGGATCGTCGCTAAATCAGTTCTTGATCGATTTGAGGAAGTGCTACAAGTAATTTTTCAATTATCTCTATTGATTTGTATACTTTAGTTGTATTTTGGACTGTTTATTGTGACTATGGACTGTTTATTGTGACTATGGACTGTTTCATTTTTATTTTGGGATTGCATGGACTGTGGTTAGTTTTAATTTTTTTGTACGGTCATTGTGATTGGACTGTGGTTGTAATTTTAATGTGATTATAGACTGTGGTTGTAATTTTAATTTGTGGTTGTAATTTTAATATGTGGTTGTGGTTGTAATTTTAATTTGTAGCTTATGAGAATATGAGAATTTTAATATGTGATTTTAAACGCTTGTAGCTTAGGAAGCAAACTATGTAATTGGGAGTTGGTAATTAGAAATTTTATCTAATTTGTAACTTAGGAAATTGGAAGCTTAGACTCAAAATCTATACTTAAGAATTTTGTGAAAATCGCATGTAATTTTTTTTTGGACTTGAAAATTTGAAATTGGGAGTTTTAAAATTAAAAATTTAGACATAGAAATTTAGACATAGCACTTTTTTTTAAAAGAAAATTGTAAATATGACAATTTCAATCCCTGATAATAGTCTATCATTGATAGTAATCTAGTAATCTATCACCTCAGTTTTTTATAGAATTTTGTAAGTGACTATCACTAATAGTAGTTAGTCATATATCTGTTGGATTTTATGTCCTAAAACTCGTAGTTTGTAAACTGTTTGAATGTATATATTCTATTTCAATAAAGTTGTTATTGAATTTTTAGTGAATTGTGTTTGTATTAACCTATACCAATAACTAACACCCATGGCGATAGTGTAAGTACTTGAACTTCATGTGTGACATGAATGTGGATCAAGTTCAAGTAGACAGCCAAAATGGTCTATAGTATAGGGATAAGGCTGGGTACCTTATCCTGGGGACACTATTGGACGCGACTCACTTTGTATAGTACAAAACGATGTGATTCGAATCGTTTCATGTAGAGACTTGTGAGTGAGGGCGTCCTGTGCAATGAGTTTGCACAAGACCGAACCAAGAAATAAAGTCGCTCTTTCTTTATAACACCGTTTACTGTAAAGACCGTTTTTATTTCATGTGATGACTTAGGTAACTCGATCTCAATCCTGAGCTCAATATGAACTCCTGTTTATTCGACCTTATCCTTTGACTTGTACGGGTGAGAGTGGCCAGATCGCCGACTCAATAAGCCTACCATCTTGGGGATAAGATCGAATAAGTGGCTGGGGACGTAGTTGTGCGAGATGGAATTCACTCCTACCCGCTTTAAGGGTTAGTAGAGAGGTTGTTCCCTTAAGTGCTGACTCCAGGTCTTGAACAATGGGCCCATCCTCTCCTGATCAGGGAGGAATCTGATTTGATGGTTGGACCACAAATCAATTGTTCATTAGAGGTGTCAGTGGTACTTAAGGAACAAGATATAATACAAGGGTTAAACGGTATAAATGACCCGTTGTGATTACGAACGACCTGTGAAGGATCGACTTACTGATGATAGTTATATCAAGAGGACATAATATATCTACAGTGAGGAGAGTGCAACCCTTGGACTTTAGTGGAGTCTCCGGGGGTTAACGAATGTTGGTTAGTTCGGTTGAAAGAGTTTTGACCGGATAATCTCGTATCGTTGGAGCTCATGATCTGTAGGTCCTTACGGTTCTCCTGGCTAGCTCGGATAAAGCCGTGAAACAATATAAAAGAAAAGAAAAGAATTTGAATTGTTCAAATTCGGGTTTGTGGAAGAATTTGGACATATTTAAATATGATTTAAATATGAGATTGGTCTACAATATGAATTGGACTCATATGCAAAAAGTCGGTTTTCAGAAAACCGGGTTTAATTATATTATTTAATTAATATTTGATATTGAATTAAATAATATTAATTAATATATATATCTTTTTTATTAATTAAAAAGTTTAATTAATAAAATAATTATTATTATATTATTATTTTTAATAATAATAATAATATATAAAAATATATATATATATATATATATATATATATATATATGTCTTACATGCAAATGTAAGACACATGTAAGATATATATACAAGGTATATATGATTCATCAGATCAATTAAAAAAAAAAAAAAAAAAAAAAAAAACTGAGTGCCTTTTGGGGTTCTTAATTTGTTTTGAAACTTGATTTCATTTCAACTTCCGTCTTCTTCCTCTGCTCTCTGTTTTAAAGAAAAATAAGTTTTTCTTCAGTGAGCTTCTTCCTTCTTTTCTCTTGTAAAAGGAGTCCCACTACTCCGTTTCTCGGGCCGAGGATAGCGGGACTACCGTGGGTGGTCCACGAAGGTTTCGTGAGAAGGCTCGTTGAGCTCGTGAGGAGCTTCTGGCGGTGAAATTTGAAGAAATTCGAACGACAAGGGTATGTGTTCTAATTTCTCTTTTTCATTGTTTTTGTATGTTTCCGTTTGTTTAAATTGATGAAATTAGAGTGTCTATGATCCAAATCGCTTCCGCTGCGTGCCATGCGCTCCATCAATTGGTATCAGAGCGTTTTTGGCCACTCAATTTCTATCAATTTAAGTTATGGTGGGTTTTATTTTAGAAATTGTTTCTGATTGGCGTCTAAAGTGAATATCGATTTTGGCATAGTTTCTTTTTGAATTTCATTATTTGTAATTACCCGAGAATGTATGGGCTTTAATGCATGCTAAAGAGTCTGTATTTTAGAGTCATTAGAGTCCATATAGGTTTATTTGTGAAAGAAGTTTGAGTTTGAAACTCGCCGAAATGTTCGGTGTAAGTTCAAACTCGTTCTAGGCATTACGAAGAGAAATTCGAAGAGATTTTGGCCCAAGCGTTCGGAGGAAGCAAGTTGGTCAAAGGCGGTGCGAAGAGTTCGAAGTCCGCTCAAGACGTAGCTTGTTGTTCAAGCTTGTAATAAATTAGTTATTGCTTGTTAAATGCCAAAATCGATCCACTTTAGTGTGTTTAATTAATTATGCATTGCGAATGTATGTTTTAATTAAATTCCATGTTTGTATGTGCATAATGTATGCCATATAGATTTAAAATCCCACCGTAGGAAGCATGCTTCATGCATTGTTAATATGTTATAAGTGTTATAATATATCGTATGCATATTTGGCAATTCATGAGTTTTGATATAAGAGTTATATTAATTCATGAATTAGTTGTTGTTAGTTCAATAGAATAATTGATATAAGTGTTATATTAATTATGAAATTGAATGAACAACATAGGTTGTCCTAATTTTATGCACATGGTATATTATAAGTGTTATAATGTATAGGATGCATGTTTATTCATGAGTATTAATATAAGAGTTATATTAATTCATGAATTAAATGTTGTTTGTTTAATAGAATAATTGATATAACTGTTATATTAATTATGAAATTAAACATCCAACATTAGATGCATTTTGTTTGTTATAAGTGTTATAATGTATAGGATGCATGCTTAATTCAGAGTATTGATATAAGTGTTATATTGATTATGAATTAAGAGTTGAATGTTTAAGAGCATAATCGATATAAGTGTTCTATTGATTATGAAATTAAATATTCAACTTGTCATGCCTTAGTGATGCATGTATGAGAAGCATGTAGAAGTTTGTTGTAGTAAGTCTTAGTTTTGCAAAGCGTTGTAAAATTGGCATAGACTTTTAAAATCTATAACAAAGACAAAGGCATGCTCACTTATGGTTGAATGTATCGTTCCGTTTCATTAGATGAATAGGTCGATATCTTGTAAATGCTAAGGTTACAAGAAATTCACCCGGGGACATCCTGTTCAAGGTTGGAGGTATTTAAGCTGACGGTTTACGGAACACCTCCTACCTGGGGACCATCCGGTACTTGAGTAAAGTTAACCCGGCTTTATGAGCATGCGTGAGTGGTGTGAGGTAATAAAGTATTTATCACCTAGACATCATAGGTAAAAGTTTGTTTTACCTAGACTTAGGTTTTATTGTCTTAGCCGGATAATGCCTGAGTAATTTACCCATTCCGTCTTAAAATACTTAGTAGAGGTATTGAGAAGGTATATATGATATATCCCTCTCCTCCTACGTTCTCTGTCAAGTTCACACTGTGAGAATTATGCTCGGCCTCGTGATGTCAATAGGGCATCCCCATTCGGATGGTATTTGCATAATTCAAGAGCAAGGTGAATGGAGAAAGTATTTATAGTAAGTGGGAGAAGGCAGTATGTCAATACATCCTGCAGTCTCCTCCATTGGATTGAACCGTGAGATTCCTATGTTCTGCCTGCTAGGTGCCCACAAGAGGTACCGATCCATTCGGAGGGCCGTTTCATAGGAATCGGAACATCTCAATCACCATTTATGGATAAAGAAACATAGAGCCATTCCCAACTTTGACATTTCCATTCGGTTGCATCGTTGGGGCCGCCCTATGAATTCTAAAAATGGAGGGTCACACTTACGAGATTTGCTAAGGAGTTAGTAAATCTTGACCAAACAGCGATAACTAAGATGCTATAGGAATATGAGATATTCTGGTATTAGCATTTAGTCAAGAATGTCTTGATTCAGTGAAGGAATGCTTGACTGCCCCTCGGTAGCGACCATTCTGACCCACTGAAGTATCGTTGCAGTTTAATAATGAGTTTTGGGTACATTATTATTCTTTGCTAAATTCTTGATTGGTGTGTAAATTAGGTTAAAACCTTTTCACTAATATTTTTTCATTCTCTTTTCAGCATGTCTAGCTCTTTCCCGATAAGTTAACCGGCGATAACTACGCGACCTGGAAATCGAACTTGAATACGATTCTCGTTCTTGATGATCTCAGGTTCGTCTTATCAGAGGATTGTCCTCCCCCTCCTAGCTCGGATGCGACTCGAACTGTTCGAGAAGCATATGATAGATGGACAAGGGCTAATGATAAAGCCCGAGTCTATATCTTAGCCAGCATATCTGATGTGTTAGCTAAGAAGCACGAGGATATGGTTTCTGCTAAAGAAATCATGTCTTCATTACAGGAGATGTTTGGACTACCGTCCTCATCGGTCTGTCATGAAGCCCTCAAATACGTTTACAACTCTCGCATGAAAGAGGGTACTTCTGTTAGGGAGCATGTCCTTAACATGATGGTCCACTTCAATGTGGCGGAAGTAAATGGAGCTACTATTGATGAGTCAAGTCAAGTAAGCTTTATCATGGAATCTCTTCCGAAGAGTTTCCTTCAGTTCAGAACCAATATGGTAATGAACAAGATAAAGTATAATTTGACTTCTCTTCTCAGCGAGCTACAGACCTATCAGTCCCTTCACACTTCTAAAGGAAAAGAGAATGAGGCAAACGTTGTCACTTCTAGGAAATTCCAAAAGGGGTCGTCTTCAGGGAGTAGGTCTGAACTTTCTTCTATTAAGAATAAGAGTATTCAAAAGAAGAAGAAAGATAAAAGGAAGGGAAAAGCACCTGCTGCAGGTAAGAGCAAGACTAAATCTACAGACAAAGGAAAATGTTTCCATTGTGGTGAAGATGGGCACTGGAAACGGAATTGCCCAAAGTATCTTGCAGAGAAAAAGGCTGAGAAGGAAAGACAAGGTAAATATGATTTATTTGTTGTCGAAACATGTTTAGTAGAACATGATTGTCATACCTGGATACTTGATTCAGGAGCTACTAACCATGTTTGTTCTTCTTTTCAGGAAACTAGTTCTTGGCAGCCACTTTCTCGAGGTGAGATAACTCTCAGAGTTGGAACTGGAGAGGTTGTCTCAGCTAAAGCAGTGGGAGATGTAAAGTTGTTGTATAGAGATAGTTTCATTTTACTAGAAAATGTACTCCTGGTTCCTACCTTCAAGAGGAATCTTGTATCTATATCTTGTTTGTTAGAACAGTTGTATAAAGTATCTTTTGTTCATAATGAAGCGTTCATTAGCAAAAGAGGTGTACGTATTTGTTCTGCGAAACTTGAAAACAACTTGTATGTGTTAAGACCAACCGAAGCCAAAGCTATTTTGAACACTGAAATGTTTAAAACAGCTGAGACTCAAACTAAAAGGCAGAAACTTTCTCCAAGTACTTATCTTTGGCACTTAAGACTAGGTCACATTAATCTCAATAGGATTGGGAGATTGGTTAAGAGTGGTCTGCTAAATCGTTTAGAGGACAACTCTTTACCGCCATGTGAGTCTTGTCTTGAGGGCAAAATGACCAAACGATCTTTTTCTGAAAAAGGTCATAGGTCCAAAGAACCTCTAGAAATCGTGCATTCGGATCTCTGCGGTCCTTTGAATGTCAAAGCACGAGGAGGGTATGAATATTTCATCAGTTTCATTGATGATTATTCTAGGTACGGTTATCTTTATCTAATGCATCATAAGTCCGAAGCTCTTGAAAAGTTCAAAGAGTATAAGGCAGAGGTTGAGAACACATTAGGTAAATCGATAAAAACACTCTGATCAGATCGAGGTGGAGAGTATATGGATTTAAGATTCCAGGACTATATGATAGAACATGGAATAGTATCTCAACTCTCAGCGCCAGGAACACCACAGCAGAATGGTGTGTCCGAGAGGAGAAATAGAACCCTGTTAGACATGGTTCGATCTATGATGAGTTATGCTCATTTGCCTAGTTCGTTTTGGGGATATGTAGTAGAGACTGCAGTATATATTTTGAACATGGTTCCCTCTAAGAGTGTTTCTGAAACACCTTATGAGTTATGGAGAGGGCGTAAATGTAGTTTACGTCACTTCAGGATTTGGGGGTGTCCGGCACATGTGCTAGTACCCAATCCAAAGAAGTTGGAACATCGTTCAAAATTGTGCCTATTTGTAGGTTACCCCAAGGAAACGAAAGGTGGTCTATTTTACGATCCTCATGAGAACAAGGTACTAGTATCGACTAATGCCACGTTCTTAGAGGAAGACCACATGAGAGATCATCAACCGTCGAGCAAAATTGTTTTGTCCGAATTTTCCAAGAAAGCTACAGACGTATCAACAAAGGTTGTTGATCAGGTTGGTCCTTCTCAAGAGTTGAGAAAGCCTCGACGCAGTGGGAGGGATGTAAGACAGCCCGACCGTTACATCGGCTTGTCTGAAACTCAAGTCGTCATACCTGATGATGGCGTTGAGGATCCATTGACCTTTAAACAGGCAATGAATGACATAGACAAGGACCAGTGGCTTAAAGCCATGGATCTCGAAATGGAGTCTATGTACTTCAATTCGGTCTGGGATCTTGTAGACCAACCAGATAGTGAAAGACCTATCGGTTGCAAGTGGATCTACAAGAGAAAACGAGACCAAGCCGGTAAGGTGCAAACCTTTAAGGCTCGACTTGTGGCAAAAGGTTATTCCCAAAGAGAAGGGGTGGACTATGAAGAAACTTTTTCTCCTGTTGCCATGTTAAAGTCGATTAGAATACTCTTATCCATTGCTACATTTTATGATTATGAAATCTGGCAAATGGATGTCAAGACTGCCTTTCTGAATGGTAATCTTGAGGAGAGTATCTATATGGCTCAACCATAGGGATTCATACTTCAGGGTCAAGAGCAAAAGGTTTGCAAGCTTAATCGATCCATTTATGGGTTGAAACAAGCATCTAGATCCTGAAATATAAGGTTTGATACGGCGATCAAATCTTATGGCTTTGAACAAAATATTGACGAACCTTGTGTTTACAAGAAACTAGTCAATACTGTTGTAGCTTTCTTAGTCTTGTACGTAGACGATATACTACTCATTGGGAATGATGTAGGGTTCCTAACTGACGTTAAGAATTGGCTAGCGACCCAATTCCAAATGAAAGATTTGGGAGAGGCTCAGTTTGTTCTAGGGATTCAGATCATAAGGAATCGTAAGAACAAAGTGCTAGCGTTGTCTCAAGTATCTTATATTGACAAGGTGTTGTCAAGATATTCGATGCAGAATTCCAAGAAAGGTTCGCTGCCTTTTAGGCATGGAATTCACTTGTCTAAGGAACAATCTCCTAAGACACCTCAAGAGGTTGAGGATATGAGACGAATTCCCTATGCATCTGCAGTTGGTAGTCTCATGTACGCTATGTTGTGTACAAGACCCGACATCTGCTATGCAGTAGGAATTGTCAGTAGGTTCCAGTCCAATCCAGGATATGATCACTGGACAACCATTAAACACGTCCTCAAGTATCTTAGGAGAACGAGAGACTATGTGCTTGTGTATGGCGCGAAAGATTTGATTCTTGCAGGATACACTGACTCTGATTTTCAGACTGATATAGATTCTAGGAAATCTACATCAGGATCAGTGTTCACTCTTAACGGAGGAGCAATAGTATGGAGGAGTATAAAGCAAGGTTGTATTGCTGACTCCACCATGGAAGCTGAGTATGTCGCAGCTTGCGAAGCAGCGAAGGAAGTTGTATGGCTTAGGAAGTTCTTGACAGATTTGGAAATTGTTCCAAATATGAACTTGTCAATCACCCTTTATTGTGATAACAGCGGTGCAGTGGCAAATTCTAAAGAACCTAGAAGCCATAAGCGTGGAAAGCATATTGAGCGGAAATATCATCTTATCAGGGAGATAGTGCAACGAGGAGATGTGATCGTCACACAAGTAGCCTCGGAGCACAACATTGTTGATCCGTTTACTAAGTCTCTCACGGCTAAAGTGTTTGAGAGACACCTAAAAAGTATAGGGCTGCGAGCTGCTCAGTAGGACAGTGGGAGAAACTTTAGATATTTGATATTCTAGTTCTCTCGACCAGCATGTACTTCACTGACGTTTTAGTCCAAGTGGGAGTTTGTTGGGTTTTATGTCCTAAAACTCGTAGTTTGTAAACTGTTTGAATGTATATATTCTATTTCAATAAAGTTGTTATTGAATTTTTAGTGAATTGTGTTTGTATTAACCTATATCAATAACTAACACCATGGCGATAGTGTAAGTACTTGAACTTCATGTGTGACATGAATGTGGATCAAGTTCAAGTAGACAGCCAAAATGGTCTATAGTATAGGGATAAGGCTGGGTACCTTATCCTGGGGACACTATTGGACGTGGCTCACTTTGTATAGTACAAAACGATGTGATTCGAATCGTTTCATGTAGAGACATGTGAGTGAGGGCGTCCTGTGCAATGAGTTTGCACAAGACCGAACCAAGAAATAAAGTCGCTCTTTCTTTATAACACCGTTTACTGTAAAGACCGTTTTTATTTCATGTGATGACTTAGGTAACTCGATCTCAATCCTGAGCTCAATATGAACTCCTGTTTATTCGACCTTATCCTTTGACTTGTACGGGTGAGAGTGGTCAGATCGCCGACTCAATAAGCCTACCATCTTAGGGATAAGATCGAATAAGTGGCTGGGGACGTAGTTGTGCGAGATGGAATTCACTCCTACCCGCTTTAAGGGTTAGTAGAGGGGTTGTTCCCTTAAGTGCTGACTCCAGGTCTTGAACAATGGGCCCATCCTCTCCTGATCAGGGAGGAATCTGATTTGATGGTTGAACCACAAATCAATTGTTCATTAGAGGTGTCAGTGGTACTTAAGGAACAAGATATAATACAAGGGTTAAACGGTATAAATGACCCATTGTGATTACGAACGACCTGTGAAGGATCGACTTACTGATGATAGTTATATCAAGAGGACACAATATATCTACAGTGAGGAGAGTGCAGCCCTTGGACTTTAGTGGAGTCTCCGGGGGTTAACGAATGTTGGTTAGTTCGGTTGAAAGAGTTTTGACCGGATAATCTCGTATCGTTGGAGCTCATGATCTGTAGGTCCTTACGGTTCTCCTGGCTAGCTCGGATAAAGCCGTGAAACAATATAAAAGAAAAGAAAAGAATTTGAATTGTTCAAATTCGGGTTTGTGGAAGAATTTGGACATATTTAAATATGATTTAAATATGAGATTGGTCTACAATATGAATTGGATTCATATGCAAAAAGTCGGTTTTCGAAAAACCGGGTTTAATTATATTATTTAATTAATATTTGATATTGAATTAAATAATATTAATTAATATATATATCTTTTTTATTAATTAAAAAGTTTAATTAATAAAATAATAATTATTATTTTTAATAATAATAATAATATATAAATATATATATATATATATATATATATATATATATATATATACATGTGTCTTACATGCAAATGTAAGACACATGTAAGATATATATACAAGGTATATATGGTTCATCAGATCAATTAAAAAAAAAAAAAAAAAAAAAAAAAGAAAAAAAAAGCTGAGTGTCTTTTGGGGTTCTTAATTTGTTTTGAAATTTGATTTGATTTCAACTTCTGTCTTCTTCCTTTGCTCTCTGTTTTAAAGAAAAATAAGTTTTTCTTCAGTGAGCTTCTTCCTTCTTTTCTCTTGTAAAAGGAGTCCCACTACTCCGTTTCTCGGGCCGAGGATAGCGGGACTACCGTGGGTGGTCCACAAAGGTTTCGTGAGAAGGCTCGTTGAGCTCGTGAGGAGCTTCTGGCGGTGAAATTTGAAGAAATTCGAACGACAAGGGTATGTGTTCTAATTTCTCTTTTTCATTGTTTTTGTATGTTTCCGTTTGTTTAAATTGATGAAATTAGAGTGTCTACGATCCAAATCGCTTCCGCTGCGTGCCATGCGCTCCATCAATATCAATGATAGCCATTAATTATTTATTGTTTTTCTTTATAACATGCATCAAAACATATCAAAAATAATTATCCAAAGTTTACCTAATCTAATGCAAATAAGTTTCGATGCAAAATTAAAAACATCAATAAAATTGTATATATCCTTCAAATGTTGCAAAACATTGATCTTCAATGTCATCTCTCACCGAGTCATTCGCCTTAAATTATGTTGACTCACATCTAACTCAATTATACTGCTTTGTAAATTGTCCAAAAAACTCTATATATCTTCAACAATGATTTATTCATAGCTAATGTCATTGAAAAAGTCATATTCAATCTAGTGTAATTGTGAATAATACAACATGTTTAAGAATAGAAAATTGAGTCTCCAACACGCCAAAACAACGTTCAATAACATTTCGCAGTGAAAAAATGTCGATAGTTAAACACGTATTCCCTACCTCGAGGATGATGTCTTCCTTGCTCTAAAATCTCAAAGCCATTGTCAATTCCTTATTATTTGTTATGGACCGTATTTTAAATTTTCGTTGACGTGTAGACATTTCATTGACATTTACACGTGTCAATGAGCTAAATACTCATTTGCTAAATTTATGTGATAGATAAATTTATGAGAGGTGAATCGACATTTCAATTATATTATAGATAAATTTATGTTATATAACTAAAATATCACTACTTGTGAACCTAATATTTAATATTGAGAAATTTAAACTAATTTAAAAATCTTGAAATACTCATTTGCAAAGTTTAAAATGTCGATGTCGATGGAAATGCCAATGCCTCAATTTTAAGAAAAGTCGAGGTCTCAATTTTATGAAAATGATGATGAACATATCGATAAAATGTCGATGTCAATAGATATTTATGAAAAAAAAAAACATAAAACTTCAAGGGTGAGGAGCATATTTAGTTTTTCATTTTGCCAATGAACCAACAACTATTTATTTGTTTTATAGGAACAGTTTAATATAAATAGAAACGGAACCGGGAGAAACACCTTTTTGAAGTTTCTCAAATTTTGCTTATTTTTTTAGAAACGTTTCTCAAAATTTAGAAAGAAGAAACGGGAACAGTTATCAAACAAGTATGTTTCTTAAAAAATGAGAAACATGAACAAGAAACAAGAACGTTATCAAAGAGGCCCTAAAATCTCAACTGTCATAGTATTTACTTGATAATATTTAAAACATTAAATTCATTTTTGAAAATTTTTGGAAAATCTAATTTTAAAACAAATCAAAACTATTTTTGAAAAATCTAATTTTTAAAATTAATTTAAATTCATTTGAGATACTAATTTTAAAAATCAATAAAAAAATAAAGATTTAATTTACGGAATGTAAAATAAAAAGTTATATATTTTTAGAATTTTTAGATGAAATTAAGATTAAAATAAATAATATAAAATAAATAATGAAAAGCAAAATAACTAAATCAGATTTTAAATTGATGAATGACAAATAAATAAATTGAAAACATAAAAATTACCTCATCTTCTTCATCTTTGCAGCTTCCGTCTGTGCATTTCGTCTCTGCAAGCATCGTCGTCGTCTGTTGTCTGCGTTCTATCGTCGTCGTGGTGGAAGCTCCGTTCGCGTGCTCTGGAGTTCTGTCGTCTGCTCCGTCAGCGTCTGTACGTTGTTCGTCGTCGGAGCTTTCGAAGACCGTAACTTGTCGGAACTTGGGGTTGAAAGATGATGGAGGTGATGAGGGAGAGAAATGATAAATAGTGAGGAGAGAGAAAATGTAGGAGTTTTTTTTATCTTTTGAGAATTCCCAACATTTTGTCTTGTTCTCTTAAAATCCTCCTCCAAATTCCTCCCTCCTCAAACCGGCTGAAGGGACTAGGGGGCCACGCCCCCCAAGTTTTTGATTTTCTTATACACGTAGCCAAAAATAATGTCTTAAATATATACTATTGTTATTAAATACATTTTGGCCCCCCAAATTAACAAACTCTCATTCTGCTGCAGTGTTCATTGTGCAAAATATATATTTTGTTGTGCCTGAGTTCGAAACCCAACCATAACAATAATTTATTTGCTTTACATTTCCTTCCATATATGTATATTTTTATAAAAATAATTGTTCTCTTTTAATATTTTGTTTATACATATTTAAAAAAAATATAAATTTCATTCTTAAAAATAATTAAACTATTTTTTTAATTGAAATGTCATTGTATCTATACTTTGAGAGTTATATTATTTTAGTCATTATAATTTCAAATATCTAAATTTAACTCTTCATACTTTACACATATCTTTAAATGAAAGAGGATTGAACCCATGACCTTTTGGTCACCGGCACAACCCTATGCCAATTGAGCTATGCTCGGTTTGGCTCTTTAAATTAACTCTTAGTATTAGTTTATTTATTAACATTTTCAAAAGTAATTTAGACTATATTAACATCCCTTTTATAAATTTTGGAAACAAATTCATGTTATATTGTGTTTTTTCTTGAATAATTTTTAAAAAAATGTCTAATAAATCTTTGAACTTTCAATTTTGTGTTTAGACCCACGAACTTCAAAAGGAGTTCAATATATTTTTTAACTTTCAATTTTGTATTTAATTGGTCCTCAAATTTTCAAGTTTAAGTCTGGTATATCCTTGTCTTTTTTTGACATTTTTAAAAATCTAGTAATTCATTAGAAACAAAATTGAAAGTATAGGAATCGATTCAACACGTTTAAAGTTTAGGGACGCATTAAACACTTTTTAGAGTTTAGGGACTCATTAAAGATTTTTTTTTTAATATAGAGATGAGCAAAAGTATATGATGGTTATTAAGTTTATTTAAATTTAATCCGTAAGTTTTTGATACACTTACATATGCTTATCACTGATAACTTTTTTTTAATGTCAACATAACTTGAGAGTGTGAATTCGAACCTCTGAATTTTTTGTGATTTTTTTTTAATATTTATATACTATAATTTTTTGGTCCCCCAAACATCAATGTCTGGATCCGCCTATGTCCTCGAAGCCTCTCTATTTTCAGTAATGTTATTGCTAAAAAAATCACATTAACTTCAGTAATGAAAAACTGATGACAAAAATATATCTTTTCCTACTTATTTTAATGTTTTTTTAATGTGAGGTATACAAAATTGAATTTCTCACTTCTAGAGAAGTACATGTTAAATACCGCCTAACTATCCTTATGATTTTTCACGCCATCATTCTTTGTGTCATGTTTTTAGATTCACAAGTTCCTAATTTTTGGATTACTTACTAACCTATCCATTTCGACTTACATCGCTTTCGAATCAAAATAAATCTCAAGACTTTAGACTTAACATGACATTTCAAATAATACGTGATTTTAGTTAATTTAAAAATGCAATCTCTATTGTTTTAATTATTATGTACATTCTATTCTTCAAACAAATAATCATAAACTAAAAAACAGTACAAAAAAATATCAGACAATTGGAGAATAATTCTTTTTTTTTTTTTTTGGTTAAACTATCATTTAGATTAGTGTACATTCAAACTCATTTCATTTTGATCTTTGATACTTTTCAAATGTCTAGATTAAATTTTAAAATTAACCCATCTCTTCGAAGTTAATTTCAATAACAATTTCCATTTTAAAAAAACAATTTGAATATATTTTGTAAATATAATTTTTTAGAAGGAAGATAAGAACTAAAACTTTTTAACAAAAGTTAACCATAAATTAATGGTAGGAACTAATTTTAAAATTGACTTAAAATACAGAGAATAAATTTATATACATTTTAAAATATAAATACAAAAATAGAACAAATTTCAAGAACCAAAAACGTATTTTGACTTTTAATTTTTGTTTGATAAAAACCCAACCTAGTACCCTTGGATTTTTTTCTTCTAAATGCTTTTAGATGAAACACCTCTTGGTGTTTATTTTCCAAAATGCTCGAAAAAAAGTGTTTCACCTGAAAGCGCTACTCTCAGAAACCATCTCGAACTTACTTTCCATCAAGACAAGGAATGAAAAATTCGAATAAAAAATCAATCGATCATCCATCCAAACTAAAACTAAAAGATAATAATACTGAGTAGCACTGTTTAATGAAGCACAAAAAATCAGCCTAACTATTTTCAGAGAACAAAATATGCAGCAAATTGAACAACAAAGAAGAACTCAAAGCAGCTTAGAAAGCAATCCATTACAACAAAGAACTCAAAGCAGCTTAGAAAGCAATCCATTCCACGTAGAAGTGGGAGAGAAATAGTGAATCTTCGAGCTCTCGAAGAGGCAAAGGAAGATCATCACGTATATGAAATAGTACCTAATGTTTGCTTGATTTTTCATTTTGGTCACTATTGTTTAAAAAGTGTCAGTTCAGTCTCTTGTGTTTTAATAATTTTCAATTATATTCTCCTCTAAATTTCTAACTTGACAAAAATTGACTTTTCCTCACATTTTCTAAATTTCTACTAACTCACAAAGTATCGTGGCATGTAAGTATATTATCAACCAATTTTAACATTCACCACCAAAAAGGATCTAATTGGAATATGTAAAAATAATTTAGACTAAATTGACCTGTTAAAACAATAGGCCTTATTTAGCTTCTTATTTATTGTTTATATCCCAAAAGTGCTTGTAAAAATGAAAAAAAAGACACCTAAAAACACTACTCTCACTAATCATCTCAAACTCACTCATGATCAAGACAGACAAAAAAAGTCCATTAATGCATCAACAGGTTACCAATCCAAACTCAGATAATATTGAGCAATGATTGATGAAGCCCAACAACAAATGAGGCAAATATTCTCCAGGAGGGCCAAAATGCAGCAAATTGAACAACAACAAAGAAGAATTCAAAGCAGCTTAATACCTGCTTCCCTCACAGAATCCACAACAGCTTTCACCTTACCATGATATTTCTGTTCTCTTTTCAAGTGTACACAAACAGCTGGGATTCCCTTGAGCAAAAGCCTCTCTCCCAACAATTTCCCAATCTTTGCAGCAGCAGCCACATCCCTTGTCGACTCCATGCTCGACCGCAGTGTCTTCTCCTGCGAGCTTGCAGCCGAAGCAACAGTGGCTGTTTCGGAGTGGATCACCTGGGCGCTCACAAACTTGTTTGTGAAGTGCATCCTCAAGACATATGGCTTTAGATACTGGGTTAATCTTGGTGGCCTAATTGGAGGAGGAATCACCATTTCCCTTGGCTAGTCCAATTCAATTATACTCTAAACAACACAAACAATGATGAATCTCAGGATCTTCAATCTTCTAAAGCTTAAGCTAAGCTACCACTTAGTGAGTTCAGTAATAGTAATACATTTGTTTAACTACTATTGTATATGTTTTCCCTATTTTCTTTGATCATCCTTTAATATTCCTTACAAAGCTTTCATAATAATGGTAATAGGTAATGGTTTTAATACACTATTTTCTTTTAACAATTGAGAGGCCTTTCATTAAGAAAAATGAAAAAGTACAAGGACATACAAAAATAAAGCCCACAAAAAAGGAGTCAAAGTACAAAAGAAGGGCTCCCTCCAGTCAAGAGAAATAAGACCTAATGGATAATTACATAATAACTTTGTAACCGAAGCCCAAAGAGAAACATGGTATCTAACAAGGGGTCAAACATCACTCCGAGATCTCTCCAATCCTCTAAAGATTCTATTATTCTTCTCACCCCAAAGATCCCACAAAATAGTGAACACTCCAGCTTACCAAGGTTTTGATATACTATTATTACCAACAGATATAAACGATAATTGTTCTTCAAAAATTTAAAATGGCACCCATTCATAAGGGAATACATTAGTTCCGTTCTGCCTATTCTTTTGGCTAAACCAATAACCAATAGTGAAAATGGACAACCAAACCAATGAACTTGATTGGGAAAACCCAGTTTTCAACTACACTCGTTGATTTGGTTTTATGGGTTCAGTTTCAACCAATTTCGGCTTATACTTTGCCCAATTTCTTATCTTCAGAAATTCAATTTGCAAAATGCAAAGATTGAAGCCAAATTGAGGAAAATTTGTTCATTATGGTCACTGCAAAGTGGTTGCCTACAGGTTCAAAATATGTTTGTCCTTACCCTAATAAACACAAATCCAAGTCCAAGATAGCATTTTCGAATTTTTTCCCATACATTCAACAATATAAGCCCCTCAAATAATTCCCCCAAAAGAGAAACTGGGACTAGCAATCATGGCCACAATGCTCCTTTACAATCCTATACTTTCAACAGCTCTAGCACCAGATTGAACCCAATTAAAAAGTTTCAAAATAAAAATTAACAACAAATTTCATCAGTAAGGCCTTAGATAAGATTAGATGCGTCTAGAAATGGCAGTAGTCTAATCCTCTGTTAGAAGGATTTCAAATCAGCACAGATTTGAAATCATTTCATGAACCTAATTCCAAATTTACACAATTTTGAAGTTGGCTGAGTGGAAGAAACAAAAAAGAAAAGAAAAGAAAAGAAAAGAGATTAGATCCGGGCAGACCTCGGTGAAAGACGGGGGTTGGCGGCGGGAGGTTGCAAAAGAGAAGAAAGAAAACTAGCGGTGGAGCGTTCCGGCGAGCGGCTGCGGCAGAGAAATTGAAGAAGAAATAAAGAGGAAGGGTAGGACGTAGGTTTTAAGTTTTCATTTTTCTAATTTCCTTTTGCTCTACATCTTTTATGAACTATGAACTAAAGACTCCTTTCATAATTATTTATCATTTTATTTTTAATTTTTAAAAATTAAGTTTATAAACCTTCCCTCCACCTATAATATTTATTTTATTATTTACATCACTTTCAAAATTTGATTAAAAACTCAAATGCTAAAAAAAAAAAAAATTGAAAATTATAATAATTAGAAAGATGTAAGAAAAATGAAAATTATAATAATTAGAAAGATGATAATGAGAAAGATGTAAGAAAACAAACACGAAGAAAACACAAAAACGAAACAAATATCATACCCGACCTTAATTTTAGATTAAAATACGCTTTTGGTCCTTAAGAGTTGAGCTAGTTGGTATAAGATTGTACCATTAGGTTATGAATTTAATACTCGCATTAATTAATTAAATAGATTGATTAGGGTAGCACTGTTGACCGAGAAATTTTGGCCAATCAACGGTCGCCACGTGTCTTCATCACGGCCGGTGGATCAGATAAACTTGACCGAGCAAATTCGGTCACACCGTAATTGGTCTCGAAATCGGGTCGGTCTAGAGAAGATATTCAAAAGACAATTTGGCCCAAAGTTCAAGCCCATTGGGCTCAAAATTCAAAAGCTCATTTGAACCAAGCCCATTGGGTCCAAGCCCATTGAATCCAAGCCCAAGCCCATTGGATCCAGGCCCAAGCCCATCAGGCCCATGAGAACTCTATAAATAGAGAGCTCATTTTTATTTGCAAGGTTCAAAAAATTTCTACTCCTAAGAGCTCAGAGAGAATTCCCAAGCAACGAAGACTCTCTGAATCCTTGGAAGACTGAACGATCATCCAACATCGAGAACAAGCTGCGAAGCCCTCGAAACAAATCCAACGTCGAGAACAAGCTGCGAAGCCCTCGAGATACATTTACATTTAAGAGAGAGAATCAGAGGATCAAACATTAGAGATTGTAATCCACTACGCACTGATACATACAAATACATCAATACAATTCAAGTTTCATTTACACGTGTCGAATTTCCATCCTTCGTCGAAATCTCGTGTGAACAGATTGGCACGCCCAGTGGGACAACTCTACCTTTCATCTCTCTCTCTAAACAAAAAATTAACAATGACATCAAAGAAAACAACATCCAAGGCTGTCAGTTCCAACAACCCTTACAGGGGACCTGCCACCCGCAGCCGCTTCATCAAAGAAGTCTCGCAGACGAACGAGCACACTTCTGCCATTGTGAGCAAAATATACAAACGACTGACGGAGTCCGCGCAGGTTGAGATAGTCATCAAGGACAATCCCTTGTTCGATGAAGCTGCTCCCTCATCTGATCAGTCGGAGAAGGTTTCTGACTCCAACGTATCTGTAATGATGGCAGATGCGCGCACTAACGACGAAGCGATGGCTGAAATGGAAAAGAAAATTAACTTTCTGATGAAAGCAGTCGAGGACAAAGACTTCGAGATTGCCCAACTGAGGAACCAGATGCAAAGTCGTGAGGCCGCGGAGTCAAGTCTAACTCCTGCGGCCAGAAAGAGTGACAAAGAAAAAATGGTCATTGTTACGTCTCCAAAAGTGACTAATTTAGGGACTTAGTTGCTATAGAATTAGGTGAACTCTTAAGCGTTTTTGGTAGAATTTAGCCTAAACATGTGCTTTTATATGAGAATTTGTAGAATGAAGCTAAATTAGGACTTATGTGTGAAAGGAAGGAAAAAGAACCAAAAACAAAGCTAAAGAGTTGAAATTTCCAGATTGCTGAAACATTGCGAAAACATTGCTGTCTCAGCAATGTTTTAAGTGAAATTTGTTAAGCTGTCTAACCGTTTTCTATTTTGTTACGATCTTTCAGCTGCCCATTCTTTCTCCTGCTGCCACGTGGAAGGTTGTTGTTCAGAATGGATGGTTCTCCTTGGCCGAATCGTACCTGCAAAACACTATAAAAGGAGGTCAAGGGGGAAGGACAAAGACACACTCGAAGGCGTAGAACTCCCATCTCAACGCAGTCTTTTCTGCTCTTTTCTCTCTTCCGCTTGTTGGCGTGAAGGACTCAGCTGTTGGAGTCGATAATCTGAGAGGAAGAAGAGAAGATTTGTCTTCTCTTCTGATTGGATTCATCCAAACAAAGCTCCCCTTCTCCCTTCAACCGAGGCGCTTGCGACGAGGGGCTTTACGCACGCATCTACTTGCTTTTACTGCTTTCTGCTTTCCTTTTCATTGCTGGCTGTTGTTATTTCCCTTCTGTTTGCTACATTAGTTCATTTCGTCTCTTTCTGTTTAGTTCTTATCAGTTTAGAGTTGTTGATTGTTAAGTTTTGAACCTTGTTTAATCGAAGAAGTTTTTTACTAGTTCACGAGTTCTTCTTTGCTTTTATCGTTTCTGTTCTATCTCATTTCCCCTTCATTACTGCTAAACATGTCTACACCATCTATTCTTTCTCTTCTACCATCGACCATGAGTAACTAAACCACATAAGGGTATGCTAATGACAAGACTATAGGTAGGAATATGTGAATTCAGCATGTAGGATAGCTTCAAGTGCATTGAATGTATGTGTGCTTCATCCCACGGATAATTTCGATTGGCCATCCATTTTGTCTAAAGAACTCCTAACCTCTGGAAGGAGTAAGAGTTCAGAGTCGTCCATTCATGCTAGCCTTTCATGGTAGCCAGAAAACGACCTAGGAATAGGCATTTTCCTAGTACAAATCAGTAACTTGCTTATATAGATAGATGCTTAAGCCTTACTTGGACATGAGTAAACTAAAGGATCTAATGCATGAAATCGAGAGATACACGAGAATGAGTTAATTTGATGCATGATAAGTTGATCTACTGCTGAAGAATCGTATGAAAAAGCCTATAGAGGAGTCGTTAGTAGCCCTTGTTTCCACACTTTACCCTTAAAACGCTGTTAGTACAATTGCTAGAAAATTGTTGTTTGCGCAATTTTCTTAGTTTCAATTTTGCCTTAGCCATTTTTCTTAGCTTTTTGCTTTGCGATTTTATTGCTAGATAATTGCTTTCTCCGCAATTCTTTTTCTCCTACATTTAGGTTAACCTCTTTACTTGTCTTTGTTTATGCTTGCATATCTTGCACGTTCTTTATTAGTTAGGCACTTTAATCCCAATTCTACCCCATTCAACCATCATTTCTAGTTTAACATCTCACTTCGCTAGTAACTAAGAATAAATTTCTGTGGGAAATCGAATGAAAAAATACTTATTACTTGCTACAAGACCATGTATGCTTGCATGTTCTGAGTGCTCTCACATTGCATTTTAATTTACACATTGAGCACGCAACAAGTTTTTGGCGCCGCTGCCGGGGATTTTGTTTAGTGAAAACGAAGTTTGTTAAGTTAGAAACACAAAGCGTAATATCTATTGGAACTAATCTATTCTCATTTCTTTTATAGGTACCATTGGGTTAGTTTATGAATGAGCATTCAAGTAGCGATCTAGAGTTCAATTCTGAGCCTGAAAGATTACTTAGGGCCAGAAACAAAGCTAAGAAACGTCTCTTCAAACAACCCCCTATAACTCGAAACATTGCTGACTCTGCGGAGTCATCGCAATTCCATCAAGTAGAAATGGATAGACCAGTCCCAAATCCAGCACCTACCATTCGCAACCCCATCGAAATAGCGAATGACAAGGATAGTGCCATCCTCTCATACTTAGTTCCTATGCCTGGGGAGCTAAACCCAAGCATTATACGCCCTGAAATTACTGCCAACTCATTCGAGTTGAAGCCAGTAATGTTCCAAATGTTGTCCACTGTGGGACAATTCTTTGGAGTGGAAAACGAGGACCCCCACATTCATCTAAGAAATTTCCTAGGAGTTAGTGATACCTTCCTTATCCCTGGAGTTTCCTAAGAAGCTTTGAGGCTTTACCTCTTCCCTTACTCATTGAGAGATAAAGCTAAAACATGGTTAAATTCCTTACCCTCCGGATCAGTTGTCAATTGGACAGATCTGGCTGAGAAATTCCTAGTCAAATATTTCCCACCTGATAGGAATTCCAACTTTCGTGATGATATCATCAAGTTCAAACAAGCCGAAAACGAATCCCTTCACGAAGCTTGGACAAGGTTCAAGGACCTTTTGCTTAAATGTCCACACCATGGCATTCCATGGTGTATTCAAATAGAAGTGTTCTTTAAAGGATGCAACCCCAGCACAAGGCAAGTGCTAAATTCTTCAGCTGGTGGTTCTATGCTTTCGAAGAGCTACAATGAAGCCTATGAGATCTTGGAGAAAATCTCAACTTCCCATTGTAGATGGTCAGATGATCCTGTAGAGCCTAGGAGAGCTCAAGACAAGGATGCACTTAGTGCAATGAGTAGCCAAATCAATGCCCTGACCAATCTAGTTAAACAAATGGCTCAAACCAATCTCCAACCTAGTGTCAACACCGCAGCAGCCATTTCAATGGGCGCACCAATTAGTCAAGGTGAGACACTAATCTGTGGATTCTGTGGGGAAGGGCACCTGTATGATTACTGCCCTGGGAATCCGGCCTCAGTCTGCTATGTTGGGAGTCAACAGCAGCCTAGGAATAACCCCTATTCTAACACCTATAATCCTGGCTGGAGGAACCACCCAAATCTTTCTTGGGGTGGGCAACAAAATGCTAACCAAGCTCCAAACCAACCAAGACCGAGTGGAACACCTGGTTTCACTCAACCAAATAACCAATCCATGTACCAAAAGCCATATAACTAACCCATAGGGTCATCAGTAGAAAATTTACTTAAGGAGTACATTGCAAAAAATGATGCTACCCTACAAAGTCAGCAAGCCACCCTTAGGAGCCTAGAAAACCAAATAAGGCAGTTAGCAAATGAACTAAAGAACCAGCCCCAAGGTAGATTGCCTGCTGACACTGAAGTGTCAAGAAGGGATGGAAAAGAGCAAGTTCAAGCAATTGAACTTCGTAGTGGAAGACCATTGGTGAGCAATGTTAAGTCTCTGAAAGTGACTTATTTAGGACCCATTTAGCTTAAGAAGATGTACACATTTAGGTGTTTTTGTGAGCATTTAGCCTAAACCTATGCTTTAATATGAGAATTAGAAGAAGGTAGCTAATATAGGACTTATGCACAATAGGTAGAAAAAGGGGTGAAAACCGAAGAAAAGAATGAAAAAATAACCATTGCGACTGCATTGCGGAATAATTGCGGTGGCCGCAATTATTCAAGTTAAAACCGTAAGTTGGCTGACATTTTTCTGTTTAGATCCGACTTTTCAGGGATTCGTTCTTTCTCCTCCATCCATTCTGATATATGACGTTGAAGACTGATGGTTCTCCTTGGCCCAAACGCACCTGCAAACGACTATAAAAAGGGGTCAAAGTCGGAGGATCAGCATCAATTCGAAGCGCAGAAGTCTTCGTGCAGTCCACCATTTCCATCTGTTTTTCCTTTGCCGTCTGTTGGAGTTAGAGTTGCAGCTATTTGGAATCGATAATCTGATAGGAAGGAGAGAAGATTCTTCTTCTCTCTCGATTGGATTCATCCAAGCACGGCTGACTTCTCATCATCAACATTCGAGGCGACTGCCACGGAATTTCTAGCAAACCTTTACTGTTTTTATGCTTTGTTCTTCCTATTTCCATTTCTGATCATTGTTGTTCTTAGTTTAGCATTTCAATTATTGCATTTCGTTGTTGTCTGTCTTGAATTCATTTCTTTTAGAGTTTCCCTTGTCATTCAAACATTTAAAGTAATCGAAGTATCTTTCTGCAATTTACAGTTTCCAGCTTGTTCTGCTACGACTTTGGTTTGCTGTTTTAAGCATATTTATCTTATAAGCATGTCTGTTTTATCTACCTTTTCTTTTCTCCACACATCCATGAGTAACTAAAATCACTTAGGGGCATGCTAATGACAGAACTATAGGCTAAAAAACGTGAGTCAAGTAGGCAGATTAACACTCGAACATTGGTTGTATGTAAGCTTCATCCCACGGGCAATTTCGATTGGCCATCCATTTTGTCCAAAGAACTCCTAACCTCTGGAAGGAGTAAGAGTTCAGAGTCATATAATCATGCTAGCCTTTCATGGTAATCAGGAAACGGCCTAGGAATAGGCGTTTCCCTAGTACAAACTAAAAACTCCTGTTTTAACAAGATGCTTAAGACCTTACTTTGAAGTCGAGTAAACTTGAGTCTCTCATGCATGGAATCGGACGATACTTGAGATAGAGTGAGTTTGATGTATAGAGAGTTGATCCAAAGCTTGATAATCGTAATAAACTGCCTATAGGATAGTCATTAGTAGCCCTTAATTCGCCCATTTACATACTTTTGCTGTTGAATTAATTGCGGAAACATTGCGGTCCACGCAATTCTGCAAATTTACATTCTGTTTAGCTGTTTTCCTTCTCGTTTATTAATTCCATCTTTTATCCTTTTCATCTAATTCCAACTTGCATCTGTTTATGTTATATCCCTTTATACATTCAGCAAAAAGTAGTTAACTAAAAACCAATTTTACCCCCTCAAATTCATCCCATCTTTCTTAACATTCACACTTCGCGAATAGCTTAAATAAGTCTCTGTGGAAAAAACGAATTAAATATACTCATTACTTGCTGTGAGACCATGTATGCTTGCATGTTCTAAGTGCTCTCTCTTCTATTTTGCACACTTATCTTTACACATTGAGCACGCAACAAGTTTTTGGCGCCGCTGCCGGGGACTTATTTTAAGTAAAACGAAGTTTTGTTAAGTTTGAATCATCCATTTACTTTTGTTTGCATTTGATCTATATTTCATTTCTTCCTTAGGTAAAACTTAGGTTAGTTTATGAATGAGCTTCCATCTAGTGATCTAGAGTTCCACCCTGAGCCCGAAAGATTACTTAGAGCTAGGAATAAAGCCAAGAAACGTTTATTTAAACAACCTTCTTTACCTCAATTAGCTGCTGATACCGCAAGGTTATCATCACCACCTCTAGGAGAAATGGATGTTAGAGATCAAAATCTGGTGCCTGCCACTCGCAATCCCATAGACATAGCGAATGACAAGGATAGCGCCATTCTTTCATATCTTGTACCTATGCCTGGGGAGCTGAACCCCAGCATAATCCGTCCTGAGATCACTGCCAACTCATTCGAGTTAAAGCCAGTGATGTTCCAAATGTTGTCCACTGTGGGACAATTCTTTGGAATGGAAAATGAGGATCCCCACAACCATCTTAGGAACTTCTTAGGAGTTAGTGATACCTTCCTAATCCCTGGAGTTTCTCAAGAAGCGTTAAGGCTATACTTGTTCCCTTACTCTTTGAGGGACAAGGCCAAAACGTGGCTGAACTCATTACCTTCCGGATCTGTCCTTAATTGGACAGATCTAGCTGAAAAATTCCTAGTCAAATATTTCCCACCTGATAGGAATTCAACTTTCCGTGATGACATTATTAAATTCAAACAAGCTCCTAGTGAGTCTCTTCACGAAGCTTGGACACGCTTCAAAGACCTTCTAATCAAATGTCCGCACCATGGCATCCCATGGTGCATCCAAATAGAAGTTTTCTTTAAGGGTTGCAACCCCAGCACTAGGCAAGTCTTAAATTCATCTGCTGGAGGTTCCATGTTGTCCAAGAGTTACAACGAAGCTTATGAGATCTTGGAGAAGATCTCAACATCTCATTGTAGGTGGTCAGATGATCCTGTAGAGCCAACTAGAGCTCAAGACAAGGATGCTCTAAGCGCCATGAGCACCCAAATAAATGCCCTGACCAACTTAGTCAAGCAAATGGCTCAGGCCAATCTCCAATCCAGTGCCAATACCGCCACAGCCATGTCAATGGGCACCCAACCAAGTCAAGGTGAGGCACTAGTCTGTGGATTCTGTGGGGAAGGGCACCCATATGAATATTGCCCTGGGAATCCATCCTCGGTCTGCTATGTAGGAACCCAGCAGCAACCAAGGATTAACCCCTACTCACAAACATACAATCCTGGTTGGAGGAACCACCCAAACCTGTCATGGGGTGGCCAACCAAATTCTAACCAAAATAATAACCAACCAAGGCCGAGTGGAACATCTGGTTTCACTCCCCAACATAACCAACATAACCAATCAATGTACCAAAAACCTTATCAACCAGTAGGATCTTCTGTAGAAAACCTACTCAAGGAATACATAGCAAAAAATGAGGCTACTCTCCAAAGCCAGCAAGCTACCCTTAGAAGCTTAGAAACTCAAATAGGCCAGTTGGCCAACGAAATTAAAAGTAGGCCCCAAGGTAGACTCCCTGCTGACACGGAACTGCCAAGGAGAGAAGGAAAGGAACAAGTTCAAGCAATTGAACTCAGGAGTGGACGACCTCTGGTAAGCAATACCAAAGACATACCAAAGAGAGTAGAGAACACCGAGTCTAGTGCTCCACTGGAGTCTCTGCCCAACCAAGGTCCACTACCCACTAGCACATCAGGAGCCAGATTAGAACCAATTGTAGAGGAAATAGAAGAAATTCCAAGACCTCCACCAATCCTAAAGCGCCCTGATGTACCTGCTTATGTACCACCACCTCCTTATCCTAGAAGACTTAAAAAGAAGCAAGAACAGGAAGTACATTTCAATAAATTCTTAGAAATACTTAAGCAAGTACACGTTAATATTCCTTTTGTAGAGGTTTTACAATCGATGCCTTCTTATGTAAAGTTTTTGAAGGACATTATTACTAACAAAAAAATAATTGGTGAATTTGAAACAGTCAATCTCACCGAGGAGTGCAGTGCCATCCTCCAGAACAAACTACCTAAGAAGGAAAAGGATCCAGGGTCCTTCACCTTACCTGTTGAACTGGGAGGAAAGCACGTGGGCAGAGCGCTTTGTGACCTGGGCGCCAGCATCAATCTCATGCCCTTGTCCCTATTCCGCCAGTTGGGAATAGGAGAAGCACGTCCAACTACAGTCACTTTACAACTAGCCGACAGATCCATCGCATATCCAGAAGGTCAGATTGAGGATATTCTAGTTAAAGTTGACAAGTTCATCTTCCTTGCAGATTTCATTGTCCTGGACTATGAGGCAGACAAGGAGGTACCCATCCTGCTAGGTAGACCATTTCTAGCCACAGGTAGGGCACTAATAGATGTGCAAAAAGGTGAGTTAACTATGAGAGTACATGACGAAGAGGTAAAATTTAGTGTTTACAAAGCTTTAAGGTATCCCTCTGATTCTGAGTCTTGTGCAAGCATGGATGTTGTTGACTCACTTATGGACGAACAATTAGAGCATGTACTGTTAACCAAGCATGCTAGTGAATATGTACAAGTAGATGTAGCTGACTTAAATGTATCTAACATAATGAACATGCCTGTAATTAACCCTCAGCATGTATGTATGAATATAGGATTGACTGATAGAACTGTAAATCCTTTAAAACCCTCCATCGAGCATCCACCTATTCTAGAACTGAAACCACTACCTACTCACCTCAAATATGCATATCTAGGAGATAATGATACACTACCTGTAATTATTTCTTCTAAGCTTAGTGAACAGCATGAGGTTGATTTAATTTTACTGCTTAAGCAACATAGGAAGGCTATAGCATGGTCTATTGCTGATATTCGAGGCATTAGCCCTTCTTATTGTATGCACAAAATTATATTAGAGGAAGAGCACACGCCTAAGGTAGATCACCAGCGTAGGTTAAACCCCTCTATGAAAGAGGTAGTGAAGAAAGAAATAATAAAATGGTTAGATGCAGGAGTAATTTACCCCATAGCTAGTAGCCAGTGGGTAAGCCCCATCCAGTGTGTACCTAAAAAGGGGGGAATAACTGTGGTAGTTAATGAGAATAACGAACTAATTCCAACAAGGACTGTCACAGGGTGGAGGGTGTGTATGGATTACAGGAAGTTAAACAAAGAAACCAAAAAAGACCATTTCCCTATACCGTTTATTGACCAGATGCTAGACAGAATAGCTGGTAGAGCCTACTATTGTTTTTTAGATGGGTACTCTGGTTACAACCAAATAACTATAGATCCTAAGGACCAAGAGAAGACCACCTTTACTTGCCCTTTTGGAACGTTTGCCTTCCGCAGAATGCCTTTTGGCTTATGCAATGCACCGGCAACTTTCCAGAGGTGCATGATGGCAATCTTCTCTGAGTTGGATGAGTCCATGATAGAAATATTCATGGATGACTTCTCAGTCTTTGGGGATTCATTTAAAATCTGTCTAGACAACCTAGGACAAGTCCTGGCTAGGTGTGAGGAGACCAACCTAGTCCTAAATTGGGAAAAATGCCATTTTATGGTAGATGAGGGGATTGTTTTAGGACATCGAGTGTCAAGGGCAGGTGTGGAAGTGGATAGGGCCAAAATAGAGATTATAGAGAAGTTAGTAGAGCCCCAAAATGTCAAAGGCATTAGAAGCTTCTTAGGACATGCTGGTTTTTACAGAAGGTTCATCAAGGACTTTTCTAAGATAGCCAAGCCTCTGTGCGAGCTTCTAGAGCTAAACAAGCCTTTTATCTTCTCTGAGGAATGTGTAGTAGCTTGGAAATCCCTTAAAGAGGCACTAGTCACAGCGCCTATCATAGTTGGACCAAATTGGGATCTCCCATTTGAGATGCTATGTGATGCCAGTGACTATGCCGTTGGAGTCATGTTAGGACAGAAAATTGACAAGCTGACACATCCTGTCTACTATGCCAGTAAAACCTTCAATGAGGCCCAATGTAATTATACAACTACAGAAAAAGAGATGCTTGCTGTAGTCTTTGCTTGTGAAAAATTTAGAAATTACATTGTAGGAACTAGGACCATTGTATACACTGACCATTCTGCCCTGAAATATCTTATGAGGAAAGCTGACGCCAAGCCTAGGCTGATTAGGTGGGTGTTATTGCTGCAAGAATTTGATTTAGATATTCGGGACAAGAAAGGTTGTGAGAATGTGGTTGCAGATCACCTGTCTCGATTGCACCACAATTGCGAAAAAATTGCGGAGACCGCAATTTCTGATGCTTTCATAGATGAGCATGTCTTTGCTTTGTCCCATCGTGATAACGATGAGGAACCATGGTTCGCTGATATTGCTAACTTTCGTGCATCACAGGTACTACCAGTGTTCAAGGGAGGGCAAGAGAAGAAGAGGTTCCTCAATGAAGTAAGGAAATTCATCTGGGACGACCCCATCCTTTACAGAACTTGTGCTGATGGGCTGTTGAGGAAATGTGTTTCAGCTGCTGAAGCGAAATCTGTGCTGCAGCACTGTCACTCATCTCCTTATGGGGGACATTTTGGTGGGCAGAGAACAGCTGCTAAGGTCTTTCAGAGTGGCTACTACTGGCCAACAATCTTCATGGCCTGCCTAATGGACATGCAGAGAAGAATGGCTCAATGGGCCAACTATGCGCAGGCGAGGGACAAAGAAGTTGCAGACCAATTGGGGTGCATCTTCCCGGATTTCCCCACCAACCTCCTAACTCCATGGGTGCCCCCACGACCAAAGCGACCAGATGAAGATGATGAGGATTGAGTGCTGGTTTGAAGAGCACTAAAGGGAGTATTTGCTGTCCCTTAGAAACAAAAACAATTTTCCTGCTTTCTGTTAGTTCATGTGAAGTATGCTGTTTGGGTTTAGTTTTTGATCTGTTTTTCATGTTTAGTTTTATGATTTTTATTTTGCTTAGTCTAGTCTGATGTTAGTTGATTAGGTAGGTTAGTTTAGTTTTATTTTTAGGAGGCCTGAGTAACGGGAAAAAGCATGCTAGGGGCCTGCATCCATGTGAAATCTGCCCAGATTGTATTGCGAAATAATTGCGGTTCCCGCAATTTTTGTGACTGATTGCATGTTTTAGACTGTCCGTTTAGTTAGGCTGTGATCTGTTGAATTCTATCTTTTGTTACTAGCATGACCACCTTATATAACTGATCTTGAAGCATGCTGGATGAGTGTCATAGGACACCCTTTGATAGTTTAAATTTGCCTCTGAATAGTGCTCAACATGCATAAACCATAAGACCTTAAACCTGTCTGTTATGTTCAAATTTTCTGCTGCTGGGATAGTTGCTTTTAGAATGTTTTGCCTATGCCTAGGATGGTTAAATTCTCTTTGTTTTGCTTTGGACTAGATGCTTCTAGGATAGTTTGGGGGTGTGCCACCTCAAACACTCATTGGGGACAATGAGTAGTTGAAGTTTGGGGGAGGCCACCCTAGGCCTAGGAACATTCCTCTCTTCCTTAGGACATAAGCATTCTTCTTCTCCTAAAAAAAAAAAAAATATATAATTGTGATAAATAGAAAAAGTGAAAAAAATAGAATAAAGAGGGGAGTCGTTTTCAAGTGGCATTGCATCAAAAGGCAAACCAAGGAGAGACTCCACCTAAGTAAAAAAGGAAAAAGGAGAAATAGGGGAAGAAGAATGTATGCTTGGGAGTTATAATCTTGTGGCTTAGATGTCCTATGTAAAAAGAACTCTGATCCTTAATGAGCTAAGCACAAGGTTGTAACTTGTAGGTTTGTCTAGGGAGATGAATGTATATCCAATGTAGTGATGCCAGGGCTTAGGTTGTTCTCTAAAAAGTACCACTGTCACTGTTAATACTAAGACTGGCATGACTCTAAGGAATCCTAGACACATTGAAAATAAGCTAGAAGCATGTACTGAGTCTAGAGTAAAGCTTGGTAGAATTTGAAGCCTTAGGGATAATAGCATGATATCATAAAAGTAGTTAGATCAGTAGTAGGGGGTTAACAAAAGCAGTGGGTATAGTAGGCAGGTGAAGTCAGAAGAAGCTAGACAAGAGGTTAGTTCTAAACTTGGAAGTGTGTCACAGGACAGCACTGCTAGAGACAAGAATATAAGGGAGTTAGTGAGTAGTTAAAGAGGAGGGTAAAGCAGCAGCCTAGGTAAGTCCTTAGTATGCTTGAGGACAAGCAAAGCCTTAAGTTTGGGGGTGTGTTAAGTCTCTGAAAGTGACTTATTTAGGACCCATTTAGCTTAAGAAGATGTACACATTTAGGTGTTTTTGTGAGCATTTAGCCTAAACCTATGCTTTAATATGAGAATTAGAAGAAGGTAGCTAATATAGGACTTATGCACAATAGGTAGAAAAAGGGGTGAAAACCGAAGAAAAGAATGAAAAAATAACCATTGCGACTGCATTGCGGAATAATTGCGGTGGCCGCAATTATTCAAGTTAAAACCGTAAGTTGGCTGACATTTTTCTGTTTAGATCCGACTTTTCAGGGATTCGTTCTTTCTCCTCCATCCATTCTGATATATGACGTTGAAGACTGATGGTTCTCCTTGGCCCAAACGCACCTGCAAACGACTATAAAAAGGGGTCAAAGTCGGAGGATCAGCATCAATTCGAAGCGCAGAAGTCTTCGTGCAGTCCACCATTTCCATCTGTTTTTCCTTTGCCGTCTGTTGGAGTTAGAGTTGCAGCTATTTGGAATCGATAATCTGATAGGAAGGAGAGAAGATTCTTCTTCTCTCTCGATTGGATTCATCCAAGCACGGCTGACTTCTCATCATCAACATTCGAGGCGACTGCCACGGAATTTCTAGCAAACCTTTACTGTTTTTATGCTTTGTTCTTCCTATTTCCATTTCTGATCATTGTTGTTCTTAGTTTAGCATTTCAATTATTGCATTTCGTTGTTGTCTGTCTTGAATTCATTTCTTTTAGAGTTTCCCTTGTCATTCAAACATTTAAAGTAATCGAAGTATCTTTCTGCAATTTACAGTTTCCAGCTTGTTCTGCTACGACTTTGGTTTGCTGTTTTAAGCATATTTATCTTATAAGCATGTCTGTTTTATCTACCTTTTCTTTTCTCCACACATCCATGAGTAACTAAAATCACTTAGGGGCATGCTAATGACAGAACTATAGGCTAAAAAACGTGAGTCAAGTAGGCAGATTAACACTCGAACATTGGTTGTATGTAAGCTTCATCCCACGGGCAATTTCGATTGGCCATCCATTTTGTCCAAAGAACTCCTAACCTCTGGAAGGAGTAAGAGTTCAGAGTCATATAATCATGCTAGCCTTTCATGGTAATCAGGAAACGGCCTAGGAATAGGCGTTTCCCTAGTACAAACTAAAAACTCCTGTTTTAACAAGATGCTTAAGACCTTACTTTGAAGTCGAGTAAACTTGAGTCTCTCATGCATGGAATCGGACGATACTTGAGATAGAGTGAGTTTGATGTATAGAGAGTTGATCCAAAGCTTGATAATCGTAATAAACTGCCTATAGGATAGTCATTAGTAGCCCTTAATTCGCCCATTTACATACTTTTGCTGTTGAATTAATTGCGGAAACATTGCGGTCCACGCAATTCTGCAAATTTACATTCTGTTTAGCTGTTTTCCTTCTCGTTTATTAATTCCATCTTTTATCCTTTTCATCTAATTCCAACTTGCATCTGTTTATGTTATATCCCTTTATACATTCAGCAAAAAGTAGTTAACTAAAAACCAATTTTACCCCCTCAAATTCATCCCATCTTTCTTAACATTCACACTTCGCGAATAGCTTAAATAAGTCTCTGTGGAAAAAACGAATTAAATATACTCATTACTTGCTGTGAGACCATGTATGCTTGCATGTTCTAAGTGCTCTCTCTTCTATTTTGCACACTTATCTTTACACATTGAGCACGCAACAAGCAACAATAGAGAAGCACCAAAGCAAGTAGAGAATGAAGAGTCTAGTGCTCCACTGGATTCTCTGCCAAACCATGATCAACCACCACCGAGCACATCAAGGGTGAGGCTGGAACCTATCATAGAGGAACCAGAAGAAATTCCAAGAGCTCCACCTGTACTTAGGCGAACTGAATTGCCCGCATATGTGCCACCACCTCCATTCCCTAGAAGGCTGAGAAAGAAACAAGAACAGGAAGTGCACTTTAATAAGTTTTTAGAAATTTTAAAGCAAGTGCATGTTAATATCCCATTTGTAGAAGTTTTGCAATCTCTGCCTTCTTATGTTAAGTTTCTGAAGGATATTATTACTAATAAAAAGATCATTGGTGAATTTGAAACAGTGAATCTCACTGAGGAGTGCAGTGCTATACTCCAGAACAAGCTACCAAAGAAGGAGAAGGATCCTGGTTCCTTCACCTTACCAGTCGAGTTGGGAGGCAAGCACGTGGGCAGAGCTCTTTGTGATTTGGGAGCCAGCATCAATCTCATGCCCTTGTCACTATTCCGTCAGCTTGGAATAGGGGAAGCACGTCCTACTACTGTCACCTTGCAGCTTGCAGACAAATCCATAGCATACCCTGAGGGTAAGATAGAGGATATTCTTGTCAAGGTTGACAAATTCATTTTTCTTGCAGACTTTATCATTCTGGATTATGAGGCAGACAAGGAGGTACCAATCTTACTAGGCAGACCATTTCTAGCCACAGGTAGGGCCTTGATCGATGTCCAGAAAGGTGAGCTCACCATGAGGGTTCATGATGAGGAGGTTAAGTTTAGTGTCTTTAAAGCTCTAAGGTATCCTTCTGATTCTGAATCTTGTGCAAGTGTGGATATAGTAGATTCACTGATGGAAGAACAACTTGAGCATGAGCTATTGATTAAGCATGCTAATGACTATGTACAAGTAGATGTAACTGACTTAAACGTTTCTGAAATAATGGATATACCTGTGGATAAACCTCAGCATGTTTGTATGACTAATGACTTGTCTGAAAGATCCATGAATCCATTAAAACCATCCATTGAGCATCCACCTCTCTTAGAATTAAAACCATTGCTTGATCATCTTAAGTATGCATATCTAGGAGAGCATGATACTTTGCCTGTTATCATTTCGTCCAAGTTAAGTGAAAAACATGAAATTGCGCTAATATTGCTGCTTAAGCAACATAAAAAGGCTATTGCATGGACGATTGCTGACATAAGAGGTATTAGTCCTTCCTACTGCATGCATAAGATATTGTTGGAAGAAGAACATACACCTAGAGTAGATCACCAACGTAGGTTGAACCCCTCCATGAAGGAGGTAGTAAAAAAAGAAATAATCAAATGGTTAGATGCCGGTGTGATCTTCCCCATAGCCAATAGTCAGTGGGTGAGTCCAATTCAATGTGTGCCTAAGAAGGGGGGATGACTGTAGTAGTTAATGAGAGTAATGAACTAATTCCAACTAGAACTATTACAGGATGGAGAGTCTGTATGGACTATAGAAAATTAAATAAAGAAACAAAAAAAGATCACTTTCCTTTACCGTTTATAGATCAAATGTTAGATAGAATAGCTGGCCGAGCGTACTACTGTTTCTTAGATGGTTATTCTGGATATAACCAAATCACCATAGACCCTGTGGACCAGGAGAAAACAACCTTTACATGTCCCTTTGGAACATTTGCTTTTCGCAGAATGCCTTTTGGCTTGTGCAATGCACCAGCAACGTTTCAAAGGTACATGTTGGCCATTTTCTCTGACTTAGATGAATCCATGATAGAAATATTTATGGATGACTTCTCGGTCTTTGGTGATTCTTTTAGTAATTGTTTAGAGAACTTAGGACAAGTCCTAGCTAGGTGTGAGGAGACCAACCTAGTCCTAAATTGGGAGAAATGCCACTTTATGGTGGAAGAAGGAATAGTCCTAGGTCATAGAGTGTCTAGAGCAGGAGTAGAGGTCGATAGGGCCAAGATAGAGATAATAGAGAAGCTAGTGGAGCCTCAGAATGTAAAAGCTATTAGAAGTTTCTTAGGACACGCAGGTTTCTATAGGAGATTCATTAAGATTTTTTCAAAAATTTCTAAGCCTCTGTGTGAACTTCTAGAGCTTAACAAACCATTCATCTTCTCAAAAGAATGTTTCTTAGCATGGACCACACTCAAGGAAGCATTAGTCAAAGCACCTATTATAGTATGACCAAATTGGGACTTACCATTTGAAATGTTGTGTGATGCTAGTGACTATGCAGTAAGGGTTATGCTAGGACAAAAAATTGATAAACTAACACATCCTGTATACTATGCAAGTAAGACTTTGAATGAAGCACAATGCAATTACACAACCACGGAGAAGGAAATGCTAGCTGTAGTATTTGCTTGTGAGAAGTTTAGGAATTACATTGTAGGCACTCGAACCATTGTGTACACCGATCACTCTGCACTAAAATATCTAATGAGGAAGGCTGATGCTAAGCCTAGGTTAATTAGATGGGTATTATTGTTGCAAGAGTTTGATCTAGACATTAGAGATAAGAAATGATGCGAAAATGTAGTTGCTGACCATTTATCTCGATTGCGGCATAATTGCGATAAAATTCCTGAGCCATCAATTTCTGATGCCTTTATCGATGAACATGTCTTTGTGTTAGGTCATCGTGATAACGATGAGGAACCTTGGTTTGCGGATATTGCTAACTTCCTTGCCTCGCAGGTACTACCACCTTTCAAAGGGGGACAAGAAAAGAAGAGGTTTCTACATGAAGCTAGGAAGTTCATCTGGGACGATCCTTCACTTTACAAGACTTGTGCAGATGGTTTACTAAGGAAGTGTGTATCAGTTGCTGAAGCGAAGTCTGTGCTACAGCATTGCCATACATCTCCCTATGGTGGACATTTTGGTGGCCAAAGAACAACTGCAAAGGTGTTCCCATAGTGGCTACTACTGGCCCACGATCTTCAAGGATGCACACGACCATGCACACAGCTGCGATGAATGTCAAAGAACAGGTAACCTTAGTCGGAAGGATGAGATGCCTCTCACCTACATCCTAGAGTTGGAACTCTTTGATGTGTGGGGCATTGACTTCATGGGACCGTTTCCCCCATCTGCAGGTAATCTTTATATACTTGTAGCTGTAGACTATGTATCTAAATGGGTAGAAGCCATAGCATGTCCATCGAATGATGCCAAAACAGTCATTAAGTTTCTAAATAGGCATATTTTCACAAGGTTTGGTACACCACGGGCTATAATTAGTGATGAGGGAACTCACTTTATTAATAAAGCTATGGAAAAGGTATTAGCTAAATACAATGTTAGACATAGAGTAACAACCCCTTATCACCCACACTCAAATGGACAAGCTGAAATATCCAATAGGGAGATCAAAAACATACTTGAAAAAGTGGTCAAACCTAACAGAAAAGACTGGTCTTTTAAGTTGGACGATGCACTTTGGGGATATAGGAGTGCATATAAAACACCCCTAGGTATGTCTCCTTATAGGCTAGTATATGGGAAAGCATGTCATTTACCCTTCGAGTTGGAAATCAAAGCATTTTGGGCCTTAAAAGAACTGAATTATTGCGTGACCGATGCGGGAACATTGCGGTCTCTGCAATTACATGAGTTAGATGAGCTGAGACATATGTCCTATGAAAATGCTAAAATGTATAAGGAAAAAACTAAAATTTGGCATGATAGTAGACTTAGGATCAAGGACTTCAAGAAAGGCCAGCATGTCTTATTATTCAACTCAAGGTTAAGGTTATTTCCAGGCAAACTTAAGTCCAGATGGTCAGGTTCTTTTGTGATAACTAACGTGTTTGTTCATGGTGCGATTGAGATTAGAAACCTACAGCACGGGCAGCCGTTTATGGTCAATGGTGCACGATTGAAGCATTGCTACGAGGAAGGAGATGTGAAGACACTCTCGGCCTTCCTCTTATCTGAAGCTTGAGAATCGAATCGAGAGGGGATGAGTGACCACTATGCTCATCCAACAGAAGGCTATGCCTTAGTTTTTTTTCCAGTATTTTTTCGGTTTATGTTTTAGTTGTTTATTTGTGATTTTATTTACGGATTTTGTTTTAATTAGGTGAATTTTAATGGGGGATCTTTAAGAGGAGATCAAGGAGATGAATCAAGGGGAGAAGATCCACGAAGAAGATCTGGCTGAATCAAGGATTCGGTTGCTGAATATTGCAACTTAAAATCAAGAAAGACCCCAACGGCTATGCGAATTTATTGCGAAGACGTTGCTGAGTCCGCAACAGAATAGAGCCGTTGGGATCCACTCGATTACAAATAGCCGTCAGATGATCCGTGCCTTCTACGTTTTTGTTAATCCGTTGGAACTCCAAATTCATTCTTCTTCTTCCTCTGCATCTCCTACCTTCAGATCCTCAGAATACGAAAATGGTATCCACACGGGCCGATCGTTCCACGCCCAAAAAGAAGTCGCCTGACGCAGAAGAAGCTGCGAGGGAGGCGCTGCTTGCCTTAGCAGATGCTGATGCTGCGCAGCCCTCACGGCCACCGAAGCTACCAGTGCGACTGTTGCGTGCTCAATGTGTACAATAAATAAGTAATAAGAGAGAGAGAGCACTCAGAACATGCAAGCATACATGATCCTATAGCAAGTAGTAAGTATTTTTTCATTCGTTTTCCCACAGAGATTTATTATTAGCTACTCGTGAAGTGTTTTGTTAAGAAAGAATGGGTGAATTTGATGGGGTAGAAGTGGTTTTAAATTGTCTAATTCCTAAGGAATATATAAAGGGTAGCAACATAAACAAATGCAAGTCAAAGTTAAACTCAAAGGAAAAGAGAAGAGATTAATAAACGATGAAGAAAACAGCTAAACAGATTTTTAAACTTAGCAGAATTGCGGAAACAGCAATTCTACCGCAATGTTCCTACAGCGAAAGTGTGTAAAATGGAGAAATAAGGGCTACTAACGACTCTTCTATAGGCTTTTTAATACGATTCTCAAGCATTGGATCAACTCACTATGCATCAAACTCACTCAATCTCATGTATCTTCCGATTTCATGCATTAGATTCTTTAGTTTACTCATGTCCAAGTAAGGTCTTAAGCATCTTGTTAAAGCAGAAAGTTACGGTTTGTACTAGGAAAACGCCTATTCCTAGGTCGTTTTCTGGCTACCTTGAAAGGCTAGCATGAGTGTATGACTCTGAACTCTTACTCCTTCCAGAGGTTAGGAGTTCTTTGGACAAAATGGATGGCCAATCGAAATTGCCCGTGGGATGAAGCTTACATACAATCAATGCTTCGAGAGCTATCCTACATGCTTGGTTCACGTTTTTTAGCCTATAGTATTGTCATTAGCATGCTCCTATGTGACTTAGCTACTCATGGATATAGAGAGAACAGAAATAAGCGGTGAAGTAGACATGCTTAGAAGGAATTTAAAGACAAAACAGTAAGGGAAAACAGTGGATCGCAAGGCAAGAAACTGTGAAATACTGAATTTGTGCTTTGATTACTTAATCGTTTGATTGAACAAAGGGAAGCTTAAAGCAAATAACATAAAGACAGAGAGTAACGAAATGAAATGAACTAGCTACTAGAAGAGAAACAATAACAAAACAAAGCTGGAAATTAGAAATGAAAGACAGAAAGCAGGTAATTGAGCTTGAAAGCCTCGTCGCAACCGCCTCGGCTGAAGGATGAGAAAGATTAGCCTTTCTTGGATGAATCCAATCGGGAGAGAAGATGAATCCTCTCTCCTTCCTATCAGATTGTCGACTCCAACAGCTAAACCTCGCAAACCAGCAGACGGCAAAGGAAAACAGAAGAAAAGATGGAGCTACGGGAAGACTTCTACGCTTTCGGATGATGATTGAACCTCCGACTTTGACCCCCTTTTATAGTAATCTGCAGGTGCATTTGGGCCAAGGAGAACCATCAATCTTCAACGTCGTACTTCAAAATGGATGGAGGAGAAAGACCGAATCCCTGAAATAACGGAAATTAACAGAACAAGATCAGTCAACTTACGGTTTTCACTTGAAACATTGCGGTTTTAGCAATGTTTCCGCAATGCTATCGCAATGCTCATTTTTCATCTTTTAACTTCGGTTTTCATTCCTTTTCTTTCCTTTTGCACACAAGTCCTAATTTAGCTACCTTCTTCTAATTCTCATATATAAGCATAGGTTTAAGCTAAATCCTATCAAAAACACCTAAGAATGTGCATCTTCCTAAGCTAAATAAGTCCTAAATATGTCACTTTTGGAGACATAACACACCCCCAAACTTAAGGTTTTGCTCGTCCTCGAGCAAACTAAAGACTTACTTAGGCTGCTGTTTCATTCCCTTAACCACTCACTGACTCCCCTATATTTCTCTCTATAGCAGTGCTGTCCTGTGACACACTTCTAAGTTTAAAACTACCCTCTTAATTTGCTTCTTCTGACTTCGCCTGCCTGATACTCCTACTGTTTCATTAACCCCTTACAACTGATCTACTTGCTTTTGTCATATCGTGCAACTATCCCTAAGGTTTCAAATTCTACCTAGCTTTACCCCAGACTCAGTACATGCTTCTAGTCTTTATTTTTGAGTTACCTAGGATTCCTTAGAGTCATGCCAGTCTTAGTACAAAACTAGTGACAGTAGTACTTTCATATAACAAACTAAACCCTGGCATCACTTCATTGGATATACATTCATCTCCCTAGACAAACCTAGAAGCTACAACCTTGTGCTCAGCTCATCGAGGATCAGAGTTCTTTTTAATTAGGACATCTAAGCCACAAGGTTATAACTCCTAAGCATACATTCTTCTTCCCTATTTCTTCCTTTTTTCTTTCTTACTTAGGTGGAGCCTCTCCTTGGGTTGCCTTTTGATGCAATGCCACTTGTGGGTTACACACTTGGCACTGATTACTCAGCAACTTTGAGAGAGACACCCCTCTTTATTCTATTTTTCATTTTTTCTATATATTTTTTTTTAAAAAGGAGAAGAAGAATGTTTATGTTTTAAGGGAGAGAGGAATGTTCCTAGGCCTAGGGTGGCCTCCCCCAAACTTAAACTACTCATTGTCCCCAATGAGTGTCTGAGGTGGCACACCCCCAAACTATCCTAGAAGCATCTAGTCTAAGGTAAAACAAAGAGAATCTAACAGCCCTAGGCATAGACAGAACATTCTAAAAGTAAATATCACAGCAGCAGAAATTCATAAAAACATGCAGGTAAGGACTTAAAGCTATGCATGCTGAGCACTTTACAGAGGCTAATTTAAACTATCAAAGGGTGTCCTATGACACTCATCCAGCATGCTTTTAGATAAGCTCTATAAGGTAGACAAGATAGCAGCAAAAGACAGAATTTAAACAGAACCAGCCTAGCTAAACAGACAGTCAAAAACATGCATGTACTAATAAAAATTGCGGTTTTCGCAATTATTTCGCAATAGAATCAGGACAGGTATAACAGTGAACAAGGTCCCTATGCATGCTTTTTCCAGTCATCCAAGCTATACAAAAATGAAACTAAGTTAATCTACCTATTCATCTATCATCAGACTACACTAAGCAAATTTAAATACTAAAAATAAAGAACTAACAACAGATAAAAAGACTAACTAAACAGCATAATTCACATGGTTCACAAAAAGCAGTTTGATTTTCTTTTCTTTTTATTTTAAGGGAACAGCAATACTCCCTTGAGTGCTTCTCAAGCTAGCACTCAGACGTCTTCATCCTCATCATTCCTTCGTGGTCGTGGAGGCGCCCATGGAGTCAGCAGGTCCGTGGGGAATTCAGGGAAAAAGCAGCCCAGCTGCTCAACAACCTCCTTGTCCCGTGCTTGCGCATATGTGGCCCATTGAGCCATCTTCTTTTGCAGATCCATCAGGCACGCCATGGTCAAGGACTGAGTAGCAGCTAGACCATCCAGCTCGAACTCCATGTTGCCCTTTCTTCGCAACCTCAAGGCCGTAGGCAACTCCAGGTAGCCCGTGTATGCCATCTGCCTTTCCAGTCGCTCAATTGGAACCCCTGCACGTAAGCAGAGCTTAGTAATTGTATTAGGAAAGAAAAGTGGCCCCTTACCCTTCTTGGCGCAGTCAACAATTGAAGCTGCAATGACTACGCCCACGTTGATTGTGAGACCTCGCATGATTGCATAGACCAGCAGCGATCTGCCCTGGTTGATTGTGGTCTCATGGGTCACTGGTGACAGCTTCCTCCGCACGAATGAAAACCAAACAGCCGCCTTGGCTGTGAGGTTGGCACTCATGAGAGTGTGCCTCCCATTGCGTGATACTGTCCATGATGCCTCAGGCTGGCCAATGAGTCAAATTGCCTCCTCCAAGACAGCTTCTGTTGGCTCATCAACTATCCTCGCATAATCAGTATGTTTTTGGCCTTTGAGGCCATAAGCTTCGTTGATCGCCTTTGCTGAGAAGTCCACCTCGACCCCTCTGACCACAGATAGGCCATCTTCAACATTCGTCAAATTGGCGTAGAAATCATACACCATACTTGAGTAGGCTGGATTGGGTGGCCTCCATAGCTCTTCCCAGCCGTGATTCGTAATGCCTGCGCGCAAGAATTGCGGCAGGTCAGCAGGTGCGTCGAGGAAGCCTTTCTCGTGCAGCAGCTCCCTCTTCCTCAGCTCACTGCCTCTGGACTCAGCATCAGAAGACACGTACCTCACTGATTGAGGCTCATCTTCAGGGTAAAGCTTGGCTTTCCCTTTGTCCTTCGGTTTGGCTGACTCAGCAGCCTCAATCTTGAGCTTCTTCAGAGACGGCTCAGCACTCCCCTTTTCTGACGAAGGCGCAGCCCTGGACTTCTTCTTCTTGGACTTCTTTTTCGGTTTTGGCCGCTTGGCCTTGACAACTTTGGCGGCTTTCTTCAATCTTGCCTTGGTCGCCATCTGCTGGAGGCAATCCCCCAGTGTCTCGTCCATAGAATCATCCCTTTGTGCAGGGCTCGCAGGGCTGGCTTCTCTCAAAGGAGAGAAGACCTCTTCTTCCTCAGCTTCCCCACTACCTTGCGTCGATTCTTGATATTCGCCGTAAGGAAATTCAGGGTCAGGTTGTGGGGAAGTAGGTGATGCTTCAGGACTCTCGGCTAGTTGGCTATCTGCTGGTGGAGAAGTAGGCGATGAAGGAATCTCAGGGCTGTGCACTGGTGGAGATGGCGAAGAGCTCTGCCTGGCTGACTCGCGTGATCGCCGATCACTTTCTTGACTCTCCACAGAGGGAGTCTTGTTCTTGCTTGCTTCTTCAGCCACGGCCATGCGCCACTTGCGTTTCTTGGGCGTCCCTGCTGGCTCAGAGGGTCCAGCAGGTATCTCCGTGACTACCTTCCACTTCTTCCTTCGGATCGGCAGCTTGGGGAGTCGTTCAGTGCGCGCAGCCTCAGCATCAGCCAAGGCAAGCAGAGCTTCCCTCGCAGCAACCTCAGCGTCGTCAGCCCTCTTCTTGGATGCCGATCTTTCAGCTCTGGTTAGCACCATTGTTGAATCGTGGTAATCTGGCAAGAATAATTGCAGATGAAGAGGGCAGAAGGTTTCTTGGAGATCAGAGAATGGGAGAAGCGTACGGATCAGGGCGCTTCTAACGGCTATAAGTAATGATGAAATCCCAACGGCTATTTCTGTTGCGGATTCAGCAAATCTACCGCAATTAAATAGCCGTTGGAGATTTTCTGAGTTTAATTGCCAATCTTTTCTCAACCGTATCTTCGATTCGGCCCAATATCTCCTTGATTTTTTTAGCTGGATTTGATCTCCTTGATTCCCTCTATTGATTCCCTACAAAAAGAAATAAAATCAACATCAAATTCGTAATTAAAATCACACAAACATAAACACAAACGATAACCGGAAAAATTGCAAAAAATAAACTAAGGCATTAGCCTTGACTGGACGAGCACAGTAACCACTCGTCCTCTCTCGTTCTTAATTTCACGTTTCAGTCAAGAGGAAGGCCGAGAGAGTCTTCACATCTCCTTCCTCATAGTAGTGCTTCAATCTTGCACCATTAACCATGAATGGTTGCCCTTGCTGCAGGTTCTTAATCTCTATGGCACCATGAACAAACACATTAGTTATTATAAAAGGACCTGACCATCTAGACTTAAGTTTGCCCGAAAATAATCTCAGTCGTGAGTTAAATAACAAAACAAGTTGGCATTTCTTAAAATCCTTAATCCTAAGTCTACTATCGTGCCAAATCTTGGTCTTTTCCTTATACATTTTAGCATTTTCATAGGACATATGTCTAAGCTCATGAAGCTCATGTAATTGCAAAGACCGCAACGTTCCCGCATCAGTCACGCAATAATTCAACTCTTTTAGTGCCCAAAATGCTTTAATTTCTAACTCGAATGGTAGATGACATGCCTTACCATACACAAGTCTATAAGGAGACATACCTAGGGGTGTCTTATATGCAGTTCTATATGCCCAAAGTGCATCCTCGAGTTTAAACGACCAGTCTTTTCTATTGGGTTTGACCACCTTTTCGAGTATGTTTTTAATCTCCCTATTTGAAATTTCAGCTTGTCCATTCGAATGTGGGTGATAGGGAGTGGCTACTCTATGTCTAATGTTATACTTAGCCAACACTTTCTCCATAGCTTTATTAATGAAATGTGTTCCTTCATCACTAATTATAGCACGAGGTGTTCCAAACCTAGTAAAGATATGCCTATGAAGGAACTTAACTACTGTTTTGGCATCATTATTGGGACATGCTATGGCCTCTACCCACTTAGATACATAGTCTACTGCTACTAATATGTAAAGGTTACCTGAAGATGGGGGAAATGGTCCCATAAAGTCAATGCCCCACACATCAAAGAGCTCCAACTCTAAGATGTAAGTGAGAGGCATCTCATCCTTTCGACTAAGGTTACCTGTTCTCTGGCATTCATCACAGCTATGTGCGTAGTTGTGGGCATCTTTGAAGATCGTTGGCCAATAATAGCCACTCTGGAATACCTTTGCAGCTGTTCTTTGGCCACCAAAGTGTCCACCATAAGGGGCTGTGTGGCAGTGCTGCAGCACAGACTTCGCCTCAGCAGCTGAAACACACTTCCTTAGCAGTCCATCAGCACATGTCTTGTAGAGTGTAGGATCATCCCATATGAATTTCCTTGCTTCATGAAGGAACCTCTTCTTCTCTTGTCCTCCCTTGAAAGTTGGTAGTACCTGCGATGCAAGGAAGTTAGCAATGTCAGCAAACCAAGGTTCCTCATCGTTATCACGATGAGCCAATACAAAGACATGTTCATCAATAAAAGCATCAGAAATTGCGGTTTCCGCAATGTTTTCGCAATTGTGTTGCAATCTAGAAAGATGATCCGCAACCACATTTTCACATCCCTTCTTATCTCTAATGTCCAGATCGAACTCCTGCAACAATAATACCCACCTAATCAACCTTGGCTTAGCATCAGCCTTCCTCATAAGGTATTTAAGTGCAGAGTGATCTGTATACACTATTGTTCTGGTGCCTACGATATAGTTCCTAAATTTCTCACAAGCGAACACTACAGCTAGCATTTCCTTCTCAGTGGTTGTGTAGTTACATTGTGCCTCATTAAGTGTCTTACTAGCATAATATACAGGGTGTGTTAGCTTGTCAATCTTCTGTCCTAACATGACCCCTACAGCATAGTCACTAGCATCACATAACATCTCAAAGGGAAGGTCCCAATTTGGTCCTACTATGATAGGGGCTTTGACTAATGCTTCCTTAAGGGTCTTCCAGGCTAGGAAACATTCTTTAGAGAAGATGAATGGTTTATTTAGCTCTAGAAGCTCACACAAAGGCTTGGAGATCTTTGAAAAGTTCTTAATGAACCTTCTATAGAAGCCTGCGTGTCCTAAGAAACTTCTAATGGCCTTGACATTCTGGGGTTCTACCAACTTCTCTATGATCTCAATCTTGGCTCTGTCAACCTCTACACCGGCCTTAGACACTCTATGACCTAGGACAATTCCCTCGTCCACCATGAAGTGACACTTCTCCCAATTAAGGACTAAGTTGGTCTCTTCACATCTGGCCAGGACTTGTCCTAAGTTTTCTAGACAATTTGTGAATGAGTCCCCAAAGACTGAGAAATCATCCATGAATATCTCTATCATGGACTCATCCAAATCAGAGAAGATTGCCAACATGCACCTTTGAAACGTTGCCGGTGCATTGCATAAGCCAAAAGGTATTCTGCGAAAGGCAAAAGTTCCAAAGGGGCAGGTGAAGGTTGTCTTCTCCTGGTCCTTAGGGTCTATATTGATTTGGTTATATCCAGAATAACCGTCTAGGAAGCAGTAGTAAGCTCTACCAGCTATTCTGTCTAACATTTGGTCAATGAATGGTAGAGGGAAGTGGTCCTTTTTGGTTTCTTTATTTAGTTTCCTATAATCCATACATACTCTCCACCCTGTGATGGTCCTAGTTGGAATCAGTTCATTGCTCTCATTGACTACCACAGTCATCCCCCTCTTCTTAGGTACACATTGTATAGGGCTCACCCACTAACTACTAGCTATAGGGAAGATCACACCCGCATCTAACCACTTTATTATTTCCTTTTTAACTACCTCTTTCATAGAGGGATTCAGCCTACGTTGGTGATCTACTCGGGGTGTATGTTCTTCCTCTAATATAATCTTATGCATGCAGTAAGAAGGGCTAATGCCTCTAATATCAGCAATAGTCCATGCAATAGCCTTCCTATGTTGTTTAAGCAGTAAAATCAACTCAACCTCATGCTTTGCACTCAATTTAGATGAAATAATTACAGGCAGAGTTTCATTACTTCCTAAATATGCATATTTAAGATGTGTGGGCAGTGGTTTTAGCTCTAAGACAGGTGGATGCTCAATGGATGGTTTTAATGGATTCAGAGATTTTTCAGTTAAGTTAATATTCATACAAACATGCTGAGGGTTATTTACAGGTATGTCCATTATTTCAGCTATGTTTAAGTCAGTTACATCTAATCCTACATAGTTATTAGCATGCTTAGTTAATAATTCATGCTCCAGCTGTTCTTCCATTAGGGAGTCAACAATATTCATGCTAGCACAGGATTCAGAGTCAGAAGGGTACCTCAGTGCTTTAAAAACACTAAACTTAACCTCCTCGTCATGAACCCTCATAGTGAGCTCACCTTTTTGGACGTCAATCAGGGCCCTACCTGTGGCTAGAAAAGGTCTGCCTAACAGGATGGGGACCTCCTTGTCTGCTTCATAATCCAGGATAATGAAATCTGCAAGGAAAATAAACTTGTCAACCTTTACAAGAATATCCTCAATCTTACCCTCAGGGTAGGCTATGGATCTGTCCGCAAGTTGTAAAGTGATAGTGGTTGGACGTCCTTCTCCTATTCCTAGCTGGCGGAATAGTGATAGGGGCATGAGATTTATGCTGGCTCCTAGGTCACAAAGAGCTCTCCCCACGTGCTTGCCTCCTAGCTCTACAGGTAAGGTGAAGGAACCAGGGTCCTTCTCCTTCTTGGGTAGCTTATTTTGGAGTATGGCACTGCACTCCTCGGTGAGGTTTACTGTTTCAAACTCACCAATAATTTTTTTGTTAGTTATAATATCCTTCAAAAACTTAACATATGAAGGCATAGACTGCAATACTTCTACAAAAGGAATATTGACATGCACTTGTTTAAGAATTTCAAGAAATTTGTTAAAGTGCACTTCCTGTTCTTGTTTTTTCTTTAGCCTTCGAGGAAATGGAGGTGGTGGCACATATGCAGGTACGTCAGGTCGCCTTAGGATAGGTGGAGGCCTTGGAATTTCTTCTATCTCTTCTATGATTGGCTCCAGCCTTGCCCCTGATGTGCTTGTTGGTGGTGGACCTTGGTTTGGCAGAGACTCCAGTGGAGCACTAGACTCTTTGTTCTCTACTCTCTTTGGTGTGTCCTTGGTGTTGCTCACTGTTATGTCTCCAAAAGTGACATATTTAGGACTTATTTAGCTTAGGAAGATGCACATTCTTAGGTGTTTTTGAGAGGATTTAGCTTAAACCTATGCTTATATATGATAATTAGAAGAAGGTAGCTAAATTAGGATGTACAAAAGGAAAGAAAAGGATTGAAAAACGAAGTAAAAGAATGAAAAAAACTACATTGCGACAGCATTGCGGAAACATTGCTGAAACCGCAATGTTTCAAGTGAAAACCGTAAGTTGACTGATCTTTTTCTGTTAATTTCCGTTATTTCAGGGATTCGTGCTTTCTCCTCCATCCATTCTGATATACGACGTTGAAGATTGATGGTTCTCCTTGGCCCAAATGCACCTGCAAACTACTATAAAAGGGGGTCAAAGTCGGAGGTTCAAGCATCATCCGAAAGCGTAGAAGTCTTCTCGCAGTCCATCTTTTCTCCTGTCGTTCTTCTTCGTCTGTTGGTGTGAGAGTCTCAGCTGTTGGAATCGACAATCTGATAGGAAGGAGAGAAGATTCGTCTTCTCTCTCGATTGGATTCATCCAAGCAAGGCTATTCCTTCTCCCCATTCAGTCGAAGCAATCGCAACAAGGCGTTCACGCTCTATTTCCTGCTTTCTGTCTTTTGCTTTTCATTTCCAGCACTGCTTTGTTGTTATTTCCTTTCCATTAGTCATTTCATTCTATTTCATTGTTTTCTGTCTTTATGTTATTTACTTTAAGCTTCCCCTTGTCCATTCAAACAATCAAGTAATCACAAGCAATATTCTTCATTTCACAGTTTCTTACCTTTGCAAGCTACTGCTTTTCCTCACTGTTCTATCTTTATATTTCTTCTAAGCATGTCTGTTTTATCTCGTATTTCTATTCTCTATACATCCATGAGTAGCTAAGTCACTTAGGGGCATGCTAATGACAAGAATATAGGCTAAAAAACGTGAACCAAGCATGTAGGATAGCTCTCGAAGCATTGATTGTATGTAAGCTTCATCCCACGGGCAATTTCGATTGGCCATCCATTTTGTCCAAAGAACTCCTAACCTCTGGAAGGAGTAAGAGTTCAGAGTCATACACTCATGCTAGCCTTTCAAGGTAGCCAGAAAACGACCTAGGAATAGGCGTTTTCCTAGTACAAACCTTAAACTTCTGCTTTAACAAGATGCTTAAGACCTTACTTGGACATGAGTAAACTAAAGAATCTAATGCATGGAATCGGACGATACTTGAGATTGAGTGAGTTTGATGCATAGAGAGTTGATCCAATGCTTGAGAATCGTATCAAAATGCCTATAGAGGAGTCGTTAGTAGCCCTTGTTTCTCCATTTTACACACTTTCGCTGTTATTACAATTGCGGTAGAATTGCTGTTGCCGCAATTCTGCTAAGTTACAATTCTGTCTAGCTGTTTTCTTCTTCATTTATTAATCTCGTCTCTTTTCCTTTGAGTTTAACTTCAACTTGCATTTGTTTATGTTGCTATCCTCTATACATTCAGTAAGAAGTAGGCAATTAAAAACCAATTTTACCCCATCAAATCCACCCCTTCTTTCTTAACTTTACACTTCACGAGTAGCTTATAATAAATCTCTATGGGAAAACGAATGAAAAAATACTTACTACTTGCTATAAGATCATGTATGCTTGCATGTTCTGAGTGCTCTTTCTTCCTTATTGCTTATTTATATTAACACATTGAGCACGCAACAAGTTTTTGGCGCCGCTGCCGGGGATTTATTTAAGTGAAAACGAAGTTTGTTAAGTTTGAAACACCAAGTTATTCTCCATTGAAACTGATCCATTTCCATTTCTTTTCAGGTACCATTTAGGTTAGTTTATGAATGAGCCTCCAAGTAGTGATCTAGAGTTCAACCCTGAGCCCGAGAGATTACTTAGAGCTAGGAATAGAGCCAAGAAACGTCTCTTTAAACAACCTTCATTACCTCCAATAATTGCTGAAACCGCAAGGTTACCGCAATGTTCTCAAGAAGAAATGGAGAGAATAGATCAAAATCCGGTGCCTGTCACTCGCAATCCCATCGAAATAGCGAATGATAAGGATAGCGCCATACTTTCTTACCTAGTACCTATGCCTGGGGAGCTGAACCCCAGCATAATCCGTCCTGAGATCACTGCCAACTCATTCGAGTTAAAGCCAGTGATGTTCCAAATGTTGTCCACTGTGGGACAATTCTTTGGAATGGAAAATGAGGACCCCCACAACCATCTTAGAAACTTCCTAGGAGTCAGTGACACATTCCTTATCCCTGGAGTTTCCCAAGAAGCCTTGAGGCTATATCTTTTCCCTTACTCTTTGAGGGACAAAGCCAAAACGTGGTTAAACTCATTACCCTCTGGATCTGTCCTTAATTGGACAGACTTAGCAGAAAAATTCCTAGTCAAATACTTCCCACCTGATAGGAATTCTACCTTTCGTGATGACATAATCAAATTCAAACAAGCTCCGAGTGAGTCTCTTCACGAAGCTTGGACAAGGTTCAAAGATCTTCTCATTAAATGTCCACACCATGGCATTCCATGGTGTATCCAAATAGAGGTCTTTTTCAAAGGATGCAACCCCAGCACCAGACAAGTTCTAAATTCATCTGCTGGTGGTTCCATGTTGTCCAAGAGTTACAACGAAGCTTATGAGATCTTGGAGAAGATCTCAACATCTCACTGTAGGTGGTCAGATGATCCAATAGAGCCAACTAGAGCTCAAGACAAGGATGCTCTAAGCACCATGAGCACCCAAATAAACGCCCTGACCAACCTAGTTAAGCAAATGGCTCAGGCCAATCTCCAAACCAGTGCCAATACCGCCACAGCCATGTCAATGGGCACCCAACCAAGTCAAGGCGAGGCACTTATCTGTGGATTCTGTGGGGAAGGGCACCCATATGAATACTGCCCTGGGAATCCAGCCTCAGTCTGCTATGTTGGAAGCCAACAGCAGCCTAGGAACAACCCCTACTCAAATACTTACAATCCTGGTTGGAGAAACCACCCAAACCTGTCATGGGGTGGCCAACAAAACTCTAACCAAAATCTTAACCAACCAAGGCCGAGTGGAACACCTGGTTTCACTCCCCAACATAACCAATCCATGTACCAAAAACCATACAATCAACCTGTAGGATCTTCTGTAGAAAACTTACTCAAGGAATACATAGCCAAGAATGATGCCACTCTACAGAGTCAGCAAGCTACTCTTAGGAGTCTAGAGAACCAAATAGGGCAACTAGCCAATGAAATAAAAAATAGGCCCCAAGGTAGACTTCCTGCTGACACTGAAGTGCCAAGGAGAGATGGTAAAGAGCAAGTTCAAGCAATTGAACTTAGGAGTGGGAGACCATTGGTGAGCAGCACCAAGGACATACCAAAGAGAGTAGAGAACAAAGAGTCTAGTGCTCCACTGGAGTCTCTGCCAAACCAAGGTCCACCACCAACAAGCACATTAGGGACAAGGCTGGAGCCAATCATTGAAGAGATAGAAGAAATTCCAAGGCCTCCACCTATCCTGAGGCGACCTGACGTGCCTGCATATGTGCCACCACCTCCATTTCCTAGAAGGCTAAAGAAAAAACAAGAACAGGAAGTGCACTTTAACAAATTTTTTGAAATTCTTAAGCAAGTGCATGTTAACATTCCTTTTGTAGAAGTATTACAGTCTATGCCTTCATATGTAAAGTTTTTGAAGGATATTATAACTAACAAAAAAATAATTGGTGAGTTTGAAACAGTAAACCTCACCGAGGAGTGCAGTGCCATACTCCAGAATAAGCTACCCAAGAAGGAGAAGGATCCTGGTTCCTTCACCTTACCTGTAGAACTAGGAGGTAAGCACGTGGGGAGAGCTCTTTGTGACCTGGGAGCCAGCATAAACCTCATGCCCCTGTCACTATTCCGCCAGCTAGGAATAGGAGAAGCACGTCCAACCACTGTCACTTTACAACTTGCAGACAGATCCATCGCATACCCTGAAGGTAAGATTGAGGATATTCTTGTAAAAGTTGACAAATTTATTTTCCTTGCAGATTTCATTGTCCTGGACTATGAAGCAGACAAGGAGGTCCCCATCCTGTTAGGTAGACCATTTCTAGCCACAGGTAGGGCTCTGACAGATGTTCAAAAAGGTGAGCTCACTATGAGGGTTCATGATGAAGAGGTGAAATTCAGTGTTTATAAAGCCTTAAGGTACCCCTCTGATTCGGAATCATGTGCTAGCATGGATATTGTTGACTCACTAATGGAAGAACAATTAGAGCATGAATTATTAACTAAGCATGCTCATGAATATGTAGGTTTAGAATTAACTGACTTAAACATAGCTGAGATAATGGACATACCTGTAACTAACCCTCAGCATGTTTGTATGAGTATTAACTTAACTGACAAATCTTTGAAACCATTAAAACCATCCATTGAGCATCCACCTGTATTAGAACTTAAACCACTGCCCACACATCTTAAGTATGCATATTTAGGAAGTAATGAAACTCTGCCTGTAATCATATCATCTAAATTGAGTGCAAAGCATGAGGTTGAGTTGATTTTACTGCTTAAACAACATAGGAAGGCTATAGCATGGACTATTGCTGATATTAGAGGCATTAGCCCTTCCTATTGCATGCATAAGATTATACTAGAGGAAGAACATACACCCCGAGTAGACCACCAACGTAGGCTGAACCCCTCTATGAAAGAGGTAGTTAAAAAAGAAATAATTAAGTGGTTAGATGCTGGTGTGATATTCCCCATAGCTAGTAGTCAGTGGGTCAACCCCATACAATGTGTACCTAAGAAGGGGGGGATGACTGTGGTAGTCAATGAGAGCAATGAACTGATTCCAACTAGGACTATCACAGGGTGGAGAGTATGTATGGATTATAGGAAACTCAATAAAGAAACCAAAAAAGATCACTTCCCTCTACCATTCATTGACCAAATGTTAGACAGAATAGCTGGAAGAGCTTATTATTGTTTCTTAGACGGTTATTCGGGATATAACCAGATCACAATAGACCCTAAGGACCAGGAGAAGACTACCTTCACCTGCCCCTTTGGAACTTTTGCCTTTCGCAGAATGCCTTTTGGCTTATGCAATGCACCGGCAACGTTCCAGAGGTGCATGTTGGCAATCTTCTCTGATTTGGATGAGTCCATGATAGAGATATTCATGGATGATTTCTCAGTCTTTGGGGATTCATTTACAAAATGTCTAGAGAACTTAGGACAAGTCCTAGCTAGATGTGAAGAGACCAACTTAGTCCTTAATTGGGAGAAGTGTCACTTCATGGTGGACGAGGGGATTGTCCTAGGCCATAGAGTGTCAAGGGCAGGTGTAGAGGTTGGCAGAGCCAAGATTGAAGTAATAGAGAAATTGGTAGAACCTCAGAATGTTAAAGCCATTAGAAGTTTCTTAGGGCATGCTGGCTTCTATAGAAGGTTCATTAAGGACTTTTCTAAGATCTCCAAGCCTTTATGTGAGCTTCTAGAGCTAAACAAACCCTTCATCTTCTCTAGAGAATGTTTCCTAGCTTGGAAGACCCTTAAGGAAGCATTAGTTACAGCCCCTGTCATAGTAGGACCAAATTGGGACCTTCCCTTTGAGTTGTTATGTGATGCTAGTGACTATGCTGTAGAGGTCATGTTAGGCCAAAGGATTGACAAGCTAACACACCCTGTATACTATGCTAGTAAAACACTTAACGAGGCACAATGCAACTACACAACCACTGAGAAAGAGATGCTAGCTGTAGTGTTCGCTTGTGAGAAATTTAGGAACTATATCGTAGGAACCAGAACAATAGTGTTTACAGATCACTCTGCACTTAAGTACCTTATGAGGAAGGCTGATGCTAAGCCTAGGTTGATAAGGTGGGTACTGCTACTGCAAGAGTTTGATCTGGACATTAGAGACAAGAAAGGATGTGAAAATGTGGTTGCGGATCATCTTTCCAGATTGCAGCATAATTGCGAAAAAATTGCGGAAACCGCAATTTCTGATGCTTTCATTGATGAACATGTCTTTGTTTTGGCTCATCGTGATAACGATGAGGAACCTTGGTTTGCTGACATTGCTAACTTCCTTGCATCGCAGGTACTGCCTACTTTCAAGGGAGGACAAGAGAAGAAGAGGTTCCTTCACGAAGCAAGGAAATTCATATGGGATGACCCCACATTGTACAAAACATGTGCTGACGGGTTGCTGAGGAAGTGTGTTTCAGCTGCTGAGGCGAAGTCTGTGCTGCAGCACTGCCACACAGCTCCCTATGGTGGACACTTTGGTGGCCAAAGAACAGCTGCAAAGGTGTTTCAGAGTGGCTACTATTGGCCAACGATCTTCAAGGATGCACACAACTTTGCACACAGCTGTGATGAATGCCAGAGAACAGGTAACCTTAGTCGCAAGGATGAAATGCCTCTCACTTACATCTTAGAGTTGGAGCTCTTTGATGTGTGAGGCATTGACTTCATGGGACCATTTCCCCCATCCTCAGGTAACCTTTACATATTAGTTGCAGTAGACTATGTATCCAAGTGGGTAGAGGCCATAGCATGTCCCAATAATGATGCCAAAACAGTCATAAAATTCTTGCATAGGCACATTTTTACTAGGTTTGGAACTCCTCGTGCTATCATTAGTGATGAGGGGACACATTTCATTAATAAAGCTATGGAGAGAGTATTGGCTAAGTATAACATTAGACATAGAGTAGCCACTCCCTATCACCCACACTCGAATGGACAAGCTGAAATTTCAAATAGGGAGATTAAAAACATCCTAGAAAAAGTGGTCAAACCCAATAGAAAGGACTGGTCGTTTAAACTCGAGGATGCACTTTGGGCCTATAGAACTGCATATAAGACACCCCTAGGTATGTCTCCTTATAGACTTGTGTATGGTAAAGCATGTCATCTTCCATTCGAGTTAGAAATCAAGGCATTTTGGGCACTAAAAGAGTTGAATTATTGCGTGACTGATGCGGGAACGTTGCGGTCTTTGCAATTACATGAGCTTGATGAGCTTAGACATATGTCCTATGAAAATGCTAAAATGTATAAGGAAAAGACCAAGATTTGGCACGACAGTAGACTTAGGATTAAGGACTTTAAAAAAGGCCAACTCGTTTTGTTATTCAACTCACGATTGAAATTATTTCCAGGCAAACTTAAGTCTAGATGGTCAGGTCCATTTGTAATTACTAATGTGTTTGTTCATGGTGCCATCGAGATAAAGAACTTGCAGCAAGGGCAACCTTTCATGGTTAATGGTGCAACGTTGAAGCACTACTATGAGGAAGGAGATGTGAAGACTCTCTCGGCCTTCCTCTTGACTGAAACGTGAATTAAGAACGAGAGAGGACGAGTGGTTACTGTGCTCGTCTAGTCAAGGCTAATGCCTTAGTTTATTTTTTGCAAATTTTCCGGTTATCGTTTGTGCATATTTTTGTGTAATTTTAATTAAGTATTTGATGTTGATTTTATTTATTTTTGCAGGGAATCGATAGAGGGAATCAAGGAGATTAAATCCAGCTAAAAAAATCAAGGAGATATTGGGCCAAATCAAAGATACGGTTGAGCAAAGATTGACATTTAAATGCAAAAAATCTCCAACGGTCACTAGAATTGCGCTGGATTTGCGGAATCCGCAAAAATATAGCCGTTGGGATTTTTTGTGTTTCCTTTATATCCGTTAGAAGGCGCGTTGATCCGTACGATTCTTCCATTATCTGAACTCCAAGAAAACTGATTTTCTCTTCATCTGTGATTCCTCTCTCCAAATCTCCAAGATTCAACAATGGTGCTCACAAGGGCCGAACGATCTGCGTCCAAGAAAAGGGCTGATGACGCTGAAACGGCTGCGAGGGAAGCACTTCTTGCCCTTGCAGACGCTGATGCTGCGCGAACCGAACGCCTTCCCAAACTGCCGATCCGTAGGAAGAAGTGGAAGGTTGTCACAGAGATACCTGCTGGACCCTCTGAACCAGCAGGCACACCCAAGAAGCGCAGATGGAGTATGGCTGTGGCCGAAGAAGAAATCAAGAAAAAGACTCCCTCTGTGGAGAGTCAAGAATTGGGCCAGCCTTCTCACGAGACAGCCGAGCGCAGCCCTTCACCATCCCAACCGGTTTGTAGTCCTGAGCTCTCTCCATCGCCGCCAGCACAGAGCCCTGAGCTGCCTTCATCACCGCAGAGTTCTGCGCAGACCCCTACAGCAGCACAAAGCACCACTCCTTCACACACTTCTCCACGGCCTGACCCTGAATTCCCATATGGGGAGTACCAAGAATCGACGCAGGGCAGTGGGGAAGCTGAGGAAGACGAGGTCTTCTCTCCGTTGAGGGAAGCCAGCCCTGAGAGTCCTGCGCAGCAGGATGATTCTATGGAAGAAACACTGGGGGCCTGCTTCCATGCGATCACAACCAAGGCAAAGCTGAAGAAGAAGAAGGCTGCCAAGATTATCAAGGCCAAACGGTCCAAGAAATCAAAGAAAAAGAAAGCCAAGAGGGCGCTTGCATCAGAGGAGAAGAGTGCTGAGCCATCACTCAAGAAGCTCAAGATTGAGGCTGCTGAGTCAGCCAAACAAAAAGACAAAGGGAAGGCCAAGCTTTACCCTGAAGATGAGCCTCAGTCAGTGAGGTACGTGTCTTCTGACGCTGAGTCTAGAGGCATGGAGCTGAGGAAACGAGAGCTGCTGCACGAGAAGGGCTTCCTCGACAGACCTGCTGACCTGCCGCAATTCTTGCGCGCAGGAATTACGAATCACGGCTGGGAGGAGTTGTGCAGACCACCCAATCCAGCTTACACAAGCATGGTGTATGACTTCTACGCCAACTTGAGGAATTCTGAGGAAGGGTTGTCTGTGGTCAGGGGAGTAGAAGTGGACTTTTCAGCAAACGCCATCAACGAAGCCTATGGCCTCAAGGGCCCAAAACATACTGACTATGCGAGGATTGTTGATGAGCCTACTGAAGCCGTCCTGGAAGAGGCCATTCGGACCATTGGCCAACCTGAAGCATCCTGGACCGTGTCACGCAATGGGAGGCACACTCTCATGAGTGCCAACCTCACAGCTAAGGCAGCGATATGGTTTTCTTTCGTGAAGAGAAAACTAGCCCCAGTGACTCATGAGACCACCATCAACCAGAGCAGATCGCTGCTGGTCTATGCAATCATGCGAGGTCTCACGATCAACGTGGGTGAAGTCATGTCAGCCGCCATTGCTGATTGCGCCAAGAAGGGTAAGGGTCCATTGTTCTTCCCTAATACTATTACTAAACTATGTTTGCGTGCAGGAGTTCCCATTGAGCGAATGGAACAACAGATGGCTTACACAGGCCACTTGGAGCTGCCCATAGGCTTGAGGCTGAAAAGGAAGGGGAACATGGAGTTCGAGCTGGATAGATTGGCTGCTGCTCAGTCACTGTCCATGGCGTGCCTGATGGATTTACAGAAGAGGATGGCTCAGTGGGCCACTTATGCACAGGCAAGAGACAAAGAGGTTGCTGATCAGCTGGGGTGTCTTTTCCCTGACTTTCCCACGAACCTACTGTCTCCATGGGTGCCTCCACGACCACGAGGGACTGATGATGAGGATGAAGACATCTGAGTGCTAGTTTGAATTGCACTCAAGGGAGTATTGCTGTTCCCTTAAAATAATAAGAAAAAAAAAAAATCAAACTGCTTTTTGTGAACCATGTGAATTATGCTGTTTTTAGTTAATATTTTGATCTGTTTTAGTTGCTTAGTTTTAAGTTTTGAAATTGTTTAGTGTAGTCTGATGCTAGCTGATGAGGTAGATTAGTTTAGTTTCATTTTTGTATAGCTTGAATGACTAGAAAAAGCATGCGTAGGGGCCTTAAACACTGATATATCTGCCCTGACTTTATTGCGAAATAATTGCGGCAACCGCAATTTTTATTACTGAATGCATGTTTTTGACTATCTGTTTAGCTAGGCTGTGATCTGGTTAAATTCTATCTTTTGCTGCTACCATGACTACCTTATATAGCTTATCTTGAAGCATGCTGGATGAGTGTCATAGGACACCCTTTGATAGTTTAAATTAATCTCTAAAAAGCTCAGCATGCATAACTTTAAGTCCTTATCTGTCTGTTTTTTTTTCAAATTTCTGCTACTGTGATATTTGTTTTTAGAGTATTCTGTCTATGCCTAGGGCTTTTAGGTTCTCTTTGTTTTACCTTGATGGAGCGTCGATGGAACGCAGCGGAAGCGATTTGGATCATAGACACTCTAATTTCATCAATTTAAACAAAACGGAAACATGCAAAAGCGATGAAAAAGAGAAGTTAGAACACATACCCTTGTAGTTCGTATTTCTCCAAATTCACCGCCAGAAGCTCCTCACGAGCTCACCGAGCCTTCTCACGAAACGTTCGTGGACCACCCACGGTAGTCCCGCTATCCTCAGGCCGAGAAACGGAGTAGTGGGACTCCTTTAATTCAAGAAAAGAGGGAAGAAACTTCACTGTATCAAAATATACAGAGAGCAAAAAGAAGAAGACAGACGAAGAAGAACCAAATTGAGAAATTCAAAACACTTTTGAATACCCCAAAGTCCATTAAGAAAAAGAATTTCTATTTTCTTTTTCTTCTTTTTTTTTTTTTTTTTTTTTTTTTTAATTAGTCTGATCTGCCACTTCATATATACTATGTATATATAAAATTTACATGTGTCTTACATCTTGCATGTAAGACACATGTAAATATATATATATATATATATATATTTATATATATTATTATTATTAAAAATAATAATAATTATTTTTATTAATTAAACTTTTTAATTAATAAAAATATATATATATATATATTAATTAATATTATTTAATTCAATATCAAATATTAATTAAATAATATAATTAATCCCGGTTTTCCGAAAACCGATTTTTTTTTGCACATGAATCCTATTCATGTTTTCAGACCAATCTCATATTTAAATCATATTTAAATATGTCCATATTTAAATCATATTTAAATATGTCTATCCTTCTTCCACAAACCCGAATTTGAACGATTCAAATTCTTTTCTTTTCTTTTATATTGTTTCACGACTTTATCCGAGCTAGCCAGGAGAACCGTAAGGACCTACAGATCATGAGCTCCAACGATACGAGATTATCCGGTCAAAACTCTTTCAACCGAACTAACCAACATTCGTTAACCCCCGGAGACTCCACTAAAGTCCAAGGGCTGCACTCTCCTCACTGTAGATATATTGTGTCCTGTTGATATAACTATCATCAGTAAGTCGATCCTTCACAGGTCGTTCATAATCACAACGGGTCATTTAAACCGTTTAACCCTTGTATTATATCTTGTTCCTTAAGTACCACTGACACCTCTAATGAACAATTGATTTGTGGTCCAACCATCAAATCAGATTCCTCCCTGATCAGGAGAGGATGGGCCCATTGTTCAAGACCTGGAGTCAGCACTTAAGGGAACAACCTCTCTACTAACCCTGAAAGCGGGTAGGAGTGAACTCCAATCTTGCTACAAATATGTCCCCAGCCACTTATTCAATCTTATCCCCAAGATGGTAGGCATATTGAGTCGGCGATCTGGCCACTCTCACCCGTACAAATCAAAGGATAAGGTTGAATAAACAGGAGTTCATAGTAAGCTCAGGATTAAGACCGAGTTACCTAAGTCATCAAAAGAAAAAATCGGTCTTTACAGTAAACGGTGTTATAAAGAAAGAGCGATTTTATTTCTTGGTTCGGTCTTGTGCAAACTCATTGCACAGGACGCCCTCACTCACATGTCTCTACATGAAACGATTCGAATCACATCGTTTTGTACTATACAAAGTGAGCCGCGTCCAATAGTGTCCCCAGGATAAGGTACCCAGCCTTATCCCTATACTATAGACCATTTTGGCTGTCTACTTGAACTTGATTCACATTCATGTCACACATGAAGTTCAAGTACTCACACTACTGCCATGGGTGTTAGTTATTGGTATAGGTTAATACAAACACAATTCACTAAAATTCAATAACAACTTTATTGAAATATAATATTTACATTCATTCAAACAGTTTACAAACTACGAGTTTTAGGACATAAAACCCAACAAACTCCCACTTGGACTAAAACGTCAGTGGAGTACATGCTGGTCGAGAGAACTAGAATATCAAATATCTAGAATTTCTCCCACTGTCTTACTGAGCAGCTCGCAGCCCTATACTTTGTAGGTGTCTCTCAAACACTTTAGCCGTGAGAGACTTAGTAAACGGATCAGCAATGTTGTGCTCCGAGGCTACCTGTGTGACGATCACATCTCCTCGTTGCACTATCTCCCTGATGAGATGATACTTCCGCTCAATATGCTTTCCACGCTTATGGCTTCTAGGTTCTTTAGAATTTGCCACTGCACCGCTGTTATCACAATAAAGGGTGATTGGCAAGTTCATATTTGGAACAACTTCCAAATCTGTCAAGAACTTCCTAAGCCATACAGCTTCCTTCGCTGCTTCACAAGCTGCGACATACTCAGCTTCCATGGTGGAGTCAGCAATACAACCTTGCTTTATACTCCTCCATACTATTGCTCCTCCGTTAAGAGTGAACACTGATCCTGATGTAGATTTCCTGGATTCTATATCAGTCTGAAAATCAGAGTCAGTGTATCCTGCAAGGATCAAATCCTTCGCGCCATACACAAGCACATAGTCCCTCGTTCTCCTAAGATACTTGAGGACGTGTTTAACGGCTGTCCAGTGATCATATCCTGGATTGGACTGGAACCTACTGACAATTCCTACTGCATAGCAGATGTCGGGTCGTGTACACAACATAGCGTACATGAGACTACCAACTGCAGATGCATAGGGAATTCGTCTCATATCCTCAACCTCTTGAGGTGTCTTAGGAGACTGTTCCTTAGACAAGTGAATTCCATGCCTAAAAGGCAGCGAACCTTTCTTGGAATTCTGCATCGAATATCTTGACAACACCTTGTCAATATAAGATGCTTGAGACAGCGCTAGCATTTTGTTCTTACGATCCCTTAAGATCTGAATCCCTAGAACAAACTGAGCCTCTCCCAAATCTTTCATTTGGAATTGGGTCGCTAGCCAATTCTTAACGTCAGTTAGGAACCCTACATCATTCCCAATGAGTAGTATATCGTCTACGTACAAGACTAAGAAAGCTACAACAGTATTGACTACTTTCTTGTAAACACAAGGTTCGTCAATATTTTGTTCAAAGCCATAAGATTTGATCGCCGTATCAAACCTTATATTCCAGGATCTAGATGCTTGCTTCAACCCATAAATGGATCGATTAAGCTTGCAAACCTTTTGCTCTTGACCCTGAAGTATGAATCCCTCTGGTTGAGCCATATAGATACTCTCCTCAAGATTACCATTCAGAAAGGCAGTCTTGACATCCATTTGCCAGATTTCATAATCATAAAATGTAGCAATGGATAAGAGTATTCTAATCGACTTTAACAAGGCAACAGGAGAAAAGGTTTCTTCATAGTCCACCCCTTCTCTTTGGGAATAACCTTTTGCCACAAGTCGAGCCTTAAAGGTTTGCACCTTACCAGCTTGGTCTCGTTTTCTCTTGTAGATCCACTTGCAACCGATAGGTCTTTCACTATCTGGTTGGTCTACAAGATCCCAGACCGAATTGAAGTACATAGACTCCATTTCGAGATCCATGGCTTTAAGCCACTGGTCCTTGTCTATATCATTCATTGCCTGTTTAAAGGTCAATGGATCCTCAACGCCATCATCAGGTATGACGACTTGAGTTTCAGACAATCCGATGTAGCGGTCAGGCTGTCTTACATCCCTCCCACTGCGTCGAGGCTTTCTCAACTCTTGAGAAGGACCAGCCTGATCAACAACCTTTGTTGATCCGTCTGTAGCTTTCCTGGAAAATTCGGACAAAACAATTTTGCTCGACGGTTTATGATCTCTCATGTGGTCTTCCTCTAAGAACGTGGCATTAGTCGATACTAGTACCTTGTTCTCATGAGGATCGTAAAATAGACCACCTTTCGTTTCCTTGGGGTAACCTACAAATAGGCACAATTTTGAACGATGTTCCAACTTCTTTGGATTGGGTACTAGCACATGTGCTGGACACCCCCAAATCCTGAAGTGACGTAAACTACCTTTACGCCCTCTCCATAACTCATAAGGTGTTTCAGAAACACTCTTAGAGGGAACCATGTTCAAAATATATACTGCAGTCTCTACTGCATATCCCCAAAACGAACTAGGCAAATGAGCATAACTCATCATAGATCGAACCATGTCTAACAGGGTTCTATTTCTCCTCTCGGACACACCATTCTGCTGTGGTGTTCCTGGCGCTGAGAGTTGAGATACTATTCCATGTTCTATCATATAGTCCTGGAATCTTAAATCCATATACTCTCCACCTCGATCTGATCGGAGTGTTTTTATCGATTTACCTAATGTGTTCTCAACCTCTGCCTTATACTCTTTGAACTTTTCAAGAGCTTCGGACTTATGATGCATTAGATAAAGATAACCGTACCTAGAATAATCATCAATGAAACTGATGAAATATTCATACCCTCCTCGTGCTTTGACATTCAAAGGACCGCAGAGATCCGAATGCACGATTTCTAGAGGTTCTTTGGACCTATGACCTTTTTCAGAAAAAGATCGTTTGGTCATCTTGCCCTCAAGACAAGACTCACATGGCGGTAAAGAGTTGTCCTCTAAACGATTTAGCAGACCACTCTTAACCAATCTCCCGATCCTATTGAGATTAATGTGACCTAGTCTTAAGTGCCAAAGATAAGTACTTGGAGAAAATTTCTGCCTTTTAGTTTGAGTCTCAGCTGTTTTAAACATTTCAGTGTTCAAAATAGCTTTGGCTTCGGTTGGTCTTAACACATACAAGTTGTTTTCAAGTTTCGCAGAACAAATACGTACACCTCTTTTGCTAATGAACGCTTCATTATAAACAAAAGATACTTTATACAACTGTTCTAACAAACAAGATATAGATACAAGATTCCTCTGGAAGGTAGGAACCAGGAGTACATTTTCTAGTAAAATGAAACTATCTCTATATAACAACTTTACAGCTCCCACTGCTTCAGCTGAGACAACCTCTCCAGTTCCAACTCTGAGAGTTATCTCACCGCGAGAAAGTGGCTGCCAAGAACTAGTTTCCTGAAAAGAAGAACAAACATGGTTAGTAGCTCCTGAATCAAGTATCCAGGTATGACTATCATGTTCTACTAAACATGTTTCAACAACAAGTAAATCATATTTACCTTGTCTTTCTTTCTCAGCCTTTTTCTCTGCAAGATACTTTGGGCAATTGCGTTTCCAGTGCCCATCTACACCACAATGGAAACATTTTCCTTTGTCTGTAGATTTACTCTTGCTCTTAGCAGCAGCAGGTGTTTTTCCCTTCCTTTTATCTTTCTTCTTCTTTTGAATACTCTTATTCTTAATAGAAGAAAGTTCAGACTTACTCCCAGAAGACGACCCCTTTTGGAATTTCCTAGAAGTGACAACATTTGCCTCCTTCTCTTTTCCTTTAGAAGTGTGTAGGGACTGATAAGTCTGTAGCTCGCTGAGGAGAGAAGTCAAATTATACTTTATCTTGTTCATTACCAAATTGGTTCTGAACTGAAGGAAACTCTTCGGAAGAGATTCCAAGATAAAACTTACTTGACTTGACTCATTTATAATAGCTCCGTTTACTTCCGCCACATTGAAGTGGACCATCATGTTAAGGACATGCTCCCTAACAGAGGTTCCCTCCTTCATGCGAGAGTTGTAAACGAATTTGAGGGCTTCATGACAGACCGATGAGGACGGAAGTCCAAACATCTCCTGTAATGAAGACATGATTTCTTTAGCAGAAACCATATCCTCGTGCTTCTTAGCTAACACATCAGATATGCTGGCTAAGATATAGACTCGGGCTTTATCATTAGCCCTTGTCCATCTATCATATGCTTCTCGAACAGTTCGAGTCGCATCCGAGCTAGGAGGGGGAGGACAATCCTCTGATAAGACGAACCTGAGATCATCTAGAACGAGAATCGTATTCAAGTTCGATTTCCAGGTCGCGTAGTTATCGCCGGTTAACTTATCGGAAGCTAGTAAGTGAATGAAAGAGCTAGTCATGCTGAAAAGAGAATGAATAAATATTAGTGAAAAGGTTTTAACCTAATTTAGACACCAATCAAGAATTTAGCAAAGAATAATAATGTACCCAAAACTCATTATTAAACTGCAACGATACTTCAGTGGGTCAGAATGGTTGCTACCGAGGGGCAGTCAAGCATTCCTTCACTGAATCAAGACATTCTTGACTAAATGCTAATACCAGAATATCTCATATTCCTATAGCATCTTAGTTATCGCTGTTTGGTCAAGATTTACTAACTCCTTAGCAAATCTCGTAAGTGTGACCCTCCATTTTTAGAATTCATAGGGCGGCCCCAACGATGCAACCGAATGGAATTGTCAAAGTTGGGAATGGCTCTATGTTTCTTTATCCATAAATGGTGATTGAGATGTTCCGATTTCTATGAAACGGCCCTCCGAATGGATCGGTACCACTTGTGGGCACCTAGCAGGCAGAACATAGGAATCTCACGGTTCAATCCAATGGAGGAGACCGCAGGATGTATTGACATACTTCCTTCTCCCACTTACTATAAATACTTTCTCCATTCACCTTGCTCTTGAATTATGCAAATACCATCCGAATGGGGATGCCCTATTGACATCACGAGGCCGAGCATAATTCTCACGGTGTGAACTTGACAGAGATCGTAGGAGGAGAGGGACATATCATATATACCTTCTCAACACCTCTACTAAGTATTTTAAGACGGAATGGGTAAAATTACTCAGGCATTATCCGGCTAAGACAATAAAGCCTAAGTCTAGGTAAAACAAACTTTTACCTATGATGTCTAGGTGATAAACACTTTATTACCTCACACCACTCACGCATGCTCATAAAGCCGGGTTAACTTTACTCAAGAACCGGATGGTCCCCAGGTAGGAGGTGTTCCGTAAACCGTCAGCTTAAATACCTCCAACCTCGAACAGGATGTCCCCGGGTGAGTTTCTTGTAACCTTAGCATTTACAAGATATCGACCTATTCATCTAATGAAACGGAACGATACATTCAACCCTAAGTGAGCATGCCTTTGTCTTTGTTATAGATTTTAAAAGTCTATGCCAATTTTACAACGCTTTGCAAAACTAAGACTAACTACAACAAACTTCTACATGCTTCTCAAACATGCAACACTAAGGCATGATAAGTTGAATATTTAATTTCATAATTAATATAACAATTATATCAATTATGTTTTTAAATATACAACTCCTAATTCATAAATTAATATAACACTTATATCAATTCTCATGAATTAAGCATGCATCCTATACATTATAACACTTATAACAAACAAAATGCATCTAATGTTGGATGTTTAATTTCATAATTAATATAACATTTATATCAATTATTCTATTAAACAAACAACATCTAATTCATGAATTAATATAACTCTTATATTAATACTCATGAATAAACATGCATCCTATACATTATAACACTTATAATATACCATGTGCATAAAATTAGGACAACCTATGTTGTATATTTAATTTCATAATTAATATAACACTTATATCAATTATTCTATTAAATTAACAACAACTAATTCATGAATTAGTATAACTTTTATATCAAAATTCATGAATTGCCAAATATGCATACGATATATTATAACACTTATAACATATTTTCAATGCATGAAGCATGCTTCCTACGGTGGGATTTTAAATCTATATGGCATACGTTATGCACATACAAACATGGAATTTAATTAAAACATACATTCGCAATGCATAATTAATTAAACATACTAAAGTGGATCGATTTTGGCATTTAGCAAGCAATAACTAAATTAATACAAGCTTGATCAACAAGCCACGTCTTGAGCGGACTTCGAACTCTTCGCACCGCCTTTGACCAACTTGCTTCCTCCGAACGCTTCGGCCAAAATTTCTTCGAATTTCTCCTCGTAATGCCCAGAACGAGTTTGAAATTACACCGAACATTTCGGCGAGTTTCAAACTCAAACTTCTTTCACAAAGAACCCTATATGGACTCTAATGACTCTAAAAATACAGACTCTTTAGCATACATTAAAGCCCATACATTCTCGGACAATTACAAATAATGAAATTCAAAAGAAACTATGCCAAAATCGATATTCACTTTAGAATCCATTCAGAAACAATTTCTAAAATAAAACCCACCATAATTTAAATTGATCGAAATTGAGTGGCCAAAAACGCTCTGATACCAATTGATGGAGCGTCGATGGAACGCAGCGGAAGCGATTTGGATCATAGACACTCTAATTTCATCAATTTAAACAAAACGGAAACATGCAAAAGCGATGAAAAAGAGAAGTTAGAACACATACCCTTGTAGTTCGTATTTCTCCAAATTCACCGCCAGAAGCTCCTCACGAGCTCACCGAGCCTTCTCACGAAACGTTCGTGGACCACCCACGGTAGTCCCGCTATCCTCAGGCCGAGAAACGGAGTAGTGGGACTCCTTTAATTCAAGAAAAGAGGGAAGAAACTTCACTGTATCAAAATATACAGAGAGCAAAAAGAAGAAGACAGACGAAGAAGAACCAAATTGAGAAATTCAAAACACTTTTGAATACCCCAAAGTCCATTAAGAAAAAGAATTTCTATTTTCTTTTTCTTCTTTTTTTTTTTTTTTTTTTTTTTTTTTTTTAATTAGTCTGATCTGCCACTTCATATATACTATGTATATATAAAATTTACATGTGTCTTACATCTTGCATGTAAGACACATGTAAATATATATATATATATTTATATATATTATTATTATTAAAAATAATAATAATTATTTTTATTAATTAAACTTTTTAATTAATAAAAATATATATATATATTAATTAATATTATTTAAATCAATATCAAATATTAATTAAATAATATAATTAATCCCGGTTTTCTGAAAACCGATTTTTTTTTGCACATGAATCCTATTCATGTTTTCAGACCAATCTCATATTTAAATCATATTTAAATATGTCCATATTTAAATCATATTTAAATATGTCTATCCTTCTTCCACAAACCCGAATTTGAACGATTCAAATTCTTTTCTTTTCTTTTATATTGTTTCACGACTTTATCCGAGCTAGCCAGGAGAACCGTAAGGACCTACAGATCATGAGCTCCAACGATACGAGATTATCCGGTCAAAACTCTTTCAACCGAACTAACCAACATTCGTTAACCTCCGGAGACTCCACTAAAGTCCAAGGGCTGCACTCTCCTCACTGTAGATATATTGTGTCCTGTTGATATAACTATCATCAGTAAGTCGATCCTTCACAGGTCGTTCATAATCACAACGGGTCATTTAAACCGTTTAACCCTTGTATTATATCTTGTTCCTTAAGTACCACTGACACCTCTAATGAACAATTGATTTGTGGTCCAACCATCAAATCAGATTCCTCCCTGATCAGGAGAGGATGGGCCCATTGTTCAAGACCTGGAGTCAGCACTTAAGGGAACAACCTCTCTACTAACCCTGAAAGCGGGTAGGAGTGAACTCCAATCTTGCTACAAATATGTCCCCAGCCACTTATTCAATCTTATCCCCAAGATGGTAGGCATATTGAGTCGGCGATCTGGCCACTCTCACCCGTACAAATCAAAGGATAAGGTTGAATAAACAGGAGTTCATAGTAAGCTCAGGATTAAGACCGAGTTACCTAAGTCATCAAAAGAAAAAATCGGTCTTTATAGTAAACGGTGTTATAAAGAAAGAGCGATTTTATTTCTTGGTTCGGTCTTGTGCAAACTCATTGCACAGGACGCCCTCACTCACATGTCTTTACATGAAACGATTCGAATCACATCGTTTTGTACTATACAAAGTGAGCCGCGTCCAATAGTGTCCCCAGGATAAGGTACCCAGCCTTATCCCTATACTATAGACCATTTTGGCTGTCTACTTGAACTTGATTCACATTCATGTCACACATGAAGTTCAAGTACTCACACTACTGCCATGGGTGTTAGTTATTGGTATAGGTTAATACAAACACAATTCACTAAAATTCAATAACAACTTTATTGAAATATAATATTTACATTCATTCAAACAGTTTACAAACTACGAGTTTTAGGACATAAAACCCAACATACCTTAGACTAGATGCTTCTAGGTAAGTTTGGGGGTGTGCCACCTCAGACACTCATTGGGGACAATGAGTAGTTTAAGTTTGGGGGAGGCCACCCTAGGCCCTAGGAACATTCCTCTCTTCCTTGTAGACTTAAGCATTCTTCTTCTCCTTAAAAAAAAAAAAATGAATGATAGAATAGAATAAAGGGGGATGTCTCTCTTGAGGTTGCTGAGTAATCAATGACAAGTGTGTAACCCACAAATGGCATTGCATCAAAAGGCAACCAAAGGAGAGGTCTCCAAGAAAGAAAGAAAATTTAGGGAAGAAGAATGTATGCTTAGGAGTTGCAACCTTGTGGCTTAGATGTCCTAATTAAAAAAGAACTCTGATCCTCAATGAGCTGAGCACAAGGTTGTAGCTTTTAGGTTTGTCTAGGGAGATGAATGTATGTCCAATGTAGTGATGCCAGGGTTTAGTTTGTTATATGAAAGTACTACTGTTACTAGTTTTGTACTAAGACTGGCATGACTCTAAGGAATCCTAGGTAGCTCAAAAGAAAAGATTAGAAGCATGTACTGAGTCTGAGGTAAAGCTAGGTAGAATTTGAAACCTTAGGGATAGTGGCATGATGTGACAAAAGCAAGTAGATCAGTTGTAGGGAGTAATGAAACAGTAGGAGTATTAGGCATGCGAAGTCAGAAGAAGCTAGATAAGAGGATAGTTCTAAACTTAGAAGTGTGTCACAGGACAGCACTGCTATAGATAGGAATGTAGGGGAGTCAGTAAGTGGTTAAAGGGAATGAAACAGCAGCCTAAGTAAGTCCTTAGTTTGCTTGAGGACAAGCAAAACCTTAAGTTTGGGGGTGTGTTATGTCTCCAAAAGTGACATATTTAGGACTTATTTAGCTTAGGAAGATGCACATTCTTAGGTGTTTTTGAGAGGATTTAGCTTAAACCTATGCTTATATATGATAATTAGAAGAAGGTAGCTAAATTAGGACTTATGTAAAAAAGGAAAAAAAAGGATTGAAAAACGAAGTAAAAGAATGAAAAAAACTACATTGCGACAGCATTGCGGAAACATTGCTGAAACCGCAATGTTTCAAGTGAAAACCGTAAGTTGACTGATCGTTTTCTGTTAATTTCCGTTATTTCAGGGATTCGTGCTTTCTCCTCCATCCATTCTGATATACGACGTTGAAGATTGATGGTTCTCCTTGGCCCAAATGCACCTGCAAACTACTATAAAAGGGGGTCAAAGTCGGAGGTTCAAGCATCATCCGAAAGCGTAGAAGTCTTCTCGCAGTCCATCTTTTCTCCTGTCGTTCTTCTTCGTCTGTTGGTGTGAGAGTCTCAGCTGTTGGAATCGACAATCTGATAGGAAGGAGAGAAGATTCGTCTTCTCTCTCGATTGGATTCATCCAAGCAAGGCTATTCCTTCTCCCCATTCAGTCGAAGCAATCGCAACTAGGCGTTCACGCTCTATTTCCTGCTTTCTGTCTTTTGCTTTTCATTTCCAGCACTGCTTTGTTGTTATTTCCTTTCCATTAGTCATTTCATTCTATTTCATTGTTGTCTGTCTTTATGTTATTTACTTTAAGCTTCCCCTTGTCCATTCAAACAATCAAGTAATCACAAGCAATATTCTTCATTTCACAGTTTCTTACCTTTGCAAGCTACTGCTTTTCCTCACTGTTCTATCTTTATATTTCTTCTAAGCATGTCTGTTTTATCTCGTATTTCTATTCTCTATACATCCATGAGTAGCTAAGTCACTTAGGGGCATGCTAATGACAAGAATATAGGCTAAAAAACGTGAACCAAGCATGTAGGATAGCTCTCGAAGCATTGATTGTATGTAAGCTTCATCCCACGGGCAATTTCGATTGGCCATCCATTTTGTCCAAAGAACTCCTAACCTCTGGAAGGAGTAAGAGTTCAGAGTCATACACTCATGCTAGCCTTTCAAGGTAGCCAGAAAACGACCTAGGAATAGGCGTTTTCCTAGTACAAACCTTAAACTTCTGCTTTAACAAGATGCTTAAGACCTTACTTGGACATGAGTAAACTAAAGAATCTAATGCATGGAATCGGACGATACTTGAGATTGAGTGAGTTTGATGCATAGAGAGTTGATCCAATGCTTGAGAATCGTATAAAAATGCCTATAGAGGAGTCGTTAGTAGCCCTTGTTTCTCCATTTTACACACTTTCGCTGTTATTACAATTGCGGTAGAATTGCTGTTGCCGCAATTCTGCTAAGTTACAATTCTGTCTAGCTGTTTTCTTCTTCATTTATTAATCTCGTCTCTTTTCCTTTGAGTTTAACTTCAACTTGCATTTGTTTATGTTGCTATCCTCTATACATTCAGTAAGAAGTAGGCAATTAAAAACCAATTTTACCCCATCAAATCCACCCCTTCTTTCTTAACTTTACACTTCACGAGTAGCTTATAATAAATCTCTGTGGGAAAACGAATGAAAAAATACTTACTACTTGCTATAAGATCATGTATGCTTGCATGTTCTGAGTGCTCTTTCTTCCTTATTGCTTATTTATATTAACACATTGAGCACGCAACACTCACCAATGGTCTCCCACTCCTAAGTTCAATTGCTTGAACTTGTTCTTTACCATCTCTCCTTGGCACTTCAGTGTCAGCAGGGAGTCTACCTTGGGGCCTACTTTTGATTTCATTGGCTAGTTGCCCTATTTGGTTCTCTAGACTCCTAAGAGTAGCTTGCTGACTTTGTAAAGTGGCATCATTTTTGGCTATGTATTCCTTGAGTAAGTTTTCTACAGAAGATCCTACAGGTTGGTTGTATGGTTTTTGATACATGGATTGGTTATGTTGGGGAGTGAAACCAGGTGTTCCACTCGACCTTGGTTGGTTAGGATTTTGGTTAGCGTTCTGTTGGCCACCCCATGACAGGTTTGGGTGGTTTCTCCAACCAGTATTGTAAGTATTGGAGTAGGGGTTGTTCCTAGGCTGCTGTTGGCTTCCAACATAGCAGACTGAGGCTGGATTCCCAGGGCAGTATTCATACGGGTGCCCTTCCCCACAGAATCCACAGATAAGTGCCTCACCTTGACTTGGTTGGGTGCCCATTGACATGGCTGTGGCGGTGTTGGCACTGGTTTGGAGATTGACTTGAACCATTTGCTTAACTAGGTTGGTCATGGCGTTTATTTGGCTGCTCATTGCACTTAGAGCATCCTTGTCTTGAGCTCTAGTTGGCTCTACTGGATCATCTGACCACCTACAGTGAGATGTTGAGATCTTCTCCAAGATCTCATAAGCTTCGTTGTAACTCTTGGACAACATGGAACCACCAGCAGATGAGTTTAGCACATGCCTGGTGCTGGGGTTGCATCCTTTGAAAAAGACCTCTATTTGGATACACCATGGGATGCCATGGTGTGGACATTTAAGAAGAAGGTCTTTGAACCTTGTCCAAGCTTCGTGAAGAGACTCACTTGGAGCTTGTTTGAATTTGATTATGTCATCACGAAAGGTAGAATTCCTATCAGGTGGGAAGTATTTTACTAGGAATTTCTCCGCCAAGTCTGTCCAATTAAGGACTGATCCAGAGGGTAATGAGTTTAACCACATTTTGGCTTTGTCCCTCAAAGAGTAAGGGAAAAGGTATAGCCTCAAGGCTTCTTGGGTAACTCCAGGGATAAGGAATGTATCACTGACTCCTAGGAAGTTTCTAAGATGGTTGTGGGGATCCTCATTTTCCACTCCAAAGAATTGTCCCACAGTGGACAACATTTGGAACATCACTGGCTTTAACTCGAATGAGTTGGCAGTGATCTCAGGGCGGATTATGCTGGGGTTCAGCTCCCCAGGCATAGGTACTAGGTAAGAAAGAATGGCACTATCCTTATCATTCGCTATTTCGATGGGATTGCGAGTGATAGGTACCGGATTTGGAACTATTCTATCCATTTCTTCTTGAGAGGATTGCGGTAACCTTGCGGTTTCAGCAATTATACGAGGTAAAGAGGGTTGTTTAAAGAGACGTTTCTTGGCTCTATTTCTAGTCCTAAGTAATCTCTCAGGCTCAGGGTTGAACTCTAGATCACTACTTGAAGGCTCATTCATAAACTAACCCAAATGGTACCTGAAAAAGAAATGAAAATAGATCAGCTTCAATAGATAATAAACTTGATTTTCTAACTTAACAAACTTCGTTTTCACTAAACTAAATCCCCGGCAGCGGCGCCAAAAACTTGTTGCGTGCTCAATGTGTACAATAAATAAGTAATAAGAGAGAGAGAGCACTCAGAACATGCAAGCATACATGATCCTATAGCAAGTAGTAAGTATTTTTTCATTCGTTTTCCCACAGAGATTTATTATTAGCTACTCGTGAAGTGTTTTGTTAAGAAAGAATGGGTGAATTTGATGGGGTAGAAGTGGTTTTAAATTGTCTAATTCCTAAGGAATATATAAAGGGTAGCAACATAAACAAATGCAAGTCAAAGTTAAACTCAAAGGAAAAGAGAAGAGATTAATAAACGATGAAGAAAACAGCTAAACAGATTTTTAAACTTAGCAGAATTGCGGAAACAGCAATTCTACCGCAATGTTCCTACAGCGAAAGTGTGTAAAATGGAGAAATAAGGGCTACTAACGACTCTTCTATAGGCTTTTTCATACGATTCTCAAGCATTGGATCAACTCACTATGCATCAAACTCACTCAATCTCATGTATCTTCCGATTTCATGCATTAGATTCTTTAGTTTACTCATGTCCAAGTAAGGTCTTAAGCATCTTGTTAAAGCAGAAAGTTACGGTTTGTACTAGGAAAACGCCTATTCCTAGGTCGTTTTCTGGCTACCTTGAAAGGCTAGCATGAGTGTATGACTCTGAACTCTTACTCCTTCCAGAGGTTAGGAGTTCTTTGGACAAAATGGATGGCCAATCGAAATTGCCCGTGGGATGAAGCTTACATACAATCAATGCTTCGAGAGCTATCCTACATGCTTGGTTCACGTTTTTTAGCCTATAGTATTGTCATTAGCATGCCCCTATGTGACTTAGCTACTCATGGATATAGAGAGAACAGAAATAAGCGGTGAAGTAGACATGCTTAGAAGGAATTTAAAGACAAAACAGTAAGGGAAAACAGTGGATCGCAAGGCAAGAAACTGTGAAATACTGAATTTGTGCTTTGATTACTTAATCGTTTGATTGAACAAAGGGAAGCTTAAAGCAAATAACATAAAGACAGAGAGTAACGAAATAAAATGAACTAGCTACTAGAAGAGAAACAACAACAAAACAAAGCTGGAAATTAGAAATGAAAGACAGAAAGCAGGTAATTGAGCTTGAAAGCCTCGTCGCAACCGCCTCGGCTGAAGGATGAGAAAGATTAGCCTTTCTTGGATGAATCCAATCGGGAGAGAAGATGAATCCTCTCTCCTTCCTATCAGATTGTCGACTCCAACAGCTAAACCTCGCAAACCAACAGACGGCAAAGGAAAACAGAAGAAAAGATGGAGCTACGGGAAGACTTCTACGCTTTCGGATGATGATTGAACCTCCGACTTTGACCCCCTTTTATAGTAATCTGCAGGTGCATTTGGGCCAAGGAGAACCATCAATCTTCAACGTCGTACTTCAAAATGGATGGAGGAGAAAGACCGAATCCCTGAAATAACGGAAATTAACAGAACAAGATCAGTCAACTTACGGTTTTCACTTGAAACATTGCGGTTTTAGCAATGTTTCCGCAATGCTATCGCAATGCTCATTTTTCATCTTTTAACTTCGGTTTTCATTCCTTTTCTTTCCTTTTGCACACAAGTCCTAATTTAGCTACCTTCTTCTAATTCTCATATATAAGCATAGGTTTAAGCTAAATCCTATCAAAAACACCTAAGAATGTGCATCTTCCTAAGCTAAATAAGTCCTAAATATGTCACTTTTGGAGACATAACAGCGACGAAAGAAGTGGAAAGTTGTGACGGAGATCCCTGCTGGTCCGTCTGAACCAGTCGGTACACCCAAGAAGAGGAAGTGGACGGCGGCGGTGGAGGATGCACCGATCAAAGAAAAGACTCCCACCGAGGAGACTCATGGGAGTGGTCGACCATCCTATGAGACGGCCAGACAGAGCCCTGAGCCATCTCCTTCCCCGCAGACGCCCGAGCACGAAGCCCCACCTGAAGAGCACCAAGACTCGGTGCCAAGCGATGAGGCGGCTGAGGACGATGAGGTCTTTTCCCTCTTGAGAGAAGTCAGTCCTGACAGCCCTATGGAGAGGGGAAGCAAAGATTCAATGGATGAAACGTTGGGGGATTGTCTCCAACAAATAACCACCAGGGCTCGGCTGAGGAAGAAGGCGCCCAAGATTGTGAAGGCCAAGCGGCCAAAAGCTTCCAAGCGATCCAAGAAGAAGAAGGTTAGTGGTGAGCCTTCTTTAAAGAAGTTGAAGGTTGAGGCTGCTGAGTCGGCCAAGGCAAAGGAGAAGGGGAAGGCGAAATTGTACCCCGAAGACGAACCTCAAGCCGTGAGGTATGTCTCTCAGGACGCAGAGACTAGGGGCAGTGAATTGAGGAAGAGAGACCTACTCCATGAGAGGGGCTTTCTTGATGCACTGGCGGACCTGCCGCAATTCTTGCGCGCAGGGATCACCAACCATGGCTGGGAAGAGCTGTGCAGACCGCCCATTCCTGCCTACTCCGACATGGTGTATGATTTCTACGCCAACCTGACGCACCCCGAAGATGGTCTGTCCATGGTGAGGGGAATTGGGGTCGACTTCTCGGCCAAAGCCATCAATGAAGCTTATGCCCTCAAAGGGCATAAGTACACTGACTATGCGAGAATCGTCGAATCACCATCTGCAGCTGTCCTGGAAGAAGCCCTGCGAATCATAGGCCAACCTGAGGCGGCCTGGACAATTTCAAGGAATGGGAAGCACACCTTGATGAGTGCAACCCTCAAAGACAAGGCGGCCGTCTGGTTTTCTTTTGTGCGGAGGCGTCTCTCCCCTATGACCCACGAGACGACTATAAACCAGGGGAGATCTTTGCTGCTGTACGCCATTATGAGGGGCCTCACCATAGATGTTGGTGAGGCCATTGCCGCCTCCATTGCCGACTGTGCAAAGAAAGGTAAAGGCCCTCTTTTCTTCCCAAACACCATTACTAAACTCTGCTTACGTGCAGGTGTGCCTATAGAGAGGAAGAAGAGGTAGCTGGCCTACACCGGTCATCTGGAACTGCCCACAGGCTTGCGGATGCGACGGAGGGGCAACATGGAATTTGAGCTAGACGGTCTGGCTACTGCTCAATCGCTGAACATGGCGTGTTTGATGGACCTACAGTGCAAGATGGCTCAGTGGGCCGAATATGCACAAGCTAGGGACAAGGATGTGGCTGACCAGCTGGGGTGCATCTTCCCTGCCTTCCCCACTGACCTGTTGAAGCCATGGGCGCCTCCTAAAGCAAGGAGAGATGAGGATGAGGAGGATTGAATGCCAGCTTGAACGGCATTCGAGGGAGTTTTCTGTTCCCTCTAAGAATAAAAAAAACTTCTGCTTTTCTGTGACTTGTGACCTCTGTTTTGAATCAAATACATACTCTGTTTTAATTGTTCTTTTGATTGTTTAGTTTAGTTTAAGTAGTTTGATGGTTTCTGAGTAGTTAGTCTAATTAGTTTTACTATTTAGGATAGTTTTGATGACTAGAAATAGAATGCTAGGAGCCTTGATGAATGATAAATATGCTCTGTAGGTTTATTGCGGATTCTTTGCGGAGTCCGCAATTTTTGTTAAGTTTCGCATGCTATTGGTTGACTTTTTGAATAGGCTGGTTCTGTTTAAATTTTGTTATCTTGCTGCTTTCTTGACTTCAATATGTGATCTATCTGTGAGCATGCTGGATGAGTGTCTTAGTACACCTTTGATAGTTTAAATTAGTTCCTTAAAATTGCTCAGCATGCACCTCTTTAAGCCCTTAAGATACCGTGTTTACAAAACAATTCTGCTGCTGTGCTATCTGTTTTAGGAAGGTCATTCTATGCCTAGGACTTTTTAGATTCTACATGTTTTGCCCTAGACTAGATGCTTCTAGGACAAGTTTGGGGGTGTGCCACCTCAGACTCTCATTGGGGACAATGAGAAGTTTTAGTTTGGGGGAGGCAGCCCTAGGCCTAGGAACATTCCTCTCTCCCTCTTAAACATAAGCATTCTTCTTCTTCTTTGAAAAAAAAAAATGAAAAACAAAAGAATAAAGAGTGGTGTCTCTCTTGAGGTTGCTGAGTAATCAGTGCCATGTGTGTAACCCACAAGTGGCATTGCATCAAAAGGCAACCAAAGAAAGAGACCTTACCAAAGAAAGAAAGAAAAAACCAAGGAAGAAGAATGTATGCCTATGAGTTATAGCTTATGTGCTTAGGTGTCCTATGTGAATGAACTCTGATCCTCAATTAACTAAGCACGGGGTTGTAGCTTGTAGGTTTGTTAAGGGAGATGAATGTATATCCAATGTAGTGATGCCAGGGTTTAGGTTGTTCTATGAAATGTACTACTGTCACTGGTTTATACTAAGACTGACATGACTCTAAGGAATCCTAGGTAGCTCAAAAGAAAAAACATTAGAAGCATGTACTGAGTCTGGGGTAAAGCTAGGTAGAATGTGAAAACTTAGGGATAGTTGCACAATGAACCTAATGACCAAAGCAGATAGATCAGCTGTAGGGAGTTTTTAAAGACAGTAGGATTATAAGGCGAGAGAAATCAGAAGAAGCAAATTGAGAAGTTAGTTTTAAACTTAGAAGAAGTGTCACAGGACAGCTGTGCCTTAGATAGTGGATGTAGGGGAGTCAGCAAGCAGTTAGATAGAGTGATAACAGCCTAAGTAAGTCCTTATATTGCTCGAGGACGAGCAATAACTTAAGTTTGGGGGTGTGTTACGTCTCCAAAAGTGACTAATTTAGGGACTTAGTTGCTATAGAATTAGGTGAACTCTTAAGCGTTTTTGGTAGAATTTAGCCTAAACATGTGCTTTTATATGAGAATTTGTAGAATGAAGTGATAGCTCCATTTTGGAGCTATAATTATGTCCCTAATTCACGTTTATTGGTTGCTTAATCTTGCTTATATGTCATTATTGCAGGTGTTCTCGGTAATTCGCCCTCGGGAGCGTTTCGGCGCTTTTCGGGGCTTAATATCGCAAATTAAAGGCCTAAGAACATTTCCGGGGAAGACCCATGCAAAGGCATGAAGGTTCAGAGCTTTGGAGGAATTGAAGGCAAAATTCCAAGCAAAAACCCGAGAGCTAGCGTCGAGCGACAGCGTCGCGACGCTAGCTCGACGCTGTCCAGCGTCGAGACGCTGCCAGAGCGTCTCGACGCCCCGAAGTTTGAAGCGCTGATTTGAAGAAAAACCCGAGAGCAAGCGTCGAGCGATAGCGTCGCGACGCTAGCTCGACGCCGCACAAGCGTCTCGACGCTGTGTGAGCGTCTCGACGCCACCTCGACTGCGCGCGCGCGTTATTTAGGGTGCAGCGTCGAGACGCTGCCCTAGCGTCTCGACGCTACGACGGATTACTTAAGTTTCTGTCCGATTTTAGCCGCCATTATCATCTTCTACCTCGAGCTCCGCGCCTGATTTGACGTTCCAGCACCTATTTTCACCATGGGAGGGGCTAGGAAGCTTGGATTGAAGCCATCCCACACCACACAAGTCATGAGTGAGTAGTTTTACCGTTTTTGGCTCGGGATTGTAAAGAATAAATGTAGTTTGAACTCTTGGTGAGGTTGTAGGATTAAATTTCTGATTTGGTTGGACATTTTATTGAATTGAATTCTACTTCTTAGCTTAATCTATGAGCACGTTTGAATGATTTAGGACTAGGCACCCTTGATTTTGAGCATGTTCATTTGTTAAAGGATTTGATGCCGTGCCTCTCGTTTCCGCCGAGTAACAAGGAATTATGACTCCTTGAGCGTATTGGCGTCCTTGCGCTCTTGGTGTTCGTTCTTCCCGAATTAGGATTCCAAATCGACATACTAATTTCGCGTCCAAATTAGATAGTCGTCACAGTTAGCTTGTTGCTATCGTTCGGTCTTGGGAGAGCGTTGGCCGCCAATGTCCGAACGGTATGCTTGATTAGCATAATTAATTATGTCTAATTAAATCTATGGAGCATGTCTGAGTTATTTATTAATTTTAGACGAGCTGTGTATTCGTTAAATTGTTTAACCAAAATACTCGTCAACCTATGATCCAAGAGGCATGCTAAATTTATTCCGACCGTCCCGAGTCGAAAACTCCGTTAGCGAAATTTTCTATTGCATAGTTCCTACTTAGTTAATTAAAAACCAACAGTTTAGTGAATTCGGGCACTTATAAATTCATTTTGGCGGGTCTCGACAACCCGATGATTGGCGATAGTTCAATAATATCGTTACCAAAATTGGCGCCGTTGCCGGGGAACTAAGTGTAATTCGGCCTAATTTGAATTTGATCTGTAGACTTTTAATTTTTACTTTAAAGTTTCTGTTTATTCTTTTATTATTTGCAATTTTGATCCGTTTGTTTAAGTGTGCTAGAAGTGCCAAATTGTTATTGAGAAAATGGAGATCGATGATGAGAATAGAGCCCCAAAAACACTCAGGCAGTGGACATCAGTTGCCATGGGCAATCAACCCTCTTGTATTTCCTACCCGGAAATTTCAGGTGAGTTTGTGCTTAAATCAGGTTTTATTGACCATTTGCCCTCTTTTTATGATGAAGCAGATGAGGATCCCTATAAACATCTCAAGGCTTTTCAAATGACGAGTTCTGCGATGAAGCCAGGCGGCATTACAGAAGATCAGCTCTATCTGAGAGCTTTTCCATTCACCTTGAGAGGTGAAGCTTGAGATTGGCTACATTATCTGCCATCGGGAACCATCTTTACTTGGGAGAAGCTGCAGAGTCTATTCTTGGAGAGGTATTTCTCAGCTTCAAAAGCCAGAGCCGTGAAAAGAGATATCCGCCATTTTGAGCAAGGAAAGAACGAGGCATTTCACGAATGCTGGGAGAGATTCATTAAACTCTGCGAGAAATGCCCGAACCATCTGATAGCAGAAGCCGCGCTTATCGAATTCTTTTATGAGGGTTTGCTTCCGCATGACTGCCAGATGCTTGATGCAGCAAGTGGAGGAGCCCTTTGGGAGAAAACACCTGCGGAAGCCAGACAGTTGATCTCTAATATGGCTGAGAACCGTCGCCAGTACGGTGGAAGAAACGAGCACGCTAAAATGTCTACCGACATAGCAGAGCTCAAAGAAAAAGTGTCTCAGGTATTTGGCTTATTTCATACAATGCAAGAAAAATCATCTCAGGCTGTTCCTTCTATTTCAGGTCAAGCCATTGAAGGCATGCTCAAGTCACTTATGGAATCTAGCAACGAGACCAATTCGCAGATGCGGTCTCTGAGAGATGAGACAAGGTCGCAGATGACATCTCTTAGAAATGAGTTCACGGAGGTGAAGGAAAGAATGAGCAAGATAGAATCCAATGCGGAAAGCGTTAGCGCGATAAACCTCAGAAGTGGTAAAGAGATACCATCACATACCACTCCCGAGAGTCCTCCAAAAGATTCAGAGATATCTCCAGATAAGTGTCCTCCAATACCCTCTGAAACTGTTGTAACTCCTCCTATTATTTCTATGAAGTCTTACACTTTCGTCGCTCCTTTTCCTAGTAGGCTGGCGAGGCCATCTAAGGAAGCCAACGACGCAGATGTTCTTGAGACACTGAGGAAAGTTGGGATCAATATGCCGCTGCTTGATGCAATTCAGCAAATCCCAAGGTACGCCAAATTTCTAAAGGAGATGTGCACCATGAAGAGGAAGACCAAATGTGCTGAGAGAGTCGTGGTAAGCAAGAATGTTTCTGCCCTGATAACCCAAGGTATTCCAAACAAATGCCAGGACCCAGGTATGTTCCTCTTGCCATGTACTATAGGGGATAGAGAAATCGAGCACGCTATGCTAGACTTGGGAGCTTCAATTAATGTTATGCCATACTCAGTCTACAAGAATCTCGGTTTAGAAGGTATGCAGGAAACTAGTATAATTATCCAGTTAGCTAATAGGTCTTCTATTCATCCTCTAGGGGTGATTGAGGATGTATTGGTTAAAGTTAAGGATCTGATCTTCCCTGCTGATTTTTATGTGATAAATATGGAAGAAAACACATCCACCACTTCTGTTTTACTTGGTAGGCCATTCATGAAAACCGCTAAGACAAAAATTAATGTGCATGATGGTACCTTGTCTGTTGAGTATGAAGGGGATGTGTTTGAATTTAATGTATTTGATGCCATGAAACAACATGCTGATGTGCATTCTGTCTGTAAAATTGATCTGATAGAGACTTTAGAACAAGAAGAATGCATGACTGTTGTCGAGGGGGATGACCCACTCGTTTTTACTGAAATTGTTAGAGAGAGTGAAAGTAGTGTTCCTATACTGTCTGACTCGTCTGAACAACTTACTTTTGCTTTAGAAACATGTGAAAAGCCAACTAAAATATTACCATCTCTTTTGCAGGCTCCCAAGTTGGAATTGAAGGAGTTGCCGGGTCATCTCAAGTACGTATACTTGGGTGAGGTGGAGACACTTCCGGTAATTATCTCCAAGGAGCTTACATCGGAGCAAGAAGGCGAGTTGGTCGAGGTTTTGAAAAAGAATAAACGAGCCATGGGATGGACATTGGCAGACTTGCATGGGTTGAGTCCAGTGCTGTGCATGCACAAGATTCGGCTGGATGAGGGAGCAAAGCCATCCCGAGAGCCTCAGCGGAGACTGAACCCTGCAATGAAAGAGGTAGTGTTGTCTGAGATACACAAACTCCTGGATGCAGGTATTATCTTTCCCATTTCTGATAGCCAGTGGGTTAGCCCTATTCATGTTGTACCTAAAAAGACGGGCATAACTGTTATTAGAAATGATAAGGGGGAGTTAGTACCTAAGAGAGTGCAAAATGGATGGAGGATGTGTATTGACTTTAGAAAACTGAATGATGTGACTAAGAAGGACCACTTTCCTATTCCCTTCATAGATCAAATGGTGGAGCGTTTAGCTGGGAAGCCATTCTTCTGTTTTCTAGATGGTTTTTCTGGGTTTTATCAAATTCCCATAGCCCAGGAAGACCAAGAAAAGACTACTTTTACTTGTCCATTCGGAACTTACGCATATAGGAGAATGCCCTTTGGGCTTTGTAATGCTCCAGGAACTTTTCAGCGATGCATGATGAGCATATTTTCTGAATTTGTAGAAAAATGCATCGAAGTCTTTATGGATGATTTTACTGTATATGGAAGTTCATTTAAGGATTGCCTGTTTAATTTGTCTAGAGTCATGGAAAGATGCATCGAAACTAATCTTGTTTTAAATTTTGAAAAGTGTCATTTCATGGCCAGTCAGGGCATAGTTTTGGGTCACGTTGTGTCTGCTAAGGGGATAGAGGTTGATAAAGCAAAAATTGATGTCATATCTGATTTACCTTATCCCACGAATCTTCGGGAAGTGCGTTCTTTTCTTGGTCACGCAGGTTTTTACCGCAGGTTCATTAAAGACTTCTCGAAGATAGTGACCCCGATGACAAGCCTGCTGAAAAAAGATGTTCCATTCTGTTTTGACAAACAGTGCAAGCTTGCTTTTGATGTTCTGAAGAAGTGCTTGACCAACGCACACATCATTCATCCACCGCAGTGGGGGACTCCTTTCGAGATTATGTGCGACGCAAGCAATTATGCCGTAGGCGCTGTGTTGGGCCAGAGGATAGACAAGAAGAGCCATGTGATCTACTATGCCTCCAGGACGCTTAACTCCGCACAAATCGGTTACACGACAACAGAGAAGGAGCTCCTTTCCATTGTTTTCGCTCTTGATAAATTTCGGCCATATATTCTTGGATCTAAAGTAATTGTTTTTTCTGATCATTGTTAAGTCTCTGAAAGTGACTTATTTAGGACCTATTTAGCTTAGGAAGATGCACATACTTAGGTGTTTTTGATAGCATTTAGCCTAAACCTATGCTTAAATATGAGAATTAGAAGAAGGTAGCTAATTTAGGACTTATGCACAATAGGAGAGAAAAGGGTTGAAAACCGAAGGAAAAGAATGAAAAATGAGCATTGCGAATGAATTGCGAAAACATTGCGGGAACCGCAATTATTCAAGTGAAAACCGTAAGTTGACTGATCTTTTTCTGTTAATTTCCGTTATTTCAGGGATTCGTTCTTTCTCCTCCATCCATTCTGATATATGACGTTGAAGATTGATGGTTCTCCTTGGCCCAAACGCACCTGCAAACTACTATAAAAAGGGGTCAAAGTCGGAGGTTTGATCATCATCCGAAAGCGTAGAGTCTTCTCGCAGTCCATCTGTTCTTCTGTTTTTCCTTTGCCGTCTGCTGGTTTACGAAGCTCAGCTGTTGGAGTCGATAATCTGATAGGAAGGAGAGGAGATTCTTCTTCTCTCCCGATTGGATTCATCCAAGCAAGGCTGTCCTTTTTGATCCTTCATTCGAGGCGATTGCGACGAAGCTTCAAGCGTCATTTACAGCTTTCTATCTTTCCTTTTCTAGTTTACATTTCTGCTTTGTGTTGTTCTCTGTCTAATAGCTAGAACACTCCATTTCGTTGCTTTCTGTCTTGCTGTTATTTACTTTAAAGCTTTCTTTTGTCCATTCAAACAAACAAGTAATCAATTCACCCTTCATTTCACAGTTTCTTACCTTCGCAGTCTACTGTTTTTCCCTTACTGTTTGTCTTCATTTCTCTTCTAAGCATGTCTGTTTTATCTTCCATTTCTGTTCTCTATATATCCATGAGTAGCTAAATCACTTAGGGGCATGCTAATGACAGAACTATAGGCTAAAAAACGTGAACCAAGCATGTAGGATAGCGCTCGAAGCATTGGTTGTATGTAAGCTTCATCCCACGGGCAATTTCGATTGGCCATCCATTTTGTCCAAAGAACTCCTAACCTCCGGAAGGAGTAAGAGTTTAGAGTCATATAATCATGCTAGCCTTTCAAGGTAATCAGAAAACGGCTTAGGAATAAGCGTTTTCCTAGTACAAACTAAACACTCCTGTTTTAACAAGATGCTTAAGACCTTACTTTGAAGTCGAGTAAACTAAAGAATCTAATGCATGGAATCGGACGATACATGAGATAGAGTGAGTTTGATGCAGAGAGAGTTGATCCAATGCTTGAGAATCGTATAAAAATGCCTATAGGATAGTCGTTAGTAGCCCTTAATTCGCCATTTTACACACTTTTGCTGTTTTGACAATTGCGGAAACATTGCGGTGGCCGCAATTCTGCTAAGTACCATTCTGTTTAGCTGTTTTCCTCTTCACTTATTAACTTCGTCTCTTATCTTTTGAGTCTAATTTCAACTTGCATTTGTTTATGTTGCATCCCTTTATACATTCGGTAAGAAGTAGGCAATTAAAAATCAATTTTACCCCTTCAAATCCACCCCTTCTTTCTTAACAAATACACTTCGTGAATAGCTAAAAATAAGTCTCTGTGGAAAAACGAATGAAATATACTTACTACTTGCTGTAAGACCATGTATGCTTGCATGTTCTGAGTGCTCTTTCTTACTTATTGCTTATTTTTATTAACACATTGAGCACGCAACAAGTTTTTGGCGCCGCTGCCGGGGACTTATTTAAGCGAAAACGAAGTTAGTTAAGTTTGAAACACCAAATTATTTTCTACTGAATTTGATCCAATTTCATTTCTTTTTTAGGTAACATTTAGGTTAGTTTATGAATGAGCCTCCAAGTAGTGATCTAGAGTTCAACCCTGAGCCCGAGAGATTACTTAGAGCTAGGAATAGAGCCAAGAAACGTCTCTTTAAACAACCTTCTTTACCTCAATTAGCTGCTGAAACCGCAAGGTTACCACCACCTTCTCAAGAAGAAATGGAAAGAGGAGATCAAAATCTGGTGCCTGTCACTCGCAATCCCATTGAAATAGCGAATGACAAGGATAGCACCATTCTTTCTTATCTAGTACCTATGCCTGGGGAGCTGAACCCCAGCATAATCCGTCCTGAGATCACTGCCAACTCATTCGAGTTAAAGCCAGTGATGTTCCAAATGTTGTCCACTGTGGGACGATTCTTTGGAATGGAAAATGAGGACCCCCACAACCATCTTAGAAACTTCCTAGGAGTTAGTGATACATTCCTTATCCCTGGAGTTTCCCAAGAAGCCTTGAGGCTATATCTGTTCCCTTACTCTTTGAGGGACAAAGCCAAAACGTGGTTAAACTCATTACCCTCTAGATCTGTCCTTAATTGGACAGACTTAGCAGAAAAATTCCTAGTCAAATATTTCCCACCAGATAGGAATTCTACCTTTCGTGATGATATTATCAAATTCAAACAAGCTCCAAGTGAGTCTCTTCACGAAGCTTGGACAAGATTCAAAGATCTTCTTATTAAATGTCCACACCATGGCATCCCATGGTGTATCCAAATAGAGGTCTTCTTCAAAGGATGCAACCCCAGCACCAGACAAGTGCTAAATTCATCTGCTGGTGGTTCCATGTTGTCCAAGAGTTACAACGAAGCCTATGAGATCTTGGAGAAGATCTCAACATCTCACTGTAGGTGGTCAGATGATCCTGTAGAGCCAACTAGAGCTCAAGACAAGGATGCTCTAAGCGCCATGAGCACCCAAATAAACGCCCTGACCAACCTAGTTAAGCAAATGGCTCAGGCCAATCTCCAAACCAGTGCCAACACCGCCACAGCCATGTCAATGGGCACCCAACCAAGTCAAGGCGAGGCACTAATCTGTGGATTCTGTGGGGAAGGGCACCCATATGAATACTGCCCTGGGAATCCATCCTCAGTCTGCTATGTAGGAAGCCAACAGCAGCCTAGGAACAACCCCTACTCACAAACTTACAACCCTGGTTGGAGAAACCACCCAAACCTGTCATGGGGTGGCCAACAAAACGCTAACCAAAATATTAACCAACCAAGGCCGAGTGGAACATCTGGTTTCACTCCCCAACATAACCAACATAACCAGTCCATGTACCAAAAACCATACAATCAACCTGTAGGATCTTCTGTAGAAAACCTACTCAAGGAATACATAGCTAAAAATGATGCCACTCTACAGAGTCAGCAAGCTACCCTTAGGAGTCTAGAGAACCAGATAGGGCAACTAGCCAATGAGATCAAAAGTAGGCCCCAAGGTAGACTCCCTGCTGACACTGAAGTGCCAAGGAGAGATGGTAAGGAACAAGTTCAAGCAATTGAACTCAGGAGTGGGAGACCTTTGGTAAGCAACACCAAGGACGTACCAAAGAGAGTAGAGAACAAAGAGTCTAGTGCTCCACTGGAGTCTCTGCCCAACCAAGGTCCACCACCAACTAGCACATCAGGAACCAGGCTAGAACCAATTGTTGAGGAGATAGAAGAAATTCCAAGGCCTCCACCTATCCTAAGGCGACCTGACGTGCCTGCATATGTGCCACCACCTCCATATCCTAGAAGGCTAAAGAAGAAGCAGGAACAGGAAGTGCATTTTAATAAATTTTTAGAAATTCTTAAGCAAGTGCACGTTAACATTCCTTTTGTAGAGGTTTTACAGTCTATGCCTTCTTATGTAAAGTTTTTGAAGGACATTATTACTAACAAAAAAACAATTGGTGAGTTTGAAACAGTCAATCTCACTGAGGAGTGCAGTGCCATCCTCCAGAATAAGCTACCCAAGAAGGAGAAGGATCCTGGTTCCTTCACCTTACCTGTTGAGCTAGGAGGCAAGCACGTGGGGAGAGCGCTTTGTGACCTGGGCGCCAGCATCAATCTCATGCCCCTATCACTATTCCGCCAGTTGGGAATAGGAGAAGCACGTCCAACCACTGTCACTTTACAACTAGCAGACAGATCCATCGCATACCCTGAAGGTAAAATTGAGGATATTCTAGTGAAAGTTGACAAATTTATCTTCCTTGCAGATTTCATTGTCCTGGACTATGAGGCAGACAAGGAGGTCCCCATCCTGCTAGGCAGACCATTTCTAGCCACAGGTAGGTGTTAAGTCTCTGAAAGTGACTTATTTAGGACCTATTTAGCTTAGGAAAATGCACATACTTAGGTGTTTTTAATAACATTTAGCCTAAACCTATGCTTAAATATGAGAATTAGAAGAAGGTAGCTAATTTAGGAATTGTGCACAATAGGTAGAAAAAGGGTTGAAAACCGAAGGAAAAGAATGAAAAATAAGCATTGCGAATGAATTGCGAAATAATTGCGGTTCTCGCAATTATTCAAGTGAAAACCGTAAGTTGACTGATCTTTTTCTGTTAATTTCCGTTATTTCAGGGACTCGTTCTTTCTCCTCCATCCATTTCTGATATATGACGTTGAAGATTGATGGTTCTCCTTGGCCCAAATGCACCTGCAAACTACTATAAAAAGGGGTCAAAGTCGGAGGTTTGATCATGATTCGAAGCGCAGAAGTCTTCTCGCAGTCCATCATTTCTCCCTGTTTTCCTTTGCCGTCTGTTGGAGTGAGAGTCTCAGCTGTTGGAATCGATAATCTGATAGGAAGGAGAGAAGATTCTTCTTCTCTCTCGATTGGATTCATCCAAGCAAGGCTGACCTTTCATCCCCTTCATTCGAGGCGACTGCAACAAGGCTTTCGAGCACCTTTACTGCTTTCTGTCTTCTCCTTCTCATTTCCAGCTTTGTTCATTTGTTGTTTTTAGTTTAAGTACCTTATTTACTGCATTTCGCTGTTGTCTGTCTTTGAATCATTTCCTTTAAGTTTCGCTTTGTTCGGTTTAACATTGAAAGTAATCAAAGTGCAAGTCTGCTTTTCACAGTTCCATCTTCTTCTGCTACGGCTTTAGTCCACTGTTTTAATTATATTTCCCTTCTAAGCATGTCTATTTTATCTGCCATTTCTGTTTACTTTATATCCATGAGTAGCTAAATCACCTAGGGGCATGCTAATGACAGAACTATAGGTTAAAAAACGTGAATCAAGTAGGCAGATTAACACTCGAAACATTGATTGTATGTAAGCTTCATCCCACGGGCAATTTCGATTGGCCATCCATTTTGTCCAAAGAACTCCTAACCTCTGGAAGGAGTAAGAGTTCAGAGTCATATAATCATGCTAGCCTTTCATGGTAATCAGGAAACGGCTTAGGAATAAGCGTTTCCCTAGTACAAACTAAACATTCCTGTTTTAACAAAATGCTTAAGACCTTACTTTGAAGTCGAGTAAACTAAAGTATTTCATGCATGGAATCGGACGATACATGAGGTAGAGTGAGTTTGATGTATAGAGAGTTGATCTACTGCTTGAGAATCGTAATAAAATGCCTATAGGTTAGTCATTAGTAGCCCTGAATTCACCCATTTACACACTTTCGCTGCTGTTTAATTGCGGATTAATTGCGGTTCTCGCAATTCTGCTGTTTTATCATTCTGTTGAGCTGTTTTCTTCTACGTTTATTAATTCCATCTCTTGTCTTTTGAGTCTAATTTCAATTTGCATTTGTTTATGTTATATTCCTCTACACATTCAGCAAAACTTAGATAATTAAAAACCAATTTTACCCCATCAAATCCACCACATCTTTCTTAACAAATACACTTCGCGATTAGCTAAAATGAGTCTCTGTGGAAAAAATGAATTAAATATACTTACTACTTGCTGTGAGACCATGTATGCTTGCATGTTCTAAGTGCTCTCTCTACCCTTTTGCATATTTATCTTTACACATTGAGCACGCAACAAGTTTTTGGCGCCGCTGCCGGGGACTTATTTTAAGTGAAAACGAAGTTTTGTTAAGTTTGAAACATCAAAATTATTTTCTTTTGCATTGATCTATATTTCATTTCTTCCTTAGGTAAAATTTAGGTTAGTTTATGAATGAGCTTCCATCTAGTGATCTAGAGTTCAACCCTGAGCCCGAGAGATTACTTAGAGCTAGGAATAGAGCTAAGAAACGTCTATTTAAACAACCTTCTTTACCTCAATTAGCTGCTGATACCGCAAGGTTATCATCACCACCTGTAGAAGAAATGGATAGGAGAGATCAAACTCTGGTGCCTGTCACTCGCAACCCCATAGAAATAGCGAATGACAAGGACAGCGCCATTCTTTCATATTTAGTACCTATGCCTGGGGAGCTGAACCCCAGCATAATCCGTCCTGAGATCACTGCCAACTCATTCGAGTTAAAGCCAGTGATGTTCCAAATGTTGTCCACTGTGGGACAATTCTTTGGAATGGAAAATGAGGATCCCCACAACCATCTTAGGAACTTCTTAGGAGTTAGCGACACTTTCCTAATCCCTGGAGTTTCTCAAGAAGCATTGAGGCTATACTTGTTCCCTTACTCTTTGAGGGACAAAGCCAAAACGTGGCTGAACTCATTACCTTCTGGATCTGTCCTTAATTGGACAGATTTAGCAGAAAAATTCCTAGTCAAATATTTCCCACCTGATAGGAATTCTACTTTCCGTGATGATATTATAAAATTCAAACAAGCTCCAAGTGAGTCTCTTCACGAAGCTTGGACAAGATTCAAAGACCTTCTCATCAAATGTCCACACCATGGCATCCCATGGTGTATCCAAATAGAAGTCTTCTTTAAAGGATGCAACCCCAGCACTAGACAAGTCCTAAATTCATCTGCTGGTGGTTCCATGTTGTCCAAGAGTTACAACGAAGCTTATGAGATCTTGGAGAAGATCTCAACATCTCATTGTAGGTGGTCAGACGATCCTGTAGAGCCAACTAGAGCTCAAGACAAGGATGCTCTAAGCGCTATGAGCACCCAAATAAATGCCCTGACAAACTTAGTCAAGCAAATGGCTCAGGCCAATCTCCAAACCAGTGCCAATACCGCCACAGCCATGTCAATGGGCACCCAACCAAGCCAAGGCGAGGCACTAGTCTGTGGATTCTGTGGGGAAGGGCACCCATATGAATATTGCCCTGGGAATCCATCCTCGGTCTGCTATGTAGGAAGCCAGCAGCAACCAAGGAACAACCCCTATTCACAAACTTACAATCCTGGTTGGAGGAACCACCCAAACCTGTCATGGGGTGGCCAACCAAATTCTAACCAAAATATTAACCAACCAAGGCCGAGTGGAACATCTGGTTTCACTCCCCAACATAACCAACATAACCAACATAACCAGTCAATGTACCAAAAACCTTATAATCAACCAGTAGGATCTTCTGTAGAAAACCTACTCAAGGAATACATAGCAAAAAATGATGCTACTCTCCAAAGCCAGCAAGCTACCCTTAGGAGCTTAGAAAATCAAATAGGCCAGTTAGCCAATGAAATTAAAAGTAGGCCCCAAGGTAGACTCCCTGCTGACACTGAATTGCCAAGGAGAGAAGGAAAGGAACAAGTTCAGGCAATTGAACTTAGGAGTGGGAGACCTTTGGTAAGCAATACCAAAGACATACCAAAGAGAGTAGAGAACACCGAGTCTAGTGCTCCACTGGAGTCTCTGCCCAACCAAGGTCCACCACCCACTAGTACATCAGGAGCCAGGCTAGAGCCAATTGTAGAGGAAATAGAAGAAATTCCAAGACCTCCACCTATCCTAAGGCGTCCTGACGTACCTGCTTATGTACCACCACCTCCATATCCTAGAAGGCTTAAAAAGAAGCAGGAACAGGAAGTGCATTTCAATAAATTCTTAGAAATACTTAAGCAAGTGCATGTTAACATTCCTTTCGTAGAGGTTTTACAGTCGATGCCTTCTTATGTAAAGTTTTTGAAGGACATCATTACTAACAAAAAAATAATTGGTGAGTTTGAAACAGTCAATCTCACTGAGGAGTGCAGTGCCATCCTCCAGAACAAGCTGCCCAAGAAGGAGAAGGATCCTGGTTCCTTCACCTTACCTGTGGAACTTGGAGGCAAGCACGTGGGGCGAGCTCTCTGTGACCTGGTGTTACCTCTACAAAAGTACATTATTTAACGTCATATTTACCTAGAAATCATGGAAATTCTTGAGTGTTTTTGTTAAGAGTTAGCTTAATGTGTGCGTAAATGTGAGAATTTGAGAAATGATGCTAAATTAAGGCTTATTTGGAAATGGAAAGAAAAATGATGCAAAATGATGTAAAAAGAGCTAAAATGTACATTGCAGGAACATTGCTGAAAAATTGCGGAGCTCGCAATAAAACAGTCTTTGCTGCTGCATTTTTATCCAGTCAACCGTCTTTGTTGACTGAGTTTTTCCAGTAGTCAACTCTCCCTGGTGCTGCCACATGTCAAGCTTGACTACCTCACAAAATTGAATGGTGATCCACAATTATTGAACAACTTTTGCAACCACCTAGAGGCTATATAAAGAGAGTGAAATGAAAGATCAAAGGAATGGAAATCAAATTGAATTCCCCTCAATTCAAACACAACTCAATAGTGAAGAACTCGAAGACGAAATCCTTTTCCCCCGTTTGTTGGATCGAAGAAACAAAGCCCTTGGCGTTGATAATTCGAGAGGAAGAAGAGAAGATCCATCTTCTCTTCTGATTGAATTTATCCCCAAGATCAGCTAATCTTCCCCATCATCCGAGGCGATTCACGACTTGGAAGATCCTCACGCAATTTACAGCTTTCCTTTACTGCTTTCTAATTAATTATTATTCTTCTTTAAGCGTTGTTATGAACCATTTACTGTTTTACCCTTTAAATATTGCTTTTGGATCAAAGGTTGTTGCTTTACGAATTATTATGTGAATTGCTTTCTTACAAGAGTAATCAATTGGTTTTATTGAATTCTTCATTCTGTCATTCCTTAATCAATAGTTTTGTTGAGTTCTTCATCTTATCATTTCTTTATCAATTAATTTTACTGAGTTCTTTAAATCATGTTCATTCCATCCATCTCCCTTTGTTCTTCGAAAACCATGAGTAACTAATCTAAGAGAGGTTTGCTAAAGATAAATCTGTAGGCTAGAAATATGAGAACTCAGCATGTAGAATAGCATGAATGCATTGAATGTATGTGAGCTTCATCCCATGGGCGATTTCGACTGGCCATCCATTTTGTCTAAAGAATTCCTAACCTCCGGAAGGAGTAAGAATTCAGAGTCATCCATTCATGTTAGCCTTTTATGGTAATCAGAAAATGACCTAGGAATAGGCGTTCTCCTAGCACGTTTATTAGCATGTGTTTATGATTAGGTTGTTAGCTTTACTTGGACAGAAGTAATCTAAGAAACTAATGCATGTAATCGGAAGATGCATGAGAACTAGCTAAGACGATGCATGAGATGTTAATCTACTGTTGAATGATCATAGTTAAATGCCTATAGAGGATTCTTAAGTCGACCTTGCTGCCTTACTTTACATTAAAATCGTTGCTAATTTATTGCTAGATTATTGCAAGAACCGCAATTCTACTTTTCCACATTATGACTTTACCTCTTTGCTAGCTTTGCATTTATGTTTACATTCTTCTTGCATCTTTTATATTCATGTACCTCAACCAAAAATCTATCCAATTTAAGTTACCTTATCTAATCTAACACACCAAATCGTTAGTCACTAAACTTAATCTCTGTGGGAAAACGAATTAAATTATACTTATCACTTGCTGCAGACCATGTATGCTTGCATGATCTTAGCGCTCTTCGCATTTACATTTTACATACACATTGAGCGCGCAACAAGTTTTTGGCGCCGCTGCCGGGGATTTTGTTTAGTAAACACGATTTGTGTTATTTTAGAAGAACTTAATATATTGGAGCTAATCTTTTGCATTTACAGGTACCAACAAAGTTGGTTTATGAATGAGTTTCCAAATCACAATCTAGAATTTGATCCTGAACCCGAAAGAACTTTAAGGGCCAGAAACAAAATTAAGAAACGCCTTTTTAAACAGCCAAAACAACCCGTAATTCAGCACATTGCGGACCACGCAGAGTCAGCACAATCTCAACAAGCTGAAATGGATAGAGCAGAAGAAGCACCAAACCGAGCACCTATCATTCGCAACCCCATTGAAATTGCGAATGATAAGGATAGTGCTATTCTATCATACCTTGTACCAATACCTGAAGAGCTTAATCCGAGCATCATACGCCCCGAGATTACAGCTCACTCATTCGAGTTAAAACCTGTCATGTTTCAAATGTTGTCCACAGTTGGACAATTCTTTGGAGTGGAAAATGAAGACCCCCACAACCACTTGAGAAACTTCCTGGGAGTAAGTGACACCTTTGTCATCCCAGGAGTGTCTCAAGAGGCCTTGAGACTTTACCTTTTTCCATATTCATTAAGAGACAAGGCCAAGACGTGGCTGAACTCTTTCCCCTCTGGATCAATTGTCAATTGGACAGACCTTGCTGAAAAGTTCCTAGTAAAATACTTCCCTCCAGATAGGAACTCTGACTTTCGTGTTGACATCATCAAGTTCAAGCAAGCTGAGAATGAATCTCTACATGAAGCTTGGACCAGATTCAAAGATCTTCTACTCAAATGTCCACGCCATGGCATTCCATGGTGTATCCAGATTGAAGTATTCTTCAAAGGATGCAACCCCAGCACGAGGCAAGTCTTGAATTCCTCAGCTGGAGGTTCGATGCTATCAAAGAGCTATAACGAAGCCTATGAGATTTTGGAGAAAATCTCAACATCACATTGTCAATGGTCAGACGATCCTGTGGAGCCAAACAGAAGAAAGGCTCAAGACATGGATGCACTCAGCGCAATGAGCAGCCAGATCAATGCTCTAACCAACCTGGTGAAGCAAATGGCTCAACCCAATATTCAACAAAGTGTCAACACAGTGGCAACTGTTTCAACAAGCACAACAATAGCCAACCAAGGTGAGGCACTAGTTTTTGGATTCTGTGGGGAAGGGCATATGTATGACTATTGCCCTGCTAATCCATCTTCGGTGTACTATGTTGGAAGTCAACAACAACCAAGGAACAACCCCTATTCAAATACATATAACCCTGGTTGGAGGAACCACCCAAATCTCTCTTGGGGTGGACAACAAAGCACAAGCCAAACGCAAAATCAATCAAGACCGAGTGAACCACCTGGTTTCACTCAACATCAACAAACTAGTCAACCCCCATATCAGGAACAATATGTCAACAACCAACCGATGGGAAAATCAGTGGAGAACTTGCTGAAGGAATACATAGCAAGAAATGATGCAACTTTGCAGAGCCAGCAAGCAACCTTGAGAAGCTTAGAGACACAAATCGGGCAGTTGGCAGACGAGCTGAAGAATAGGCCCCAAGGCAGACTGCCTGCAGACACTGAAACTCCAAGAAGGGATGGTAAGGAACAAGTTCAAGCCATTGAACTCCGAAGTGGAAGGCCATTGGTGATCAACAGCAGAGAAACACCAAAGAGAGTAGAGAACGAAGAGTCTAGTGCTCCACTGGATTCTCTGCCTAACTTTGATCAAATACAACCAAGCACAACAAGGGTAAGTCTGGAACCTATCATTGAGGAACCAGAAGAGATTCCTAGGCCTCCCCCTGTCATTAGGCAACCTGACTTGCCTACCTATGCACCACCATGCCCTCAGATGTTTGATTTTTATGATGATGACTCATTTGTTACCTTTGATTCCGAGAAGAGTGATCCAATGGAATCTCCATATGAAATGGTGGAGTTGGTGAAAGTTGAGAAAAATGAAATTGTGTTGGATGAGGCCAAAGAGACTAATGCGCTGCTTGAGGAACAAGAATTTGAAATGTTTGAGGTTGTAGCAAGCTTCTCCACCAATGAAAGAGTTGAGCCACCACCACCACAAATGCTCCAGTTGAAGGAGTTAGAAAGAGATATGCCAGAAAAAGAAGTCTCATCGCATCAAACCTATGTTGTACCAACGCACATAAAGTACAAACCTTGGGATGTTATAACATGCAGTCTCTTTGAAAGAATCAACAATTTCAAGGTGTGGCAGAATGTCCGATCCCGTAAATCAAGACTTAAGTATCTTAAAGGAGCAGAAGTGGTGCCTCGAAACATTGAAGAATATCCATATGAGGCAGATTGACAAGGGAGATTTCTGATCCCTAAAACTCTTAAATTAGGATTTTATCATGCTTTGCTTAGATTTCGTATGTTAGGAGTAGTTTATTTTGGGAATGAAATATTTATTATGTGCCAACAATCATAGTCGCTTAGCATGAATTGATGATGCACTGTGGGCATATAGAACTGCATATAAAATACCTTTAGGAATGTCCCCCTATAGGCTAGTTTATGGAAAAGCATGTCATCTTCCCTTTAAATTAGAAAACAAAGCCTTTTGGGGCTGTAAAAGAATTGAACTTTTGCGTAACCGATGCGGGAACATTGCGGTCTCTGTAATTGCATGAGTTTGATGAACTAAGACACATGTCATATGAAAATGCTAAAATGTATAAGGAAAAGACTAAAATTTGGCATGATAGTGGACTTAGGATTAAGGACTTCAAAAAGGGCCAGCATGTTCGATTGTTTAACTCACGATTGGAATTGTTTCCTGGCAAATTAAAGTCTCGTTGGTCAGGTCCTTTTGTGATTACTAATGTGTTTGTTCATGGTGCAATTGAAATTCGAAATCTGGAACAAGGTCAGTCGTCCATGGTGAATGGTGCTAGATTGAAGCACTACTATGAGGAAGAAGATGTGAAAACACTCTCAGCCTTCCTCTTATCCGAAGCCTAAAAAGCAAGTCAAGAAATGATGAGCAAGGGCGTTCAATGGAATGATCATTATGCTCAATCATCAGAGGAATATGGAATAGATAGTCTTTCGTTATTGTTTTTCTTTTAGATTGATTACAGTATTGTTATTGCTAGCTTTAATTAAGTTTGTTTTTTGTGATTTAGGAACGTGGCAATTGGAGATTTTTAAACGGCATTCGAGGGAGTATTTCTGATCCCTCTCAAAAACAAGAAAAAAGTCTGCTTTTCTGTGACCTGTTACCCCACCAATATCAATTGTTTGTTATGTTTTAAATTCTTAATTTGCCTAAGTAGAGTAGCTTAGTTTAGTTTAATGTCGTATGATTAGGTAGCTTAGATAATTTTGCTATTTTCTATAGTTGTTTATGAACGAATATCGCATGCTAGGAGCCTTGATCAGAGTTAAAACTGCTCTGTTGGAATCATTGCGAATTCTTTGCGGACACCGCAATATTTTGTTAGTTTAAGCATGTTGGTGAATGACTTTCTGATGGGTTGTCTGTCTTTAAATCTCATGATTTGGCTGCATTACTGATGTCCATAGGTAGTCTGTCTATTGAGCATGCTGGATGAGTGTCAAGTACACCTTTGTTAGTTCTAATTAGCTTCATGAATTGCTGAGCATGTACCTCTGTTAGACCTTACCATGTTGGTTTTAGTAAATTTCTGCTGTTGAGTTATCTGCACTATGAGGGTCATTCCATCCCTAGGAGTTTTAAGTTTGTCTGGTTTTTATTTAGACTAGATGCTTCTAAGATAAGTTTGGGGGTGTGCCATCTCAGACTCTCATTGGGGACAATGAGAAGTTTAAGTTTGGGGGAGGCAACCTCTAGGCCTAGGAACACTCCTCTCTCCTTTGAAAAATAGACATTCTTCTTCTAAAAAAAAAAATGAATAAGAAAGCAAAAGAAAAGTAAATGGTACTGTCTCTCTCTAAGGATGCTGAGTAATCAGAGCCATTTGTGTAACCCACAAGTGGCACTGCATCAAAAAGGCAATTCAAAGAGAAGACTTTGCCAAAAGAGAAAAAATGAAAAGTAAAACCAAGGAAGAAGAATGTGTGCCAAAGAGCTACGGCCTAACTGTTTAGATGTCCTGTGAAATTGAACTCTGATCCTTAGTTTGCTAAACACAGGGCTGTAGCTTGAAGGTATGTCAAGGGAGATGAGTGTCTATCCAACACAGTGATGCCAAGGCTTAGTTTGTTCTATGGATACTGAACTCTGATACTCGTGTGTGCTAAGCCTGACATGACTTTAAGGAATCCTAGGTAAATAAAAAATAAAGACATTAGAAGCATGTACTGAGTCTAAGTTAAAACTAGGGAGAATTTGAAAGCTTAGGGATAACTGCACAATGAGCTCAATGATATAGGCAGATAAACCAAAAGACAGGAAGTTAGTAAAAACAGAAGGTTTTAAAGGCAAGGGTAATCAGAATAGACAATGTATGAAGTTAGTTTTAGCCTAGGAGAGTGTCACAGGACAGCAATGCCTTTGACAGTAAACCTAGGGAAGTCAGCAAATCAGTTAGGTAGAGTTTAAAAGACAAGAGTTAGCAGCTAATTAGAGAGAAAGTAAGCCTTTATATTGCTCGAGGACGAGCAATAACTCAAGTTTGGGGGTGTGTTACCTCTACAAAAGTACATTATTTAACGTCATATTTACCTAGAAATCATGGAAATTCTTGAGTGTTTTTGTTAAGAGTTAGCTTAATGTGTGCGTAAATGTGAGAATTTGAGAAATGATGCTAAATTAAGGCTTATTTGGAAATGGAAAGAAAAATGATGCAAAATGATGTAAAAAGAGCTAAAATGTACATTGCAGGAACATTGCTGAAAAATTGCGGAGCTCGCAATAAAACAGTCTTTGCTGCTGCATTTTTATCCAGTCAACCGTCTTTGTTGACTGAGTTTTTCCAGTAGTCAACTCTCCCTGGTGCTGCCACATGTCAAGCTTGACTACCTCACAAAATTGAATGGTGATCCACAATTATTGAACAACTTTTGCAACCACCTAGAGGCTATATAAAGAGAGTGAAATGAAAGATCAAAGGAATGGAAATCAAATTGAATTCCCCTCAATTCAAACACAACTCAATAGTGAAGAACTCGAAGACGAAATCCTTTTCCCCCGTTTGTTGGATCGAAGAAACAAAGCCCTTGGCGTTGATAATTCGAGAGGAAGAAGAGAAGATCCATCTTCTCTTCTGATTGAATTTATCCCCAAGATCAGCTAATCTTCCCCATCATCCGAGGCGATTCACGACTTGGAAGATCCTCACGCAATTTACAGCTTTCCTTTACTGCTTTCTAATTAATTATTATTCTTCTTTAAGCGTTGTTATGAACCATTTACTGTTTTACCCTTTAAATATTGCTTTTGGATCAAAGGTTGTTGCTTTACGAATTATTATGTGAATTGCTTTCTTACAAGAGTAATCAATTGGTTTTATTGAATTCTTCATTCTGTCATTCCTTAATCAATAGTTTTGTTGAGTTCTTCATCTTATCATTTCTTTATCAATTAATTTTACTGAGTTCTTTAAATCATGTTCATTCCATCCATCTCCCTTTGTTCTTCGAAAACCATGAGTAACTAATCTAAGAGAGGTTTGCTAAAGATAAATCTGTAGACTAGAAATATGAGAACTCAGCATGTAGAATAGCATGAATGCATTGAATGTATGTGAGCTTCATCCCATGGGCGATTTCGACTGGCCATCCATTTTGTCTAAAGAATTCCTAACCTCCGGAAGGAGTAAGAATTCAGAGTCATCCATTCATGTTAGCCTTTTATGGTAATCAGAAAATGACCTAGGAATAGGCGTTCTCCTAGCACGTTTATTAGCATGTGTTTATGATTAGGTTGTTAGCTTTACTTGGACAGAAGTAATCTAAGAAACTAATGCATGTAATCGGAAGATGCATGAGAACTAGCTAAGACGATGCATGAGATGTTAATCTACTGTTGAATGATCATAGTTAAATGCCTATAGAGGATTCTTAAGTCGACCTTGCTGCCTTACTTTACATTAAAATCGTTGCTAATTTATTGCTAGATTATTGCAAGAACCGCAATTCTACTTTTCCACATTATGACTTTACCTCTTTGCTAGCTTTGCATTTATGTTTACATTCTTCTTGCATCTTTTATATTCATGTACCTCAACCAAAAATCTATCCAATTTAAGTTACCTTATCTAATCTAACACACCAAATCGTTAGTCACTAAACTTAATCTCTGTGGGAAAACGAATTAAATTATACTTATCACTTGCTGCAGACCATGTATGCTTGCATGATCTTAGCGCTCTTCGCATTTACATTTTACATACACATTGAGCGCGCAACACCTGGGAGCCAGCATTAACCTCATGCCCCTGTCCCTATTCCGCCAGTTGGGAATAGGAGAAGCACGTCCAACTACCGTCACTTTACAGCTAGCAGACAGATCCATCGCATACCCTGAAGGTAAGATTGAGGATATTCTAGTGAAAGTTGACAAATTTATATTCCTTGCAGATTTCATTGTCCTGGACTATGAGGCAGACAAGGAGGTACCCATCCTGCTAGGTAGACCATTTCTCGCCACAGGTAGGGCACTAATAGATGTGCAAAAAGGTGAGTTAACTATGAGAGTTCATGATGAAGAGGTAAAATTTAGTGTTTATAAAGCTTTAAGGTATCCCTCTGACTCTGAGTCTTGTGCGAGCGTGGATGTTGTTGACTCACTAATGGAAGAACAATTAGAGCATGTATTATTAACCAAGCATGCTAATGAATATGTACAAGTAGATGTAGCTGACTTGAATGTATCTGAATTAATGAATATGCCTGTAGATAAACCACAGCATGTATGTATGAATATAGATTTAACTGATAGAACTGTAAATCCTTTAAAGCCCTCCATTGAGCATCCACCTATTCTAGAACTGAAACCACTACCCACTCACCTCAAATATGCATATTTAGGAGATAATGATACACTGCCTGTAATTATTTCTTCTAAGCTAAGTGAACAGCATGAGGTTGATTTAATTTTACTGCTTAAGCAACATAGGAAGGCTATAGCATGGACTATTGCTGATATTCGAGGCATTAGCCCTTCTTATTGTATGCACAAAATTATACTAGAGGAAGAGCACACAACTAGGGTAGATCACCAGCGTAGGTTAAACCCCTCTATGAAAGAGGTAGTGAAGAAAGAAATAATAAAATGGTTAGATGCAGGAGTAATTTTCCCCATAGCTAGTAGCCAGTGGGTGAGCCCCATCCAATGTGTACCTAAAAAGGGGGGAATCACTGTGGTAGTTAATGAGAATAACGAACTAATTCCAACAAGAATTGTCACAGGGTGGAGAGTGTGTATGGATTACAGAAAATTAAATAAAGAAACTAAAAAAGACCATTTCCCTATACCGTTTATTGACCAGATGCTAGACAGAATAGCTGGTAGAGCCTACTATTGTTTTTTAGATGGGTACTCTGGCTATAATCAAATAACTATAGACCCGAAGGATCAAGAGAAGACCACCTTCACTTGCCCTTTTGGAACGTTTGCCTTCCGCAGAATGCCTTTTGGCCTATGCAATGCACCGGCAACTTTCCAGAGGTGCATGATGGCAATCTTCTCTGAGTTGGATGAATCCATGATAGAAATATTCATGGATGACTTCTCAGTCTTTGGAGATTCATTTAAAACCTGTCTAGAAAACCTAGGACAAGTCCTGGCTAGGTGTGAGGAGACCAACCTAGTCTTAAATTTGGAAAAATGCCATTTTATGGTAGATGAGGGGATTGTCTTAGGACATCGAGTGTCAAGGGCAGGTGTAGAAGTGGATAGGGCCAAAATAGAGATCATAGAGAAGTTGGTAGAGCCCCAAAATGTCAAGGCCATTAGAAGCTTCTTAGGGCATGCTGGTTTTTACAGAAGGTTCATCAAGAACTTTTCTAAGATAGCCAAGCCTCTGTGCGAGCTTCTAGAGCTAAATAAGCCTTTTATCTTCTCTAAGGAATGTGTAGTAGCTTGGAAAACCCTTAAAGAAGCACTAGTCACAGCACCTATCATAGTCGGACCAAATTGGGATCTCCCATTTGAGATGCTATGTGATGCCAGTGACTATGCTGTAGGAGTCATGTTAGGACAGAAGATTGACAAGCTGACACACCCTGTCTATTATGCTAGTAAGACCTTGAATGAGGCTCAATGTAATTATACAACTACAGAGAAAGAGATGCTTGCTGTAGTATTTGCTTGCGAAAAATTTAGAAATTATATTGTAGGCACTAGGACCATTGTATACACTGACCATTCTGCTTTAAAATATCTTATGAGGAAGGCTGATGCTAAGCCTAGATTGATTAGATGGGTGTTATTGCTGCAGGAATTTGATTTGGACATTCGGGACAAGAAAGGTTGTGAAAATGTGGTTGCAGATCACCTGTCTCGATTGCACCATAATTGCGAAAAAATTGCGGAGTCCGCAATTTCTGATGCTTTCATAGATGAACATGTCTTTGCTTTGTCCCATCGTGATAACGATGAGGAACCATGGTTCGCTGATATTGCTAACTTCCATGCATCACAGGTATTACCAGTGTTCAAGGGAGGACAAGAGAAGAAGAGGTTCCTCCATGAAGTAAGGAAATTCATCTGGGATGACCCCATACTTTACAGAACCTGTGCTGATGGGTTGTTAAGGAAGTGTGTTTCAGCTGCTGAAGCGAAGTCTGTGCTGCAGCACTGTCACACATCTCCTTATGGGGGACACTTTGGTGGTCAAAGGACAGCTGCGAAGGTATTTCAGAGTGGCTACTATTGGCCAACAATCTTCAAGGACGCCCACGACTTTGCACACAGCTGTGATGAGTGCCAAAGGACAGGTAACCTCAGTCGCAAGGATGAGATGCCCCTCACCTACATCTTAGAGTTGGAGCTCTTTGATGTGTGGGGCATTGACTTCATGGGACCATTCCCTCCATCATCAGGTAACCTGTATATATTAGTAGCAGTAGACTACGTGTCCAAGTGGGTAGAAGCCAAAGCATGTCCTAATAATGATGCTAAAACAGTCACCAACTTCTTACATAGGCACATTTTCACTCGATTTGGGACTCCTCGTGCTATCATTAGTGATGAGGGGTCACATTTCATTAATAAAGCTATGGAGAAACTGTTGGCCAAATACAACATTAGACATAGAGTAGCTACACCCTATCACCCACATTCAAATGGTCAAGCTGAAATTTCCAATAGGGAAATAAAGAACATCCTAGAAAAGGTAGTCAAACCAAATAGGAAAGACTGGTCTTTTAAGCTTGATGATGCACTTTGGGCTTACAGAACAGCATATAAGACACCCCTAGGCATGTCTCCCTATAGGTTGGTGTATGGCAAGGCTTGCCACTTGCCACTTGAGTTAGAAAACAAAGCATTTTGGGCTATGAAAGAATTGAATTTTTGTGTAAAGGATGCGGGGACATTGAGATCTTTGCAGCTGCATGAACTTGATGAGCTTAGGCATATGGCCTATGAGAATGCCAAGATGTATAAAGAAAAGACCAAAATATGGCATGATAGTAGACTCAGGATCAAAGACTTTAGGAAAGGCCAACTTGTACTATTATTTAATTCACGCTTAAAGTTATTTCCAGGCAAACTAAAGTCTAGATGGTCGGGACCATTTGTTATTACTAATGTCTTTGTTCATGGTGCAATAGAGATAAAAAACTTGCAGCAAGGACAACCATTTATGGTCAATGGTGCCAGATTGAAGCACTACTATGAGGAAGGAGATGTGAAGACTCTCTCGGCCTTCCTCTTGACTGAAGCATGCCAAAAAGAACGAGAGAGAACGAGTGGTTACTGTGCTCGTTTAGTCAAGGCCAATGCCTTAGTTTATTTTTTTCTGTTTTTCCGATTATCGTTTATAGGTTTTGTGGTGTAATTTTAATTGCGTATTTAATGTTTGTTTTATTTGTTTTTGTAGGGAATCGATAGATGGAATCAAGGAGATCAAATCCAGCTTTAAAAATCGAGAAACGGTTGAGCCAAATAAAAGATACGGATCAGCAAAGTTAGAGATTTCGATGAAATAGTATCCCTGGAATTGCGCTGGAATTGCTGGATCCGCAAAAAAAAAATAGCCGTTGGGATTTATCCGTTGCCTTTATATCCGTTGGAAGGCGCTCGATCAGTACGATTCTTTCATTCTTTGCTATCCAAGAATTCAGCGATTCTCTCCACCTTTGATTCCTCTCTCAAGATCTTCAATACTCAGCAATGGTGTTCACACGAGCGGAAAGATCTGCAGCCAAGAAGAAGGCTGATGACGCAGCTGAAGCGGCTGCAAGGGAAGCGCTTCTTACCCTTGCAGATGATGGTGCCGTTCGCACAGGACCTCTCCCCAAGCTTCCTATCCGTAGGAGGAAGTGGAGGGTGGTCACTGAAATCCCCACTGGACCCTCTGAACCAGCGGGCACGCCCAAGAAACGCCGGTGGAGTGTCAAGACGGCCGCCGAACCAAGCGTAGCGACGACTCCCTCTGTGGCGAGTCAAGATTCTGATCGTGAGTCCCACGATTCAGCCAAGAAGAGTTCGACGCCACCTGCTTCACCAGCGCGCACACCGTCGCCATCTGCATCACCGGTGCACAGCCCTGCACCGTATGAACCAGTGCACAGCCCGGAGCTCTCATCATCGCCGCCGGCGAAGAGTCCTGAATTACCATCTTCGCCACTGAGTTGTGCGCGGACACCATCAGCAGAGCAGAGTGTCACGCCCTCGCCTACTCCCCCACGGCCTGATCCTGAATTCCCCTATGGGGAGTACCAGGAATCCACTCAGGGCAGTGGGGATGGTGGTGAAGATGAGGTCTTCTCGCCTGCAAGGGAAGAAAGCCCTGATGATCCTGCGCAGCAGGATGACTCTATGGAAGAGACGTTGGGGGCATGCCTCCAGCAGATCAATATCAAGGCCAAGCTGAAGAAGAAAAAGAAGGCCAAGATTGTCAAGGGCAAGCGATCCAAGAAGCTGGGTAAGAAGAAGAAGGCCAAGAGGGTGCCGTCAACAGACAAAGAAAGCACTGAGCCTTCGCTCAAACGCCTCAAGGTGGAGGCTGCCGAGTCAGCCAAGCCAGCAGATAAGGGCAAGGCTAAACTCTACCCTGAAGACGAACCTCAGTCAGTGAGGTATGTCTCATCTGATGCTGAATCCAGGGGTGCTGAGCTAAGGAAGAGGGACCTACTGCACGAGAAAGGTTTCCTCGATCGACCTGCTGACATGCCGCAGTTCTTGCGCACAGGGGTGATCAACCACGGCTGGGAGGAATTTTGCAGACCGCCTAACCCCGCCTACACGAGCATGGTGTATGATTTCTACGCCAATGTGCTCAGCCCTGAGGATGGCCTGTCTGTGGTCAGAGGGGTAGAGGTGGATTTCTCAGCCAAGGCCATCAATGAAGTCTTTGGTCTCAAGGGCCAAACTCATACAGACTATGCCCGGATTAGCGATGAGCCTACTGAGGCAGTTTTGGAAGAGGCCATCCGGACTATTGGCCAGCCTGAAGCCTCTTGGACAGTGTCACGCAACGGGAGGCACACTCTCATGAGTGCCAACCTCACGGCCAAGGCGGCTGTTTGGTTTTCGTTCGTGCGAAGGAGATTGTCCCCGGTGACTCACGAGACTACAATAAACCAGAGCCGATCGCTTCTGGTGTATGCTATAATGAGAGGTCTCACGATTAACGTGGGAGAAGTCATCTCTGCTGCTATTGCTGAGTGCGCGAAGAAAGGTAAGGGACCACTGTTTTTCCGTAATACCATAACAAAATTGTGTTTGCTTGCAGGGGTCCCCATCGAACGCATGGAGCAGCAGATGGCGTACACGGGCCATTTAGAGCTGCCTGCCAGCTTGAGGCTGAAGAGGAAGGGGAACATGGAGTTTGAATTGGATCGGTTGGCTGCTGACCAGTCACGATCCATGGCGTGCCTCATGGATATGCAACGAAGGATGGCTCAATGGGCCAAGTATGCGCAGGCACGGGATAAGGAACTCGCAGACCAAATTGGATGCATCTTCCCTGAGTTCCCTACCAATCTGCTAACTCCATGGGTGCCCCCACGACCAAGGCAACCTGATGAAGATGATGAGACTTGAGTGCTGTTGGATTGCACTGCAGGGAGTACTTCTGTTCCCTTAGATTAATTTATAAAAAAAAAATCTGCTTCTGTTAATTCTTGTGAACTCTCCTGTTTTCCGTCAATTTTTGATCTGTTTTAGATGTTTAGTTTTATGTTTTTTCTTTTGCGTAGCATAGTCTGATGTTAGCTGCCTAGGTAGGATAGGTTAGTTGTATTCTTGATGAGCTTAAAGCAACAGGACAATGCATGTTTAGGGGCCTGATTCCATGTTATATCTGCCCAGATTTGATTGCGAAAAAATTGCGGTGACCGCAATTTTTCTGACTATTTGCGTGTTTTGGACTGTCTGTTTAGTTAGGCTATGATCTGTTAAATGCTTCCTTCTGCTGCTAGCATGACTACCGTATATAGATGATCTAAAGGCATGCTGGATGAGTGTCATAAGACGTCCTTTGGTAGTTTAAATTAACCTCTCAATAGCTCAGCATGCACAGCTTTAAGACCTTATCTGTCTGTTTTTTTCAAAATTCTGCTGCTGTGATATTTTCTCTTAGAATGTTTTGCCTATGCCTAGGACTTTTAAATTCTCTTTGTTTTACTTTAGACTAGATGCTTCTAGACAAGTTTGGGGGTGTGCCACCTCAAGCACTCATTGGGGACAATGAGTAGTTTTAGTTTGGGGGAGGCCACCCTAGGCCTAGGAACATTCCTCTCTTCCTTAGGACATAAGCATTCTTCTTCTCCCTAAAAAAAAAAAAAAAAAGTGATAAATAGAAAAAGTGAAAAATAGAATAAAGAGGGGAGTCTTTCTCAAGCTGCTGAGTAATCAGTGCCAAGTGTGTAAACCACAAGTGGCATTGCATCAAAAGGCATCCCAAGGAAAGGCTCCACCTAAGTAAGAAAAGAAAAAAGAGAAATAGGGAAGGAGAATGTGTGCTTAGGAGTTATGACCTTGTGGCTTAGATGTCCTATTTTAAAAGAACTCTGATCCTTAATGAGCTGAGCACAAGGTTGTAGCTTTTAGGTTTGTCTAGGGAGATGAATGTATATCCAATGAAGTGATGCCAGGGTTTAGTTGGTCTTATGAAAGTACTACTGTCACTGGTTTTGTACTAAGACTGGCATGACTCTAAGGAATCCTAGGTAGCTCATAAGAAAAAACTAGAAGCATGTACTGAGTCTGAGATAAAGCTAGGCAGAATTTGAAACCTTAGGGATAGTGGCATGATATGACAAAAGCAAATAGACCAGTTGTAGGGAGTTAATGAAAACAGAAGGAGTGTTAGGCAGGCAAAGGCAGAAGAAGCTTGACAAGAGGTTAGTATTAGACTTAGAAGTATGTCACAGGACAGCACTGCTATAGATAAGAATATAAGGGAGTCAGTAAGTAGTTAAAGAAGATAAATAACAGCCTAAGTAAGTCCTTAGTTTGCTTGAGGACAAGCAAAACCTCAAGTTTCGGGGTGTGTTAAGTCTCTGAAAGTGACTTATTTAGGACCTATTTAGCTTAGGAAAATGCACATACTTAGGTGTTTTTAATAACATTTAGCCTAAACCTATGCTTAAATATGAGAATTAGAAGAAGGTAGCTAATTTAGGAATTGTGCACAATAGGTAGAAAAAGGGTTGAAAACCGAAGGAAAAGAATGAAAAATAAGCATTGCGAATGAATTGCGAAATAATTGCGGTTCTCGCAATTATTCAAGTGAAAACCGTAAGTTGACTGATCTTTTTCTGTTAATTTCCGTTATTTCAGGGACTCGTTCTTTCTCCTCCATCCATTTCTGATATATGACGTTGAAGATTGATGGTTCTCCTTGGCCCAAATGCACCTGCAAACTACTATAAAAAGGGGTCAAAGTCGGAGGTTTGATCATGATTCGAAGCGCAGAAGTCTTCTCGCAGTCCATCATTTCTCCCTGTTTTCCTTTGCCGTCTGTTGGAGTGAGAGTCTCAGCTGTTGGAATCGATAATCTGATAGGAAGGAGAGAAGATTCTTCTTCTCTCTCGATTGGATTCATCCAAGCAAGGCTGACCTTTCATCCCCTTCATTCGAGGCGACTGCAACAAGGCTTTCGAGCACCTTTACTGCTTTCTGTCTTCTCCTTCTCATTTCCAGCTTTGTTCATTTGTTGTTTTTAGTTTAAGTACCTTATTTACTGCATTTCGCTGTTGTCTGTCTTTGAATCATTTCCTTTAAGTTTCGCTTTGTTCGGTTTAACATTGAAAGTAATCAAAGTGCAAGTCTGCTTTTCACAGTTCCATCTTCTTCTGCTACGGCTTTAGTCCACTGTATTAATTATATTTCCCTTCTAAGCATGTCTATTTTATCTGCCATTTCTGTTTACTTTATATCCATGAGTAGCTAAATCACCTAGGGGCATGCTAATGACAGAACTATAGGTTAAAAAACGTGAATCAAGTAGGCAGATTAACACTCGAAACATTGATTGTATGTAAGCTTCATCCCACGGGCAATTTCGATTGGCCATCCATTTTGTCCAAAGAACTCCTAACCTCTGGAAGGAGTAAGAGTTCAGAGTCATATAATCATGCTAGCCTTTCATGGTAATCAGGAAACGGCTTAGGAATAAGCGTTTCCCTAGTACAAACTAAACATTCCTGTTTTAACAAAATGCTTAAGACCTTACTTTGAAGTCGAGTAAACTAAAGTATTTCATGCATGGAATCGGACGATACATGAGGTAGAGTGAGTTTGATGTATAGAGAGTTGATCTACTGCTTGAGAATCGTAATAAAATGCCTATAGGTTAGTCATTAGTAGCCCTGAATTCACCCATTTACACACTTTCGCTGCTGTTTAATTGCGGATTAATTGCGGTTCTCGCAATTCTGCTGTTTTATCATTCTGTTGAGCTGTTTTCTTCTACGTTTATTAATTCCATCTCTTGTCTTTTGAGTCTAATTTCAATTTGCATTTGTTTATGTTATATTCCTCTACACATTCAGCAAAACTTAGATAATTAAAAACCAATTTTACCCCATCAAATCCACCCCATCTTTCTTAACAAATACACTTCGCGATTAGCTAAAATGAGTCTCTGTGGAAAAAACGAATTAAATATACTTACTACTTGCTGTGAGACCATGTATGCTTGCATGTTCTAAGTGCTCTCTCTACCCTTTTGCATATTTATCTTTACACATTGAGCACGCAACAGTAGGGCACTAATAGACGTCCAAAAAGGTGAGCTCACTATGAGGGTTCATGATGAAGAGGTGAAATTTAGTGTGTATAAAGCTTTAAGGTATCCCTCTGACCTTGAATCATGTGCTAGCATGGACGTCGTAGACTCTTTAATGGAAGAACAATTAGAGCATGTACTATTAACTAAGCATGCTAATGAATACGTACAATTAGATGTAGCTGACTTAAATGTATCTGAAATTATGGATAACCCTGTAGATAAACCACAACTTGTATGTATGAATATAGACCTAACTGATAGATCATTAAATCCTCTAAAACCATCCATTGAGCATCCACCTGTTTTAGAACTGAAACCACTACCCACTCACCTCAAGTATGCATATTTAGGGAGTAATGAAACTCTGCCTGTTATCATTTCTTCTAAATTGAGTGAAAAGCATGAGGTTGAACTAATTTTATTACTTAAGCAACATAGGAAGGCTATTGCATGGACTATCGCTGATATTAGAGGCATTAGCCCTTCTTACTGTATGCATAAGATTATATTAGAGGAAGAGCACACACCTAGAGTAGACCACCAACGTAGGTTGAATCCCTCTATGAAGGAGGTAGTGAAGAAAGAAATCATAAAATGGTTAGATGCAGGTGTAATCTTCCCCATAGCTAGTAGCCAGTGGGTAAGCCCCATCCAATGTGTACCTAAAAAGGGGGGGATAACTGTGGTAGTCAATGAGAACGATGAACTGATTCCAACAAGGACTGTCACAGGGTGGAGAGTATGTATGGATTACAGGAAACTAAATAAAGAAACAAAAAAAGACCATTTCCCCTTACCATTCATTGACCAGATGTTAGACAGGATAGCTGGTAGAGCCTACTATTGTTTCTTAGATGGTTATTCAGGGTATAACCAGATTACGATAGACCCCAAGGACCAAGAGAAGACCACCTTCACTTGCCCTTTTGGAACCTTTGCCTTTCGCAGAATGCCTTTTGGCTTATGCAATGCACCGGCAACGTTCCAAAGGTGCATGATGGCAATCTTCTCTGAGTTGGATGAGTCCATGATAGAAATATTCATGGATGACTTCTCAGTCTTTGGGGATTCGTTTGCAAACTGTCTAGAAAATTTAGGACAAGTCCTGGCTAGGTGTGAGGAGACTAACCTAGTTCTAAATTGGGAAAAATGCCACTTCATGGTGGATGAAGGTATTGTCTTAGGTCATAGAGTGTCGAGGGCAGGTGTAGAGGTCGATAGGGCCAAAATTGAAATCATAGAGAAGTTGGTAGAGCCACAAAATGTCAAAGCCATTAGAAGTTTCTTAGGGCATGCTGGTTTCTACAGAAGGTTCATTAAGGACTTTTCTAAGATAGCCAAGCCTCTGTGTGAGCTTTTAGAACTAAATAGGCCATTCATCTTCTCTAAAGAATGTAGAATAGCTTGGAAAACCCTTAAGACAGCACTAGTCACAGCCCCTATCATAGTAGGACCCAATTGGGATCTCCCCTTTGAGATGTTATGTGATGCCAGTGACTATGCTGTGGGGGTGATGTTAGGACAGAAGATTGACAAGCTAACACACCCTGTATATTATGCTAGTAAAACCCTTAATAAGGCACAATGTAATTACACGACTACTGAGAAGGAGATGCTAGCAGTAGTGTTTGCTTGTGAGAAGTTTAGGAATTACATTGTAGGCACCAGAACTATAGTGTTTACAGATCACTCTGCACTCAAGTACCTTATGAGGAAGGCTGATGCTAAGCCTAGGTTGATAAGGTGGGTACTGTTGTTGCAAGAGTTTGATCTGGACATTAGAGACAAGAAAGGGTGCGAGAATGTGGTTGCGGATCATCTTTCCAGATTGCACCATAATTGCGAAAAAATTGCGGAGTCCGCAATTTATGATGCTTTCATTGATGAACATGTCTTTGTTTTGACTCATCGTGATAACGATGAGGAACCTTGGTTTGCTGACATTGCTAACTTCCTTGCATCGCAGGTACTGCCTATTTTCAAGGGAGGACAAGAGAAGAAGAGGTTCCTTCACGAAGCAAAGAAATTCATATGGGATGATCCCACTTTATACAGAACATGTGCTGACGGATTGCTAAGGAAGTGTGTTTCAGCTGCTGAGGCGAAGTCTGTGCTGCAGCACTGCCACACAGCTCCTTATGGTGGACACTTTGGTGGTCAAAGAACAGCTGCAAAGGTATTTCAGAGTGGCTATTATTGGCCAACGATCTTCAAGGATGCACACAACTATGCCCACAGCTGTGATGAATGCCAAAGGACAGGTAATCTCAGTCGCAAGGATGAAATGCCTCTCACTTACATCTTAGAGTTAGAACTCTTTGATGTGTGGGGCATTGATTTCATGGGACCATTTCCACCATCATCAGGTAACCTCTACATCCTTGTAGCAGTAGACTATGTGTCTAAGTGGGTAGAGGCCATAGCTTGTCCTAGTAATGATGCCAAAACAGTCATTAAATTCTTACATAGGCACATTTTCACTAGATTTGGGACTCCTCGTGCTATCATTAGTGATGAGGGGACACATTTTATTAATAAAGCTATGGAGAGAGTGTTGGCTAAATATAACATTAGACATAGAGTAGCCACTCCCTACCACCCACACTCAAATGGACAAGCTGAAATTTCCAATAGGGAGATAAAAAACATCCTAGAAAAGGTGGTCAAACCTAATAGGAAAGACTGGTCATTTAAGCTTGAGGATGCACTTTGGGCTTATAGAACAGCATATAAGACACCCCTAGGCATGTCTCCCTATAGGTTGGTATATGGCAAGGCATGTCATCTTCCATTTGAGTTAGAGATTAAGGCATTTTGGGCATTGAAAGAGTTGAATTATTGCGTGACTGATGCAGGGACACTTCGGTCATTACAATTACATGAGCTTGATGAGCTTAGGCATATGTCTTATGAGAATGCCAAAATGTATAAAGAAAAGACCAAAATATGGCACGACAGTAGGCTTAGGATCAAAGACTTTAGGAAAGGCCAACTTGTCCTATTATTTAATTCACGGTTGAAATTGTTTCCAGGCAAACTAAAGTCTAGATGGTCAGGCCCATTTGTCATTACTAATGTGTTTGTTCATGGTGCAATAGAGATAAAGAACTTGCAGCAAGGTCAGCCATTTATGGTCAATGGGGCGAGGTTGAAGCACTACTATGAGGAAGGAGATGTGAAGACTCTCTCGGCCTTCCTCTTGAATGAAGCATGAAATTAAGAACGAGAGAGAACGAGTGGTTACTGTGCTCGTTTAGTCAAGGCTAATGCCTTAGTTTATTTTTTTTGTAATTTTCCAGTTATCGTTTGTGTGTTTTGTTGTGTGATTTTAATTACGAGTTTGATTTTGTTTTTATTTCTTTTTGTAGGGAATCGAAAGAGGGAATCAAGGAGAGTAATCCCAGCTTTAAAAATCAAGAAACGGTTGAGCCAAATAAAAGATACGGACGAGCAAAGATTGACATTTAGATGAAAAAAATCCCTAGAATTGCGCTAGAATTGCAGGATCCGCAAAATATAGCCGTTGGGATTTATCCGTTGCCTTTATATCCGTTAGAAGGCGCTCGATCGATACGATTCTCTCATTCTCTGATTTCCAAGAAAGCTGCGATTCTCTTCATCTTTGATTCTTCTCTCCAAATCGCCAAGAAGCAACAATGGTGCTCACTAGGGCTGAAAGATCTGCGGCCAAGAAAAGGGCTGATGAAGCTGAGATGGCTGCGAGGGAAGCACTTCTTGCCCTCGCAGATGCTGGTGCTGCACGAACCGAACGTCTTCCCAAGCTTCCGATCCGTAGGAAGAAGTGGAGGGTTGTTACAGAAATCCCTGCTGGACCTTCTGAGCCAGCGGGCACACCCAAGAAACGCCGGTGGAGTGTCGAGATGGCCGCCGAACCAAGCAAAGCAAAGACTCCCTCTGTGGAGAGTCACGAAACTGATCGTGCGTCCCACGAGTCATCCAAGAAGGGTTCGTCGCCATCTGCATCACCTGCGCACAACCCTTCACCATCTGAACCAGTGTACAGCCCAGAGCTCGCTTCATCGCCGCCTGCACAGAGCCCTGATTTGTCTTCATCCCCGCAGAGTTCTGCTCAGACACCTGCAGCAGAGCAAAGCGCCACGCCTTCGCACATTCCCCCACAGCCTGACCCGGAATTCCCATATGGGGAGTACCAAGAATCCACACAGGGCAGTGGGGAAGGCGAGGAAGACGAGGTGTTCTCGCCTGTGAGGGAAGCTAGCCCGGAGAGTTCTGCGCCGCAGGATGATTCCATGGAAGAGACGCTGGGGGCATGCCTGCAGCAGATCACCATTGAGGCAAAGCTCAAGAAGAAGAAGAAGGCCAAAATTCTTAAGGCCAAGCGATCCAAGAAACTGAAGAAGAAGAAGGCTAAGAAGGCGCCTTCATCAGAGAAGGAGAGCACTGAGCCATCGCTCAAACGACTCAAGGTTGAGGCTGCAGAGTCAGCCAAGCCAGCAGACAAAGGGAAGGCCAAGCTCTACCCTGAAGATGAACCTCAATCTGTGAGATATGTATCGTCTGACGCTGAGTTCAGGGGCGTTGAGTTGAGGAAGAGGGAGTTGCTGCACGAGAAAGGTTTCCTCGACAGACCTGCTCACCTGCCGCAGTTCTTGCGCGCAGGAATCATAAATCATAGCTGGTAAGAATTGTGCAGGCCACCCAATCCGGCTTACACGAGTATGGTATACGACTTCTACGCCAACCTGCGAAACTCTGAGGAAGGGCTTTCTGTGGTGAGGGGAGTAGAGGTGGACTACTCAGCAAAAGCCATCAACGACGCTTATGGCCTCAAGGGCCAAAGACATACTGACTACGCACGGATCGTTGATGAGCCTACTGAGGCAGTGCTGGAGGAGGCCATTCGCACCATTGGCCAGCCTGAAGCAGCGTGGACTGTATCACGCAATGGGAGGCACACCCTAATGAGTGCCAACCTGACAGCGAAGGCAGTTGTATGGTTTGCCTTTGTGAGGAGAAAGCTGTCCCCTGTGACCCATGAAACGACCATCAACCAGAGTAGATCGCTGCTGGTCTATGCCATTATGCGAGGTCTCACGGTCAATGTGGGGGAAATCATGTCAGCTGCCATTGCTGAATGCGCCAGAAAAGGTAAGGGACCATTATTTTTCCCTAACACCATAACCAAGCTATGTTTGCTTGCAGGAGTCCCCATCGAGCGCATGGAGCAGCAAATGGCGTACACGGGCCACTTGGAGCTGCCTGCTAGCTTAAGGCTGAAGAGGAAAGGGAATATGGAGTTTGAACTGGATCGGTTGGCTGCTGATCAGTCACTATCCATGGCATGCCTGATGGATATGCAAAGGAGGATGGCTCAATGGGCCACTTATGCGCAGGCACGGGACAAGGAGGTTGCAGACCAACTTGGATGCATCTTCCCAGACTTCCCTACAAATCTCCTAACTCCATGGGTGCCCCCACGACCAAGACAACCTGATGAGGATGACGAGAACTGAGTGCTGGTTGAATTGCACTCAAGGGAGTACTACTGTTCCCTTAGACTAATTTATAAAAAAAAAAAAAATCTGCTTCTGATAAATCATGTGAACTCTGCTGTTTTTTGTCAAATTTTGATCTGTTTTAGATGCTTAGTTTTATGTTTTTTCTTTTGCTTAGTATAGTCTGATGTTAGCTGATTAGGTAGGATAGTTTAGTTTCATTTTTGTAGAGCTTGAAGTAACAGGAAAAAGCATGTTTAGGGGCCTGAATCAATGTTATATCTGCCCGGACTTAATTGCGAAATAATTGCGGTACCCGCAATTTTTATGACTGAATGCATGTTTTGGACTGTCTGTTTAGTTAGGATGTGATCTGTTAAAATTCTATCTTTTGCTGCTAGCATGACTACTGATAACTCCATTTTGGAGCTATTGAATACGTCCTAATTATGGCTAAAGTCCGCTTTTAATTGATTAAATATATCTCTTTTGTAGGAGAAAAGCGGCAAAGAGCTCGTGCGTCCGTTGGGCATGTTCGAGCGCTTAAAGCAGAGTTTTAGCGCCCCGGGAATGCATCGGGAAGAGGGGAATTTGTTCCGTGAAGAAACGGGCCAAAACAGCCTTGGAGAGGCAAAGCATCAGCCCCAAAACCCGAGAGCCAGCGTCGAGCTACAGCGTCGAGACGCTGGCTCGACGCTGGAAAAACCCGAGAGCAAGCGTCGAGTGATAGCGTCGAGACGCTAGCTCGACGCTGCCCTGGCGTCGAGACCCTGCTTGGCGTCGAGACGCTCCGGAGGAGGCTCGCGCAGGAAATTCATCGGGGCAGCGTCGCGACGCTGACCCAGCGTCGCGACGCCATCGCGCGCGCGCGCAGCAACTTAGGGCACAGCGTCGAGACGCTGGCCTAGCGTCTCGACGCTACGACGAAGGCAGTAGCTAAAAGACGATTTTTCTGCACATTTTTAGAGTCTTCATCTTCTTCACCTCTCAAGGGATTCCGGCGATTTTAGTCTTCTTCTTCCCCATTTTCTCTCTACTTTTCATTGTAATATTTAGACGGGTCCTTCCATGGCCGTGGTCGGAGCGGGAATGACAAACCGCGCCATGAGCGGCTAAGGTAAGGGTGAACGGTTTGGGATTTGTTTAGGGGAATTTTGTTAGACGATTTAGCTTTGATAATCTGAGTTTTGCAATGCATATTGGTTCTGTTTACTAGCATTCATTTACCTTGCTTAATCCAACGCGCATGCTAAAATACGTTGATTGACACTCGGGTAGTTTCGCATGTTGTGTATGTTAAAGAGTAGCGATGCCGTGCCTCTCACTGCTCGACTAAGTAACACAGGTAGATGAAATTAAATCGAAGTATCGAGTCGGGTAGGATAGTTGTTGATTGCATACAGCGTTTGCGGGCAATCTAATAGCAACTAGAATTCACGCTCGAATGTTCGTCGCGGTTAGCTAGTGACTGTCTAAATTTACTTTGGGGCTGATCACCTTGACGTAGGATTAGATAAAGTGTAATTAGAACTGTGTGGTCTAATAAAAATCCATGGAGTCGGCTACTTTGGGGCTTCTCTGGTAGTCGTCCGCGTGTTCAGTAAGTAGAAATCCATGTTATTAGAATTAAATGATAAGTTGAATTTGTCTAACAATTGATCCCGAGACTCCCCAAACCGTGCACACGCTCTCTACATATTATTTTTCTTCCGTAGGCTTTCCATTATTTCTTCTTGCATGATTAAAACCCCCCGCTACCAATTAGTCAATCAAATCCAAATTCCATTAGTAAATTCATTCTTCCTATTCTTTGTGGTTCGACCCCGTTACCGCTAGCTGCAAAGCTAAAAGCTACGGGTTTATAAATTTATTTTGGCAAGCTTCGACAGCTTGAGTTTATAGCGATAGTTCAAAAATATCGTTACCAAAATTGGCGTCGTTGCCGGGGAATAGGCAATTGATTGGATTTATGATTGAAGTTTGAATTTGATTTATTGATGGTTGACTGAAAATTTTTCCTGTTTGTATGTTGTATGTTTAGATTTTTGTTTGTGTATGACCCGATCCTCTGAGGGTAGCTTGCAGTTTATCCCTGAGATTGACAGAGAGGAGCGGCGGTTACGAAAAGAAGCCCGGGTGGGGCAAGGAACGTTTGAGAGAGAAGAAGGCAATCCCTTCTTATTTGACGAGATGGCGCAAGGTGATGCGCCACGGACGCTCAAGCAACTGGCAGCGCCAGACCTGAACCTGCAGCCTTTGTGCATTAACTACCCCGTGGTAGCAGGTAACTTCGAACTTAAATCTGGTTTAATTCACCAGTTACCTTCTTTCCATGGAAACGCAGGTGAAGACGCGAACAAACACCTGATGGAATTCCATTGCGTCTGCGCGGGAATGAAGCCCGCAGGGGTTACGGAAGAGCAACTGAATATGAGGGCATTCCCCTTTACGCTCAAGGATAAGGCCAAGGACTGGCTATATTACTTGCCTTCCGGATCCATCACCACGTGGCAGGATATGAAGCGGGTATTTTTGGAGAAATACTTTCCCGCATCCTTAGCCACTACTCTGCGGAAGAGGATTTATGGGATCACCCAAGATGTAGGTGAGTGTAACGCCCCGCGTTTCGAAATTATACAATTTTTGACGAGGGTTAATGGACTCAAATAGAGGGTTATTGGTTTAATTAAACTTGTTACATAGACTCAATTTGAAATAAATGAGTTAATTATGTTTTTGTAATTTAGGTTTTTGTTGGGTGTTAATTTGGAAATTATAGGAATTTTTGGATTTAATGAATTGTGTTAAGGAAAAGAAAAATATAAATAAAAGAATATAAGCTAATCTTCACAATTTCTCCTTCCCCTCTCTATCGAGACCACAACCGCCCACCCTCTAGATCTCTCGCATTCACCTCTCGTCTTCTCACAAATCCACCACAAGCGCCCCACCTCTCGTCTTCTCTCCCTCACACTCAGACTCCACCTCCGGCTTCCTCCATTGGCAACAAAGCGGTGACGTTCCTTCGGCCGACCTTACGTCTCCGGCGTTCGCAAACCTTCGACGGCGTCACGATCCATCTGGGGCAGTCGACGGCGGCGAACGAAGATCTCCCCTCTCCTCCATCAACGATTTCGGCGCGGTCCAGCGACGGGAACGAACGGCGTTTCCGCCATCTCCCTTCTTCGGCCTTCGGCGAGCGACGCAAGGGCGAGCGGCGACTTCTTCAGGCGCTCGGACGACGGTGGTAGCAGCGTTCGACAACCACCCACGCAAGAACCCGAGCCTTGTCCTTCGAGATTGACCCTTAGGCGTTGGCAACCTCGTTGAATCTCGCTGATCCGCGACTACATTGGTTTCTTCCACACGTTTCGGTAAGCATTCATCATTAAATACTTCATTCCAGCAATGTTTGGTACTGACCCAAGCCATTTAGACTTTCGATTTGGTTTACCGACTCCCTAACAACATCAATTCTATAGGTTTTGGCTTCAAAGAACACCAAGCAGCAAGATGTCGAGCCTCTCTGGTAAGTTTCGCCAATGGTCCAAGCTTAATCGACGCTAGATTTAAATTACTCATTCTCTAACAGTTTCAAATGTGCAGTCTTAGGCCTTATCGATTAGGAACCAACACCCTTTCAAGATCTTTTGGGTAAGACGTTAAGTAACATGGCAATCTTTGCCTTTTCAGTCGTTTTTAGGTTCTGTTAATTAGGTACTAATGAGCATAAACATTTTGTTTGCAGCTGCAAACCTTTTCGGGCATCCCTGAATTTCCCCTAGCTAGGATTTGGGTCATTTTGGGCGTATCTTAAAGGGGGCGTAGATTCGTGTCGGAACATCTGAAGTAAGAGCTCGGGTTGCTGGGGAATGATTAGTTGTTTTAGAAGTTCTTTGTAAGTGGCTTCTACCTGTTGAGTCTGTTTAATTGTATGTAGCATGTTGTATGTATAAATACTAGTATATATATGTTACTAGTTGTATGGTTTGCATTATGTTCTTACATATGTTATGATAAGACTAAGTGTTGCGTGCTCAATGTGTAAAGAAAAGTGTGCAAAATAGAAGAGAGAGAGCACTTAGAACATGCAAGCATACATGGTCTCACAGCAAGTAATGAGTATATTTAATTCGTTTTTTCCACAGAGACTTATTTAAGCTATTCGCGAAGTGTGAATGTTAAGAAAGATGGGATGCATTTGAGGGGGTGAAATTGGTTTTTAATTAACTACTTTTTGCTGAATGTATAGAAGGATATAACATAAACAGATGCAAGTTGGAATTAGATGCAAAGGATAAAAGATGGAATTAATAAACGAGAAAGAAAACAGCTGAACAGAATGAAATTTGGTAGAATTGCGTGGACCGCAATGTTTCCGCAATTAATTAACAGCGAAACTGATTAAAATGGTGAATTGGGAGCTACTAATGACTATCCTATAGGCAGTTTATTACGATTATCAAGCTTTGGATCAACTCTCTATACATCAAACTAACTCTATCACAAGTATCGTCCGATTCCATGCATGAGAGACTCAAGTTTACTCGACTTCAAAGTAAGGTCTTAAGCATCTTGTTAAAACAGGAGTTTTTAGTTTGTACTAGGGAAACGCCTATTCCTAGGCCGTTTCCTGATTACCATGAAAGGCTAGCATGGTTATACGACTCTGAACTCTTACTCCTTCCAGAGGTTAGGAGTTCTTTGGACAAAATGGATGGCCAATCGAAATTGCCCGTGGGATGAAGCTTACATACAACCAATGTTCGAGTGTTAATCTGCCTACTTGATTTACGTTTTTTAGCCTATAGTTCTGTCATTAGCATGCCCCTAAGTGAGTTTAGTTACTCATGGATATGAGGGGAAGAGAAACAATAGATAAGACAGACATGTTTAGACGATAAATAAGCTTAAAACAGTAAGCTAAAGCCGTAGCAGAAACAGATGGAAACCGTAAATAGCAGAAGGATACTTCGATTGCTTAAAGTGTTTGATTGACAAAGGAAAGCTCTAAAGAGATGAATTAAAGACAGACAACAACGAAATGCAATAATTGAAATGCTAAACTAAGAACAACAGTAAGCAGCAATGGAAATAAGAAGAGTAATACAGAAAAACAGTAAAGGAAATGCTAGAAATTCCGTGGCAGTCGCCTCGAATGTTGATGATGAGAAGTCAGCCGTGCTTGGATGAATCCAATCGAGAGAGAAGAAGAATCTTCTCTCCTTCCTATCAGATTATCGATTCCAAATGGCTGAACTCTAACTTCAACAGACGGCAAAGGAAAGACAGTGGAAATGGTGGACTGCACGAAGACTTCTACGCTTCGGAATGCTTGTTGATCCTCCGACTTTGACCCCTATTTATAGTTGTTTGCAGGTGCGATCGGGCCAAGGAGAACCATCAGTCTTCAACGTCATATATCAGAATGGATGGAGGAGAAGAAAAGAATCCCTGAAAAGTCGGATCTAAACAGAAAAATGTCAGCCAACTTACGGTTTTAACTTGAATAATTGCGGCCACCGCAATTATTCCGCAATGCGTTCGCAATGGTTATATTTTCATTCTTTTCTTCGGTTTTCACCCCTTTTTCTACCTATTGTGCATAAGTCCTATATTAGCTACCTCCTTCTAATTCTCATATTAAAGCATAGGTTTAGGCTAAATGCTCACAAAAACACCTAAATGTGTACATCTTCTTAAGCCAAATGGGTCCTAAATAAGTCACTTTCAGAGACTTAACACACCCCCAAACTTAAGGCTTTGCTTGTCCTCAAGCATACTAAGGACTTACCTAGGCTGCTGTTTTACCCTCTTCTTTAACTACTTACTAACTCCTTTATATTCTAGTCTCTAGCAGTGCTGTCCTGTGACACACTTCCAAGTTTAGAACTAACCTCTTGTCTAGCTTCTTCTGACTTCACCTGCCTACTATACCCACTGCTTTTGTTAACCCCCTACTACTGATCTAACTACTTTTATGATATCATGCTATTATCCCTAAGGTTTCAAATTCTACCAAGCTTTACTCTAGACTCAGTACATGCTTCTAGCTTATTTTTAATGTGTCTAGGATTCCTTAGAGTCATGCCAGTCTTAGTATCAACAGTGACAGTGGTACTTTTTAGAGAACAACCTAAGCCCTGGCATCACTACATTGGATATACATTCATCTCCCTAGACACACCTAAAAGTTACAACCTTGTGCTTAGCTCATTAAGGATCAGAGTTCTTTTCACATAGGACATCTAAGCCACAAGATCATAACTCCCAAGCATACATTCTTCTTCCCCTATTTCTCCTTTTTCCTTTTTTACTTAGGTGGAGTCTCTCCTTGGTTTGCCTTTGATGCAATGCCATAAAAAAGACTCCCCTCTTTATTCTATTTTTTCACTTTTTCTATTTATCACAATCATTTTTTTTTTAGGAGAAGAAGAATGCTTATGTCCTAAGGAAGAGAGGAATGTTCCTAGGCCTAGGGTGGCCTCCCCCAAACTTCAACTACTCATTGTCCCCAATGAGTGTTTGAGGTGGCACACCCCCAAACTATCCTAGAAGCATCTAGTCTAAAGTAAAACAAAGAGAATTTAACAATCCTAGGCATAGGCAAAACATTCTAAAAGCAACTATCCCAGCAGCAGAAAATTTGAACATAACAGACAGGTTTAAGGTCTTATGGTTTATGCATGCTGAGCACTATTCAGAGGCAAATTTAAACTATCAAAGGGTGTCCTATGACACTCATCCAGCATGCTTCCAGATCAGCTATATAAGGTAGTCATGCTAGCAGAAAAAGATTGAATTTAACAGAACACAGCCTAACTAAACGGACGGTCTAAAACATGCAAATAGTCACAAAAATTGCGGGAACCGCAATTATTTCGCAATACAATCTGGGCAGATTTCACATTGATGCAGGCCCCTAGCATGCTTTTTCCCGTTACTCAGGCATCCTAAAAATAAAACTAAACTAACCTACCTAAACAACTAACATCAGACTAGACTAAACAAAAGAAAAATCATAAAACTAAACATTAAAAACAGATCAAAAACTAAACACAAACAGCATACTTTAACTAACAGAAAGCAGGAAAATTGTCTTTGTTTTTGTAAGGGAACAGCAAATACTCCCTCTAGTGCTCTTCAAACCAGCACTCAATCCTCATCATCTTCATCTGGTCGCCGTGGTCTTGGGGGCACCCATGGAGTTAGGAGGTTGGTGGGGAAATCCGGGAAGATGCACCCCAATTGGTCTGCAACTTCTTTGTCCCTCGCCTGCGCATAGTTGGCCCATTGAGCCATTCTTCTTTGCAAGTCCATCAAGCAGGCCATGGATAGGGACTGCTCAGCAGCCAGCCTATCCAACTCGAACTCCATATTGCCCTTTCTTCTCAGCCTCAGGTGTGCAGGCAACTCCAAATGGCCTGTGTAGGGCATCTGCTGCTCCAAGCGTTCGGTGGGGACTCCTGCAAGCAAACACAACTTTGTTATAGTGTTTGGAAAAAATAAAGGTCCCTTACCCTTTTTAGCACACTCGGCTATGGCAGCATTGATGACTTCTCCCACGTTGATCGTGAGACCTCTCATTATGGCATAAACCAGCAGCGAACGGCTCTGGTTAATTGTGGTCTCATGCGTCACTGGGGAGAGTCTTCTTCTTACGAATGAAAACCACACGGCTGCCTTAGCCGTGAGGTTGGCACTCATAAGAGTGTGCCGCCCGTTGCGTGACACTGTCCAAGAGGCTTCAGGCTGGCCAATTGTGCGCAGCGCTTCTTCTAGCACAGCCTCAGTTGGCTCATCCACTACCCGTGCATAATCTGTGTGAGGTTGGCCCCTGAGACCAAATGCTTCGTTGATGGCCTTGGCAGAAAAATCAACTTCCACCCCTCGGACCACAGATAGGCCATCCTCCGGGCTGATCACGTTAGCATAGAAGTCATACACCATGCTTGTGTATGCTGGATTGGGAGGTCGGCAGAATTCCTCCCAGCCATGGTTAAGCACCCCTGCGCGCAAGAACTGCGGCAGGTCAGCAAGGCGATCAAGGAACCCCTTCTCGTGCAACAGGTCCCTTTTCCTCAGCTCCAGACCCCTTGATTCGGCATCAGAGGAGACATACCTCACTGACGGAGGTTCATCTTCAGGGCAGAGCTTAGCCTTCCCCTTATCAGTTGGTCTGGATGATTCAGCAGCCTCCACCTTGAGGCGTTTGAGCGAAGGCTCAGCACTCTCTTCATCTGCTGAAGGCACTCGCTTGGCCTTCTTCTTCTTCAGCTTCTTGGCCTTCTTGGACTTCTTGGCCTTGGTCATTTTGGCCTTCTTCTTCTCCTTCTTCATGTTGATCTGCTGGAGGCAAGCCCCCAACGTCTCCTCCATAGAATCAGCCTGCTGTGCAGGCTCATCAGGGCTGTCTTCCCTCATAGGAGAGAAGACTTCTTCGTCCCCAGCATCTCCACTGCCTTGCGTGGATTCTTGATAATCCCCGTAAGGGAATTCCGGATCAGGCCGTGGGGAATCATGTTCTGCTGATGGTGCGCGTGGAGAACTCAGTGGTGAAGATGATGGCGCAGGGCTCTGCGCTGCTACAGATGGCGGATCAGAACTCTGAAGCGCTGGAGACAGCTCAGGGCTCTGTAACGGTGGTGATGGCTCTGCGCTTGGCGCTGGTTCGGACGACGCAGGGCTGTGCACAGGTGTAGAAGGCAGAGGGCTGCGCACAGGTGAACCAGACGGCGACAAGCCTTCTTTGGCTGACTCGTGAGAATCACGATCAGGTTCTTGACTCTCCACAGAGGGAGTCTTGGCAGTGCTCGGTTCAGCAGCAGTCTTGACAGACCACCGGCGCTTCTTTGGCGTGCCCACTGGCTCAGATGGGCCAGCAGGGATCTCAGTGACCACCTTCCACTTCCTCCTACGGATAGGAAGCTTGGAAAGACGGCCGGTGCGAACAGCACCTTCATCAGCAAGGGCGAGAAGCGCCTCCCTCGCAGCCGCTTCAGCTGCGTCGTCGACCTTCTTCTTGGCGGCGGATCTCTCAGCCCTAGTGGAAACCATAGTTGCTTCTTGGAGGTTTGGAGAGAAGAATCACAGATGGAGAGAATCGTGGAAATCTTGGAGATCACAGAATGAGAGAATCGTATCAACGGGCGCGTGCTAACGGCTATAAATAAAACGGAAAAAAAAATCTCAACGGCTAGTTTTGCGGATCCAGCAATTTTTGCGCAATTCCAGGGACAAGATTTCATAAAAATTCCAAACTTTGATCGCCCGTATCTTTCAATTGGCTCCACCAATTCTTGATTTTTAAAGCTTGATTCACTCTCCTTGATTCCATCTATCGAATCCCTACAAAAACAAATCAAACAAACATTAAATACGTAATTAAAATCATGCTACAAAACCTACAAACGATCATGAAAAAAAACAGAAAGACAGAAAAAAAAAAACTAAGGCATTGGCCCTTTTCTAAACGAGCACAGTAACCACTCGTTCTCTCTCGTTCTTTTTGTCATGCTTCAGTTAAGAGGAAGGCTGAGAGAGTCTTTACATCCCCTTCCTCATAGTAATGCTTCAGTCTGGCACCATTGACCATAAACGGCTGCCCTTGCTGCAAGTTTCTAATCTCTATTGCACCATGAACAAAGACATTAGTAATAATAAATGGACCCGACCATCTAGACTTTAATTTGCCTGGAAATAGCTTTAAGCGTGAATTAAATAATAGTACAAGTTGGCCTTTTTTAAAGTCTTTGATCCTAAGCCTACTGTCATGCCATATTTTAGTCTTCTCTTTGTACATCTTGGCATTCTCATAGGCCATGTGTCTAAGCTCATCAAGTTCATGGAGTTGCAAAGATCTTAATGTCCCCGCATCCTTTACACAAAAATTTAATTCTTTCATGGCCCAATATGCTTTATTTTCTAACTCAAGTGGCAAATGGCAAGCCTTGCCATATACCAGCCTATAGGGAGACATACCTAAGGGTGTCTTATATGCTGTTCTGTAAGCCCAAAGTGCATCCTCAAGCTTGAAAGACCAGTCTTTCCTATTCGGTTTGACTACCTTCTCTAGGATGTTCTTTATTTCCCTATTGGAAATTTCAGCTTGACCATTAGAACGTGGGTGGTAAGGGGTAGCTACTCTATGTCGGATGTTATATTTAGCCAATAATTTCTCCATAGCCTTGTTAATGAAATGTGACCCCTCATCACTAATGATAGCACGAGGAGTCCCAAATCGAGTGAAAATGTGCCTATGTAAGAAACTAGTGACCGTTTTAGCATCATTATTAGGACATGCCTTAGCTTCTACCCACTTTGACACGTAATCTACTGCTACTAAGATGTACAGGTTACCTGATGATGGAGGGAATGGTCCCATGAAATCAATGCCCCACACATCAAAGAGTTCTAACTCTAAGATGTAGGTGAGGGGCATCTCATCCTTACGGCTCAAGTTACCTGTCCTTTGACACTCATCGCAGTTGTGGGCGTAGTCATGGGCGTCCTTGAAGATTGTTGGCCAGTAGTAGCCACTCTGAAAGACCTTAGCAGCTGTTCTCTGCCCACCAAAATGTCCCCCATAAGGAGATGAGTGACAGTGCTGCAGCACAGATTTCGCTTCAGCAGCTGAAACACATTTCCTCAACAGCCCATCAGCACAAGTTCTGTAAAGGATGGGGTCGTCCCAGATGAATTTCTTTACTTCATTGAGGAACCTCTTCTTCTCTTGCCCTCCCTTGAATACTGGTAAAACCTGTGATGCACGAAAGTTAGCAATATCAGCGAACCATGGTTCCTCATCGTTATCACGATGAGATAAAGCAAAGACATGCTCATCTATGAAAGCATCAGAAATTGCGGACTCCGCAATTTTTTCGCAATTATGGTGCAATCGAGATAGGTGATCTGCAACCACATTCTCACAACCTTTCTTGTCTCGAATATCTAAATCAAATTCTTGCAGTAATAACACCCATCTAATTAGTCTAGGCTTAGCATCAGCCTTTCTCATCAGATATTTTAAAGCAGAATGGTCAGTATACACAATGGTCCTAGTGCCTACAATATAATTTCTAAATTTTTCACATGCAAATACTACAGCAAGCATCTCTTTTTCTGTAGTTGTATAGTTACATTGAGCCTCATTCAAGGTCTTACTGGCATAATAGACAGGATGTGTGAGCTTGTCAATTTTCTGTCCTAACATGACTCCAACAGCATAGTCACTGGCATCACATAGCATCTCAAATGGGAGATCCCAATTTGGTCCGACTATGATTGGTGCTGTGACTAGTGCTTCCTTCAGGGTTTTCCAAGCTACTACACACTCCTCAGAGAAGATAAAAGGTTTGTTTAGCTCTAGAAGCTCGCACAGGGGCTTGGCTATCTTAGAAAAGTCCTTGATGAACCTTCTGTAAAAACCAGCATGTCCTAAGAAGCTTCTAATGCCTTTGACATTTTGGGGCTCTACTAACTTCTCTATGATCTCTATTTTTGCCCTATCCACTTCCACACCGGCCCTTGACACTCTATGGCCTAAGACAATCCCCTCATCTACCATGAAATGGCACTTTTCCCAATTTAGGACTAGGTGGGTTTCCTCACACCTAGCCAGGACTTGTCCTAGGTTGTTTAGACAGATTTGAAATGAATCCCCGAAGACTGAGAAGTCATCCATGAATATTTCTATCATGGATTCATCCAACTCAGAGAAGATGGCCATCATGCACCTCTGGAAAGTTGCCGGTGCATTGCATAAGCCAAAAGGCATTCTGCGGAAGGCAAACGTTCCAAAAGGGCAAGTGAAGGTGGTCTTCTCTTGGTCCTCAGGATCTATAGTTATTTGGTTGTAGCCCGAATAGCCATCTAGGAAACAGTAGTAGGCCCTACCAGCTATTCTGTCTAGCATCTGGTCAATAAATGGTATAGGGAAGTGGTCTTTTTTTGTTTCTTTGTTTAACTTCCTATAGTCCATACACACCCTCCATCCTGTGACAGTCCTTGTTGGAATCAGTTCGTCGTTCTCATTGACTACCACGGTCATACCCCCCTTCTTAGGTACACACTGGATGGGGCTCACCCACTGGCTACTAGCTATGGGGTAAATTACTCCTGCATCTAACCATTTTATTATTTCCTTCTTCACTACCTCTTTCATAGAGGGGTTTAACCTACGCTGGTGATCTACCTTAGGTGTGTGCTCTTCCTCTAAGATAATTTTATGCATACAAAAAGCAGGGCTAATGCCTCGAATATCGGCAATAGTCCATGCTATAGCCTTCCTATATTGCTTAAGCAGTAAAATTAAATCTACCTCATGCTGTTCACTAAGTTTAGAGGAAATAATTACAGGCAATGTATCATTATCTCCTAAATATGCATATTTGAGGTGAGTAGGTAGTGGTTTCAGTTCAAGAATAGGTGGATGCTCAATAGAGGGCTTCAAAGAATTTACAGTTCTATCAGTCAGATCTATGTTCATACATACATGCTGAGGGTTAATTACAGGCATGTTCATTATGTCAGATACATTTAAGTCATCTACATCTACTTGTACATATTCATTAGCATGCTTGGTTAATAATACATGCTCTAATTGATCGTCCATAAGTGAATCAACAACATCCATGCTAGCACATGACTCAGAATCAGAGGGATATCTCAAAGCTTTATAAACACTAAATTTTACCTCTTCGTCATGTACCCTCATAGTTAACTCACCTTTTTGCACATCTATTAGTGCCCTACCTGTGGCTAGAAATGGTCTACCTAGCAGGATGGGAACCTCCTTGTCTGCCTCATAGTCCAGGACAATGAAATCTGCAAGGAAGATGAACTTGTCAACTTTAACTAGAATATCCTCAATCTTACCTTCTGGATATGCGATGGATCTGTCGGCTAGTTGTAAAGTGACTGTAGTTGGACGTGCTTCTCCTATTCCTAACTGGCGGAATAGGGACAGGGGCATGAGGTTAATGCTAGCTCCCAGGTCACAGAGAGCTCGCCCCACGTGCTTGCCTCCAAGTTCTACAGGTAAGGTGAAGGAACCAGGATCCTTCTCCTTCTTGGGCAACTTGTTCTGGAGGATGGCACTGCACTCCTCAGTGAGATTGACTGTTTCAAACTCACCAATTATCTTTTTGTTAGTAATGATATCCTTCAAAAACTTTACATAAGAAGGCATCGATTGTAAAACCTCTACAAAAGGAATATTAACGTGTACTTGCTTAAGGATTTCTAAGAATTTATTGAAATGAACTTCCTGTTCCTGCTTCTTCTTAAGCCTTCTAGGATAAGGAGGTGGTGGTACATAAGCAGGTACGTCAGGGCGCTTTAGGATTGGTGGAGGTCTAGGAATTTCTTCTATTTCCTCTACAATTGGTTCTAATCTGGCTCCTGAGGTGCTAGTGGGTGGTGGACCTTGGCTTGGCAGAGACTCCAGTGGAGCACTAGACTCGGTGTTCTCTACTCTCTTTGGTATGTCTTTGGTATTGCTTACCAGAGGTCTTCCACTCCTAAGTTCAATTGCTTGAACTTGTTCCTTGCCATCTCTCCTTGGTAGTTCAGTGTCAGCAGGGAGTCTACCTTGGGGCCTACTTTTAAGTTCATTGGCTAACTGGCCTATTTGAGTTTCTAAGCTCCTAAGGGTAGCTTGCTGGCTTTGGAGAGTAGCCTCATTCTTAGCTATATATTCCTTGAGTAGGTTTTCTACAGAAGATCCTACTGGTTGATAAGGTTTTTGGTACATTGATTGGTTATGTTGGTTATTTTGGGGAGTGAAACCAGATGTTCCACTCGGCCTTGGTTGGTTATTGCTTTGGTTAGAATTTGGTTGGCCACCCCATGACAGGTTTGGGTGGTTCCTCCAACCAGGATTGTATGTTTGTGAGTAGGGGTTGTTCCTTGGTTGCTGCTGGGTTCCTACATAGCAGACCGAGGATGGATTCCCAGGACAGTATTCATAAGGGTGTCCTTCCCCACAGAATCCACAGACTAGTGCCTCGCCTTGACTTGGTTGGGTGCCCATTGACATGGCTGTGGCGGTATTGGCACTGGGTTGGAGATTGGCCTGAGCCATTTGCTTGACTAAGTTGGTCAGGGCATTTATTTGGGTGCTCATGGCGCTTAGAGCATCCTTGTCTTGAGCTCTAGTTGGCTCTACAGGATCGTCTGACCATCTACAATGAGATGTTGAGATCTTCTCCAAGATCTCATAAGCTTCGTTGTAACTCTTGGACAACATAGAACCTCCAGCAGATGAATTTAAGACTTGTCTAGTGCTGGGGTTGCAACCTTTAAAGAAAACTTCTATTTGGATGCACCATGGGATGCCATGGTGCGGGCATTTGATTAGAAGGTCTTTGAAGCGTGTCCAAGCTTCGTGAAGAGACTCACTTGGAGCTTGTTTGAACTTTATAATGTCATCACGAAAAGTTGAATTCCTATCAGGTGGGAAATATTTGACTAGGAATTTTTCAGCTAGATCTGTCCAATTAAGGACAGATCCGGAAGGTAATGAGTTCAGCCACGTTTTGGCCTTGTCCCTCAAAGAGTAAGGGAACAAGTATAGCCTTAGTGCCTCTTGGGAAACTCCAGGGATTAGGAAGGTATCACTAACTCCTAAGAAGTTCCTAAGATGGTTGTGGGGATCCTCATTTTCCATTCCAAAAAATTGTCCCACAGTGGACAACATTTGGAACATCACTGGCTTTAACTCGAATGAGTTGGCAGTGATCTCAGGACGGATTATGCTGGGGTTCAGCTCCCCAGGCATAGGTACAAGATATGAAAGAATGGCGCTATCCTTGTCATTCGCTATGTCTATGGGATTGCGAGTGGCAGGCACCAGATTTTGATCTCTAACATCCATTTCTCCTAAAGGTGGTGTTGATAACCTTGCGGTATCAGCAGCTAATTGAGGTAAAGAAGGTTGTTTAAATAAACGTTTCTTAGCCTTATTCCTAGCTCTAAGTAATCTTTCGGGCTCAGGGTTGAACTCTAGATCACTAGATGGAAGCTCATTCATAAACTAACCTAAGTTTTACCTAAGAAAGAAATGAGATATAGATCAAATGCAAAAGAAAACAAATGAATGTTTCAAACTTAACAAAAACTTCGTTTCACTTAAAATAAGTCCCCGGCAGCGGCGCCAAAAACTTGTTGCGTGCTCAATGTGTAAAGAAAAGTGTGCAAAATAGAAGAGAGAGAGCACTTAGAACATGCAAGCATACATGGTCTCACAGCAAGTAATGAGTATATTTAATTCGTTTTTTCCACAGAGACTTATTTAAGCTATTCGCGAAGTGTGAATGTTAAGAAAGATGGGATGCATTTGAGGGGGTGAAATTGGTTTTTAATTAACTACTTTTTGCTGAATGTATAGAAGGATATAACATAAACAGATGCAAGTTGGAATTAGATGCAAAGGATAAAAGATGGAATTAATAAACGAGAAAGAAAACAGCTGAACAGAATGAAATTTGGTAGAATTGCGTGGACCGCAATGTTTCCGCAATTAATTAACAGCGAAACTGATTAAAATGGTGAATTGGGAGCTACTAATGACTATCCTATAGGCAGTTTATTACGATTATCAAGCTTTGGATCAACTCTCTATACATCAAACTAACTCTATCACAAGTATCGTCCGATTCCATGCATGAGAGACTCAAGTTTACTCGACTTCAAAGTAAGGTCTTAAGCATCTTGTTAAAACAGGAGTTTTTAGTTTGTACTAGGGAAACGCCTATTCCTAGGCCGTTTCCTGATTACCATGAAAGGCTAGCATGGTTATACGACTCTGAACTCTTACTCCTTCCAGAGGTTAGGAGTTCTTTGGACAAAATGGATGGCCAATCGAAATTGCCCGTGGGATGAAGCTTACATACAACCAATGTTCGAGTGTTAATCTGCCTACTTGATTTACGTTTTTTAGCCTATAGTTCTGTCATTAGCATGCCCCTAAGTGAGTTTAGTTACTCATGGATATGAGGGGAAGAGAAACAATAGATAAGACAGACATGTTTAGACGATAAATAAGCTTAAAACAGTAAGCTAAAGCCGTAGCAGAAACAGATGGAAACCGTAAATAGCAGAAGGATACTTCGATTGCTTAAAGTGTTTGATTGACAAAGGAAAGCTCTAAAGAGATGAATTAAAGACAGACAACAACGAAATGCAATAATTGAAATGCTAAACTAAGAACAACAGTAAGCAGCAATGGAAATAAGAAGAGTAATACAGAAAAACAGTAAAGGAAATGCTAGAAATTCCGTGGCAGTCGCCTCGAATGTTGATGATGAGAAGTCAGCCGTGCTTGGATGAATCCAATCGAGAGAGAAGAAGAATCTTCTCTCCTTCCTATCAGATTATCGATTCCAAATGGCTGAACTCTAACTTCAACAGACGGCAAAGGAAAGACAGTGGAAATGGTGGACTGCACGAAGACTTCTACGCTTCGGAATGCTTGTTGATCCTCCGACTTTGACCCCTATTTATAGTTGTTTGCAGGTGCGATCGGGCCAAGGAGAACCATCAGTCTTCAACGTCATATATCAGAATGGATGGAGGAGAAGAAAAGAATCCCTGAAAAGTCGGATCTAAACAGAAAAATGTCAGCCAACTTACGGTTTTAACTTGAATAATTGCGGCCACCGCAATTATTCCGCAATGCGTTCGCAATGGTTATATTTTCATTCTTTTCTTCGGTTTTCACCCCTTTTTCTACCTATTGTGCATAAGTCCTATATTAGCTACCTCCTTCTAATTCTCATATTAAAGCATAGGTTTAGGCTAAATGCTCACAAAAACACCTAAATGTGTACATCTTCTTAAGCCAAATGGGTCCTAAATAAGTCACTTTCAGAGACTTAACACTAAGCACACCTGAGTGCTTAGCAATCTATATATTGTCGTTATGATTTCTCTGATAAAACTAAGCACACCTGAGTGCTTAGCGTGATGTGTTGAGTTGTGTTCTGAATGGTTGACGTGATGATGTGATTATGAACTGTGTATGCTGTTTTGCGATGATGTGCTGGAGTATAGTGAAATTCGTTGATTTATATGATGAGCATGTTGGCTGAATATGATGTTTTGGACATGGGTTAGCACTATTGAGTGCTTAGTGTTGTGGAGTGTGTGATGCACATGTTGTGGATGTTGTGGTGGTGATTGTGATGTTCATTGTGTGAATGGTGTGATGAATGACATGTTGTGTGATGAGCATGCGATGTATGTTGTGAGTGGGTTGTATCTGGCTATGTATCTGAGGTGAATAGGGTCAAGGTGCATGATGTGGAATTCATGTAGCCTAGCGATATTGTGAGAAAATAGGGTAACTTGTGGTTACAGGTAAGGTGAGTGAATATCAGTGCGCCTCGGGTAAAAATGGTCGAGGGGTGATATGTCACCGTTATTGGAAAGTCATCGGTGTGCCTTGGGTAAAAATGGTCAAGGGGCGATGCAACAGTTCATGAATATCAGTGCGCCTCGGGTAAAAATGGTCGAGGGGTGGTATGTCACGTGGGTAACTTGTGGTTACCAAAAAGTGGGGTGAATATCAGTGCGCCTCGGGTAAAAATGGTCGAGGGGTGATATGTCACTGTTATTGGAAAGTCATCGGTGCGCCTTGGGTAAAAATGGTCAAGGGGCGATGCAACAGTTCGAGGCCTTGGGTATAAATGGTCAAGGATCGAACGCTGAGCATCGTAGAGAAGTGTCGAGGCCCTGGGTATAAATGGTCAGGGGTCGATGTGACTCGAAGGAGTTAGTCTCAGAGGGCTTGTGAGGGCCATGAGTTGAGTTGAGAGAACTCAGTGGAGTCCGAGCGTGGACTTAGAGAACTCAGTAGAGTCTGAGTGAGCTTGTGAAGCTAGAGATGAGTCGGAGAGGACTCAGTGGAGGTTGAGTTGGCCTGTGAGACTAGACTTGAATGAATTGAGCATGAAGAAAGTTGATTGTGCATTGTGTTGTTTATGCGTTCTTATGTTGTGAAATGATGTACGTGTGAATGTCTTATTAATGAGCTAGTTGTGAATGATATGTTGCCTTGTTTAAGCATGTTGGTTGTTGGCTCCTCAAGTGGGAGCTACTTACTCAGTACGTGTTATGTACTGACCCACTAACAGATTTTGCAGATGGTGAGGAGTACTACGAACCAGGTGATGCTGACGAGGAGACCTGAGAAAAGAATACCATTGGCTAGATTTCATGCGTTGTATTTGACTTGCTAGCTTCTTAGTTTTTGGTTCTGTTGAGCTTGACTCGGTCATGTTGAGTTGCTTTAGGTTTTTAGGTTGTCGAACATCGTACTTTTACTCTTTGTTCTTTTGGCATTTTGGGTTCTGACTAAAGTCAATAACGTTCCTTATTTCTGTTGGTCGGTTAGATGACATTGATATTGTTAATAGAAGTATGCTAAACTCGTACTAAAAATGTAATTGATTTCGGACAGGTAAATAAGGTTGAATGTGTCTCTGTTATGCTAAGTTAGTTTCATGATAAAGCTTGGTTTGTTCTCTGTTGGTTAAATATGGGTGGTGTTGTATTATGTATGTTGCCTTCTTCAGGTGTTAGAAAAAATGGAGGGTTTTCTTTGTAAATACGTTGTTATGTTGCTGAAATTTTTGGAGCATACAGTTGGTTTTTAAATGAAATTTGATAACTAGAGTTAGTAACGCTCTTAAGTTTAGCTTAAAAATTCGGGGTCGTTATAGTTGGTATCAGAGCGGAGTTGTTCCTGTAGACTAACCTAGATCCTAGGTTGTGAGTAGTTTGTCAAGTAGTTTAAGCTAATGGTCTTTCTCGGTCTTCTTTCCATCACCAGGTATGTACACTCGTCTTGATTTATGATTCTTGTATTATTTGATTTACCTGGCTGGTTGCTGTAAATGAGCATTGCTTGACTTTCTTGCTTTATTGAATTATGTGGTGTTTTGCATGTTGTCTTAAATTATGAGTAGTTAGGCATAGGATGTTCCCCTAGGTTGTTAGTTAGTGGTGTCCCTGTTCTATGCTTGTTGGTTGCTAATAGGTGTAGGATGTTCACATAGTTAACTAGGTAATTGGTGTTATTATCTTATACTTTTTGTGTGTTGGAAGTTTAGGTGTTTGCTTTAGATTTGTTTTCGTGCTCTTGTTATTTTGTTTCGCGGTATGTTGTTGGTTAAGTAACTCAAATGACTTCTTTCCATACAGTGGAGTTGCAAGCCTTAGTAGACAACACCATTTAGAATTACAATATGCAGCCCTACGACGTCCTTCAAGTCCCTCCACTTGGTGGAGAAGCACAGTTCCTCTGTAGTTTTAGGCAAGCAAAGCCTCCAACATTCGATGGTCAAACAGGGGTACAAGATTGGATTACAGAGTTAGAAACCCTGTTTGAGTACTTACGTGCTAATGATGAACAAAGAGTAAGAGGGGCTGCCTTCTTGCTTAGAGGCGAAGCACGTTTATGGTGGAGACTAGTGCGACCAGCTGGAGGCGGTTTAGAAAATCCACTCACTTGGGCAAGACTGAGAGAGCTACTGCGCATTCGGTTCCTCTCGGAAGCTAGTGAAGATGAGGAGGAAGAGAAGGAAGCGGAGTTCCTGTTACTCGCGCAAGGGAGCATGACGGTGGAGCAGTACGAGCGAAGGTTTGTCGAGTTGTCTCGCTACGCTCTGGATCAGATAGACACAGAGGCTAGGAAGATAAGTAGGTTTATTAAGGGTCTACGCAAAGAGGTAAGAAGGTTGGTAGCACTTGGACGACCAACCACTTATACTGCAGCTCTCGCTAGTGCCAGCTTGTTAGATAGAAATATTCCAAGGGTGGAGCAACTCCGAGAAATAGGTCCTTCATCTGGAGTTAAAAGGAAGCATGAGGACGGTCCTGCAAAGAAGTTAGTGCTTGCGGCAGTGAAAGATGGTGAATGCCTTCCTTTTGGCGAAGGACCCAGTAGAGTCTTGTTAGAAGAGCCTCATGCTTTAAAGGGTTCTGAAGATATGTCAAAAAAGGCATTGAAGAAGACCACCGTGCGAGATGTGGCATCATCAGATTTTGATGAGCAGCTCAAGGCCGATTATCTGGGCTTACCTGGTGAAGAAGCTTCAAAGGATGAAAGCCCCTAAAGGTGGGGAGCCGTGACATTTTGCATTTTACCAGGTTAGCATTTGCTTTTAATTTTCCCTCGAGCGGTTTCGTTACCTTGGAATTCTTTTCCTTTGCTTTGGTTGATCTTAAAATTGTTTGAGTGCTAAAATGTTCAAGGTTGCTAGACTTGTTAGAAATGTAGCTGCCCTTCAAAGCATTGGAGAGTAGTTGCTTTTCTTTTAAAGCATAAGGAAGCCTAAGGTGTTTCAAAGTTGTTTTCATTAGGGCTGTTAGTATTGTTTTCGTGTGGGCTGTATTTTATTTTTGGATGTTCTCGCTATCCAAACACCTTAGGGAAGGGCTAAGTATGGACATGATTGAGTTCACCCCGTTGTCTTTGAACTTACAAAAGCTTCGACGACTTACATGAACCTCATAAACAAAATTTAAAGAAACTTCTAGAGTCGTCCCTAATACGTTGGACAAACAACTTGGAAAGGGTTGTCGGAGATTAGAGCCAAGCCAAGCATTTAGAGCGCTTCGAGTACCTTACTTTCGAGGATGAAAGTTTTCTAAGGTGGGGAGTCTGTAACGCCCCGCGTTTCGAAATTATACAATTTTTGACGAGGGTTAATGGACTCAAATAGAGGGTTATTGGTTTAATTAAACTTGTTACATAGACTCAATTTGAAATAAATGAGTTAATTATGTTTTTGTAATTTAGGTTTTTGTTGGGTGTTAATTTGGAAATTATAGGAATTTTTGGATTTAATGAATTGTGTTAAGGAAAAGAAAAATATAAATAAAAGAATATAAGCTAATCTTCACAATTTCTCCTTCCCCTCTCTATCGAGACCACAACCGCCCACCCTCTAGATCTCTCGCATTCATCTCTCGTCTTCTCACAAATCCACCACAAGCGCCCCACCTCTCGTCTTCTCTCCCTCACACTCAGACTCCACCTCTGGCTTCCTCCATTGGCAACAAAGCGGTGACGTTCCTTCGGCCGACCTTACGTCTCCGGCGTTCGCAAACCTTCGACGGCGTCACGATCCATCTGGGGCAGTCGACGGCGGCGAATGAAGATCTCCCCTCTCCTCCATCAACGATTTCGGCGCGGTCCAGCGACGGGAACGAACGGCATTTCCGCCATCTCCCTTCTTCGGCCTTCGGCGAGCGACGCAAGGGCGAGCGGCGACTTCTTCAGGCGCTCGGACGACGGTGGTAGCAGCGTTCGACAACCACCCACGCAAGAACCCGAGCCTTGTCCTTCGAGATTGACCCTTAGGCGTTGGCAACCTCGTTGAATCTCGCTGATCCGCGACTACATTGGTTTCTTCCACACGTTTCGGTAAGCATTCATCATTAAATACTTCATTCCAGCAATGTTTGGTACTGACCCAAGCCATTTAGACTTTCGATTTGGTTTACCGACTCCCTAACAACATCAATTCTATAGGTTTTGGCTTCAAAGAACACCAAGCAGCAAGATGTCGAGCCTCTCTGGTAAGTTTCGCCAATGGTCCAAGCTTAATCGACGCTAGATTTAAATTACTCATTCTCTAACAGTTTCAAATGTGCAGTCTTAGGCCTTATCGATTAGGAACCAACACCCTTTCAAGATCTTTTGGGTAAGACGTTAAGTAACATGGCAATCTTTGCCTTTTCAGTCGTTTTTAGGTTCTGTTAATTAGGTACTAATGAGCATAAACATTTTGTTTGCAGCTGCAAACCTTTTCGGGCATCCCTGAATTTCCCCTAGCTAGGATTTGGGTCATTTTGGGCGTATCTTAAAGGGGGCGTAGATTCGTGTCGGAACATCTGAAGTAAGAGCTCGGGTTGCTGGGGAATCATTAGTTGTTTTAGAAGTTCTTTGTAAGTGGCTTCTACCTGTTGAGTCTGTTTAATTGTATGTAGCATGTTGTATGTATAAATACTAGTATATATATGTTACTAGTTGTATGGTTTGCATTATGTTCTTACATATGTTATGATAAGACTAAGCACACCTGAGTGCTTAGCAATCTATATATTGTCGTTATGATTTCTCTGATAAAACTAAGCACACCTGAGTGCTTAGCGTGATGTGTTGAGTTGTGTTCTGAATGGTTGACGTGATGATGTGATTATGAACTGTGTATGCTGTTTTGCGATGATGTGCTGGAGTATAGTGAAATTCGTTGATTTATATGATGAGCATGTTGGCTGAATATGATGTTTTGGACATGGGTTAGCACTATTGAGTGCTTAGTGTTGTGGAGTGTGTGATGCACATGTTGTGGATGTTGTGGTGGTGATTGTGATGTTCATTGTGTGAATGGTGTGATGAATGACATGTTGTGTGATGAGCATGCGATGTATGTTGTGAGTGGGTTGTATCTGGCTATGTATCTGAGGTGAATAGGGTCAAGGTGCATGATGTGGAATTCATGTAGCCTAGCGATATTGTGAGAAAATAGGGTAACTTGTGGTTACAGGTAAGGTGAGTGAATATCAGTGCGCCTCGGGTAAAAATGGTCGAGGGGTGATATGTCACCGTTATTGGAAAGTCATCGGTGTGCCTTGGGTAAAAATGGTCAAGGGGCGATGCAACAGTTCATGAATATCAGTGCGCCTCGGGTAAAAATGGTCGAGGGGTGGTATGTCACGTGGGTAACTTGTGGTTACCAAAAAGTGGGGTGAATATCAGTGCGCCTCGGGTAAAAATGGTCGAGGGGTGATATGTCACTGTTATTGGAAAGTCATCGGTGCGCCTTGGGTAAAAATGGTCAAGGGGCGATGCAACAGTTCGAGGCCTTGGGTATAAATGGTCAAGGATCGAACGCTGAGCATCGTAGAGAAGTGTCGAGGCCCTGGGTATAAATGGTCAGGGGTCGATGTGACTCGAAGGAGTTAGTCTCAGAGGGCTTGTGAGGGCCATGAGTTGAGTTGAGAGAACTCAGTGGAGTCCGAGCGTGGACTTAGAGAACTCAGTAGAGTCTGAGTGAGCTTGTGAAGCTAGAGATGAGTCGGAGAGGACTCAGTGGAGGTTGAGTTGGCCTGTGAGACTAGACTTGAATGAATTGAGCATGAAGAAAGTTGATTGTGCATTGTGTTGTTTATGCGTTCTTATGTTGTGAAATGATGTACGTGTGAATGTCTTATTAATGAGCTAGTTGTGAATGATATGTTGCCTTGTTTAAGCATGTTGGTTGTTGGCTCCTCAAGTGGGAGCTACTTACTCAGTACGTGTTATGTACTGACCCACTAACAGATTTTGCAGATGGTGAGGAGTACTACGAACCAGGTGATGCTGACGAGGAGACCTGAGAAAAGAATACCATTGGCTAGATTTCATGCGTTGTATTTGACTTGCTAGCTTCTTAGTTTTTGGTTCTGTTGAGCTTGACTCGGTCATGTTGAGTTGCTTTAGGTTTTTAGGTTGTCGAACATCGTACTTTTACTCTTTGTTCTTTTGGCATTTTGGGTTCTGACTAAAGTCAATAACGTTCCTTATTTCTGTTGGTCGGTTAGATGACATTGATATTGTTAATAGAAGTATGCTAAACTCGTACTAAAAATGTAATTGATTTCGGACAGGTAAATAAGGTTGAATGTGTCTCTGTTATGCTAAGTTAGTTTCATGATAAAGCTTGGTTTGTTCTCTGTTGGTTAAATATGGGTGGTGTTGTATTATGTATGTTGCCTTCTTCAGGTGTTAGAAAAAATGGAGGGTTTTCTTTGTAAATACGTTGTTATGTTGCTGAAATTTTTGGAGCATACAGTTGGTTTTTAAATGAAATTTGATAACTAGAGTTAGTAACGCTCTTAAGTTTAGCTTAAAAATTCGGGGTCGTTACAGTGAGTCCCTACACGAATACTGGGAACGCTTCGGGCGCCTGTGCGCGAGCTTCCCACATCATCAGATTGCCGACCAGCTGCTCATACAGTACTTTTATGAGGGGATGACGCCCCATGACCGGCAGATGATCGATGCAGCGAGTGGAGGGGCACTGATTGACAAGACCCCAGTTGAGGCCAAGCAGTTGATTGCAAATATGGCCACGAACTCGCAGCAATTCGGTATTCGGGGACAAGGACAAGTGCACAGCGTGGCTCAGAGCCACGAGATGACTGAAATGAGGGCCCAGGTGGCCGAGATAGGCAGTATGTTGAAGAAAATAGTTGGAGGACACCGTGAGGATGCGGAGGTCAACGCTATCGGGGGGTATGCTTCCAACCCAAGGAAGTACGACCCATATGCAAACACTTACAACCCCGGTTGGCGTGACCATCCTAATTTCAGCTATGGGAATAGGGAAGGACAAACTCGCTTCCAAGGCCAGTCTCAGGATAGGCCTAATTCTTCCACCCAGGCTCAAGCCTCGAGCTCCTCCAGCTCGCTTGAAGAGATGGTACGGACCATCGTGACTAGCACCAGCCAATTCCAAAAAGAGGCTCGAGAGGAGCTTAATTCGCATAAGGCAGAGCTGCAGAATCTGAACAAGCAGCTGACACAGATGGCGGTGTCTATCAGTAAACTAGAGAGTAAGAGCTCGGGGAAGCTTCCTTCCCAAACTGAAAATGTTAGTGCTATTCAGCTACGCAGTGGGAAGTCACTTTCCACCAGAGCTGTGAAGGAAGCCACGGACAGCTTGAACAAGTCCGCCCCGACTGCTCCCGAGGCTCAGAATGAGAAAAGAAATGAGAAGGTCGGTGTACCAGGAGATGTTGCCAGAGCACCATTCCCGAGTAGGCTTGCGAAGCCTACTTTGGAATCTGATGACGAGGAGGTCCTGCGAACCTTCCAAAAGGTGATGGTGAATATTCCGCTCCTAGAGGCAGTCAGTCAAGTGCCCAAGTATGCGAAATTTCTAAGGAGCTGGTGCACTACGAAAAGGAAGTCCAGAGGGACTGAGAAAAAGAAGGAGAACGTCTCTGCCATACTCCCAGGTACGTTGCCTGCAAAGTGCAACGATCCAGGTACTTTTACTATCCCGTGCACTATAGGTAGTAAAATTGTTCATAATGCCATGTTAGACCTAGGAGCCTCTGTTAATGTTATGTCTTATGCATTATATCGTGAACTGAATTTAAATGAAATGCATGAGTGTAATGTTTCTGTTCAGTTGGCTAATGGGTCAAGCATCTGTCCTAGGGGGAAGGTAGAGGATGTTCTGGTTAGAGTCGGGGATATGACATTTCCTGCTGATTTCCTTGTTTTAGACATGAATGAGAATTCATTGCATGCTTCGTCCTCCATGTTGTTAGGACGTCCCTTTCTTAAGACCGCTAGGGTCAAAATTGATGTGTATAAGGGCGTTGTTTCTCTGGAGTTTGATGATACTTTGCATGAGTTTTCTTTATTCGGAAAAGCTGCTGGAAATGTGTCTGTTTGTGAGCATGTCGAGAATGGGAGTCTACCCTCGCGCTTGAGGGATGGTTCCCATGTCTCTGTTGAAATTTCTGAATTAAAATTGATTGATAACAATGCTGGTTTTTGCACTAACACTTTTGATATTCACGTGCCCGAGGCACGAAGAGTGCAAAATATTTTTCAGGAGGATGGCAGGAAAGGTGTGGCCAAGGACAAGTCTGGATCGTCCCCCGCACCTACAGACTATGGATGAGTCTGTCGAGAGAATACAGTCGAGCAACCGACTTTAAAAATTCTGCGCTTCTCGGAGGCACCCGAGCGATGGACTGTTTTTCTGTTTTAGTTTAGTTTTATTGTTTTTTTAGATTAATTTAGTATTAATTAGCTTGCTGTTTTTTTTTTTTTTTTAGGAATCAAGGATGAGAAGGCAATTTTGGGCTCTGATGCGTTTGTGTGCCGCTTCCTCGCCCTCGCCAGCTTCACCAAGAGTCAGGGAAGTGAATTTCTTCTTCCCTTTTACTTTGATGCATCTGACTGGTTGGCATTGAGGACAATGCCAAATTTTGAAGTTGGGGGTGGAGTAGTCTGATGGATGTGCATGTGTAGTTTGTTGAGAAGTGCTATTAAGATATTGAAGTGCTTGGGACTCTGTTTATTGTTTTCTGACTGTGATAGCCTAGGAAATGCATGTTGGAATTCTGAGCATGTTCATAATCGAGTTTTTGCATGAGTTTTGTGTTTATTAGGTTCATGTCAAAAATTTTAAAATTTTTTTTTTCTTTTGCTCCCTTGCACTTTTCGCGCACTTAGCAACCTCTCCCTAGATTCCGTAAGCTTGGTTTATCGCATGTTTAGCTAATTCTCGTTGTCACCCCGAAAGGCACCCTTAGGTAGCTTGTTGCATGAGAGTTAGTGGTTAGTTAATTGAGAAAGCATGTGCTTAGCCTAATGTAAAAAAAAATAGAAAAGCATGTATGGTAGAAAAATCCTCTCGAGGCGCTCCTCCTTCTTTGTAGCGCTAAAGAAGTGAGCGTCAGTCCTTAAAAACGTGAAGCTTTGGCCAAAGTTTGACGTGTTAGGCAGCTCGTGTAGGAAAGAAAAAGAAACAAAAAGTTGGTTCAAAGAACCCAAAATAAAGAGTACAAAGTACTTGTTGAAAAGAAAGAAAAAGAATGAGAAAATAATTAGGTCTCTTAATTCGCTTCTCTCTCTCGTGTAAGTCAAGTGTAGCTGTTCTTAAACGCTAGAAGTAGGGGGAAAACGGGATGTGCGTTGCATGTAGGTTTTCCGGGTTTGCATGAGTTTAGGAGTGGTTAGCTAGCACACACACACGTTAGGGGGCAAGAGTTAATTTTTGATATGTCCTAGTTAATCCAAGAACAAATTGCTTCCATGATTATGCTCGTGTTTAAATTTCAATATGCATGGAGGTTTGAGTTAGAATATATGTAAACGCGTCCTTAGAGTCAATGTCTTTGTAGTGCTTGCTCGAGGACTAGCAATGTTTAAGTTGGGGGTGTTTGATAACTCCATTTTGGAGCTATTGAATACGTCCTAATTATGGCTAAAGTCCGCTTTTAATTGATTAAATATATCTCTTTTGTAGGAGAAAAGCGGCAAAGAGCTCGTGCGTCCGTTGGGCATGTTCGAGCGCTTAAAGCAGAGTTTTAGCGCCCCGGGAATGCATCGGGAAGAGGGGAATTTGTTCCGTGAAGAAACGGGCCAAAACAGCCTTGGAGAGGCAAAGCATCAGCCCCAAAACCCGAGAGCCAGCGTCGAGCTACAGCGTCGAGACGCTGGCTCGACGCTGGAAAAACCCGAGAGCAAGCGTCGAGTGATAGCGTCGAGACGCTAGCTCGACGCTGCCCTGGCGTCGAGACCCTGCTTGGCGTCGAGACGCTCCGGAGGAGGCGCGCGCAGGAAATTCATCGGGGCAGCGTCGCGACGCTGACCCAGCGTCGCGACGCCATCGCGCGCGCGCGCAGCAACTTAGGGCACAGCGTCGAGACGCTGGCCTAGCGTCTCGACGCTACGACGAAGGCAGTAGCTAAAAGACGATTTTTCTGCACATTTTTAGAGTCTTCATCTTCTTCACCTCTCAAGGGATTCCGGCGATTTTAGTCTTCTTCTTCCCCATTTTCTCTCTACTTTTCATTGTAATATTTAGACGGGTCCTTCCATGGCCGTGGTCGGAGCGGGAATGACAAACCGCGCCATGAGCGGCTAAGGTAAGGGTGAACGGTTTGGGATTTGTTTAGGGGAATTTTGTTAGACGATTTAGCTTTGATAATCTGAGTTTTGCAATGCATATTGGTTCTGTTTACTAGCATTCATTTACCTTGCTTAATCCAACGCGCATGCTAAAATACGTTGATTGACACTCGGGTAGTTTCGCATGTTGTGTATGTTAAAGAGTAGCGATGCCGTGCCTCTCACTGCTCGACTAAGTAACACAGGTAGATGAAATTAAATCGAAGTATCGAGTCGGGTAGGATAGTTGTTGATTGCATACAGCGTTTGCGGGCAATCTAATAGCAACTAGAATTCACGCTCGAATGTTCGTCGCGGTTAGCTAGTGACTGTCTAAATTTACTTTGGGGCTGATCACCTTGACGTAGGATTAGATAAAGTATAATTAGAACTGTGTGGTCTAATAAAAATCCATGGAGTCGGCTACTTTGGGGCTTCTCTGGTAGTCGTCCGCGTGTTCAGTAAGTAGAAATCCATGTTATTAGAATTAAATGATAAGTTGAATTTGTCTAACAATTGATCCCGAGACTCCCCAAACCGTGCACACGCTCTCTACATATTATTTTTCTTCCGTAGGCTTTCCATTATTTCTTCTTGCATGATTAAAACCCCCCGCTACCAATTAGTCAATCAAATCCAAATTCCATTAGTAAATTCATTCTTCCTATTCTTTGTGGTTCGACCCCGTTACCGCTAGCTGCAAAGCTAAAAGCTACGGGTTTATAAATTTATTTTGGCAAGCTTCGACAGCTTGAGTTTATAGCGATAGTTCAAAAATATCGTTACCAACTACCTTATATAGCTTATCTAAAAGCATGCTGGATGAGTGTCATAAGACGTCCTTTGATAGTTTAAATTAACCTCTCAAAAGCTCAGCATGCACAGCTTTAAGACCTTATCTGTCTGTTTTTCTCAAATTCTGCTGCTGTGATGTTTTCTTTTAGAATGTTCTGTCTATGCCTAGGTCTTTTAAATTCTCTTTGTTTTACTTTAGACTAGATGCTTCTAGGACACGTTTGGGGGTGTGCCACCTCAGACACTCATTGGGGACAATGAGTAGTTTAAGTTTGGGGGAGGCCACCCTAGGCCTAGGAACATTCCTCTCTTCCTTAGGACATAAGCATTCTTCTTCTCCTTTAAAAAAAAAATGTGATAAACAAAAAAAAAAAATATATAGAATAAAAAGGGGAGCCTCTCTCAAAGTTGCTGAGTAATCAGTGCCAAGTGTGTAACCCACAAGTGGCATTGCATCAAAAGGCAACCCAAGGAGAGGTTCCACCTAAGTAAGAAAGGAAAAAGGGAGAAATAGGGAAGAAGAGTGTATGCTTAGGAGTTATAACCTTGTGGCTTAGATGTCCTATTTAAAAAGAACTCTGATCCTTAATGAGCTGAGCACAAGGTTGTAGCTTCTAGGTTTGTCTAGGGAGATGAATGTATATCCAATGAAGTGATGCCAGGGTTTAGTTGGTCATATGAAAGTACTACTGTCACTGGTTTTGTACTAAGACTGGCATGACTCTAAGGAATCCTAGGTAGCTCATAAGTAAAAACTAGAAGCATGTACTGAGTCTGAGATAAAGCTAGGCAGAATTTGAAACCTTAGGGATAGTGGCATGATATGACAAAAGCAAATAGATCAGTTGTAGGGAGTTAATGAAAACAGAAGGAGTGTTAGGCAGGCGAAGTCAGAAGAAGCTAGATAAGAGGGTAGTTTTAAACTTAGAAGTGTGTCACAGGACAGCAGTACTGTAGATAAGAATATAAGGGAGTTAGTAAGTGGTTAAAGAAGATAAAATAACAGCCTAAGTAAGTCCTTAGTTTGCTTGAGGACAAGCAAAACCTTAAGTTTGGGGGTGTGTTAAGTCTCTGAAAGTGGCTTATTTAGGACCTATTTAGCTTAGGAAGATGCACATACTTAGGTGTTTTTGATAGCATTTAGCCTAAACCTATGCTTAAATATGAGAATTAGAAGAAGGTAGCTAATTTAGGACTTATGCACAATAGGAGAGAAAAGGGTTGAAAACCGAAGGAAAAGAATGAAAAATGAGCATTGCGAATGAATTGCGAAAACATTGCGGGAACCGCAATTATTCAAGTGAAAACCGTAAGTTGACTGATCTTTTTCTGTTAATTTTCGTTATTTCAGGGATTCGTTCTTTCTCCTCCATCCATTCTGATATATGACGTTGAAGATTGATGGTTCTCCTTGGCCCAAACGCACCTGCAAACTACTATAAAAAGGGGTCAAAGTCGGAGGTTTGATCATCATCCGAAAGCGTAGAGTCTTCTCGCAGTCCATCTGTTCTTCTGTTTTTCCTTTGCCGTCTGCTGGTTTACGAAGCTCAGCTGTTGGAGTCGATAATCTGATAGGAAGGAGAGGAGATTCTTCTTCTCTCCCGATTGGATTCATCCAAGCAAGGCTGTCCTTTTTGATCCTTCATTCGAGGCGATTGCGACGAAGCTTCAAGCGTCATTTACAGCTTTCTGTCTTTCCTTTTCTAGTTTACATTTCTGCTTTGTGTTGTTCTCTGTCTAATAGCTAGAACACTCCATTTCGTTGCTTTCTGTCTTGCTGTTATTTACTTTAAAGCTTTCTTTTGTCCATTCAAACAAACAAGTAATCAATTCACCCTTCATTTCACAGTTTCTTACCTTCGCAGTCTACTGTTTTTCCCTTACTGTTTGTCTTCATTTCTCTTCTAAGCATGTCTGTTTTATCTTCCATTTCTGTTCTCTATATATCCATGAGTAGCTAAATCACTTAGGGGCATGCTAATGACAGAACTATAGGCTAAAAAACGTGAACCAAGCATGTAGGATAGCGCTCGAAGCATTGGTTGTATGTAAGCTTCATCCCACGGGCAATTTCGATTGGCCATCCATTTTGTCCAAAGAACTCCTAACCTCCGGAAGGAGTAAGAGTTCAGAGTCATATAATCATGCTAGCCTTTCAAGGTAATCAAAAAACGGCTTAGGAATAAGCGTTTTCCTAGTACAAACTAAACACTCCTGTTTTAACAAGATGCTTAAGACCTTACTTTGAAGTCGAGTAAACTAAAGAATCTAATGCATGGAATCGGACGATACATGAGATAGAGTGAGTTTGATGCAGAGAGAGTTGATCCAATGCTTGAGAATCGTATAAAAATGCCTATAGGATAGTCGTTAGTAGCCCTTAATTCGCCATTTTACACACTTTTGCTGTTTTGACAATTTCGGAAACATTGCGGTGGCCGCAATTCTGCTAAGTACCATTCTGTTTAGCTGTTTTCCTCTTCACTTATTAACTTCGTCTCTTATCTTTTGAGTCTAATTTCAACTTGCATTTGTTTATGTTGCATCCCTTTATACATTCGGTAAGAAGTAGGCAATTAAAAATCAATTTTACCCCTTCAAATCCACCCCTTCTTTCTTAACAAATACACTTCGTGAATAACTAAAAATAAGTCTCTGTGGAAAAACGAATGAAATATACTTATTACTTGCTGTAAGACCATGTATGCTTGCATGTTCTGAGTGCTCTTTCTTACTTATTGCTTATTTTTATTAACACATTGAGCACGCAACAATCATGCAGCAGTTCGATACTTGATGAACAAGAAAGACTCGAAGCCTAGACTGCTCAGATGGGTATTATTACTCCAGGAGTTCGACGTCTCTGTTCAGGACAGAAAAGGATCAGAAAATACCGTTGCGGACCACTTGAGCCGAATTGTGCGTAATGAGGATGACTTACCTCTGAACGATGAGTTCCCTGATGAAGTTCTCTTCCAGGTAAGTGTGGAGACACCATGGTACGCCGACATTGTCAACTACTTGGTCACAGGTACGTTCCCATTCGATTTTTCATATAATCAAAGAGCTAAGCTGAAAAGCGAAGCCAAGACATATGTGTGGGAAGAGCCCATTTTATGGAAATTTTGCGCTGACCAAGTAATTAGGAAGTGCGTCCCTAAGTCTGAACATAGGTCCATCCTTACCTTTTGCCATGAATTTGCATGTGGGGGACACTTTGGGCAAAATAGAACTGCAAGAAAAATTTTAGATTGTGGGTTTTTCTGGCCATCACTGTTTAAGGACTGTTATGAGTTTTGTAAATCTTGTGATCAGTGTCAGAGAAAAGGGACCATCACTAGTAGGAATGAAATGCTCCAAAACCCCATTTTAACTTGTGAGATATTTGAGGTTTGGGGTATGGATTTTATGGGGCCCTTTCCCCCTTCATTTGGTTTTGTCTATATTCTGTTGGCTGTGGACTACGTGTCTAAATGGGTGGAAGCTAAAGCCACCAAAGTTGATACCGCTAATGTTGTTTCCAGTTTTGTCAAGTCAAATATTTTTAGCAGGTATGGAGTACCATGAGCCATCATAAGTGACCAAGGGAGCCACTTCTGCAACAAAACGATCCAAGCCTTGATGAGGAAGTATGGGGTAACTCACAAAATCTCTACCCCATATCATCCTCAGACCAATGGCCAAGCAGAAGTTTCCAATCGAGAAGTGAAGAGCATCCTCGAGAAAACAGTAAGTCCAGGACGGAAGGATTGGAGTCTGAGGCTGGACGATGCTTTGTGGGCTTACCGCACGGCTTACAAAACCCTCATAGGGATGTCTCCTTATCGGATGGTTTATGGTAAAGCCTGTCATCTCCCGGTGGAGATCGAGCACAAAGCTTACTGGGCCGTGAAGAAGTGCAACATGGACTTTGACAAGGCTGGCGAAGAAAGACTCCTCAAATTGCAAGAACTGGAGGAGCTTCGCCTGGATGCATATGAGAACTCTAAGACCTACAAGGAAAAGACCAAAATGTTCCACGACAGACGAGTCGTCAGAAAACACTTCGAAGTTGGTCAGAAGGTCCTCTTGTTCAACTCCCGCCTGAAGTTCATGCCAGGTAAACTTCGTTCCAGGTGGCTTGGTCCTTTCATTATAACTGATGTCCATCACTATGGTGCAGTCAAGATTCAAAGCCTAGATACTGAGAAGGAATACACAGTGAATGGCCAACGACTGAAGATCTTTCATGAGGGAAGGTCAGAGGATTTCGACGACCTTGCCTACTTGAAAGAGCCTGACTATGAAAAAGGATGAAATGAGTTTTGGTAAAGTCGAGCAATCGACTCTAAAAATTTGCGCTACTCGGAGGCACCCGAGCTTGAACTGTACATGCTTTTTGTTTACTTACCGTCTTTAGGATTAGTTTAGATTTCTACTCTGATGTTGTGTGTTTTCAGGTGAAACAATGGCTCATCCTTGCGGTTTATTGGCTAAGGTTAAAGCGCTCTCTCCAACCCTCTAAGTCACAATTCAGGGAAGGTTTTCTTTCCCTTCGTTTTGACTGTGCATATTTGGTCCAATGAGGACATTGTTAATTTCTAAGTTGGGGGTGGTGGGTTGTGCCTTATAGTGATCGTCGAGCTTAGTTGTGGAGTCCTGATTAACTTGTTGAGCTACGGTGAAAGCATGCTAGTCTGACTATGAAATTCCGTGATGTACTGCTAAGGTCTTCGTATGCGTGTTTGTTGTGAAATTGAGCACCATTGCATATGTTAAGGCCATTTTGAAAAAATTTCAAGTTATTTCCCTGTTTAAGCTTCGCATGTTAGCACTCTATCTTGGATCTGTGGGTTTAGGGTAGCTCTATTTGTTTTGAAATTCGTTGTCACCTCGAAAGGCAACCTTAGGATGGGCCAAGATTCGCTCTTGTTTGTAATTCATGTGCTTAAAAGTTTAGCATGATTTTTAGGCTAAAAAGAAAAATGAATGCAAGATTATAAAAAGAAAACAATCTCGTGAGGCGTTCCTCCTTCTTGAGTTACCTTAGTAGCCAGGGGCGGTCGTGAAACCCACGGTCGCCACTGCATGAAAAGGAAGAACAAAGAAGTGAACGCTAGTCCTTAAAAATGTGAATTTTGCCCGTAGTCAGATGCACTGTGCAATGAAATTGCAGGCAAGCTGAAACGAAAGTAAAATTGACATGTTAGGCGCTCATGGAGATCAAAGAAAAAAAAAAGAGAGAGAAAAGATGCCTCGCGATATATTACTTGCTTAAACGATGAATTGCCCTTAGACTGTTCTGTTTAGCCATAAGTAGAGGGAAGGCGAAATTTTAAGATGGGTAGAGCTATTCTAAGCCTTTGGAAATCTAAGATCGAAGAGCTAGGACCGAAGCGTAAATAGGGAAGCATCTTTAAATTTTTCAAATTGTTCTTAACCAATGAACGCATGCAGCTGTTTCTTTCAAATGCAAATGCCCTGTCTTTTCCAGCACTGAGAATCGAGTCCCTAGCATGCATTCTCGTTTTATTTTATTAATCAGAATTCCACCTTGCTCGAGGACTAGCAAGATTTAAGTTAGGGGGTGTTTGATAGCTCCATTTTGGAGCTATAATTATGTCCCTAATTCACGTTTATTGGTTGCTTAATCTTGCTTATATGTCATTATTGCAGGTGTTCTCGGTAATTCGCCCTCGGGAGCGTTTCGGCGCTTTTCGGGGCTTAATATCGCAAATTAAAGGCCTAAGAACATTTCCGGGGAAGACCCATGCAAAGGCATGAAGGTTCAGAGCTTTGGGGGAATTGAAGGCAAAATTCCATGCAAAAACCCGAGAGCTAGCGTCGAGCGACAGCGTCGCGACGCTAGCTCGACGCTGCCCAGCGTCGAGACGCTGCCAGAGCGTCTCGACGCCCCGAAGTCTGAAGCACTGATTTGAAGAAAAACCCGAGAGCAAGCGTCGAGCGATAGCGTCGCGACGCTAGCTCGACGCCGCACAAGCGTCTCGACGCTGTGCGAGCGTCTCGACGCCACCCCGACTGCGCGCGCGCGTTATTTAGGGCGCAGCGTCGAGACGCTGCCCTAGCGTCTCGACGCTACGACGGATTACTTAAGTTTCTGTCCGATTTTAGCCGCCATTATCATCTTCTACCTCGAGCTCCGCGCCTGATTTGACGTTCCAGCACCTATTTTCACCATGGGAGGGGCTAGGAAGCTTGGATTGAAGCCATCCCACACCACACAAGTCATGAGTGAGTAGTTTTACCGTTTTTGGCTCGGGATTGTAAAGAATAAATGTAGTTTGAACTCTTGGTGAGGTTGTAGGATTAAATTTCTGATTTGGTTGGACATTTTATTGAATTGAATTCTACTTCTTAGCTTAATCTATGAGCACGTTTGAATGATTTAGGACTAGGCACCCTTGATTTTGAGCATGTTCATTTGTTAAAGGATTTGATGCCGTGCCTCTCGTTTCCGCCGAGTAACAAGGAATTATGACTCCTTGAGCGTATTGGCGTCCTTGCGCTCTTGGTGTTCGTTCTTCCCGAATTAGGATTCCAAATCGACATACTAATTTCGCGTCCAAATTAGATAGTCGTCACAGTTAGCTTGTTGCTACCGTTCGGTCTTGGGAGAGCGTTGGCCGCCAATGTCCGAACGGTATGCTTGATTAGCATAATTAATTATGTCTAATTAAATCTATGGAGCATGTCTGAGTTATTTATTAATTTTAGACGAGCTGTGTATTCGTTAAATTGTTTAACCAAAATACTCGTCAACCTATGATCCAAGAGGCATGCTAAATTTATTCCGACCGTCCCGAGTCGAAAACTCCGTTAGCGAAATTTTCTATTGCATAGTTCCTACTTAGTTAATTAAAAACCAACAACTCCCCCTTATTTTACTTACTTTAATCGTTTGCAAATTTAATTGAGATTAAGTCTAATTACCTTAATTCCCTGTGGACCGACCCCGTTGCCGCTATTCTACAAATAGTTTAGTGAATTCGGGCACTTATAAATTCATTTTGGCGCGTCTCGACAACCCGATGATTGGCGATAGTTCAATAATATCGTTACCATGAAGCTAAATTAGGACTTATGTGTGAAAGGAAGGAAAAAGAACCAAAAACAAAGCTAAAGAGTTGAAATTTCCAGATTGCTGAAACATTGCGAAAACATTGCTGTCTCAGCAATGTTTTAAGTGAAATTTGTTAAGTTGTCTAACCGTTTTCTATTTTGTTACGATCTTTCAGCTGCCCATTCTTTCTCCTGCTGCCACGTGGAAGGTTGTTGTTCAGAATGGATGGCTCTCCTTGGCCGAATCGTACCTGCAAAACACTATAAAAGGAGGTCAAGGGGGAAGGACAAAGACACACTCGAAGGCGTAGAACTCCCATCTCAACGCAGTCTTTTCTGCTCTTTTCTCTCTTCCGCTTGTTGGCGTGAAGGACTCAGCTGTTGGAGTCGATAATCTGAGAGGAAGAAGAGAAGATTTGTCTTCTCTTCTGATTGGATTCATCCAAACAAAGCTCCCCTTCTCCCTTCAACCGAGGCGCTTGCGACGAGGGGCTTTACGCACGCATCTACTTGCTTTTACTGCTTTCTGCTTTCCTTTTCATTGCTGGCTGTTGTTATTTCCCTTCTGTTTGCTACATTAGTTCATTTCGTCTCTTTCTGTTTAGTTCTTATCAGTTTAGAGTTGTTGATTGTTAAGTTTTGAACCTTGTTTAATCGAAGAAGTTTTTGACTAGTTCACGAGTTCTTCTTTGCTTTTATCGTTTCTGTTCTATCTCATTTCCCCTTCATTACTGCTAAGCATGTCTACACCATCTATTCTTTCTCTTCTACCATCGATCATGAGTAACTAAACCACATAAGGGTATGCTAATGACAAGACTATAGGTAGGTGGTAACGATATTATTGAACTATCGCCAATCATCGGGTTGTCGAGACCCGCCAAAATGAATTTATAAGTGCCCGAATTCACTAAACTATTAGTAGAGTAGCGGCAACGGGGTCGATCCACAGGGAATTAAGGTATCTAGACTTAATCTTAATTAAATTTGCAAACGATTAAAATAAAAGAAATATGGGGGATTTGTTGGTTTTTAATTAACTAAGTAGGAACAAAGCAACGGTAAGACTTTAACTAACGGAGTTTTCGACTCGAAACGATCGGGAATAAATATAGCATGCCTTTTGGATCATAGGTTGACGAGTATTATGGCTAAATAATTTAACGAATACACAGCTCGTCTAAAATTAATAAATTAACTCAGACATGCTCCATGGAAATTAATTAGACATAATTAATCATGCTAATCAAGCATATCGTTCGGACATTGGCGGCCAACGCTCTCCCAAGACCGAACGATAGCAACGAGCTAACTGCGACAACTATCTAATTTGGACGCGAAATTAGTATGTTGATTTGGAATTCTAATTCGGGAAGAACGAACACCAAGAGCGCAAGGACGCCAATACGCTCAAGGTGTCATAATTCCTTGTTACTCGACGGATCAGAGAGGCACGGCATCAAATCCTTTAACGAATGAACATGCTCAAAGTCAAGGGTGCCAAGTCCTAAATCATTCAAACATGCTCATAGATTAAGCTAAGAAGTAGAACTCAATCCAATAAAATATCCAACCAATTCAGAATTTCAATTCTACAACCTCACCAAGAGTTCAAACTACATTTATCCTTTACAATCCCGAGCCAAAAACGGTAAAACTACTCACTCATGACTTGTGTGGTGTGGGGTGGCTTCAATCCAAGCTTCCTAGCCCCTCCCATGGTGAAAATAGGTGCTGGAACGTCCAATCAGGCGCGGAGCTCGAGGTGGAAGATGATAATGGCGGCTAAAATCGGACAGAAACTTAAGTAATCCGTCGTAGCGTCGAGACGCTAGGGCAGCGTCGAGACGCTGTGCCCTAAATAACGCGCGCGCGCAGTCGGGGAGGCGTCGAGACGCTCGCACAGCGTCGAGACGCTTGTGCGGCGTTGAGCGAGCGTCGAGACGATATCGCTCGACGCCTGCTCTCGGGTTTTTCTTCAAATTAGCGCTTCAGACTTCGGAGCGTCGAGACGCTCTGGCAGCGTCTCGACGCTGGGGCAGCGTCGAGCTAGCGTCGCGACGCTGTCGCTCGACGCTAGCTCTCGGGTTTGCACATGGAATTTTGCCTTCAATTTCCCCAAAGCGCCCAATCTTCATGCCTTTGCATGGATCTTCCCCGGAAGTGTTCTTAGGCCTTTAAATTGCGATATTAAGCCCCGAAAAGTCCTGAAACGCTCCCGAGGGCGAATTACCGAGAACACCTGCAATAATCACATAAAAGCAAGATTAAGCAACCAATAAACGTGAATTAGGGACATAATTATAGCTCCAAAATGGAGCTATCAAACACCCCCAACTTAATTCTTGCTAGTCCTCGAGCAAGGTGGAATTCTGATTAATTAAATAAAACGAGAATGCACGCTAGGGACTCAATTCTCAGTACTGGAAACGACAGGGCATTTGCATTTGAAAGGAACAGCTGCATGCATGCATTGGTTAAGAACAATTCGAAAAAAAATTTAAGATGCTTCCCTATTTATGCTTCGGTCCTAGCTTCCTCGATCTTAGATTTCTACAGGCTTAGAACAGCTCTACTTATCTTAAAATTTCGTTTTCCCCCTACTTATGGCTAAACAGAACAGTCTAAGGGCTATTCATCGCTTAAGCAAGTAATAGATCGCAAGGCATCTTTTTTTTTTTTTTTTTTTTTGATTTCCATGAGCGCCTAACATGTCAATTTTACTTTCGCTTCAGCTTGCCTGCAATTTCATTGCACAGTGCATCTGACTACGGGTAAAATTCACATTTTTAAGGACTAGCGTTCACTTCTTTGTGCTTCCTTTTCATGCAGTGGCGACCGTGGGTTTCACGACCGCCCCTGGCTACTAAGGCAACTCAAGAAGGAGGAACACCTCAGGAGATTATTTTCTTTTAATAGACTTGCATTCATTGCCTAAAAATCATGTTAAAATTTTGAGCGCATGGATTACAAATAAGAGCGAATCTTGGCCCATCCTAAGGTTGCCTTTCGAGGTGACAACGAATTTCAAAACAAACAGAGCTACCCTAAACCCACAGATCCAAGATAGAGTGCTAACATGCGAAGCTTAAACAGGGAAATAACTTGAATTTTTTTTTTTCAAAATGGCCTTAACAGATGCAATCATGCTGAGTTTCACGACAAATACACATACGAAGACCTTAGCAGTACATCACAGAATTTCATAGTCAGACTAGCATGCTTTCAGCAAAACTCAACAAGTTAATCAGGATTCCACAACTAAGCTCGACAATCACTATAAGGTACAACCCACCACCCCCAACTTAGAAATTGACAATGTCCTCATTGGACCAAATATGCACAGTTGTTGCGTGCTCAATGTGTAAAGATAAGTGTGTAAAATAGAAGAGAGAGCACTTAGAACATGCAAGCATACATGGTCTCACAGCAAGTAATGAGTATATTTAATTCGTTTTTTCCACAGAGACTTATTTAAGCTATTCGCGAAGTGTGAATGTTAAGAAAGATGGGATGAATTTGAGGGGGTAAAATTGGTTTTTAATTAACTACTTTTTGCTGAATGTATAAAGGGATATAACATAAACAGATGCAAGTTGGAATTAGATGAAAAGGATAAAAGATGGAATTAATAAACGAGAAGGAAAACAGCTAAACAGAATGTAAATTTGCAGAATTGCGTGGACCGCAATGTTTCCGCAATTAACTCAACAGCAAAAGTATGTAAATGGGCGAATTAAGGGCTACTAATGACTATCCTATAGGCAGTTTATTACGATTATCAAGCTTTGGATCAACTCTCTATACATCAAACTCACTCTATCTCAAGTATCGTCCGATTCCATGCATGAGAGACTCAAGTTTACTCGACTTCAAAGTAAGGTCTTAAGCATCTTGTTAAAACAGGAGTTTTTAGTTTGTACTAGGGAAACGCCTATTCCTAGGCCGTTTCCTGATTACCATGAAAGGCTAGCATGATTATATGACTCTGAACTCTTACTCCTTCCAGAGGTTAGGAGTTCTTTGGACAAAATGGATGGCCAATCGAAATTGCCCGTGGGATGAAGCTTACATACAACCAATGTTCGAGTGTTAATCTGCCTACTTGACTCACGTTTTTTAGCCTATAGTTCTGTCATTAGCATGCCCCTAAGTGATTTTAGTTACTCATGGATATGTGGAGAATAGGAAAGGTAGATAAAACAGACATGCTTATAAGATAAATATGCTTAAAACAGCAAACCAAAGTCGTAGCAGAACAAGCTGGAAACTGTAAATTGCAGAAGGATACTTCGATTACTTTAAGTGTTTGAATGACAAGGGAAGCTCTAAAAGAAATGAACTCAAGACAGACAACAACGAAATGCAGTAATTGAAATGCTAAACTAAAACAACACTGATCAGAAATGGAAATAGGAAGAACAAAGCATAAAAACAGTAAAGGGTTGCTAGAAATTCCGTGGCAGTCGCCTCGAATGTTGATGATGAGAAGTCAGCCGTGCTTGGATGAATCCAATCGAGAGAGAAGAAGAATCTTCTCTCCTTCCTATCAGATTATCGATTCCAAATAGCTGAGACTCTACTTCAACAGACGGCAAAGGAAAAACAGATGGAAATGGTGGACTGCACGAAGACTTCTGCGCTTCGAATGTTTTTGATCCTCCGACTTTGACCCCTTTTTATAGTCGTTTGCAGGTGCGTTTGGGCCAAGGAGAACCATCAGTCTCCAACGTCATATATCAGAATGGATGGAGGAGAAAGAACGAATCCCTGAAAAGTCGGATCTAAACAGAAAAATGTCAGCCAACTTACGGTTTTAACTTGAATAATTGCGGCCACCGCAATTATTCCGCAATGCAGTCGCAATGGTTATTTTTTCATTCTTTTCTTCGGTTTTCACCCCTTTTTCTACCTATTGTGCATAAGTCCTATATTAGCTACCTTCTTCTAATTCTCATATTAAAGCATAGGTTTAGGCTAAATGCTCACAAAAACACCTAAATGTGTACATCTTCTTAAGCTAAATGGGTCCTAAATAAGTCACTTTCAGAGACTTAACACACCCCCAAACTTAAGGCTTTGCTTGTCCTCAAGCATACTAAGGACTTACCTAGGCTGCTGCTTTACCCTCTTCTTTAACTACTCACTAACTCCCTTATATTCTTGTCTCTAGCAGTGCTGTCCTGTGACACACTTCCAAGTTTAGAACTAACCTCTTGTCTAGCTTCTTCTGACTTCACCTGCCTACTATACCCACTGCTTTTGTTAACCCCCTACTACTGATCTAACTACTTTTATGATATCATGCTATTATCCCTAAGGCTTCAAATTCTACCAAGCTTTACTCTAGACTCAGTACATGCTTCTAGCTTATTTTCAATGTGTCTAGGATTCCTTAGAGTCATGCCAGTCTTAGTATTAACAGTGACAGTGGTACTTTTTAGAGAACAACCTAAGCCCTGGCATCACTACATTGGATATACATTCATCTCCCTAGACAAACCTAACAGTTACAACCTTGTGCTTAGCTCATTAAGGATCAGAGTTCTTTTCACATAGGACATCTAAGCCACAAGATTATAACTCCCAAGCATACATTCTTCTTCCCCTATTTCTCCTTTTTTCTTTTTTACTTAGGTGGAGTCTCTCCTTGGTTTGCCTTTTGATGCAATGCCACTTGAAAAAAAACTCCCCTCTTTATTCTATTTTTTCACTTTTTCTATTTATCACATATTTTTTTTTTTAGGAGAAGAAGAATGCTTATGTCCTAAGGAAGAGAGGAATGTTCCTAGGCCTAGGGTGGCCTCCCCCAAACTTCAACTACTCATTGTCCCCAATGAGTGTTTGAGGTGGCACACCCCCAAACTATCCTAGAAGCATCTAGTCCAAAACAAAACAAAGAGAATTTAACCATCCTAGGCATAGGCAAAACATTCTAAAAGCAACTATCCCAGCAGCAGAAAATTTGAACATAACAGACAGGTTTAAGGTCTTATGGGTTATGCATGCTGAGCACTATTCAGAGGCAAATTTAAACTATCAAAGGGTGTCCTATGACACTCATCCAGCATGCTTCAAGATCAGCTATATAAGGTAGTCATGCTAGTAACAAAAGATAGAATTCAACAGATCACAGCCTAACTAAACGGACAGTCTAAAACATGCAATCAGTCACAAAAATTGCGGGAACCGCAATTATTTCGCAATACAATCTGGGCAGATTTCACATTGATGCAGGCCCCTAGCATGCTTTTTCCTGTTACTTATGCATCCTAAAAATAAAACTAAACTATCCTACCTATTCACCTAATATCAGACTAGACTAAGCAAAAGAAAAATCATAAAACTAAACATTAAAAACAGATCAAAACTGGAATCCAAAACAGCATATTATACACTAATTAACAGAAAGCAGGAAAATTGTTTTTGTTTCTAAGGGAACAGCAAATACTCCCTTTAGTGCTCTTCAAACCAGCACTCAATCCTCATCATCTTCATCTGGTTGCCTTGGTCGTGGGGGCACCCATGGAGTGAGGAGGTTGGTGGGGAAGTCCGGGAAGATGCACCCCAATTGGTCTGCAACTTCTTTGTCCCTCGCCTGCGCATAGTTGGCCCATTGAGCCATTCTTCTCTGCATGTCCATTAGGCAGGCCATGGAGAGGGACTGCTCAGCAGCCAGCCTATCCAACTCAAACTCCATGTTGCCCTTTCTTCTCAGCCTCAGGTGTGCAGGCAACTCCAAATGGCCTGTGTAAGGCATCTGCTGCTCCAAGCGCTCGGTGGGAACTCCTGCAAGCAAACACAACTTTGTTATAGTGTTTGGAAAAAATAATGGTCCCTTACCCTTTTTAGCACACTCGGCTATGGCAGCAGTGATGACCTCTCCCACGTTGATCGTGAGACCTCTCATTATCGCATAAACCAGCAGCGAACGGCTCTGGTTAATTGTAGTCTCATGCGTCACTGGGGAGAGTCTTCTTCTTACGAATGAAAACCACACGGCTGCCTTAGCCGTGAGGTTGGCACTCATAAGAGTGTGCCGCCCGTTGCGTGACACTGTCCAAGAGGCTGCAGGCTGACCAATCGTGCGAATGGCTTCTTCCAGCACAGCCTCGGTCGGCTCATCCACTATCCGGGCATAATCCGTGTGAGGTTGGCCCCTGAGACCGAATGCTTCGTTGATGGCCTTGGCAGAGAAATCAACTTCCACCCCTCGGACCACAGATAGGCCATCCTCAGGGCTGAGCACGTTAGCATAAAAATCATACACCATGCTAGTGTATGCTGGATTGGGAGGTCGGCAGAATTCCTCCCAGCCATGGTTGAGCACCCCTGCGCGCAAGAACTGCGGCAGGTCAGCAAGGCGATCAAGGAACCCCTTCTCGTGCAACAGGTCCCTTTTCCTCAGCTCCACACCCCTGGATTCGGCATCCGATGAGACATACCTCACTGATGGAGGTTCCTCTTCAGGGTAGAGTTTAGCCTTCCCTTTATCGGTTGGCTTGGATGATTCAGCAGCCTCCACCTTGAGGCGTTTGAGCGAAGGCTCAGCACTTTCTTCGTCTGCTGAAGGCACTCGCTTGGCCTTCTTCTTCTTCAGTTTTTTGGACTTCTTGGACTTCTTGGCCTTGGTCATTTTGGCCTTCTTCTTCTCTTTCTTAATGTTGATCTGTTGGAGGCAAGCCCCCAACGTCTCCTCCATGGAATCGTCCTGCGGTGCAGGAACATCAGGGCTGTCTTCTCTCATGGGAGAAAAGACTTCTTCTTCCCCCGCATCTCCACTGCCCTGCGTAGACTCCTGATAATCCCCATAAGGGAATTCCGGATCATGCCGAGGGGAATTGTGCTCTGCTGATGGTGTATGCGCAGAACTCCGTGGTGAAGATGATGGCGCAGGGCTCTGCGCTGCTACAGGTGGCGAATCAGAACTCTGAGGTGCTGGAGACAACTCAGGGCTCTGTAACGGTGGTGACGACTCGGTGCTTGGCACTGGTTCAGATGGCAGATGGCTGCGCACGGGTGATTCAGACGGCGTCGAGCCTTCTTTCGCTGACTCGTGAGAATCACGATCAGGTTCTTGACTCTCCATAGAGGGAGTCTTGGCGGTGCTCGGTTCGGCAGCAGTCTTGACAGTCCACCGGCGCTTCTTTGGCGTGCCCACTGGCTCAGATGGGCCAGCAGGGATCTCAGTAACCACCTTCCACTTCCTCCTACGGATAGGAAGCTTGGAAAGACGGCCGGCACGTACAGCACCCTCATCAGCAAGGGCGAGAAGCCCTTCCCTCGCAGCCACTTCAGCTGCGTCGTCGGCCTTCTTCTTGGCGGCGGATCTCTCAGCCCTAGTGGAAACCATAGTTGCTTCTTGGAGATCTTGAGAGAGGAATCACAGATGGAGAGGATCGCAAAAATCTTGGAGATCAAAGAGTGAGAGAATCGTATCAACGAACGCGTTCTAACGGCTATAAATAAAACGGAAAAAATCCCAACGGCTAGTTTTGCGGAGCCAGCAATTTTTGCGCAATTCCAGGGATATCTTTTCATCAAAATTCCAAACTTTGATCGCCCGTATCTTTCATTTGGCTTAACCATATCTTGCGTTTTAAAGCTTGATTTACTCTCCTTGATCCCCTCTTTCGGTTCCTTGCAAAAACAAACAAAACAAACATTAAATACGCAATTAAATTTACACCACAAAACGTACAAACGATCATCGAAAAAAAAACAGAAAGACAGAAAAAAAACTAAGGCATTGGCCTTGACTGAACGAGCACAGTAACCACTCGTTCTCTCTCGTTCTTTTTGTCATGCTTCAGTCAAGAGGAAGGCCGAGAGAGTCTTCACATCCCCTTCCTCATAGTAATGCTTTAGTCTGGCACCATTGACCATAAACGGTTGCCCTTGCTGCAAGTTTTTAATCTCTATTGCACCATGAACAAAGACATTAGTAATAATAAATGGACCCGACCATCTAGACTTTAGTTTGCCTGGAAATAACTTTAAGCGTGAGTTAAATAATAGTACAAGTTGGCCTTTCCTAAAGTCTTTGATCCTAAGCCTACTGTCATGCCATATTTTAGTCTTTTCTTTATACATTTTGGCATTCTCATAGGCCATATGCCTAAGCTCATCAAGTTCATGCAGCTGTAAAGATCTCAATGTCCCTGCATCCTTTACACAAAAATTCAATTCTTTCATAGCCCAAAATGCCTTGTTTTCTAATTCAAGTGGCAAGTGGCAAGCCTTGCCATATACCAGCCTATAGGGAGACATACCTAGGGGTGTCTTATATGCTGTTCTGTAAGCCCAAAGTGCATCCTCAAGCTTGAAAGACCAGTCCTTCCTATTCGGTTTGACTACCTTCTCTAGGATGTTCTTTATTTCCCTATTGGAAATTTCGGCTTGACCATTTGAATGTGGGTGGTAAGGGGTAGCTACTCTATGTCGGATGTTATATTTAGCCAATAATTTCTCCATAGCCTTGTTAATGAAATGTGACCCCTCATCACTAATGATAGCACGAGGAGTCCCAAATCGAGTGAAAATATGCCTATGTAAGAAACTAGTGACCGTTTTAGCATCGTTATTAGGACATGCCTTGGCTTCTACCCACTTTGACACGTAATCCACTGCTACTAGTATATAGAGGTTACCTGACGATGGCGGGAATGGTCCCATGAAATCAATGCCCCATACATCAAAGAGCTCTAACTCTAAGATGTAGGTGAGGGGCATCTCATCCTTACGACTCAAGTTACCTGTCCTTTGGCACTCATCGCAGTTGTGGGCGTAGTCATGGGCGTCTTTGAAGATTGTTGGCCAGTAGTAGCCACTCTGAAAGACCTTAGCAGCTGTTCTCTGCCCACCAAAATGTCCCCCATAAGGAGATGAGTGACAGTGCTGCAGCACAGATTTCGCTTCAGCAGCTGAAACGCATTTCCTCAACAGCCCATCAGCACAAGTTCTGTAAAGGATGGGGTCGTCCCAGATGAATTTCCTTACTTCATTGAGGAACCTCTTCTTCTCTTGCCCTCCCTTGAACACTGGTAGTACCTGTGATGCACGAAAGTTAGCAATATCAGCGAACCATGGTTCCTCATCGTTATCACGATGGGACAAAGCAAAGACATGCTCATCTATGAAAGCATCAGAAATTGCGGTCTCCGCAATCTTTTCGCAATTATGGTGCAATCGAGACAGGTGATCTGCAACCACATTCTCACAACCTTTCTTGTCCCGAATATCTAAATCAAATTCTTGCAGCAATAACACCCACCTAATCAGCCTAGGCTTGGCGTCAGCTTTCCTCATAAGATATTTCAGGGCAGAATGGTCAGTGTATACAATGGTCCTAGTGCCTACAATATAATTTCTAAATTTTTCGCAAGCAAATACTACAGCAAGCATCTCTTTTTCTGTAGTTGTATAATTACATTGGGCCTCATTGAAGGTTTTACTGGCATAGTAGACAGGATGTGTCAGCTTGTCACTTTTCTGTCCTAACATGACTCCAACGGCATAGTCACTGGCATCACATAGCATCTCAAATGGGAGATCCCAATTTGGTCCAACTATGATAGGCGCTGTGACTAGTGCCTCTTTAAGGGATTTCCAAGCTACTACACATTCCTCAGAGAAGATAAAAGGCTTGTTTAGCTCTAGAAGCTCGCACAGAGGCTTGGCTATCTTAGAAAAGTCCTTGATGAACCTTCTGTAAAAACCAGCATGTCCTAGGAAGCTTCTAATGCCTTTGACATTTTGGGGCTCTACTAACTTCTCTATAATCTCTATTTTGGCCCTATCCACTTCCACACCTGCCCTTGACACTCGATGTCCTAAAACAATCCCCTCATCTACCATAAAATGGCACTTTTCCCAATTCAGGACTAGGTTGGTCTCCTCACACCTAGCCAGGACTTGTCCTAGGTTGTCTAGACAGATTTTAAATGAATCCCCAAAGACTGAGAAGTCATCCATGAATATTTCTATCATGGACTCATCCAACTCAGAGAAGATTGCCATCATGCACCTCTGGAAAGTTGCCGGTGCATTGCATAAGCCAAAAGGCATTCTGCGGAAGGCAAACGTTCCAAAAGGGCAAGTAAAGGTGGTCTTCTCTTGGTCCTTAGGATCTATAGTTATTTGGTTATAGCCTGAATATCCATCTAAGAAACAGTAGTAGGCTCTACCAGCTATTCTGTCTAGCCTCTGGTCAATAAACGGTATAGGGAAATGGTCTTTTTTGGTTTCTTTGTTTAACTTCCTGTAATCCATACACACCCTCCACCCTGTGACAGTCCTTGTTGGAATCAGTTCGTCGTTCTCATTGACTACCACAGTTATTCCCCCCTTTTTAGGTACACACTGGATGGGGCTCACCCACTGGCTACTAGCTATGGGGTAAATTACTCCTGCATCTAACCATTTTATTATTTCCTTCTTCACTACCTCTTTCATAGAGGGGTTTAACCTACGCTGGTGATCTACCTTAGGCGTGTGCTCTTCCTCTAATATAATTTTGTGCATACAATAAGAAGGGCTAATGCCTCGAATATCAGCAATAGACCATGCTATAGCCTTCCTATGTTGCTTCAGCAGTAAAATTAAATCAACCTCATGCTGTTCACTTAGTTTAGAGGAAATAATTACAGGCAGTGTATCATTATCTCCTAGATATGCATATTTGAGGTGAGTAGGTAGTGGTTTCAGTTCTAGAATAGGTGGATGCTCGATGGAGGGCTTTAAAGGATTTACAGTTCTATCAGTCAATCCTATATTCATACATACATGCTGAGGGTTAATTACAGGCATGTTCATTATGTTAGATACATTTAAGTCAGCTACATCTACTTGTACATATTCACTAGCATGCTTGGTTAACAGTACATGCTCTAATTGTTCGTCCATAAGTGAGTCAACAACATCCATGCTTGCACAAGACTCAGAATCAGAGGGATACCTTAAAGCTTTGTAAACACTAAATTTTACCTCTTCGTCATGTACTCTCATAGTTAACTCACCTTTTTGCACATCTATTAGTGCCCTACCTGTGGCTAGAAATGGTCTACCTAGCAGGATGGGTACCTCCTTGTCTGCCTCATAGTCCAGGACAATGAAATCTGCAAGGAAGATGAACTTGTCAACTTTAACTAGAATATCCTCAATCTTACCTTCTGGATATGCGATGGATCTGTCGGCTAGTTGTAAAGTGACTGTAGTTGGACGTGCTTCCCCTATTCCCAACTGGCGGAATAGGGACAAGGGCATGAGATTGATGCTGGCGCCCAGGTCACAAAGCGCTCTGCCCACGTGCTTTCCTCCAAGTTCAACAGGTAAGGTGAAGGACCCAGGATCCTTTTCCTTCTTAGGTAGTTTGTTCTGGAGGATGGCACTGCACTCCTCGGTGAGGTTGACTGTTTCAAATTCACCAATTATTTTTTTGTTAGTAATGATGTCCTTCAAAAACTTTACATAAGAAGGCATCGATTGTAAAACCTCTACAAAAGGAATATTAACGTGTACTTGCTTAAGTATTTCTAAGAATTTATTGAAATGTACTTCCTGTTCCTGCTTCTTTTTAAGTCTTCTAGGATAAGGAGGTGGTGGTACATAAGCAGGTACGTCAGGGCGCTTTAGGATTGGTGGAGGTCTTGGAATTTCTTCTATTTCCTCTACAATTGGTTCTAATCTGGCTCCTGATGTGCTAGTGGGTGGTGGACCTTGGTTGGGCAGAGACTCCAGTGGAGCACTAGACTCGGTGTTCTCTACTCTCTTTGGTATGTCTTTGGTATTGCTTACCAGAGGTCTTCCACTCCTGAGTTCAATTGCTTGAACTTGTTCCTTTCCTTCTCTCCTTGGCAGTTCCGTGTCAGCAGGGAGTCTACCTTGGGGCCTACTTTTAATTTCGTTGGCTAACTGGCCTATTTGAGTTTCTAAGCTTCTAAGGGTAGCTTGCTGGCTTTGGAGAGTAGCCTCATTTTTTGCTATGTATTCCTTGAGTAGGTTTTCTACAGAAGATCCTACTGGTTGGTAAGGTTTTTGGTACATTGATTGGTTATGTTGGTTATGTTGGGGAGTGAAACCAGATGTTCCACTCGGCCTTGGTTGGTTATTATTTTGGTTAGAATTCGGTTGGCCACCCCATGACAGGTTTGGGTGGTTCCTCCAACCAGGATTGTATGTTTGTGAGTAGGGGTTGTTCCTTGGTTGCTGCTGGGTTCCTACATAGCAGACCGAGGATGGATTCCCAGGACAGTATTCATAAGGGTGCCCTTCCCCACAGAATCCACAGACTAGTGCCTCGCCTTGACTTGGTTGGGTGCCCATTGACATGGCTGTGGCGGTATTGGTACTGGATTGGAGATTGGCCTGAGCCATTTGCTTGACTAAGGTGGTCAGGGCATTTATTTGGGTGCTCATGGCGCTTAGAGCATCCTTGTCTTGAGCTCTAGTTGGCTCTACAGGGTCGTCTGACCACCTACAATGAGATGTTGAGATCTTCTCCAAGATCTCATAAGCTTCGTTGTAACTCTTGGACAACATGGAACCTCCAGCAGATGAATTTAAGACTTGCCTAGTGCTGGGGTTGCAACCTTTAAAGAAAACTTCTATTTGGATGCACCATGGGATGCCATGGTGCGGACATTTGATTAGAAGGTCTTTGAAGCGTGTCCAAGCTTCGTGAAGAGACTCACTAGGAGCTTGTTTGAATTTTATAATGTCATCACGGAAAGTGGAATTCCTATCAGGTGGGAAATATTTGACTAGGAATTTTTCAGCTAGATCTGTCCAATTAAGAACAGATCCGGAAGGTAATGAGTTCAGCCACGTTTTGGCCTTGTCCCTCAAAGAGTAAGGGAACAAGTATAGCCTTAACGCTTCTTGAGAAACTCCAGGGATTAGGAAGGTATCACTAACTCCTAAGAAGTTCCTAAGATGGTTGTGGGGATCCTCATTTTCCATTCCAAAGAATTGTCCCACAGTGGACAACATTTGGAACATCACTGGCTTTAACTCGAATGAGTTGGCAGTGATCTCAGGACGGATTATGCTGGGGTTCAGCTCCCCAGGCATAGGTACAAGATATGAAAGAATGGCGCTATCCTTGTCATTCGCTATGTCTATGGGATTGCGAGTGACAGGCACCAGATTTTGATCTCTTACATCCATTTCTCCTAAAGGTGGTGATGATAACCTTGCGGTATCAGCAGCTAATTGAGGTAAAGATGGTTGTTTAAATAAACGTTTCTTGGCTTTATTCCTAGCTCTAAGTAATCTTTCGGGCTCAGGGTGGAACTCTAGATCACTAGATGGAAGCTCATTCATAAACTAACCTAAGTTTTACCTAAGGAAGAAATGAAATGTAGATCAAATGCAAAAGAAAGTAAATGGATGATGCAAACTTAACAAAAAAAAACTTCGTTTTACTTAAAATAAGTCCCCGGCAGCGGCGCCAAAAACTTGTTGCGTGCTCAATGTGTAAAGATAAGTGTGTAAAATAGAAGAGAGAGCACTTAGAACATGCAAGCATACATGGTCTCACAGCAAGTAATGAGTATATTTAATTCGTTTTTTCCACAGAGACTTATTTAAGCTATTCGCGAAGTGTGAATGTTAAGAAAGATGGGATGAATTTGAGGGGGTAAAATTGGTTTTTAATTAACTACTTTTTGCTGAATGTATAAAGGGATATAACATAAACAGATGCAAGTTGGAATTAGATGAAAAGGATAAAAGATGGAATTAATAAACGAGAAGGAAAACAGCTAAACAGAATGTAAATTTGCAGAATTGCGTGGACCGCAATGTTTCCGCAATTAACTCAACAGCAAAAGTATGTAAATGGGCGAATTAAGGGCTACTAATGACTATCCTATAGGCAGTTTATTACGATTATCAAGCTTTGGATCAACTCTCTATACATCAAACTCACTCTATCTCAAGTATCGTCCGATTCCATGCATGAGAGACTCAAGTTTACTCGACTTCAAAGTACGGTCTTAAGCATCTTGTTAAAACAGGAGTTTTTAGTTTGTACTAGGGAAACGCCTATTCCTAGGCCGTTTCCTGATTACCATGAAAGGCTAGCATGATTATATGACTCTGAACTCTTACTCCTTCCAGAGGTTAGGAGTTCTTTGGACAAAATGGATGGCCAATCGAAATTGCCCGTGGGATGAAGCTTACATACAACCAATGTTCGAGTGTTAATCTGCCTACTTGACTCACGTTTTTTAGCCTATAGTTCTGTCATTAGCATGCCCCTAAGTGATTTTAGTTACTCATGGATATGTGGAGAATAGGAAAGGTAGATAAAACAGACATGCTTATAAGATAAATATGCTTAAAACAGCAAACCAAAGTCGTAGCAGAACAAGCTGGAAACTGTAAATTGCAGAAGGATACTTCGATTACTTTAAGTGTTTGAATGACAAGGGAAGCTCTAAAAGAAATGAACTCAAGACAGACAACAACGAAATGCAGTAATTGAAATGCTAAACTAAAACAACACTGATCAGAAATGGAAATAGGAAGAACAAAGCATAAAAACAGTAAAGGGTTGCTAGAAATTCCGTGGCAGTCGCCTCGAATGTTGATGATGAGAAGTCAGCCGTGCTTGGATGAATCCAATCGAGAGAGAAGAAGAATCTTCTCTCCTTCCTATCAGATTATCGATTCCAAATAGCTGAGACTCTACTTCAACAGACGGCAAAGGAAAAACAGATGGAAATGGTGGACTGCACGAAGACTTCTGCGCTTCGAATGTTTTTGATCCTCCGACTTTGACCCCTTTTTATAGTCGTTTGCAGGTGCGTTTGGGCCAAGGAGAACCATCAGTCTCCAACGTCATATATCAGAATGGATGGAGGAGAAAGAACGAATCCCTGAAAAGTCGGATCTAAACAGAAAAATGTCAGCCAACTTACGGTTTTAACTTGAATAATTGCGGCCACCGCAATTATTCCGCAATGCAGTCGCAATGGTTATTTTTTCATTCTTTTCTTCGGTTTTCACCCCTTTTTCTACCTATTGTGCATAAGTCCTATATTAGCTACCTTCTTCTAATTCTCATATTAAAGCATAGGTTTAGGCTAAATGCTCACAAAAACACCTAAATGTGTACATCTTCTTAAGCTAAATGGGTCCTAAATAAGTCACTTTCAGAGACTTAACAACAGTCAAAACGAAGGGAAAGAAAACCTTCCCTGAATTGTGACTTAGAGGGCTGGAGAGCGCGCCTTAACCTTAGAAAGTAAACCGCAACGACGAGCCATTGTTTCACCTGAAAAATTCACAACATCAGAGTAAGAACCTAAGCTAATCCTAAAAACGGTAAGTAAACAAAAAGCATGTACAGTTCAAGCTCGGGTGCCTCCGAGTAGCGCAAATTTTTAGAGTCGATTGCTCGACTGTACCAAAACTCATTTCATCCTTTCTCATAATCTGGCTCTTTCAAGTAGGCATGGTCGTCGAAATCCTCTGACATTCCCTCATGAAAGATCTTCAGTCGTTGGCCATTCACTGTGTACTCCTTCTCTGTATCTAAGCTCTGAATCTTGACTGCACCATAGTGATGGACATCAGTTATAATGAAAGGACCAAGCCATCGGGAACGAAGTTTACCTGGCATGAACTTCAGGCGGGAGTTGAACAAGAGGACCTTCTGACCAACTTTGAAGTGTTTTCTGACGACTCGTCTGTCGTGGAACATCTTGGTCTTTTCCTTGTAAGTCTTCGAGTTCTCATATGCATCCAGGCGAAGCTCCTCCAGCTCTTGCAATTTGAGGAGTCTTTCTTCGCCAGCCTTATCAAAGTCCATGTTGCACTTCTTCACGGCCCAGTAGGCTTTGTGCTCGATCTCCACTGGGAGATGACAGGCATTACCAAAAACCATCCGGTAGGGGGACATCCCTATGGGGGTTTTGTAAGCCGTACGGTAGGCCCACAAAGCATCGTCCAGCCTCAGACTCCAATCCTTCCGTCCTGGACTTACTGTTTTCTCGAGGATGCTCTTCACCTCTCGATTAGAAACTTCTGCTTGGCCATTGGTCTGAGGATGGTACGGGGTAGAGATTTTGTGATTTACCCCATACTTCCTCATCAAGGCCTGGATCGTCTTGTTGCAGAAGTGGCTCCCCTGGTCGCTTATGATGGCTCGTGGAACTCCATACCTGCTAAAAATATTGGATTTGACAAAACTGGAAACAACATTAGCATTATCAACTTTGGTGGCCTTAGCCTCCACCCATTTAGACACGTAGTCCACAGCCAACAGAATATAGACAAAACCAAATGAAGGGGGAAAGGGTCCCATAAAGTCCATACCCCAAACCTCAAAAATTTCACAAGTTAAAATGGGGTTTTGGAGCATTTCATTCCTACTAGTGATGGACCCTTTTCTCTGACACTGATCACAAGATTTACAAAATTCATAACAATCCTTAAACAGTGATGGCCAGAAAAACCCACAATCTAAAAATTTTCTCGCAGTCCTATTTTGCCCAAAGTGTCCCCCACATGCAAATTCATGGCAAAAAGTAAGGATGGACCTATGTTCAGACTTAGGGACACACTTCCTAATTACCTGGTCAGCGCAAAATTTCCATAAAACGGGCTCTTCCCAAACATACGTCTTGGCTTCGCTTTTCAGCTTAGCTCTTTGGTTATATGAAAAGTCGAATGGGAACGTACCTGTGACCATGTAGTTGACAATGTCGGTGTACCATGGCGTCTCCACACTTACCTGGAAGAGAACTTCATCAGGGAACTCATCATTCAGAGGCAAGTCATCCTCGTTACGCACAATGCGGCTCAAGTGGTCAGCAACGGTATTTTCTGATCCTTTTCTGTCCTAAACAGAGACGTCGAACTCCTGGAGTAGTAGTACCCATATGAGCAGTCTAGGTTTCGAGTCCTTCTTGTTCATCAAATAACGAACTGCTGCATGATCAGAAAAAACAATTACTTTAGATCCAAGAATATATGGCCGAAATTTATCAAGAGCGAACACAATGGAAAGCAGCTCCTTCTCTGTTGTTGTGTAGCCGATTTGCGCGGAGTTGAGCGTCCTGGAGGCATAATAGATCACATGGCTCTTCTTGTCTATCCTCTGGCCCAACACAGCGCCCACGACATAATTACTTGCGTCGCACATGATCTCGAAAGGAGTCCCCCACTGCGGTGGATGGATGATGGGTGCGTTGGTCAAGCACTTCTTCAGAACATCGAAAGCGAGCTTGCACTGCTTGTCAAAGCAGAATGGGACATCTTTTTTCAGCAAGCTTGTCATCGGAGTCACTATCTTCGAGAAGTCTTTAATGAACCTGCGTGACCAAGAAAAGAATGCACTTCCCGAAGATTCGTGGGGTAAGGTAAATCAGATATGACATCAATTTTTGCTTTATCAACCTCTATCCCCTTAGCCGACACAACGTGACCCAATACTATGCCCTGACTGGCCATGAAATGACACTTTTCAAAATTTAAAACAAGATTAGTTTCGATGCATCTTTCCATGACTCTAGACAAGTTAAACAGGCAATCCTCAAACGAACTCCCATATACAGTGAAATCATCCATAAAGACTTCGATGCATTTTTCTACAAATTCAGAAAATATGCTCATCATGCATCGCTGAAAAGTCCCTGGAGCTCTGGCAGCGTCTCGACGCTGGGCAGCGTCGAGCTAGCGTCGCGACGCTGTCGCTCGACGCTAGCTCTCGGGTTTTTCTTCAAATCAGCGCTTCAGACTTCGGGGCGTCGAGACGCTCTGGCAGCGTCTCGACGCTGGGCAGCGTCGAGCTAGCGTCGCGACGCTGTCGCTCGACGCTAGCTCTCGGGTTTTTGCATGGATTTTTGCCTTCAATTCCCCAAAGTGCTGAACCTTCATGCCTTTGCATGGACCTTCCCCGGAAATGTTCTTAGGCCTTTAAATTGCGATATTTAACCCCGAAAAGCGCCGAAACGCTCCCGAGGGCGAATTACCGAGAACACCTGCAATAATCACATATAAGCAAGATTAAGCCAATAATAAACGTGAATTAGGGACATAATTATAGCTCCAAAATGGAGCTATCAAACACCCCCAACTTAAATCTTGCTAGTCCTCGAGCAAGGTGGAATTCTGATTAATTAAATAGAACGAGAATGCATGCTAGGGGCTCGATTCTCAGTACTGGAAAAGACAGGGCATTTGCATTTGAAAGAAACAGCTGCATGCATGCATTGATTAAGACAAATTTGAAAAATTTAAAGATGTTTCCCTATTTATGCTTCGGACTTAGCTCCTCGATCTTAGATTTCAACAGGTTTAGAACAGCTCTATCTATCCTAAAACGTCGTTTTCCCTCTACTTATGGCTTATCAAAACAGTCTAAGGGCAGTTCATCGTCTATACAAGTAATATATCGCAAGGCATCTTTTTCTCACTTTTTCTTTTCTTTGATCTCCATGAGCGCCTAACATGTCAATTTTACTTTCGTTTCAGCTTGCCTGCAATTTCATTGCACAGTGCATCTGACTACGGGCAAAATTCACATTTTTAAGGACTAGCGTTCGCTTCTTTGTGCTTCCTTTTCATGCAGTGGCGACCGTGGGTTACACGACCGCCCCTGGCTACTAAGGAAACTCAAGAAGGAGGAACGCCTCACGCGATAATTCACTTTTAATATAACTTGCATTCATTTTTCTTTAAGTCTAAAAATTATTTTAAAATTTTAAGCGCACGGATTACAAACAAGAACGAATCTTAGCCCATCCTAAGGTTGCCTTTCGAGGTGACAACGAATTTCAAAACAAACAGAGCTACCCTAAACCCACAGATCCAAGAAAGAGTGCTAACATGCGAAGCTTAACCAGGGAAATAACTTGAAAAAATTTTCAAAATGGCCTTAACATATGCAATTATACTGAATTTCACGACAAATACACATACGAAGACCTTAGCAGTACATCACAGAACCTCAACGTCAGACTAGCACGCTTTCACCAAAACATAACAAGCTAATCAGGATTCCACAACTAAACTCGACAATCTCTATAAGGCACAACCCACCACCCCCAACTTAGAAATTGACAATGTCCTCATTGGACCAAATATGCGCAGTCAAAACAAAAGGAAAGAAAACCTTCCCTGAATTGTGACTTAGAGGGTTGGAGAGTGCGCTTTAACCTTAGCCAATAAACCGCAAGGATGAGCCATTGATTCACCTGAAAACACACAACATCAGAGTAGATATCTAAACTAATCCTAAAGACGGTAAGTAAACAAAAAGCATGTACAGTTCAAGCTCGGGTGCCTCCGAGTAGCGCAAATTTTTAGAGTCGATTGCTCGACTTTACCAAGACTCATTTCATCCTTTCCCATAATCAGGCTCTTTCAAGTAGGCATGATCGTCGAAATCCTCTGACATTCCCTCATGAAAGATCTTCAGTCTCTGGCCATTCACTGTGTATTCCTTCTCTGTTGTTGTGTAACCGATCTGCGCGGAGTTAAGCGTCCTGGAGGCATAGTAGATCACATGGCTCTTTTTGTCTATCCTCTGGCCCAACACAGCACCTACGGCATAATTGCTTGCGTCGCACATAATCTCGAAAGGAGTCCCCCATTGCGGTGGATGAATGATGGGCGCGTTGGTCAAGCACTTCTTCAGAACATCAAAGGCAAGCTTGCACTGCTTGTCAAAGCAGAATGGGACATCTTTTTTCAGCAAGCTCGTCATCGGAGTCACTATCTTCGAGAAGTCTTTAATGAACCTGCGGTAAAAACCTGCGTGACCAAGAAAAGAACGTACTTCTCGAAGATTCGTGGGGTAAGGTAAATCAGATATGACATCAATTTTAGCTTTATCAACCTCTATCCCCTTAGCAGACACAACGTGACCCAAAACTATGCCCTGACTGGCCATGAAATGACACTTTTCAAAATTTAAAACAAGATTAGTTTCGATGCATCTTTCCATGACTCTAGACAAATTAAACAGGCAATCCTTAAATGAACTTCCATATACAGTAAAATCATCCATAAAGACTTCGATGCATTTTTCTACAAATTCAGAAAATATGCTCATCATGCATCGCTGAAAAGTCCCTGGAGCATTACAAAGCCCAAAGGGCATTCTCCTATATGCGTAAGTTCCGAATGGACAAGTAAAAGTAGTCTTTTCTTGGTCTTCCTGGGCTATGGGAATTTGGTAAAACCCAGAAAAACCATCTAGAAAACAGAAAAATGGCTTCCCAGCTAATCGCTCCACCATTTGATCTATGAAGGGAATAGGAAAATGGTCCTTCTTAGTCACATCATTCAGTTTTCTAAAATCAATACACATCCTCCATCCATTTTGCACTCTCTTAGGTACTAACTCCCCCTTATCATTTCTAATAACAGTTATGCCCGTCTTTTTAGGTACAACATGAATAGGGCTAACCCACTGGCTATCAGAAATGGGAAAGATAATACCTGCATCCAGGAGTTTGTGTATCTCAGACAACACTACCTCTTTCATTGCAGGGTTCAGTCTCCGTTGAGGCTCTCGGGATGGCTTTGCTCCCTTATCCAGTCGAATCTTGTGCATGCACAGCACTGGACTCAACCCATGCAAGTCTGCCAATGTCCATCCCATGGCTCTTTTGTTCTTTTTCAGAACCTCGACCAACTCGCCTTCTTGCTCCTCTGTAAGCTCCTTGGAGATAATTACCGGAAGTGTCTCCACCTCACCCAAGTACACGTACTTGAGATGACCCGGCAACTCCTTCAATTCCAACTTGGGAGCCTGCAAAAGAGATGGTAATATTTTAGTTGGCTTTTCACATGTCTCTAAAGCAAAAGTAGGCTGTTCAGATGAATCAGTCAATATGGGATCACTACTTTCAACTTCGCCAACAATTTCAGTAAAAACGAGTGGGTCATCCCCTTCAACAACCGTCATGCATTCTTCTTGTTCTAAAGTATCTATCAGATCAATTTTACAGACAGAATGCACATCAGCATGTTGTTTCATGGCATCAAATACATTAAATTCAAACACATCCCCTTCATACTCAACAGACAAGGTACCATCATGCACATTAATTTTTGTCTTAGCGGTTTTCATGAATGGTCTACCAAGTAAAACAGAAGTGGTGGATGTGTTTTCTTCCATATTTATCACATAAAAATTAGCAGGGAAGATCAGATCCTTAACTTTAACCAATACATCCTCAATCACCCCTAGAGGATGAATAGAAGACCTATTAGCTAATTGGATAATTATACTAGTTTCCTGCATACCTTCTAAACCGAGGTTCTTGTAGACTGAGTATGGCATAACATTAATTGAAGCTCCTAAGTCTAGCATAGCGTGCTCGATTTCTCTATCCCCTATAGTACATGGCAAGAGGAACATACCTGGGTCCTGGCATTTGTTTGGAATACCTTGGGTTATCAGGGCAGAAACGTTCTTGCTTACCACGACTCTCTCAGCACATTTTGTCTTCCTCTTCATGGTGCACATCTCCTTTAGAAATTTGGCGTACCTTGGGATTTGCTGAATTGCATCAAGCAGCGGTATATTGATCCCAACTTTCCTCAGTGTCTCAAGAACATCCGTGTCGTGAGCCTCCTTAGATGGCCTCGACAGCCTACTAGGAAAAGGAGCGACGGGAGTGTAAGACTTCATAGAAATAATAGGAGGAGTTACAACAGTTTCAGAGGGTATTGAAGAACACTTATCTGGAGATATCTCTGAATCTTTTGGAGAACTCTCGGGAGTGGTACGTGATGGTATCTCTTTACCACTTCTGAGGTTTATCGCACCGACGCTTTCCGCTTTGGATTCAATTTTACTCATTCTTTCCTTCACCTCCGTGAACTCATCTCTGAGAGATTTTATCTGCGACCTTGTGTCATTGCTAGCTTCCATGAGCGATTTGAACATGCCTTCGATGGCTTGACCTGAAATAGAAGAAACGGCCTGAAATGATTTTTCTTGCATCGTATGAACTAAACCACATACCTGAGACACTTGTTCCTTGAGCTCAGCTATGTCGGTAGACATTTTAGCGTACTCGTTCCTTCCTCCGTACTGGCGACGGTTCTCAGCTATATTAGAGATCAATTGTCTGGCTTCCGCTGGTGTCTTCTCCCAAAGGACTCCCCCACTCGATGCATCAAGCATCTGGCAGTCATGCGGAAGCAACCCTTCATAGAAGGATTCGATAAGCTCGGTTTCTGCTATCAGGTGGTTCGGGCATTTTTCACAGAGTTTAATGAATCTCTCCCAGCATTCATGAAACGCCTCGTCTTCTTTTTGTTTGAAATGATGGATATCTTTTCTCACGGCTCTGGCTTTTGAAGCTGGGAAATACCTTTCCAAGAATAGACTCTGTAACTTCTCCCAAGTAGAGATGGTTCCCAACGGTAAGTAATGTAGCCATTCTCGAGCTTCACCTCTCAAAGTAAACGGAAACGCTCTCAGATAGAGCTGATCTTTAGTTACACCGCCTGGCTTCATCGCTGAACTTGAGATTTCAAACTCTTTGAGGTGTCTATAAGGATCGTCATCTGCTTCGCCACAAAAGGAAGGCAAACGGTCAATAAAACTCGATTTAAGCACAAACTCACCTGAAATTTCCGGGTAGGAAATACAAGAGGGTTGGTGACCCATAGCAAACGATGTCCACTGTCTGAGCGCTTTTGGGGCTCCAATCTCATCATCAATCTCCATTTTCTCAATAAAATTTTGGCACTTCTAGCACACTTAAACAAACGGATCAAAATTGCAAATAATAAAAGAATCAACAAAAATTTAAAGTAAAAATTAAAAGTCTACAAATCAAATTCAAATTAGGCCGAATTACACTTAGTTCCCCGGCAACGGCGCCAATTTTGGTAGCGAATTTATTGAACTATCGCCAATCATCGGGTTGTCGAGACCCGCCAAAATGAATTTATAAGTGCCTGAATTAACTAAACTATTTGTAGAATAGCGGCAACGGGGTCGGTCCACAGGGAATTAAGGTAATTAGACTTAATCTCAATTAAATTTGCAAACGATTAAAGTAAGTAAAATTAGGGGGAATTGTTGGTTTTCGAGTAACTAAGATAGAACAAAGCAAATGGGAAATTTAGCTAACGGAGTTTTCGACTCGGGATGATCGGAATAAATTTAGCTTGTCTCTTGGGTCATAGGTTGATGAATGTTATAGTTGAACAATTTAACGAATGCACAGCTCGTCTAAAATTAATAAATAACTCAGACATGCTCCATGGATTTAATTAGACATAATTAATTACGCTAATCAAGCATACCGTTCGGACATTGGCGGCCAACGCTCTCCCAAGACCGAACGGTAGCAACAAGCTAACTGTGACGACTATCTAATTTGGACGCGAAATTAGTATGTCGATTTGGAATTCTACTTCGGGAAGAATGAACACCAAGAGTATAAGGACGCCAATACGCTCAAGGTGCCATAATTCCTTGTTACTTGGCGGAAACGAGAGGCACGGCATCAAATCCTTTAACAAATGAACATGCTCGAAATCAAGGGTGCCTAGTCCTAAATCATTCAAGCGTGCTCATAGATTAAGCTAAGAAATGGAATTCAATTCAATAAAATACTCAACCAACTCAGAATTTTCAGTCCTACAACCTCACCAAAACTCCATACTACATTTATCCTTACAATCCCGAGCCAAAAACAGTAAATCTACTCACTCATGACGTGTGTGGTGTGGGACGGCTTCAAATCGAGCTTCCTAGCCCCTCCCATGGTGGAAAACAGCTGCTGGACGTCAAATCAGGCGCGGAGCTCGAGGTGGAAGATGATAATGGCGGCTAAAATCGGACAAAAACTTAAGTATTCCGTCGTAGCGTCGAGACGCTAGGGCAGCGTCTCGACGCTGCGCCCTAAGTGACGCGCGCGCGCAGTCGGGGTGGCGTCGAGACGCTCGCACAGCGTCGAGACGCTTGTGCGGCGTCGAGCTAGCGTCGCGACGCTATCGCTCGACGCTTGCTCTCGGGTTTTTCTTCAAATCAACGCTTCAGACTTCGGAGCGTCGAGACGCTCTGGCAGCGTCGAGCTAGCGTCGCGACGCTGTCGCTCGACGCTAGCTCTCGGGTTTTTCTTCAAATCAGCGCTTCAGACTTCGGGGCGTCGAGACGCTCTGGCAGCGTCTCGACGCTGGGCAGCGTCGAGCAAGCGTCGCGACGCTGTCGCTCGACGCTAGCTCTCGGGTTTTTGCATGGATTTTTGCCTTCAATTCCCCAAAGTGCTGAACCTTCATGCCTTTGCATGGACCTTCCCCGGAAATGTTCTTAGGCCTTTAAATTGCGATATTTAACCCCGAAAAGCGCCGAAACGCTCCCGAGGGCGAATTACCGAGAACACCTGCAATAATCACATATAAGCAAGATTAAGCCAATAATAAACGTGAATTAGGGACATAATTATAGCTCCAAAATGGAGCTATCAGCCTGCATATGTGCCACCACCTCCATTTCCTAGAAGGCTAAAGAAAAAACAAGAACAGGAAGTGCACTTTAACAAATTTCTTGAAATTCTTAAGCAAGTGCATGTTAACATTCCTTTTGTAGAAGTATTACAGTCTATGCATTCTTATGTAAAGTTTTTGAAGGACATTATTACTAACAAAAAAATAATTGGTGAGTTTGAAACAGTCAATCTCACTGAGGAGTGCAGTGCCATACTCCAGAATAAGCTACCCAAGAAGGAGAAGGATCCTGGTTCCTTCACCTTACCTGTTGAACTGGGAGGTAAGCACGTGGGGAGAGCTCTTTGTGACCTGGGAGCCAGCATAAACCTCATGCCCCTATCACTATTCCGCCAGCTGGGAATAGGAGAAGCACGTCCAACCACTGTCACTTTACAACTTGCAGACAGATCCATCGCATACCCTGAAGGTAAGATTGAGGATATTCTTGTAAAAGTTGACAAATTTATTTTCCTTGCAGATTTCATTGTCCTGGACAATGAGGCAGACAAGGAGGTCCCCATCCTGCTAGGTAGACCATTTCTAGCCACAGGTAGGGCTCTGATAGACGTCCAAAAAGGTGAGCTCACTATGAGGGTTCATGATGAAGAGGTGAAATTTAGTGTGTATAAAGCCTTAAGGTACCCCTCTGATTCTGAGTCTTGTGCTAGTATGGATATTGTTGACTCACTAATGGAAGAACAATTGGAGCATGTACTATTAACTAAGCATGCTAATGAATATGTACAATTAGATGTAGCTGACTTGAATGTATCTGAAATAATGGATATGCCTGTAGATAAACCACAACATGTATGTATGAATATAGACCTAACTGATAGATCATTAAATCCTTTAAAGCCATCCATTGAGCATCCACCTGTTTTGGAACTGAAACCACTACCCACTCACCTCAAATATGCATATTTAGGGAGTAACGAAACTCTGTCTGTTATCATTTCTTCTAAATTAAGTGAAAAGCATGAAGGTGAACTGATATTACTACTGAAGCAACATAGGAAGGCTATTGCATGGACCATTGCTGATATTAGAATAATTAGCCCTTCTTATTGCATGCATAAGATCATACTAGAGGAAGAACACACACCTAGAGTAGACCACCAACGTAGGCTGAACCCCTCTATGAAAGAGGTAGTAAAAAAAGAAATAATTAAATGGTTGGACGCAGGTGTGATATTCCCCATAGCTAGTAGTCAGTGGGTAAGCCCCATACAATGTGTACCTAAAAAGGGGGGGATGACTATGGTAGTCAATGAGAGCAATGAACTGATTCCAACTAGGACTATCACAGGGTGGAGAGTATGTATGGATTATAGGAAGCTTAATAAAGAAACCAAAAAAGACCACTTCCCTCTACCATTCATTGACCAGATGTTAGACAGAATAGCTGGTAGAGCTTATTATTGTTTCTTAGACGGTTATTCGGGATATAACCAGATCACAATAGACCCTAAGGATCAAGAGAAGACTACCTTCACTTGCCCTTTTGGAACTTTTGCCTTTCGCAGAATGCCTTTTGGCTTATGCAATGCACCGGCAACGTTCCAGAGGTGCATGTTGGCAATCTTCTCTGATTTGGATGAGTCCATGATAGAGATATTCATGGATGATTTCTCAGTCTTTGGGGATTCATTCACAAACTGTCTAGAGAATTTAGGACAAGTCCTAGCCAGATGTGAAGAGACAAACTTAGTCCTTAATTGGGAGAAGTGTCACTTCATGGTGGACGAGGGGATTGTCCTAGGTCATAGAGTGTCGAGGGCAGGTGTAGAAGTTGATAGAGCCAAGATTGAAGTGATAGAGAAGTTGGTAGAACCACAAAATGTCAAAGCCATTAGAAGTTTTTTAGGGCATGCTGGCTTCTATAGAAGGTTCATTAAGGACTTTTCCAAGATATCCAAGCCTTTATGTGAGCTTCTAGAGCTAAACAAACCCTTCATCTTCTCTAGAGAATGTTTCCTAGCCTGGAAGACCCTTAAGGAAGCATTAGTCACAGCCCCTGTCATAGTAGGACCAAATTGGGACCTTCCCTTTGAGTTGTTATGTGATGCGAGTGACTATGCTGTAGGGGTCATGTTAGGCCAAAGGATTGACAAACTGACACACCCTGTATACTATGCTAGTAAAACACTTAATGAGGCACAATGCAATTATACAACCACTGAGAAAGAGATGCTAGCTGTAGTGTTTGCTTGTGAGAAGTTTAGGAACTATATCGTAGGAACCAGAACAATAGTGTTTACAGATCACTCTGCACTTAAGTACCTTATGAGGAAGGCTGATGCTAAGCCTAGGTTGATAAGGTGGGTACTGTTGTTGCAAGAGTTTGATCTGGACATTAGAGACAAGAAAGGGAGTGAAAATGTGGTTGCAGATCATCTTTCCAGATTGCAGCATAATTGCGAAAAAATTGCGGAACCCGCAATTTCTGATGCTTTCATTGATGAACATGTCTTTGTTTTGACTCATCGTGATAACGATGAGGAACCTTGGTTTGCTGACGTTGCTAACTTCCTTGCATCGCAGGTACTGCCTACTTTCAAGGGTGGACAAGAGAAGAAGAGGTTCCTCCACGAAGCAAAGAAATTCATATGGGATGATCCCACATTATACAAAACATGTGCTGACGGCTTGCTAAGGAAGTGTGTTTCAGCTGCTGAGGCGAAGTCTGTGCTGCAGCACTGCCACACAGCTCCTTATGGTGGACACTTTGGTGGCCAAAGAACAGCTGCAAAGGTATTTCAGAGTGGCTACTATTGGCCAACGATCTTCAAGGATGCACACAACTATGCCCACAGCTGTGATGAATGCCAAAGGACAGGTAATCTCAGTCGTAAGGATGAAATGCCTCTCACTTACATCTTAGAGTTAGAGCTCTTTGATGTGTGGGGCATTGATTTCATGGGACCATTCCCTCCATCATCAGGTAACCTTTACATTCTTGTAGCAGTAGACTACGTATCTAAGTGGGTAGAGGCCATAGCATGTCCCAATAATGATGCCAAAACAGTAGTTAAATTCTTACATAGGCACATTTTTACTAGGTTTGGAACTCCTCGTGCTATCATTAGTGATGAGGGGACACATTTTATTAACAAGGCTATGGAGAGAGTGTTGGCTAAGTATAACATTAGACATAGAGTAGCCACTCCCTATCACCCACACTCGAATGGACAAGCTGAAATTTCAAATAGGGAGATTAAGAACATCCTAGAAAAGGTGGTTAAACCTAATAGAAAAGATTGGTCATTTAAGCTTGAGGATGCACTTTGGGCCTATAGAACAGCATATAAGACACCCCTAGGTATGTCTCCTTATAGACTTGTGTATGGTAAAGCATGTCATCTTCCATTCGAGTTAGAAATTAAGGCATTTTGGGCATTAAAAGAGTTGAATTATTGCGTGACTGATGCGGGAACGTTGCGGTCTTTGCAATTACATGAGCTTGATGAGCTTAGACATATGTCCTATGAAAATGCTAAAATGTATAAGGAAAAGACCAAGATTTGGCACGACAGTAGACTTAGGATTAAGGACTTTAAAAAAGGCCAACTTGTTTTATTATTCAACTCACGTTTGAAATTATTTCCAGGCAAACTTAAGTCTAGATGGTCAGGTCCTTTTGTCATTACTAATGTGTTTGTTCATGGTGCCATCGAGATAAAGAACTTGCAGCAAGGGCAACCTTTCATGGTTAATGGTGCAAGGTTGAAGCACTACTATGAGGAAGGAGATGTGAAGACTCTCTCGGCCTTCCTCTTGACTGAAACGTGAATTAAGAACGAGAGAGAACGAGTGGTTACTGTGCTCGTTTAGTCAAGGCTAATGCCTTAGTTTATTTTTCGCACTTTTTCCGGTTATCATTTGTACATATGTTGGTGTGTTTTTAATTAAGTATTTGATGTCGATTTTATTTATTTGTGTAGGGAATCGATAGATGGAATCAAGGAGATTAAATCCAGCTAAAAAAATCGAGAAGATACTGGGTCAAATCGAAGATACGGCTGAGCAAAGATTGCAATTTAAATGAAAAAATCTCCAACGGTCCCTAAAAATTGCGCAGGAATTGCGGGATCCGCAAAAATATAGCCGTTGGGATTTTTCCGTTTCCTTTATATCCGTTGAGACGCGCGTGGATCTATACGATTTCCCAAGTCTCTGAACTCCAAGAAATATCTTTTCTCTTCATCTTTGATTCTTCTTTCCAAATCTCCAAGATTCGACAATGGTGCTCACTAGGGCCGAACGATCTGCGGCCAAGAAAAGGGATGAAGATGCTGAAACGGCTGCGAGGGAAGCACTTCTTGCCCTCGCAGATGCTGATGCTGCTCGTACCGAACGTCTTCCCAAACTTCCGATCCGTAGGAAGAAGTGGAGGGTCGTCACAGAAATCCCTGCTGGACCCTCTGAACCAGCAGGCACACCCAAGAAGCGTCGGTGGAGTGTCGAGGTGGCCGCCGAACCAAGCAAAGCAAAGACTCCCTCTGTGGAGAGTCAAGAAACTGATCGTGTGACCCACGAGTCGACCAAGAAGGGTTCGTCGCCATCTGCATCACCAGCGCACAGCCCTTCACCATCTGAACCAGTGCAAAGCCCAGAGCTATCTTCATCGCCGCCTGCACAGAGCCCTGAGTTGTCTTCATCACCTCAGAGTTCTGCACAGACACCCGCAGCAGCACAGAGCACCACGCCGTCGCACACTTCTCCACGGCCTGATCCTGAATTCCCATATGGGGAGTACCAAGAGTCGACACAGGGCAGTGGGGAAGGTGAGGAAGAGGAGGTTTTCTCTCCGTTGAGGGAGGCCAACCCTGACGGTCCTGTACAGAAGGATGACTCAATGGAGGAGACATTGGGGGCATGCCTCCAACAGATCACCATCAAGGCCAAGCTCAAGAAGAAGAAGAAGGCCAAGATTTTCAAGGCCAAGCGGTCCAAGAGGCTGAAAAAGAAGAAGGTCAAGAGAGCGCCTTCATCAGAGAAGGAAAGCACGGAGCCATCGCTCAAGAAACTTAAGGTTGAGGCTGCGGAGTCAGCCAAACCAACAGACAAAGGGAAGGCTAAACTATACCCTGAAGATGAGCCTCAATCCGTGAGGTATGTGTCGTCTGACGCTGAATCCAGAGGCGTTGAATTGAGGAAGAGGGAGTTGCTGCACGAGAAGGGCTTCCTCGACAGACCTGCTGACCTGCCGCAGTTCTTGCGCGCAGGAATTACAAACCACGGCTGGGAGGAGTTTTGCAGACCACCCAATCCAGCCTACACGAGCATGGTGTATGATTTCTACGCCAATGTGCTCAGCCCTGAGGATGGCCTGTCTGTGGTCAGAGGGGTAGAAGTAGACTTCTCAGCTAAAGCCATCAACGCAGCCTATGGTCTCAAGGGCCAACCACATACAGATTATGCACGGATCGTTGACGAGCCTACTGAGGCAGTTCTGGAAGAGGCCATTCGAACCATTGGCCAGCCTGAAGCTTCCTGGACCGTGTCACGCAACGGGAGGCACACTCTCATGAGTGCCAACCTCACTGCTAAGGCGGCTGTTTGGTTCTCTTTCGTGAGAAGGAAGTTGTCCCCCGTGACACATGAGACCACAATCAACCAGAGCAGGTCGCTGCTGGTTTATGCAATAATGAGAGGTCTCACGATCAATGTGGGAGAAGTCATTGCTGCTGCCATCGCTGAGTGCGCAAGGAAAGGTAAGGGACCATTGTTTTTCCCTAATACCATAACTAAACTCTGTTTGCTTGCAGGAGTTCCCAGTGAGCGATTGGAGCAGCAGATGGCTTACACAGGCCACTTGGAGCTCCCTGCTAGCTTACGGCTGAAGAGGAAGGGGAACATGGAATTCGAGCTGGATAGGCTGGCTGCTGATCAGTCGCTGACCATGGCTTGCCTGATGGATATGCAGAAGAGGATGGCTCAATGGGCCACTTACGCGCAGGCACGAGACAAGGAAGTTGCTGACCAACTTGGGTGCATCTTCCCTGACTTCCCCACGAATCTCCTGAGTCCATGGGTGCCTACACGACCACGACAACCTGATGAGGATGAAGACATCTGAGTGCTGGTTTGAATTGCACTCAAGGGAGTATTGCTGTTCCCTTAGACTAATTTAAGAAAACAAAATCTGCTTTCTGATAGACCATGTGAATTATGCTGTTTTTAGTTAGTATTTTGTTCTGTTTTAGTTGCTTAGTATTTAGTTTTTAAATTGTTTAGTGTAGTCTGATGATAGCTGAATAGGTAGGTTAGTTTGGTTTTATTGTTGTAGAGCTTGAGTGACGGGAAAAAGCATGCTTAGGGGCCTGAATCACTGTTGTATCTGCCCTGACCTTATTGCGAAATAATTGCGGTATCCGCAATTTTTATTACTGAATGCATGTTTTGGACTGTCTGTTTAGCTAGGCTGTGATCTGTTTAAATTCTATATTTTGCTGCTAGCATGACTACCTTATATAGCTTATCTTAAAGCATGCTGGATGAGTGTCATAGGACACCCTTTGATAGTTTAAATTAGCCTCTGAATAGTGCTCAGCATGTATAACTGTAAGTCCTTAACTGACTGTTTTTTTTTCAAATGTCTGCTGCTGTGATATTTACTTTTAGAATGTTCTGCCTATGCCTAGGACTTTTAGATTCTCTTTGTTTTACCTTAGACTAGATGCTTTTAGGACAAGTTTGGGGGTGTGCCACCTCAGACATTCATTGGGGACAATGAGTAGTTTAAGTTTGGGGGAGGCCACCCTAGGCCTAGGAACATTCCTCTCTTCCTTAGGACATAAGCATTCTTCTTCTCCTTTAAAAAAAAATGTGATGAAAAGAAAAAATGAAAAATAGAATAAAGAGGGGAGTCTCTCTCAAAATTGCTGAGTAATCAGTGCCAAGTGTGTAAACCACAAGTGGCATTGCATCAAAAGGCAACCCGAGGAGAGGCTTCACCTAAGTAAGAAAGAAAAAATAGGGAAGAAGAATGTATGCTTAGGAGTTATAATCTTGTGGCTTAGATGTCCTAATTAAAAAGAACTCTGATCCTCAATGAGCTGAGCACAAGGTTGTAGCTTTTAGGTTTGTCTAGGGAGATGAATGTATATCCAATGAAGTGATGCCAGGGTTTAGTTGGTCATATGAAAGTACTACTGTCACTGGTTTTGTACTAAGACTGGCATGACTCTAAGGAATCCTAGGTAGCTCAAAAGAAAAGATTAGAAGCATGTACTGAGTCTGGGGTAAAGCTAGGCAGAATTTGAAACCTTAGGGATAATAGCATGATATGACAAAAGTAGGTAGATCAGTAGTAGGGAGTTAATAAAAACAGCAGGTGTATTAAGCAGGCGAAGTCAGAAGAAGCTTGATAAGAGGATAGTTTTAAACTTAGAAGTGTGTCACAGGACAGCACTGCTATAGATAGGGATATAGGGGAGTCAGTAAGTGGTTAAAAGAGATAAAACAACAGCCTAAGTAAGTCCTTAGTTTGCTTGAGGACAAGCAAAACCTTAAGTTTGGGGGTGTGTTAAGTCTCTGAAAGTGACTTATTTAGGACCTATTTAGCTTAGGAAGATGCACATACTTAGGTGTTTTTGATAGCATTTAGCCTAAACCTATGCTTAAATATGAGAATTAGAAGAAGGTAGCTAAATTAGGACTTATGCACAATAGGAAAGAAAAAGGTTGAAAACCGAAGGAAAAGAATGAAAAACAAGCATTGCGATAGAATTGCGAAAACATTGCGGTTCCCGCAATATTTCAAGTGAAAACCGTAAGTTGACTGATCCTTTTCTGTTAATTTCCGTTATTTCAGGGATTCGTTCTTTCTCCTCCATCCATTCTGATATACGACGTTGAAGATTGATGGTTCTCCTTGGCCCAAATGCACCTGCAAACTACTATAAAAGGGGGTCAAAGTCGGAGGTTCAATCATCATCCGGAAGCGTAGAAGTCCTCTCGCAGTCCATCTTTTCTCCTGTTTTTCCTTTGCCGTCTGTTGGTTTGCGAAGCTCAGCTGTTGGAATCGATAATCTGATAGGAAGGAGAGGAGATTCGTCTTCTTTCCCGATTGGATTCATCCAAGCAAAGCTGTTCTTTCTCACCCTTCAGCCGAGGCGGTTGCGACGAGGCGTTCGAGCTGTTTTATGCTTTCTGTCTTTCATTTCTACTTTCCAGCTTTGTTCAGTTGTTGTTTATGTTCTAGTAGTTAGTTTACTGCATTTCGTTGCTTTCTGTCTTTGGATTATTTACTTTAAGCTTCCTTTTGTTCGTTCAAACATTCAAAGTAATCAAATCACAATTCTTCATTTCACAGTTTCCATCTTCTGCTGCTACGGTTTTTCCTTACTGTTTTAAGTATATTTCCCTTCTAAGCATGTCTACTTTATCTTATAATTCTGTTCTTTATATATCCATGAGTAGCTAAGTCACTTAGGGGCATGCTAATGACAAGACTATAGGCTAAAAATCGTGAACCAAGCATGTAGGATAGCTCTCGAAGCATTGATTGTATGTAAGCATCATCCCACGGGCAATTTCGATTGGCCATCCATTTTGTCCAAAGAACTCCTAACCTCTGGAAGGAGTAAGAGTTCAGAGTCATATAATCATGCTAGCCTTTCATGGTAGCCAGAAAACGGCTTAGGAATAAGCGTTTTCCTAGTACAAACTAAACACTTCTGCTTTAACAAGATGCTTAAGACCTTACTTTGAGTTGAGTAAACTAAAGAATCTAATGCATGGAATCGGACGATACATGAGATAGAGTGAGTTTGATGCATAGAGAGTTGATCCAAAGCTTGAGAATCGTATTAAAATGCCTATAGGATAGTCATTAGTAGCCCTTAATTCATCATTTTACACACTTTCGCTGTTTTTACAATTGCGGTAACATTGCGGTGCCCGCAATTCTGCTAAGTTACAATTCTGTTTAGCTGTTTTCTTCTTCATTTATTAATTTCGTCTCTTCTCCTTTGAGTCTAATTTCAACTTGCACTTGTTTATGTTGCATTCCTTTATACATTTGATAAGAAGTAGGCAATTAAAAACCAATTTTACCCCATCAAATCCACCCCTTCTTTCTTAACTTTACACTTCACGAGTAGCTTATAAATAAATCTCTGTGGGAAAACGAATGAAAAAATACTTACTACTTGCTATAAGATCATGTATGCTTGCATGTTCTGAGTGCTCTTTCTTCCTTATTGCTTATTTTTATTAACACATTGAGCACGCAACAGCTTCGTTATAGCTCTTTGATAGCATCGAACCTCCAGCTGAGGAATTCAAGACTTGCCTCGTGCTGGTGTTGCATCCTTTGAAGAATACTTCAATCTGGATACACCATGGAATGCCATGGCGTGGACATTTGAGTAGAAGATCTTTGAATCTGATCAAAGCTTCATGCAATGATTCATTTTCGGCTTGCTTGAACTTGATGACGTCAACACGAAAGTCACAGTTCCTATCTGGAGGGAAGTATTTTACTAGAAACTTTTCAGCAAGGTCTGTCCAATTGACAATTGATCCAGAGGGGAAAGAGTTCAGCCACGTCTTGGCCTTGTCTCTTAATGAATATGGAAAAAGGTAAAGTCTCAAGGCCTCTTGAGACACTCCTGGGATGACAAAAGTATCACTTACTCCGAGGAAGTTTCTCAAATGGTTGTGGGGATCTTCGTTTTCCACTCCAAAGAATTGTCCAACTGTGGACAACATTTGAAACATGACAGGTTTTAACTCGAATGAGTGAGCTGTAATCTCGGGGCGTATGATGCTCGGATTAAGCTCCTCAGGTATTGGTACAAGGTATGATAGAATAACACTATCCTTATCATTCGCAATTTCAATGGGGTTGCGAATGATAGGTGCTCGGTTTGGTGCTTCTTCTGCTCTATCCATTTCAGCTTGTTGAGATTGTGCTGACTCTGCGTGGTCCGCAATGTGCTGAATTATAGGTTGTTTTGGCTGTTTAAAAAGGCGTTTCTTAATTTTGTTTCTGGCCCTTAAAGTTCTTTCGGGTTCAGGATCAAATTCTAGATTGTGATTTGGAAACTCATTCATAAACCAGCTTTGTTGGTACCTGTAAATGCAAAAGATTAGCTCCAATATATTAAGTTCTTCTAAAATAACACAAATCGTGTTTACTAAACAAAATCCCCGGCAGCGGCGCCAAAAACTTGTTGCGCGCTCAGTGTGTATATAAAATGTAAATGCGAAGAGCGATAAGATCATGCAAGCATACATGGTCTGCAGCAAGTGATAAGTATAATTTAATTCGTTTTCCCACAGAGATTAAGTTTAGTGACTAACGATTTGGTGTGTTAGATTAGATAAGGTAACTTAAATTGGATAGATTTTGGGTTGAGGTACAGGAATATAAAAGATGCAAGAAGAATGTAAACATAAATGCAAAGCTAGCAAAGAGGTAAAGTCATAATGTGGAAAAGTAGAATTGCGGTTCTTGCAATAATCTAGCAATAAATTAGCAACGATTTTAATGTAAAGTAAGGCAGCAAGGTCGACTTAAGAATCCTCTATAGGCATTTAACTATGATCATTCAACAGTAGATTAACATCTCATGCATCGTCTTAGCTAGTTCTCATGCATCTTCCGATTACATGCATTAGTTTCTTAGATTACTTCTGTCCAAGTAAAGCTAACAACCTAATCATAAACACATGCTAATAAACGTGCTAGGAGAACGCCTATTCCTAGGTCATTTTCTGATTACCATAAAAGGCTAACATGAATGGATGACTCTGAATTCTTACTCCTTCCGGAGGTTAGGAATTCTTTAGACAAAATGGATGGCCAATCGAAATTGCCCGTGGGATGAAGATCACATACATTCAATGCAATCATGCTACTCTACATGCTGAATTCTCATGCTTCTAGCCTACATATTCCTCTTTAGCAGACCTCTCTTAGATTAGTTACTCATGGTTTTCGAAGAACTGAGGGAGATGGATTGATTGAACATGAATTGAAGAACACAACAAACCTAGTTGATTGATATATAATTGATATATAATTAAATGAAGAACTCAACAAAACAACAAATTGATTAAGGGATGACAGAATGAAGAACTCAATAAACCAATTGATTACTCTTTTAAGAAAGCAATTCATATAATAATTCGTAAACAAACATATGTCAATCCGGAAGCAACAATGAAAGGGAAAAGCAATAAATGATTCAGAACAACATTTAGAGGAAGCAGAAATTAAATTGGAAAGCGATAAAGGAAAGCAGTAAAGGAAAGCTGTTAATTGCGTGAGGATCTTCCAAGTCGTGAATCGCCTCGGATGAAGGGGAAGATTAGCTGATCTTGGGGATAAATTCAATCAGAAGAGAAGATGAATCTTCTCTTCTTCCTCTCGAATTATCACGCCAAGGGCTTTGTTTCTTCGATCCAACAACCGGGGGAGAAGGATTTCGTCTTCGAGTTCTTCACTATTGAGTTGTGTTTGAATTGAGGGGAATTCAATTTGATTTCAATTGCTTTGATCCTTCATTTCACTCTCTTTATATAGCCTCTAGGTGGTTGCAAAAGTTGCTCAATAATTGTGGATCACCATTCAATTTTGTGAGGTAGTCAAGCTTGACATGTGGCAGCACCAGGGAGAGTTGACTACTGGAAAAACTCAGTCAACAAAGACTGTTGACTGGAAAAAAATGCAGCAGCAAAGACTGTTTTATTGCGAGCTCCGCAATTTTTCAGAAATGTTCCTGCAATGTACATTTTAGCTCTTTTTACATCATTTTGCATCCTTTTTCTTTCCTTTTCCAAATAAGCCTTAATTTAGCATCATTTCTCAAATTCTCACATTTAAGCACACATTAAGCTAACTCTTAACAAAAACACTCAAGAATTTCCATGATTTCTAGGTAAATATGACCTTAAATAATGTACTTTTTGAGAGGTAACATCGGTAGACATCTTGGATTGCTCGTTTCTTCCTCCGTACTGGCGACGGTTCTCAGCCATGTTGGAGATCAACTGTCTGGCTTCCGCAGGCGTTTTCTCCCAAAGGGCTCCTCCACTCGATGCATCAAGCATCTGGCAGTCATGCGGAAGCAACCCATCATAGAAGAATTCGATAAGCGCGGCTTCTGCTATCAGATGGTTCAGGCATTTCTCACAGAGTTTAATGAATCTCTCCCAGCATTCGTGAAACGCCTCGTCCTCTTTTTGCTTGAAATGGTGGATATCTTTTTTCACGGCTCTAGCTTTTGAAGCTGGGAAATACCTTTCCAAGAATAGACTCTGTAACTTCTCCCAAGTGAAAATGGTTCCCGATGGTAAGTAATGTAGCCAATCTCGAGCTTCACCTCTCAAGGTAAATGGAAAAGCTCTCAGATAGAGTTGATCTTCAGTAATGCCGCCTGGCTTCATCGCGGAACTTGTCATTTGAAAAGCCTTGAGATGTTTATAGGGATCCTCATCTGCTTCACCACAAAAAGAGGGCAAATGGTCAATTAAACCCGATTTAAGCACAAACTCACCTGAAATTTCCGGGTAGGAAATACAAGAGGGTTGATAGCCCATAGCAACTGATGTCCACTGTCGGAGCGTTTTTGGGTCTCCAGCCTCATCGGCGATCTCCATTTTCTCAATAAAAAATTAAGCACTTCTAGCACACTTAAACAAACAGATCAAAATTGCAAATAATAAAAGAATAAACAAAATTTTTAAAGTAAAAATTAAAAGTCTACAAATCAAATTTAAATTATGCCGAATTACACTTAGTTCCCCGGCAACGGCGCCAATTTTGGTAACGATATTATTGAACTATCGCCAATCATCGGGTTGTCGAGACCCGCCAAAATGAATTTATAAGTGCCCGAATTCACTAAACTATTAGTAGAGTAGCGGCAACGGGGTCGATCCACAGGGAATTAAGGTATCTAGACTTAATCTTAATTAAATTTGCAAACGATTAAAATAAAAGAAATATGGGGGATTTGTTGGTTTTTAATTAACTAAGTAGGAACAAAGCAACGGTAAGACTTTAACTAACGGAGTTTTCGACTCGGAACGATCGGGAATAAATATAGCATGCCTCTTGGATCATAGGTTGACGAGTATTATGGCTAAATACTTTAACGAATACACAGCTCGTCTAAAATTAATAAATTAACTCAGACATGCTCCATGGAAATTAATTAGACATAATTAATCATGCTAATCAAGCATATCGTTCGGACATTGGCGGCCAACGCTCTCCCAAGACCGAACGATAGCAACGAGCTAACTGCGACAACTATCTAATTTGGACGCGAAATTAGTATGTCGATTTGGAATTCTAATTCGGGAAGAACGAACACCAAGAGCGCAAGGACGCCAATACGCTCAAGGTGTCATAATTCCTTGTTACTCGGCGGATCAGAGAGGCACGACATCAAATCCTTTAACGAATGAACATGCTCAAAGTCAAGGGTGCCTAGTCCTAAATCATTCAAACATGCTCATAGATTAAGCTAAGAAGTAGAACTCAATCCAATAAAATATCCAACCAATTCAGAATTTCAATTCTACAACCTCACCAAGAGTTCAAACTACATTTATCCTTTACAATCCCGAGCCAAAAATGGTAAAACTACTCACTCATGACTTGTGTGGTGTGGGGTGGCTTCAATCCAAGCTTCCTAGCCCCTCCCATGGTGAAAATAGGTGCTGGAACGTCCAATCAGGCGCGGAGCTCGAGGTGGAAGATGATAATGGCGACTAAAATCGGACAGAAACTTAAGTAATCCGTCGTAGCGTCGAGACGCTAGGGCAGCGTCTCGACGCTGCGCCCTAAATAACGCGCGCGCGCAGTCGGGGAGGCGTCGAGACGCTCGCACAGCGTCGAGACGCTTGTGCGGCGTTGAGCGAGCGTCGAGACGCTATCGCTCGACGCCTGCTCTCGGGTTTTTCTTCAAATCAGCGCTTCAGACTTTGGAGCGTCGAGACGCTCTGGCAGCGTCTCGACGCTGGGGCAGCGTCGAGCTAGCGTCGCGACGCTGTCGCTCGACGCTAGCTCTCGGGTTTGCACATGGAATTTTGCCTTCAATTTCCCCAAAGCGCCCAATCTTCATGCCTTTGCATGGATCTTCCCCGGAAGTGTTCTTAGGCCTTTAAATTGCGATATTAAGCCCCGAAAAGCGCCGAAACGCTCCCGAGGGCGAATTACCGAGAACACCTGCAATAATCACATAAAAGCAAGATTAAGCAACCAATAAACGTGAATTAGGGACATAATTATAGCTCCAAAATGGAGCTATCAGTAGGAATATGTGAATTCAGCATGTAGGATAGCTTCAAGTGCATTGAATGTATGTGTGCTTCATCCCACGGACAATTTCGATTGGCCATCCATTTTGTCTAAAGAACTCCTAACCTCTGGAAGGAGTAAGAGTTCAGAGTCGTCCATTCATGCTAGCCTTTCATGGTAGCCAGAAAACGACCTAGGAATAGGCGTTTTGCTAGTACAAATCAGTAACTTGCTTATATAAATAGATGTTTAAGCCTTACTTGGACATGAGTAAACTAAAGGATCTAATGCATGAAATCGAGAGATACATGAGAATGAGTTAATTTGATGCATGATAAGTTGATCTACTGCTGAAGAATCGTATGAAAAAGCCTATAGAGGAGTTGTTAGTAGCCCTTGTTTCCACACTTTACCCTTAAAACGCTGTTAGTACAATTGCTAGAAAATTGTTGTTTGCGAAATTTTCTTAGTTTCAATTTTGCCTTAGCCATTTTTCTTAGCTTTTTGCTTTGCGATTTTATTGCTAGATAATTGCTTTCTCCGCAATTCTTTTTCTCCTACATTTAGGTTAACCTCTTTACTTGTCTTTGTTTATGCTTGCATATCTTGCACGTTCTTTATTAGTTAGGCACTTTAATCCTAATTCTACCCCATTCAACCATCATTTCTAGTTTAACATCTCATTTCGCTAGTAACTAAGAATAAATCTCTGTGGGAAATCGAATGAAAAAATACTTATTACTTGCTACAAGACCATGTATGCTTGCATGTTCTGAGTGCTCTCACATTGCATTTTAATTTACACATTGAGCACGCAACAGTCATCCAGGAAGACCAAGCGCAACACTCAACGTCGGTCGCTTCCTTATCTGTCCAACAACTGCAGGACATGATTACCATCACCATCCGAGCCCAGTACGGTGGACCAGCCCAGAGCACCCTCTCGTATACCAAACCGTATTCCAAGAGGATTGACAACTTGAGGATGCCCACCGGGTACCAGCCGCCGAAATTCCAACAGTTCGATGGGAAGGGCAATCCTAAACAACACATTGCCCACTTCGTCGAAACGTGCGAGAACGCTGGAACTCGCGGAGACTTGCTGGTTAGGCAATTCGTCCGAACTTTGAAAGGAAACGCCTTTGACTGGTACACTGACTTGGAACCCGAGACGATTGGCAGGTGGGAACAGTTTGAGAGAGACTTCTTGAATCGCTTCTACAGCACGAGGCGGACAGTCAGGATGTCTGAACTCTCGCACGCTAGCCAAAGAATGGGCGAGCCAGTCGTCGATTTCATTAACCGTTGGAGATCGTTGAGTCTTGACTGCAAGGACCGACTCACAGAAGTGTCTGCTGTCGAGATGTGCATCGGCGACATGCATTGGGGACTTCACTACATCCTACAAGGGATAAAGCCCCAAACATTCGAGGAGTTAGCAACTCGCGCCCATGATATGGAGCTGAGTATTGCCAATAGAGGAAACAAAGACCTCTTAATCCCCGACGTAAAGAAAACAAAGACGGAAATGAAGGGCGTTGGGAAGATCACGAAGAATGTCGTGAAAGAATCTATGGTCGTCAACACGGCCTCTTTAAGGTTTTCCTCCAAAGCAGAGGAAAACAAAACGGAAGCAAGAAATGACAAAGGCGAAAGACGTCGCCTTACTTTGAAAGAAAGACAAGAAAAAGTCTACCCGTTTCCAGACTCTGACATCCCCGATATGTTAGAGCAATTGCTGGAAACACAACTCATCCAACTGCCAGAATGCAAACGACCGGAGGAGTTAGGAAAGGTAAATGATCCTAACTACTGCAAATACCACCGGGTCGTCAGTCATCCTGTAGGCAAATGTTTTGTCGTAAAAGAGCTAATCATGAAGTTAGCTAGTGAAAAGAGGATTGAGCTGGATCTCGACGAGGTAGCTCAAGCAAATCACGCCGCCGTAACATTGAACTCTGGCGTTCAATTATCTCCTGTTTCACCTAAGAAGCAAGAGGAGAGTTTGATCGAGTTTGGGACTTGCGAACCTGTAATTGTTCGATTCGAACATGAAATCCTAAAGGAGACTTCGCGGGTGAAGCCCAAACCCGTTGGGGATGAGGATGAAGGATGAACCGTCGTAACTCGTCGGAAAATGCGGCGACAGAGACCTGTCCAGAAAGAAGCCCGACTACTTCGAGAGTATAGGCGAAAAAACAAACTTCCAAAGAGAAAAGGAAGAAAGAGTATGAGAAAGCCTAAGCTTGTCGTGGAGGAAAACAAAGACCTCCCTCGACCCCAACAGCCTATGACCCTACGAGAATTTTTCCCCAAGGGATTATTTAATGAAAAGCAGGAAGAAACATTTGAAGCTGCTACGTGCCACGTCGTTGGTGCAATCGAGGATGATAGCGCCACTCCAAGTTCAACGGAGTTGGTAACAAAGCTGGACGATACACCTTCCCTCAATGTAGTAGATTCGCCTCAAATGGACAAAACTGCTCACGTCGACACGTTGAAGGACTCTAATGTTTCAGAACCTTCAACCTCTACAACACATGCATGCGCGTCCGATTGCATGTCCATAAGCTTCACCGATGATGATTTGATGTTAGGGTCAAAACCTCACAATAGACCTTTGTTTGTCTCAGGATACATTCGAGAACAAAGGGTCGGTCGAATCCTCATTGATGATGGATCGGCCGTCAACATAATGCTGAAATCAGTCATGAAGGAGATTGACATCCTGATGGAAGAGCTATCAAGTAGCAAGCTGGTAATCCAGGGTTTCAATCAGGGAGGACAACGAGCGATCGGCATGATTCGCCTACAGCTCATCATCGGAGACTTAAAAGCACATACCCTATTTCATGTCATAGACTCCAAGACTACCTATAAAATATTGTTGGGTCGCCCTTGGATTCATGGAAATGGGGTAATAACTTCCACCTTGCATTAGTGCTTCAAGTTTTATCAAGACGACGTCAAAAAGGTTGAGGCAGACACTAAGCCATTTTCAGAGGTCGAGTCTCATTTCGCGGATGCCAAGTTTTATATAAATAACAACAACATAGAAGAAATAATGCCAAAAGAAATCCCTTTGATCAGCGGGGAGCAGAAGACTTGCGCAGGGAAAGAATCAATCAAAGAAGAAAATGTTCCCAAGTTTTGCGAAAGCAAGACATCCGTCAGCCCTACGAAGGTTAAGGCATTGAAAGACGAGAAAAGTTCGAACCCTTCTGTTCTACGCTATGTTCCTTTGTCCCGGCGTAAGAAGGGTGAATCGCCGTTTGCGGAATGTGCGAAAAGTTTGAAAGTTGGTGACATTAAGATTCTTAAGGAAAACTTTGTCACCCCTCTTACGAAGATAACGAAACAAGAGGTCACGAAGTCCAAAGAGACTCAGAAAGGGATGGTCCTGCCTGAGAAACGAACGAAAGAAGGATACGATCCCAAGGCATATAAACTGCTAGCAAAGGCAGAATATGACTTCACAACTCACACTGAGTTCAAGGGCCTGAAAATCCTCGAAGGCAGGTCAGAGCTTTCTTCGACACAAAAGAAACTCCTAAAGGAGGGATATTCTATACCGGCATCAAGAAAGGGGCTTGGATATAAGTCGCCTGAACCAGTCCGTATAACCCGAAAAGGGAAAGAGAAAGTGGTCAACAGTAATAACATAACGACCAAGGTGTTGGGTTTTATGTCCTAACACTCGTGTTTTGTAAACATTGTAAATGTAATTTGTCTATTAACGCAATAAAGAGTTATTGAGGTTTATTGAGTAAAAGTGTTTATTGAATATAGTGAAACGTGTTTGCATTAACCTGTACCAATAACAACACCCTTGGCTGAATATGAGTACTTGAGCTTCATGTATGACATGATTGTGGGTCAAGCTCAAGTAGTGTTATGTTACCAAAAGTGACTTATTTAGGACTTATTTAGCTTAGAAAGATGTACACTCTTAGGTGTTTTTGATAGGATTTAGCTTAAACCTATGCTTATATATGAGAATTAGAAGAAGGTAGCTAAATTAGGACTTGTGTGCAAAAGGAAAGAAAAGGAATAGGAAACGAAGTTAAAAGAATGAAGAATGTGCATTGCGGCAGCATTGCGGAAACATTGCTAAAACAGCAATGTTTTAAGTGAAATCCGTAAGTTGGCTGATCTTTTTCTGTTATGTTCCGTTATTTCAGGGATTCGTTCTTTCTCCTCCATCCATTTTGAAGTACGACGTTGAGGATGGATGGTTCTCCTTGGCCCAAACGCACCTGCAGATTACTATAAAAGGGGGTCAAAGTAGAGGGTTTGATCATCATCCGAAAGCGTAGAAGTCTTTTCGCAGCGCAGTCTTTCCCATTCAATTTCTTTTCCGTCTGTTGGTTTGAGAGGTTCAGCTGTTGGAGTCGACAATCTGATAGGAAGGAGAGAAGATTCATCTTCTCTTCTGATTGGATTCATCCAAGCAAGGCTGATCTTTCTCACCCTTCAGCCGAGGCGTTTGCGACGAGGCGTTCAAGCTCACTTTACTGCTTTCTGCCTTTAATTTTCATTTCCAACACTGTTTTGTTGTTATTTCTTTGCCATTAGTCAACACATTTCATTTCGTTGCTTTCTGTCTTTATGTTAGTAACTTTAAGTTTCCATTTATTCATTCAAACGATCGATTAATCAAAGCACAATTCATTATTTCACACCTTGTCTTTACCTTTGCTGTCTTCTGTTTTTCCTTGTTGTTTTGTCCTTCATTTTCTTCTAAGCATGTCTACTTCATCTACTATTTCTGTTCTCTCTACATCCATGAGTAACTAAGTCTCATAGGGGCATGCTAATGACAACACTATAGACTAAAACACGTGAACCAAGCATGTAGGATAGTTCTCGAATGCATTGATTGTATGTAAGCTTCATCCCACGGGCAATTTCGATTGGCCATCCATTTTGTCCAAAGAACTCCTAACCTCTGGAAGGAGTAAGAGTTCAGAGTCATACACTCATGCTAGCCTCTCAAGGTAGCCAGAAAACGACCTAGGAATAGGCGTTTTCCTAGTACAAACCATAACTTTCTGTTTTAACAAGATGCTTAAGACCTTACTTGGACATGAGTAAACTAAAGAATCTAATGCATGAAATCGGAAGATACATGAGAACAAGTTAGTTTGATGCATAGTGAGTTGATCCAATGCTTGAGAATCGTGTGAAAATGCCTATAGAGGAGTCGTTAGTAGCCCTTGTTTCTCCATTTTACACACTTTCGTTGTTAGTAACATTGCGGTAGAATTGCTGTTCTCGCAATTCTGCTAAGTTAAAAATTCTGCTTAGCTATTTTTCTCTTCGTTTATTAATTTCTTCTCTTTACATTTGAGTTTATCATTGACTTGCACTTGTTTATGTTATTACCCTCTATATATTCAGTAGTAATTAGACCATTTAAAACCAAATCTACCTCATCAAATCCACTCATTCTTTCTTAACAATACACTTCACGAGTAGCTAATAATAAATCTCTGTGGGAAAACGAATGAAAAAATACTTACTACTTGCTACAAGATCATGTATGCTTGCATGTTCTAAGTGCTCTCTCTCTCTTATTGCTATTTATTTCACACATTGAGCACGTAACAAGTAGTCAGTCAAAACGGTCTATAGTATATGGATAAGGCTAGGGTACCTTATTCTGGTAACACTATTGGATGCGGCTCGCTTTGTATTGTACAAAACGATGTGATCCGAATCGTTTCACATGGAGATGTGCGAGCGGGGGCGTCCTATGCAAAGAGTTTGCATTAGACAGAACCACGATAAAGTCGCTTTCTCTTTATAACACCGTTTACTGGTGAGACCGATTTTATCACTTTTGATGACCTAAGGTAACTCGTTCTTAATCCTGAGCTTACTATGAACTTCTGCTTATTCGAGAGTATCCTTAGACTTGTATGGGTGAGAGTGGCAGGTCGCCCGCTCAATAAGCCTACCAACTTGGGGATAAACTCGAGCAGGTAGCTGGGGACATAGTCTAGCAAGATGGAATTCACTCCTACCCTCATTAGGGTCTAGTAGATAGGTGTTCCCTTAATAGCTGACTCCGGGGCTTGAACATTGAGGCCTCATCCTCTTCTGTGTGAAGAGGATTCAGATCTGATGATTGGATCACAGATCAAATGTTCATTAGAGGTGTCAATGGTACTTAAGGTACAAGAGGTATCACAGAGGTTAAACGGTTTAAAAGACCTAGCTGTGATAACGGACACCTGTGAAGGATCGACTTACCCATGACGGTTATATCAAGAGGTGGTAGACGTACTTTTGGTGTAGTCCAAAGTCAAGCTGTCGAGGCTTGCCAAAATACTATTTATAAGCCTATGACCAAGGCTTTGCAGCCAGTGGTAACAGGGTCGATCCAAGGAGAAGGTGTGATTAAAATTACTCTTAAAATTGGGAATTAATTAATTGAGATGGTTTTGTAACGGGGGATTTGATTAGCATGCAAGGAAAACAATAAAGCGTTAACGGAAGAATAACAAGTAGAAAAACGCGTGCACGGTTTGGGAGTTTCGGGATTAATTGCTAGACAATTTCAGTTCATCATTTAATGCTAAATTCATGGTATGCAGTTTATCATACACACGGACGACTACCAGAGAAGCCCCAAAGTAGCCGGCTCCATAAATATTCATCAGACCACACAGTTCCGATTAAACTTTATCCAAAATTGCATTAAGGTGATCTGCCCTAAATTTATCTTAGACAGTCACTAGCTAACCGCGACGAACATTCAAGCGTGAATTCTAATTGCTAGTAGATTGCCCGCAAACGCTGTATGCAATCAACAACTATCCTACGCGACTCGATACTCCGATTTAGTTTTATCTACCTGTGTTACTTAGTCGAGCAGTGAGAGGCACGGCATCGCTACTCTTTAACATACACAGCATGCAAGATGACTCGAGTGTCGATCGTCGAAATCTAACATGCGCGTTGGATTAAGCAAGATAGATAAATGCAAATAAACAGCAACCAATATGCATATTCAAATGTGTAGATTATCAAAACTAAAATGTCTAACAATAATTCCCTAAACAATCCCCAAACCGTTCACCCTTACCTTAGCCGCTCATGGCGCGGGTTGTCAATTCCGCTCCAACGATGGCCATGGAAGGCGTCATCAACGAGTTACAATAGAAAGGAAGCTCTCTAACATGCCAACAATGGCGGAGCTTGAAGAAATAAAGAGAAATCTAGAGGAAGAAGAAGAAGAAGCTCTCTAAAAATGGTGATGATTCTCAAATCCGCGCAGAAAATCGTCTTATTAAGCTACTGTAATCGTCGTAGCGTCGAGACGCTAGGCCAGCGTCGAGACGCTGCGCCCTAAATAATCCGCGCGCGCCTCGCGATGGCGTCGCGACGCTGGGCAGCGTCGCGACGCTTGCCCGATGATTTTCCTGCGCGCGCCTCCTCCGGAGCGTCTCGACGCCAAGCGGAGTCTCGACGCTCGGCAGCGTCGAGCTAGCGTCTCGACGCTATCACTCGACGCTAGCTCTCGGGTTTTTCCAGCGTCGAGCCAGCGTCTCGACGCTGGCTCTCGGGTTTGGGGCTGGAACTTTGCCTCTCCAAGGCGGTTTTGGCCCGTTTCTTCACGGATCAACTTCCCCTTTTCTCGATGCACTCCCGGGGCGCTAAAACTCAACTTTAAGCTCTCAAACGGGTCCAACGGACGCACGAGCTCTTTGGCGCATTTCTCCTACAAACGAGATATATTAACAAATTAAAAGCGGACTTAAGCTATAATGAGGAAGTATTTAATAGCTCCAAAATGGAGTTATCAAACACCCCCAACTTAAACATTGCTAGTCCTCGAGCAAGTACTACAAAGATATTGACTCTAAGGACGCGCCTACATGCAACTAACTCATACCTCCATGCATATTGAAAATTTAAACACGAGCATAATCATGAAAGCATTTCGTGCATGCATTTACTACGAACATATCAAAAATTAACTCTTGCCCCCTAACGTGTGTGTGTGCTAGCCAATCACTCCTAAACTCACGTAAACCCGGAAAAACCACATGCAACACACATCCCGTTTTCCCCCTACTTCTAGCATTTAAGAACAGTCTACACTTGACTTACACGAGAGAGAGAAGCAAATTAAGAGACCTAATTGATTTTCTCAATCTTTTTCTTTTCACGAGTACTTTGTACTCCTTTATTAAGGTTCTTTGAACCAACATTTTATTCTCTATTTTTCTTTCCACCTCGAGCTGCCTAACACGTCAAACTTTGGCCAAAGCTTCACGCTTTTAAGGACTCACGCTCACTTCTTAAGCGCGCTAATAAGAAGGAGGAGCGCCTCGAGAGGAATTTTCCGTCAAACATGTTTTTCTATTTTTTTTTTTTACATTAGGCTTAGCATATGCTATCTCAATTAACCAACCACTAACTCTCATGCAACAAGCTACCTAAGGGTGCCTTTCGGGGTGACAACGAGAATTAGTGCAACATGCGATTTTCGAGCCTACGGAATCTAGGAAGGGGTTGCTAAGTGCGCGATAGATGCAAGGGAGCAACAGAAAAAATTTTAAAATTTTTGACATGAACCTAATAAACGCAAAACTCATGCAAAAACTAGATTATGAACATGCTCAGATTTCCAACATGCATTTCCTAGGTAATCATCATCAGAAAACAGAAAACAGAGTCCCAAGCACTTCAATATCAATATAGCACTTCTCAACAAACTACACATGCATATCCATCAGACCATCTCCACCCCCAACTTCAAAATTTGGCATTGTCCTCAATGCCATCCAGTCAGATATACAAAGTAAAAGGGAAGAAGAACTACACTTCCCTGACTCTTTGTGAAGCTGGCGAGGGTGAGGAAACGGCGCACAAATGCATCGAAGCCCAAAATTGTCTTCTCTTCCTCGATTCCTAAAAAAAAAACAGCAAGCTAAGTAAGACTAAATTAAACTAAAAAGCAATAATAAAAAAAAACAGCAACTAAACTAAAACATAAAAAACAGTCCATCGCTCGGGTGCCTCCGAGAAGCGCAGAATTTTTAAAGTCGTTTGCTCGACTGTATTCTCTCCATAGACTCATCCATAATCTGTAAGTGCGGGGGACGATCCAGACTTGTCCATGTCCACACTTTTCCTGCAGTTAACATTTGAAACAATTTGCACTCTTCGTGCTTCAAGCACGTGAATATCAGAATCGTTAGTGCAAAAACCAGCATTATTATCAATCAAATTCAAATCAGATTTTTTAACTGAGACATGGGAACCATCCCTCAAGCGCGAGGGTAGACTCCCATTCTCGTCATGCTCAATCACAGAAACATTCTCAGCATTCACAGACGACTTCGATGCATTTATAAGAAACTCATTCACCATTCCATCAAATTCTACCGATAAGGCACCCCTATCAACATCAATTTTGACCTTAGCGGTCTTCATAAATGGGCGGCCTAATAAAATAGAAGAGGAAACATGCGAAGAATTTTCATTCATGTTCAGCACATAGAAATCGCATGGAAACAATAAGTCCTTCACTTTGACTAAAATGTCCTCAATCTTCCCTAACGGATGCACATAAGATCGATCGGCTAGTTGGACAACTATATTAGACTCAATTAAATCACACAATTCAAGCTCTTTAAACACATCAAAAGACATGACATTAATTGAGGCACCGAGATCTAACATGGCAATTTCAATAAATTTAGTACCGATAGTGCATGGGATAGTAAACATACCGGGATCGATGCACTTCGGTGGAAGAGTACCTTGGAAAATTGCGGAGACAGTTTCTTTCTTCGTCTCATCACTCTTTCTTGACATTCTCTTGCTTGTGCACCACTTCTTGAGGAACTTGGCATATTTCGGCACTTGGCTTACTGCCTCAAGAAGCGGGATGTTGACCACCACCTTTTGGAAGGTTCGAAGGACCTCCGCATCCTCAGTCTCCAAAGTAGGCTTCGCAAGCCTACTCGGGAAAGGTGCTCTGGCGACATCCTCAGGTACACTGACCTTTTCATCTTTTCTCTCATTCTGAATCTCGGGAGCAGTCGGGGCGGACTTGTTCAGGTTGTCCGTAGCTTCCTTCACGGCTCTAGTGGAAAGTGACTTCCCACTCCTCAGCTGAATAGCACTCACGTTTTCACATGAGTTGACCGTGGTTTGGAAAGGAAGCTTCCCTGAACTCTTGCTCTCTATCTTACTGATTGACACCGCCATTTGTGTCAGCTGCTGTTTAAATTCTGCAGCTCGGCCTTGTGAGAATTAAGCTCTTCTCGAGCTTCTTTTTGGAACTGGCTGGTGCTCGTGACAATGGTTCCTACCATTTCTTCTAGTGAGCTGGAGGAGCTCGAGGCTTGAGCCTGGGTGGAAGAGTTAGGCCTATCCTGAGACTGGCCTTGGAAGCGAGATTGTCCTTCCCTGTTCCCATAGCTAAAGTTGGGGTGGTCGCGCCAACCGGGGTTATATGTGTTTGAATATGGGTCGTACTTCCTCGGGTTGGAAGCGTACCCCCCGATTGCGTTGACCTCCTCCGCCTCGCGGGTTCCTCCAACGATCTTTTTCAGCATATTACCTATCTCGGCCACCTGGGCCTTCATCTCAATCAGTTCATGACTCTGGGTCACGCTATGGACTTGTCCTTGCCCCCGAATACCAAACTGCTGCGAGTTTGTTGCCATGTTTGCAATGAGCTGTTTGGCCTCAACCGGGGTCTTGTCGATCAAAGCCCCGCCGCTCGCTGCATCAATCATTTGTCGATCGTGGGGCGTCATCCCCTCATAGAAATACTGTATAAGCAGTTGGTCGGCAATCTGATGGTGTGGGAAGCTCACGCACAGGCGCCCGAAACGTTCCCAGTATTCGTGCAGGGACTCACCTACGTCCTGGGTGATCCCGTAGATTCTCTTTCGCAGAGTAGTGGCCAAGGATGCGGGAAAGTATTTTTCCAGAAATACCCGCTTCATATCCTGCCACGTGGTGATCGATCCGGAGGGCAGATAATATAGCCAATCCTTGGCCTTGTCCTTGAGCGTGAAGGGGAATGCCCTCATGTTCAACTGCTCCTCCGTGACGCCAGCGGGCTTCATCCCCGCGCAGACGCAATGGAATTCCATCAGGTGTTTGTTCGCGTCCTCTCCTGCGTTGCCATGAAAAGAAGGTAACTAGTGAATTAAACTTGATTTTAATTCGAAGTTACCTGCTACCACGGGGTAGTTTATGCACAAAGGCTGCAGGTTCAGATCTGGCGCTGCCAGTTGTTTTAGCGTCCTCGGCGCGTCACCTTGCGCCATTTCTTCAGCCAAGAAGGGATTGCCTTCTTCTCCTTCAAACGGTCTCTGCCCCTCCCGGGCTTCTCTTCGTAACCGCCGCTCCTCTCTGTCGATTTCTAGGATAAACTGCAATCCACTAACCTCAGAGGAACGGGTCATACACAAACAACAGCTCAAACATACAATATACAAACAGAAAAAAATTTCAGCCAACCATCAATCAATCAAAATCAAACTTCAATCATAATTTTAATCAAATTTGCCTACTCCCCGCCAACGGCGCCAATTTTGGTAGACGTACTTTTGGTGTAGTCCAAAGTCAAGCTGTCGAGGCTTGCCAAAATACTATTTATAAGCCTATGACCAAGGCTTTGCAGCCAGTGGTAACAGGGTCGATCCAAGGAGAAGGTGTGATTAAAATTACTCTTAAAATTGGGAATTAATTAATTGAGTTGGTTTTGTAACGGGGGATTTGATTAGCATGCAAGGAAAACAATAAAGCGTTAACGGAAGAATAACAAGTAGAAAAACGTGTGCACGGTTTGGGAGTTTCGGGATTAATTGCTAGACAATTTCAGTTCATCATTTAATGCTAAATTCATGGTATGCAGTTTATCATACACACGGACGACTACCAGAGAAGCCCCAAAGTAGCCGGCTCCATAAATATTCATCAGACCACACAGTTCCGATTAAACTTTATCCAAAATTGCATTAAGGTGATCAGCCCTAAATTTATCTTAGACAGTCACTAGCTAACCGCGACGAACATTCAAGCGTGAATTCTAATTGCTAGTAGATTGCCCGCAAACGCTGTATGCAATCAACAACTATCCTACGCGACTCGATACTCCGATTTAGTTTTATCTACCTGTGTTACTTAGTCGAGCAGTGAGAGGCACGACATCGCTACTCTTTAACATACACAACATGCAAGATGACTCGAGTGTCAATCGTCGAAATCTAACATGCGCGTTGGATTAAGCAAGATAGATAAATGCAAATAAACAGCAACCAATATGCATATTCAAATGTGTAGATTATCAAAACTAAAATGTCTAACAATAATTCCCTAAACAATCCCCAAACCGTTCACCCTTACCTTAGTCGCTCATGGCGCGGGTTGTCAATTCCGCTCCAACGATGGCCATGGAAGGCGTCATCAACGAGTTACAATAGAAAGGAAGCTCTCTAACATGCTAACAATGGCGGAGCTTGAAGAAATAAAGAGAAATCTAGAGGAAGAAGAAGAAGAAGCTCTCTAAAAATGGTGATGATTCTCAAATCCGGGCAGAAAATCGTCTTATTAAGCTACTGTAATCGTCGTAGCGTCGAAACCCTAGGCCAGCGTCTCGACGCTGCGCCCTAAATAATCCGCGCGCGCCTCGCGATGGCGTCGCGACGCTGGGCAGCGTCGCGACGCTTGCCCGATGATTTTCCTGCGCGCGCCTCCTCCGGAGCGTCTCGACGCTCGGCAGCGTCGAGCTAGCGTCTCGACGCTATCACTCGACGCTAGCTCTCGGGTTTTTCCAGCGTCGAGCCAGCGTCTCGACGCTACAGCTCGACGCTGGCTCTCGGGTTTGGGGCTGGAACTTTGCCTCTCCAAGGCGGTTTTGGCCCGTTTCTTCACGGATCAACTTCCCCTTTTCCCGATGCACTCCCGGGGCGCTAAAACTCAACTTTAAGCTCTCGAACGGGTCCAACGGACGCACGAGCTCTTTGCCGCATTTCTCCTACAAACGAGATATATTAACAAATTAAAAGCGGACTTAAGCTATAATTAGGAAGTATTTAATAGCTCCAAAAGGGAGTTATCAAGAGGACATAATATATCTACAGTGAGGAGAGTGCAACCCTCGGACTATAGTGGAGTCTCCGGGGGTTAACGAATGTTGATAATTCGGTTAAAAGAGTTTTGATCGGATAATCTCGTATCGTTGGAGCTCATGATCTGTAGGTCCTTTAGGTTCTCCTGGCTAGCTCGGATAACGTCGTGCAACAGAATAAAAGAAAAGAAAAAGAAAAAGAATTTGAATTGTTCAAATTCGGTTTGTGGAAGAATGATGGACATATTTAAATATGATTTAAATATGAGAATGGCCTAAAACATGAATAAGATTCATGTTTAAAAAAGTTGGTTTTCGGAAAACCGGGTTTAGCCATATTATTTAATTAATATTTGATATTGAATTAAATAATATTTATTAATTAAAAAGTTTAATTAATAAATATATATATATTTTTTTTTTATTTATTAAAAGGTTTAATAAATAAAATATTTATTATTATTTAAAATTAATTAAGAATTAATTTTTAAAAATAATAATAAAATACATGCATTTTGCATGTAAGACACATGGTAGTTAATATATATTTATATATATATGGTTAAATGGAGAATGGGGTTTACGTTTTGCAGATGAAAAGAAAACTTCAATTTGAAGTTTTTATAATTGTTTGCTTCTGTGTTCTCCCATTTCTTTTATTTTCTTGGCCATTTTCCCATTTCTTCCTCTTTTTGCTTTCTTTTCTCTTTGCTTCGGAGTCCCACAACTCCGTTGCTCGACGTCGAGGATAGCGGGACTACCTGGGGTGGTCCTCGGGGCGTTCGTGAGAAGAGGTCGGAAGAGTTCATGACGTGGAACGACAGACGGATCTTGAAGAAATTGGAACTACAAGGGTATGTATTCTAAATTTTCTATTTCCGTCTTTTGAGCATGTTTTCTATTTGTTAAATTGATGAAATTAGAGTATCATCGGTCCGAAATCGCCTTCCGCTGCGTATATCGCTCCATCAATTGGTATCAGAGCGATTTTGTGATTCACTCAATTTGCATCAATTTAAGTTGGTGGGTATTTTAATTTAGAAATTGTTTCTGAATTGGCGTCTAAAGTGAATATCGATTTTGGCATAGTTTCTTTTTGAATTTCCTTATTTGTAATTGCCCGAGAATGTATGGGCTTTAATGTGTGCTGAAGAGTCTGTATTTTTAGAGTCATTAGAGTCCATATAGGTTTCTTTGTGAAAGAAGCTCGAGTTTTGAGCTCGCCGAAATGTTCGGTATAAGTTCAAACTCGTTCTAGGCAATTCGAAGAGAAGCTCAAATAGAAATTGGCTGATGCGTTCGGGGAGCAAGTTTGTCAAAGGCGGTGCGAAGAGTTCGAAGTCCGCTCAAGACTTAGCTTGTTGTTCAAGCTTGTAATAAATTAGTTATTGCTTGCTAAATGCCAAAATCGATCCACTTTAGTGTGTTTAATTAATTATGCATTGCGAATGTATGTTTTAATTAAAATTCCATGTTTGTATGTGCATAACGTATGCCATATAGATTTAAAATTCCACCGTAGGAAGCATGCTCCATGCATTGAAAATATGTTATAAGTGTTATAATATATAATATGCAATTTAAAGAATTCATGAGTATTAATATAAGAGTTATATTAATTCATGAATTAGATGTTGTTTGCTTAATTGAATAATTGATATAATTGTTATATTAATTATGAAATTAAACTTCTAATTTTTTAGTTGCATATTGTATGTTATAAGTGTTATAATGTATAGGATGCATGCTTAATTCATGAGAATTGATATAAGTGTTATATTAATTTATGAATTAGGAGTTGTATGTTTAAGAACATAATTAGTATAAGTGTTATATTAATTATGAAGTTAAGCATTCAATTTGTCATGCCTTAGTGTTGCATGTTTGAGAAGCATGTAGAGAGTTGTTATAGTATGTCTAAGTTTTTGCAAGCGTTGTAAAATTGGATAGACTTTTAAAATCTATAACAAAGAAACGCATGTTCATTTAGGGTTAAATGAGACGTCTGGTTCATTAGATGAATAGGTCGTTATCTCGTAAATACTAAGGTTATAAGAAACTCACCCGGTGAAATCCTGTTCGAGGTTGGAGGTATTTAAGCTGACGGTTTACGGAACACCTCCTACCTGGGGACGATCCGGTACTTGAGTAAAGTTAACCCGGTTTTATGAGCGTGCGCGAGAGGTGTGAGGTTAATTAAACTTGTTAATAACCTAGACATCTCAGGTAAAAAGTTTACCTAGACTTAAGGTTTTAATTTCTTAGCCGGATAAAACCTGAGTAATTTACCCTAAAACCGTCCTCGATACTTAGTAGAAGTGTTGAGAAGGAATATATGATATATCCCTCTCCTGCTACGCACTCCCTAAAGTTCACAACGTGAGAATTTTGCTCTGCCTCGTGTTGTCAATAGGGCAACCCCATTCGGATGGTATTTGCAACTTTCAATAGCAAGGTGAATGGAGTAAGTATCTATAGTAAGTGGGAGAAGGAAGTACGTCAGTACATCCTATGGTCTCCTTCATTGGATTGAACCGTAAGATTCTCATGTTCCGCCTGCAGGTTGCTCTTAGTGGCACCATCCATTCGGAGGGCAGGGCATGGGAGATCAAACATCTCAGTCACCATTTATGGATAGTGAAACATAGGGTCATTCCCAACACTGACATTCCATTTGGTTGCTATGTTGGGGCCGTTCTGTGCGTTCTAAAAATGGAGGGTCACACTTACAGGATTTGCTAAGGAGTTAGTAAATCTTGACCAAAGAACGATAACTAAGATGCTATAGGAATAAGAGTTATTCTGGTAGTAGCATTTAGTCAAGAATGTCTTGGTTTAGTGAAAGAATGTTTGACTACCATTCGGTAGCGACCATTTTGACTCACTAAAGTATCGTTGCATGTAAATAAAGAGTTTTGGTACTTTATTTACTGCTAAACTTTCTGATTGGTTTAAATAGGTTAAAAATGTTCCACTAATAGATTTACGTTTCTTTTCAGCATGTCTAGCTCGTTTAAAAACGTATTAGCTTCGGTTAAGTTAACTGGCGAAAAATACGAGACCTGGAAAACGAACTCGAATATGATTCTTGTTCGTGATGATCTTAGGTCTGTCTTAACAGAGGAATGTCCTCTTCCCAGCTCAGTAATGAGTCGTGCTGAGAAGAAACAACAAAGTAAATATGATTTGCTTGTTGTAGAAACGTGTTTAGCGGAAAATGATAGTCATGCCTGGATCCTCGATTCAGGAGCCACTAATCACGTTTGTTCTTCGTTTCAGGAAACTAGTTCCTGGCAGCCACTAGTTATAGGTGAGATAACTCTCAGAGTTGGTACTGGAGAGGTTGTCTCAGCTAAAGCAGTGGGAACTGTTAAGTTGTCTTATAGAGATAGTTACATTTTACTTGAAAATGTGCTATTGGTTCCTAGTTTTAAAAGGAACCTAGTCTCTGTAGCTTGTTTATTAGAACAAATGTATAAAGTATCTTTTGCTGATAATGAAGCTATCATTAGCAAAAGAGGTGTACAGATTTGTTCTGCTAAACTTGAGAACAACTTATATGTGTTAAGACCGACACAGGTTCAAGCTATTTTGAACACTGAGATGTTTAAAACAGCTGAAACTCAAACTAAAAGGCATAAGCTTTCTCCTAGTACCTATCTTTGGCACTTGAGACTAGGCCACATTAATCTCAATAGGATTGGGAGGTTGGTTAAGAGTGGTCTCCTAAATCGTTTAGAGGACAACTCTTTACCGCCATGTGAGTCATGTCTTGAGGGCAAGATGACTAAACGACCTTTTACTGGAAAAGGTTATAGGTCAAAAGAACCTCTAGAAATCGTGCATTCGGATCTCTGCGGTCCTTTGAATGTCAAAGCACGAGGAGGGTATGAATATTTCGTCAGTTTCATTGACGATTATTCAAGGTACGGCTATCTTTACCTAATACAACGTAAGTCCGAAACTCTTGAAAAGTTCATTGAGTATAAGGCAGAGGTTGAGAACATATTAGGTAAATCGATAAAAACACTCTGATGTGATCGTGGTGGAGAGTATATGGATACTAGATTCCAGGACTATATGATAGAACATGGAATCGTATCTCAACTCTCAGCGCCCGGAACACCGCAGCAGAACGGTGTATCCGAAAGGAGAAATAGAACCCTGTTGGACATGGTTCGCTCTATGATGAGCTATGCTCGTCTGCCTAGTTCGTTTTGGGGATATGCAGTAGAGACTGTAGTTTATATTTTAAACAATGTTCCCTCTAAGAGTGTTTCTGAAACACCCTATGAGCTCTGGAGTGGGCGTAAAAGTAATTTACGTCACTTCAGAATTTGGGGATGTCCAGCACACGTGCTGGTATCCGGTCCAAAGAAACTGGAACATCGTTCAAAATTATGCCTATTTGTAGGCTATCCCAAAGAAACGTTGGGTGGTCTTTTTTACGATCCTCGAGAGGACAAGGTGTTAGTGTCGACTAATGCCACGTTCTTAGAGGAAGACCACATGAGAGATCATCAACCTTCGAGCAAAATAGTTTTGTCTGAATTATCCAGGGAAGCTACAGAGGGATCAACAAGAGTTGTTGATCAGGCTGGTCCTTCTCAAGAGTTGAGAGAGCCTCGACGCAGTGAGAGGGATGTGAGACAACCCGACCGCTACATTGGCTTGCCTGAGACTCAATTCGTCATACCTGATGATGGAATTGAGGATCCATTGACCTTTAAACAGGAAATGACAGATGTAGACAAGGATCAGTGGCTCAAAGCCATGAACCTCGAAATGGAGTCTATGTACTTCAATTCGGTCTGGAGTCTTGTAGATCAACCAGATGGTGAAAGACCCATTGGTTGCAAGTGGATCTACAAGAGGAAACGAGACCATGCCGGTAAGGTGCAAACCTTTAAGGCCCGACTTGTGGCAAAGGGTTTTACCCAGCGAGAAGGGGTGGACTATGAAGAAACCTTTTCTCCTGTTGCCATGTTAAAGTTGATTAGAATACTCTTGTCCATTGCCGCATTTTATGATTATGAAATCTGGCAAATGGATGTCAAGACTGCCTTTCTGAATGGAAATCTTGAAGAGAGTATCTATATGGTCCAACCAGAGGGGTTCATAATTCAGGGTCAAGAGCAAAAGGTTTGCAAGCTGAATCGATCCATTTATGGGTTGAAACAGGCATCTAGATCCTGGAATATAAGGTTTGATACTGCGATCAAATCTTATGGCTTTGAACAGAATATTGACGAGCCTTGTGTTTACAAGAAGATTGTCAATAAGGTTGTAGCTTTCTTAGTCTTGTATGTAGATGACATACTACTCATTGGGAATGACGTAGGGGTTCTTACTGACGTAAAACTGTGGCTAGCAACCCAATTCCAAATGAAAGATTTGGGAAAGGCTCAGTTTGTTCTTGGGATTCAGATCGTAAGGAATCGCAAGAACAGAACGCTAGCACTGTCTCAGGCATCTTATATAGATAAAGGGTTATCTAGATATTCGATACAGAATTCCAAGAAAGGTTCGCTGCCGTTTAGGCATGGAATTCATTTTTCTAAGGAACAGTCTCCTAAGACACCTCAAGAGGTTGAGGACATGAGACGGATTCCGTATGCATCTGCAGTTGGCAGTCTGATGTATGTTATGTTATGCACTAGACCTGACATTTGCTTTGCAGTCGGAATTGTCAGTAGGTACCAGTCTAATCTAGGATATGATCACTGGACCGCCGTTAAACATATCCTCAAGTATCTTAGGAGAACGAGGAACTATGTGCTCGTGTATGGGCCTAAGGATATGATCCTGGCAGGATACACTGACTCTGATTTTTAGACTGATATAGATTCTCGGAAATCTACATCAGGATCAGTGTTCACTCTTAACGGAGGGGCTATAGTGTGGAGAAGTATCAAGCAATGTTGTATTACTGACTCCACCATGGAAGCTGAATACGTCGCAGCTTGTGAAGCAGCGAAGGAAGCAGTATGGCTCAGGAAGTTCTTGACAGATTTGGAAGTTGTTCCAAATATGAATTTGCCCATCACACTTTATTGTGATAACAGTGGTACTGTGGCAAATTCTAAAGAACCTCGGAGTCATAAGCGCGGGAAGCATATCGAGCGGAAATATCACCTTATCAGGGAGATAGTGCAACGAGGAGATGTGATCGTCACACAGATTGCCTCGGAACACAATGTTGCTGATCCGTTTACAAAGTCTCTCACGACTAAAGTGTTTGGAGACACCTGGAGAGTCTGGGGTTGCGAGCTGCTAAATAGGACAGTGGGAGATACTTTGTATTCCTGACCAGCATTCATCCCACAGACATGTTAGTCCAAGTGGGAGTTTGTTGGGTTTTATGTCCTAACACTCGTGTTTTGTAAACATTGTAAATGTAATTTGTCTATTAACGCAATAAAGAGTTATTGAGGTTTATTCAGTAAAAGTGTTTATTGAATATAGTGAAACGTGTTTGCATTAACCTGTACCAATAACAACACCCTTGGCTGAATATGAGTACTTGAGCTTCATGTATGACATGATTGTGGGTCAAACTCAAGTAGACAGTCAAAACGGTCTATAGTATATGGATAAGGCCAGGGTACCTTATTCTGGTAACACTATTGGATGCGGCTCGCTTTGTATTGTACAAAACGATGTGATCCGAATCGTTTCACATGGAGATGTGCGAGCGGGGGCGTCCTATGCAAAGAGTTTGCATTAGACAGAACCACGATAAAGTCGCTTTCTCTTAATCCTGAGCTTACTATGAACTCCTGCTTATTCGAGAGTATCCTTAGACTTGTATGGGTGAGAGTGGCAGGTCGCCCGCTCAATAAGCCTACCAACTTGGGGATAAACTCGAGCAGGTAGCTGGGGACATAGTCTAGCAAGATGGAATTCACTCCTACCCTCATTAGGGTCTAGTAGATAGGTGTTCCCTTAATAGCTGACTCTGGGGCTTGAACATTGAGGTCTCATCCTCTTCTGTGTGAAGAGGATTCAGATCTGATGATTGGATCACAGATCAAATGTTCATTAGAGGTGTCAGTGGTACTTAAGGTACAAGAGGTATCACAGAGGTTAAACGGTTTAAAAGACCTAGCTGTGATAACGGACACCTGTGAAGGATCGACTTACCCATGACGATTATATCAAGAGGACATAATATATCTACAGTGAGGAGAGTGCAACCCTCGGACTATAGTGGAGTCTCCGGGGGTTAACGAATGTTGATAATTCGGTTAAAAGAGTTTTGACCGGATAATCTCGTATCGTTGGAGCTCATGATCTGTAGGTCCTTTAGGTTTTCCTGGCTAGCTCGGATAACGTCGTGCAACAGAATAAAAGAAAAGAAAAAGAAAAAGAATTTGAATTGTTCAAATTCGGTTTGTGGAAGAATGATGGACATATTTAAATATGATTTAAATATGAGAATGGCCTAAAACATGAATAGGATTCATGTTTAAAAAAGTTGGTTTTCGGAAAACCGGGTTTAGCCATATTATTTAATTAATATTTCATATTGAATTAAATAATATTTATTAATTAAAAAGTTTAATTAATAAATATATATATATATATATTTTTTTTTTATTAAAAGGTTTAATAAATAAAATATTTATTATTATTTAAAATTAATTAAGAATTAATTTTTAAAAATAATAATAAAATATATATTTATGTGTCTTACATGCATTTTGCATGTAAGACACATGGTAGTTAATATATATTTATATATATATGGTTAAATAGAGAATGGGGTTTACGTTTTGCAGATGAAAAGAAAACTTCAATTTGAAGTTTTTATAATTGTTTGCTTTCTGTGTTCTCCCATTTCTTTTATTTTCTTGGCCATTTTCCCATTTCTTCCTCTTTTTGCCTTCTTTTCTCTTTACTTCGGAGTCCCACAACTCCGTTGCTCGGCGCCGAGGATAGCGGGACTACCTGGGGTGGTCCTCGGGGCGTTCGTGAGAAGAGGTCGGAAGAGTTCGTGACGTGGAACGACCGACGGATCTTGAAGAAATTTGAACTACAAGGGTATGTATTCTAAATTTCTTATTTCCGTCTTTTGAGCATGTTTTATATTTGTTAAATTGATGAAATTAGAGTATCATCGGTCCGAAATCGCCTTCCGCTGCGTATATCGCTCCATCACAAGGAGGTAGACAACTCAAAAGAAGAGGAAGTTGTCAAACCCAGGATCTCTATCTTTAAGCGCATCAAGCCGCTGGCTACGCGCGCTTCAGCCTTCCAGCGATTGGAGGCGGCTGTGACAGAAGAGGACAGTCCGCACTCAACATCTAACCTCATCAGGTCTTCCGTCTTTCAAAGGTTGAGTAAGCCGGCAGATGAAAAAGAAAACACGCTATCCACTGAACCTCTCTCACGACAATCAGCATTTCAAAGTTTGAGTAAGCGAGCAGATGAGAAGGAAAACACACTGTCCACTAAATCTCTCTCACGACAATCAGCATTTCAAAGGTTGAGTAAGCGAGCAGATGAGAAAGAAAATACGTTGCCCGATAAACCTCTCTCACGAACGTCAGCGTTGCAAAGATTAAGTGTCACTACAAAGAGGGATAAGAAACTTTCATCCACTTCCATTTTTGATCGCCTCCTACATGAAGAGGCTCGAGAGACTTTGAACAATAAAGAGTCTAGCAAGACAAAAAGGGATGAAGAGATCCGCAGTATCGTTCCCTCACGAATGAAAAGAAAAACTTTTGTTACCGTGAATACAGATGGTGCACTGAAGGTTAAACGACGCAATGTCATCATCACCAACCCTGCAAGCAAATTTGCAGTGGAGAATGGGGGTGGAGCCTCTTGTTGCCATATTACTGCCGAGGAAGAAACGGAGGCCGAAATATCTGAAGAGGATGTTGAAGAGGCACCACTGCCACTCGAAGATGGAAGTCAACCAACAATTGATGAACTAAAAGAGGTTAATCTTGGTACGACGGAAGAACCACGTCCAATCTTTATAAGTGCATCACTTTCCGATGAAGAGGAATGCGAGTACTTGAGTTTGCTCATCGCATACAAGGACGTCTTTGCTTGGTCGTATAAGGAGATGTCGGGACTTGATCCAAAAGTAGCAGTACATCGTCTCGCTATTGAAGATGGGTATCGACCAATAAAATAGGCTCAACGACGTTTCAGGCCAGAACTCATTCCTCAAATTGAAAATAAAGTCAATAAGTTAATTGAAGCAAGCTTCATTCGCGAAGTGAAGTACCCGACGTGGATTTCAAACATTGTCCCCGTCAGAAAGAAGAACGGGCAACTCCGGGTATGCGTTGACTTTCGCGATCTGAATAACGCATGTCCGAAGGATGACTTCCCATTGCCCATCACTGAACTCATGGTTGATGCTACCACCGGGCATGAAGCTTTGTCTTTCATGGATGGATCATCGGGGTACAACCAGATTCGAATGGACCTCAATGATGAGGAGATGACAGCGTTCCGGACTCTAAAAGGGATATACTGTTACAAGGTATGCCCTTCGGATTAAAGAATGTCGGCGCTACTTATCAACGTGCCATGCAGAAGATCTTCAATGATATGCTGCATAAACATGTCGAGTGCTACGTCGACGATCTCGTGGTCAAGACTAAAAAGCGACAAAATCACTTGGAGGATCTTAAGGTGGTTTTTGAGCGTCTGAAGAAATACCAGTTGAAGATGAACCCTCTCAAATGTGCATTCGGCATAACTTCAGGGAAGTTCCTTGGTTTCGTCGTCAAGCATCGAGGGATCGAGATTGATCAATCCAAGATAGACGCCATTCAAAAAATGCTAGAGCCGCGAAACTTACATGAGCTAAGAAGTCTCCAAGGACGACTAGCTTATATAAGGAGGTTCATCTCCAATCTGGCGGGTCGATGCCAACAATTCCAGAGATTGATGAGGAAAGACACGGCCTTCGAATGGGACGAAGCGTGTCGAACTGCTTTTAACAGTATAAAGGAATATTTGCTTAACCCTCCTGTCTTGGGCGCCCCCATAGCAGGAAAACCATTGATACTCTACATTACTGCGCAAGAAAGGTCGCTTGGGGCATTGCTTGCACAAGAAAGTGAGAAGGGAAAAGAATGTGCCCTCTACTACTTAAGTAGAACTCTCAATGGGGCAGAGCTGAATTATTCACCCATTGAGAAGATGTGTCTTTCGCTCTTCTTCGCCATTGACAAGTTGAGGCATTATATGCAGGCATTCACAGTGCATTTGGTGGCTAAGGCTGACCCAATCAAGTATGTTCTGTCTAGACCAATTATCTCAGGTCGATTGACAAAGTGGGCAATCTTACTACAACAGTATGACATTGTTTATGTTCTGCAAAAGGCGGTGAAGGGGCAAGCTTTGGCTGATTTCTTGGCAGACCATCCAGTGCCGTCAGACTGGAAATTATCTGACGACCTGCCCGACGAAGAAATCTTCTACGTTGAAATTGCTGAACCTTGGATTATGTATTTTGACGGTGCAACTCGAAGATATGGTGCAGGAGCGGGTATAGTATTTATTACCCCTGAAAAACACATGTTGCCGTATAGCTTCACATTTGAAGAGGTATGTTCGAATAATGTTGCTGAATATCAAGCACTCATTATGGGTCTTCAAATAGCAATAGAAATGGGAGTGAGCTACATTGAGATCTACGGAGATTCAAAGCTGATAATTAATCAGTTATTGCTCCAATATGAGGTGAAGCATCAAGATTTAATACCTTACTTTAATTATGCAAGATAACTCTTAGAGAGCTTTGACAATATGACGATAGAGCATATTCCAAGAGCTGAAAATGCAAAGGCAGATGCATTAGCAAACTTGGCCACAGCCCTGATTGTCTCAGAAAGTGAAGTATTGAACGTCCCGATTTGTCAAAAATGGGTTGTACCGCCAACTGAAATTGAAAGTCAAGAAGCAAACGTAATATCAGTCTATGTGATTGAGGAAGAGGATTGGCGACAACCGATTGTAGATTATCTACAACATGGAAAACTTCCCACAGAGTCCCGGCGTAAGGCCGATATACGAAGAATAAGTGCTCGATACATCTACTACAAGGAAACCCTTTATCGGCGCTCCTATGACGGACTTTTTCTTCGATGCCTAGGAAAAGAAGAATCGATAAAGGCATTAGAGGAAGCGCACTCAGGGGTCTGTGGTGCTCATCAATCGGGACCAAAACTTCATTTTCAGTTGAAGAGAATGGGTTATCACTGGCCAACGATGATTCAAGACTCGATGGAGTATGCAAAGAAATGTGAGGCTTGTCAATTTCATGCAAACTTCATACATCAACCGCCAGAACCCCTTCACCCAACCATAGCTTCATGGCCCTTTGAAGCTTGGGGGCTTGATCTCGTTGGTCCAATAACACCTAAGTCCTCAGCGGGACATTCTTATAACCTCGTTGGGACAAATTATTTTTCAAGGTGGGCCGAGGCAATTGCGTTAAAGGAGGCAAAGAAGGAAACTGTTGTGAATTTCATCCGAACCCAGATCATTTACCGTTACGGCATCCCTCACTGCATCGTGACCGATAACGGAAGACAATTTTCCAATAGTCTAATGGACAATTTATGTGAGAAATTCAAGTTCAAGCAATGCAAGTCATCCATGTACAACGCTCCAGCAAACGGATTGGCAGAGGCATTCAACAAGACATTCTGCAACTTGTTGAAGAAAGTAGTCTCCAAGTCAAAAAGAGACTGGCAAGAAAAGATTGGGGAAGCATTATGGGCTTACCGAACTACCCACCACACTCCTACGGGAGTCACACCTTATTCCCTGGTCTATGGGGTCGAGGTTGTACTCCCATTAGAAAGAGAAATCCCTTCCTTAAGAATGGCGGTGCAAGAAGGGTTAACTACCGAAGACAATGCAAGATTGCGTCTCGAAGAATTGGAAGCACTCGATGAAAGAAGATTAGATGCTCAGCAAGCATTGGAATGTTACCAAGCGCGAATGACCAAGGCCTTCAACAAAAATTTGAAGCCTCGATCATTTCAAGTTGGCGATCTAGTACTCGCGGTCCGAAGACCCATTATCACAACGAGACACACAGGGAGCAAGTTCACCCCTAAGTGGGATGGACCCTATGTTGTTAAGGAAGTCTATACAAATGGGGCATACAAAATTGTGGATCAAGATGGATTAAGGATTGGCCCAATCAACGACAAATTTCTTAAAAAAATTTATGCATAAAATGTAATACTCATTAACGTAAGAGTATAAACTACATGTTGCTCCTGGCCCGCATGAGCTTAAAAGGTGAACGCCCCCCCCCCCCCCCCCCCCCCCCCCCAAAAAAAAAAAAAAAAAAAAAAAAAAAAAATCATTCATTCGATCTACGTTATGACTTGATCCCTTCCATCTAAGGGTACGTAGGCAACTTAAAGAAAAAAATATACTTTAAGTCCAGTCATGATATAAGAAAAAGATTCCATTCAAAGATATGCAGTCGTTTACAAAAAACAAAAAGGGTTTACAACGGTGACGATGATCCAACGTTGGCGAAAAAGGGTAGTTGTACGAAAGGTTCTCATCATGACCGTTGACCAAGATTTTAAAAAAAAAAAAATATTTCCAATCTCAAAGAGGTTAAAGATGTCTGCTTCTAGATAGACCTACAAGTCGCATCCGACAAGTGGACACCCGTAACAGGAGAAATGCTTAGGCGTGAGTGGGCGTCCCACTACCCAGCGTCACATCTCTAACTCCTTTGCAAAAGGAAAAGATTTTAAGTCTGAAAGGTTTAAGGATGCCTGCTTCTAGATAGACCTACAAGTCGCATCCGACAAGTGGACACCCGTAACAGGGGCAACACTTAGGCGTGAGTGGGCGTCCCACCACCTAGTGTCACATCCTTAACTCTTTCAAACTGAAAAGCAAAAAAGAACTCTTTCAAACTAAAAAGCAAAAAAAAAAGTATTTCCAATCCCAAAGAGGTTAAAGATGTCTGTTTCTAGATAGACCTACAAGTCGCATCCGACAAGTTGGACACCCGTAACAGGGAAACACTTAGGCGTGAGTGGGCATCCCACAACCCAGCGTCACATCTCTAACTCCTTTGCAAAAGGAAAAGAAGTTAAGTCTGAAAAGTTTAAAGATGTCTGCTTCTAGATAGACCTACAAGTCGCATCCGACAAGTGGACACCCGTAACAGGGGCAACGCTTAGGCGTGAGTGGGCATCCCACAACCCAGCGTCACATCTCTAACTCCTTTGCAAAGGAAAAGATTTAAATCTGAAAGGTTTAAGGATGTCTGCTTCTAGATAGACCTACAAGTCGCATCCGACAAGTGGACACCCGTAACAGGGGCAACACTTAGGCGTGAGTGGGCGTCCCACCACCCAGTGTCACATCCTTAACTTATTTTAGACTGAAACAAAAAAGAAAAACAACGTTTTGGTTTAGGAAGCTTTTGTTTTGTATTTTTTTTTTAAAAAAACAATTTTTCCACAAGCTCAAATACACATGAAAAAAAGAAAAGATATTTCAATCTCAAAGAGGTTAAAGATGTTTGCTTCTAGATAGACCTACAAGTCGCATCCGACAAGTGGACACCCGTAACAGGGGCAACGCTTAGGCGTGAGTGGGCGTCCCACTACCCGGCGTCACATCTCTAACTCCTTTGCAAAAGGAAAAGATTTTAAGTCTGAAAAGTTTAAGGATGTCTGCTTCTAGATAGACCTACAAGTCGCATCTGACAAGTGGACACCCGTAACAGGGGGCAACACTTAAGCGTGAGTGGGCGTCCCACCACCCAGTGTCACATCCTTAACTCATTTAGACTGAAAAAAAAAAAACAATTTTTCACAAGCTCCAAGCAGATTTCAGAGGCTGAATTATTTCAAACATGTTCCACTTTTGATGACACAAGACTGATAGAAAAAATTGATAATTTATGAGACTATTATAAACTTTTAGTAGGTATTTGGTCAACCGACTATTATAATCCACAAACTATTTTAACTCACATAACACCTCAAACTAGTGTGTGATAGTCAAAACCAGAAATTCAAAAAAACCGAACCGAACCGATTCGATCCAATGGTTCGATTCGATTATTTAGGACAAAATTGGACACATCGGTTTATATTTATGGAAACCCGATTTTTTTTCGATTCGGTTCGGTTTTCAATTGAAAAAATCAGCTAAAACCGAACTGAAGTATATATATACTCCTTAGAAACCCTAACTTCTTTAAAAAAAAAAGAAACTTCTTAGCCACCTTCAACCTCTCTCTCAACTCCGTCTCCGAATTCCATCTACTTCCCAACGTCGTCCACTTCCTCCGAATTCCATCTACTTCCCATCGCCGTCCACCTCGTCGCTTCTCCTCGCCATCAGCACCTCGTCACTTTCTCGTGCAGCTCAGGCAATATGAAACCATCGTCGTGGATTAGAGCGAAATCGCGTTTGCTGAGATCGGAAAATGGCTCCCTCAGCATGAGAAGTTCTTCGGCGATTGATTCAACATCGCCCCCCCCCCCCCCCCGGACCACCCTGTTTGTCAAGTTCGCACAGCCATAACCCGTTCGGCTAAAAAACAAATCGTTTATGACTGAATGGTTGAGCAACAAATATACTTATCTATTTGAATTTTCACTCTTCTTTCTTCAATAGTTTTTCAATTCTTTCTTCAATAGTTTTTCAATTACTGTAGTTGGTGAATGTAATTGAAGGAAGTACCAGTCTTCCTAGTCTTCTTGAATTTGTTTTTTATGGGGAAATTGTCTGAATTTTTTTGTGTAGATTCCAATCAAGATGAATCTAAAACAAAAAATTCAACTTCTTATCAATTTGTTAAGGGGTGGAAATCTGGATCCATAGAGAAATTTTGGACACACAGAGCAAATGATGAAATGGGCAAAAAAGAAAAACAAAAAAATCAATTTAGGCCTAAAATCGAGAACCAAACTGACTAGAAACTGAACCGACCAAAAACTGAACCGTCGGTTATTACTTTTATTGGACATCGGTTCAGTTTCATATTTTACAAAATCGAGATATTTGGTTGGGCACAAAATCGAAGAAAACAGAACCGATATCACCCCTACCTCAAACAACCTTTTAGATTATAGATATAAATAGGGTAACAGTCAGAATGTCTAAAATCGGGTAACAGTCAGAATGTCAATGTCTAAAACCTGAGAAGCCAACATGAAAAATGTCCAACACTTTTTTTTTTTTTTTTGAATAATGTCTAAACTCTATATTTAATAATTTAATCTACACAATAGTGGACAAAACTACCACTTCAATTTTCTAGAATTTAGAAATTGAATAAAATAATTTCAGTTTCCACGGCTCGACAACTACAGAAATCCAACATACAACTTCACCCCAACCTAAAAGGATACATAGTCCTCTATGTACCACACATCAAACTAAGCGCCTAAGTCATTGGCGCTCAGGCCCTCATCACCCAAGCCTTATCACCTAAATCGTTGGCGCCCAAGCCGCATCACATAAGTCATTGGCGCTCACGCCCTCATCGCCCAAGCCTTTGGCGCTCAAGGGCATGGGTCGCAAAAGCCCATGATACCAGACTTCTTTACCCGTTCATGGAGCTGCATCAAATAGATAGAATGACATAATGAAATAAGGAGTCCCACGTTGTTGGGAGAAGGGAGAGGAAGTAAAGGATGATAAGTTAACAGATTAAAAGACAATTAACCAGTCACAGTTACATGCTTATACACTTAACATATGAAAATGAATTCAACGTCCCTATATACGTGAGAAAATGTTGTTGCTACAAATGGTTATGTCCATGTATACTTGAGAAAATGTTGTTGCTACAAATAGTTTTGCCACATTCAGGTGTCTACAAGGCGGTATACCCATCCCAACTTTTGGGTACTCGCCAAATGTCGAATCTAGCTCAAAATCCAATGTTGAACAATAAGTAAATACGCCAAAATCTGACAAATTTAGCGTTGGACGAAGTGAATGATGACTTTCAAAGTTGAATAGAACGCTTGCAAATTAACAAAAATTGAAATAAAAAGGATTGCGGGTTAAAACCGTTGTTCAACCAACCAAGACGAGAGAAGGAGAAGACTTACCCACTACCACGTCACACCCTTGCCGAAGATGCAACCGAAAGAAGTCGTCGCTGGACATGGGTGCGTTGTCGGAGATGAGATCGAAGAGGAAGGGAAACGTGAGGTGGTGGCTGGAGAAGGAGTCATGAGTTGAGAGAGGGAGCGGTTGAACGAAGAAAAATCGTGAGGAAAAGAGAGAAGAAGAATATGGTTTGTTTTGTTTTGAGTATTTAGTTTTTTAAACAATTTCCATTTTTTTCTCTTATTTATTTATTTATTATTTTTTTTCCTCGATTTCTTTTCTAAATGTTGAAATTTAAAAACAAATTGGGTACCTCCTTACGAATTTGAATGAAGAATCCATTTTTAAACATGTCTCTTCCGATTTCACCCTATTTAATTAATTAAATGTTGCGAGCAGGGATTAGAGAGGGATTAGAGATTCAGATTTAAGGATTTTATTTTAGATTTAAAAAACAACATTATTATGATTAGGGGAGGGTTAGAGATTCAAATTTAAAGATTTAAGGATTTTAGATTTAAGAATTTTACTGTGATTAGGGGAGGGATAGATATTCAGATTTAAGGATTTTATTTTATTAATTTTTTTTTAAATCTAGAACCAAATCAGAGTTTAATTGAGTATATACAACAAAGTATTTAAAACTAGATATTCTAATATTCAAAAAAAAAAAAAAAAAAAAAAAACTAGATATTTTTCTTAATTTCCCAAAGTTCAACTAGTGCTTTATTTAATGTAAGGATTGGTAGATTGAGATAGAAATAGAAACTTAGAAATATGGTTAGACAATAAGTTAATGTAGAGGTTGTTGGAGATTCAAATTTAAAGAATTTATTTTAGATTTTAGATTCAGATTTAAGAATTTTAATTTTATTGTGATTAGGGGAGGGATAGATATTCAGATTTAAGGATTTTATTTTATTAATTTTTTTTTTATTGTAAATCTAGAATCAAATCAGAGTTTAATGGAGTATATACAACAAAGTATTTAAAACTAGATATTCTACTATTCAAAAAAAAAAAAAAAAAAAAAAAAAACTAGATATTTTTCTTAATTTCCCAAAGTTCAACTAGTGCTTTATTTAATGTAAGGATTGATAGATTGAGATAGAAATAGAAACTTAGAAATATTGTTAGACAATGGGTTAATGTAGAGGTTGTTAGAGGTTTATGAAATGTTCCTAAAGATGTTGACTGATCAAACCTAAATAGTAGGGTAAATAGAGGAATGGTTTGTTTGTTATATTTAGATTTTGCACTCGAGAATACACTAGTCATACTCAATGTCGTGGCTATGTCCTTGTATATAAGTATATAAGGATAGAAGTCGTGGATGCACCATTAGTATATAAGGATGTGTGGATGCACCATTAGTATATAAGGATAGAAGTCACATGTGGATGCACCATTGCGAAGGTACACATCACCGGCCACACATAATGAAAAATAGAAATCTCAGCTGGTAACCAAACATCTCACCCAAAAATATTTTGATCTCCAATAATTTTATTTTAAAATTATGAATGGTAAATTAAGAAAGAGGTAACAAGTAACAACTAATATGGTTATAATTCTCTTCCATTTCCACTATTTAAAACTAGACAATCCTCTCAATTTTCCTATAAATTATACCCAACTTTATAAGTGAAACCAACAACTTAGACTCCATTTGTTAACCATTTCGTTTTTAGTTTTCTATTTTTAAAATTTATACTTGTTTTCTCCTAATTTTTTTTACTATAAATTCTATTTTTTTTTTTAAAAGAAACCATTGAATTTTCAAAACTAGTTTTTTAAAAGTTACCTTCTTTTAATTTTCAAAATTGACTCGGTTTTTGAAAACATGGGTAGAGAGTAGATAACAAAACAAAGAAAGTTACAAGGAGTGGATGTAGTGTTTAGAGACTTAATTTTCAAAAAACCAAAATTAAAAACCAAATAGTTAACTAACGGGGTTGAAACGTAAAACTTAAAACACTCTTTCATTCAGATTTCCAAATTCGAGTTTTTGAGGAACTCAAACCTCCGTAATACTTTAATCAACAACAAAATCCTTCATACTTCTTTATTCATTTTATTGTGTACAATATTTGTATGAAGTGACTTACTAACCCCAAATTCCTAGGAACTCATGCAACTAATAATTAACTAAATCTAAATTGTGATATAAATAAAATAGAATAAAACATAATAGCAATACAACATGTCAAAGGTTTTCAATCATCATGAAGAGCATCATTTCATTGACCTACAAAAAAAACATACAAACATGGGTTATAATAGTCCAATATATCCAATATATACTAAAAAGTAACCATAACCATCAACTCAAGAGTATTCAAATCAGGAATAAACATAACAAGAGAGGAAAGACACATATTTTCAGTACCAAAAGATTCAGTTTGAAAGTACATAAAACTAAGCTACAAATATATTTTGGAACAAATGAAAATGAAAGCAAAGAAGTTGAGGCCAAACTATTGCATGTATGGAGGCTACTTCATCAAAATTAAGCATAAATACTTATCACTAACCAAATAATAATAGCTGTTTCTTTTCCTTCTTCAATGAAAAGAAAATAATAATAGTCGCACCACACGTAACGTACTCTCTAAAAACGAAAGATCGTACACTACTAACAGTGGGTCAACAGCAGCATAAGAATATGGTGAAGCGTGAAACAAGGCCGTAATTCAACTACTTCATTCCCTATCACAGTAGGGTTAAATCTCAAGATCTACTCTTAAGCATAATGTAATATGATAAAATGAGAAGTCAAAACTCGAAAGTTACCAACCAGAAAAATTTCATCATTGTTATATCACTTTCATAAATGAAAATAATGTTATAGCATGTTTTACCTTTAATTAAAAACGAAGATATTACAACGAGAATCTTCAAATAGGCAATTCTTAATCCATACTTAAAAAATAAACAAACAACGACTGCCAATATTGAATAAATTCAAAGATTTTGTGTACTGGACATGTTGAATATAAGTAATTTTGTCCCTGTAAAGGAAACGTTGTCTTATTCCTGGTGTAAGAGTATTTAACTGCTCTACCTCTGGCTCTACCCCCAATAACCTACTAAGGACACAAACCAACAAGAACAACAAACAATTTACAGTGGCCACCAAAACACACAATTTAGAAGACCTAAAAGAGAACACACTAACCTGTATAAGGGCCACCAAATCCTCAACACAGCCCAAAGCACTGTTTCCAGATTTTAGCCTCCAATCTACATAACAGTTAAACCAACAACAAATTTACAAAATTGGGTCTATTTGTATCTAAAGCAAATACCATCTTATGGAAATGGGGTAAACAACAATGAGGCAAGGTTCTAAATAAATCAAAATGTATGCAAGAATTTCAGAAACAAGTAATTTAAATACGTATTCTTCATTCCTCGGGATGATTGGCAATATGATTAAGATAAATATTAGGATTACTATTAGAATATTAGGGCTTATTAGTCATTTTGTTAGATAAATATTAGGAATACTATTCGGCATATTTTGAGATTATTCTTGGGGGAGAACTAAATGTCTTGAATCTTCAGAACCATTGTAATTCTCTTTGATATTGTAAACCAATTTTAGCCCCTATCAAATGCTTCTCAACATCTATTAAGAGTTAAATGGAGGCATAAATTTAATTATGATAGCGGTCAAAGATAGCCCCATAAGCCTCAAACAATGAATCAAAAATTCCGGAAGCAATAAGAAATGCTTAAAATTGACATCCACTTAAAACTCATAACTAGAGAACAATATCAGACTAACTGAAACATAATTGTAGTATTTATCAGTTTATGAAATCACTAAATATAAATAAATAAAGAAGGGGAGAGAGTACACCACCATTCTTCAACCTTCAACCAATTGGCTCCATTATTTTACATCCACGAAATAAGAAACACAAAACGGGCAGTGAAAGTCAAGTAAAAGTCAACCTTCAAGCTCCAACTCCATTGTCCGCACCTAAGAAATAATAAAAATAAGCAATCAAGTCAAATGGAAGACAAAAACCAACTAAAAAAAAGGATGATGGAAATGGAATAACAAAAGTTATTCCGCCAACCTAAACATAGCTCAACGGGGTAAGGTATGTACTCAACAAAGAGAGATTAGAGGTTCAAATCCTCACCCCTACACATGTTGAACTAAAAAGAAAAGTCGTCGTTTCTCATGGGTCTAAAGCCACCATGTAACATGACAAAGACTAAAAAGAAAGTTTGTAGTGATAAGGGCAATGATGAAGCTTGCTCTGGCAAAACAAGCCCAAAAAGTGAAAGTTCCATCATTCATGGTGTAAATGGTTAGCTGGTATTAGTTTCTAAGGTTCATTTTCGCTTCGCAAACAAAGCCATAGATCTTTAATCTATACTCAAGTGCAATTCTCCCCCACGCCTCCCAAAATAGAAGTAGATGCAAAATTGAATTGACTTACTAAAATAAAATCAGAGACAAGTTTATTTAGTTTGCAAGGGATCAAAACTACACCCAAACGTACAAAACAAATAACTCTGGAGGGCATAACTTTTTTTTTAACCAAAAATGAAACTTTTTATTGAATAAATGAAAAGAGACTAATGCTCAAGAATACAAAGTCCACAAGGGAGTGAAAAGGAACAAAGAACCAACAACCAAACGACAACTAAAGGAGAACATGCGCGCAACCACAAAAAGAACAAAGAAAGAACTAAAAGTAACTCCCAAAAAAAACAAGATAGAACTAAAGAGAAAGTGAACTCGGAGCATCAGCAAACAAACCACAAAACCTTCCAACGAAAGAGGCGAGGAAGCCAAATCAAAAGACTGCCTATTAGGCTATACTATCACAGCAGGACCTGGGGAAAGCCCTCATGTCCACTAACAAGCTCAACATAGCCAAATCAAAAGAAGCTGCATCTTGCAAGGACCTGAGCACAAAATAAAGAAGAGGAACCGATGGCAATGAGCCCTGAGGAATTTCAGAGAAGCACTCAGTAAACATTGAAGGATTTTTCTGATATTTTCCTGTGGTTGTGTCCCACAAACAGAACCTATCTCAGAATGCTCTAGAAGGAACTCAAGAAGTACAATAGAAGCACTCGGGCATATTGGCCTCTACATGATGAACTTAATTACAAACAACATTTTGGCTGATAACAACTTCAGGAAAAACAAAAAGCAACTCCAAAACAGCCAAATTCCGATGACCACACTCTTCAAATTCTGAAGACTTTTGACTGCCAAAGAAAAAGCTCCAACTGATCCATAAAATTAGAAGAGGCGTGAAAAAGGGCATGAAAGAGATCGCCTAAATGACTCTTCAGCCACCACCAACTCAACATGCAACACACCTATAAACTTCTCAGCCAATAAAAGACTCAACAGCCACCAACTCTTCAAGCGAAACACCTTTTAGAAACTCTGCCTTTACCAACGAATCAGCACTAAAAGGCTCTTCAGCCACCACCAACTCAACATGCAAAGCACCAAATAAAAACTTTGCCTTAACCAACAAAACATCATTACTTGATTCAATTTCCACCAACAACACTTCAAACAAATTTAATATAGACATGCACGAGATCACCATTAAAAGACTCTACAGCCACCACCAACTCTTCATGCAAAGCACCTAGTAAAATGGCCGCCTTTACCAACGAAACACCATTAATTGGTTCAACAATCACCAACTGCTCTTCATGCAAAACACCAATTAAATTCTACTCCTTCAAAGGGAAATTGATGCAAATTCCTCAAGAAATTTGGAGGTCCCAAATATTCCATTGTTGAGAGGAAAGGCCTTTAGAACTTCGAGTAATGATATTAAGAGGACTAGCCAACTAGGTTCAAATTTCCTAATCCTTTTCTTTAAAAAATTGGAAACTGAAGGGTCAAGCTTTGGCTTGATTGGAATTAACCATATCTTTGATTTATCAAAAAATTCAGCAACAAAGTTTCCAGAAGGGAAGGAGACTGAATGGCCTCAGAAGTTGAATCGCCCACCTTATTTAAAACACTTGGAGAAGAGGAGTCTAAAAATAGCAATCTGATGGGAAAATTTCTAGTACATCCGTGGTATGGAGTTTTTTCATACCACTCCCTTTAAATGACTATCACGTGGCGAGGTAGTTTAAAGTTAACAAACTAATTGTTTTGTTGGGACCATGTTAAATGCATTATTTTCTCCTGCAAATTTAACGAACCATTTTTTTTTTGTTTTTTACTCAAATTCTCTCTCCTCATTTTTTTTTTTTTTTTGACTCTTTGCCTTCAAATTTTTCATCTTCTTTTTAATATTTTGTCTCTCTAACTTCTTCACTAATATTTTAAAATATATTCAAAATTTTCCTTTTCTTCATCTTCACTATTACGTTAAGTTTTCTTTTCATTTGGAGAAGGTTTATTTTCTACTATAAATCCATTTTTTTCATTTTTTTTTTCTTTGTTTTTCCCTTCCTTTCTAATAATTTTCTTTCTTTTTCATTTTATTATTACTTTATTAGAAAGGAAGAGAAAAACAAAGAAAAAAGAAAATGAAATAAATGGATATAAATAGTAGAAAACAAACATTTTCCAAATGAAAAGAAGACGTAACATAATAGTGAAGATGAAGAGGTGAAGAAGTTAGAGAGACAAAATATTAAAAAGAAGATGAAAAATGAGAAGTCAAAGAGTCAAAAAAAAAAAAAAAAAAGTGAGGAGAGAGAATTCGAGTAAAAAACAAAAAAATGGTTCGTTAAATTTTCTCCAATATGAGAAAATAATGTATTTAACATGGTGGGTCCCAGCAAAACAATTAGTTTGTTAAGTTTAAACTACCTCGCCACGTGACAGTCATTTAAAGGCACGTGAGTCATTTAAAGGCACAGTCATTTAAAGGCAGTGGTATGGAAAAACTCCATACCACGGATGTACTAGAAATTTTCCCCAATCTGATATCATCTTCTATATTAACATTGCCATGTAATATAGAAATTTCTTTAATAAAGAGGGCATAACTAAGAACAGGAAAATGACATTGAATTACTCCTAACTTACTTGAAAACCATTTCAGGTCATCATTTTAGCACTTCAATATTGAAATGAAAAATCACACGTTGTTTTCAAGATCAGACCTTATTAAAGGTTATAGAATTTAATTGGTGTTTTCATATAGTAGTATATTAAGAGAAGTAATCCTAACTAGGCATATCTACCAAAGGGATAAGTTTTAATTTTTAGAGATACTGTAAGATAAGTATATGAAAACTTAGCTACATAGCTCCCAACAGAAGGTAAATAAAAGTTATCAAATTTCTCATTCCATTTAAGCTTGCTAAAAGGTAACGTAACACCTGGTTCAAAATTCACTCAAGCAAGAAAGATAAAAAAGAACATTGAAGTGGAGCAAGAAAAAAATAAAGAACCAACTTTATAAAACAAGTTTTTGGATTAAAAAAAAATAGTTATGGGTGCAGAAGTAAATGCCCATTGTCTGATCTTGAACCAATTTATCCAAATAGATTTCTTCCAGAGTTGTTGGTAGCAAGGCCCTTTTATCCACTATAACTAAATTGTTGTTAGGACCCAAAATCTTTACAACAACCCACCAACATCCGAAATAATAAGAAAGAGAGTATAAAATTCTCATAATTGGTTCGAGCTTTAAAAATGAGCTCTATTTATTTTCCCCTTCAATACCATAATAGTCTACTAGATAATAATTAATAAACATTTTGATAAGATAACAACCATTTAATTAAGTCTTAAAATCCTTGGAGCTGCAAAGGAAAAAGTTATGCGTAGGTACAAAAGATTCATTTATATGTGTTGCCAGCTAGTAAATAAAATCACTACTCACTAGTACTTGAAGCAAAAAAAAAAGTCTTCCTCTCACATAGCTTGTAAAGTTAAATTTCAAAAATGATAAAATTATCATATGTTGATCAACCAGGTGCCCTGAATTTCACTTAAATTCATTAAGCATAAGAACTCATAACCAAAAAAGAAATAGTATCTCTCTAGCACAAGAATAAACAAATATATATATATATAGACAGTGGAACAAATAGTCCAAGTAATAGGCAAGACTCAAGAGAAGAAAACAAGGATAATAAAATGACTGTTAGTCCGTTAATAAGAATGAGATATGATGCATACCTAAGATATCTCAGAAATCTTTGTTCTGCACTTATTCATGAGAAAGCCAATAAGAACAATTGGATAAGTCAATTGTGGAATTTTTTTCATTCCGTCAATCCTTCAACTGGAAGAGAATATCAAGATGGACAAGAATCCAATGGAATCCCATACCCAAGCTTGCACATATAACATACCACTTGGTCAACCTTGTACCTGCAACCATTCATGGAGTAGGCTTTATACAAAATCCAAAATGTTTTCTTTGTCCAATCCAAGTTGATATTTTTCATTTCATCAAGGACACACTCCATTTCTTCAAATCGCTTTTGTGATGCAAACATAACCATTTTACAATGATATAGAGACCGGCAGATTCTCCAACCTGAACATTCAGCACGACTTACAAAGTTTGTTAGCTTGTCCAGTGCATCACACCGAAAATAGCTGGCAATAATGGAGCGCATCACATGGACAGTAGTTACTGAAGTACCACGCTCAAAGGCCTCATTTATTGAATTCTCCATTCCCTCTAACCAATCTTCTTGAGCGTAGACTCTTATCAATAAGACATTCAACCATGGTCTATATTCTTCTTCTGGAATAAGCTTCAACAAAGCCTCAATCCTTTTCACTTTATCTGCTATAGAACTCCTACAGTATGCACATATCATAGCTCTAATAAGAGGGAAGTTCTTGTCAATGACCAGATGTTTTGACAAATCATATATCTCTTCCATCTTTTCAAGATTTCCAGAATGTGCATATCCACGAAGCATTAACAAAAGAGTGTCATTGTTGGACTTTACTGAACTTGCCTTCATTTTCAAAAAGGTTTGCTCCATTTTATCCCACATCCATGCAGTAACATACCCAGCTATTAAATTATTGTATGTGCTCACATTAGGGGAGAAATCCAAATCATGTATCTCCCGCACGGTTGCCTCCATGTGATCAACTAACATCAAGCGACCAAATACCGATATTAGGATGTTATATGTTACAATAGTAGGAACACAATTTGCCTCCTTCTTAAGATCCCGAAACAATGAGTGGCATTTGTCAGCCAAGCCATTAAACATGTAAGCTCCCATCAGTGCATTATAAGTAGAGGTTGTCTTGATCCTTTTATTAGAAGCCTCAGTGAACAACTCAATTGCTAGGTCAACATTTTTAGATCTACCCGCAACTGTAATACCCTTAGCATATTCCTCCGCAGTTAAAGGAAAAGAACCTTCTTGCCTTCTTCTCCAATTAAACACCTAAGTGCAAAAGAATAAGTTAATAAGAAATTTAGTGTAGTCAAATTATTTATCAAGGTCTTGGAAATGACTACCAAGTTATTTAGAAAATAGAATGCCAATCAGAAGTTTAAATTTCAAATGGGGATTCGATGATACAACTTAATGTCATAACATTATATAATATTAAGCATAAAAATAATAATTCCACTTCAATGAAATTTCAACCTTTCTTAGATATGAATAACTAAACTCAAAGCTAACTACAACATACCAATCTTTTCCAACAATCACATTAATTTAATTTCACTCAAAATATCATCCAAATGTTCTTGACCTCCACATGTAGTACAAAAAAAGAACCCATGTAAGACAGAACTAAAACAATTAACACGTTAGGGGAGAGTCGAGACTACAGTATAATGTAAGCAATCCCCACATAAGCATACAATTTAGAAACTACATATGAAGCAATTTCCTTAGAGTATGTAGAATTAAACTCACCTCCAATGCTAAGCGAGGCTGTGAACCCAACTGCATCAGCAACTCGACAAAAGCAGAACCGTCGGCGTGTTTCCGTAAGAGTAAGTCTTCACTCTCTTCCATTTTTTTGACGATCTTATCAGAATCATCGGCGTTCTGAATCAGCTCATGACGCACCTCCGTGACCTTCCTTTGCATAATAATTCTCAGCAAAAGGTCATGGTCGGAAGGCTTGTTGGAGAACAATTCAATAATATTAGGAAGCAATGAAAACGAAGATAGTGACGGCGGAGGCGACGAGGAGGAGTGGGATTGAGTATGGAGGCCATGAGGAAACAAGTAATAATCCGAAGCCTTCGCGAGAGAGAAGGTAAATGGAGCAAAAATGTTGCGATTTACTAAAAATCTATGAGGAATATAGATCTTCCATAGTTGCTTCATCGTTGGATTGCTTCGTCGGAATAGGAATTTGCAGGAATCCAGACGCAGGGGAGTTCAATTTTGAAACCCCTGGATTTGGAAGGACTTCCAGTGGTTTGAAATCATTTCAGTGTTTGGAATGAACTAAAAAAAAGAATTTGAAATCTTGTTTCCATGCAATTTGAAGTTTGTTGAATCGAAGAAAAAAACAATGATCCAAGCAGATTTCGGAGGCAGGCAACTGATTGATGGAAGGCTGCAGCAGAAGACGGGATTGGCGTGGCGGCGTGAGTGAGGTTGCAGAAGGGAGTGAGATAAGAAGACGAGAAAGAAAAGCGGCGGTGGTGGCTAGCCGGCGATCGGCGACGGAAGATAAGAGAGAGATTCTGGTGGGGATCGGACGTGCAGCTGCGGCTGCGGCTGCGGCAACGATGGACGACGGAGACGGGAGAAATCATAAGTGGACTGTAGGGTTTACCTTTTTCTTTTTGTTTTTTTTTTTCTTCAATATAATTATATAATAAAAAGATAATAAAAAAGGTTGTTTGCAAAACCAAAATAAATGCAAATTTAACCAAATTTAAAACATTTACAAATATGAATGTTGACCGAGAAATTTCGGTCAATCAGCCATCGCCACGTGTCTCCATCACGACCGGGGATCAGATAGACTTGACCAAGCAAATTCGGTCAAACTGCAATTAGGCTCGAAATCGAATCGGGCCAGAAAAATATGCAAAAGACAATTTGGCGCAAAGATCAAACTCATTGGACTCAAGATTCAAAAGCCCATTAGGTCCAAACCCAAGCCCATTGGATCCAGGCCCAAGCCCACCAGGCCCATGAGAACTCTATAAATAGAGAGTTCATTTTCATTTTTAAGGTTCAGAAAATTTCTTCTCCTAAGAACTCAGAGAGAATTCTCAAACAACGAAAGACTCTTTGAATCCTGAAGACTGAACACCACTCCAAGTTCAAACATCTGAAGACTTCACCGCTACGCGAAGCTGAAGATTCAACCTCGAGAACAAGCTACGAAGCCCTCGAGTACGTTACATTTAAGAGAGAGAATCAGAGGATCAAACATTAGAGATTGTAATCCACTACGCACTGATAAATACAATACATCAATACAAATTCAAATTCATTTACACGTATCGAATTTCTCTTCGTCATTCGAAATCCCGTGTGAACAGATTGGCACGCCTAGTGGGACCACTCTACCTTTCATCTCTCTCTCAACAAAAAAAAATTAACAATGGCATCAAAGAAAACAACATTCAAGGTTGTCAGTTCCAACAGCCCTTACAGAGGACCTGCCACCCGCAGCTGCGTCATCAAAGAAGTCTCGCGGACGGACGAACACACTCCGGCCATAGTGCGCAAAATATACAAACGATTGACGGAGTCCGAGCAGGTTGGGATAATCATCAAGGACAATCCTTTGTTCAATGAAGTTGTTCCCTCCTCTTATCAGCCGGAGAAGGTGTCCGACTCCAACATATCTGTAATGATGGCGGATGCGCGTACTATCGACGAAGCGATGGCTGAAATGGAAAAGAAAATTAGCTTCCTGATGAAAGCAGTCGAGGACAAAGACTTCGAGATTGCCCAACTGAGGAGTCAGATGCAAAGTCGTGAGGTCGCGGAGTCAAGCCTAACTTCTGCGGCCAGAAAGAGTGACAAAAAAAAAATGGTCATCCAGGAAGACCAAGCGCAACACTCGACGTCAGTCGCTTCCTTATCTGTCCAACAACTGCAGGACATGATTGTTGGGATTTATGCCCTAAAGCCTCGTAATTAATTAATAATTATTTGATAATTATTTTATTATTAATATTTACAATTTATCATATTCATTATATAAATAAAATTCAAGGTTATTAGTGTAATCTTGAACTGTATGTAGTTGACATACGGGAGGATCATGTTCAAGTAATAACCTAAAGGGTCTATAGTATATGGATAAGGTTGGGTGCCTTATCCTGGTAACACTATTGATACGGCCCACTTTGTAATTGTTACAAATGATTTGATCCAAATCATTCATGTAGAGACATGTGAGTGAGGGTATCCTATACAATGAGTTTGTATAAGACTGGACCACGAAATATATAATCTCCCTTTATAAATCCGTTATTTGAGAAGATTAGTATTTAACAGGATGATCATATGTGACTCGATCTTAATCCTGAGTGAGTTATGAACTCCTGCCTGTGAGGGCTCGTCCTTTGATTTGTATGGGTGAGAATGACCTTTATAGCCGATTCAATAAGTCTACCATTTTGGGGACTTGACCAAATAGGGAGTTGGGAACATAAGTTTCACAAGATGAAATTCACTTCTTCCCATATAGGGAAAGTAGATGAGTAGTTCCTTAAGTGCTGATTTCGGGACTTGAACAATGGTGCCCCACCCTCTCACTGGCCCGAGAGGGACTTGGTTTATGGTTGGATCATAAATAAGTTGTTCATTAGAGAATCAGTGGTACTTAAGGTGTAAGATGTAATTACAGGGGTAAAATGGACTTTTGACCCAGCTGTAATTACGAACAACTCGTGAAAGATCGACTTGCATGTAATGATTATATCCATGGACACAACTTGTCTTACAGTGCATAAGAGTGCAACTCTAGGCCTATAGTGGAGTGACCTAGAGTTAATGAATGAAAGTCAATTAATTAATGAGTTTAATTAATTAATTTTGTATCATTGGAGCTTATAAATCTGTAGGTCCATAAGGTTCCCTGGCTAGCTCATAACACTAAAATGATCAATTTAGTTGAAAGAAAATTTGAAGTATTCAAATTAATATTTAATATATTTGATATATTAAATGTAGAAGAGTAAAATATATTTATTGTATTTGATACATTAAATATTAGAGGAAATAGTTTATGCATATGATACATTAATATTAAAAACTATATACTTATGTTATTTGAATGTGATTCAAATTGGTTTAAAGTATATTATAAAAGATTAATTTTATAATATTTAAATAAGACATATTTTAATATATTAGATATTAAATTGTATTTTATAAAATAAAATTAATTCCTAAAAGCCTTATTATAAATAAGACATTTAGGTTTAGCCAAAAGGTTGGCCAAACACACTATTCACCCTCTGCAGAGAATTGTTCTCTCATTCTTTCAAAAAGCTCCCACAAGCCTTGATCCCGTGTTCGAGTCATAGCGAGGAAGATATCGTGGAAAAGGAACACAAGAAGAGCTTTGTAGTCTTCAAAGGTAATATATGCTTAACCTTGTTTTTAGTTTAATTCTAAATAAAACCAAGTAACGATTCCAAACGCTTCCGCTGCGGGGAATGAAGAGTTCATTCCCTTCAATTGGTATCAGAGCAACTTTGCTTTTGTTTAGAATTAAAAGTTCATGGTGGGTATTTTAATTTGTTTTTCATATATGTGATATATGTGGTTTGCAAATTGACTGTTTAGGCATATTTTGGTATTAGTTTTATTGCTTTGATTAGATCAAATGTGAAACTCGAAAGAGATAAGAATTCTTTGTATAATTTTTTGAAGCCATTACGGGTGGATTTGAAGCCATTACGGAATTGAAGATATGTTAAACGATGGTGGAATTGAAGCCATTACGAAATTGAAGATTCAATTTGTGTGAATCCTACCGAATTTCAAATTTGGAATGTTTGGAATGTCCAACATAAAATCTGGAAATTTAGATTCAGATTTGGAATGTCTATAGATTTGATTTGGAATATCCAAAATCAATTCAGTAGATTTAGATTCAGATTTGGAATGTTTGGAATGTCCAAAATAAAATCTCGAAATTTAAATTCAGATTTGGAATATCTATGGATTTGATTTGATTTGGAATGTCCAAATTGAGTTATGGAAATTGAATTCAAATTTGAAACCTAAAAAAAAAAAGGAGGATTTTGAAGACCAAGATATGTCTTGGATTTAAATTAATGTAATTCAAAATTGCTTTTAAGAAATTCTTAGGATATGTCAAATATGCCGGTCAATTTTGCTGCGTTTTTTTTTAAATTTAATTATGCATGTTGATGTATGTTTTAAATTATGCTTGGTTGCATAAAGTATGTCATCTAGATTAAAATCCCACCATAGGTTAAGCATGATCATGCATTTTAATTATTTTTAAATATAATTGTTATATTTGGAATATTATGATTAAAATGCTTTCTAATTTGATTAGATGATTTCCTAATATGTTTATATTTCTATATCTTTCAATATAATTGTTATATTTTGAAATTTTAAATTAGGATACTTTTCCTTTCATAATAGGAATCCATATTTTTCTAATAAGGATTAGGATATCTTTTCTTAGAGTGATATTTTTTCGAGATTAGGAAATCTTTTCCAATGAGATTGAGAAATCTTTTCGATTGGGAAATCTTTTCCAATGAGATTGGGAAATCTTTTCGATTGGGAAATCTTTTCCAATGAGATTCGGAAATCTTTTCGATTGGGTAATCTTTTCCCAATGAGATTGAGAAATCTTTTCCTAGGATATTTTCCAAATGAGCTTAGGATATTTTCCAAATGAGCTTAGCTTTTTTCTTTCCTTATTTAAAAGATAATTTAATTCATTCTTTAAATAGTTTAAATATTTGAATTTAGTTTATCTTTTATTCTAATAAGATTAGAATATATGATAATCTTTAATTTTGTTTTAAAGAGTTTTAAATTGTTAAAAATTCAAGATTATCCATAAGGTGAATTAGTTTTTAATAGGGTTAAAAACATTGCTTAAAATCAACTGAAGTTCATTAATCTAGTAATTAATAGTTAATTAAAGATTAATGAATTTGAAATAAAATTGACTATAAGGGAACCATGTCTAAGAAAGGTTACTCAGGTGAGGTACTTAAGTTGACTGAAAATGAACACCTCTACCTAAGAACTGACCTGGGGGTTGAATTAGTCAAATTTTATTTTATTTCATTAAGCAGGCTCATAATGTGATTAGTTTTAAATAGTTTAATATACTTGATAATTCACATTAAAATCAATTTAACCAACATAAGGGTTATGAAAGGGTAGATTGAAAAACTTAGATAAATGAGATTAGCCTAATTTGTCTAAGTAATAAAAAATCCTATTTCAAAATACTTGGTGGGAGAAAGACATTTGTCAAAATAACCCTACGGTCTCTACCATAGATTCACAACGTGAGATTCATGTGAGGCCTCGAGGCGGCTTTGGACCGTCCCCGTACGAAAGGTGTTTACATGGGTCAATATCAGGGTGAATCTCTTGAGAAAGTATTTTTAAATAGTAACTGGGAGAAGGAAATGTGTCAACATATACTACGGTCTCTATCATTGGTTCACAACGTGAGATTCATGTGGGGCCTCGCGGCGGCTTTTGGACCGTCCCCCTACGGAAGGTGTTTACATGGGTCAATATCAGGGTGAATCTCCTGAGAATGATAGGATTGTAATTTTATTTCCAATACTTGACCTACCCTACGGCGGCACTTGTTGGGATAAAATTATAGAATCTAAAATGATGGGTTACACTTACAAAGATATCATTAAGATTGTTAATGATTTTCTTGACCAAACTAATGGTAACTAAATGTTATAGAAATAAGAGTTATTTTGGTATAACACTTGGTTGAGATTGTCTCGGTTTAGTGAAGGAGCATTTGACCTACCCTACGGCGGCACTTGTTCTAACTCACTAAAGTATCATAGCATTAAAGAAAAATAATGTTTTAGGGTTCATTTATCAAATTGTTTGTTTTCTATGCTGAAATTGAATGAATATTGATTGCATGTTGTTAAATAATATTGTTTTTATATTTCAATATTATGTCTATTTCTCTCAATTTTAATTTTCGTTGCTAATTGGTCAAGTTGAGAAAATAATATCACTTGGAAAAATAATGTTAACACTATATAATGACAGTGTAAATTTTTTCTTTAATTTGTCTTTATTGAGAAACGTTCTCAAAAACCTGTTGCCAATGCTAATAGAATTTTTCGTGAAACACATGATTAATAAATCAATATAACGAGATGGCTTATACAAATTTTCTATTTGACATATTAGATGTCAAGCTAAGAAGATAAAGAATATGACAACAACATATGAGATATTGTTGACGTCAATAAAAGCTAGATTTAGATATTTATCTAAATGATCTCAAAAAATTAAGTATTACCAAAATCCAAGAAAAGAAACCATATGACTTTAGCTAAAAGAAAATAGTTTCTAAATTAGCAAAGTAGTCATAATGAGAGGAATTTATGAAATACCTCTGTGAGAAGAACATGGAAAAAAGTAAATTTGATTTACTAGATTTTTGGTGGAAAATAATCATTACCACCTATATAGTAGATTCAGATCAACTATTTAGATTTGTTCTTCATTACACTTTATATAATTCTTGGAAAATACTTAATGATGTAGAATGATCTCTACTTGTTGGCACCAGAAAACCCATCTCAATTAATGTAGTGGGAGACATTAAGATGTCCATAAGAAATAATTGTTATTTAATGCTGAATATGGTGTTTTTAGTACCATAGGAGAAATTCAATTTCTCTAACTTTATTACTAATAAAATGTTCATATAGTATGAATATTTTAGTACTAAATTTTTATTTTCAAAATTGTTTGAAAAGTTCAGCCGAAAAATAAGAATAATTTCTATGTGTTAAATTGTTAACATATAAAATACTACACAGTGAGATATTCAGGATTATAGAATCCAGAATATAAAGACAATTTATATTCTCCTAAAATATGATACCCGTCTTTGGCATTCAAGATTGATTCTGATCAATTTGAATAAAAAGACTACTACGAAGTGATTCTCTAAATGTTAGACTTAATTACTTTGTATGTCTTAAGATCTTGCCTTTCATGCAAGATAATCAATAGGTTTTTGTTGGAAAAGCCTACAGGCCAAAGAACACCGATGAATATTTCATCACTCTAGCTGATGATTATTCAAGAAATAAGTATCGTAACCTAATGCAACATAAGTCTGAATATTTTGAAAAGTTCAAGGAATATAAGACTCAAGTTGAAGGTCAATTAGGTAAATCTATCAAGACACTATGATCAGATCACAGTGAAAAGTACGGGAACCTTATGTACTAAGACTAATTGATAGAAAGTGAGATTTTATCTCAACTCTAGCACAAAGTACAATTGTGTGAAATTGTGCTGTAAGAGGAGAAACAAGACCTTGTTAGACATGGTCAGAACAATAAAGAATTACACGTCATTATCAGACTCTTGTTAGGATATACAATATAGATTGTATAGTGAACATCATTATATCTAAAAGGTGTCCATGAGACAACTTTGAGATTATAGAAGAGTAGTAAAGTTTTAAGCATACATGCTGAAACTTGAATATGTTCAATAGTGTTGAAAAGTTGGTTCCAAGTGAAGCCACTAAATAGTTAATAAAAGTTGTTAACAATTTAATTACATTTGATAGTCAAATGGATCCTAGTCATGAATTGGATAAGCCTCATCATAGTGGGAGAGTTATGAGATGACCCGACCGTTACAAGAGCTTATATGAAGCCTAAGTTGTCAAATTAGATGACAAAATGTAGGGCTTCTTGACCTCAAAGTTGAAATGAGGGTCAATGACAAAGACTAGTAGACCAAAGTCATAAATCTCGAGATAGAGTAGATGTACTCATCTTTATCTAGAACTTGTAGATATTCGTGATGGGGTAAAACCCATAGGTTTTGAATATATCTACAAAAGTAAAAGATTTGTAAATAAGAAGGTACAGACCTTCAAAATAAGACTAATGACAAATATAGATGGAGAAAGTAAACTTTGGATAAACTTTCTCATTTGTTGTCATATTAGAGTATATAAGCATTTCCTAATTCATTGTTGCATATGAGATATGTCAAGTGAAGGTTTAAGAAATCTTTTTTGAAAAGAAGTCTTAAAGAATGCATTTACAAATCAATTACATGAGTTCAATTTCAAAAATCAAAAGCAAAAGGTTTGCAAGCAGTAAATGTTCATTTATGAAATGAATTTGATCACTAGATTTTTGAATGTAAGGTTTGATAAAAGTATAAAAAACTATGACTTTGAATAAATATTAATGATATTGTATAGACAAAGAAATCATTAATTACTTAGTGAAATTTTCTCATATTTTATGTGGATGACTTACTACTCATCGTGAATGATGTAAGATTTCAATCCAACATAAATTGTTGACTATCTAACCAATTCCAAATGAATGATTTAAATTACTGGGTATGTCCTAAAATAGAGTTTTCGAGGACAAAATGTTATTTATGTCTCACACATCTTATATTGACAAATTTGTTGTCAAGTATATGATGTAATACTTCAAAAATGATAATGTATCATTCTTACATGAAGTTTAGATTGTCTAAGGAATATTGTCCTCAGACATTTCAAAATGTTGAGAACATAAGATTGACTATCTACGTTTGAGTGGGAGAAAATCTAATGTACACTTGAGACATGACATTTGACAGTAAAATTGGTTAGCATTTATTATTTAACCCAATGGCATGACCTGATTTTTCTGCGCAATATCTATGGATAAAATGAGAAATTATATCTTTGTGTATGAGGTTAAAGATTTGATCTTTACGAGATGCACTGGTTTTAACAAAGATTTATGGAAATCTATGTTTACCCTAGATGGTGGAGCATGATATGCAAGTTAAGTGTTCTTGCTTATGAAGTAAAGAACTTGCATAACTCAAATAATTTCTTATTGGTCTGAAAGATGTTTCAGATATAGTTAAGCCTAAAACATTTCATGTAATGGCTAAACTTAAGGAACTTAGATAACATCAATATATAGGGTATCCTGCTGAGAGAGAAATAATCGTGGTAGAACCAAGATGACTTTTAATTGACAGTCGTATTGATCTATATAAAAAGACTTTTCAGGCTAAAGTGTTTGAAAGCCACCTAGAATGTCTAGGATTATGAGACATGTCTCATCTTCACTAGGGCAAGTGGGAGAACATGTTGGGTGTAGAGTATGCCCTAGGATACATGTCTCACCGGCTTTAGTGCAAGTGAGAGATTGTTGGGATTTATGCCCTAAAGCCTCGTAATTAATTAATAATTATTTTATTATTATTTTATTATTATTATTTGCAATTTATAATATTCATTATATAAATAAAATCCAAGGTTATTAGTGTAATCTTGAACTGTATGTAGTTGACATACGAGAGGATCATGTTCAAGTAATAACCTAAAGAGTCTATAGTATATGGATAAGGTTTGGTGCCTTATCCTGGTAACACTATTGATACGACCCACTTTGTAATTGTTACAAATGATTTGATCCAAATCATTCATGTAGAGACATGTGAGTGGGGGCATCCTATACAATGAGTTTGTATAAGACTGGACCACGGAATATATAATCTCTCTTTATAAATCCGTTATTTGAGAAGATTAGTATTTCACAGGATGATCATATGTGACTCGATCTTAATCCTGAGTGAGTTATGAACTCCTGCCTGTGAGGGCTCGTCCTTTGATTTGTATGGGTGAGAATGGCCTTTATAGCCGATTCAATAAGCCTACCATTTTGGGGACTTGACCAAATAGGGAGTTGGGAACATAAGTTTCACAAGATGAAATTCACTTCTTCCCATATAGGGAAAGTAGATGAGTAGTTCCCTTAAGTGCTGATTTCGGGACTTGAACAATGGGGCCCCACCCTCTCACTAGCCCGAGAGGGACTTCGTTTATGGTTGGATCATAAACAGGTTGTTCATTAGAGAATCAGTGGTACTTAAGGTATAAGATGTAATTACAGGGGTAAAACGGACTTTTGACCCAGCTGTAATTACGAACAACTCGTGAAGGATTGACTTGCATGTAATGGTTATATCCATGGACACAACTTGTCCTACAGTGCATAAGAGTGCAACTCTAGGCCTATAGTGGAGTGACCTAGAGTTAATGAATGAAAGTCAATTAATTAAAGAGTTTAATTAATTAATTTTGTATCATTGGAGCTTATAAATCTGTAGGTCCATAAGGTCCACTTGCTAGCTCATAGTAACACTAAAAGGATCAATTTAGTTGAAAGAAAAATTTGAAATATTTAAATTAATATTTAATATATTTGATATATTAAATGTAGAAGAGTAAAATATATTTATTGTATTTGATACATTAAATATTAGAGAAAATAGTTTAGGGCTGGTTGCACAAATAGCAATCAGGCCCAAACTAATTGCAAATTTAACAAACTTTAAAATGTTTTGCAAATATGGCAAAAAAACCCGTTTCTATCACTGATAGACTTTATTATATCACTGGCAAAAATCTATAAAAAGCTGAGGTGATCAGCGATAGACTTCTATCAGTCATAAGATATCACCGATAGAAATTGCTATATCCGCAAATTTTTTAAAAACATGCTATATTTGCAAACAATAAGTCTTAAATTGTCATTTACTACAATTTCCCAATAGTTTATGTATATGATACATTAATATTAAAAACTATATACATATGTTATTTGAATGAGATTCAAATTGGTTTAAAGTATATTATAAAAGATTAATTTTATAATATTTGGATAAGATTCAAATAAATATAAAATACATATTTTAATATATTAGATATTAAAATGTATTTTATAAAATAAAATTAATTCCTAAAAGCCTTATTATAATTAAGACATTTAGGTTTAGCCAAAAGGTTGGCCAAACACACTATTCACCCTCTGCAGAGAATTGTTCTCTCATTCTTTCAAAGAGCTCTCACAAACCTTGATCCCGTGTTCGAGTCATAGCGAGGAAGATCTCGTGGAAAAAGGAACACAAGAAGATGATTGTTCATCAAAGGTAATATATGCTTAACTTGTATTTTAGTTTAATTCTAAATAAACCAAAGTAACGATCCCAAACGCTTCCGCTGCGGGGAATGAAGAGTTCATTCCCTTCAATTGTATAGACAAGAAAATCATTAATTACTTAGTGGAATTTTCTCATATTTTATGTGGATGACTTATTACCCATTGTGAATGCTGTAAGATTTGAATCCAACATAAAATGTTGACTACCTAACCAATTCCAAATGAATGATTTAAATTACTGGGTATGTCCTAAAATAGAGTTTTTGAGGACAAAATGTTATTTATGTCTCACACATCTTATATTGACAAATTTGTTGTCAAGTATATGATGTAGTACTTCAAAAAATGATAATGTATCATTCTTACATGAAGTTTAGATTGTCTAAGGAATAGTGTCCTAAGACATTTCAAAATGTTGAGAACATAAGATTGACTATCTACGTTTGAGTGGGAGAACATCTAATGTACACTTGAGACATGACATTTGACAGTAAAATTGGTTAGCATTTATTAGTTAACCCAATGGTATGACCATTGCACGGAAAAATAAAAAAAATTCTCAAAATATCTATGGATAAATTGAGAAATTATATTTTTGTGTATGAGGTTAAAGATTTGATCTTTACGAGATGCACTGGTTTTAACAAAGATTTATGGAAATCTATGTTTACCCTAGATGATGGAGTATGGTATGCAAGTTAAATGTTCTTACTTATGAAGTAAAGAACTTGCATAACTCAAATAATTTCTTATTGGTCTGAAAGATGTTTCAGATATAGTTAAGCCTAAAATGTTTTATGTAATGGCTAAACTTAAGGAACTTAGATAACATCAATATATAGGGTATCCTGAGAGAGAAAGAATCGTGGTAGGACCAAGATGACTTTTAATTGACAATCATTTTGATCTATATAAAAAGACTTTCCAGGCTAAAGTGTTTGAAAGCCACCTAGAATGTCTAGGATTATGAGACATGTCTCATCTTCACTAGGGCAAGTGGGAGAACATGTTGGGTGTAGAGTATGGCCTAGGATACATGTCTCACCGGCTTTAGTGCAAGTGGGAGATTGTTGGGATTTATGCCCTAAAGCCTCGTAATTAATTAATAATTATTTGATAATTATTTTATTAATAATATTTGCAATTTATAATATTCATTATATAAATAAAATCCAAGGTTATTAGTGTAATCTTGAACTGTATGTAGTTGACATACGGGAGGATCATGTTCAAGTAATAACCTAAAGGGTCTATAGTATATGGATAAGGTTGGGTGCCTTATCCTGGTAACACTATTGATACGGCCCACTTTGTAATTGTTACAAATGATTTGATCCAAATCATTCATGTAGAGACATGTGAGTGGGGGTATCCTATACAATGAGTTTGTATAAGACTGGACTACGAAATATATAATCTCTCTTTATAAATCCGTTATTTGAGAAGATTAGTATTTAACAGGATGATCATATGTGACTCGATCTTAATCTTGAGTGAGTTATGAACTCCTGCCTGTGAGGGCTCGTCCTTTGATTTGTATGGGTGAGAATGGCCTTTATAGCCGATTTAAGAAGCCTACCATTTTGGGGACTTGACCAAATAGGGAGTTGGGAACATAAGTTTCACAAGATGGAATTCACTTCTTCCCATATAGGGAAAGTAGATGAGTAGTTCCCTTAAGTGCTGATTTCGGGACTTGAACAATAGGGCCCCACCCTCTCACTGGCCCGAGAGGGACTTGGTTTATGGTTGGATCATAAACAAGTTGTTCATTAGAGAATCAGTGGTACTTAAGGTGTAAGATGTAATTACAGGGGTAAAACAGACTTTTGACCCAGCTGTAATTACGAACAACTCGTGAAGGATCGACTTGCATGTAATGGTTATATCCATGGACACAACTTGTCTTACAGTGCATAAGAGTGCAACTCTAGGCCTATAGTGGAGTGACCTAGAGTTAATGAATGAAAGTCAATTAATTAATTTTGTATCATTGGAGCTTATAAATCTGTAGGTCCATAAGGTCCCCTTGCTAGCTCATAGTAACACTAAATGGATCAATTTAGTTGAAAGAAAATTTGAAGTATTCAAATTAATATTTAATATATTTGATATATTAAATGTAGTAGAGTAAAATATATTTATTGTATTTGATACATTAAATATTAGAGGAAATAGTTTATGCATATGATACATTAATATTAAAAACTATATACTTATGTTATTTGAATGTGATTCAAATTGGTTTAAAGTATATTATAAAAGATTAATTTTATAATATTTGAATAAGACATATTTTAATATATTAGATATTAAATTGTATTTTATAAAATAAAATTAATTCCTAAAAGCCTTATTATAAATAAGACATTTAGGTTTAGCCAAAAGGTTGGCCAAACACACTATTCACCCTCTGCAGAGAATTGTTCTCTCATTCTTTCAAAAAGCTCCCACAAGCCTTGATCCCGTGTTCGAGTCATAGCGAGGAAGATCTCGTGAAAAAAGAACACAAGAAGAGCTTTGTAGTCTTCAAAGGTAATATATGCTTAACCTTGTTTTTAGTTTAATTCTAAATAAAACCAAGTAACGATTCCAAACGCTTCCGCTGCGGGGAATGAAGAGTTCATTCCCTTCAATGATTACCAACACCATCCGAGTCCAGTACGGTGGACCAGCCCAAAGCACCCTCTTGTATACCAAACCGTATTCCAAGATGATTGACAATTTGAGAATGCCCATTGGGTACCAGCCGCCAAAGTTTCAACAATTCGATGGGAAGGGCAATCCTAAACAACACATTGCCCACTTCGTCGAAACGTGCGAGAATGCTGGAACTCGCGGAGACTTGCTGGTTAGGCAATTCGTCCGAACTTTGAAAGGAAACGCCTTTGACTGGTACACCGACTTGGAACCCAAGACGATCGACAGTTGGGAGCAGTTTGAAAGAGACTTCTTGAATCGCTTCTACAGCACGAGGCGGGCAGTCAGCATGTCTGAACTCTCGCATGCTAGCCAAAGAATGGGCGAGCCTGTCATCGACTTCATTAACCGCTGGAGATCGTTGAGTCTTGACTGCAAGGACCGACTCACGAAAGTGTCTGCTGTCGAGATGTGCATCGGCGACATGCATTGGGGACTTCACTACATCCTGCAAGGGATAAAGCCCCAAACATTCGAGGAGTTAGCAACTCGCGCCCATGATATGGAGTTGAGTATTGCCAATAGAGGAAACAAAGACCTCTTAATCCCCGACGTAAAGAAAACAAAGACGGAAATGAAGAGTGTTGGGAAGATCACGAAGAATGTCGTGAAAGAATCTATGGTCGTCAACACGACCCCTTTAAGGTTTTCCTCCAAAGCAAAGGAAAACAAAACGCAACTCATCCAACTCTGACATTCCCGATATGTTAGAGCAATTGCTGGAAACGCAACTCATCCAACTGCCAGAATGCAAACGACCGGAGGAGTTAGGAAAGGTAAACGATCCTAACTACTGCATGAAAGAGTTTCGGCATGCATAGCGGAAGCATCGTTGGATCTAAGTGTAGACACCGTATTTTGTCCGGCCTTGTTTATCATTATTTTTAGGTTTTCCTCGTTTTAGGGTTTTTCATTGTGTTTCACTCAAAGGATTGCTCAAATCATTTAATCTCTTACTTCCCTATTTTCCTTGTTATTTTTGAGATTTTGGGGAGAATGCACAAAATAATTTCTCCCGTTTAAGAACTTTTGAAAAAAAAACATTCTATTTTAAGGGTTTAGTTTTATGGTTTCTATTCAGGGTTTTAAATTTATTTTTTAGGAAACATTTATTTTTTAGATTTCGATTTTATATTTTGATTGGGTCAAGATAAATTCAATTTGTTTTTAAAATTAAATCTTATGAATGAATTTGTTTAAGAGATAAATTTGATAAAAAAAAAAAAACATTTAATTTTAGAATTCGATTTTATATTTTATATTTGGCTAGGATAAATTCAAATTGATTGTAAACTTAAATCTCTCAAATAGATTTGTTTAAAGGAATTTTCAAAGACATTTAATTTTAAAATTTGTGGTTAGCTTTAGATTTGATTAGGATTTCAAATTTGGATTTATCTAGGATATAAAATGAAAATGGGGATGGAAAGACATTTAATTTTAAAATTTGATTTGAGGTTTTAATTTGGTTTAGATTGGTTAGTTTTAGATTTGATTAGGATTTTGAATTTTGATTTATCTAGAATATAAAATGGAAAACAGAATGGAAAGACATTTAATTTTAATTTAGTTTAGATTGGTTTTGAATTAAGTTTTATCTAGAATATAAAATGGAAAAGAGGATGGAAAGACATTTAATTTCAATTTTTAATTTGGTTTAGATTGGTTAGTTTTAAATTTGATTTTGAATTTAATTTTATCTAGAATATAAAATGAAAAAGAGGATGGAAAGACATTTAATTTCACTTTTTAATTTGGTTTAGATTGGTTGATTTTAAATTTGATTTTGAGTTTAATTTTATCTAGAATATAAAATGGAAAAAGAAATAAGGAAAAAACATTTAATTTTAAAAATTTGACTTGGTTTAGATCGATTAATTTTAGATTTGATTTTAAATTTGTGGAAAAAGAAATAGGGAAATACATTTAATTTTAAAATTTGATTTGAGGTTTTAATTTGGTTTAGATTGGTTAGTGTTAGATTTATTAGGGTTTTGAATTTAGATTTATTAAGAATAAAATGGAAAAAGAGATGAGATCACCACTATAAATAGAGGTGATTAGGAGGTTCTAAAGGGAGACGGGTTTTGGGAAGGAAAAAGTTATAGAGAAGAGAATTTTCTTGGAGAGAAAGTCTGAATTCTTTTTGGGAGAATAGGGAAAACGAAATACAAACGAAATACAAAAGCTAAAATACCCTCTTCGTGGCAACCTTCACAACGGCGGGTGACGACGAATCACCTCCCACCACCTCCGTACGGCGGCGTATCACCTTCGCAAACTCTGACAGTGATTGTGTTGTAAGCATTGCGTGTGAGGAGGAAGGAGAACAACGGGTGAGAAAATTAATTATTTCCTGCAAATACCCCTGTACATATAATGTCATGTTCACTCTGTTTTGTTTACTTTTTTTTAAAGTTTTGTTTTAGATGGTTATTCTAATAAAAATGGGATTCGTTCTTACTATCCTACAAAAATTTAAATCCCAGGATAGATGAAGGATTCTTCCTTCAACCTTGAGGATATACTTCGTTTTCGTTTCTTTTTTAAATCCTAGGATGGAATAAGGATATTTTCCTTATCTTGAGGATTGGGCTTTAACTCCTAAATTTATTATTTCCTGCAAATACGTTTCTTTTTTTGAAATCCTAGGATGGAATAAGGATATTTTCCTTATCTTGAGGATTGTGCTTTAACTCCTAAATTTATTATTTCCTGCAAATACGTTTCTTTTTTAAATCCTAGGAATAAGGATATTTTCCTTATCTTGAGGATTGGGCTTTAACTCCTAAATTTATTATTTCCTGCAAATACGTTTTTTTTACGTTTTTTTTAAATCCTAGGATGGAATAAGGATATTTTCCTTATTTCCTGCAAATACGTTTCTTTTTTTTGAAATCCTAGGATGGAATAAGGATATTTTCCTTATCCTGAGGATTGGGCTTTGACTCCTAAATTTATTATTTCCTGCAAACATCCCTGCACATGTAATTCGATGTTCTTATTATCCTACCAAAGATGTAAATCCCAGGATAGGTGAAGGATTCTTCCTTCAACCTTGAGGATATATTTCATTTTCGTGCCTTTTTGAAATCCTAGGATGGAATAAGGAGTTTTCCCTTATCTTGAGGATTAAGCTTAAACTCCTAAATTTTATTCTATTCTTCCCTTCTTACGCCATTATATGCTATCTTCAAGTTTTTCTGAATAATTTTCTATTGAATTTGAATTTTCAAAACTTCCAACCGTTTTATTTCTCTTAAAATCTTTTATTCTCCAATTGTCTCTGAAATAAACGGCCAAATAATTTTCTATTGAATTTGAATTTTCAAAACTTTCCGCCGTTTTATTTCTCTTAAAATCTCTTATTTCCCAATTGTCTCTAAAATAAATGGTCAAATGGTATTTTCTCTAAAAAAATTAAGGTTTCCGTTTGAGTGTGATTCCAAATATTATCTATTTCAAATCTTTTAATTGATCTATTGATTTATTTCAATTTAATTTTAATTGATTTATTTATTTCAAATCTTTTAATTAAATTAAATGTTTACATTGATTTTTTTTATTCTACTTTAAATTTATTTTCAAAGAATCGCATTTGATTTTAAAACAGGTTTTAAATTTAAATTTTTAAAAATTGATTTTCTTAAATGACTTCTAAAACCTTTGTTTGGTTGTATAATCCTGGTAATGGGATTAAGCGATAAATGACAACATTGATGGATTATTTCACTCATAGATCGAGTCCTTGTTTTATCTTAAAGTCAAGGCAGGATCAGTTGAGACATTTACTTTAAATTTAAATTATGTGTATTTTTTATTTTTTATTTATTTTTATTTTTATTATTTTTTTTTCTTCTCAAATTAAGGACGTTTTAAGATTAACTGGATAATATAAGATAAAATATGGCTTACCGTTTTTAAACGGGTGTTGTAGGGTGCTAATACCTTCCCTACACTCAAACGACCCCCGAACCTAATTTATCTTTTCGTAGACCAGTTTTCTTTTAAAGGTGACCAATCACACCCAAAATGATTGGTGGCGACTCCATCTCTTTTATTTTTTTCAAAACCCTGTGAAAGAGGACGTCGGCCGCTCCGCGTCGCAAAAACGTTGCGACACTAAGTACTCTTATTTTGTTAATTTAAAAGGAAAAAACATGTAATTTGAAAATCAAAGACAATAATTTAGAAGTTACCTTTGAATTCAAATTCTTCTTGATTCCAAACTCGATCTTCGAACGTAACGGTCACGAACCACCACGAGAGTCTTCCCGACTATTCTCCGGCCTTAGAACGGGATTGTGGGATCCTTTGAGTGACTAATTTAAAAGAGAATTGAAGATGGAATTGGAGAGAATGGTACAGAAATTGTCTTTACAATTTCTCAAAGTTCATCAAAATTCTAAGAAGAAGTCAATCTAATTAACCCTTTGTATATATAGAAGACTACATGCAAAAACATGCAAAATTGAGTTAACAATAGGATGCCATGTAGAATCCACTCAATTTAGTGGGATTAGTGGCTTGATGTGGGATGAACACTTAGCAAAAAAGTTTGAGTCATAAAACCACCAACAAATGGTTTTTCCCACTAACTCAAGAATTGGATTTTTCCACTAACTTAAGAATTGGATTTTTCCACTAACTTTAGTCATCAAAATGACTCTTGACTTTCAAGGTTTAGTGGAGTCAACATTTGACTTTTTGACTTTCAAAGTTGTAGTCAATTGTCTTTAATTTGACTTTTGACTAACTTTGATCAAATTAATTCAATTTAAAAATTAATTCAAATAATTAATTTTAAATTAAATTAATATTAATATTAAATAATTAATTAAACAATTTAATTAATTCAAATTTAATATCCAATAAATCCAACACTAATCCCGATCATTCCCGATATACATGATTATGAATCCATATTCATATTTTCGATATTTAAATCTTATTTAAATATCACCATCTCTCTCTATTATTCAATTCACAATTGAACGTTATGTCGTTAAATATATCACATATATTTAACGCTAATTCCCTAATTCGAATTCGAACACTTCGAATTCACTCGTCACACTGTTCTGAGGTTTAGTCCGATATGAGCTAGCAGGGGGACCTCATGGACCTACAGCTCATGAGCTCCAACGATCCGAGATTAACTGATTAAACTCTTTAACCTAGTTAATCAACATTCGTTAACTACCAGGACATTCCACTATAGCCTAGTAGTTGCACTCTCCTCACTATAGATATATTTATGTCCACTCGATATAACCATGATTAGTAAGTTGACCCTTCACAGGTTGTTCGTAATTTACGGTCGGGTCAAATATCTGTTTTACCCCCGTAATTACATCTTGCTCCTTAAGTCCCACTGATCCTCTAATGAACAATTGGTTTGTGATCCAATCACTAAACCGATTGGTATGTGATCTAATCACTATACCGAGTCCCTCTCGGGCCAATGAGAAGGTGGGGCCCCTTGTTCAAGACCTGGAGTCAACACTTAAGGGAACAACCTATCTACTATCCCTAGAGACGGGTAGGAGTGAATTTCATCTTGCACCCTATGTCCCCAGCTATCTATCCGGTCTTACCCCTGAAATGGGAGGCTTATTGAGTCGGCGCTGTTGAGCCACTCTCACCCATGCAGATCTAAGGATAATCCCGAATAAACAGGAGTTCATAGTTAACTCAGGATTAAGGTCAAGTTATCTAGGTCATCGTTTTGAAATAGTCAGTCTTTAAAACAGTAAACAGCGTTATAAAGCAAGAGTGACTTATTTCGCGGTCCGGTCTAATGCAAACTCTTTGCATAGGACGCCCCCATTCACATGTCTCCACATGAACGATTCAGAATCACATCGTTTGTACTAAATACAAAATGGGCCGCATCCAATAGTGTCCCCAGGATAAGGTATCCAGCCTTATCCGTATACTATAGACCGTTTTGGCTATTCACTCGAACTTGATCCACTTTTATGTCTCCACATAAAGTTCAAGTACTCATGTTATAGCCATGGATCTTAGTTTATTGGATTTAAGGTTTTCTAAAATGAAATAAGCAATTCATATATTCAATAAATAACTTTATTAAATAAACCTCAATAACACTTTATTGGTAATAAAATATGTTTATCATTTACAAACCACGAGTTTTAGGACATAAAACCCAACAAACTCCCACTTGGACTAAAACTCCAGTGGTAATAAATATATATCCATATATATACATAATGTTGAGTTTTTCAAAATGAGAAATAAATACAATAAACTAGGGCATCACATACCCATAGTTTTCTCCCACTTGCCCTAGATTATACATCTCGTAGTCCTAGTCTGACTAGGTGACCCTCAAACGCTTTAGCCGTGAGAGCCTTTGTAAATGGATCAGCATGCGTCTCATATCCTCAACTTCTTGAGGTGTCTTAGGACACTGTTCCTTTGACAAGTGAATTCCATGTCTGAAGGGTAGCAAACCCCTCTTGGAATTCTGCATCTTATATCTTGACAACATCTTGTCGATATAGGATGCTTGAGACATGATAATGTTCTATTCTTGCGGTTCCGAACTATTTGGATCCCAAGAATATATTGAGCTTCTCCCAAATCTTTCATTTGGAATTGAGTTGTTAGCCCTTTCTTGACGTCAGTCAGGCATCTTACATCATTCTCAATGAGTAAGATATCATCGACATATAACACGAGGAATGCTACAGATGTTTTAACAATCTTCTTGTAAACACAAGGTTCGTCAATGTTTTGTTCAAAACCATAAGATTTGATCGTAGTATCAAACCTTATATTCCAGCATCTAGATGCTTGTTTCAACCCATAAATAGATCGTTTAAGCTTACAAACTTTTTGTTCTTGATGTTGTATTATAAACCCCTCTGGTTGAGACATATAGATACTCTCTTCAAGATTGCCATTCAGAAAGGCTGTCTTGACATCCTGCCAAATCTCATAGTCATAATATGTGGCAATGGACAAGAGTATTCTAATTGATTTTAACATGACAATAGAAGAGAAGGTTTCATCATAGTCTACCCCCTCTCTCTGGGTATAACCCTTTGTCACTAATCGAGCTTTAAAGGTCTGTACCTTACCAGCTTGGTCTCGTTTCCTTTTGTAGATCCATTTACAACCAATAGGTTTTACCCCATCTGGTTGATCTACAAGTTCCCAGACGGAATTGAAGTACATCGACTCCATTTCGAGGTCCATGGCTTTGATCCATTGATCTTTGTCAACATCATTCATTGCTTGTTTATAGGTCAATGGATCCTCTATTCCATCATCTGGTATGATGATTTGAGTTTCTACTAAACCCATGTAACGGTCAGGTTGTTGCACAACCCTCCCACTACGTCGAGGCACTCTCAACTCTTGAGATGGATGTGAGTAATCAAAAGTATTAGCTCCATCAACAACTCTTGTTGAGGGACCAATCTCATCAACAACTCTTGTTGATCTATCTGTAGCTTCTTTAGAAATTTCACGCAATACTAGTGTACTGCGAGGTTGATGATCTCTCATGTGATCTTCTTCGAGAAAAGTAGCATTTGTCGATACAAATACTTTATTTTCTCCTGGATCAAAGAAGTATCCAGCTTTCGATTCTTTTGGATAGCCTATGAATAAACATACTTTTGAACGACGTTCCAATTTCTTAGGATTTTGCACCAACACATGTGCCGGGCATCCCCAGATCCTGAAGTGACGTAAACTAGTTTTACGCCCTCTCCATAACTCATAAGGTGTTCCAGTAACACTTTTAGAGGGAACATTGTTCAAAATGTAGGCAGCAGTCTCTACTGCATATCCCCAAAACGAATTAGGCAAATGAGCATAGCTCATCATCGATCGAACCATGTCTAACAAGGTTCTGTTTCTTCTCTCCGATACACCGTTTTGCTATGGCGTACTAGGTGCAGAGAGTTGTGACTGGATTCCATGTTCTATCAAATAGTCCTGGAATCTTAGGTCCATGTACTCTCCACCTCGATTTGATCGAAGTGTCTTAATTGTTTTACCTAATAAGTTCTCAACTTCTGCCTTATACTCCTTGAACTTTTCAAGAGCTTCGGACTTATGATGTATTAGGTAAACATAACCGTACCTTGAATAATCATCTATGAAACTGATGAAATATTCATATCCTCCTCGTGCTTTGACATTCATTGGTCCACAAAGATCCGAATGCACGAGTTCTAAGGATTCTTTGGCTCTAAGACCTTTTCCAGTAAAAGATCTTTTCGTCATTTTCCCCTCAAGACAAGACTCACATGCTGGTAAAGAGTTGTCTTCTAACTGGCTTAGATGACCATTCTTAACCAATCTCTCAATCCTATTGAGATTAATGTGGCCAAGTCTTAAGTGCCAAAGATATGTACTTGAAGAAACTTTTTGCCTTTTGTTTCGCGTCTCAGCCGTTTTAAACATCTCGATATTTAAAATAGCTTTCGCTCTGGTCGGTTTTAACTTATATAAGTTGTTTTCTAGTTTTGCAGAACAAATAGCAATACCTCTTTTGGTAATGAACACTTCATTAATTTCAAAAGATACTTTATACAATTGTTCTAACAAACAAGAGATAGATACAAGATTCCTTTTCATTTCAGGAACAAGATACACATTATCTAATATAATGAATCTATCTCCAAAAAACAACTTTAAATCTCTCACTGATTTTGCTGAGACAACCTCTCCTGTTCCAACCCTGAGAGTTATCTCGCCTTCCGCAAGTGTTCTCCAGGAACTAGTTTCCTGAAAAGAAGAACAAATATGATTAGTGGCCCCTGAATCCAGTATCCAGGAAGAGTCATCACTCTCCACTAAACATGTTTCAACAACTAGTAAATCATATTTACCTTGTTTTTCCTTTTCAGCTTTCTTCTCTGCAAGGTACTTTGGGCAGTTTCTTTTCCAATGCCCATTCTCGTTGCAGTGGAAACATTTTCCTTTATCTGCAACTTGAGCCTTGCTTTTGCGGTCATTAGGAGTTTTACTTTTCCCATTCCCTTTCTTTTTCATCGAAATACTCTTATTTTTAGAAGAAGAAAGGCCAGACTTCGTCCTAGAGGACGATCCTCTATAGAACTTTTTAGTGGTAGTAACATTTGCCTCCACTTCATGTCCCTTAGTTTTCAGGAGGGACTGATAAGTCTGAAGCTCATTCAGAAGAGTAGTCAAGTTATATTCAATTTTGTTCATCATCGCATTTGTGCGGAACTGTAGGAAGCTCTTCGGAAGAGACTCCAGAATAAAATTGACCTGACTCTTCTCATCTATGACAACTCCATTTACTTCTGCCACATTGAAATGGACCATCATGTCCATGACATGTTCTCTAACAGAGGTCCCTTCTTTCATGCGACAATTATAAACGTACTTGATGGCATCATGCCTAAGGGAGAAGGACGGTTGTCCAAACATCCCCTTCAGAGATTCCATAATCTCTTTGGCAGCACCCATACCATCGTGTTTCTTAGCCAATACATCAGATATGCTGGCCAGAATGTAGACGCGGGCTTTATTATTTGCCCTTGTCCATCTGTCATATGCATCCCGAACATTTCGGTTTGCATTTGTGCCGGGGTTTTGAGGACACTCCTCAGTTAAAACGAACCTTAGATCATCAATTACCAGTATTGTGTTTAAATTTAATTTCCACGTTGCGTAATTATCCCCGTTAAGTTTCTCAGAAGCTAGTAACTGTACTATTGAGTTGGACATGCTGAAAAATATAAACATATCGTATTTAGTGAAATTGCTATTACCCTTTTATATTATCCAATTAAGTTTTAGCAAAAGTAATAATGTACCCATCATTTATTCTTTATTGCAACGATACTACAAAGGTTTAGAGCAACATCCACCTAGGGGCAGTCTATCACTCCTCCTTTGAATTGAGACAATCTCAGCTAATCACTATTACCAGAATAACTCATATTCCAATAGATCTTTTAGCTATCGTTTACTTTGGTCAAGAAGTTACTAACACTTAGTAATTCTTGTAAGTGTGACCCTCCATTTTCAGACCTCAGAGATCGGAATCAACAAGCTCCCGAAGTTGGAAAGACAATGCTGAAAACGGACCTATGAGACCCTATCCATTTCTGGAGTTCGCGGTGTTCCGAATCCCATGATACAACCCTCCTAAGGGGTGGTCGCTCCCAGGGCAGACTCGCAGGCGCATCATGGGAATCTCACGGTGCAACCTAATGGAGGAGACCGTAGGATGTGTTGACACACAACCTTCGCCCACTTACTATGAACGACTTCCCCTGTTCACCTTGTTATTGACTCATGCAAATACTTTCCTACTGGAGGTCGCTCCCAGGGCGACTCGAAGCCGAGCATGAATCTCACGGTGTGAACTCTTAGGGACGTAGGAGCTGAAAACATTTTTCCTCCCACTGAAGTGTTCTAGACGGTTGGGTATGATTTTACTTAGGCATATATTTTGGCTAACTAAAACATATCCTAAGTCTAGGTAATCTTTCTGAGTATAACGTTTATACTGGATTTTAACCTATGATGTCTAGATGATAAAACTTTTAAAACCTCACATCACTCACGCATGCTCATAAAACCGGGTTAGCTAAACTCAAACGCCAGTTCGATGCCCAGGTAGGAGGTGTTCCGTAAACCGTCAACTTAAATACCCCCAAGCTGAGACAACATCTTACCGGGTGAGTTTTTCTTGTAACCGAAGTTTTACAAGATATCGACCTATTTTAACTATTAAAATAGGAGATTGCTTGGTAGTTAACCCTAAATGAGCATGCATTTATCTTTGTTATAAGTTTTAATGTCTAATTCATTTTATAACACTTATAAAAAAAAAAAAAAAAAAAACCTTATAACATACATCTAACATGCTTTTAAATAACAATTATATAAAATCATTCCATGCAAAAATATAACAACTTATATGAAATCTCATGGAATCCTAAACATGCATACTTATATTATAACACTTATAACATACTTTCAATGCATGTTTCATGCTTATCCTATGGTGGGATTTTAAATCTACATGGCATACAATATGCACACAAGATTATGTTTATTTAAACTATACATTCACAATGCATAAATAAATAAACCACACTAAAAATGGATTGGTTTTGGCATCCTAAACAAGCATTTACCTAAATTATTACAATAATAAAATAGGAAAAAGTCTTGAACCGCCCCCGAACACTTCGAATCGGCTCAAACCGCTTGTAAGTTGTGGAATTGCACGAACCGCCGTCGAACCGAACCGAACCGTCACTTGACGCCTCTTCCAATTTTGATAAATTACATCCTAAAATGGACTCTAATGACTCTACAAAAATTACATACTCTTTGTAACACATTAAAGCCCATCACAAGGGAATTACAATAATTATTACAAATTGGAAGAGAAATGGATGCCAAAGACCAAAAATTTCCATTTTAGCACACATACATTCATCACATGAATTACTACCCACCAACTCTAAATTAACCAAAAAAGAGTACTTAAAGCATGCTCTGATACCATTTGAAAGAGTTTCGGCATGCATAGCGGAAGCATCGTTGGATCTAAGTACTCTTATTTTGTTAATTTAAAAGGAAAAAACATGTAATTTGAAAATCAAAGACAATAATTTAGAAGTTACCTTTGAAGTTCAAATTCTTCTTGATTCCAAACTCGATCTTCGAACGTAACGGTCACGAACCACCACGAGAGTCTTCCCGACTATTCTCCGGCCTTAGAACGAGATTGTGGGATCCTTTGAGTGACTAATTTAAAAGAGAATTGAAGATGGAATTGGAGAGAATGGTAGAGAAATTGTCTTTACAATTTCTCAAAGTTCATCAAAATTCCAAGAAGTAGTCAATCTAATTAACCCTTTGTATATATAGAAGACTACATGCAAAAACATGCAAAATTGAGTTAACAATAGGATGCCATGTAGAATCCACTCAATTTAGTGGGATTAGTGGCTTGATGTGGGATGAACACTTAGCAAAAAAGTTTGAGTCATAAAACCACCAACAAATGATTTTTCCCACTAACTCAAGAATTGGATTTTTCCACTAACTTTAGTCATCAAAATGACTCTTGACTTTCAAGGTTTAGTGGAGTCAACATTTGACTTTTTGACTTTCAAAGTTGTAGTCAATTGTCTTTAATTTGACTTTTGACTAACTTTGATCAAATTAATTCAATTTAAAAATTAATTCAGATAATTAATTTTAAATTAAATTAATATTAATATTAAATAATTAATTAAACAATTTAATTAATTCAAATTTAATATCCAATAAATCCAACACTAATCCCGATCATTCCCAATATACATGATTATGAATCCATATTCATATTTTCGATATTTAAATCTTATTTAAATATCACCATCTCTCTCTATTATTCAATTCACAATTGAACGTTATGTCGTTAAATATATCACATATATTTAACGCTAATTCCCTAATTCGAATTCGAACACTTCGAATTCACTCGTCACACTGTTCTAAGGTTTAGTCCGATATGAGCTAGCAGGGGGACCTCATGGACCTACAGATCATGAGCTCCAACGATCCGAGATTAACTGATTAAACTCTTTAACCTAGTTAATCAAGATTCGTTAACTACCAGGACATTCCACTATAGCCTAGTAGTTGCACTCTCCTCCCTATAGATATATTTATGTCCACTCGATATAACCATGATTAGTAAGTTGACCCTTCACAGGTTGTTCGTAATTTACGGTCGGGTCAAATATCTGTTTTACCCCCGTAATTACATCTTGCTCCTTAAGTCCCACTGATCCTCTAATGAACAATTGGTTTGTGATCCAATCACTAAACCGATTGGTATGTGATCTAATCACTATACCGAGTCCCTCTCGGGCCAATGAGAAGGTGGGGCCCCTTGTTCAAGACCTGGAGTCAGCACTTAAGGGAACAACCTATCTACTATCCCTAGAGACGGGTAGGAGTGAATTCCATCTTGCACCCTATGTCCCCAGCTATCTATCCGGTCTTACCCCTAAAATGGGAGGCTTATTGAGTCGGCGCTGTTGAGCCACTCTCACCCATGCAAATCTAAGGATAATCCCGAATAAACAGGAGTTCATAGTTAGCTCAGGATTAAGGTCAAGTTATCTAGGTCATCGTTTTGAAATAGTCAGTCTTTAAAACAGTAAACAGCGTTATAAAGCAAGAGTGACTTATTTCGCGGTCCGGTCTAATGCAAACTCTTTGCATAGGACGCCCCCATTCACATGTCTCCACATGAACGATTCAGAATCACATCGTTTGTACTAAATACAAAATGGGCCGCATCCAATAGTGTCCCCAGGATAAGGTATCCAGCCTTATCCGTATACTATAGACCGTTTTGGCTATTCACTCGAACTTGATCCACTTTTATGTCTCCACATAAAGTTCAAGTACTCATGTTATAGCCATGGATCTTAGTTTATTGGATTTAGGGTTTTCTAAAATGAAATAAGCAATTCATATATTCAATAAATAACTTTATTGAATAAACCTCAATAACACTTTATTGGTAATAAAATATGTTTATCGTTTACAAACCACGAGTTTTAGGACATAAAACCCAACACTGCAAATACCACCGGGTCGTCAGTCATCCTGTAGGCAAATGTTTCGTCTTGAAAGAGCTAATCATGAAGTTAGCTAGTGAAAAGAGGATTGAGCTGGATCTCGACGAGATAGCTCAAGCAAATCACGCCGTCGTAACATTGAACTCCGGCGTTCAATTATCTCCTATTTCTCCTAAGAAGCAAGAGGAGAGTTTGATCCAGTTCGGGACTTGCGAACCCGTAATCGTTCGATACGAACATGAAATCCTACAGGAGACTTCGCGGGTGAAACCCGAACCCGTTGGGGATGAGGATGAAGGATGGACCGTTGTAACTCGTCGAAAAATGCGGCGACAGAGACCTGTCTAGAAAGAAGCCCGCCTACTTCGAGAGTATAGGCGAAAAAGCAAACTTCCAAAGAGAAAAGGAAGAAAGAGTATGAGAAGGCCAAAACTTGTCGTGGAGGAAAACAAAGACCTCCCTCGACCCCAGCAGACTATGACCCTACGGGAATTTTTCCCCAAGGGATTCTTTAATGAGAAGCAGGAAGAAATAGTTGAAGCTGCTACGTGCCATGTCGTTGTGGCAATCGAGGATGACAGCGCCACTCCAAGTTCAACGGAGTTGGTAATAAAACTGGACAATACACCTTCCCTCAATGTAGTAGATTCGCCTCAAATGGACAAAACTGCTCACGTCAACACGTTGAAGGACTCTAATGTTTCAGAACCTTCAACCTCTACAGCACATGCATGCGCGTCTGATTGCATGTCTATAAGCTTCACCGATGATGATTTGATGTTGGGGTCAAAACCTCACAATAGCCCTTTGTTTGTCTCAGGATACATTCGAGAACAGAGGGTCGGTCGAATCCTCATTGATGATGGATCGGCCGTCAACATAATGCCGAAATCAGTCATGAAGGAGATTGACATCCTGATGGAAGAGCTATCAAGTAGCAAGTTGGTAATCCAGGGTTTCAATCAGGGAGGACAACGAGCGATCGGCATGATTCGCCTACAGCTCATCATCAGAGACTTAAAAGCACATACCCTATTTCATATCATAGACTCCAGGACTACCTATAAAATATTGTTGGGTCGCCCTTGGATTCATGGAAATGGGGTAATAACTTCCACCTTGCATCAGTGCTTCAAGTTTTATCAGGACGGCGTCAAAAAGGTTGAGGCAGACACTAAGCCATTTTCAGAGGCCGAGTCTCATTTCGCGGATGCCAAGTTTTATATAAATAACAGCAACATAGAAGAAATAATGCCAAAAGAAATCCCTTTGATCAGCGGGGAGCAGAAGACTTGCGCAGGGAAAGAATCCATTAAAGAAGAAAACATTCCCAAGTTTTGCGAAAGCAAGACACCCGTCAGCCCTACGAAGGCTAAGGCCTTGAAAGACGAGAAAAGTTCGAACCCTTCTGTTCTGCGCTACGTACCCTTGTCCCGGCGTAAGAAAGGTGAATCACCATTCGCAGAATGTACTAAAAGTTTGAAAGTTGGTGACATTAAGATCCTGAAAGAAAACTTTGTCACCCCTCTTACGAAGATAACGAAACAAGAGGTCACGAAGTCCAAAGAGACTCAGAAAGGGATGGTCCTACCTGAGAAATGAACGAAAGAAGGATACGATCCCAAGACATATAAACTGCTAGCAAAGGCAGGATATGACTTCACAACTCATACTGAGTTCAAGGGCCTGAAAATCCTCGAGGTCAGTGCTTTCTTCGACACAGAAGAAACTCCTAAAGGAGGGATATCCTATACCGGCATCAAGAAAGGGGCTTGGATATAAGTCGCCTGAACCAGTCCGTATAACCCGAAAAGGGAAAGAGAAAGTGGCCAACAGTAATAACATAACGACCAAGGAGGTACACAACTCAAAAGAAGAGGAAGTTGTCAAACCTAGGATCTCTATCTTTAAGCGCATCAAGCCGCCGGCTACGCGCACTTCAGCCTTCCAGCGATTGAAAGCGGCTGTGACAGAAGAAGACAGTTCGCACTCAACACCTAATCCCATCAGATCTTCTGTCTTTCAAAGGTTGAGTAAGTCGGCAGATAAAAAAGAAAACACGTCGTCCACTGAACCTCTCTCCCGGCAATCAGCATTTCAAAGGTTGAGTAAGCCAGCAGATGAGAAGGAAAACACACCGTCCATTAAACCCCTCTCACGGAAGTCATCATTTCAAAGGTTGAGTAAGCCGACAGAGGAGAAAGAAAATACGCTGCCTGATAAATCTCTCTCACGAACGTCAGCGTTGCAAAGATTAAGCGTGACCACAAAGAGAGATAAGAAACTTTCATCCACCTCCATTTTCGATCGCCTCCTACACGGAGAGGTTCGAGAGACTTTGAACGATAAAGAGTCTAGCAAGACAAGAAGCGATGAAGAGATCCGCAGTATCGTTCCCTCACGGATGAAAAGAAAAAGTTTTGTTACCGTGAATACAGATGGTGCACTGAGGGTTAAACGACGCAATGTCATCATCACCAACCCTGCAAGAAAACGTGTAGAGAATGGGGATGAAGCCTCTTGTTATCATATTACTGCCGAGGAAGAAACGGAGGCCGAGATATCTGAAGAGGATATTGAAGAAAAGCACCACTACCACTCGAAGATGGAAGTCAACCAACAGTTGATGAGCTAAAAGAAATTAATCTGGGTACGACGGAAGAACCACGCCCAACCTTTATAAGCGCATCACTTTCCGGTGAAGAGGAGTGCGAGTACTTGAGTTTGCTCATTGCGTATAAAGATGTCTTTGCTTGGTCGTATAAAGAGATGCCGGGACTTGATCCAAATGTCACAGTACATCATCTCGCTATCGAACATGGGTATCGACCAGTCAAACAAGCTCAACGACGTTTTAGGCCAGAGCTCATCCCCCAAATTGAAAATGAGGTTAACAAGTTAATTGAAGCAGGGTTCATTCGCGAAGTAAACTACCCGACATGGATAGCAAACATTGTCCCCGTCAGAAAGAAAAACGGACAATTACGGGTATGCGTTGACTTTCGCGATCTGAATAGTGCATGTCCGAAAGACGACTTCCCATTGCCCATCACGGAACTAATGGTCGATGCTACCACAGGGCATGAAGCTTTGTCTTTCATGGATGGGTCATCAGGATACAACCAGATTCGAATGGCCCTCAAGGATGAAGAAATGACAGCGTTCCGGACTCCGAAAGGGATATACTGTTACAAGGTAATGCCCTTTGGATTAAAGAACGCCGACGCAACTTATCAACGTGCCATGCAAAAGATCTTCGATGATATGCTGCATAAACATGTCGAGTGCTACGTCGACGATCTTGTAGTCAAGTCCAAAAAGCGATAGGATCACTTGAAAGATCTAAAGGTGGTTTTCGATCGTTTGAGGAAGTACCAATTGAGGATGAACCCTCTCAAATGCGCATTCGGTGTAACTTCGGGGAAATTCCTTGGTTTCGTCGTAAAACATCGAGGGATCGAGATTGATCAATCCAAGATCGACGCCATTCAAAAAATGCCAGAGCCGCGAAACTTGCATGAACTAAGAAGTCTCCAAGGACGACTTGCTTATATCAGGAGGTTCATCTCTAATCTAGCAGGCCGATGCCAACCATTTCAAAGACTGATGAGGAAAGACACGACCTTTGAGTGGGATGAAGCATGTCAAAATGCCTTTGACAACATAAAGCAATATTTGCTTAACCCTCCTGTTTTGGGCGCACCCGTAGCTGGAAAGCCATTAATACTCTACATTACCGCGCAAGAAATGTCGCTTGGGGCATTGCTTGCACAAGAAAGTGAGAAGGGTAAATAATGTGCCCTCTACTACTTAAGTAGAACTCTCAATGGGGCAGAGCTGAATTATTCACCCATTGAGAAAATGTGTCTTTCGCTCTTTTTTGCTATCGATAAGTTGAGGCATTATATGCAAGCATTCACAGTGCATCTGGTGGCTAAGGCTGACCCAATCAAGTATGTTCTGTCTAGACCAATTATCTCAGGTCGGTTGGCAAAGTGGGCAATTTTACTACAACAGTATGATATTGTTTATGTTCCGCAAAAGGCGGTGAAGGGGCAAACCTTGACTGATTTCTTGGCAGATCATCCAGTGCCGTCAGACTGGAAATTATCTGACGACCTGCCTGACGAAGAAATCTTCTACGTTGAAATTGTTGACCCATAGATTATGTATTTTGACGGTGAAGCTCGAAAATATGGCGCAGGAGCGGGTATAGTATTCATTACCCCTGAAAAACACATGCTGCCGTATAGCTTCGCATTTGAAGAGGTATGTTCGAATAATGTTGCTAAATATCAAGCACTCATTATGGGTCTTCAAATAGCAATAGAAATTGGAGTGACCTACATTGAGATCTATGGAGATTCAAAACTGATAATTAATCAGTTGTCGCTCCAATACGAGGTGAAACATCCAGATTTAATACCTTACTTTAATTATGCAAGACGACTCTTAGAGAGCTTTGATAGTATGACGATAGACCATATTCCAAGAGCTGAAAATGCAAAGGCAGATGCATTAGCAAACTTGGCCACAACCCTGACTGTATCAGAAAGTGAAATATTGAACGTTCCGATTTGTCAAAAATGAGTTATACCGCCAACTGAAGTTGAAAGTCAAGAAGCAAACGTAATATCAGTCTATGTGATTGAGGAAGAGGATTGACAACAACCGATTGTAGATTATCTACAGCATGGAAAACTTCCCACAGAGTCCCGACGTAAGGCCGATATACGAAGAAGAAGTGCTCGATTCATCTACTACAAGGAAACCCTTTATCGACGCTCCTATGACGGACTTTTTCTTCGATGCCTAGGAAAAGAAGAATCGATAAAGGCATTAGAGGAAGCACACTCAGGGGTCTGTGGTGCTCATCAATCGGGACCGAAACTTCATTTTTAGTTGAAGAGAATGGGTTATCACTGGCCAACGATGATTCATGACTCGATGGAGTATGCAAAGAAATGTGAGGCTTGTCAGTTTCATGCAAACTTCATACATCAACCGCCAGAACCCCTTCACCCAACCATAGCTTCATGGCCCTTTGAAGCTTGGGGGCTCGATCTCGTTGGTTCAATAACACCTAAGTCCTCAGCGGGACATTCTTATATCCTCGCTGGGATAAATTATTTTTCAAGGTGGGCCGAGGCGATTGCGTTAAAGGAGGCAAAGAAGGAAACTGTTGTGAATTTCATCCGAACCCACATCATTTACCGTTACGGCATCCCTCACCGCATCGTGACTGATAATGGAAGACAATTTTCTAATAGTCTAATGGATGGTTTATGTGAGAAATTCAAGTTCAAGCAATGCAAGTCATTCATGTACAACGCTCCGACAAATGGATTGGCAGAAGCATTCAACAAGACATTGTGCAACTTGTTGAAAAAAGTGGTCTCCAAGTCAAAAAGAGACTGGCAGGAAAAGATTGGTGAGGCATTATGGGCTTACAGAACTACACACCGCACTCCTACAGGGGTCACACCTTATTCCCTAGTCTATGGGGTCGAAGCCGTACTCCCTTTGGAAAGAGAAATCCAATCCCTAAGGATGGCGGTGCAAGAGGGGTTAACTACGGAAGAAAATGCAAGATTGCGTCTCCAAGAATTGGAAGCACTCGATGAAAGAAGATTAGATGCTCAACAAGCCTTGGAATGCTACCAAGCACGAATGACTAAGGCCTTCAACAAAAAATTGAAGCCTCGATCATTTCAAGTTGGTGATCTAGTACTTGCAGTCCGAAGACCCATTATCACAACGCGACACACGGGGAGCAAATTCACCCCTAAATGGGACGGACCCTATGTTGTCAAAGAAGTCTACACGAATGGGGCATACAAGATCGTGGATCAGGACGGATTAAGGATTGGCCCAATCAACGACAAGTTTCTTAAGAAATTTTACGCATAAAATGTAATACTCCTTAACGTAAGAGTATAAACTACATGTTGCTCCTGGCCCGCACGAGCTTAAAAGGTGAACGGCCCAAGTAAAAAAATTTTTTTTACTCATCATGTAATTTGAACTACGTTATGACTTGATCCCTTCCATCTAAGGGTACGTAGGCAACTTAAAGAAAAAAATACATATATACTTTAAGTCCTGTCGCGCAATAAAAAAATATATTCATTCCATTCGAACTACGTTCAAACAAGTGATCTCTTACTTTAAAAAAATACGTAGGCAACAAAAAGTTAAGTTCAATAAAGCAACAAAGGAAAATTATTATTCCAAAATGAGGGAGACAAGCCAAATGGTCATAAAGAAAATATAAAGTTCTTTTACACGAGAAAATTCTAGAAGAAGATACAGGGAGTATGACAAAAAAAAAAATATACATAAATCAAGGCATCCACTGAAACTCTTTCAGCTCCTCATGCGAACCCTCTAGAAGCTCACGATATGTCAGCCACGGCTCGGGCATCGACATCATCAATAAAGAGGACACAACAAAGATGTTCTTTTCCTTTGTAAAGCAACATTGCAAGTTGAGCGCGTGCACTACTCTTAGGGTGATGCTACAAGCTGAACGTTCACACTACCACTAGGGTGAAGGTACAGGTTTCGTACGCACAAGAGGCTTTACTCGTTTCAAGTTCAAGTTCGAAGGCTTCCTCGCTTTAAGTTCAAGTTTGAAGACGGCTCTGCTTCATCTCCAAGTTTTATGGCATCTTCGTTTCGTCTTCAAAGTTGAGATGATCTTCAAAGTCGAAGTTGTCGCTTCATCGTCAAAGCTGATGTCGTCGCTTCATCTTCAAAATCGAGGTGGTTATTCCATCTTCAAAGTTTAGGTGATTGTTTCATCTTCAAAGTTTAGGTGATCTTCAAAGTCGAAGTTGTCGCTTCATCGTCAAAGCTGATGTCGTCGCTTCATCTTCAAAATCGAGGTTGTTACTCCATCTTCAAAGTTTAGGTGATCTTTAAAGTGGATGTCGTTTCGTGTCAACTTCAAGTTAGAGATCAAGCGTTTCTCGCTTTAAGTTCAAAACCAGATGTTACCCGCTTCAAATCTAACTTCAAGATCGAGCGTCCTTCGCTTCAAGTTCAACTTCAAGATCGAGTGTTGGTCCCTTCAGGTTCAAGACCAAGTGCAGCTTGCTTTAAGTTTAAGACTGGGTGTTACTCGCTTCAACTTCAAATTCGAGTGTTGGTCGCTTCAAGTTGAACTTCAAATTCGAGCATTGGTCGTTTCAAGTTCAAGACCAAGTGCTGCTTAGTTTAAATTCAAGATCGAACGTCGCTCGCTTCTAGTTCAAATTTGAGCATTGCTCACTTCAAGTTTAAGTTCAAGTTCGACCGCCGCTCGCTTAAAATTCGACATCGAGTGTCGCCTGCTTCAAGTACAAGTTAAAAATCAAGCGTTCCTCGCTTCAGATCCAAGTTCGAATGTTGGTCGCTTCAAGCACGAATTTTGGCTTTACTTGTTGCAAGTTTTGAGTTTAAATTCGAGTTTGGAGGTAAAGCGCGACCCTTAGCATTTAAAAAAAGGGGAGAGAATGTTATGGGGGAAGCACACCAACAAAGACGGAGTACGTTCTCTAAGTAGACGCGCCCATTTCACATAAAAAGGGAAATGTCAAACTGGCGCATCTACGAAGGAGAAGTAACGTCTCTAAGTCGGCGTATCATCCTTAAGTCGGCACACCAACAAGGACAGAGTACGTTATCTAAATAGACGCGCTCATTTCACGTAGAGTGGAAATGCCCAAACTGACGCTACTACAAAAGAGAAGTAACGTCCTTAAGTTGTTACGTCGACTTCACAGAAACGGAACACGACGATCCGACGTACCAACAAAGACGGAGTACGTTCTCTAAGTAGACGCGCTCATTTCACGTAGAGTGGAAATGCCCAAACTGGCGCATCTACAAAAGAGAAGTAATGTCCTTAAGTTGTTACGTCGACTTCACAGAAACGGAACACGACGATCCGACGTACCAACAAAGACGGAGTACGTTCTCTAAGTAGACGCGCTCATTTCACGTAGAGTGGAAATGCCCAAACTGACGCATCTACAAAAGAGAAGTAACGTCCTTAAGTTGTTACGTCGACTTCACAGAAACGGAACACGACGATCCGACGTACCAACAAAGACGGAGTACGTTCTCTAAGTAGACGCGCTCATTTCACGTAGAGTGGAAATGCCCAAACTGGCGCATCTACAAAAGAGAAGTAACGTCCTTAAGTTGTTACGTCGACTTCACAGAAACGGAACACGACGATCCGACGTACCAACAAAGACGGAGTACGTTCTCTAAGTAGATGCGCCCATTTCACGTAGAGTGGAAATGCCCAAACTGACGCATCTACAAAAGAGAAGTAACGCCTTTAAGTCGGCACGCCGATCTCATAGGAACGGAACATGGCGACAAAACTGAACATAACTACCCGACGCTCCAACAAGGACGGAATACGTTCCCTAAGCAGACGTGCATCTGCATAAGAGAAGTAACGCCCTTAAATTGCCACGCCGAGGCCACGAGAACCGAACATAACAACTCGACGCACAACCAAGGACGGAATACGTTCCCTAAGCAGACGTGCATCTGCAAAAGAGAAGTAACGCCCTTAAATTGTTACGCCGAGGCCACGTGAACTGAACATAACGACTCGACGCACAACCAAGGACGAAATACGTTCCCTAAGCAGACGTGCATCTGCATAAGAGAAGTAACGCCCTTAAATTGTCACGCCGAGGCCACGAGAACCGAACATAACAACTCGACGCACAACCTAGGACGGAATACGTTCCCTAAGCAGACATGCATCTGCATAGGAGAAGTAACGCCCTTAGATTGTTACGCCGAGGCCACGAGAGCTGAACATGACGATTTGGCGCACGAACAAGGACGGAGTACGTTCCCCAAGCAAACACTCCGATCTCACACAAAGTAAGAATCGAAGCCTCCGCAAAGAAGAAGTAACGCCCAAATCAGTACGCCAAATCCTGAATCGGCGGTAAAGGAAATGGCGCACCTACAAAAAAATAATGTCGCAACACCCACCATTTGTTTGTTCCAATTTAAAATTGAAAAGTGAACAAATTTCAAATCAATATGTGTATATATATAATAAAATAATATATTTATAAAATCCCAATTTAAAAATTATTTAACTAATTTTAATTCTTAATTTCAAATTAAAAAAAAAATAATAAAAAAAATAAATAAATTACTTGCTATTTAATTATAAAATCCCAAATTCAAAATCATTTAACTAATTTTAAAAAATTCCTAACCCCAATTCCCGAATTACTTTATTTAATTATAAAATCTCAAATTCAAAAATTACTTAACTAATTTTAAAATTCTTAATTTCAAATTAATTTTTTTTTACTTGTTTAATTATAAAATCCCAAATTCAAAATCATTTAACTAATTTTAAAATTCCTAATTCCAAATTCTCAATTACTTTGTTTAATTATAAAATCCCAAATTCAAAATTACTTAACTAATTTTAAAATTCCTAATTTCAAATTAAAAATTATTGGCTATTTAATTATAAAATCCCAAATTCAAAATTACTTAACTAATTTTAAAATTCATAATTTCAAATTAAAAATTATTAGCTATTTAATCACAAAATTCAAAATTACTTAGTGATTTCTAAAGCCCAATCTTGATTTACATAACACCTAATCACTAAATTAAATGCACATTCTTAAGCTAAATTAAATGTCCATTCCATAAAATCTAATTTATCAATCACATTTCAGGCCAACAAAATAACAAAATGCAAAATATTACAGGCCAACAAAATGCAAAATATTACAGGCCATAAAATATACAGCCATCAATATAAATTACATCATAAATATACAACCATCATAAATACATAAATATACAGTACAACAATAAATTACATCCAATAAATTACAATACAGTAAATTACAATACAGTAAATTACAATACAGTAAATTACAATACAGTCCAAATCAAATGATATTAAAAGAATTTATTTACCAAATTAATGTTGGCACGAAGAACACCGTGAAAATTTTTTGGTTCGGGAAATTGGCGCCTGTATATAAAAATTATGTATATTAAAAATGGTAAGGAAATATATATATGAAAAAAAAATAATACAGTAATGACAAAAAATTGATAAAAGAAAAACAAAAACAAAAAAAAAGAGAATAGAATAAAACAAGTTTCAAAAAAAAAAATATATATAATAATAAAAAAAATTCACCAACGGTGCAGCTGAGCGGCAGAACGTGCGGCGGAGCTGCGGGGCGTGCGGCTGGCGGCGGTTCGACTGGCGGCGACGCAGCGGTTCGACAGAGCGTGCGGCAGAAGCTACGTAGGCGATGCGGCGGTGCGGCTGGCGCGCGGGGGCTGAGGCAGATGCGGCTGCGGCGGTGCGCGGGGCTGAGGCGGATGCGGCTGGCGCGCGGGGCTGAGGCGGAGGCGGCTGTGGCTGGCGCGCGAGGCGGAGGCGGCTGCGGCGAAGGCAGAGGCGGCTACGGCTGGAGGCGACGCGGCTGGCGGCGGTGGTAGAGCTCTCTCTTCTTCTCCAAACAAACCCTAAACTCTTCTTCCAACTCTTCAACTTCTATCTCATTCTATTTATACAAGAGATGCCCTAGGGTTTGGAGGGTAAAACTACTAAAATATCCTTCACTTAAGTTAAAGAAAAAAGTTGCAAAAAAATATTATAAAAAGTCGAATTCGAGCTCAGGACCAAAGACAACTAAAGTCGTCCAAGTTCCGCTCTACCAAACAAGCTTCTTAATTATCATTTGTCTTCACATTCTACGATTGCATTCGGCCAATTATTTATGCCAAAATAAAAAAAAAAAATTTATTTTCAACACTCCTATTCCAAATTCAAGCCAAACTTTAGAAGATTACCATATTTTTTTTCCTGAAATTAAAATTTTGGGCATATTCCAAATTTTATTTCCAAGCATGATTTAGAGTCGAAAGTTATCTAAATCCAAGTCTCAAATCAAAATTGGCGGTTTTGGTATATTTTATCCACGTCGAAATTAGAGTAAAGTTCAAAGTCAAACCCTATTCAAAATTCAATTGGGCAGACACAAGTCTCTACTCTACATCCCAAGATAAACTAAGGTAGAACAAAAAAATCTACCGAAGTTTAAATCAAATTTCTGTCAGATAAGAAAGATCAAAACTACGAGCCAAATTCATATTTTTGATCGATTGACATGGAAAGAGGCGTCAATTAAAATAATTGATTTATGAATCAAACCTCATATTTCGATAAAATTGATACGTCAAAGCGGAGTCGAAATTAGGGGTGTGTCCTACGTTTCGATTTGTCTATTTAACTTTTCCGAGACTCACCCACACATACTTGTGCATAACTCTCGAAAAAGGGGGCATTTATTGACCGAGAAATTTCGGCCAATCAGCGATCGCCATGTGTCTCCATCACGACTGGGGGATCAGATAGACTTGACCGAGCAAATTCGGTCAAACTGCAATTGGGCTCGAAATCGAATCGGGCCAAAAAAATATGCAAAAGACAATTTGGCCCAAAGATCAAACCCATTGGACTCAAGATTCAAAAGCCCATTAGGTCCAAACCCAAGCCCATTGGGCCCAAAGCTCAAGCCCATTGGATCCAGGCCCAAGCCCACCATGTCCATGAGAACTCTATAAATAGAGAGTTCATTTTCATTTTTAAGGTTCAGAAAATTTCTTCTCCTAAGAACTCAGAGAGAATTCCCAAACAACGAAAGACTCTTTGAATCCTGAAGACTGAACACCACTCCAAGTTCAAACATCTGAAGACTTCACCGCTACGCGAAGCTGAAGATTCAACCTCGAGAACAAGCTATGAAGCCGTCGAGTACGTTACATTTAAGAGAGAGAATCAGAGGATCAAACATTAGAAATTGTAATCCACTACGCACTAATAAATACAATACATCAATACAAATTCAAATTCATTTACACGTGTCGAATTTCTCTTCGTCGTTCGAAATCCCGTGTGAACAATGACAAAAAAAAAATGTGGCTATCACTCCTAGAATCTATTGTTGATATATGACTATCACTGATAGACTACTATCACGGACTGTAGTGATATACTACTATCAACGATATACCATACTATCAGTGATAGAAATTATCATATATGCAATAAAAAAAAATGCTATATTTTTAATTATTTCACTCTAAATTGACATTTGTTACAATTTCTCTAATAAAAATTAGAGAAAAAAAATGAGTAATAATTCGCAACTAGCTAGCTACAATCTCTGCGGCCCGAGCTCAATCATGTCAAAATAAAGTGGGGTTCGATCATACTTTGGGCAAAATTTTTAAAAATTATCAAACAATCACTTAGTGCAACGTGTGAGTGTAGGTATTCATGCAACAATTTTAAAGAAGGGGGCATAAGGGGAGAAATCCGTTTTACCTCTTTCATTTCAACTATTCTTATTTTTATTTTAGTAGCAATTATGTCATCCAACTATAAATTAATTCTTCATATTTATTTTTTTATTAAAAAAATTAAGAACTTTATTTATAGTTTTTAATTTTTTTTTTATGATTGATTAGATAATTAATTATTTGATGGAAATTAAATGAAAAAATTAACATTTTCTTCTTCTTTCTTTCAATACGTTGTTGCCTTCATTAAAAGTCTAACTTTTAATTAATGCGGGGTCTAAGATTGAACTTCTGACCTCTTAGTCAAGTGTATAACTTTATGTCAATTGGGTTATGTTCAGTTTGACTTATGTCTTATGTTGTTGGTTGTTACAAAAATGTCATTAACATCTATATACTATATTATCTTACTATAGGCTGAAGGGGAGAAACTTTCTCTCTCCATTTTGCCCATTTATTTTTTAATTTGTTTTTAGTTTTTTCTTTTAAATGCTTCAACTTCTCAAACTCTCTTACCTCGACTTCAATCTTCAATGCAAAAATTAATTGCATGTCTCTAATGCTTCAACTCACTTAACTCTTCATTATCTTGATTTCAATGCAAAAATGAATTGAAACCCCTATAAATTTGATTAAAAAAAATGGGCCAACAAGAGCATAGCGGCATATCGCTTAGTAACCATGAGGCCCTAGGTTCAATCCCTCACCCCAATATGTTGTAAAAAAAATGAAAAAAACTCACCATCATATCAAAGAGTTGGGGTGACAACAGAAATAAGCGTCGAGGAAAGAAAGAGATTAAGTTTTTTATGTTGTTGAAACAAAAGGGAGATGGAAAGAAATTGAGATAGACGGAGGAAAGAAAGAGATTATTTATTTTATTTTTTTTAGAATTCTAAATATAAGGCTATGTGGGATTTTGTTTTGTTTTTTTTTTTTCATTTTAATTTTAATTTAAAATATATGATGAATACATGTGAATAAAAAGATGGTAGATTTGATAAGTTTACAATGTATCTCCACCCTGGTAATCTATCTGCTATTACCTATTTTCTCTTCTCCTCCCAATTTTTCTTTGGTGATGTTCTTGCTTGGTGGATCGAACGACCATGGTTGCTCCTCAGCCCTCAGAGTCGAGGTGAAAATCAGCGTATTAAGGGTTCGATTGTAAGAAAAAGGGGGAAGATCGAAGGTTTCAAATTTTACAAAAAAAAAAAAAAAACACGGCTTGAGCATGGAAGAGAAGGATGATGAAGACTATTTGATAGTACATGGAATAGTATCCTAACTCTCACCACCCGGTACACCTCAGTAGAATGGTGTATTCAAGAGGAGAAATAGAACCATGTTAGACATGGTTCACTGCCTAGTTCGTTTTTGGGATATGCAGTAAAGGTTGTTGCATATATTTTGAACATGGTTCCCTATAAGAGTGTTTCAGAAACACCTCATGAGTTATGGAGAGGGCGTGAAGGGAGTTTACGTCACTTCAGGATTTGGGGCTGTCCGACACATGTGCTGGTGCCCGCCCAATCCAAAGAAATTGGAACGTGATCATTCAAAGTTATGCCTATTCATAGGATACCCCAAGGAGACGAAAGGTGGTATGTTTTACGATCCTCAAGAGGACTAGGTGTTTGTGTCGACAAACACCACGTTCTTAGAGGAAGACCACATGAGAGATCATCGGCCTTCGAGCAAAATTGTTTTGACCGAAATTTCCGGGAAAGCTACAGATGTATCGACAAGAGTTGTTGATCTGACTGGTCCATCTCAAGAGTTGAGAATGCCTTGACGTAGTGAGAGGGATGTTAGACAACCCGACTGATAGCTCCCTAAAACAACTATTAATTACTCCCTAATGCTAGCTATTTGCCGTGCTAATTGATGTTTAAATGGCATTGTTATAGGTGAACTCACGGTCGGGAGTTTTGGAGTGCAAAGACTCGTTTTAGAGCTAAATCGAGTGTTTTAGGAGCTTCGGGAAGGAACCGGGCCAAGAAGAGAAGCAAGAATTCCAAATAGCACTTTTGGTCCTGCGTCTCGACGCTGCGAATGCGCGCACACTGAGAATTTCCGTCTGTAGCGTCTCGACACTACCCTTAGTGTCTCTACGCTACGACGAGTATAAAAGCAAAAAATTCCGCTTTTATGTCATCTTCAACATTTCCAATTCGGTTCTTTAGCGATTTTTAGCCATTTTTGGCCTGTTCTATGTCCATTGATGACATTCTTGAAGCTTTCTATGGAGTCCACGATTATTCTTACTTGTATGGAGAGCTAAGGAGGTAAGTGTCTTAATCTTTAGGTGAGGGATTTGATTATTGATGTAATGAAGTGAGATTTGAGCTGAATTTTTATACTTAGTCTCTTTAATTGCAAGTATCTCTTCTCATGGGCAAGTTTATTAACATCTTTTCTTCTATGGATTGACTCTCCATTTAGATTTTGTATGCTAATTTGTTAGAGATTAGGATGCAGTTGTCTCTCTTAATCAAAAGTAACACAAGTTTAATTATGTCTACATGAGTACGGTCGTACTCATTCTAGTTGCATAATAGGCTTTGGGGAAGAGACTAAATCAGGCTATTTGGTAAAGGTTTCAATCAATTAGTCCGTCGCAATGTTACCCGTCACTGATAATTAATTCGATATGGAACGGCCGCCCCCAGTCGAATTGATTATCATGTTTAATTAGGATTCGTCAAGTCTGAATTAATTCTTTTGGGTTATTTGTTCCTGGTATGGGCAATTAATTTGTGTGTTTGTGATAATTCGGCTAAGTCGAGAGCATTTGTGATCTGAATTACATCAATGGTCAATCTCGACCCTTTAGATTAAGCGCGTTTGTCCAATTCGTTAATTTCAGTGTTTAATTTATCTTTCGCCTTTAAATTGCATGTTTCTAAACTTTAATTCGAAAATCCCCCGTTTGCTATTTTTATTAAACATCAAGTAAAACTAAAATTAGGAATAAGCTAAAATTAATTACTTGTGGATCGACACCTGACTTCCATTATCTACAAGTTAGGTAAGTTAGCCAGCGTTTATAAATATTAATTTGGCCGGGACTCGACATCCCACGTTCACCAAATTTGGCGTCGTTGCCGGGGAGTTAAATTAGTTTATCTTGATTTGAATTTTATTTGCTTTTTCTAAAATTTTGTTCTGTTTGAGTTTGCTTCCTTTTGTTGTATTACCCGTTCCTCTGAGGTTAGTGGTTTGCAGTTTGTTCCTGAAATTGACAGAGATGAGCGACGACTAAGGAGAGAAGCTAAGAAAGGAAGAAAATTGTTTGAAGGAGACGGTTCAGGAACGCCTGAACGTGTTGAGATGGCAAATAATGATGTCACACGAACTTTAAAATAGCTGGAAGCGCCAAACTTTAAAATAGCTGGCAACGCCAGTTGTCGTAGGTAACTTTGAGCTTAAATTCGGGTTAATTCAACAACTTCCCTCTTTTTATTGTAATGCATGTGATGACGCCCACAAACATCTTATGAAATTTCACTGTGTGTGCGCCGGGATGAAGCCACCGGGAGTGACCGAGGAACAATTAAATTTGAGAGCCTTCCCCTTCTCTCTGAAGGATAAGGCTAAGGACTGGCTCTACTACTTGTCATCGGGATCGATCACGACTTGGAACGAAATGAAGAGACTTTTCTTGGAAAAGTATTTCCCTGCATCGTTGGCAACCACACTAAGGAAGCGAATTTACGGGATCACGCAGGATCATGGAGAGACCCTTCATGAGTATTGGGAGAGATACGGGAGGCTGTGTGTCAGTTTCCCTCACCATCAGATCGCAGATCAACTTCTGATCCAGTACTTTTATGAGGGTATGTCGCCCCATGACAGACATATGATTGATGCCGCTAGTGGCAGAGCCCTTATTGATAAAACACCTGCGGATGCGAGACAGTTGATTTCGAACATGGCTGGAAATTCCCAGCAGTTCAGAGTGCATGCGTGGTGGTTAAGTGCATCAGGTTCAACAAGCTCAAAATTTCAGTGATAATCAGATGACTGAGCTTCGAAACATGTTCCAATAGATGATGGGAAGTCGAGGTCAAGGCACATGGATTTATCCAAGTTGAGTGGGATTATCCAACTTGTGAAGTGGATTGTGAATCACCAACAACATGCATAAAATCATCAATTGTTGAACACTTGTTTGAAGACTAATCCATCCAATTTGAGGTGTCATGCTAAGAAAAGACTTTGTTGCATGTGAATTGCCTATAAATTGCCTATAAATTGGATGAAGTTCAAATGGTTTGAGGTTGATGAATTTTCAAAGAGTTTGAATATTTGGATGAGCATCAAGAGTTCATGTTACTTGAGAAATTAGAAAGCTAAGTGTTAGATTTTTTCTCACAAAATCCTCATCACTTTCATCTTCCCATCTTCTTATTCCAAACTTTTTTTTTCATAAAGGAGTCCCACCACTCCGTTGCTCAGCCCGAGGATAGCGGGACTACCGGAGGTGGTTCTCGGAGAGTTCGAGAGAAGCTTTGAAGGGTTCGTGAAGAGATTCGAGCATCGGAATAGAAGTCCTTAGAACTACAAGAGGTATGTGTTCTAATTCCTTTTATTTCAAAGCTTTGAGCATGTTTCTTATTTAGCTAAATTGATAAAATTAGAGTGCCATTGATCCGTCTCGCTTCCGCTGCGCTACATGCGGTCCATCACATTACATATTAGACTAGTGAAGGTTATTTTCTATCTTATTGAATTATATTATAAACATAATTTTAAAATTTATGATTCTCTAACAATGTATTCAAAATTGATAAAAATGCACCGACATTAGAATTGGGAGTAAGAACTTTTATAGAGAAAGACACTGTATATATTATTTCTGTGTAGAGTAGGAAAAAAACATTTCTTCAAATCTCAAGATCTGTGTATGGTGATCCAAAAAGGGGATGAGGGCACGTTCATTTGCAATTCACTCTTCATGGAATTGTCTTTTGTTCTCCCAACTTTTTAGGAAAGACGACTTTGTCAAGAAAATTTATTTCAGATGCTGCATGACAAAAACATAGGCCGATTTTGCATTCACATTTGGCTGGATTAGAACAATCATTAACAGTATTGCATGGAATGTTTACTACATTTCTTGCATCTGACACGAACAATGATCCTGCAATAATTGAATAAACAATCTTCATTCACAATTACCATAGAGAAAATGAATAATATATAGGATAGAATAATTTAAAATAAATTTGCATACCAGAGGCAATGAAAAACATTACGAGCAGACATGCCAACTTAATAGAGGACTTCTCCATATCTGATCTCCCGTGGATAAGTATTATATGATTTGAAAGATTTTGTGTTGGGTTTATTTATGATTTTTGCTTGGATATTAGATCATAATTTATAGTTAAAAGACCGTAGCTTAATATGGTAGGAAATATCGCATGCATTAAAAGGTGAATTGTTTTGGTAAATATAGATTTTTATATATTGAAGGTGAATTATTACTTTAGGTAGGTTGTTTACAACATTACGTATGTTTAACTTTAAAATTATATAACGCCTATATGCTTGTGTTTATATATATAGAAGGTTGCATATTTTAGGTAGGTTGTTTACAAAATTCAATATTTTTAGATTTTAAATCATATAATATGTTTGTGTTTCTACAGCTTTTCATCTCATGATTGTGTATGTTAGTCCAATTGGTTTTGCTCTCCCTATTAGCGGATAAATGATTTATTTAATTTCAAATAAGAATAATAATATTAAAAATAGTATGATGGTAAGGGTTAGAGCAACACAAAGTTTTAAGTAGTTATAATAAATCAATCATAGCAATAGAACACTAGTTAAGCCAGGGAGTAAAGTTGAGACAATAGGTAGGAAATTAGAAAGAGTTTTATTGAGGTAGTTAAATCAAAACTAAGTTTAGCTTTACAAAGTTGGACAATAGTTTTGTTCGGCCATAAAGTATATAGTCATGTTGAAAGTTGGATGTTTAGTGAATTGAGTTCAATTATGTAAAAAAATTATGCACGAGATAGGGTATATTCTAAACTTTTATGTAGCATTGCTTGAAGACAAGCAATTTTTCGAATTTTTTGGGTTTGATAACTTTTAAAATGCAAATTATTTTGTACCTAAAACTTAGCCATTGTTGACCTTAATGCGTTAACAACTTCATTGAGTTAGCTATTTTGTAAGATATTTGGAAATAATGCATGCGCTAGCAGCACGATGTCCCTTATCGTATATGTATTCAATATCTTCATAAATTTATATATACTTGCGCTAGAAATAGAAAGATTTAGAATGCTATCCCTCATATGTTAGCTACTAAATGAAAAAAATAAGAGAGACGATTGCCTTAGAAGAAGATATGCAAAGAAATATTTTGTTCACTCACACCGGAATAGTAAAGAAATCTACCATATTAGAGGCCTTAAGTTCAGCCTTGAAGGAGAAAGTTTAGTTCTCATTTTTGGAATTGAAAGAAAAAATGGATATATGTTCATGGAAGTAAAACAAATACGGAAAGGAAAGTGATAAATGAAAGCGGGTAAATAAAAATTGTAAATGAAAGCTGTAAAATGCTCGGAAGCTTGTGAAGCAGCGGTCGTTCTCTACTGCTGTGACGGTTGGTTGTCACTTCCTCCGTCGAGCTCTCATAGGAGATTGATAGTGTACCTCTAAAATTTTTCTTGGAGCTTGGGTGAACTCCTCAGAAAGTGATAAAGTCGAAAAATATGTCCAAACTCTCAATCTTCAAGGAAATTGTGGTTTAAATAGACAAAGTTTGATCTTGTAAGAGTCTTAATGCGCTCAAGACAGGAATGCGTTTTGGCAGATGCGTCAGGCGCTTGAGTGTCTGTTAAGTGATATTTAGACTTATTAAAGCAAGTTATTTTTAGAGTTTTAATTGAGTAAGAAGACGTTTTGTCTCTTGTTTCTATTTGATTGTTGCTTATTTTGCGTGTAGGTGAAGAAAGAAGGGAAGTTGGATAAAGATCGGAGATAAGAGTGGAAAGGGGGCGAAGCACTTGAAATTGATGAAAAGCGCCTAGGCGCTGATGAGAAGAATTTGACAGTAGCTGTAGCGCCTAGGCGCTGCCTTTCGGCGCCTAGGCGCTGATCAGATGAAAAATGCAGTAGCTGTAGCGCCGAGGCGCTGTCTTTCAGCGCCTAGGCGCCCGAATGTAAAAATGGGCAGAAGCTATAGCGCTGAGGCGCTACGAAGTCTGAAGCGGTGATTCCTCCTAGCGCCTAGGCGCTGTAACTGAGCGCCTAGGCGCTGCGACGACCTTTGCCATAAGTATAAAAGCATCTTATTAGATTTTAAATGGGGGATCGGATGGAGATTGGAGAAGAGACAGAGAGAAACGGCTGAGCATGGATTTTGAAGATCCGAGCACCCAAACGGAGCGAGAGCAACGCTAGGAAACTCGTGGAATCGCCGGGATTTGTTTCTTTTCCTCTTTTCATCCTCTCTTTTCTTACTTGTTATGAACTTGCTGAATTTTGAGATTGTTGTTGAGTTTTTCATTATGAACTAACTCTCTTATCTAGAGCGTTGATGTAGTCGTTGTTGAACCTTATTTTTCATTGTTGATTGTTAAGAACTTGATTTCATATTAGATTGTGAAAACCCTTATGAGTTTAATGCATGTTAGGATTTGGCCAATCTTAGTGTGACTTTATATCAATGTTTTGAGGTCGATAGACGATAATCATTGACGAACCTTAATTGTTTTCCCTAATTTATATGAGCGATAGACATATCCTTGTAGGTTTTGTGGCAATGCTAGTTTTACAACCTTCATAATTGAATTGTTCCGATTGTCATAGAAATATAGGCAATTGACATTTTAATGAATATTGTTATTACTCGAGAGAGAGTAACAAGCCATTTGAGTAGAACTTGTCAACAGTCTAGAAATCAAACTTTTATAACTTTCAATTATTGAAGAATAGGAGGAGATAGCGATGAAGTCTTTGCTCTAGAGTCTCAATCATCTACATTTATCATAACGGTTGTTAGTTTTAGTATTTTAATTACTTTAGTTCAAAGCTTCTTAATAGTTCATTTATCCTTGACTGATCGATTGCTCAGATAAAATTGAAGCTAAAGAATTTGGTAATTAGTAACTTTCATTCCCTGTTGTTAAGTCTCTGAAAGTGACTTATGTAGGACCCATTTAGCCTAAGAAGTTGTACACTTTTAGGTGTTTTTGATAGCATTTAGCCTAAACCTATACTTTAATGTGAGAATTAGAAGAAGGTAGCTAATTTAGGACTTGTGCACAATAGGTAGAAAAAGGGTTGAAAACCGAAGGAAAAGAATGAAAAATACGCATTGCGAATGAATTGCGAAATAATTGCGGTCCTCGCAATTATTCAAGTGAAAACCGTAACTTGACTGATCTTTTTCTGTTAAATTCCGTTATTTCAGGGACTCGTTCTTTCTCCTCCATCCATTTCTGATATATGACGTTGAAGATTGATGGTTCTCCTTGGCCCAGACGCACCTGCAAACTACTATAAAAAGGGGTCAAAGTCGGAGGTTTGATCATCATTCCGAAGCGCAGAAGTCTTCTCGCAGTCCACCATTTCTCCCTGTTTTCCCTTGCCGTCTGTTGGAGTGAGAGCCTCAGCTGTTGGAGTCGATAATCTGATAGGAAGGAGAGAAGATTCCTCTTCTCTCTCGATTGGATTCATCCAAGCAAGGCTGAGCTTTCATCCCCTTCATTCGAGGCGACTGCCACGAAGTTTTCCAGCAACCTTCTACTGTTTTTCTGTCTTTTCTTCTTATTTCCAGCTTCGTTCAATTGCTGTTCTTAGTTTAGAGTTTAATCTACTGCATTTCGGTATTGTCTGCCTTTTAATCATTTCTTGTTGAGCTTCCCTTTGTCGTTAAACAATTTCATTAATTGAAGTACATTTCTGCAATTCACAGTTTCCCCTTTCGTCTGCTACGACTTTTGTCTACTGTTTTAATTATATTTCCCTTCTAAGCATGTCTCTCTTATCTGCTATTTTTGTTTACCTTATATCCATGAGTAGCTAAGTCACCTAGGGGCATGCTAATGACAGAACTATAGGTTAAAAATCGTGAATCAAGTAGGCAGCTTAAACATTCGAACATTGATTGTATGTAAGCTTCATCCCACGGGCAATTTCGATTGGCCATCCATTTTGTCCAAAGAACTCCTAACCTCTGGAAGGAGTAAGAGTTCAGAGTCATATAATCATGCTAGCCTTTCATGGTAATCAGGAAACGGCTTAGGAATAAGCGTTTCCCTAGTACAAACTAAACATTCCTGCTTTAACAAAGTGCTTAAGACCTTACTTTGAAGTCGAGTAAACTAAAGTATTTCATGCATGGAATCGGACGATACATGAGTTAGAGTGAGTTTGATGTATAGAGAGTTGATCTACTGCTTGAGAATCGTATTTAAATGCCTATAGGATAGTCATTAGTAGCCCTGAATTCGCCCATTTACACACTTTCGCTGCTGTTTAATTGCGGAAACATTGCGGTCCTCGCAATTCTGCCAGATTTTCATTCTGTCTAGCTGTTTTCTCCCTCGTTTATTAATTTCATTTCTTGTTCTTTGCATCTAGTTTCAACTTGCATTTGTTTATGTTATATCCCTTTACACATTCAGCAAAAGTTAGATAATTAAAAACCAATTTTACCCCACCAAATTCATCCCATCTTTCTTAACAATCACACTTCGCGAATAACTAAAAATGAGTCTCTGTGGAAAAAACGAATTAAATATACTTACTACTTGCTGTGAGACCATGTATGCTTGCATGTTCTAAGTGCTCTCTCTACTCTTTTGCATATTTATCTTTACACATTGAGCACGCAACAAGTTTTTGGCGCCGCTGCCGGGGACTTATTTTAAGTAAAACGAAGTTTTTTTTTGTTAAGTTTGAAGCATCAATTTATTTTCTCTTGCATTTGATTTATATTTCATTTCTTCCTTAGGTAAAACTTAGGTTAGTTTATGAATGAGCTTCCATCTAGTGATCTAGAGTTCAACCCTGAGCCCGAGAGATTACTTAGAGCTAGGAATAAAGCCAAGAAACGTTTATTTAAACAACCTTCTTTACCTCAATTAGCTGCTGATACCGCAAGGTTATCATCACCACCTTTAGAAGAAATGGATAGAAGAGATCAAGATCTGGTGCCTGCCACTCGCAATCCCATAGACATAGCGAATGACAAGGATAGCGCCATTCTTTCATATCTTGTACCTATGCCTGGGGAGCTGAACCCCAGCATAATCCGTCCTGAGATCACTGCCAACTCATTCGAGTTAAAGCCGGTGATGTTCCAAATGTTGTCCACTGTGGGACAATTCTTTGGAATGGAAAATGAGGATCCCCACAATCATCTTAGGAACTTCTTAGGAGTTAGTGACACGTTCCTAATCCCTGGAGTTTCTCAAGAAGCATTGAGGCTATACTTGTTCCCTTACTCTTTGAGGGACAAGGCCAAAACGTGGCTGAACTCATTACCTTCTGGATCTGTCCTTAATTGGACAGATCTAGCAGAAAAATTCCTAGTCAAATATTTCCCACCTGATAGGAATTCTACTTTCCGTGATGACATTATAAAATTCAAACAAGCTCCAAGTGAGTCTCTTCACGAAGCTTGGACACGCTTCAAGGACCTTCTCATCAAATGTCCGCACCATGGCATCCCATGGTGTATCCAAATAGAAGTTTTCTTTAAAGGTTGTAACCCCAGCACTAGACAAGTCCTAAATTCATCTGCTGGTGGTTCTATGTTGTCCAAGAGTTACAACGAAGCTTATGAGATCTTGGAGAAGATCTCAACATCTCATTGTAGGTGGTCGGATGATCCTGTAGAGCCAACTAGAGCTCAAGACAAGGATGCTCTAAGCGCCATGAGCACCCAAATAAATGCCCTGACCAACTTAGTTAAGCAAATGGCTCAGGCCAATCTCCAATCCAGTGCCAATACCGCCACAGCCATGTCAATGGGCACCCAACCAAGCCAAGGCGAGGCACTAGTCTGTGGATTCTGTGGGGAAGGGCACCCATATGAATATTGCCCTGGGAATCCATCCTCGGTCTGCTATGTAGGAAGCCAGCAGCAACCAAGGAACAACCCCTACTCACAGACATACAATCCTGGTTGGAGGAACCACCCAAACCTGTCATGGGGTGGTCAACCAAATTCTAACCAAAATATTAACCAACCAAGGCCGAGTGGAACATCTGGTTTCACTCCCCAACATAACCAACATAACCAATCAATGTACCAAAAACCTTATCAACCAGTAGGATCTTCTGTAGAAAACCTACTCAAGGAATATATAGCAAAAAATGATGCTACTCTCCAAAGCCAGCAAGCTACCCTTAGGAGCTTAGAAACTCAAATAGGCCAGTTAGCCAATGAAATTAAAAGTAGGCCCCAAGGTAGACTCCCTGCTGACACTGAACTGCCAAGGAGAGAAGGAAAGGAACAAGTTCAAGCAATTGAACTCAGGAGTGGAAGACCTCTGGTAAGCAATACCAAAGACATACCGAAGAGAGTAGAGAACACCGAGTCTAGTGCTCCACTGGAGTCTCTGCCCAACCAAGGTCCACCACCCACTAGCACCTCAGGAGCCAGATTAGAGCCAATTGTAGAGGAAATAGAAGAAATTCCAAGACCTCCACCAATCCTAAGGCGCCCTGACGTACCTGCTTATGTACCACCACCTCCATATCCTAGAAGACTTAAAAAGAAGCAGGAACAGGAAGTGCATTTCAATAAATTCTTAGAAATACTTAAGCAAGTGCATGTTAACATTCCTTTCGTAGAGGTTTTACAGTCGATGCCCTCTTATGTAAAGTTTTTGAAGGATATCATTACTAACAAGAAAATAATTGGTGAGTTTGAAACAGTCAATCTCACTGAGGAGTGCAGTGCCATCCTCCAGAACAAACTGCCTAAGAAGGAGAAGGATCCTGGTTCCTTCACCTTACCTGTTGAACTTGGAGGCAAGCACGTGGGGCGAGCTCTCTGTGACCTGGGAGCCAGCATTAACCTCATGCCCCTGTCCCTATTTCGCCAGTTGGGAATAGGGGAAGCACGTCCAACTACCGTCACTTTACAGCTAGCAGACAGATCCATCGCATACCCAGAAGGTAAGATTGAGGATATTCTAGTGAAAGTTGACAAATTCATCTTCCTTGCAGATTTCATTGTCCTGGACTATGAGGCAGACAAGGAGGTACCCATCCTGCTAGGTAGACCATTTCTAGCCACAGGTAGGGCACTAATAGATGTGCAAAAAGGTGAGTTAACCATGAGAGTTCATGATGAAGAGGTAAAATTTAGTGTTTACAAAGCTTTAAGGTATCCCTCTGATTCTGAGTCTTGTGCAAGCATGGATGTTGTTGACTCACTTATGGAAAAACAATTAGAGCATGTATTATTAACCAAGCATGCTAATGAATATGTACAAGTAGATGTAGCTGATTTAAATGTATCTGACATAATGAATGTACCTGTAGATAAACCACAGCATGTATGTATGAATATAGAATTAACTGATAGATCTGTCAATCCTTTAAAGCCCTCCATTGAGCATCCACCTAGTCTAGAACTGAAACCACTACCTACTCACCTCAAATATGCATATTTAGGAGATAATGATACACTGCCTGTAATTATTTCCTCTAAACTAAGTGAACAGCATGAGGTTGATTTAATTTTACTGCTTAAGCGCCATAGGAAGGCTATAGCTTGGACTATTGCTGATATTCGAGGCATTAGCCCTTCTTATTGTATGCACAAAATTATACTAGAGGAAGAGCACACACCTAGGGTAGATCACCAGCGTAGGTTAAACCCCTCTATGAAAGAGGTAGTGAAGAAGGAAATAATAAAATGGTTAGATGCAGGAGTAATTTTCCCCATAGCTAGTAGCCAGTGGGTGAGCCCCATCCAGTGTGTACCTAAGAAGGGGGGAATAACTGTGGTAGTCAATGAGAACGACGAACTGATTCCAACAAGGACTGTCACAGGGTGGAGAGTGTGTATGGATTACAGGAAGTTAAACAAAGAAACTAAAAAAGACCATTTCCCTATACCATTTATTGACCAGATGCTAGACAGAATAGCTGGTAGAGCCTACTATTGCTTTTTAGATGGGTACTCTGGCTACAATCAAATAACTATAGATCCTAAGGACCAAGAGAAGACCACCTTTACTTGCCCTTTTGGAACGTTTGCCTTCCGCAGAATGCCTTTTGGCTTATGCAATGCACCGGCAACTTTCCAGAGGTGCATGATGGCAATCTTCTCTGAGTTGGATGAGTCCATGATAGAAATATTCATGGACGACTTCTCAGTCTTTGGGGATTCATTTAAAACCTGTCTAGACAACCTAGGACAAGTCCTGGCTAGGTGTGAGGAGACCAACCTAGTCCTAAATTGGGAAAAATGCCATTTTATGGTAGATGAGGGGATTGTTTTAGGACATCGAGTGTCAAGGGCAGGTGTGGAAGTGGATAGGGCCAAAATAGAGATTATAGAGAAGTTAGTAGAGCCCCAAAATGTCAAGGGCATTAGAAGCTTCTTAGGACATGCTGGTTTCTACAGAAGGTTCATCAAGGACTTTTCTAAGATAGCCAAGCCCCTGTGCGAGCTTCTAGAGTTAAATAAGCCTTTTATCTTCTCTGAGGAATGTGTAGTAGCTTGGAAGACCCTTAAAGAGGCACTAGTCACAGCACCTATCATAGTTGGACCGAATTGGGATCTCCCATTTGAGATGCTATGTGATGCCAGTGACTATGCCGTCGGAGTCATGTTAGGACAGAAAATTGACAAGCTGACACATCCTGTATACTATGCCAGTAAAACCTTAAATGAGGCCCAATGTAATTATACAACTACAGAGAAAGAGATGCTTGCTGTAGTATTTGCTTGCGAAAAATTTAGAAATTATATTGTAGGCACTAGGACCATTGTATACACTGACCATTCTGCCTTGAAATATCTTATGAGGAAAGCTGACGCCAAGCCTAGGCTGATTAGGTGGGTGTTATTGCTGCAAGAATTTGATTTGGATATTCGAGACAAGAAAGGTTGTGAGAATGTGGTTGCAGATCACCTGTCTCGATTGCACCATAATTGCGAAAAAATTGCGGAGTCCGCAATTTCTGATGCTTTCATAGATGAGCATGTCTTTGCTTTGTCCCATCGTGATAACGATGAGGAACCATGGTTCGCTGATATTGCTAACTTTCGTGCATCACAGGTATTACCAGTGTTCAAGGGAGGACAAGAGAAGAAGAGGTTCCTCCATGAAGTAAGGAAATTTATCTGGGATGACCCCATACTTTACAGGACCTGTGCTGATGGGTTGTTGAGGAAATGTGTTTCAGCTGCTGAAGCGAAATCTGTGCTGCAGCACTGTCACTCATCTCCTTATGGGGGACATTTTGGTGGGCAGAGAACAGCTGCTAAGGTATTTCAGAGTGGCTACTATTGGCCAACGATCTTCAAGGACGCTCACGACTACGCCCACAACTGTGATGAGTGCCAAAGGACAGGTAACCTGAGTCGTAAGGATGAGATGCCCCTCACCTACATCTTAGAGTTGGAGCTCTTTGATGTGTGGGGCATTGATTTCATGGGACCATTCCCTCCATCGTCAGGTAACCTCTATATATTAGTAGCAGTAGACTACGTGTCCAAGTGGGTGGAAGCCAAAGCATGTCCTAATAATGATGCTAAAACGGTCACTAGTTTCTTACATAGGCACATTTTCACTCGATTTGGGACTCCTCGTGCTATCATTAGTGATGAGGGGTCACATTTCATTAATAAGGCTATGGAGAAATTATTGGCTAAATATAACATTAGACATAGAGTAGCTACTCCCTATCACCCACATTCAAATGGTCAAGCTGAGATTTCCAATAGGGAAATAAAGAACATCCTAGAGAAGGTAGTCAAACCTAATAGAAAAGACTGGTCGTTCAAGCTTGAGGATGCACTTTGGGCTTACAGAACAGCATATAAGACACCCCTAGGTATGTCTCCCTATAGGCTGGTATATGGCAAGGCTTGTCATTTGCCACTAGAGTTAGAAAACAAAGCGTTCTGGGCTATGAAAGAATTGAATTTTTGTGTGAAGGATGCGGGGACATTGAGATCGTTACAGCTGCATGAACTTGATGAGCTTAGGCATATGGCCTATGAGAATGCCAAAATGTATAAAGAAAAGACCAAAATATGGCACGACAGTAGGCTTAGGATCAAAGACTTTAGGAAAGGCCAACTTGTACTATTATTTAACTCACGCTTAAAGTTATTTCCAGGCAAACTAAAGTCTAGATGGTCGGGGCCATTTGTTATTACTAATGTCTTTGTTCATGGTGCAATAGAGATAAAAAACTTACAGCAAGGTCAGCCATTTATGGTCAATGGTGCCAGATTGAAGCACTACTATGAGGAAGGGGATGTGAAGACTCTCTCGGCCTTCCTCTTGACTGAAGCATGACAAAAAGAACGAGAGAGAACGAGTGGTTACTGTGCTCGTTTAGCAAAGGCCAATGCCTTAGTTTATTTTTTCTGTTTTTCCAATTATCGTTTGTAGGTTTTGTGGTGTGATTTTAATTGCGTATTTCATGTTTGTTTTATTTGTTTTTGTAGGGAATCGATAGATGGAATCAAGGAGATCAAATCCAGCTTTAAAATTCAAGAATTGGTTGAGCCAAATAAAAGATACGGAGGATCAAAGTTTTAGATTTTTATGAAAAAATATCCCTGGAATTGCGCTGGAATTGCTGGATCCGCAAAAAGAGCCGTTGGGATTTTATCCGTTGCATTTATATCCGTTGGGAGGCGTTCGATCAGTACGATTCTTTCATTCTTTGCTATCCAAGAATTCAGCGATTCTCTCGACCTTTGATTCCTCTCTCAAGATCTCCAAGAAGCAACCATGGTTTTCACCCGAGCAGACCGATCCGCAGCCAAGAAGAAGGCTGATGACGCAGCTGAAGCAGCTGCAAGGGAAGCGCTTTTGACCCTTGCAGACGATGGTGCCGTTCGCACAGGACCTCTCCCCAAGCTTCCTATCCGTAGGAGGAAGTGGAGGGTGGTCACTGAGATCCCTGCTGGACCATCTGAGCCAGTAGGCACGCCCAAGAAACGCCGGTGGAGTGTCAAGACGGCCGCCGAACCAAGCGTAGCGACGACTCCCTCTGTGGCGAGTCAAGATTCTGATCGTGGGTCTCACGATTCAGCCAAGAAGAGTTCGACGCCACCTGCTTCACCAGCGCGCACACCGTCACCGTCTGCATCACCTGTGCGCAGCCCTGCACCTTCTGAACCTGTGCACAGCCCTGCGCCGTCTGAACCAGTGCCAAGCGCAGAGTCGTCACCACCTGCACAGAGCCCCGAGTTGTCTCCAGCACCTCAGAGTTCTGATCCGACGCCTGCAGCAGCGAAGAGTCCTGAATTATCATCTTCGCCACTGAGTTCTGCACGGACACCTTCAGCAGAGCATGAGTCCCCACGGCCTGATCCAGAATTCCCTTATGGGGATTATCAAGAGTCCACGCAAGGTAGTGGAGATGCTGGGGAAGAGGAAGTCTTCTCTCCTATGAGGGAAGATAGCCTTGATGAGCCTGGACAGCAGGCCGACTCTATGGAAGAAACGTTGGGGGCGTGCCTCCAACAAATCAACATTAAAGCCAAGCTGACGAAGAAGAAAAAGGCCAAGATTGTCAAGGCCAAGAAGTTGAAGAAAAAGAAGGCCAAGAAGGTGCCCTCGGTGGACAAAGAGAGTACTGAGCCTTCGCTCAAACGCCTCAAGGTGGAGGCTGCCGAATCATCCAAGCCAGCAGATAAGGGCAAGGCTAAACTCTACCCTGAAAACGAACCTCAGTCAGTGAGGTATGTCTCATCTGATGCTGAGTCCCGGGGTGCTGAGCTGAGAAAGAGGGACCTGTTGCACGAGAAAGGGTTCCTCGACCGCCTAGCTGACCTGCCGCAGTTCTTGCGCGCAGGAGTGCTCAACCATGGCTGGGAAGAATTCTGCCGACCGCCTAATCCAGCATACACGAGCATGGTGTATGACTTTTACGCCAATGTGCTCAGCCCTGAGGATGGCCTATCTATGGTCAGAGGGGTGGAAGTAGATTTCTCAGCCAAGGCCATCAATGAAGCCTTTGGTCTCAAGGGCCAAGCTCACACAGATTATGCGCGGATAGTTGATGAGCCTACTGAGGCTGTGCTGGAAGAGGCCATTCGAACAATTGGCCAGCCTGAAGCAGCGTGGACTGTCTCACGCAATGGGAGGCACACCTTGATGAGTGCCAATCTGACAGCAAAGGCGGCTGTTTGGTTTGCCTTTGTGCGAAGGAAGTTGTCCCCTGTGACCCACGAGACGACAATCAACCAGAGTCGATCACTACTGGTTTATGCCATCATGCGCGGTCTCACGGTCAATGTGGGGGAAATTATGTCAGCAGCTATTGCTGAATGTGCCCGCAAAGGTAAGGGACCCTTATTTTTCCCCAACACTATAACAAAGTTGTGTTTGCTTGCAGGAGTCCCCACCGAACGCTTAGAGCAGCAGATGCCGTACACAGGCCATTTGGAGCTGCCTGTCAGCTTGAGGCTGAAGAGAAAGGGGAACATGGAGTTTGAGTTGGATCGGTTGGCTGCTGATCAGTCACGATCCATGGCGTGCCTCATGGATATGCAACGAAGGATGGCTCAATGGGCCAAGTATGCGCAGGCAAGGGACAAGGAACTCGCAGACCAAATTGGATGCGTCTTCCCGGACTTCCCTACCAATCTCCTGACTCCATGGGTGCCACCACGACCAAGGCAACCCGATGAAGATGATGAGACTTGAGTGCTGGTTTGAAGTGCACTAAAGGGAGTATTGCTGTTCCCTTAGAAAACAAAAACAATTTTTCTGCTTTCTGATTAGATAATGTGAATTATGCTGTTTGTGTTCAATTTTTGATCTGTTTAGATGTTTAGTTTCTGTGTTTTTTCTTTTGTTATGTTTAGTCTGATGTTAGCTGCCTAGGTAGGTTAGGTTAGTTTTAATTTTGTCGAGCTTAAAGCAACGGGACAAAGCATGTTTAGGGGCCTGATGCATTGTTATATCTGCCCAGATTTGATTGCGAAAAAATTGCGGTGCCCGCAATTTTTCTTACTATTTGCGTGTTTTGGACTGTCTGTTTAGTTAAGCTATGATCTGTTTAAATACCATCTTTTGCTGCTAGCATGACTACCGTATATAGCTAATCTAAAAGCATGCTGGATGAGTGTCATAAGACGTCTTTTGATAGTTTAAATTAACCTCTCAATAGCTCAGCATGCGCAGCTTTAAGCCCTTAACTGTCTGTTTTTTTTTTAAATTCTGCTGCTGTGATATTTTCTTTCAAATGTTCTGTCTATGCCTAGGGCTTTAGATTCTCTTTGTTTTACCTTAGACTAGATGCTTCTAGACTAGTTTGGGGGTGTGCCACCTCAAGCACTCATTGGGGACAATGAGTAGTTTAAGTTTGGGGGAGGCCACCCTAGGCCTAGGAACATTCCTCTCTTCCTTAGGACATAAGCATTCTTCTTCTCCTTTAAAAAAAAAAAAGTGATAAATAGAAAAAGTAAAAAATAGAATAAAGAGGGGAGTCTTTCTCTAGCTGCTGAGTAATCAGTGCCAAGTGTGTGAACCACAAGTGGCATTGCATCAAAAGGCAACCCAAGGGAAGGCTCCACCTAAGTAAGAAAAGAAAAAAAAAGGAGAAATAGGGAAGAAGAATGTGTGCTTGGGAGTTATGACCTTGTGGCTTAGATGTCCTATTTGAAAAGAACTCTGATCCTTAATGAGCTGAGCACAAGGTTGTAGCTTTTAGGTTTGTCTAAGGGAGATGAATGTATATCCAATGAAGTGATGCCAGGGTTTAGTTGGTCTTATGAAAGTACTACTGTCACTGGTTTTGTACTAAGACTGGCATGACTCTAAGGAATCCTGGGTAGCTCATAAAAAAAGAAACTAGAAGCATGTACTGAGTCTGAGATAAAGCTAGGCAGAATTTGAAACTTTAGGGATAGTGGCATGACATGACAAAAGCAAATAGACCAGTTGTAGGGAGTTAATGAGAACAGAAAGAGTGTGAGGCAGGCAAAGGCAGAAGAAGCTTGACAAGAGGTTAGTGTAGACTTAGAAGCATGTCACAGGACAGCACTGCTATAGATCAGAATGTAAGGGAGTCAGTAAGTAGTTAAAGAAGATAAAAACAGCCTAAGTAAGTCCTTAGTTTGCTTGAGGACAAGCAAAACCTCAAGTTTGGGGGTGTGTTAAGTCTCTGAAAGTGACTTATGTAGGACCCATTTAGCCTAAGAAGTTGTACACTTTTAGGTGTTTTTGATAGCATTTAGCCTAAACCTATACTTTAATGTGAGAATTAGAAGAAGGTAGCTAATTTAGGACTTGTGCACAATAGGTAGAAAAAGGGTTGAAAACCGAAGGAAAAGAATGAAAAATACGCATTGCGAATGAATTGCGAAATAATTGCGGTCCTCGCAATTATTCAAGTGAAAACCGTAACTTGACTGATCTTTTTCTGTTAAATTCCGTTATTTCAGGGACTCGTTCTTTCTCCTCCATCCATTTCTGATATATGACGTTGAAGATTGATGGTTCTCCTTGGCCCAGACGCACCTGCAAACTACTATAAAAAGGGGTCAAAGTCGGAGGTTTGATCATCATTCCGAAGCGCAGAAGTCTTCTCGCAGTCCACCATTTCTCCCTGTTTTCCCTTGCCGTCTGTTGGAGTGAGAGCCTCAGCTGTTGGAGTCGATAATCTGATAGGAAGGAGAGAAGATTCCTCTTCTCTCTCGATTGGATTCATCCAAGCAAGGCTGAGCTTTCATCCCCTTCATTCGAGGCGACTGCCACGAAGTTTTCCAGCAACCTTCTACTGTTTTTCTGTCTTTTCTTCTTATTTCCAGCTTCGTTCAATTGCTGTTCTTAGTTTAGAGTTTAATCTACTGCATTTCGGTATTGTCTGCCTTTTAATCATTTCTTGTTGAGCTTCCCTTTGTCGTTAAACAATTTCATTAATTGAAGTACATTTCTGCAATTCACAGTTTCCCCTTTCGTCTGCTACGACTTTTGTCTACTGTTTTAATTATATTTCCCTTCTAAGCATGTCTCTCTTATCTGCTATTTTTGTTTACCTTATATCCATGAGTAGCTAAGTCACCTAGGGGCATGCTAATGACAGAACTATAGGTTAAAAATCGTGAATCAAGTAGGCAGCTTAAACATTCGAACATTGATTGTATGTAAGCTTCATCCCACGGGCAATTTCGATTGGCCATCCATTTTGTCCAAAGAACTCCTAACCTCTGGAAGGAGTAAGAGTTCAGAGTCATATAATCATGCTAGCCTTTCATGGTAATCAGGAAACGGCTTAGGAATAAGCGTTTCCCTAGTACAAACTAAACATTCCTGCTTTAACAAAGTGCTTAAGACCTTACTTTGAAGTCGAGTAAACTAAAGTATTTCATGCATGGAATCGGACGATACATGAGTTAGAGTGAGTTTGATGTATAGAGAGTTGATCTACTGCTTGAGAATCGTATTTAAATGCCTATAGGATAGTCATTAGTAGCCCTGAATTCGCCCATTTACACACTTTCGCTGCTGTTTAATTGCGGAAACATTGCGGTCCTCGCAATTCTGCCAGATTTTCATTCTGTCTAGCTGTTTTCTCCCTCGTTTATTAATTTCATTTCTTGTTCTTTGCATCTAGTTTCAACTTGCATTTGTTTATGTTATATCCCTTTACACATTCAGCAAAAGTTAGATAATTAAAAACCAATTTTACCCCACCAAATTCATCCCATCTTTCTTAACAATCACACTTCGCGAATAACTAAAAATGAGTCTCTGTGGAAAAAACGAATTAAATATACTTACTACTTGCTGTGAGACCATGTATGCTTGCATGTTCTAAGTGCTCTCTCTACTCTTTTGCATATTTATCTTTACACATTGAGCACGCAACAAGTTTTTGGCGCCGCTGCCGGGGACTTATTTTAAGTAAAACGAAGTTTTTTTTTGTTAAGTTTGAAGCATCAATTTATTTTCTCTTGCATTTGATTTATATTTCATTTCTTCCTTAGGTAAAACTTAGGTTAGTTTATGAATGAGCTTCCATCTAGTGATCTAGAGTTCAACCCTGAGCCCGAGAGATTACTTAGAGCTAGGAATAAAGCCAAGAAACGTTTATTTAAACAACCTTCTTTACCTCAATTAGCTGCTGATACCGCAAGGTTATCATCACCACCTTTAGAAGAAATGGATAGAAGAGATCAAGATCTGGTGCCTGCCACTCGCAATCCCATAATTTCAAATTAAAAATTATTAGCTATTTAATCACAAAATTCAAAATTACTTAGTGATTTCTAAAGCCCAATCTTGATTTACATAACACCTAATCACTAAATTAAATGCACATTCTTAAGCTAAATTAAATGTCCATTCCATAAAATCTAATTTATCAATCACATTTCAGGCCAACAAAATAACAAAATGCAAAATATTACAGGCCAACAAAATGCAAAATATTACAGGCCATAAAATATACAGCCATCAATATAAATTACATCATAAATATACAACCATCATAAATACATAAATATACAGTACAACAATAAATTACATCCAATAAATTACAATACAGTAAATTACAATACAGTAAATTACAATACAGTAAATTACAATACAGTCCAAATCAAATGATATTAAAAGAATTTATTTACCAAATTAATGTTGGCACGAAGAACACCGTGAAAATTTTTTGGTTCGGGAAATTGGCGCCTGTATATAAAAATTATGTATATTAAAAATGGTAAGGAAATATATATATGAAAAAAAAATAATACAGTAATGACAAAAAATTGATAAAAGAAAAACAAAAACAAAAAAAAAGAGAATAGAATAAAACAAGTTTCAAAAAAAAAAATATATATAATAATAAAAAAAATTCACCAACGGTGCAGCTGAGCGGCAGAACGTGCGGCGGAGCTGCGGGGCGTGCGGCTGGCGGCGGTTCGACTGGCGGCGACGCAGCGGTTCGACAGAGCGTGCGGCAGAAGCTACGTAGGCGATGCGGCGGTGCGGCTGGCGCGCGGGGGCTGAGGCAGATGCGGCTGCGGCGGTGCGCGGGGCTGAGGCGGATGCGGCTGGCGCGCGGGGCTGAGGCGGAGGCGGCTGTGGCTGGCGCGCGAGGCGGAGGCGGCTGCGGCGAAGGCAGAGGCGGCTACGGCTGGAGGCGACGCGGCTAGCGGCGGTGGTAGAGCTCTCTCTTCTTCTCCAAACAAACCCTAAACTCTTCTTCCAACTCTTCAACTTCTATCTCATTCTATTTATACAAGAGATGCCCTAGGGTTTGGAGGGTAAAACTACTAAAATATCCTTCACTTAAGTTAAAGAAAAAAGTTGCAAAAAAATATTATAAAAAGTCGAATTCGAGCTCAGGACCAAAGACAACTAAAGTCGTCCAAGTTCCGCTCTACCAAACAAGCTTCTTAATTATCATTCGGCCAATTATTTATGCCAAAATAAAAAAAAAAAATTTATTTTCAACACTCCTATTCCAAATTCAAGCCAAACTTTAGAAGATTACCATATTTTTTTTCCTGAAATTAAAATTTTGGGCATATTCCAAATTTTATTTCCAAGCATGATTTAGAGTCGAAAGTTATCTAAATCCAAGTCTCAAATCAAAATTGGCGGTTTGGGTATATTTTATCCACGTCGAAATTAGAGTAAAGTTCAAAGTCAAACCCTATTCAAAATTCAATTGGGCAGACACAAGTCTCTACTCTACATCCCAAGATAAACTAAGGTAGAACAAAAAAATCTACCGAAGTTTAAATCAAATTTCTGTCAGATAAGAAAGATCAAAACTACGAGCCAAATTCATATTTTTGATCGATTGACATGGAAAGAGGCGTCAATTAAAATAATTGATTTATGAATCAAACCTCATATTTCGATAAAATTGATACGTCAAAGCGGAGTCGAAATTAGGGGTGTATCCTACGTTTCGATTTGTCTATTTAACTTTTCCGAGACTCACCCACACATACTTGTGCATAACTCTCGAAAAAGGGGGCATTTATTGACCGAGAAATTTCGGCCAATCAGCGATCGCCATGTGTCTCCATCACGACTGGGGGATCAGATAGACTTGACCGAGCAAATTCGGTCAAACTGCAATTGGGCTCGAAATCGAATCGGGCCAAAAAAATATGCAAAAGACAATTTGGCCCAAAGATCAAACCCATTGGACTCAAGATTCAAAAGCCCATTAGGTCCAAACCCAAGCCCATTGGGCCCAAAGCTCAAGCCCATTGGATCCAGGCCCAAGCCCACCATGTCCATGAGAACTCTATAAATAGAGAGTTCATTTTCATTTTTAAGGTTCAGAAAATTTCTTCTCCTAAGAACTCAGAGAGAATTCCCAAACAACGAAAGACTCTTTGAATCCTGAAGACTGAACACCACTCCAAGTTCAAACATCTGAAGACTTCACCGCTACGCGAAGCTGAAGATTCAACCTCGAGAACAAGCTATGAAGCCGTCGAGTACGTTACATTTAAGAGAGAGAATCAGAGGATCAAACATTAGAAATTGTAATCCACTACGCACTAATAAATACAATACATCAATACAAATTCAAATTCATTTACACGTGTCGAATTTCTCTTCGTCGTTCGAAATCCCGTGTGAACAATGACAAAAAAAAAATGTGGCTATCACTCCTAGAATCTATTGTTGATATATGACTATCACTGATAGACTACTATCACGGACTGTAGTGATATACTACTATCAACGATATACCATACTATCAGTGATAGAAATTATCATATATGCAATAAAAAAAAATGCTATATTTTTAATTATTTCACTCTAAATTGACATTTGTTACAATTTCTCTAATAAAAATTAGAGAAAAAAAATGAGTAATAATTCGCAACTAGCTAGCTACAATCTCTGCGGCCCGAGCTCAATCATGTCAAAATAAAGTGGGGTTCGATCATACTTTGGGCAAAATTTTTAAAAATTATCAAACAATCACTTAGTGCAACGTGTGAGTGTAGGTATTCATGCAACAATTTTAAAGAAGGGGGCATAAGGGGAGAAATCCGTTTTACCTCTTTCATTTCAACTATTCTTATTTTTATTTTAGTAGCAATTATGTCATCCAACTATAAATTAATTCTTCATATTTATTTTTTTATTAAAAAAATTAAGAACTTTATTTATAGTTTTTAATTTTTTTTTTATGATTGATTAGATAATTAATTATTTGATGGAAATTAAATGAAAAAATTAACATTTTCTTCTTCTTTCTTTCAATACGTTGTTGCCTTCATTAAAAGTCTAACTTTTAATTAATGCGGGGTCTAAGATTGAACTTCTGACCTCTTAGTCAAGTGTATAACTTTATGTCAATTGGGTTATGTTCAGTTTGACTTATGTCTTATGTTGTTGGTTGTTACAAAAATGTCATTAACATCTATATACTATATTATCTTACTATAGGCTGAAGGGGAGAAACTTTCTCTCTCCATTTTGCCCATTTATTTTTTAATTTGTTTTTAGTTTTTTCTTTTAAATGCTTCAACTTCTCAAACTCTCTTACCTCGACTTCAATCTTCAATGCAAAAATTAATTGCATGTCTCTAATGCTTCAACTCACTTAACTCTTCATTATCTTGATTTCAATGCAAAAATGAATTGAAACCCCTATAAATTTGATTAAAAAAAATGGGCCAACAAGAGCATAGCGGCATATCGCTTAGTAACCATGAGGCCCTAGGTTCAATCCCTCACCCCAATATGTTGTAAAAAAAATGAAAAAAACTCACCATCATATCAAAGAGTTGGGGTGACAACAGAAATAAGCGTCGAGGAAAGAAAGAGATTAAGTTTTTTATGTTGTTGAAACAAAAGGGAGATGGAAAGAAATTGAGATAGACGGAGGAAAGAAAGAGATTATTTATTTTATTTTTTTTAGAATTCTAAATATAAGGCTATGTGGGATTTTGTTTTGTTTTTTTTTTTTTCATTTTAATTTTAATTTAAAATATATGATGAATACATGTGAATAAAAAGATGGTAGATTTGATAAGTTTACAATGTATCTCCACCCTGGTAATCTATCTGCTATTACCTATTTTCTCTTCTCCTCCCAATTTTTCTTTGGTGATGTTCTTGCTTGGTGGATCGAACGACCATGGTTGCTCCTCAGCCCTCAGAGTCGAGGTGAAAATCAGCGGATTAAGGGTTCGATTGTAAGAAAAAGGGGGAAGATCGAAGGTTTCAAATTTTACAAAAAAAAAAAAAAAAAAACACGGCTTGAGCATGGAAGAGAAGGATGATGAAGACTATTTGATAGTACATGGAATAGTATCCTAACTCTCACCACCCGGTACACCTCAGTAGAATGGTGTATTCAAGAGGAGAAATAGAACCATGTTAGACATGGTTCACTGCCTAGTTCGTTTTTGGGATATGCAGTAAAGGTTGTTGCATATATTTTGAACATGGTTCCCTATAAGAGTGTTTCAGAAACACCTCATGAGTTATGGAGAGGGCGTGAAGGGAGTTTACGTCACTTCAGGATTTGGGGCTGTCCGACACATGTGCTGGTGCCCGCCCAATCCAAAGAAATTGGAACGTGATCATTCAAAGTTATGCCTATTCATAGGATACCCCAAGGAGACGAAAGGTGGTATGTTTTACGATCCTCAAGAGGACTAGGTGTTTGTGTCGACAAACACCACGTTCTTAGAGGAAGACCACATGAGAGATCATCGGCCTTCGAGCAAAATTGTTTTGACCGAAATTTCCGGGAAAGCTACAGATGTATCGACAAGAGTTGTTGATCTGACTGGTCCATCTCAAGAGTTGAGAATGCCTTGACGTAGTGAGAGGGATGTTAGACAACCCGACTGATAGCTCCCTAAAACAACTATTAATTACTCCCTAATGCTAGCTATTTGCCGTGCTAATTGATGTTTAAATGGCATTGTTATAGGTGAACTCACGGTCGGGAGTTTTGGAGTGCAAAGACTCGTTTTAGAGCTAAATCGAGTGTTTTAGGAGCTTCGGGAAGGAACCGGGCCAAGAAGAGAAGCAAGAATTCCAAATAGCACTTTTGGTCCTGCGTCTCGACGCTGCGAATGCGCGCACACTGAGAATTTCCGTCTGTAGCGTCTCGACACTACCCTTAGTGTCTCTACGCTACGACGAGTATAAAAGCAAAAAATTCCGCTTTTATGTCATCTTCAACATTTCCAATTCGGTTCTTTAGCGATTTTTAGCCATTTTTGGCCTGTTCTATGTCCATTGATGACATTCTTGAAGCTTTCTATGGAGTCCACGATTATTCTTACTTGTATGGAGAGCTAAGGAGGTAAGTGTCTTAATCTTTAGGTGAGGGATTTGATTATTGATGTAATGAAGTGAGATTTGAGCTGAATTTTTATACTTAGTCTCTTTAATTGCAAGTATCTCTTCTCATGGGCAAGTTTATTAACATCTTTTCTTCTATGGATTGACTCTCCATTTAGATTTTGTATGCTAATTTGTTAGAGATTAGGATGCAGTTGTCTCTCTTAATCAAAAGTAACACAAGTTTAATTATGTCTACATGAGTACGGTCGTACTCATTCTAGTTGCATAATAGGCTTTGGGGAAGAGACTAAATCAGGCTATTTGGTAAAGGTTTCAATCAATTAGTCCGTCGCAATGTTACCCGTCACTGATAATTAATTCGATATGGAACGGCCGCCCCCAGTCGAATTGATTATCATGTTTAATTAGGATTCGTCAAGTCTGAATTAATTCTTTTGGGTTATTTGTTCCTGGTATGGGCAATTAATTTGTGTGTTTGTGATAATTCGGCTAAGTCGAGAGCATTTGTGATCTGAATTACATCAATGGTCAATCTCGACCCTTTAGATTAAGCGCGTTTGTCCAATTCGTTAATTTCAGTGTTTAATTTATCTTTCGCCTTTAAATTGCATGTTTCTAAACTTTAATTCGAAAATCCCCCGTTTGCTATTTTTATTAAACATCAAGTAAAACTAAAATTAGGAATAAGCTAAAATTAATTACTTGTGGATCGACACCTGACTTCCATTATCTACAAGTTAGGTAAGTTAGCCAGCGTTTATAAATATTAATTTGGCCGGGACTCGACATCCCACGTTCACCAAATTTGGCGTCGTTGCCGGGGAGTTAAATTAGTTTATCTTGATTTGAATTTTATTTGCTTTTTCTAAAATTTTGTTCTGTTTGAGTTTGCTTCCTTTTGTTGTATTACCCGTTCCTCTGAGGTTAGTGGTTTGCAGTTTGTTCCTGAAATTGACAGAGATGAGCGACGACTAAGGAGAGAAGCTAAGAAAGGAAGAAAATTGTTTGAAGGAGACGGTTCAGGAACGCCTGAACGTGTTGAGATGGCAAATAATGATGTCACACGAACTTTAAAATAGCTGGAAGCGCCAAACTTTAAAATAGCTGGCAACGCCAGTTGTCGTAGGTAACTTTGAGCTTAAATTCGGGTTAATTCAACAACTTCCCTCTTTTTATTGTAATGCATGTGATGACGCCCACAAACATCTTATGAAATTTCACTGTGTGTGCGCCGGGATGAAGCCACCGGGAGTGACCGAGGAACAATTAAATTTGAGAGCCTTCCCCTTCTCTCTGAAGGATAAGGCTAAGGACTGGCTCTACTACTTGTCATCGGGATCGATCACGACTTGGAACGAAATGAAGAGACTTTTCTTGGAAAAGTATTTCCCTGCATCGTTGGCAACCACACTAAGGAAGCGAATTTACGGGATCACGCAGGATCATGGAGAGACCCTTCATGAGTATTGGGAGAGATACGGGAGGCTGTGTGTCAGTTTCCCTCACCATCAGATCGCAGATCAACTTCTGATCCAGTACTTTTATGAGGGTATGTCGCCCCATGACAGACATATGATTGATGCCGCTAGTGGCAGAGCCCTTATTGATAAAACACCTGCGGATGCGAGACAGTTGATTTCGAACATGGCTGGAAATTCCCAGCAGTTCAGAGTGCATGCGTGGTGGTTAAGTGCATCAGGTTCAACAAGCTCAAAATTTCAGTGATAATCAGATGACTGAGCTTCGAAACATGTTCCAATAGATGATGGGAAGTCGAGGTCAAGGCACATGGATTTATCCAAGTTGAGTGGGATTATCCAACTTGTGAAGTGGATTGTGAATCACCAACAACATGCATAAAATCATCAATTGTTGAACACTTGTTTGAAGACTAATCCATCCAATTTGAGGTGTCATGCTAAGAAAAGACTTTGTTGCATGTGAATTGCCTATAAATTGCCTATAAATTGGATGAAGTTCAAATGGTTTGAGGTTGATGAATTTTCAAAGAGTTTGAATATTTGGATGAGCATCAAGAGTTCATGTTACTTGAGAAATTAGAAAGCTAAGTGTTAGATTTTTTCTCACAAAATCCTCATCACTTTCATCTTCCCATCTTCTTATTCCAAACTTTTTTTTTCATAAAGGAGTCCCACCACTCCGTTGCTCAGCCCGAGGATAGCGGGACTACCGGAGGTGGTTCTCGGAGAGTTCGAGAGAAGCTTTGAAGGGTTCGTGAAGAGATTCGAGCATCGGAATAGAAGTCCTTAGAACTACAAGAGGTATGTGTTCTAATTCCTTTTATTTCAAAGCTTTGAGCATGTTTCTTATTTAGCTAAATTGATAAAATTAGAGTGCCATTGATCCGTCTCGCTTCCGCTGCGCTACATGCGGTCCATCACATTACATATTAGACTAGTGAAGGTTATTTTCTATCTTATTGAATTATATTATAAACATAATTTTAAAATTTATGATTCTCTAACAATGTATTCAAAATTGATAAAAATGCACCGACATTAGAATTGGGAGTAAGAACTTTTATAGAGAAAGACACTGTATATATTATTTCTGTGTAGAGTAGGAAAAAAACATTTCTTCAAATCTCAAGATCTGTGTATGGTGATCCAAAAAGGGGATGAGGGCACGTTCATTTGCAATTCACTCTTCATGGAATTGTCTTTTGTTCTCCCAACTTTTTAGGAAAGACGACTTTGTCAAGAAAATTTATTTCAGATGCTGCATGACAAAAACATAGGCCGATTTTGCATTCACATTTGGCTGGATTAGAACAATCATTAACAGTATTGCATGGAATGTTTACTACATTTCTTGCATCTGACACGAACAATGATCCTGCAATAATTGAATAAACAATCTTCATTCACAATTACCATAGAGAAAATGAATAATATATAGGATAGAATAATTTAAAATAAATTTGCATACCAGAGGCAATGAAAAACATTACGAGCAGACATGCCAACTTAATAGAGGACTTCTCCATATCTGATCTCCCGTGGATAAGTATTATATGATTTGAAAGATTTTGTGTTGGGTTTATTTATGATTTTTGCTTGGATATTAGATCATAATTTATAGTTAAAAGACCGTAGCTTAATATGGTAGGAAATATCGCATGCATTAAAAGGTGAATTGTTTTGGTAAATATAGATTTTTATATATTGAAGGTGAATTATTACTTTAGGTAGGTTGTTTACAACATTACGTATGTTTAACTTTAAAATTATATAACGCCTATATGCTTGTGTTTATATATATAGAAGGTTGCATATTTTAGGTAGGTTGTTTACAAAATTCAATATTTTTAGATTTTAAATCATATAATATGTTTGTGTTTCTACAGCTTTTCATCTCATGATTGTGTATGTTAGTCCAATTGGTTTTGCTCTCCCTATTAGCGGATAAATGATTTATTTAATTTCAAATAAGAATAATAATATTAAAAATAGTATGATGGTAAGGGTTAGAGCAACACAAAGTTTTAAGTAGTTATAATAAATCAATCATAGCAATAGAACACTAGTTAAGCCCGGGAGTAAAGTTGAGACAATAGGTAGGAAATTAGAAAGAGTTTTATTGAGGTAGTTAAATCAAAACTAAGTTTAGCTTTACAAAGTTGGACAATAGTTTTGTTCGGCCATAAAGTATATAGTCATGTTGAAAGTTGGATGTTTAGTGAATTGAGTTCAATTATGTAAAAAAATTATGCACGAGATAGGGTATATTCTAAACTTTTATGTAGCATTGCTTGAAGACAAGCAATTTTTCGAATTTTTTGGGTTTGATAACTTTTAAAATGCAAATTATTTTGTACCTAAAACTTAGCCATTGTTGACCTTAATGCGTTAACAACTTCATTGAGTTAGCTATTTTGTAAGATATTTGGAAATAATGCATGCGCTAGCAGCACGATGTCCCTTATCGTATATGTATTCAATATCTTCATAAATTTATATATACTTGCGCTAGAAATAGAAAGATTTAGAATGCTATCCCTCATATGTTAGCTACTAAATGAAAAAAATAAGAGAGACGATTGCCTTAGAAGAAGATATGCAAAGAAATATTTTGTTCACTCACACCGGAATAGTAAAGAAATCTACCATATTAGAGGCCTTAAGTTCAGCCTTGAAGGAGAAAGTTTAGTTCTCATTTTTGGAATTGAAAGAAAAAATGGATATATGTTCATGGAAGTAAAACAAATACGGAAAGGAAAGTGATAAATGAAAGCGGGTAAATAAAAATTGTAAATGAAAGCTGTAAAATGCTCGGAAGCTTGTGAAGCAGCGGTCGTTCTCTACTGCTGTGACGGTTGGTTGTCACTTCCTCCGTCGAGCTCTCATAGGAGATTGATAGTGTACCTCTAAAATTTTTCTTGGAGCTTGGGTGAACTCCTCAGAAAGTGATAAAGTCGAAAAATATGTCCAAACTCTCAATCTTCAAGGAAATTGTGGTTTAAATAGACAAAGTTTGATCTTGTAAGAGTCTTAATGCGCTCAAGACAGGAATGCGTTTTGGCAGATGCGTCAGGCGCTTGAGTGTCTGTTAAGTGATATTTAGACTTATTAAAGCAAGTTATTTTTAGAGTTTTAATTGAGTAAGAAGACGTTTTGTCTCTTGTTTCTATTTGATTGTTGCTTATTTTGCGTGTAGGTGAAGAAAGAAGGGAAGTTGGATAAAGATCGGAGATAAGAGTGGAAAGGGGGCGAAGCACTTGAAATTGATGAAAAGCGCCTAGGCGCTGATGAGAAGAATTTGACAGTAGCTGTAGCGCCTAGGCGCTGCCTTTCGGCGCCTAGGCGCTGATCAGATGAAAAATGCAGTAGCTGTAGCGCCGAGGCGCTGTCTTTCAGCGCCTAGGCGCCCGAACGTAAAAATGGGCAGAAGCTATAGCGCCGAGGCGCTACGAAGTCTGAAGCGGTGATTCCTCCTAGCGCCTAGGCGCTGTAACTGAGCGCCTAGGCGCTGCGACGACCTTTGCCATAAGTATAAAAGCATCTTATTAGATTTTAAATGGGGGATCGGATGGAGATTGGAGAAGAGACAGAGAGAAACGGCTGAGCATGGATTTTGAAGATCCGAGCACCCAAACGGAGCGAGAGCAACGCTAGGAAACTCGTGGAATCGCCGGGATTTGTTTCTTTTCCTCTTTTCATCCTCTCTTTTCTTACTTGTTATGAACTTGCTGAATTTTGAGATTGTTGTTGAGTTTTTCATTATGAACTAACTCTCTTATCTAGAGCGTTGATGTAGTCGTTGTTGAACCTTATTTTTCATTGTTGATTGTTAAGAACTTGATTTCATATTAGATTGTGAAAACCCTTATGAGTTTAATGCATGTTAGGATTTGGCCAATCTTAGTGTGACTTTATATCAATGTTTTGAGGTCGATAGACGATAATCATTGACGAACCTTAATTGTTTTCCCTAATTTATATGAGCGATAGACATATCCTTGTAGGTTTTGTGGCAATGCTAGTTTTACAACCTTCATAATTGAATTGTTCCGATTGTCATAGAAATATAGGCAATTGACATTTTAATGAATATTGTTATTACTCGAGAGAGAGTAACAAGCCATTTGAGTAGAACTTGTCAACAGTCTAGAAATCAAACTTTTATAACTTTCAATTATTGAAGAATAGGAGGAGATAGCGATGAAGTCTTTGCTCTAGAGTCTCAATCATCTACATTTATCATAACGGTTGTTAGTTTTAGTATTTTAATTACTTTAGTTCAAAGCTTCTTAATAGTTCATTTATCCTTGACTGATCGATTGCTCAGATAAAATTGAAGCTAAAGAATTTGGTAATTAGTAACTTTCATTCCCTGTGGAGAACGATAATTAGTACTTACACTACTATATTACTTGGAACGATTCGTACACTTGCGAAATTGGACAACAAGTTTTTGGCGCCGTTGCCGGGGAATGATTGTTTTTCTTTACTAATATCAGAAATCAAGAACTTTAATCTTACTCTGAGTTTTGTGTTACTTTTATTGATTGTGTTCTTTCACTTTTGATTGCAGGAGTTAGAGAGAGTGTATGCGAAAATTTGGAAGTAGCAGCTTACTTCCAATTAATCTCGAAATCGAACGTACCTGTCGAAAGAACAGAAAAGGATAGAGAGAGCGTGTTGCACAAGAGAAGTTGAAAATGGCGGACAACCAAGCAGGCGAAAACAGGACTTTGAGGGATTATGTGTTGCCAAATGTAACGGGGTTACATTCTGCAATCCAAAGACCCGCAATTCAGGCGAATAACTTTGAGATTAAACCTGCCACGATTCAAATGATCCAAACCTCAGTGAACTACAGTGGGTTGAGGAATGAGGATCCAAACTCTCATATTTCAGATTTCCTGGAACTCTGCGATACATTCAAGATGAATGGAGTGTCAGATGATGCCATTAGACTTAGGTTGTTTCCCTTTACTCTTAGGGGGCAAGCTAAACAATGGTTGAGCTCGTTGCCAGCAGGTTCAATAGAGACTTGGAATGATCTTGCCCAAAAGTTTCTCACCAAGTTCTTCCCACCAGCAAAGACAGCAAAGATCCGGAGTGAGATTGGAAATTTTCTTCAAGAAGATGGAGAATCTCTTTATGATGCATGGGAAAGATTTAAGGAGCTTTTGAGGAGATGTCCTCACCATGGATTTCCTAGATGGATGCAAGTGCACAACTTCTATAATGGATTAGGAGGTGGTACTAGGACAACAATAGATGCAGCTGCAGGAGGATCATTTATGAAGAAAACTGAGAGTGAAACCTTTGAATTATTAGAGGAAATGACAATGAATCATTATGAACTTCCCAGTGTGAGAACGACTCAGAGGAGTGTGATGGAAGTTAATGAAGTGGATTCAATAGCCGCGTTGACTGCACAGGTTGCCTCACTTACCAGGCAACTTCAGTCAAACCAATTTGCGGTAAACTCGATTCAAGCTCCTACTTTATTTTGTGAAAATTGCAATGGAAGTCATAGGAGTGAAGATTGTCAGGTGGGAAATCTATTTATGCAAGGTCAAGTTGAGCAAGCTCAATTTGTTGGGAATTACAACCGCCAACCAAACAACCCGTACTCCAACACATTTAATCCAGGGTGGCGAAATCATCCTAACTTCGCATGGAAGCAGAATCAGACACAAAATCCACCTCCTCCAGGATTTCAACAACCAGAAAAGAAAACTAGCCTTGAGGAGGCAATGATTCAGATGGCGAACACTACGAGTCAGTTCATGGCTGACACAAAGACCAACTTCCAAAATCAAGGTGCAACAATTAAGAATTTAGAAGTACAAGTTAGTCAGCTAGCCAATATGATGGTGGATAGGCTTCCAGGAAATTTACCAAGCACAACTGAAATTAACTCAGTTGGACAACTAGCTGTTGATTTTAATATACTAAAAAAGGGAAAGGCTCATGTGGTTAATGATCAACCTCAAATTGAGCATTGTAAGGTCATCAGGGTGCATCACATGGATAAAAGTCAAGAACATGATCAAGAAAAGATTGAGGAGCCAACATCAATCATTGAAAAAGAAGTAGAAATAGTATCACATTTACTTGAGGCCGAAAAGCCTATTACTTCTACTTTATCTATTTCTTCTATTCCTTCAGTTAATCCTCAACTCAAGAAAAAGAAAAAGAAAAATTTAAACTCTGAGTTTGTTAAATTTATGGATATTTTCATGAAACATAACATTAATCTTCCTTTTTCAGATGCTCTAAAGCAAATGCCTAACTACGTCAGGTTCATGAAGGAATGGCTCTCTAAGAAGAAGAAAAATAAAAAGGTTGAGACAGTGCATCTCGCTGAGGCATGCAGTGCTAGACTTAAGAAGAAACTACCACATAAATTGAATGATCCAGGGAGTTTTTCTATTCCTTGTAGTTTTGGTAGTCATTCTTTTAGAGCTTTATGCGATCTAGGTGCTAACATTAATTTACTCCCTATGTCACTATGCAAGAAATTAAAAATTGGGGAGATAAAGCCCACTACTGTGAAACTCCAATTAGCTGATAGATCCATAGTTTGTCCATATGGAGTTGTAGAGAATGCACTAATTAAAGTGGGAAAATTCTTTATCCCAATTGACTTTTATGTGATAGATGTGAAGGAAGACAATGCACTACCAGTTATTCTTGGAAGGCCATTCCTGGCAACTAGGAGAGTTTTAATTGATGTGGATAAAGGAGAGTTGACGATTAGAGTCCAAAATGAAAAAGAACTTTTTAAAGCCATAGTGGACTCTAAATCTCAAAATGAAACATTAATGTTGGTCTACAAAAAGGGTGCAAGAAAGCGAGCTCGTGATATATTAAATGTCTTTCGACCACCTTAATGCTTAAACGTTTATTGCGTCTAGCTAGAGACGTTAAATAAAGCGCTTTTTGGGAGGCAACCCAAGTTTACGTTATTTGATTTCTTTTAGTCTTTGTCTTTTCTATCTTTTGTTGTGTGTCGTTGTCCTTATGTTTCTGTGATTTTTTATTTTTATTTTTATTTTGTAGGAGTTTGATCACCATATTCCCCATTCCAAACTCTGATGAATATGTTGGTTCTCTTATTTAATCAGGGCAGTATTATTCACCTTTCTCTTTTATTTGTCATATATATATGCTTTAGTAGTTTCACATTGAGGACAATGTTGAATTTTAAGTTGGGGGTGGGAATAAATTCTGTTGAGCATGTTTTTTTTTATGATAGGTGTTGCATTCTGTATGATTTCTACAATCTAAGAAGTGTGTCTTTTCGATTTTTCATGATATTCTGGAAAGCTATTAAGTTAGGGACACATTGGTTGTTGGGTTATATTGCATAAAAGAGAAGATCATGATTCATGTTTTTACTTTGAATATATATATATATATATATATATATATATATATATATATATATATGATAGTGTCTATTGAGTTATTGAATGACGAATAAGCAAGATCTATTGCCAGAACAACCTGTTTTCCTGTGAGATTTTGAGCCTTTAAGCACATTCATTACATGGTGCTTTCAATTCTTAAAGTGTGTGAATGCCATGCATATTTAGATTTTTGTAGAACTTGCTTTGTTATGCATGTCTGTAGCCTCTGAATAGTTTTGAATGCTTAAATTTTAAGGGTATGTTAGGTGAAGCCAATATTTAGCTTTCTAAAATAGCCTACCTCAACATTGAGTCCTTAGTTAAGCCAAATATTGAGCCTTAGACCTTTTTCATTGGAAGATTACCGCACTAAAAGCCAAAAATGACATTTGTTGTAATCCTTTTCTGTGAATCCTAGTTTGAAAGATTACATATGCTTACCACATGAAGTTTTTAATTTGTTGGGAAAGTTGCAACATGTGAATTAAGGGATTCCTAAATGGAAGCGTGATTTTCACACAAAAATTATGAATGTGAAAAAAAAAAAAAAAAAAATAGAAAGAGGAAGAGTATGTATTATGTGAAGGGAAGTCAATGCTCCGACAAAGCTAAAAAAAATAATCGTGCTTGAGTTTAAATTCCTTGAAAGTAGAAGTGACAGCTTCATGTGGATAAGTCGTGTGAAATTATTTCAATAAAAGAGCTTAAAATTTCCCTTTCCATCCACCCGTTCCTAAGCCAAATTACATCCAAAATAAGACCCTTAATTTTTGTGCATTCATTATGTTCATCGATGGCTTGGATGGGATATATGAGCAAGTTTATGCCAAAAGTTTTGTATGTATTGGTGTGAGAGTCATTGAAATATGCTTTAAACAGTTGAGCGTTATGAGTGAATTCCTGTGAGGGTAGTAGACCTTGTGCATTCAATTTTGATAGTTTGATGAGATACTTGAGTTTTTAGTTAAATTTGTACTCGATGAATGCTTATTCTCTTGACTGTTTGTATAACCAAAGTAATTGATGTGTACTTAGCTTACCAGTATTCTTAGATATTAAGAAATTTGAAAAAAACACTTGGAATTGTAAGGAATCTAGAAGTCTCACTGGTTGATTGTACTCAATTGTTTCACTTACTTTCGCGTGCCTTTAGGTCGTCAATAAATGCGTGAGATTTGAGTCATTTGAATGTAGTTGTCTTTCCATAGAATCCTCTTGCTCTTTGCTCGAGGGCGAGCAAAATGATAAGTTGGGGGTAGTTTGTTAAGTGATATTCAGACTTATTAAAGCAAGTTGTTTTTAGAGTTTTAATTGAGTAAGAAGACGTTTTGTCTCTTGTTTCTATCTGATTGTTGCTTATTTTGCGTGTAGGTGAAGAAAGAAGGGAAGTTGGATAAAGATCGGAGATAAGAGTGAAAAGGGGGCGAAGCACTTGAAATTGATGAAAAGCGCCTAGCGCCTAGGCGCTGATGAGAAGAATTTGACAGTAGCTGTAGCGCCTAGGCGCTGATCAGATGAAAAATGCAGTAGCTGTAGCGCCGAGGCGCTGTCTTTCAGCGCCTCGGCGCCCGAACGTAAAAATGGGCAGAAGCTATAGCGCCGAGGCGCTACCTTTCAGCGCCTAGGCGCTACGAAGTATGAAGCGGTGATTCCTCCTAGTGCCTAGGCGCTGTAACTGAGCCCCTAGGCGCTGCGACGACCTTTGCCCTAAGTATAAAAGCATCTTATTAGATTTTAAATGGGGGATCGGATGGAGATTGGAGAAGAGACAGAAAGAAACGGCTGAGCATGGATTTTGAAGATCCGAGCACCCAAACGGAGCGAGAGCAACGCTAGGAAACTCGTGGAATCGTCGGGATTTGTTTCTTTTCCTCTTTTCATCCTCTCTTTTCTTACTTGTTATGAACTTGCTGAATTTTGAGATTGTTGTTGAGTTTTTCATTATGAACTAACTCTCTTATCTAGAGCGTTGACATAGTCGTTGTTGAACCTTATTTTTCATTGTTGATTGTTAAGAACTTGATTTCATATTAGATTGTGAAAACCCTTATGAGCTTAATGCATGTTAGGATTTGACCAATCTTAGTGTGACTTTATATCAATGTTTTGAGGTCGATAGACGATAATCATTGACGAACCTTAATTGTTTTCCCTAATTTATATGAGCGATAGACATATCCTTGTAGGTTTTGTGGCAATGCTAGTTTTACAACCTTCATAATTGAATTGTTCCGATTGTCATAGAAATATAGGCAATTGGCATTTTAATGAATATTGTTATTACTCGAGAGAGAGTAACAAGCCATTTGAGTAGAACTTGTCAACAGTCTAGAAATTAAACTTTTATAACTTTCAATTATTGAAGAATAGGAGGAGATAGCGATGAAGTCTTTGCTCTAGAGTCTCAATCATCTACATTTATCATAACGGTTGTTAGTTTTAGTATTTTAATTACTTTAGTTCAAAGCTTTTTAATAGTTCATTTATCCTTGACTGATCAATTGCTCAGATAAAATTGAAGCTAAAGAATTTGGTAATTAGTAACTTTCATTCCCTGTGGAGAATGATAATTAGTACTATACACTTGCGAAATTGGACAACAGCGTCCTCGCTAGCTTTTTAGTCACCTCTGCTTTGTCGAGCGTCTGCTCCACGAGTTCTATACCACGATCCTCTAACAGTGAGAAAACGATATATTCTTGGATAAATATTCACTAGCGCAGCGGAAGAGTACTATAGTTGGTCATTTTCTGAGAAAACGTGCTTCAATAAATTTCTATCACAAATTTATGTGATTTAAAAAAGATTTCAATAAAAACACTCCACGCGATGTTCTGCAGCAAACGCATGAACGTTGGTACAATAATTGTTATGAATAATAATTATTTTGCGCTATTATATCGCTTTAAGTGCTTCAATTTTAATCGCTAAATAGAGGTCCACAGATGTGCTATCAGTAAGACAAGGCAACTAGCGACGTGAGAGGAGGCAAAGCGGGGTGCCCGACGACGGGACAGGTGGCGACTAACAAGGTTCGAGAGTGAGTGAAGGGTCTGAAATCTGAAGAGTGAATAGTTAGAGAAGATAGTGAGAGTCGACAATCGAGAGATGAGGGTGGGCGGACGCGGGTGTCGAGCGACGCGAGTATAAGGGTTGACGAAGGCGAGCGGCTGCACAAGGCGTTAGAGATAGATTATGTTTTCTGAGTTTCATTTATATTTAAATTTATTTATTATTTTTTTAATAATACACGAGATTGGTTCGATTCCGTTCGGGTTGAACTAAGCCAAATAAAATCAACCCTCGACCCGAACCAATATTTGGTTTAAAAAAAAATGGTTAGAGTTGTATAGTTCGAGTTGTTCGGGTTACTGTATTATGTGTACACCCCTATTTTTTTTTATTCCCAAGTTCAACAATTTCGAGGGTGAGTGGTTTAAATCCATTTTTACATAGTTTACATTACATATTAGATAAGTAAAGGTTATTTTCTATCTTATTGCATTATATTATAAACATAATTTTAAAATTTATGATTCTCTAACAATATGATTCAAAATTGATAAAAATGCACCGACATTAGAATTGGGAGTAAAAACTTTTATAGAGAAAGGCACTGTATATATTATTTCTGTGTAGAGTAGGAAGAAAACATTTCTTCAAATCTCATGATCTGTGTATGGTGATCCAAAAAGGGGATGAGGGCACGTTCATTTGCAATTCACTCTTCATGGAATTGTCTTTTGTTCTCCCAAATTTTTAGGAAAGACGACTTTATCAAGGAAATTCATTTCAGATGTTGCATGACAAAAACATAGGCCGATTTTGCATTCACATTTGGCTGGATTAGAACAATCATTAACAGTATTGCATGGAATGTTTACTACATTTCTTGCATCTGACACGAACCATGATCCTGCAATAATTGAATAAACAATCTTCATTCACAATTACCATAGAGAAAATGAATAATATATCATATAGAATAATTTAAAATAAATTTGCATACCAGAGGCAATGAAAAACATTACGAGCAGACATGTCCACTTAAAAGAGGACTTCTCCATATCTGCTCTCCCGTGGATAAGTATTATATAATTTGAAAGATTTTGTGTTGGTTTTTTTTATGATTTTTGCTTGGATATTAGATCATAATTTATAGTTAAAAGACCGTAGCTTAATATGGTAGGAAATATCGCATGCATTAAAATGTGAATTGTTTTGGTAAATATAGATTTTTATATATTGAAGGTGAATTATTACTTTAGGTATACAACATTACGTATGTTTAACTTTAAAATTATATAACGCCTATATGCTTGTGTTTATATATATAGAAGGTTTCATATTTTAGGTAGGTTGTTACCAAAATTCAATATTTTTAGATTTTAAATCATATAATATGTTTGTGTTTCTACAGCTTTTCATCTCATGATTGTGTATGTTAGTCCAATTGGTTTTGCTCTCCCTATAAGCGGATAAATGATTTATTTAATTTCAAATAAGAATAATAATATTAAAAATAGTATGATGGTAAGGGTTAGAGCAACACAAAGTTTTAAGTAGTTATAATAAATCAATCATAGCAATAGAACACTAGTTAAGCCGGGGAGTAAAGTTGAGACAATAGGTAGGAAATTAGAAAGAGTTTTATTGAGGTAGTTAAATCAAAACTAAGTTTAGCTTTACAAAGTTAGACAATAGTTTTGTTCGGCCATAAAGTATATAGTCATGTTGAAAGTTGGATGTTTAGTGAATTGAGTTCAATTATGTAAAAAAATTATGCACGAGATAAGGTATATTCTAAACTTTTATGTAGCATTGCTTGAAGACAAGCAATTTTTCGAATTTTTTGGGTTTGATAACTTTTAAAATGCAAATTATTTTGTAGCTAAAACTTAGCCATTGTTGACCTTAATGCGTTAACAACTTCATTGAGTTAGCTATTTTGTAAGATATATAGAAATAATGCATGCGCTAGCAGCACGATGTCCCTTATCGTATATGTATTCAATATCTTCATAAATTTATATATACTTGCGCTAGAAATAGAAAGATTTAGAATGCTATCCCTCATATGTTAGCTACTAAATGAAAAAAATAAGAGAGACGATTGCCTTAGAAGAAGATATGCAAAGAAATATTTGGTTCACTCACACCGGAATAGTAAAGAAATCTACAATATTAGAGGCCTTAAGTTCAGCCTTGAAGGAGAAAGTTTAGTTCTCATTTTTGGAATTGAAAGCAAAAACGGATATATGTTCATGGAAGTAAAACAAATACGGTAAAGGAAAATGATAAATGAAAGCGGGTAAATAAAAATTGTAAATGAAAGCTGTAAAATGCTCAGAAGCTTTTGAAGCAGCGGTCGTTCTCTACTGCTGTGACGGTTGGTTGTCACTTCCTCCGTCGAACTCTCATAGGAGATTGATAGTGTACCTCTAAACTTTTTCTTGGAGCTTGGGTGAACTCCTCAGAAAGTGGTAAAGTCTAAAAATATGTCCAAACTCTCAATCTTCAAGGAAATTGTGGTTTAAATAGACAAAGTTTGATCTTGTAAGGGTCTTAATGCGCTCAAGACAGGAGTGCGTTTTGGCAGATGCGTCAGGCGCTTGAGCGTCCTTTCTAGCTTTTTAGTCACCTCTGCTTTGTCGAGTGTCTGCTCCACGAGTTCTATACCACGATCCTCTAACAGTGAGAAAACGATATATTCTTGGATAAATATTCACTAGCGCAGCGGAAGAGTACTATAGTTGGTCATTTTCTGAGAAAACGTGCTTCAATAAATTTCTATCACAAATTTATGTGATTTAAAAAAGATTTCAATAAAAACACTCCACGCGATGTTCTGCAACAAACGCATGAACGTTGGTACAATAATTGTTATGAATAATAATTATTTTGCGCTATTATATCGCTTTAAGTGCTTCAATTTTAATCGCTAAATAGAGGTCCACAGATGTGCTATCAGTAAGACAAGGCAACTAGCGACGTGAGAGGAGGCAAAGCGAGGTGCCCGACGACGGGACAGGTGGGGACTAACAAGGTTCGAGAGTGAGTGAAGGGTCTGAAATCTGAAGAGTGAATAGTTAGAGAAGATAGTGAGAGTCGACAATCGAGAGATGAGGGTGGGCGGAGGCGGGTGTCGAGCGACGCGAGTATAAGGGTTGACGAAGGCGAGCGGCTGCACAAGGCGTTAGAGATAGATTATGTTTTCTGAGTTTCATTTATATTTATATTTATTTATTATTTTTTAATAATACACGAGATTGGTTCGATTCCGTTCGGGTTGAACTAAGCCAAATAAAATCAACCCTCGACCCGAACCAATATTCGGTTTAAAAAAAATGGTTAGAGTTGTATAGTTCGAGTTGTTCGGGTTACTGTATTATGTGTACACCCCTATTTTTTTTTTATTCCCAAGTTCAACAATTTCGAGGGTGGGTGGTTTAAATCCATTTTTACATAGTTTACATTACATATTAGATAAGTAAAGGTTATTTTCTATCTTATTGCATTATATTATCAACATAATTTTAAAATTTATGATTCTCTAACAATATGATTCAAAATTGATAAAAATGCACCGACATTAGAATTAGGAGTAAGAACTTTTATAGAGAAAGACACTTTATATATTATTTCTGTGTAGAGTAGGAAGAAAACATTTCTTCAAATCTCATGATCTGTGTATGGTGATCCAAAAAGGGGATGAGGGCACGTTCATTTGCAATTCACTCTTCATGGAATTGTCTTTTGTTCTCCCAAATTTTTAGGAAAGACGACTTTGTCAAGGAAATTCATTTCAGATGCTGCATGACAAAAACATAAGCCGATTTTGCATTCACATTTGGCTGGATTAGAACAATCATTAACAGTATTGCATGGAATGTTGACTACATTTCTTGCATCTGACACGAACAATGATCCTGCAATAATTGAATAAACAATCTTCATTCACAATTACCATAGAGAAAATGAATAATATATAGGATAGAATAATTTAAAATAAATTTGCATACCAGAGGCAATGAAAAACATTACGAGCAGACATGCCAACTTAATAGAGGACTTCTCCATATCTGATCTCCCGTGGATAAGTATTATATGATTTGAAAGATTTTGTTGGGTTTTTTTTATGATTTTTGCTTGGATATTAGATCATAATTTATAGTTAAAAGACCGGAGCTTAATATGGTAGGAAATATCGCATGCATTAAAATGTGAATTGTTTTGGTAAATATAGATTTTTATATATTGAAGGTGAATTATTACTTTAGGTAGGTTGTTTACAACATTACGTATGTTTAACTTTAAAATTATATAACGCCTATATGCTTGTGTTTATAAATATAGAAGGTTTCATATTTTAGGTAGGTTGTTTACAAAATTCAATATTTTTAGATTTTAAATCATATAATATGTTTGTGTTTCTACAGCTTTTCATCTCATGATTGTGTATGTTAGTCCAATTGGTTTTGCTCTCCCTATAAGCGGATAAATGATTTATTTAATTTCAAATAAGAATAATAATATTAAAAATAGTATGATGGTAAGGGTTAGAGCAACACAAAGTTTTAAGTAGTTATAATAAATCAATCATAGCAATAGAACACTAGTTAAGCCGGGGAGTAAAGTTGAGACAATAGGTAGGAAATTAGAAAGAGTTTTATTGAGGTAGTTAAATGAAAACTAAGTTTAGCTTTACAAAGTTGGACAATAATTTTGTTCGGCCATAAAGTATATACTCATGTTGAAAGTTGGATGTTTAGTGAATTGAGTTCAATTATGTAAAAAAATTATGCACGAGATAGGGTATATTCTTCACTTTTATGTAGCATTGCTTGAAGACAAGCAATTTTTCGAATTTTTTGGGTTTGATAACTTTTAAAATGCAAATTATTTTGTACCTAAAACTTAGCCATTGTTGACCTTAATGCGTTAACAACTTCATTGAGTTAGCTATTTTGTAAGATATTTGGAAATAATGCATGCGCTAGCAGCACGATGTCCCTTATCGTATATGTATTCAATATCTTCATAAATTTATATATACTTGTGCTAGAAATAGAAAGATTTAGAATGCTATCCCTCATATGTTAGCTACTAAATGAAAAAAATAAGAGAGACGATTGCCTTAGAAGAAGATATGCAAAGAAATATTTGGTTCACTCACACCGGAATAGTAAAGAAATCCACAATATTAGAGGCCTTAAGTTCAGCCTTGAAGTAGAAAGTTTAGTTCTCATTTTTGGAATTGAAAGCAAAAACGGATATATGTTCATGGAAGTAAAACAAATACGGTAAAAGAAAGTGATAAATGAAAGCGGGTAAATAAAAATTGTAAATGAAAGCTGTAAAATGCTCGGAAGCTTGTGAAGCAGCGGTCGTTTTCTACTGCTGTGACGGTTGGTTGTCACTTCCTCCGTCGAGCTCTCATAGGAGATTGATAGTGTACCTCTAAACTTTTTCTTGGAGCTTGGGTGAACTCCTCAGAAAGTGATAAAGTCTAAAAATATGTCCAAACTCTCAATATTCAAGGAAATTGTGGTTTAAATAGACAAAGTTTGATCTTGTAAGGGTCTTAATGCGCTCAAGACAGGAGTGCGTTTTGGCAGATGCGTCAGGCGCTTGAGCGTCCTCGCTAGCTTTTTAGTCACCTCTGCTTTGTCGAGCGTCTGCTCCACGAGTTCTATACCACGATCCTCTAACAGTGAGAAAATGATATATTCTTGGATAAATATTCACTAGCGCAGCGGAAGAGTACTATAGTTGGTCATTTTCTGAGAAAACTGTGCTTCAATAAATTTCTATCACAAATTTATGTGATTTAAAAAAGATTTCAATAAAAACACTCCACGCGATGTTCTGCAGCAAACGCATGAAAGTTCGTACAATAATTGTTATGAATAATAATTATTTTGCGCTATTATATCGCTTTAAGTGCTTCAATTTTAATCGCTAAATAGAGGTCCACATATGTGCTATCAGTAAGACAAGGCAACTAGCGACGTGAGAGGAGGCAAAGCGAGGTGCCCGACGACGGGACAGGTGGCGACTAACAAGGTTCGAGAGTGAGTGAAGGGTCTGAAATCTGAAGAGTGAATAGTTAGAGAAGATAGTGAGAGTCGACAATCGAGAGATGAGGGTGGGCGGAGGCGGGTGTCGAGCGACGCGAGTATAAGGGTTGACGAAGGCGAGCGGCTGCACAAGGCGTTAGAGATAGATTATGTTTTCTGAGTTTCATTTATATTTATATTTAATTATTATTTTTTTAATAATACACGAGATTGGTTCGATTCCGTTCGGGTTGAACTAAGCCAAATAAAATCAACCCTCGACCCGAACCAATATTTGGTTTAAAAAAAAATGGTTAGAGTTGTATAGTTCGAGTTGTTCGGGTTACTGTATTATGTGTACACCCCTAGTTTTTTTTTATTCCCAAGTTCAACAATTTCGAGGGTGGGTGGTTTAAATCCATTTTTACATAGTTTACATTACATATTAGATAAGTAAAGGTTATTTTCTATCTTATTGCATTATATTATCAACATAATTTTTTAATTTATGATTCTCTAACAATATGATTCAAAATTGATAAAAATACACGGACATTAGAATTGGGAGTAAGAACTTTTATAGAGAAAGGCACTGTATATATTATTTCTGTGTAGAGTAGGAAGAAAACATTTCTTCAAATCTCATGATCTGTGTATGGTGATCCAAAAAGGGGATGAGGGCACGTTCATTTGCAACTCACTCTTCATGGAATTGTCTTTTGTTCTCCCAAATTTTTAGGAAAGACGACTTTGTCAAGGAAATTCATTTCAGATGCTGCATGACAAAAACATAGGCCGATTTTGCATTCACATTTGGCTGGATTAGAACAATCATTAACAGTATTGCATGGAATGTTGACTACATTTCTTGCATCTGACACGAACAATGATCCTGCAATAATTGAATAAACAATCTTCATTCACAATTACCATAGAGAAAATGAATAATATATAGGATAGAATAATTTAAAATAAATTTGCATACCAGAGGCAATGAAAAACATTACGAGCAGACATGCCAACTTAATAGAGGACTTCTCCATATCTGATCTCCCGTGGATAAGTATTATATGATTTGAAAGATTTTGTTGGGTTTTTTTATGATTTTTGCTTGGATATTAGATCATAATTTATAGTTAAAAGCTCGGAGCTTAATATGGTAGGAAATATCGCATGCATTAAAATGTGAATTGTTTTGGTAAATATAGAATTTTATATATTGAAGGTGAATTATTACTTTAGGTAGGTTGTTTACAACATTACGTATGTTTAACTTTAAGATTATATAACGCCTATATGCTTGTGTTTATAAATATAGAAGGTTTCATATTTTAGGTAGGTTGTTTACAAAATTCAATATTTTTAGATTTGAAATCATATAATATGTTTGTGTTTCTACAGCTTTTCATCTCATGATTGTGTATGTTAGTCCAATTGGTTTTGCTCTCCCTATAAGGGGATAAATGATTTATTTAATTTCAAATAAGAATAATAATATTAAAAATAGTATGATGGTAAGGGTTAGAGCAACACAAAGTTTTAAGTAGTTATAATAAATCAATCATAGCAATAGAATACTAGTTAAGCCCGGGAGTAAAGTTGAGACAATAGGTAGGAATTTAGAAAGAGTTTTATTGAGGTAGTTAAATCAAAACTAAGTTTAGCTTTACAAAGTTGGACAATAATTTTTTTCCGCCATAAAGTATATACTCATGTTGAAAGTTGGATGTTTAGTGAATTGAGTTCAATTATGTAAAAAAATTATGCACGAGATAGGGTATATTCTTCACTTTTATGTAGCATTGCTTGAAGACAAGCAATTTTTCGTATTTTTTGGGTTTGATAACTTTTAAAATGCAAATTATTTTGTACCTAAAACTTAGCCATTGTTGACCTTAATGCGTTAACAACTTCATTGAGTTAGCTATTTTGTAAGATATTTGGAAATAATGCATGCGCTAGCAGCACCGATGTCCCTTATCGTATATGTATTCAATATCTTCATAAATTTATATATACTTGTGCTAGAAATAGAAAGATTTAGAATGCTATCCCTCATATGTTAGCTACTAAATGAAAAAAAATAAGAGAGACGATTGCCTTAGAAGAAGATATGCAAAGAAATATTTGGTTCACTCACACCGGAATAGTAAAGAAATCCACAATATTAGAGGCCTTAAGTTCAGCCTTGAAGTAGAAAGTTTAGTTCTCATTTTTGGAATTGAAAGCAAAAACGGATATATGTTCATGGAAGTAAAACAAATACGGTAAAAGAAAGTGATAAATGAAAGCGGGTAAATAAAAATTGTAAATGAAAGCTGTAAAATGCTCGGAAGCTTGTGAAGCAGCGGTCGTTTTCTACTGCTGTGACGGTTGGTTGTCACTTCCTCCGTCGAGCTCTCATAGGAGATTGATAGTGTACCTCTAAACTTTTTCTTGGAGCTTGGGTGAACTCCTCAGAAAGTGATAAAGTCTAAAAATATGTCCAAACTCTCAATATTCAAGGAAATTGTGGTTTAAATAGACAAAGTTTGATCTTGTAAGGGTCTTAATGCGCTCAAGACAGGAGTGCGTTTTGGCAGATGCGTCAGGCGCTTGAGCGTTCTCGCTAGCTTTTTAGTCACCTCTGCTTTGTCGAGCGTCTGCTCCACGAGTTCTATACCACGATCCTCTAGCAGTGAGAAAATGATATATTCTTGGATAAATATTCACTAGCGCAGCGGAAGAGTACTATAGTTGGTCATTTTCTGAGAAAACTGTGCTTCAATAAATTTCTATCACAAATTTATATGATTTAAAAAAGATTTCAATAAAAATACTCCACGCGATGTTCTGCAGCAAACGCATGAAACTTGGTACAATAATTGTTATGAATAATAATTATTTTGCGCTATTATATCGCTTTAAGTGCTTCAATTTTAATCGCTAAATAGAGGTCCACATATGTGCTATCAGTAAGACAAGGCAACTAGCGACGTGAGAGGAGGCAAAGCGAGGTGCCCGACGACGGGACAGGTGGCGACTAACAAGGTTCGAGAGTGAGTGAAGGGTCTGAAATCTGAAGAGTGAATAGTTAGAGAAGATAGTGAGAGTCGACAATCGAGAGATGAGGGTGGGCGGAGGCGGGTGTCGAGCGACGCGAGTATAAGGGTTGACGAAGGCGAGCGGCTGCACAAGGCGTTAGAGATAGATTATGTTTTCTGAGTTTCATTTATATTTATATTTAATTATTATTTTTTTAATAATACACGAGATTGGTTCGATTCCGTTCGGGTTGAACTAAGCCAAATAAAATCAACCCTCGACCCGAACCAATATTTGGTTTAAAACAAAATGGTTAGAGTTGTATAGTTCGAGTTGTTCGGGTTACTGTATTATGTGTACACCCCTATTTTTTTTTTATTCCCAAGTTCAACAATTTCGAGGGTGGGTGGTTTAAATCCATTTTTACATAGTTTACATTACATATTAGATAAGTAAAGGTTATTTTCTATCTTATTGCATTATATTATAAACATAATTTTTTAATTTATGATTCTCTAACAATATGATTCAAAATTGATAAAAATACACGGACATTAGAATTAGGAGTAAGAACTTTTATAGAGAAAGGCACTCTATATATTATTTCTGTGTAGAGTAGGAAGAAAACATTTCTTCAAATCTCATGATCTGTGTTTGGTGATCCAAAAAGGGGATGAGGGCACGTTCATTTGCAATTCACTCTTCATGGAATTGTCTTTTGTTCTCCCAAATTTTTAGGAAAGACGACTTTGTCAAGGAAATTCATTTCAGATGCTGCATGACAAAAACATAGGCCGATTTTGCATTCACATTTGGCTGGATTAGAACAATCATTAACAGTATTGCATGGAATGTTTACTACATTTCTTGCATCTGACACGAACAATGATCCTGCAATAATTGAATAAACAATCTTCATTCACAATTACCATAGAGAAAATGAATAATATATAGGATAGAATAATTTAAAATAAATTTGCATACCAGAGGCAATGAAAAACATTACGAGCAGACATGCCAACTTAATAGAGGACTTCTCCATATTTGATCTCCCGTGGATAAGTATTATATGATTTGAAAGATTTTGTGTTGGTTTTTTTATGATTTTTGCTTGGATATTAGATCATAATTTATAGTTAAAAGACCGTAGCTTAATATGGTAGGAAATATCGCATGCATTAAAATGTGAATTGTTTTGGTAAATATAGATTTTTATATATTGAAGGTGAATTATTACTTTAGGTAGGTTGTTTACAACATTACGTATGTTTAACTTTAAAATTATATAACGCCTATATGCTTGTGTTTATATATATAGAAGGTTTCATATTTTAGGTAGGTTGTTTACAAAATTCAATATTTTAAGATTTTAAATCATATAATGTGTTTGTGTTTCTACAGCTTTTCATCTCATGATTGTGTATGTTAGTCCAATTGGTTTTGCTCTCCCTATAAGCCGATAAATGATTTATTTAATTTCAAATAAGAATAATAATATTAAAAATAGTATGATGGTAAGGGTTAGAGCAACACAAAGTTTTAAGTAGTTATAATAAATCAATCATAGCCATAGAACACTAGTTAAGCCGGGGAGTAAAGTTGAGACAATAGGTAGGAAATTAGAAAGAGTTTTATTGAGGTAGTTAAATCAAAACTAAGTTTAGCTTTACAAAGTTGGACAATAGTTTTGTTCGGCCATAAAGTATATAGTCATGTTGAAAGTTGGATGTTTAGTGAATTGAGTTCAATTATGTAAAAACATTATGCACGAGATAGGGTATATTCTAAACTTTTATGTAGCATTGCTTGAAGACAAGCAATTTTTCGAAGTTTTTGGGTTTGATAACTTTTAAAATGCAAATTATTTTGTACCTAAAACTTAGCCATTGTTGAACTTAATGCGTTAAGAACTTCATTGAGTTAGCTATTTTGTAAGATATTTGGAAATAATGCATGCGTTAGCAGCACGATGTCCCTTATCGTATATGTATTCAATATCTTCATAAATTTATATATACTTGCGCTAGAAATAGAAAGATTTAGAATGCTATCCCTCATATGTTAGCTACTAAATGAAAAAAATAAGAGAGACGATTGCCTTAGAAGAAGATATGCAAAGAAATATTTGGTTCACTCACACCGGAATAGTAAAGAAATCTACAATATTAGAGGCCTTAAGTTCAGCCTTGAAGGAGAAAGTTTAGTTCTCATTTTTGGAATTGAAAGCAAAAACGGATATATGTTCATGGAAGTAAAACAAATACGGTAAAAGAAAGTGATAAATGAAAGCGGGTAAATAAAAATTGTAAATGAAAGCTGTCAAATGCTCGGAAGCTTGTGAAGCAGCGGTCGTTCTCTACTGCTGTGACGGTTGGTTGTCACTTCCTCCGTCGAGCTCTCATAGGAGATTGATAGTGTACCTCTAAACTTTTTCTTGGAGCTTGGGTGAACTCCTCAGAAAGTGATAAAGTCTAAAAATATGTCCAAACTCTCAATCTTCAAGGAAATTGTGGTTTAAATAGACAAAGTTTGATCTTGTAAGGGTCTTAATGCGCTCAAGACAGGAGTGCGTTTTGGCAGATGCGTCAGGCGCTTGAGCGTCCTCGCTAGCTTTTTAGTCACCTCTGCTTTGTCGAGCGTCTGCTCCACGAGTTCTATACCATGATCCTCTAACAGTGAGAAAACGATATATTCTTGGATAAATATTCACTAGCGCAGCGGAAGAGTACTATAGTTGGTCATTTTCTGAGAAAACGTGCTTCAATAAAATTCTATCACAAATTTATGTGATTTAAAAAAGATTTCAATAAAAACACTCCACGCGATGTTCTGCAGCAAACGCATGAAAGTTGGTACAATAATTGTTATGAATAATAATTATTTTGCGCTATTATATCGCTTTAAGTGCTTCAATTTTAATCGCTAAATAGAGGTCCACAGATGTGCTATCAGTAAGACAAGGCAACTAGCGACGTGAGAGGAGGCAAAGCGAGGTGCCCGACGACGGGACAGGTGGCGACTAACAAGGTTCGAGAGTGAGTGAAGGGTCTGAAATCTGAAGAGTGAATAGTTAGAGAAGATAGTGAGAGTCGACAATCGAGAGATGAGGGTGGGCGGAGGCGGGTGTCGAGCGACGCGAGTATAAGGGTTGACGAAGGCGAGCGGCTGCACAATGCGTTAGAGATAGATTATGTTTTCTGAGTTTCATTTATATTTATATTTATTTATTATTTTTTTAATAATACACGAGATTGGTTCGATTCCGTTCGGGTTGAACTAAGCCAAATAAAACCAACCCTCGACCCGAACCAATATTTGGTTTAAAAAAAAATGGTTAGAGTTGTATAGTTCGAGTTGTTCAGGTTACTGTATTATGCGTACACCCCTATTTTTTTTTTATTCCCAAGTTCAACAATTTCGAGGGTGGGTGGTTTAAATCCATTTTTACATAGTTTACATTACATATTAGATAAGTAAAGGTTATTTTCTATCTTATTGCATTATATTATAAACATAATTTTAAAATTTATGATTCTCTAACAATATGATTCAAAATTGATAAAAATGCACGGACATTAGAATTGGGAGTAAGAACTTTTATAGAGAAAGGCACTGTATATATTATTTCTGTGTAGAGTAGGAAGAAAACATTTCTTCAAATCTCATGATCTGTGTATGGTGATCCAAAAAGGGGATGAGGACACGTTCATTTGCAATTCACTCTTCATGGAATTGTCTTTTGTTCTCCCAAATTTTTAGGAAAGACGACTTTGTCAAGGATATTCATTTCAGATGCTCCATGACAAAAACATAGGCCGATTTTGCATTCACATTTGGCTGGATTAGAACAATCATTAACAGTATTGCATGGAATGTTTACTACATTTCTTGCATCTGACACGAACAATGATCCTGCAATAATTGAATAAACAATCTTCATTCACAATTACCATAGAGAAAATGAATAATATATAGGATAGAATAATTTAAAATAAATTTGCATACCAGAGGCAATGAAAAACATTACGAGCAGACATGCCAACTTAATAGAGGACTTCTCCATATTTGATCTCCCGTGGATAAGTATTATGTGATTTGAAAGATTTTGTGTCGGGTTTTTTATGATTTTTGCTTGGATATTAGATCATAATTTATAGTTAAAAGACCGTAGCTTAATATGGTAGGAAATATCGCATGCATTAAAATGTGAATTGTTTTGGTAAATATAGATTTTTATATATTGAAGGTGAATTATTACTTTAGGTAGGTTGTTTACAACATTACGTATGTTTAACTTTAAAATTATCTAACGCCTATATGCTTGTGTTTATATATATATAGAAGGTTTCATATTTTAGGTAGGTTGTTTACAAAATTAAATATTTTAAGATTTTAAATCATATAATATGTTTGTGTTTCTACAGCTTTTCATCTCATGATTGTGTATGTTAGTCCAATTGGTTTTGCTCTCCCTATAAGCGGATAAATGATTTATTTAATTTCAAATAAGAATAATAATATTAAAAATAGTATGATGGTAAGGGTTAGAGCAACACAAAGTTTTAAGTAGTTATAATAAATCAATCATAGCAATAGAACACTAGTTAAGCCGGGGAGTAAAGTTGAGACAATAGGTAGGAAATTAGAAAGAGTTTTATTGAGGTAGTTAAATCAAAACTAAGTTTAGCTTTACAAAGTTGGACAATAGTTTTGTTCGGCCATAAAGTATATAGTCATGTTGAAAGTTGGATGTTTAGTGAATTGAGTTCAATTATGTAAAAAAATTATGCACGAGATAGGGTATATTCTAAACTTTTATGTAGCATTGCTTGAAGACAAGCAATTTTTCGAAGTTTTTGGGTTTGATAACTTTTAAAATGCAAATTATTTTGTACCTAAAACTTAGCCATTGTTGAACTTAATGCGTTAAGAACTTCATTGAGTTAGCTATTTTGTAAGATATTTGGAAATAATGCATGCGTTAGCAGCACGATGTCCCTTATCGTATATGTATTCAATATCTTCATAAATTTATATATACTTGCGCTAGAAATAGAAAGATTTAGAATGCTATCCCTCATATGTTAGCTACTAAATGAAAAAAATAAGAGAGACGATTGCCTTAGAAGAAGATATGCAAAGAAATATTTGGTTCACTCACACCGGAATAGTAAAGAAATCTACAATATTAGAGGCCTTAAGTTCAGCCTTGAAGGAGAAAGTTTAGTTCTCATTTTTGGAATTGAAAGCAAAAACGGATATATGTTCATGGAAGTAAAACAAATACGGTAAAAGAAAGTGATAAATGAAAGCGGGTAAATAAAAATTGTAAATGAAAGCTGTCAAATGCTCGGAAGCTTGTGAAGCAGCGGTCGTTCTCTACTGCTGTGACGGTTGGTTGTCACTTCCTCCGTCGAGCACTCATAGGAGATTGATAGTGTACCTCTAAACTTTTTCTTGGAGCTTGGGTGAACTCCTCAGAAAGTGATAAAGTCTAAAAATATGTCCAAACTCTCAATCTTCAAGGAAATTGTGGTTTAAATAGACAAAGTTTGATCTTGTAAGGGTCTTAATGCGCTCAAGACAGGAGTGCGTTTTGGCAGATGCGTCAGGCGCTTGAGCGTCCTCGCTAGCTTTTTAGTCACCTCTGCTTTGTCGAGCGTCTGCTCCACGAGTTCTATACCATGATCCTCTAACAGTGAGAAAACGATATATTCTTGGATAAATATTCACTAGCGCAGCGGAAGAGTACTATAGTTGGTCATTTTCTGAGAAAACGTGCTTCAATAAAATTCTATCACAAATTTATGTGATTTAAAAAAGATTTCAATAAAAACACTCCACGCGATGTTCTGCAGCAAACGCATGAAAGTTGGTACAATAATTGTTATGAATAATAATTATTTTGCGCTATTATATCGCTTTAAGTGCTTCAATTTTAATCGCTAAATAGAGGTCCACAGATGTGCTATCAGTAAGACAAGGCAACTAGCGACGTGAGAGGAGGCAAAGCGAGGTGCCCGACGACGGGACAGGTGGCGACTAACAAGGTTCGAGAGTGAGTGAAGGGTCTGAAATCTGAAGAGTGAATAGTTAGAGAAGATAGTGAGAGTCGACAATCGAGAGATGAGGGTGGGCGGAGGCGGGTGTCGAGCGACGCGAGTATAAGGGTTGACGAAGGCGAGCGGCTGCACAATGCGTTAGAGATAGATTATGTTTTCTGAGTTTCATTTATATTTATATTTATTTATTATTTTTTTAATAATACACGAGATTGGTTCGATTCCGTTCGGGTTGAACTAAGCCAAATAAAACCAACCCTCGACCCGAACCAATATTTGGTTTAAAAAAAAATGGTTAGAGTTGTATAGTTCGAGTTGTTCAGGTTACTGTATTATGCGTACACCCCTATTTTTTTTTTATTCCCAAGTTCAACAATTTCGAGGGTGGGTGGTTTAAATCCATTTTTACATAGTTTACATTACATATTAGATAAGTAAAGGTTATTTTCTATCTTATTGCATTATATTATAAACATAATTTTAAAATTTATGATTCTCTAACAATATGATTCAAAATTGATAAAAATGCACGGACATTAGAATTGGGAGTAAGAACTTTTATAGAGAAAGGCACTGTATATATTATTTCTGTGTAGAGTAGGAAGAAAACATTTCTTCAAATCTCATGATCTGTGTATGGTGATCCAAAAAGGGGATGAGGGCACGTTCATTTGCAATTCACTCTTCATGGAATTGTCTTTTGTTCTCCCAAATTTTTAGGAAAGACGACTTTGTCAAGGATATTCATTTCAGATGCTGCATGACAAAAACATAGGCCGATTTTGCATTCACATTTGGCTGGATTAGAACAATCATTAACAGTATTGCATGGAATGTTTACTACATTTCTTGCATCTGACACGAACAATGATCCTGCAATAATTGAATAAACAATCTTCATTCACAATTACCATAGAGAAAATGAATAATATATAGGATAGAATAATTTAAAATAAATTTGCATACCAGAGGCAATGAAAAACATTACGAGCAGACATGCCAACTTAATAGAGGACTTCTCCATATTTGATCTCCCGTGGATAAGTATTATATGATTTGAAAGATTTTGTGTTGGGTTTTTTATGATTTTTGCTTGGATATTAGATCATAATTTATAGTTAAAAGACCGTAGCTTAATATGGTAGGAAATATCGCATGCATTAAAATGTGAATTGTTTTGGTAAATATAGATTTTTATATATTGAAGGTGAATTATTACTTTAGGTAGGTTGTTTACAACATTACGTATGTTTAACTTTAAAATTATATAACGCCTATATGCTTGTGTTTATATATATAGAAGGTTTCATATTTTAGGTAGGTTGTTTACAAAATTCAATATTTTAAGATTTTAAATCATATAATATGTTTGTGTTTCTACACCTTTTCATCTCATGATTGTGTATGTTAGTCCAATTGGTTTTGCTCTCCCTATAAGCGGATAAATGATTTATTTAATTTCAAATAAGAATAATAATATTAAAAATAGTATGATGGTAAGGGTTAGAGCAACACAAAGTTTTAAGTAGTTATAATAAATCAATCATAGCCATAGAACACTAGTTAAGCCGGGGAGTAAAGTTGAGACAATAGGTAGGAAATTAGAAAGAGTTTTATTGAGGTAGTTAAATCAAAACTAAGTTTAGCTTTACAAAGTTGGACAATAGTTTTGTTCGGCCATAAAGTATATAGTCATGTTGAAAGTTGGATGTTTAGTGAATTGAGTTCAATTATGTAAAAAAATTATGCACGAGATAGGGTATATTCTAAACTTTTATGTAGCATTGCTTGAAGACAAGCAATTTTTCGAAGTTTTTGGGTTTGATAACTTTTAAAATGCAAATTATTTTGTACCTAAAACTTAGCCATTGTTGAACTTAATGCGTTAAGAACTTCATTGAGTTAGCTATTTTGTAAGATATTTGGAAATAATGCATGCGTTAGCAGCACGATGTCCCTTATCGTATATGTATTCAATATCTTCATAAATTTATATATACTTGCGCTAGAAATAGAAAGATTTAGAATGCTATCCCTCATATGTTAGCTACTAAATGAAAAAAATAAGAGAGACGATTGCCTTAGAAGAAGATATGCAAAGAAATATTTGGTTCACTCACACCGGAATAGTAAAGAAATCTACAATATTAGAGGCCTTAAGTTCAGCCTTGAAGGAGAAAGTTTAGTTCTCATTTTTGGAATTGAAAGCAAAAACGGATATATGTTCATGGAAGTAAAACAAATACGGTAAAAGAAAGTGATAAATGAAAGCGGGTAAATAAAAATTGTAAATGAAAGCTGTCAAATGCTCGGAAGCTTGTGAAGCAGCGGTCGTTCTCTACTGCTGTGACGGTTGGTTGTCACTTCCTCCGTCGAGCACTCATAGGAGATTGATAGTGTACCTCTAAACTTTTTCTTGGAGCTTGGGTGAACTCCTCATAAAGTGATAAAGTCTAAAAATATGTCCAAACTCTCAATCTTCAAGGAAATTGTGGTTTAAATAGACAAAGTTTGATCTTGTAAGGGTCTTAATGCGCTCAAGACAGGAGTGCGTTTTGGCAGATGCGTCAGGCGCTTGAGCGTCCTCGCTAGCTTTTTAGTCACCTCTCCTTTGTCGAGCGTCTGCTCCACGAGTTCTATACCATGATCCTCTAACAGTGAGAAAACGATATATTCTTGGATAAATATTCACTAGCGCAGCGGAAGAGTACTATAGTTGGTCATTTTCTGAGAAAACGTGCTTCAATAAAATTCTATCACAAATTTATGTGATTTAAAAAAGATTTCAATAAAAACACTCCACGCGATGTTCTGCAGCAAACGCATGAAAGTTGGTACAATAATTGTTATGAATAATAATTATTTTGCGTTATTATATCGCTTTAAGTGCTTCAATTTTAATCGCTAAATAGAGGTCCACAGATGTGCTATCAGTAAGACAAGGCAACTAGCGACGTGAGAGGAGGCAAAGCGAGGTGCCCGACGACGGGACAGGTGGCGACTAACAAGGTTCGAGAGTGAGTGAAGGGTCTGAAATCTGAAGAGTGAATAGTTAGAGAAGATAGTGAGAGTCGACAATCGAGAGATGAGGGTGGGCGGAGGCGGGTGTCGAGCGACGCGAGTATAAGGGTTGACAAAGGCGAGCGGCTGCACAATGCGTTAGAGATAGATTATGTTTTCTGAGTTTCATTTATATTTATATTTATTTATTATTTTTTTAATAATACACGAGATTGGTTCGATTCCGTTCGGGTTGAACTAAGCCAAATAAAAATCAACCCTCGACCCGAACCAATATTTGGTTTAAAAAAAATTGTTAGAGTTGTATAGTTCGAGTTGTTCGGGTTACTGTATTATGTGTACACCCCTATTTTTTTTTTTATTCCCAAGTTCAACAATTTCGAGGGTGGGTGGTTTAAATCCATTTTTACATAGTTTACATTACATATTAGATAAGTAAAGGTTATTTTCTATCTTATTGCATTATATTATAAACTTAATTTTAAAATTTATGATTCTCTAACAATATGATTCAAAATTGATAAAAATGCACCGACATTAGAATTGGGAGTAAGAACTTTTATAGAGAAAGGCACTGTATATATTATTTCTGTTTAGAGTAGGAAGAAAACATTTCTTCAAATCTCATGATCTGTGTATGGTGATCCAAAAAGGGGATGAGGGCAGGTTCATTTGCAATTCACTCTTCATGGTATTGTCTTTTGTTCTCCCAAATTTTTAGGAAAGACAAATTTGTCAAGGAAATTCATTTCAGATGCTGCATGACAAAAACATAGGCCGATTTTGCATTCACATTTGGCTGGATTAGAACAATCATTAACAGTATTGCATGGAATGTTTACTACATTTCTTGCATCTGACACGAACAATGATCCTGCAATAATTGAATAAACAATCTTCATTCACAATTACCATAGAGAAAATGAATAATATATAGGATAGAATAATTTAAAATAAATTTGCATACCAGAGGCAATGAAAAACATTACGAGCAGACATGCCAACTTAATAGAGGACTTCTCCATATTTGATCTCCCGTGGATAAGTATTATATGATTTGAAAGATTTTGTGTTGTATTTTTTATGATTTTTGCTTGGATATTAGATCATAATTTATAGTTAAAAGACCGTAGCTTAATATGGTAGGAAATATCGCATGCATTAAAATGTGAATTGCTTTGGTAAATATAGATTTTTATATATTGAAGGTGAATTATTACTTTAGGTAGGTTGTTTACAACATTACGTATGTTTAACTTTAAAATTATATAACGCCTATATGCTTGTGTTTATATATATAGAAGGTTTCATATTTTAGGTAGGTTGTTTACAAAATTCAATATTTTTAGATTTTAAATCATATAATATGTTTGTGTTTCTACAGCTTTTCATCTCATGATTGTTTATGTTAGTCCAATTGGTTTTGCTCTCCCTATAAGCGGATAAATGATTTATTTAATTTCAAATAAGAATAATAATATTAAAAATAGTATGATGGTAAGGGTTAGAGCAACACAAAGTTTTAAGTAGTTATAATAAATCAATCATAGCAATAGAACACTAGTTAAGCGGGGGAGTAAAGTTGAGACAATAGGTAGGAAATTAGAAAGAGTTTTATGGAGGTAGTTAAATCAAAACTAAGTTTAGCTTTACAAAGTTGGACAATAGTTTTGTTCGGCCATAAAGTATATAGTCATGTTGAAAGTTGGACGTTTAGTGAATTGAGTTCAATTATGTAAAAAAATTATGCACGAGATAGGGTATATTCTTCACTTTTATGTAGCATTGCTTGAAGACAAGCAATTTTTCGAAGTTTTTGGGTTTGATAACTTTTAAAATGCAAATTATTTTGTACCTAAAACTTAGCCATTGTTGACCTTAATGCGTTAAGAACTTCATTGAGGTTAGCTATTTTGTAAGATATTTGGAAATAATGCATGCGCTAGCAGCACGATGTCCCTTATCGTATATGTATTCAATATCTTCATAAATTTATATATACTTGCGCTAGAAATAGAAAGATTTAGAATGCTATCCCTCATATGTTAGCTACTAAATGAAAAAAATAAGAGAGACGATTGGCTTAGAAGAAAATATGCAAAGAAATATTTGGTTCACTCACACCGTAAAGAAATCTACAATATTAGAGGCCTTAAGTTCAGCCTTGAAGGAGAAAGTTAGTTCTCATTTTTGGAATTGAAAGTAAAAACGGATATATGTTCATGGAAGTAAAACAAATACGGTAAAGGAAAGTGATAAATGAAAGCGGGTAAATAAAAATTGTAAATGAAAGCTGTAAAATGCTCGGAAGCTTGTGAAGCAGCGGTCCTTCTCTACTGCTGTGACGGTTGGTTGTCACTTCCTCCGTCGAGCTCTCATAGGAGATTGATAGTGTACCTCTAAACTTTTTCTTGGAGCTTGGGTGAACTCCTCAGAAAGTGGTAAAGTCTAAAAATATGTCCAAACTCTCAATCTTCAAGGAAATTGTGGTTTAAATAGACAAAGTTTGATCTTGTAAGGGTCTTAATGCGCTCAAGACAGGAGTGCGTTTTGGCAGATGCGTCAGGCGCTTGAGCGTCCTCGCTAGCTTTTTAGTCACCTCTGCTTTGTCGAGCGTCTGCTCCACGAGTTCTATACCACGATCCTCTAACAGTGAGAAAATGATATATTCTTGGATAAATATTCACTAGCGCAGGGGAAGAGTACTATAGTTGGTCATTTTCTGAGAAAACGTGCTTCAATAAATTTCTATCACAAATTTGGTAGCGGTTAGACCAACACAAAGTTTTAAGTAGTTATAATAAATCAATCATAGCAATAGAACACTAGTTAAGCCTAGGAGTAAAGTTGAGACAATAGGTAGGAAATTAGAAAGAGTTTTATTGAGTTAGTTAAATCAAAACTAAGTTTAGGTTTAGAAAGTTGGACAATAGTTTTGTTCGTCCATAAAGTAAAAACATAATAAGAATCTTGTGAAGTAAATTTCTTTTAGTGGTATCTGAATCCTTGTTTGTTATGAATCATTCTTGTATACTCTCAAGTTTTTTGGCCAAAAATTAAAAAATAATAATAATAAACAAATAATAGTAAATGTAAAAGGGAGGAATACTCCTTCAAAAACAATGTATGTAACAAGGGGCATCCGTGATACCCATCGTTTGCCTTTGCATCTATGTGTTAATTGTAAAGTTAGTATTCGTATATGCAACCAAAAATAGAGACGCTACTACTCTTAGTTGGATGCTATCATTACTAGTGTTGTCAAACTAAAATGAAAGTTGCGCGTCTTAGGGATTTTTCTTCTAAAAAAGTTATAGTCATGTTGAAAGTTGGTAGTTTAGTGAATTGAGTTCAATTATGTAAAACAATTATGCACGAAGTAAATTATGCTCAGGAGTAAGTTGGCTGTTAGGAATAATATTAAGGAGAAATGAGAAAAATACTATCTAGGAAACATCGTAACTTTGTGAAAGAATTGAAATAAAGTTACATTTAAGTTTAGAGAGTAGAGTATCATATCCATGTGCTGCTCAAAATCTAATCGAGCAAATTTTCGAACTGTGAAGTGAGGTTAACTTCATAGAGATAGGGTATATTCTTCACTTTTATGTCGCATTGCTTGAAGACAAGCAATTTTTCGAAGTTTTTTGGTTTGATAACTTTTAAAATGCAAATTATTTTGTACCTAAAACTTAGCCATTATTGACCTTAATGCGTTAAGAACTTCATTGAGTTAGCTATTTTGTAAGATATTTGGAAATAATGCATGCACTAGTAGTACGATATCCCTTATCGTATATGTATTCAATATCTTCATAAATTTATATATACTTGCGCTAGAAATAGAAAGATTTAGAATGCTATCCCTCATCTGTTAGCTACTAAATGAAAAAAAATAAGAGAGACAATTGCCTGGGAAGAAGATATGCTAAGAAATATTTGGTTCACTCACACCGGAATAGTAAAGAAATCTACAATATTAGAGGGCTTAAGGGCATGTTTGAGAGTGATGATTGAATTATTGATTTTAAAGGAAGAGATTTAATAACAATTGATTTTGTAAAATTGATTTATATATAATCATTTTTATGTTTGGTTTGTAGTGATTTTCATATAATTAGAAGTGATTTTGAATTATTATGTTTGGTTCCAAAGTGATTTTAGAATTATTAAATTATTAAAAAAAAAATAACATTGTATTTAGAAATGATTTAACTGATAAAAGGTTGCAGCACAACGTTGGTTTCGAACCTTGTCATGGGTGAGAAAGAAGCAAAATCATTTCTTCTTTCACGAACAAACCAAATTCAGATTTTAGTAAATAAGTGAACATAAATTATATTTATATCCAATTGATATTTTTAATTAAAAAAATAGTCATTTTTAAAAACAAAATATCACAATCACTTGAAAAAAATCACTCCAAAATCACCTCTCAAGTGATTGACCGGGAATCACTAAAAGTGATTTTCAATTCTTCCAAAATCACTTTTATACTATTGCCAAACATCACCATTTTGAAATATAATTGATTTAGGGCATGTAAAATTGATTTTGGTGATTTCAAAATCACTCCCAAACATGTCCTAAGTTCAGCCTTGAAGGAGAAAGTTTAGTTCTCATTTTTGGAATTGAAAGCAAAAACGGATAAATTTTCATGGAAGTAAAACAAATACGGTAAAGGAAAGTGATAAGTTGGGGGTGTTTGATAGCTCCATTTCGGAGTTATGTTTATGTCCCTAATTAATGCTTATTACATGCTTAATCTTGCTTATATGTGTTAATTACAGGTGTTCTCGATAATTCGTCCTCGGGTGCGTTTCGACGTCGTTCGAGGCTTAAAGTCACATTTTAAGGACCTAGGAACACTTTTGGGGAGGGACCATGCAAAATCATGAAGAATTGGCGTTTTGGGAAGTTTCAAGGCAAAAGACCATGCAAAAACCCGAGAGCTAGCGTCGAGTGACAGCGTCGCGACGCTAGCTCGACGCTGCCATAGCGTCTCGACGCTCCGAAGTCTGAGGCGCCAATTTGAAATTCCACCTGAGAGCAAGCGTCGAGCAACAGCGTCTCGACGCTCGCTCGACGCCGCGCAAGCGTCTCGACTGCGCGCGCTGAAAATTTAGGGCGCAGCGTCGAGACGCTCCGACGGATTACTTAAGTTTTTGTCCGATTTTTAGCCGCAATCTTCATCTCCTACCTCGGGCTCCGCACCAGATTTGACGTTTTAGAAGCCATTTCCACCATGGGAGAGGCTAGAGAGCTTGGATTGGAGCCATCCCACATCACATCCATCATGAGTGAGTAGTTTATAGCATTTTTGGCTCGGGATTGTAAAGGAATAATGTAGTTTGAACTTTTGGTGAGGTTGTTGAACCAAATTCTGAATTGGCTTGAATGATTGATTGAATTAGTTTCTATTTCTTTGCTTATTCCATGAATGTGTTTGATTGATTTAGGACTAGGCAACCTTGATTTCGAGCATGCTTCATTTGTTAAAGGTTTTGATGTCGTGCCTCTCTAAACCGCCAAGTAACAAAGATTAACGATGCCTTTGAGCGCATAGGCGTCCTTGCGTTCTTGGTGTTCGTTCTTCTCGAATTAGAATCTGAAATCGATACACTAATTTCGCGTCCAAATTAGATAATCGTCGTAGTTAGCTCGTTGCTATCAATTGGTCTTGGGAGAGCGTTGGCCGCCAATGTCCAATCGATATGCTTGATTAGCATGATTTATTGTGTCTAATTAATATCCATGGAGCATGTCTGAATTAATTCATTGATTTGAGACGGGCTGCGTATTCGTTCGATTGTTTAGCCATTATACTCGTCAACCTATGATCCAAGAGGCATGCTAATTTTATTCCCGATCGTCCCGAGTCGAACGCTCCGTTTGTTAAATTTTCCCTCCTTTGCATTGTTCCCCAATTTGTTAATTGAAACCAAAAATCCCCCACATTTTGTTTATTTTCACAGTTTGCAAATCTAATTAGGTTTAAGTCAAATTCAGTTATTTTCCTGTGGATCGACCCCGTTACCACTAATCTACTAATAGTTCAGTGTATTCGGGTAATTATAAATTTATTTTGGCGGGTCTCGACAACCCGATGATTGGCGATAATTCGAAAATATCGTTACCAGCTAAATCGGTCATTTTAGGAGTTTCGGGAAGTGTTCGGGTCAAGGAGATAGGCTAAAAGGAGCTCGGAAGCCAAAAGAGTGCAAATTGGGGATCAAACCCGAGAGGGCAGCGCCCAGGCGCCGGCGTCCAGCGCCCAGGCGCCCAACGGAGGCACCAGACCCGCGCCGCCGCCCGTCATTAAAGGTCCCAGACGCGCCCTCGCCTCGCCTCGCTCTGCGCCCGTCATTAAAAGTCTGCGCCCGCGCGCACCCTCGCCTCGCCTCGCGAGCCCGTCATTAAAAGTCCGCGCCCTCGCCTCGCCTCGCCCGCACGCCCTAGCCTTGACTCAAAATGCTCGTCATTAAAAGTCAACAAAAATGCCCGATTTGTAAATTTTCCAGAGAGGTCAGCGCCTAGGCGCTGACTTATGGCGCCTAGGCGCTAGTCTGACGCAGTTTTGGGTATTTAAGTCCGTTTTTGCTGATTTTAGGTCATTCTCTCCCAATTTCTTCCGCCCCCATTTTTTGTAGAGCTCGATTCTTGAGCCAAAACCTATTTCTTACCTATTTTAATACATTGGAGTTGAATTCTTGTGTATTTCTCTTGAATTTCACAACGGGCAACTAAGGTAAGTGCTCTAATTTGGGTTTAGGGTTTGTGTTGTTGATGTATTAGGTGAGATCTGAACTTTTCATCTTTTTCTTAGCTTGTTCTAGCATTCAATTCATCTCTACCCTTGTTCTTAATGTCCAACATAATTTTCTTAATGGTTGACACCCGTTTAGTTAATTATGTGTTGGTTCGATTAAAAATTCATGACTTAGCGATCGCACTTCATGTTTTGAGTAATTTAATCTAGCATTCTGAATTAAATGTGGCCACGTTTGTTTGGTTTGCTAATAAATTCTAGAGATAGAATAAAATCGAGTCCCATTGTTAGAGATTTCATCAATTGGCTCGTCACACGATTACCCGTCGCTCGCGACTAATCCTAATTTGGAAGAGCGATCGCCCCTAAGTTAGAATTATTAGCGAAGCTTAGTTAGGAGTTGTCAATTCGTTATTAATTACTTGAGATTATTAGTTCTAATTAAAGCATAGGAGCACTTGTTTTGATTGGGTCTTTTAATGTGTGTGAGTGTTAACAAAAACTGGTTAAGTATATTTAGTGTCTATGATCTGAATTACATCAACACTCAATCCCGACACTCAAATTAGGAGCACGTGTTCCGTTTATTTTTCTCGCATTTTATTTTATTTCTCCGTTAGCTATTTTTTCTGTTTTAGTTTAATTCTCCGTTAGCATTTCCCCCCTTTATTTTTCTGTTTTAATTTGAGTTTTATTAAAGGCAAGTTGAGTTTAATTAAGAGGAAATAAGTTAGGTTCCCTGTGGTTCGACACCCGACTACCACTAGCTGCAAAGCTCATAGTATCGGATTTATAAATATTATTTTGGCGGGTCTCGACAACCAGAAACATAGAGAATTTTATAAATTAAAAAATCTCTTGCCAGGCCTACTACATTTCTTGCATCTGACACGAACAATGATCCTGCAATAATTAAATAAACAATCTTCATTCACGATTACCATAGAGAAAAGAAAAAATATATAGGATATAATCATTTAAAATAAATTTGCATACGAGAGGCAATGAAAAACATTACGAGTACACATGCCAACTTAATAGAGGACTTCTCCATATCTGATCTCCCGTGGATAAATATTATATCATTTGAAAGATTTTGTGTTGGTTTTTTATGTTTTTTGCTTGGATATTAGATCATAATTTATAGTTAAAACACCGTAGCTTAATATGGTATGAAATATCTCATGCATTAAAAGGTGAATTGTAACGACCCGACTATTTACATCTAGACAATCTAAGTACGTTACTCAATGCATGCTAAAACGTCTAGAAATCCTAGAGAAATACATAAAGAATAAAATTTCTTTCTCAAAGAATTTAAAAAAAATTATTTGGGATCCCATTGAAATCGTTGCAAAACACAAATGAAAACAAAATGTTAAACTTGTTGAAACAAACTCAGACATAACGTGTACATAAAACATTTTAAACGTGAAACATCTTAAATCTCGACGCCATTCTAACATTAACCCCATGGCACGGCTAGCAAACGACCTCGGCCACTCGCCTTGTACGTCCTTGTCATTACCTGTGGAAAAACGTTTTAAGAAAAAATGAGTATTTCAAAAGAAATTCCAGTATGTGACCCCAGTATCAGAGTCACGTTATGCAAGCGCATGCGATATGAATGTTCCATGCATTTTCCTCTGGTGTGACCTAAAACCTCTCATCTTTAAAATCATTTTTCCTCTTTGGCCAAGTGGACTATTACCCCCACAACATATCGATCTAGAAGGCTTCTCGGTGGAGACTTTACCCCAACTGACGGTTAGTTTGCACCCAATCAGCGGGGCCAAGTCTCAGCCTAACTAGATCCTCATTCTTTCCCTCTAGATGTACAACGAATTCCATTCTTTCCCTCTAGATGTACATCAACATCTTTAGGGTAATGGCCAGAAAATCATTATGCAATATATGTAACACAAATGCATGAGGTCCCATGAACATTTTCTTTTCATTTCGTGATGCAACATGAAACAATCTTTCATTACATTTCATCCTCACATACATCAACTTATCATTCAACATGCATTTTCATTCACAATCATCCTACTAAAATATTATAACCTACTTCTCAACCACAACTCATTCATAAACATAACATTGAAAACTTTTAGAGAAATCTTAGAAATTTCGGAAGAGTTTCCCCTGAAAATCGGGTAAACCATACCTGAAATAAAGACATACATTTAAAAATAACATTCACATCCTATTCAGCTACCAGCACACATACACAACCTATTCCTAGGGCGATTCCGATAGTAAAAGTCACTTACCTGAATTGCGGATCAAAGATTAGCTTAAGTAAACTGAATAGTCCTTTAACAACTTGAAGCAATTTTCAACTTTAACGACTTAACAAGTCAAACCCAAAAACTTAATTCAATTTCTATACTAAATAGTCTTTACCGATTGTCATTCTTAAAGTTTGCTTGAACAATCCATAACTAGTCAAAGGCTCCAAACAAAAAGATTCCAATGGTTGAAAGCAAATCTTAATTACTCTAATTAAATTTAACAAGAGTTTGTAAGTGAACGTTACCCACAAATCTTACCAAAGAGGTTTATGTACTTGTTGGTTTGTGGTCAACCTCACCGTTCTAACCTCTACTGGCTATGAGCATTCTGTTTCTGGATTATCCGAATTGTGAGTAAGTGTTGAAATCATCTCCTTGCCCAAAAATCAACGTCGGACAGTGTGTTAAAACGTCCAAATCTTATACTTTGGCCACGAATCCATCAGTCAAAGTTTCCATCTCCTAAGAAGGAGGTCTTTCGTCCAGCCTAAACACAAGTTACAATATAAAATACTATTTCATCAAATTGAAAGTCTGACACATAGATTAAAGGCTACTCTTACCAAGGTTTGGTTACTTACTCAAAATTGCCTTCCAACTTTAATTTGCTCCACGAAAATTTCCGCAAGATGATTATAGTGTTAGGAACAAAACTGGAAAATTTAAGTTGAAGTCGAAAGACTTAGCGAAACGAATTCTAACGAAGAAAACTCACCCAAAAGAGCCCAAATCTCGCTGAACAGTACTTGAAAATGCCCAAATTTGAGGATCTAACGTCGGAATTTAGTGGGTATTTGAAATTAAGCTTTAAGCGAACGTGGGTGACATACTGGGCGTTAAAATACTCATTGAATCAGTGCTAACACTGTCGAAGTGCCGCCGCCGGTAAAACGCCCCTTCTGGAGCTCACCGCCGTTGGAAATCGCACACACAAGATCGCTACAACGCCGCACTGTCGCCTCCTTGCTGCTGCGCTTGGGTGAGGTCGTAAGAGGAAGGTCGAAGGTGGGTCGTCGGCGAAGGAGAGACAAAGAGTGAGAGAGAGAGACGGAAACGAGAGAGGGTGAAGAGTTGGAGTAGAAGAAAAAATGAAGGACAGGGGGCTGGTTCGGCACAAGGAAGAAGCAAAAATGAAAAAAAAAAAGAAAAACGAAAAAGATGAAAGCTGTTTTTTAAGGAAGCACTGTCGGTTAAAAACTCATTTTTTTTAAACAAAACAATGAATAAAAAACATGTTTATCTCATTCTTTATATAAAAAAAATATTTTATTTCTTTTGTTTACCTTTTCTTTTTAAAACTATTATTTTATTTTTTTTTAATAAAAACCAAAACAAAATTCCTTTTTTATTCTCATTTTTTTTTTTATCCTTTTAAACTTCTTTTAAAACTTAGCTTTAAACCCAATTTAACCATGAACTTAACGCCAAAAGAGAAACAACACTACCTACAGACGTCGAGCGTTACAATCTCTCCATCTTAAGAACTTTCGTCCTCGAAAGTTTTCCTCGTCAAACAACTTCATATGCCTAACTAGAATCTCGTTTTCTCCATCTCAAGATGTTTCTTTAGGCATCCAATTTTTCCATAACAATTTTATCAAATCGTTTGCTCGTTTCCTAATTACCTTGGTCTCTTAGTAAAAAATCTTACCTCATATGACAAATTTTCATGTAAAGGCAAGGTTTTGGATTCGATACTGTTACCTCTCCAAAAGTACATAATTTAGGGATGTATTTACCTTAAAATCATGTAATCTCCTGAGTGTTTTTGTTAGAATTTAGCTTAACACGTACTTAAATGTGAGAATTCAAGGTGAGAAGCTAAAATAGGACTTATTTGGAAAATGAACGAAAAAGAATAGAAAATGATGCTAAAAGAGTTAAAATGTACATTGCAGGAGAATTGCTGAAACATTGTTGTCTGCGCAATAAACATTGCGGTCACCGCAAGGAATCCGCAATGCCGAAGCTACTGCTACTAACTTTTCCCAGCCGTCAGTCGTCCTTGTTACGATATTTCAGCCGCCTAAGCTTTCCCCTACTGCCACGTGGAGGATTGTTGTTTAGAATGGATGGTTCTCCATGGTTGAAGGCATCTGCAAAAACTATAAAAAGAGGTGAAGGGTGAAGGAGAACAACAGCTCGGAAGCGTGGAGTTCTCCGTCTCAACGCAATCCACAAACACAATTCCCTTACCCCGTTTGTTGGAACGAATAAATCAGCCCTTGGCATCGATAACTCGAGAGGAAGAAGAGAAGATCCTTCTTCTCTTCTGATTGAATTCATTCCCAAGATCAGCTAATCTTCTCCTTCATCCGAGGCGCTTGCGACGAGGAGATCCGTGCACATTTTTACACCGCTTTCTCTACTGCTTTCTGTCTTTTACTTCTATTGCTACATCGTTTTGATTCGTCTTCAATTTGTTCAGTTCTTTACTGTTTTTCCTACCTCCGCACATTGAGCTTTGAATCTTAATTTATAAAGTAATCGTTTAAGTCCTTGCAAGTCTTCATCTCGTTATCTGTTTTTCCATTACTTTCATTGAGTACTTTAAATCATGCTTAATCAATCTAGTCTTTCCACTCCCCCGTCAACCGTGAGTAACTAATCACACAAGGGTCTGCTAAAGATGAATCTATAGGTTAGAAATATGTGAGTTCAGCATGTAGGATAGCTTCGAATGCATTGAATGTATGTGCACTTCATCCCATGGGCAATTTCGACCGACCATCCATTTTGTCTAAAGAATTCCTAACCTCCGGAAGGAGTAAGAGTTCAGAGTCGTCCATTCATGCTAGCCTTATATGGTAACCAGAAAACGACCTAGGAATAGGCGTTCTCCTAGTACAATTCATTAGCTTGCTTGTATAAATAGGTGTTTATGTCTCACTTGGACATGAGTGAACTAAATGATCTAATGCATGTAATCGAGAGATGCATGAGACTAAGCTAAATTGATGCATGGTAAGTTAATCTACTGCTGAATGATCGTATTTAATTGCCTATAGAGGAGTCTTAAGTCGACCTTGTTTCCTTATCTCACCCTTAAATCGTTGTTAATTTAATTGCTAGATAATTGTTGAATCCGCAATTCTATAACTCTGTTTTTGCCTTAGCCGTTTTTCTCGTATTTTACGTTTGCGATTTTATTGCTAGAACATTGCTAACTCCGCAATTCTTCTTGCTCTACATAATAGTTTAAACTTCATTATTTGCTTTCATTTATGCTTGCATCTTCCTTACATTCTTTGTTAGTTTGGTACATCAACCTCAAATCCACCCAATATTAGTGACCCTCTCTAATTTAACACCTCAATTCACTAGTAACTAAACTCAATCTCTGTGGGAAAACGAATTAAAAAATACTTATCACTTGCTGCAGACCATGTATGCTTGCATGTTCTGAGTGCTCTTCGCATCACATTTTTATTTACACACTGAGCACGCAACAGATACCTATGAAGGGTCATTGACGTACTCTCTTAGCGACGACATGTGAACATGTTATGCCCCACATACAACGCTGAGCAAAACCATTCTATTCAGATTCCAGTCGTTGATCTCCAAACTCAAAGGGTCCAGTACATTTGTGGTTAGACTTTCCATTCTTACCAAGACGCAAAACTCTTTTCCTTTGTGATATAGAAAGAAGTACATGATCATGAATGTCAGAACTAACTCCTTACACTTGAGCATGTCTTCTAGAACATAATTCAAATGCTCAGTCCGACCATTAGTCTAGAAATGGGATGCATTATTGAAATCCTATTGAATGTCAAGTGCCTCTTGTAAACTTTTGTAAGACGTCTTGGTAATTCAACGATCAATGACTAAAACCATCGGCATAGGTACATCGTGAGGTCCAACTATGTTGTTCAAGTATAGATCCGTCCACTTTTCCACAAGATAGGTGACCTTACCTAGAACAAAGTTTGGAAACTTGTTAGACGGTCCACAATTGGCACAACAGTTGATTAACACTTTCATAGCTTTCATTTATTGGCACCTCAAACACTTACTAACAAACTCAACAATTCCTTTATTTATGTTACGCCACCAATAATGCGTATTGAGATTCTTATATATCTTGGTGCTACCAGGATGTATTGAAAAAGATGTTTTGAGTTCCTTCTCCAACAACTTTTTCCTTCTCCATCAACTCTCTTATGAATTATATGTTAATCCTTTGGCACATAGTTGTTCTTGGTGCAACAAAGACAAGTCATTAGTGAGAATAAAACCTTATTTATCCACATCACTCAAGTAAACCAATTTAAGATCCTCTGGTTGGGTACCAAGAGTTTGTTGTCTCAAACTAAGCGTCAATGAAATTTGAGGCAACAATATTGAGACGTCTTCCGGTGCCAACTTGATTTCTAAACAATCTGACTCTCTTAGTAATGGACTATGAGATCACACCAACGATGTCATAATTAAGCTCATGTCCATTTATCAGATGTGAGGCATAAAGAGTAAACTTCACATGTTGCATTAGCACATCATCAAGTCCTTTCCTTGAAGCACCACTGAACTACTAAACCTCTTGTACTGTCAGGAACATTTAACACTAGAGCAGGAGTCAGTCGTTCCTTTAACTCTTGGAAGTTTTTCTCGAAATCTTTGCTCCAATTGGAAATAGTGTTCTTGCGCATCAACTGAGTCAAAGGCGTTGTCATGGTAGAAATATTATGAATAAAACCCTATGCTCGGCTGCCAAAATAAAGAAACTGCCAAACTCTGCTTCGTACTTCGTACTTGGTCCAAGGCACCGGTAAAACTAGACCGGTAAGCTTCACCGGTAAATCACACCAGTAAGCTTCACCGGTAAATTTGAGAGCCTGAAGAACCAAAAAATGTACTGTTAACTCTCCAAATGAGAGTTATTTAGAGCCAAATGAGGAAGAATATAGAGTCCTTAATGAGTATTTGATTAACTTTAATTAATGTTTCAATGGATTTAGCATATATTTGAGTAAAATGTTGCTTTTGAGTCCTTAGGCGATAAATGAACATATTCAAGCCTGTTTGTACTTAAATAAGCCCTTCTGTGCGCACTGCAGGTTTCGCGAGGATTTCACTAAGGAAGCATTAGACCAGGAAGGTTGGATTGAAGATCATAGGAGCTTTGCGGGCGCGATGCGGCAACAAAGTTGGCATCTTTAAGGATTTTTGCGATCGCAACGCATTCGCAAAAATTGTACCTAAAGCACGTGAAATGGCAACGCCTATCCCCTTTCGTACAAACCAAGATGCTTTTTCGGTTGCAGCCATCCAATGAGGAGCATTGGATCATTTTAGGGAAATTTGAGGGTGAAAACCCTGCGGATATAAATAGAAAAGGGTAGAAAGAGAAAGTCGTTAGAGGAGAATAAAGAATTTCTAGAACGATTTGCTTCGTTTTGAGAGCTTTTAGAGAGAAGAAGAAGACATCCATTGAAGAGCTCTCCAAGAAAGTCGTAGTTGTGAAGATTAGCACCTGGAGATGAGCTCAAGGAGTGTCGATTGCTGAGAAGGAGAAAGAGTTAAATAAACATCTGAAGGGAACTGAGTAGTTTAAAGCATTCTTCATCAACTCTTGCTCATCCTTAATTGTTCGTGTCTTCGTCCCTTCTTATTCTATTGTTGTTGTATCTAGACTACATGTTTATGAATTTTGTTGTTGCTCTTTCTGTTTTTCTAGTTATGAGTAGTTAATCTCGTTAAGGGATGGCTAAGATGATTTAATAATAAAGTAGATTGGGATGTTAGCAAATGTTTACCATGAAATGTTCTAAGCATGTGTGGTTTCATGATAATAATTCATTTTTGACCGGACATCCATTATGTGTTACTGGTTTCTGAACCTCCGAGAGGAGTAGGAAGTTTGAGTCTCATGTTTTTGCTAGTCTTTCTAGGTAACCAGAGAGGAGTTTAATCGTAGTCACTCTCCTAGCACGTCAGATAGCATGTTTGTATGAATAGAATGATAGCCTCATTTGGATATGAATGAACTTGATTTCTAATGCTCAAGATCGAGACATCTTGTGGGTAAATGTTAGAACGGTGCATATGCATGCTTATTCGCAGCTGAAACTATTGGGTTTTATGTCCTAACACTCGTGGTTTGGTTGTAAATGTAATATGTTTATTAATGCAATAAAGAGTTATTGAGGTTTATTCAGTAAATGTGTTTATTGAATATAATGAAACGTGTTTGCATTAACCTGTACCAATAACAACACCCATGGCGAAGGATGAGTACTTGATCTTCATGTATGACATGAATGTGGATTAGGTTCAAGTAGACAGTCAAAACGGTCTATAGTATTTGGATAAAGTTGGGTACCTTATCCTGGTAATACTATTGGATGCGACTCGCTTTATATTGTACAAAATGATGTGATCCGAATCGTTTCACTTGGAGATGTGCGAGCGGGGGCGTCCTGTGCAATGAGTTTGCATAAGACTTAACCAAGAAAAATTCGCTCTTTCTTTATAACGCCGTTTACTAATGAGACCGACTATTTCACATTTGATGACCGAAGGTAACTCGTTCTTAATCCTGAGCTTGCTATGAACTCCTGCTTATTCGAGAGTATCCTTAGACTTGTATGGGTGAGAGTGGCAGGATTGTCCGCTCAATAAGCCTACCAACTTGGGGATAAACTCGAATGGGTAGCTGGGGACATAGTGTGGCAAGATGAAATTCACTACTACCCTCATTAGAGTCTAGTAGAGAGGTGTTCCCTTAATAGCTGACTCCGGGACTCGAACATGAGGCATCATCCTCTTCTGTGTGAAGATGATTCTGATCTGATGATTGGATCACAGATCAAATGTTCATTAAAGGTGTCAGTGGTACTTAAGGAACACGAGGTATCACAGGGGTTTAACAGTTTACAAGACCTTGTTGTGATAACGGACACCTGTGAATGATCGTCTTACCCATAATGGTTATATCAAGAGGACATAATATATCTACAGTGAGGAGAGTGCAACCCTCAAACTAAAGTGGAGTCTTCAGGGGTTAACGAATGTTGATTAGTTCGGTTAAAAGAGTTTTGACCGGATAATCTCGTATCGTTGGAGCTCATGATCTGTAGGTCCTTTAGGTTCTCCGTGCGCAACAATATAAGAGAAAAGAAAAAGGAACAGAATTTGAATTTGTTCAAATTCCGTTTATGGAAGGATGATGGACATATTTAAATATGATTTAAATATGAGAATGGTCTAAAACATGAATAAGATTCATGTGCAAAAAGTCAGTTTTCGGAATACCGGGATTAGCCATATTATTTAATTAATATTTGATATTGAATTAAATAATATTAATTAATTAATAAATATATATTTTTAATAATTAAAAAGTTTAATTAATAAAATATTTATTATTATTTAAAATTAATTGATTTTGGATCTTATTGCAAACTATTTGCACATGACACCCTCACTCGCACATCTCTATGTGAAACGATTCGGATCATATCGTTTTGTACAATACAGAGTGAGTCGCATCCTATAGTGTTACCAGGATAAGGTACCCAACCTTATCCGTATACTATAGACTGTTTTGACTGACTACTTGAGCCTGATTCACAATCATGCCATACATGAGGCTCAAGTACTCATATTCAGCCATGGGTGTGATGGAGCGCATAACGCTGCAGAAGCAATTTCAATCAATGATACTCTAATTTCATCAATTTAACAGAACATTAAACATGTTGAAAACAAAAAAAATATATATATTAGAATATATACTTTTGTAGTTCTAAAAAAAACTTCAACTTTGTCATTGGAATCTATCCACGAACTTGACAAGAACCACCTCCGGTAGTCCTGATATCCTCGGCCCAAACAACGGAGTGGTGGGTCCTTTACAAGAGAGACAAAAGAAAAGGAAGAAGAGAGAAGAAGGAATCGAGTAGCCTTAAACTTTTCGTAAAACTCAACACTTGAGTTTTAAAGAAAAATGAAAAGTAAGTTCATCAAATGAACTTTTCTTCATCAGCCGAAGGAAGAAGTGTTGGGAGTGCGACCAAAGTCCCACATCGGTTAGGAGATGGGAAGATCATGGGTATATAAGGGAGGACAACATTCTCCATTGGTATGAGGCCTTTTGGGGTGACCAAAAGCAAACCCATGAGGGTTATGCCCAAAGTGGACAATATCATACCAATGTGGAGATGTGGAGGTACGATTTTCCTTATCAAGTGGTATCAGAGTCGTGCCCCCAAACTTAGTCGTATGATGAAATCCTCGAGTGCCGAACAAAGGGGAGCCTCCAAGGTGTAGTCATTGACATAGATCCGTGGTGCCAGAAGGGCATAGATAAGTCTATCTAGACGGATATGGATGACTATTTGAGAGGAGGCTCGGTGGTACTTCGTTCAAGGGGAGGCTAGGAGTGCGCGACCAAAGTCCCACATCGGTTAGGAGATAGACGGATATGGATGACTATTTGAGGGGAGGCTCGGTGGTACTTCGTTCAAGGGGAGGCTAGGAGTGAGAGGGGAAAATTATGGGTATATAAGCAAGGACAACATTCTCCATTGGTATGAGGCCTTTTCGAGTGACCAAAAGCAAAGCCATGCATGAGGGTTATGACCAATGTGTGGACAATATCATACCAATGTGAAGATGTGGCGGTCCAAGTTCATCAAATATGAACTATGACCAATGTGTGGACAATATCATACCAATGTGAAGATGTGGCGGTCCAAGTTCATCAAATATGAACTTTAACAAATTTAAGAGATAAGTCTTCCACATGTCACACATGCAATATAATTTTAATATTTATTAAAAAATTAATTCAAAATTAATTTTAAATAAATAAATATATTATATTAATTAAACTTTTTAATTAATATAAATATAATATATAATTTAATTAATATTATTTAATACAATATCAAATATTGATTAAACAATATGGCTAAACCCGATTTTTCGAAAACCGACTTTCGGCACATGAAACCATATTCATGTTTTAGATCGATTTCATATTTAAATCATATTTAAATATGTCTTCCCTTGTTTCCAAAAACGAATTTGAACCACTTCAAATTCTTTTTCTCTCACATTGTTGCACGACTTAATCCGAGCTAGCTAGGAGAACCTAAAGAACCTACAGATCATGAGCTTCAACGATACGAGATTAACCGTTTAAACTCTTTTAACCGATCTAATCAACATTCGTTAACCCCCGGAGACTCCACTAAAGTCCAAAGGCTGCACTCTCCTCACTGTAGATATATTGTGTCCTTTTGATATAACCATCATTAGTGAGTTGATCCTTCACAGGTCGTTCGTAATCACAGTGCGTCATATATACCGTTTAACACATTACATCTTGTTCCTTAAGTACCACTAACACCTCTAATGAACAATTGATTTGTGGTCCAGCCAACAAATCAGATCCCTCTCGGGCCAGGAGAGGGTGGGTACCCTTGTTCAAGACCCGGAGTCAGCTATTAAGGGAACAACCTTTCTACTATCCCTAAAAATGGGTAGGAGTGAATTCTGTCTTGCAAGACTATGTCCCCAACTACCTATTCGTTCTTATCCCCAAGATGGTAGGCTTATTGAGTCAGCGATCTGGCCACTCTCACTTGTGCAAGTCAAAGGATAAGGTCGAATAAACAGGAGTTCATAACGAGCTCAGGATTGAGATCTAGTTACCTAGGCCATCATATGAAAAAAATTGGTCTTTACAGTAAACGGTGTTATAAAGAAAGAGCGACTTGATTTTTCGGTTCAGTCTTATGCAAACTCATTGCACAGGACGCCCTCACTCACATGTCTCCACATGAAACGATATCGGATCACACCGTTTTGCACAATACAAAGTGAGCTGCATCCAATAGTGTTACCAGGATAAGGTACCCAGCCTTATCCATATACTATAGACCATTTTGGCTGTCTACTTGAACTTGGTCCACATTCATATCATACATGAAGCTCAAATACTCACATTGTCGCCATGGGTGTTAGTTATTGGCATAGGTTAATACAAACACAATTTCACTTTAATCAATAAAAACTTTACTGAATAAATCTCAATAACACTTTATTGCAAAAATATAATTACATTCAAACTGTTTACAAAATACGAGTTTGAGGACATAAAATCCAACAAACTCCCACTTGGACTAAAACGTCTGTGGTGTACATGCTGATCGGGAAAACTGGAATAACAAATATCCAAAACTTCTCCCACTGTCCTACTGTACAGCTCGCAGCCCTAAATTCACTAGGTGTCCCTCAAACACTTTAGCCGTGAGAGACTTAGTAAACGGATCAATAATGTTGTGCTCTGAGGCGATCTGTGTGACGATCACATCTTCTCGTTGCACTATCTCTCGAATGAGATGATATTTTCGCTCGATGTGCTTTCCACGCTTATGACTTCGAGGTTCTTTAGAATTTGCCACTGCACCACTATTATCACAATATAGGGTGATTGGCAAGTTCATATTCGGAACAATTTCCAAATCTGTCAAGAACTTCCTAAGCCATACAGCTTCCTTCGCTGCTTCGCAAGCTGCGACATATTCAGCATCCATGGTGGAGTCAGCAATACAACCTTGCTTTATACTTCTCCATACTATTGTCCCTCCGTTAAAAGTGAACATTGATCCTGATGTAGATTTCGTAGAATCTATATCAGTCTGAAAATCAGAGTTAGTGTATCCTGCTAGGATCAAATCTTTCGCACCATACACAAGCACATAGTCCCTCGTTCTCCTAAGATACTTAAGGATGTGTTTAACGGATGTCCAGTGATCATATCGTGGATTGGACTGGTACCTACTGACAATTCCTACTGCATAGCAGATGTTTGGTCGTGTACATAGCATGGCGTACATGAGACTACCAACTGCAGATGCATAGGGAATTCGTCTCATATCCTCAACCTCTTGAGGTGTCTTAGGAAACTGTTCCTTAGACAAATGAATTCCATGCCTAAAAGGAAGCGAACCTATCTTAGAATTCTGCATCGAATATCTTAACAACACCTTGTCGATATAAGATGCTTGAGACAGTGCTAGCGTTTTGTTCTTACGATTCCTTACGATCTGAATCCCTAGAACAAACTGAGTCTCTCCCAAATCTTTCATTTGGAATTGGGTCGCTAGGCATTGCTTAACGTCAGTTAGGAACCCTACATCATTCCCAATGAGTAGTATATCGTCTACGTACAAGACTAAGAAAGCTACAACATTATTGACTACATTCTTTTAAACACAAGGTTCGTTAATATTCTGTTCAAAGCCATAAGATTTGATCGCCGTATCAAACCTTATATTCCAGGATCTAGATGCTTGTTTCAACCCATAAATGGATCGATTGAGCTTGCAAACCTTTTGCTCTTGACCCTGAATTATGAATCCCTCTGGTTGAGCCATATAGATACTCTCCTCAAGATTGCCATTCAGAAAAGCAGTCTTGACATCTATTTGCCAGATTTCATAATCATAAAATGTGGTAATGGACAAGAGTATTCTAATCGACTTTAACATGGCAACAGGAAAAAAAGTTTCTTCATAGTCCACCCCTTCTCTTTGGGAATAACCTTTTGCCACAAGTCTAGCCTTAAAGGTTTGCACCTTACCGGCTTGGTCTCGTTTCCTCTTGTAGATCCACTTGCAACCGATAGGTCTTTCACTATCTGGTTGGTCTACAAGATCTGTTGCGCGTTCAGTGTGTATGTAAAATGTAAATGCGAAGAGCGCTAAGATCATGCAAGCATACATGGTCTGCAGCAAGTGATAAGTATAATTTAATATGTTTTTCCACAGAGATTAAGTTTAGTGACTAACGATTTGGTGTGTTAGATTAGATAAGGTAACTTAAATTGGATAGATTTTGGGTTGAGGTACAGGAATATAAAAGATGCAAGAAGAATGTAAACATAAATGCAAAGCTAGCAAAGAGGTAAAGTCATAATGTGGAAAAGTAGAATTGCGGTTCTTGCAATAATCTAGCAATAAATTAGCAACGATTTTAATGTAAAGTAAGGCAGCAAGGTCGACTTAAGAATCCTCTATAGGCATTTAACTATGATCATTCAACAGTAGATTAACATCTTATACATCGTCTTAGCTAGTTCTCATGCATCTTCTGATTACATGCATTAGTTTCTTAGATTACTTCTGTTCAAGTAAAGCTAACAACCTAATCATCAACACATGCTAATAAACATGCTAGGAGAACGCCTATTCCTAGGTCATTTTCTGATTACCATAAAAGGCTAACATGAATGGATGACTCTGAATTCTTACTCGTTCCGGAGGTTAGCAATTCTTTAGACAAAATGGATGGCCGGTCGAAATTGCCCGTGAGATGAAGATCACATACATTCAATGCAATCATGCTACTCTACATGCTGAATTCTCATGCTTCTAGCCTACAGATTCCTCTTTAGCAGACCTCTCTTAGATTAGTTACTCATGGTTTTCGAAGAACAAAGGGAGATGGATGGATCGAACATGATTTAAAGAACTCAGTAAAATTAATTGATGAAGAAATGATAAGATGAAGAACTCAACAAAACTATTGATTAAGGAACGACAGAATGAAGAATTCAATAAAACCAATTGGTTACTCTTGTGAGAAATCAATTCACATAAACATTTGTAAACAAACATATGTCAATCCAGAAGCAACAATGAAAGGGAAAAGCAGTAAATGATTCAAAACAACATTTAGAGGAAGCATATATTAAATTGGAAAGCGATAAAGGAAAGCAGTAAAGAAAAGCAGTAAAGGAAAGCTGTTAATTGCGTGAGGATCTTCCAAGTCGTGAATCGCCTCGGATGAAGGGGAAGATTAGCTGATCTTGGAGATAAATTCAATAAGAAGAGAAGATGGATCTTCTCTTCTTCCTCTCGAATTATCACGCCAAGGGCTTTGTTTCTTCGATCCAACAACCGGGGGAGAAGGATTTCGTCTTCGAGTTCTTCACTATTGAGTTGTGTTTGAATTGAGGGGAATTCAATTCCATTTTCAATTGCTTTGATCCTTCATTTCACTCTCTTTATATAGCTTTAGGTGGTTGCCAAAAGCTGCTCAATAATTGTGGATCACCATTCAATTTTGTGAGGTAGTCAAGCTTGAAATGTGGCAGCAGCAGGGAGAGTTGACTATTGGAAAAACTCAGTCAATAAAGACTGACGGCTGGAAAAATTCAGCAGCAAAGACTGTTTTATTGCGAGCTCCGCAATTTTCCAGCAATGTTCCTACAATGTACATTTTAGCTCTTTTTACATCATTTTGCATCCTTTTTCTTTCCTTTTCCAAATAAGCCTTAATTTAGCATCATTTCTCAAATTCTCACATTTAAGCACACATTAAGCTAACTCTTAACAAAAACACTCAAGAATTTCCATGATTTCTAGGTAAATATGGCCTAAAATAATGTACTTTTGGAGAGGTAACACACCCCCAAACTTGAGTTATTGCTCGTCCTCGAGCAATATAAAGGCTTACTTTCTCTCTAATTAGCTGCTACCTCTTGTCTTTTAAACTCTACCTAACTGATTTGCTGACTTTCCTAGGTTTACTGTCAAAGGCATTGCTGTCCTACGACACTCTCCTAGGCTAAAACTAACTTCATACTTTGTCTATTCTGATTACCCTTGCCTTTAAAACCTTCTAATTTTACTAACTTCCTGTCTTTTGGTTTATCTGCCTATATCATTGAGCTCATTGTGCAGTTATCCCTAAGCTTTCAAATTCTCCCTAGTTTTAACTTAGACTCAGTACATGCTTCTAATGTCTTTATTTTTGAATTACCTAGGATTCCTTAAAGTCATGTCAGGCTTAGCACACACGAGTATCAGAGTTCAGTATCCATAGAACAAACTAAGCCCAGGCATCACTGTGTTGGATAGACACTCATCTCCCTTGACATACCTTCAAGCTACATCCCTGTGTTTAGCAAACTAAGGATCAAAGTTCAATTTCACAGGACATCTAAACACTTAGGCCGGAGCGCTTTGGCACACATTCTTCTTCCTTGGTTTTACTTTTCCTTTTTTTCTCTTTTGGCAAAGTCTTCTCTTTGAATTGCCTTTTGATGCAGTGCCACTTGTGGGTTACACAACTGGCCCTGATTACTCAGCATCCTTAGAGAGAGACAGTACCCTTTACTTTTCTTTTGCTTTCTTATTTATTTATTTTTTTTTAGAAGAAGAATGTCTATTTTTCAAAGGAGAGAGGAGTGTTCCTAGGCCTAGAGGTTGCCTCCCCCAAACTTAAACTTCTCATTGTCCCCAATGAGAGTCTGAGGTGGCACACCCCCAAATTTATCTTAGAAGCATCTAGTCTAAATAAAAACCAGATAGACTTAAAACTCCTAGGGATGGAATGACCCTCATAGTGCAGATAACTCAACAGCAGAAATTTACTAAAACCAACATGGTAAAGGTCTAACAGAGGTACATGCTCAGCAATTCATGAAGCTAATTAGAACTAACAAAGGTGTACTTGACACTCATCCAGCATGCTCAATAGACAGACTACCTATGGACATCAGTAATGCAGCCAAATCATGAGATTTAAAGACAGACAACCCATCAGAAAGTCATACAGCAGCATGCTTAAACTAACAAAATATTGCGGTGTCCGCAAAGAATTCGCAATGATTCTAACAGAGAAGTTTTAACTGTGATCAAGGCTCCTAACATGCGATATTCGTTCATAAACAACTACAAAAAATAGCAAAATTATCTAAGCTACCTAATCATACGACATTAAACTAAACTAAGCTACTCTACTTAGGCAAATTAAGAATTTAAAACAGAACAAACAGTTGATATTGGTGGGGTAACAGGTCACAGAAAAGCATATTTTTTTCTTGTTTTTGAGAGGGATCAGAAATACTCCCTCGAATGCCGTTTAAAAATCTCCAATTGCCACGTTCCTAAATCACAAAAAACAAACTTAATTAAAGCTAGCAATAACAATACTGTAATCAAGCTACAAGAAAAATAATAACGAAAGACTATCTATTCCATATTCCTCTGATGATTGAGCATAAGGATCATTCCATTGAACGCCCTTGCTCATCCTTTCTTGACTTGTTTTTTAGGCTTCGGATAAGAGGAAGGCTGAGAGTGTTTTCACATCTCCCTCCTCATGGTAATGCTTCAATCTAGCACCATTCACCATGAACGGCTGTCCTTGATTCAGATTTCGAATTTCAATAGCACCATGAATAAATACATTAGTAATCACAAAAGGACCTGACCAACGAGACTTAAGTTTGCCAGGAAATAATCTAAGTCGTGAATTGAATAGCAAAACATGCTGGCCCTTTTTGAAATCCTTAATCCTAAGTCTACTATCATGCCAAATCTTAGTTCTTTCTTTATACATTTTAGCATTTTCATATGACATATGTCTTAGTTCATCTAACTCATGTAATTGCAGAGAACGCAATGTTCCCGCATCGGTTACGCAATAATTCAACTCTTTTAAGGCCCAAAAGGCTTTGGTTTCTAGTTCAAGGGGTAAGTGGCATGCTTTTCCATACACTAACCTATAAGGAGACATTCCTAATGGCGTTTTATATGCAGTTCTATATGCCCACAGTGCATCATCAATTCATGCTAAACGACTATGATTGTTGGCACATAATAAATATTTCATTCCCAAAATAAACTACTCCTAACATACGAAATCTAAGCAAAGCATGATAAAATCCTAATTTAAGAGTTTAGGGATCAAAAATCTCCCTTGTCAATCTGCCTCATATGGATGTTCTTCAATGTTTCGAGGCACCACTTCTGCTGCTTTAAGATACTTAAGTCTGGATTTACGGGATCGGACATTCTGCCACACCTTGAAATTGTTGATTATTTCAAAGAGACTGCATGTTATAACATCCCAAGGTTTGTACTTTCTGTGCGTTGGTTTTGTTTCTACAACATTTGCTACAACATAGCTTTGATGCAATGAGACTTCTTTTTCTGGCATATCTCTTTCTAACTCCTTCAGCTGGAGCATTTGTGGTGGTGGTGGCTCAGCTCTTTCATTGGTGGAGAAGCTTGCTGCAACATCAAACATTTCAAATTCTTGTTCCTCAAGCAGCGCATTAGTCTCTTGGGCCTCATCCAGCACAATTTCATTTTTCTCAACTTTCACCAACTCCACCATTTCATATGGAGATTCCATTGGATCACTCTTCTCAGATTTGAAGGTAACAAAGGAGTCATCATCATAAAAATCACACATTTGAGGGTATGGTGGTGGTGACACATAGGTAGGCAAATCAGGTTGCCTAATGACAGGGGGAGGCCTAGAAATTTCTTCTGGTTCCTCAATGATAGGTTCCAGCCTCACCCTTGTTGTGCTTGGATGTATTTGATCAAAGTTAGGCAGAGAATCCAGTGGAGCACTAGACTCTTCATTCTCTACTCTCTTTGGTGTTTCTCTGCTACTCATCACCAATGGCCTTCCACTTCGTAGTTCAATAGCTTGAACTTGTTCCTTACCATCCCTTCTTGGAGTTTCAGTGTCTGCAGGCAGTCTGCCTTGGGGCCTATTCTTCAGCTCGTTTGCCAACTGCCCGATTTGATTCTCTAAGCTTCTCAAGGTTGCTTGCTGGCTCTGCAAAGTTGCATCATTCTTTGCTATGTATTCCTTCAGCAAGTTCTCCACTGATGTTCCCATCGGTTGGTTGTTGACATATTGTTCCTGATATGAGGGTTGACTAGTTTGTTGATGTTGAGTGAAACCAGGTGGTCCACTTGGTCTTGGTTGATTTTGCATTTGGCTTGTGCCTTGTTGTCCACTCCAAGATAAATTTGGGTGGTTCCTCCAACAAGGGTTATATGTATTTGAATAAGGGTTGTCCCTTGGTTGTTGTTGGCTTCCAACATAGCACACCGAAGATGGATTAGCACGGCAGTAGTCATACATATGCCCTTCCCCACAGAATCCACAAACTAGTGCCTCACCTTGGTTGGCTATTGCTGTGCTTGTTGAAACAGCTGCCACTGTGTTGACACTTTGTTGAATATGGGGTTGAGTCATTTGCTTCACCAGGTTGGTCAGAGCATTGATTTGGCTGCTCATTGCGCTAAGTGCATCCATGTCTTGAGCCTTCCTTCTGTTTGGCTCCACAGGATCGTCTGACCATTGACAATGTGATGTTGAGATTTTCTCCAAAATCTCATAGGCTTCGTTATAGCTCTTTGATAGCATCGAACCTCCAGCTGAGGAATTCAAGACTTGCCTCGTGTTGGGGTTGCATCCTTTGAAGAATACTTCAATCTGGATACACCATGGAATGCCATGGCGTGGACATTTGAGTAGAAGATCTTTGAATCTGATCCAAGCTTCATGCAGTGATTCATTTTCGGCTTGCTTGAACTTGATGATGTCAACACGAAAGTCAGAGTTCCTATCTGGAGGGAAGTATTTTACTAGGAACTTTTCAGCAAGGTCTGTCCAATTGACAATTGATCCAGAGGGGAAAGAGTTCAACCATGTCTTGGCTTTGTCTCTCAATGAATAAGGAAACAGGTACAATCGCAAAGCCTCTTGAGATACTCCTGGAATGACAAAGAAGTCACTCACTCCCAGGAAGTTCCTCAAGTGATTGTGAGGGTCTTCATTCTCCACTCCGAAGAATTGTCCAACTGTGGACAGCATCTGAAACATGACGGGTTTTAATTCGAATGAGTGAGTTGTAATCTCGGGGCGTATGATGCTCGGATTAAGCTCCTCAGGCACTGGTACAAGGTATGATAGAATAACACTGTCCTTATCATTCGCAATTTCAATGGGATTGCGAATGTTTAGTGCTTGATTTGGTGCTTCTTCTGCTCTTTCCATTTCAGCTTGTTGTGGTTCAAATTGTACTGACTCTGCGTGGTCAACAATGTGCTGAAGTACAGGTTGCTTTTGCTGTTTAAAAAGGCGTTTCTTAATTTTGTTTCTGGCCCTTAAAGTCCTTTCGGGTTCAGGATCAAATTCTAGATTATGATTTGGAAACTCATACATAAACCAGCTTTGTTGATACCTGTAAATGCAAAAGATTAGCTCCAATAAATTAAGCTCTTCTAAAATAACACAAATCGTGTTTACTAAACAAAATCCCCGGCAGCGGCGCCAAAAACTTGTTGCGCGCTCAGTGTGTATGTAAAATGTAAATGCGAAGAGCGCTAAGATCATGCAAGCATACATGGTCTGCAGCAAGTGATAAGTATAATTTAATTCGTTTTCCCACAGAGATTAAGTTTAGTGACTAACGATTTGGTGTGTTAGATTAGATAAGGTAACTTAAATTGGATAGATTTTGGGTTGAGGTACAGGAATATAAAAGATGCAAGAAGAATGTAAACATAAATGCAAAGCTAGCAAAGAGGTAAAGTCATAATGTGGAAAAGTAGAATTGCGGTTCTTGCAATAATCTAGCAATAAATTAGCAACGATTTTAATGTAAAGTAAGGCAGCAAGGTCGACTTAAGAATCCTCTATAGGTATTTAACTATGATCATTCAACACTAGATTAACATCTCATACATCGTCTTAGCTAGTTCTCATGCATCTTCCGATTACATGCATTAGTTCCTTAGATTACTTCTGTCCAAGTAAAGCTAACAACCTAATCATCAACACATGCTAATAAACGTGCTAGGAGAACGCCTATTCCTAGGTCATTTTCTGATTACCATAAAAGGCTAACATGAATAGATGACTCTGAATTCTTACTCCTTCCGGAGGTTAGGAATTCTTTAGACAAAATGGATGGCCGGTCGAAATTGCCCGTGGGATGAAGATCACATACATTCAATGCAATCATGCTACTCTACATGTTGAATTCTCATGCTTCTAGCCTACAGATTCCTCTTTAGCAGACCTCTCTTAGATTAGTTACTCATGGTTTTCGAAGAACAAAGGGAGATGGATGGATCGAACATGATTTAAAGAACTCAGTAAAATTAATTGATGAAGAAATGATAAGATGAAGAACTCAACAAAACTATTGATTAAGGAACGACAGAATGAAGAATTCAATAAAACCAATTGGTTACTCTTGTGAGAAATCAATTCACATAAACATTTGTAAACAAACATATGTCAATCCAGAAGCAACAATGAAAGGGAAAAGCAGTAAATGATTCAGAACAACATTTAGAGGAAGCATAAATTAAATTGGAAAGCGATAAAGGAAAACAGTAAAGAAAAGCAGTAAAGGAAAGCTGTTAATTGCGTGAGGATCTTCCAAGTCGTGAATCGCCTTGGATGAAGGGGAAGATTAGCTGATCTTGGGGATAAACTCAATCAGAAGAGAAGATGGATCTTCTCTTCTTCCTCTCGAATTATCACGCCAAGGGCTTTGTTTCTTCGATCCAACAACCGGGGTAGAAGGATTTCGTCTTCGAGTTCTTCACTATTGAGTTGTGTTTGAATTGAGGGGAATTCAATTCCATTTTCAATTGCTTTGATCCTTCATTTCACTCTCTTTATATAGTTTTAGGTGGTTGCCAAAAGCTGCTCAATAATTGCGGATCACCATTCAATTTTGTGAGGTAGCAAAGACTGTTTTATTGCGAGCTCCGCAATTTTCCAGCAATGTTCCTGCAATGTACATTTTAGCTCTTTTTACATCATTTTGCATCATTTTTCTTTCCTTTTCCAAATAAGCCTTAATTTAGCATCATTTCTCAAATTCTCACATTTAAGCACACATTAAGCTAACTCTTAACAAAAACACTCAAGAATTTCCATGATTTCTAGGTAAATATGGCCTAAAATAATGTACTTTTGGAGAGGTAACAAGATCCCAGACCGAATTGAAGTACATAGACTCCATTTCGAGATCCATAGCTTTAAGCCACTGGTCCTTGTCTACGTCATTCATTGTCTGCTTAAAGGTCAATGGATCATCAACGCCATCATCAGGTATGACGACTTGAGTTTCAGACAAGCCGATGTAGCGGTCGGGTTGTCTTACATTCCTCCCACTGTGTCGAGGCTTTCTCAACTCTTGAGAAGTACCAGCTTGATCAACAACCTTTGTTGATCCGTCTGTAACTTTCCTGGAAAGTTCGGACATAACATTTTTGCTCGACGGTTGATGATCTCTCAACTGGTATTCCTCTAAGAACGTGACATTAGTCGATACTAGTACCTTGTCCTCGTGAGGATCGTAAAACAGACCACCTTTCATTTCTTTGGGGTAATCTACGAATAGACATAATTTTGAACGTGATTCCAACTTCTTTGGATTGGGTACTAGCACGTGTGTCGGACACCCCCAAATTATGAAGTGACGTAAACTACCTTTACGCCCTCTCCATAACTCATAGGGTGTTTCAGAAACACTTTTAGAGGGAACCATGTTCAAAATATATACAACAACCTCTACTTCATATCCCCAAAACGAACTAGGCAGTTGAGCATAGCTCATCATAGATTGAACCATGTCTAACAGGGTTCTATTTCTCCTTTCGGACACACCATTCTGCTGCGGTGTTCCGGGTCCTGAGAGTTGGGATATAATTCCATGTTCTATCATCTAGTCCTGGAAACTTGTGTCCATATACTCTCCACCTCGATCATATCGGGGTGTTTTTATCAATTTACCTAAGGTGTTCTTCTTGTGTTCCTTTTTCCACGAGATCTTCCTCGCTATGACTCGAACCCGGGATCAAGGCTTGTGGGAGCTTTTTGAAAGAATGAGAGAACAATTCTCTCTGCAGAGGGTGAGTGGTGTGTTTGGCCAACCCTTTGGCTAAACCTAAATGTCTTATTTATAATAAGGCTTTTAGGAATTAATTTTATTTTATAAAATACATTTTAATATCTAATATATTAAAATATGTATTTTATATTTATTTGAATCTTATTCAAATATTATAAAATTAATCTTTTATAATATACTTTAAACCAATTTGAATCTCATTCAAATAACATATGTATATAGTTTTTAATATTAATGTATTATATACATAAACTATTTCCTCTAATATTTAATGTATCAAATACAATAAATATATTCTACTCTTCAACATTTAATATATCAAATATATTAAATATTAATTTGAATATTTCAAATTTTTCTTTCAACTAAATTGATCCTTACTATGAGCTAGCAAGGGGACCTTATGGACCTACAGATTTATAAGCTCCAATAATACAAAATTAATTAATTAAACTCTTTAATTAATTGACTTTCATTCATTAACTCTAGGTCACTCCACTATAGGCCTAGAGTTGCACTCTTATGCACTGTAGGACAAGTTGTGTCCATGGATATAACCATTACATGCAAGTCGATCCTTCACGAGTTGTTTGTAATTACAGTTGGGTCAAAAGTCCGTTTTACCCCTGTAATTACATCTTACACCTTAAGTACCATTGATTCTCTAATGAACAACATGTTTATGATCCAACCATAAACGAAGTCCCTCTCGGGCCAGTGAGAGGGTGGGGCCCCATTGTTCAAGTCCCGAAATCAGCACTTAAGGGAACTACTCATCTACTTTCCCTATATAGGAAAGAAGTGAATTCCATCTTGTGAAACTTATGTTCCCAACTCCCTATTTGGTCAAGTCCCCAAAATGGTAGGCTTATTGAATCGGCTATAAAGGCCATTCTCACCCATACAAATCAAAGGACGAACCCTCACAGGCAGGAGTTCATAACTCACTCAGGATTAAGATCGAGTCACATATGATCATCCTGTGAAATATTAATCTTCTCAAATAACGGATTTATAAAGAGAGATTATATATTTCGTGGTCCAGTCTTATACAAACTCATTGTATAGGATACCCCCACTCACATGTCTCTACATGAATGATTTGGATCAAATCATTTGTAACAATTACAAAGTGGGCCATATCAATAGTGTTACCAAGATAAGGCACCCAACCTTATCCATATACTATAGACCCTTTAGGTTATTACTTGAACATGATCCTCCCGTATGTCAACTACATACAGTTCAAGATTACACTAATAACCTTGGATTTTATTTATATAATGAATATTATAAATTACAAATATTAATAATAAAATAATTATCAAATAATTATTAATTAATTATGAGGCTTTAGGGCATAAATCCCAACATAACCAATCTCCCAATCCTATTGAGATTAATGTGGCCTAGTCTTAAGTGTCAAAGATAAGTACTTGGAGAAAGTTTATGCCTTTTAGTTTGAGTCTCAGCTGTTTTAAACATTTCAGTATTCAAAATAGCTTTGGCTTCGGATGGTCTTAACACATACAAGTTATTTTCAAGTTTCGCAGAACAAATTTGTACACCTCTTTTGCTAATGACTGCTTCATTAAATACAAAAGATACTTTATACATTTGTTCAAGCAAACATGATATAGAAACAAGGTTCCTTTTGAAGGTAGGAACCAGAAGTACATTTTCTAGCAAAATGAAACTATATCTATACAACAACTTCACAGCTCCCACTGCTTTAGCTGAGACAACTTCTCTAGTTCCAACTCTGAGAGTTATCTCATCTCGAGAAAGTGGCTGCCATGAACTAGTTTCCTGAAAAGAAGAACAAACATGGTTAGTAGCTCCTGAATCAAGTATCCAGGTATGACAATCATGCTCTACTAAGCATGTTTCGACAACAAATAAATCATATTTACCTTGTCTTTCCTTCTCAGCCTTTTTCTCAGCAAGGTACTTCGGGCAATTTCGTTTCCAGTGCCCATCTATACCGCAATGAAAACATTTTCCTTTGTCCGCAGACGTAGTCTTGCTCTTGCTAGCAGCAGGTGCTTTTCCCTTCTTTTTATCTTTCTTCTTCTTCTGAATACCTTTATTCTTAATAGAATAAAGTTCAGACTTATTCCCCGAAGATGACCCCTTTTGGAATTTTCTGTAAGTGACAACGTTTTCCTTCTTCTCTTTTCCTTTAGAAGTGTGCATGGATTGATAAGTCTGCAGCTCGTTGAGGAGAGAAGTCAAATTATACTCTATCTTGTTCATTACCATATTGGTTATGAACTGAAGGAAACTCTTCGGAAGAGATTCCATGATAAAGGTAACTTGACTTTTCTCGTCAATAGAAGCTCCATTTACTTCTGCCACATTGAAGTGGACCATCATGTTAAGGACATGCTCCCTAACAGAGGTTCCCTTCTTCATGCGAGAGTTGTACACGAATTTGAGGGCTCCATGACGGATTGATGAGGACGGTAGTCCAAACATTGCCTGTAATGAAGACATGATTTCTTTAGCAGAAACCATAACCTCGTGCTTCTTAGCTAACACATATGATATGCTGGCTAAGATATAGACTCGGGCTTTATCATTAGCCCTAGTCCATCTATCGTAGGCATCTCGAACAATTCGATTGCCAGTCGAGCTAGGAGGGGGAGGACAATCCTCCGTTAAGACGAACCTTAGGTCATCAAGAACAAGAATCGTATTCAGGTTCGATTTCCAGGTCGCATAATTTTCGCCAGTTAATTTGTCGGAAGCTAACAGGTGGATAAAAGAGCTAGACATGCTGAAAAGAGAATGAAACTATTAGTGAAAAAGTTTTAACCTAAATTACACACCAATCAAGAATTTAGCAAAGAATAATAATGTACCCAAAACTCATTATTAAAATCCAACGATACTTCAGTGGGTTAGAATGGTCGCTACCGAGGGGCAGTCAAGCACTCCTTCACTAAATCAGGACATTCTTGACTAAATGCTAATACCAGAATAACTCATATTCCCATAACATCTTAGTTATCGTTGTTTGGTCAAGATTTACTAACTCCTTAGCAAATATCATAAGTGTTACCCTCCATTTTTAGAATTCATAGGGCGACCCCAACAGTGCAACCGAATGGAAATGTCAAAGTTGGGAATGTCTCTATGTTTCTTTATCCATAAATGGTGATTGAGATATTCCGACTCCTATGAAATGGCTCTCCGAATGAACGGTGCCACTAAGAGCAACCAGCAGGCAGAACAAAGGAATCTCACGGTTCAATCCAATGGAGGAGACCACGGGATGTATTGACATACTTCCTTCTCCCACTTACTATAAATACTTTCTCTATTCACCTTGCTATTGAATTATGCAAATACCATCCGAATGGGGATGCCCTATTGACATCACGAGGCCGAGCATAATTCTCACGGTGTGAACTTCACAGAGAACGTAAGAGGAGAGGATATATCATATATACCTTCTCAACACCTCTACTAAGTATTTTAAACGGTTTGGGTCAATTACTTAGACTTTATCTGGCTAAGACAATAAAACCAAAGTCTAGGTATAACAAACTTTTACCTATGATGTCTAGGTGATAAACACTTTATTACCTCACACCACTCGCGCATGCTCATAAAGCCGGGTTAACTTTACTCAAGTACCGGATTATCCCCAGGTAGGAGGTGTTCCGTAAACCGTCAGCTTAAATACCTCCAACCTTGAACAGGATGTCCCCGATTGAGTTTCTTGTAACCTTAGCATTTACAAGATATCGACCTATTCATCTAATGAAACAGAACGATACATTCAACCGTAAGTGAGCATGCATTTGTCATTGTTATAGATTTTAATAGTCTATGCCAATTTTTCAACACTTTGCAAAACTAAGACTAACTACAACAAACTACATGCTTCTCAAACATGCAAACTACTAAGGCAACTTATGTTGGATGTTTAATTTCATAATTAATATAACACTTATATCAATTATTCTATTAAGAAAACAACATTCAATTCATGAATTAATATAACTCTTATATTAATACTCATGAATTCCTAAATATGCATACTATATATTATAACACTTATAACATGCTTTCAATGCATGGAGCATGCTTCCTATGGTGGGATTTTAAAGCTATATGACATACTTTATGCACATACAAAAAATGGAATTTAATTAAAACATACATTCACAATGCATAAAAAAAACAGACTAAAGTGGACCGATTTTGGCATCGAACAAGCAAACTAAACTATTACAAGCTTGTTGCAACAAGCTAAGCCTTAAGCGGCCTTCGAACTTTTTGTACCGCCGTGGACAAGCTTGCTCTCCGAACACTTCGGCCAGTTTCTCTTCGAGCTTCCCTTTGAACCACCTTGAACGAGCTTGAACTACCACCGAACATTTTGACAAGCTCAAAACTCGAGCTTCTTTCACAAAGAAACCTATATGGACTCTAATGACTCTAAAAGAATACAGACTCTTCAGCACACATTAAAACTCATACATTCTCGGGCAATTACAAATCAGGAAATTCAAAAGGAAACGATGCCAAAAACGAAATACACTTTAGACGCCCATTCAGAAACAATTTCTTAAATTAAAATACCCACCAAGATTAAATTGATGCAAATTGAGTGACCAAAAACGCTATGATACCAATTGATGGAGCGCATAACGCTGCGGAAGCGATTTGAATCAATGATGCTCTAATTTCATCAATTTAACAGAACAGAAAACAGAAACATGCTCAAAACAAAAAAAAATATTAGAATATATACCTTTGTAGTTGTAAAAAAAAACTTCAACTTCGTCGTTGAAATCTATCCACGAACTTAACAAGAACCACCTCCGGTAGTCCTGCTATCCTCGGCCCGAACAACGGAGTGGTGGGACTCCTTTACAAGAGAGACAAAAGAAAAGGAAGAAGGAATCAGGTAGCCTTAAACTTTTCCTAAAACTCAACACTTGAGTTTTAAAGAAAAATGAAAAGTAAGTTCATCAAATGAACTTTTCTTAATCAGCGGAAGGAAGAAGCTGCACTAAGTTCATCAAATATGAACTTGTCTTTTTTTTATCCTTAAAAAAAAACAAAACAACAGCTTAAACACCTAAGTCCCCCCTTCACCTTTCACTTTACGTAAGTTTTAACAAACTTAAGAGATAAGTCTTCCACATGTCACACATGCAATATAATTTTAATATTTATTTAAAAATTAATTCAAAATTAATATTAAATAAATAAATATATTATATTAATTAAACATTTTAATTAATATAAATATAATATATAATTTAATTAATATTATTTAATACAATATCAAATATTGATTAAATAATATGGCTAAACCCGATTTTTTGAAAACCGACTTTCGGCACATGAAACCATATTCATGTTTTAGATTGATTTCATATTTAAATCATATTTAAATATGTCTTCCCTTGTTTCCAAAAATGAATTTGAACCACTTCAAATTCTTTTTCTCTCATTGTTGCACGCCTTAATCCGAACTAGCTAGGAGAACCTAAAGGACCTACAGATCATGAGCTTCAATGATACGAGATTAACCGTTTAAACTCTTTTAACCGATCAAATCAACATTCGTTAACCCCCGGAGACTCCACTAAAGTCCAAAGGCTGCACTCTCCTCACTGTAGATATATTGTGTTCTCTTGATATAACCATCATTAGTGAGTTGATCCTTCACAGGTCGTTTGTAATCAAAGTGGGTCATATATACCGTTTAACCCCTGCATTACATCTTGTTCCTTAAGTACCACTGACACCTCTAATGAACAATTGATTTGTGGTTCAACCAACAAATCAGATCCCTCTCGGGCCAGGAGAGGGTGGGTACCCTTGTTCAAGACCCGTAGTCACCTATTAAGGGAACAACCTTTCGACTATCCCTAAAAACGGGTAGGAGTGAATTCCGTCTTGCAAGACTATGTCCCCAGCTACCTATTCGTTCTTATCCCCAAGATGGTAGGCTTATTGAGTCGGCAATCTGACCACTCTCACTTGTGCAAGTCGAAGGATAAGGTCGAATAAATAGGAGTTCATAACGAGCTCAGGATTGAGATCGAGTTACCTAGGTCATCATATGAAAAAAATCGGTCTTTACAGTAAACGGTGTTATAAAGAAAGAGCGACTTGATTTTTCGGTTCAGTCTTATGCAAACTCATTGAACATGACGCCCTCACTCACATGTCTCCACATGAAACGGTATCGGATCACACCGTTTTGTACAATACAAAGTGAGCCGCATCCAATAGTGTTACCAGGATAAGGTACCCAGCCTTATCCATATACTATAGACCATTTTGGCTGTCTATTAAACTTGATCCACATTCATATCATACATGAAGCTCAAGTACTCACATTGTCGCCATGGGTGTTAGTTATTGACATAGGTTAATACAAACACAACTTCACTTTATTCAATATCAACTTTACTGAATAAATCTCAATAACATTTTATTGCAAAAATATAATTACATTCAAACTGTTCCCCCAAGTGGCATGCTCGTCGAAGTTCTCTATCTCCCCTTCGTGGAAGACTTTCAATCGTTGACCATTCACTGTGGATTCCTTTCCTGACTCTAAACTTTGAATCTTAACTGCACCATAATGATGGACATTAGTTATAACGAAAGGACCAATCCAACGGGAATGAAATTTACCTGGCATGAACTTCAGGCGGGAATTTAATAAGAGGACCTTCTGACCAACTTCGAAGTGCTTCTGAATGACTCATCTGTCGTGGAACAACTTGGTCTTCTCCTTGTAGATCCTCGAATTCTCATATGCGTCCAAGCGAAGCTCCTCTAGTTCTTGCAATTTGAGGAGTCTTTCTTCTCCCGCCTGATCGAAGTTCATATTACACTTCTTCACAGCCCAATACGCTTTGTGCTCGATCTCCACTGGGAGATGACATCCTTTCCCGAAAACCATCTGGTAGGGAGACATCCCTATGGGGGTTTTGTAAGCTGTGCGATAGGCCCACAAAGCGTCGTCCAACCTGAGACTCCAATCTTTTCTCCCAGGGCTTACTTTTTTCTCAAGGATGGACTTCACCTCTCGGTTAGAGACCTTGGCTTGGCCATTGGTTTGAGGATGGTACGGGGTAGATATTTTATGATTGACTCCATACCTCCTCATCAAAGCCTGGATCGTCTTGTTGCAGAAGTGACTCCTCTGATCGCTTATAATGGCTCTTGGAACTCCATACCTGCTAAAAATGTTAGATTTGACAAAACTAGAAACAACATTAGCAGTATCAACCTTGGTGGCCTTGGCCTCCACCCACTTAGACACGTAGTTCACAACCAACAATATATAAACAAAATCGCATGAAGGGGGAAAGGTCCCATAAAGTCCATACCCCAAACCTCAAAAATTTCACAAGTCAATATAGAGGTTTGGAGCATTTCATTCCTACTCGTGATGGACCCTTTCCTTTGACACTGATCACAAGATTTACAGAATTCATAACAGTCTTTAAAGAGTGATGGCCAGAAAAACCCGCAATCCAATATTTTCCTTGCTGTCCTAGATGGTCCAAAGTGCCCCCCACATGCAAATTCATGGCAAAATTCAAGAATGGACTTATGCTCAGATTTAGGGACACACTTCCTAATTACTTGGTATGCACAAAATTTCCATAATGTAGGCTCTTCCCAAACATAATTCTTGGCTTCGCTTTTCAGCTTAGCCCTCCTATTATACGAAAAGTCGAATGGAAACGTACCTGTGACCAAATAATTGACAATGTCGGCATACCATGGTATCTCCACGCTCACCTGGAAGAGGACTTCGTCAGGGAATTCGTCATTCAGAGGCAAGTCATCCTCTCCACGCACAATGCGGCTCAAGTGATCAGCAACCGTATTTTCTGACCATTTCCTATCCTGGACTGAAACATTGAACTCCTGAAGGAGTAGTACCCACCTGAGCAGCCTAGGCTTCGAATCCTTCTTGTTCATCAAGTATCGAACTGCTGCATGATCAGAAAATACAACCACTTTAGATCCAAGTATATAAGGTCGAAATTTATCAAGAGTGAAAACAATGGAGAGCAGCTCCTTCTCTGTGGTGGTGTAGCCGATCTGCGCGGAGTTTAGCGTCCTGGAGGCATAATAAATCACGTGGCTCCTCTTGTCTATCCTCTGACCCAGCACAGCACCAACAGCGTAATTGCTTGCATCGCACATAATCTCGAAGGGAGTCCCTGTTGCGTGCTCAATGGTTTAAAATAAATTTGCAATGAGAAAGCACTCAGAACATGCAAGCATACATGATCTTGTAGCAAGTAATAAGTATTTTTTCATTCGATTTCCCACAGAGACTTATTCTTAGTTACTACCGAAGTGAGAGGTTAAGTGAGAAAGGGTGGATTAAATGGGGTAGATTTGGTTTTAAAGTGCCTAATTATTAAGGAATGTGCGAATGATGGAAGCATAAACAAGTGTAAGGAAATAATTAAACTCGGATGTAAAGAAAAGAGAACAGCAATCTAAGAGAGAAATGGCTAAGGCAAAATTTTGAACTAAAGGAATTGCGGAAACAGCAATTTTCTAGCAATGTTACTAACAGCGAATTAAGTGTGAAGTGTGGAAACAAGGGCTACTAACGACTCCCCTATAGGCTTTTTCATACGATTCTCAAGCAGTAGATCAACTCATCATGCATCAAACTAACTCATTCTCATGTATCTTTCGATTTCATGCATTAGATCCTTTAGTTTACTCATGTCCAAGTAAGGTCTTAAGCATCTTTTATAACAGCAAGTTAAGTGATTTGTACTAGGAAAACGCCTATTCCTAGGTCGTTTTCTGGCTACCATGAAAGGCTAGTATGGATGTACGACTCTGAACTCTTACTCCTTCCAGAGGTTAGGAGTTCTTTGGACAAAATGGATGGCCAATCGAAATTGCCCGTGGGATGAAGCTTACATACATTCAATGCATTTAGAAGCTATCCTACATGCTTGATTCACGTATTTCTACCTATAGTCTTGTCATTAGCATGCCCTTATGTGATTTAGTTACTCATGGATGAAGATGGAATGAGAAGAATAGATGAAGACGACATGCTTAACAGAGTATAAAGGACAAAACGGAAGAAGAAAACAGTTAAACAGAAGAGATGAAGAACTTGCGAAGTGATGAAATAATGCTTGATTAACCAACGTTTGAACTAAACAAATGACAACCTTGAACAACTAAAGCTAAACAGACAGAACCGAAATGAAGTAGAGTAGCAAACGAAAGGGAAATAACAACAGCCAGCAATGAAAATAGAAACAGAAAGTAATAAAAGCAAGTAAATCCGTGCGTGAGCCCCTCGTCGCAGACGCCTCGGTTGAAGGGGGGAAGGAGAGCTTTGTTTGGATGAATCCAATCAGAAGAGAAGACAAATCTTCTCTTCTTCCTCTCAGATTATCGACTCCAACAGCTGAGACCTTCAAGCCAACAACCGGATGAGAAAACAGGAAGAAAAGACTGCGCTGAGATGGGAGTTCTACGCCTTTCGAGTGTGTTTCAACCTTCCACTTTGACCTCCTTTTATAGTGTTCTGCAGGTACGATTGAGCCAAGGAGAACCATCCATTCTGAACGTCGTATCTCAATGTGGCAGCCGGAGAAAGAATGGGCGGCTGAAAATTCGCAACAAAATAGAAATCGGTTAGGGAACTTAACAGAATTCACTTAAAACATTGCGGTTTTAGCAATGTTTTCGCAATGCTTCCGCAATGTGCAATTTTCAAGTCTTTAACTTCGTTTTTGGTTCTTTTTCTTTCCTTTTACACATAAGTCCTAATTTAGCTTCCTTCATCTAATTCTCATATATAAGCACAAGTTTAAGCTAAATCCTACCAAAAACGCTTAAGGATGTACAACTTTCTATAGCAAATAAGTCCTAAAATAGTCACTTTTGGAGACGTAACACACCCCCAAACTTAAGGTTTTGCTCGTCCTCGAGCAATATAAGGACTTACTTGGGCTGCTGTTTAACCTCTCTAACCTCTTGCTGACTTCCCTAACTTCACTATCTATGGCAATGCTGTCCTGTGACACGCTTCTAAGTTTAAAACTAACTTCTCATTTTGCTTCTTCTGACTTCTCTCGCCTAATACTCCTACTGTTTCATTAACTCCCTACAACTGATCTATCTGCTTTGGTCATTAAGTTCATTGTGCAACTATCCCTAAGTTTTCAAATTCTACCTAGCTTTACTATAGACTCAGTACATGCTTCTAATGCTTTTCTTTTGAGCTACCTAGGATTCCTTAGAGTCATGTCAGTCTTAGTATAAACCAGTGACAGTAGTACATTCATAGAACAACCTAAACCCTGGCATCACTACATTGGATATACATTCATCTCCCTAAACATACCTACAAGCTACAACCCTGTGCTTAGCTAATTGAGGATTAGAGTTCATTCACATAGGACACCTAAGCACAGATCTATAACTTATAGGCATACACTCTTCTTCCTTAGTTTTTCTTTTTTTCTTTCTTTCTTTGGTGGAGCCTCTCCTTTGGTTGCCTTTTGATGCAATGCCACCTGTGGGTTACACACATGGCACTGATTACTCAGCAACTTCAAAAGAGACACCACTATTTATTCTATTTTCATTTTTTTTTTTTTAGTTCATCATTTTTTCTATGGAGAAGAAGAATGCTTATGTTTAAAAGGGAGAGAGGAATGTTCCTAGGCCTAGGGCTGCCTCCCCCAAACTAAAACTTCTCATTGTCCCCAATGAGAGTCTGAGGTGGCACACCCCCAAACTTATCCTAGAAGCATCTAGTCTAGGGCAAAACAAAGAGAATCTAAAAGTCCTAGGCATAGAATGAACCTTCCTAAAGCAAATACTACAGCAGCAGAAATTTACAAAAACAGTAAAGTAGAGCTTAAAGAGATGCATGCTGAGCAACTTAAGCGAGTTAATTTAAACTATCAAAGGTGTTCTAAGACACTCATCCAGCATGCTTACAGATAGGTCATATATGGCAGTCACACAAGCAGCAGAAGAGCAAAATTGAAACAGAACCAGCCTATCAAACAGGCAGACAATAGCATGCGATAACTAACAAAAATTGCGGAATCCGCAAAGATTTCGCAATGAACCTATAGGGCAGATATATCAGTGAACAAGGCCCCTGTGCATGCTATTTCCAGTTATCTACAACTACGCAAAAAGGAAACTAAAACATGCTAGCTACTCAGAAACCATCGACCTATACTAAACTATCCTAAACAATCAAAAGAAATTAAAAACAGACAAACAATTCATTCACAAAGAACAGTCACCAGTTAACGAAAAGCAGGGTTTTGGTTTTTTTTTTTATTTTAAGAGGGAACAGAAGTACTCCCTCGAGTGCCCTTCAAACCGGCACTCAAACATCCTCATCATCGTCCTTCCTCTCCCTTGGAGGTGCCCACGGTGTCAGCAGATCAGTGGGGAATGTATGGAAGATGCATCCCAATTGTTCTGCCACATCTTTATCCCTCGCCTGCGCGTATTCAGCCCATTGCACCATCTTCTTCTAGAGGTCCATTATTTCAGCTATGTTTAAGTCAGTTACATCTATTTGTACATAATCATTGGCATGCTTAGTTAACAATTCATGCTCAAGTTGATCTTCCATCAGTGAATCTATTATATCTACACTTGCACAAGATTCAGAATCAGAAGGATACCTTAGGGCTTTACAGACACTAAACTTAACCTCCTCATCATGAACCCTCATGGTGAGCTCACCTTTCTGAACATCGATCAAGGCCCTACCTGTGGCTAGAAATGGTCTGCCTAAGAGGATCGGTACCTCCTTGTCTGCTTCATAGTCCAGAATGATGAAGTCTGCAAGAAAAATAAATTTGTCAACCTTGACAAGAATATCCTCAATTTTCCCCTCCGGGTATGCGATGGATCTGTCTGCAAGCTGCAAGGTGACAGTGGTAGGACGTGCTTCTCCTATGCCTAGCTGACGGAATAGGGATAGGGGCATGAGATTTATGCTGGATCCTAGGTCACAAAGAGCTCTGCCCACGTGCTTTCCTCCCAACTCAACTGGTAAGGTGAAGGTGTTGGGTTTTATGTCCTAAAACTCGTAGTTTGTAAACTATATGAATGTAAATAAATATTATATTTCAATAAAGTTGTTATTGAATTTTAGTGAATTGTGTTTGTATTAACCTATACCAATAACTAACACCCATGGCGATAGTGTGAGTACTTGAACTTCATGTGTGACATGAATGTGAATCAAGTTCAAGTAGACAGCCAAAATGGTCTATAGTATAGGGATAAGGCTGGGTACCTTATCCTGGGGACACTATTGGACGCGGCTCACTTTGTATAGTACAAAACGATGTGATTCGAATCGTTTCATGTAGAGACATGTGAGTGAGGGCATCCTGTGCAATGAGTTTGCACAAGACCGAACCAAGAAATAAAATCGCTCTTTCTTTATAACACCGTTTACTGTAAAGACCGGTTTATTCATTTGATGACTTAGGTAACTCGATCTCAATCCTGAGCTTACTATGAACTCCTGTTTATTCAACCTTATCCTTTGATTTGTACGGGTGAGAGTGGCCAGATCGCCGACTCAATATGCCTACCATCTTGGGGATAAGATTGAATAAGTGGCTGGGGACATAGTTGTAGCAAGATTGGAATTCACTCCTACCCGCTTTAAGGGTTAGTAGAGAGGTTGTTCCCTTAAGTGTTGACTCCAGGTCTTGAACAATGGGCCCATCCTCTCCTGATCAGGGAGGAATATGATTTGCTGGTTGGACCACAAATCAATTGTTCATTAGAGGTGTCAGTGGTACTTAAGGAACAAGATATAATACAAGGGTTAAACGGTTTAAATGACCCGTTGTGATTATGAACGACCTGTGAAGGATCGACTTACTGATGATAGTTATATCAACAGGACACAATATATCTACAGTGAGGAGAGTGCAGCCCTTGGACTTTAGTGGAGTCTCCGGGGGTTAACGAATGTTGGTTAGTTCGGTTGAAAGAGTTTTGACCGGATAATCTCGTATCGTTGGAGCTCATGATCTGTAGGTCCTTACGGTTCTCCTGGCTAGCTCGGATAAAGCCGTGAAACAATATAAAAGAAAAGAAAAGAATTTGAATCGTTCAAATTCGGGTTTGCGGAAGAAGGATAGACATATTTAAATATGATTTAAATATGAGATTGGTCTGAAAACATGAATAGGATTCATGTGCAAAAAGTCGGTTTTCGGAAAACCGGGATTAATTATATTTTTTAATTAATATTTGATATTGAATTAAATAATATTAATTAATTTATATATATATATATATATATATTATTAATTAAAAAGTTTAATTAATAAAATAATTATTATTATTTTTATTAATAATAATAATAATATATAAATATATATATATATATATATATATATATATATATATATATATTTACATGTGTCTTACATGCAAGCATGTAAGACACATGTAAGTAATATATGCAGTGTATATATCAGATCAGATCAAATGAATTAAAAAGAAGAGATGAGAAGGAATGAAACAAGTTTTGAAAAATTAGTTTTTCAAATTGAGCAAGGGTACACGAATTGAGTTTTGAGAATTTGATTCTCTCTCTCTATCACTACTCCGTCTTCTTCCTCTCTGCTTCTGTTGAAAATTAGATTTTCTTCAGTGAAACTTTTTCCTTCTTTTCTCTTGTAAAAGGAGTCCCACTACTCCGTTTCTCGGCCTGAGGATTGCGGGACTACCGTGGGTGGTCCACGAAGGTTTCGTGAGAAGGCTCGGTGAGCTCGTGAGGAGCTTCTGGCGGTGAAATTGGAGAAATACGAACGACAAGGGTATGTGTTCTAACTTCTCTTTTTCATTGCTTTTGCATGTTTCCGTTTGTTTAAATTGATGAAATTAGAGTGTCCATGATCCAAATCGCTTCCGCTGCGTTCCATCAACGCTCCATCAATTGGTATCAGAGCGTTTTTGGCCACTCAATTTCTATCAATTTAAGTTATGGTGGGTTTTATTTAGAAATTGTTTCTGATTGGAATTCTAAAGTGAATATCGATTTTGGCATAGTTTCTTTTGAATTTCATTATTTGTAATTGCCCGAGATTGTATGGGCTTTAATGCATGCTAAAGAGTCTGTATTTTTTAGAGTCATTAGAGTCCATATAGGGTTCTTTGTGAAAGAAGTTTGAGTTTGAAACTCGCCGAAATGTTCGGTGTAAGTTCAAACTCGTTCTGGGCAATACGAGGAGAAATTCGAAGAAAATTTTGGCCGAAGCATTCGGAGGAAGCAAGTTGGTCAAAGGCGGTGCGAAGAGTTCGAAGTCCGCTCATGACGTGGCTTGTTGATCAAGCTTGTAATAAATTAGTTATTGCTTGCTAAATGCCAAAATCGATCCACTTTAGTGTGTTTAATTAATTATGCATTGCGAATGTATGTTTTAATTAAATTCCATGTTTGTATGTGCATAACGTATGCCATATAGATTTAAAATCCCACCGTAGGAAGCATGCTTCATGCATTGAAAATATGTTATAAGTGTTATAATATATCGTATGCATATTTGGCAATTCATGAGTTTTGATATAAATGTTATATTAATTCATGAATTAGTTGTTGTTAATTTAATAGAATAATTGATATAAGTGTTATATTAATTATGAAATTAAATATACAACATAGGTTGCCATGGTTTTATGCATATTATAGGTTATAAGTGTTATAATATATTGGATGCATGTTAATTCATGAGTATTAATATAAGAGTTATATTAATTCATGAATTAGATGTTGTTTGCTTAATAGAATAATTGATATAAGTGTTATATTAATTATGAAATTAAACATCCAATATTAGATGCATTTTGTTTGTTATAAGTGTTATAATGTATAGGATGCATGCTTAATTCATGAGAATTGATATAAGTGTTATATTAATTTATGAATTAGGAGTTGTATATTTAAAAACATAATCGATATAATTGTTATATTAATTATGAAATTAAATATTCAACTTGTCATGCTTTAGTGTTGCATGTTTGAGAAGCATGTAGAAGTTTGTTGTAGTAAGTCTTAGTTTTGCAAAGCGTTGTAAAATTGGCATAGACTTTTAAAATCTATAACAAAGACAAAGGCATGCTCACTTAGGGTTGAATGTATCGTTCCGTTTCATTAGATGAATAGGTCGATATCTTGTAAATGCTAAGGTTACAAGAAACTCACCCGGGGACATCCTGTTCGAGGTTGGAGGTATTTAAGCTGACGGTTTACGGAACACCTCCTACCTGGGGACCATCCGGTACTTGAGTAAAGTTAACCCGGCTTTATGAGCATGCGTGAGTGGTGTGAGGTAATAAAGTGTTTATCACCTAGACATCATAGGTAAAAGTTTGTTTTACCTAGACTTAGGCCTTATTGTCTTAGCCGGATAATGCCTGAGTAATTTACCCATTCCGTCTTAAAATACTTAGTAGAGGTGTTGAGAAGGTATATATGATATGTCCCTCTCCTCCTACGTTCTCTGTTAAGTTCACACCGTGAGAATTATGCTCGGCCTCGTGATGTAAACAGGGCATCCCCATTCGGATGGTATTTGCATAATTCAAGAGAAAGGTGAATGGAGAAAGTATTTATAGTAAGTGGGAGAAGGAAGTATGTCAATACATCCTGCGGTCTCCTCCATTGGATTGAACCGTGAGATTTCTATGTTCTGCCTGCTAGGTGCCCACAAGTGGTACCGATCCATTCGGAGGGCCGTTTCATAGGAATCGGAACATCTCAATCACCATTTATGGATAAAGAAACATAGAGCCATTCCCAACTTTGACATTTCCATTCGGTTGCATCGTTGGGGCCGCCCTATGAATTCTAAAAATGGAGGGTCACACTTACGAGATTTGCTAAGGAGTTAGTAAATCTTGACCAAACAGCGATAACTAAGATGCTATAGGAATATGAGATATTCTGGTATTAGCATTTAGTCAAGAATGTCTTGATTCAGTGAAGGAATGCTTGACTGCCCCTCGGTAGCGACCATTCTGACCCACTGAAGTATCGTTGCAGTTTAATAATGAGTTTTGGGTACATTATTATTCTTTGCTAAATTCTTGATTGGTGTCTAAATTAGGTTAAAACCTTTTCACTAATATTTATTCATTCTCATTTCAGCATGACTAGCTCTTTCATTCACTTACTAGCTTCCGATAAGTTAACCGGCAATAACTACGCGACCTGGAAATCGAACTTGAATACGGTTCTCGTTCTAGATGATCTCAGGTTCGTCTTATCAGAGGATTGTCCTCCCCCTCCTAGCTCGGATGCGACTCGAACTGTTCGAGAAGCATATGACAGATGGACAAGGGCTAATGATAAAGCCCGAGTCTATATCTTAGCCAGCATATCTGATGTGTTAGCTAAGAAGCACGAGGATATGGTTTCTGCTAAAGAAATCATGTCTTCATTACAGGAGATGTTTGGACTTCCGTCCTCATCGGTCTGTTATGAAGCCCTCAAATTCGTTTACAACTCTCGCATGAAGGAGGGAACCTCTGTTAGGGAGCATGTCCTTAGCATGATGGTCCACTTCAATGTGGCGGAAGTAAACGGAGCTACTATAGATGAGTCAAGTCAAGTAAGCTTTATCATGGAATCTCTTCCGAAGAGTTTCCTTCAGTTCAGAACCAATATGGTAATGAACAAGATAAAGTATAATTTGACTTCTCTCCTCAGCGAGCTACAGACCTATCAGTCCCTTCAGACTTCTAAAGGAAAAGAGAAGGAGGCAAATGTTGTCACTTCTAGGAAATTCCAAAAGGGGTCGTCTTCAGGGAGTAGGTCTGAACTTTCTTCTATTAAGAATAAGAGTATTCAAAAGAAGAAGAAAGATAAAAGGAAGGGAAAAGCACCTGCTACTGCTAAGAGCAAGACTAAATCTACAGACAAAGGAAAATGTTTCCATTGTGGTGTAGATGGGCACTGGAAACGGAATTGCCCAAAGTATCTTGCTGAGAAAAAGGCTGAGAAGGAAAGACAAGGTAAATATGATTTACTTGTTGTAGAAACATGTTTAGTAGAACATGATTGTCATACCTGGATACTTGATTCAGGAGCTACTAACCATGTTTGTTCTTCTTTTCAGGAAACTAGTTTTTGGCAGCCACTTTCTCGCGGTGAGATAACTCTCAGAGTTGGAACTGGAGAGGTTGTCTCAGCTGAAGCAGTGGGAGCTGTAAAGTTGTTGTATAGAGATAGTTTCATTTTACTAGAAAATGTACTCCTGGTTCCTACCTTCCAGAGGAATCTTGTATCTATATCTTGTTTGTTAGAACAGTTGTATAAAGTATCTTTTGTTCATAATGAAGCGTTCATTAGCAAAAGAGGTGTACGTATTTGTTCTGCGAAACTTGAAAACAACTTGTATGTGTTAAGACCAACCGAAGCCAAAGCTATTTTGAACACTGAAATGTTTAAAACAGCTGAGACTCAAACTAAAAGGCAGAAACTTTCTCCAAGTACTTATCTTTGACACTTAAGACTAGGTCACATTAATCTCAATAGGATTGGGAGATTGGTTAAGAGTGGTCTGCTAAATCGTTTAGAGGACAACTCTTTACCGCCATGTGAGTCTTGTCTTGAGGGCAAGATGACCAAACGATCTTTTTCTGAAAAAGGTCATAAGTCCAAAGAACCTCTAGAAATCGTGCATTCGGATCTCTGCGGTCCTTTGAATGTCAAAGCACGAGGAGGGTATGAATATTTCATCAGTTTCATTGATGATTATTCTAGGTACGGTTATCTTTATCTAATGCATCATAAGTCCGAAGCTCTTGAAAAGTTCAAAGAGTATAAGGCAGAGGTTGAGAACACATTAGGTAAATCGATAAAAACACTCCGATCAGATCGAGGTGGAGAGTATATGGATTTAAGATTCCAGGACTATATGATAGAACATGGAATAGTATCTCAACTCTCAGCGCCAGGAACACCACAGCAGAACTGTGTATCCGAGAGGAGAAATAGAACCCTGTTAGACATGGTTCGATCTATGATGAGTTATGCTCATTTGCCTAGTTCGTTTTGGGGATATGCAGTAGAGACTGCAGTATATATTTTGAACATGGTTCCCTCTAAGAGTGTTTCTGAAACACCTTATGAGTTATGGAGAGGGTGTAAAGGTAGTTTACGTCACTTCAGGATTTGGGGGTGTCCGACACATGCGCTAGTACCCAATCCAAAGAAGTTGGAACATCGTTCAAAATTGTGCCTATTTGTAGGTTACCCCAAGGAAACGAAAGGTGGTCTATTTTACGATCCTCATGAGAACAAGGTACTAGTATCGACTAATGCCACGTTCTTAGAGGAAGACCACATGAGAGATCATCAACCGTCGAGCAAAATTGTTTTGTCCGAATTTTCCAGGAAAGCTACAGACGGATCAACAAAGGTTGTTGATCAGGCTGGTCCTTCTCAAGAGTTGAGAAAGCCTCGACGCAGTGGGAGGGATGTAAGACAGCCCGACCGCTACATCGGCTTGTCTGAAACTCAAGTCGTCATACCTGATGATGGTGTTGAGGATCCATTGACCTTTAAACAGGCAATGAATGACATAGACAAGGACCAGTGGCTTAAAGCCATGGATCTCGAAATGGAGTCTATGTACTTCAATTCGGTCTGGGATCTTGTAGACCAACCAGATAGTGAAAGACCTATCGGTTGCAAGTGGATCTACAAGAGAAAACGAGACCAAGCAGGTAAGGTGCAAACCTTTAAGGCTCGACTTGTGGCAAAAGGTTATTCCCAAAGAGAAGGGGTGGACTATGAAGAAACCTTTTCTCCTGTTGCCATGTTAAAGTCGATTAGAATACTCTTATCCATTGCTACATTTTATGATTATGAAATCTGGCAAATGGATGTCAAGACTGCCTTTCTGAATGGTAATCTTGAGGAGAGTATCTATATGGCTCAACCAGAGGGATTCATACTTCAGGGTCAAGAGCAAAAGGTTTGCAAGCTTAATCGATCCATTTATGGGTTGAAGCAAGCATCTAGATCCTGGAATATAAGGTTTGATACGGCGATCAAATCTTATGGCTTTGAACAAAATATTGACGAACCTTGTGTTTACAAGAAAGTAGTCAATACTGTTGTAGCTTTCTTAGTCTTGTACGTAGACGATATACTACTCATTGGGAATGATGTAGGGTTCCTAACTGACGTTAAGAATTGGCTAGCGACCCAATTCCAAATGAAAGATTTGGGAGAGGCTCAGTTTGTTCTAGGGATTCAGATCTTAAGGAATCGTAAGAACAAAGTGCTAGCGCTGTCTCAAGCATCTTATATTGACAAGGTGTTGTCAAGATATTCGATGCAGAATTCCAAGAAAGGTTCGCTGCCTTTTAGGCATGGAATTCACTTGTCTAAGGAACAGTCTCCTAAGACACCTCAAGAGGTTGAGGATATGAGACGAATTCCCTATGCATCTGCAGTTGGTAGTCTCATGTACGCTATGTTGTGTACAAGACTCGACATCTGCTATGCAGTAGGAATTGTCAGTAGGTTTCAGTCCAATCCAGGATATGATCACTGGACAGCCGTTAAACACGTCCTCAAGTATCTTAGGAGAACGAGAGACTATATGCTTGTGTATGGCGCGAAGGATTTGATCCTTGCAGGATACACTGACTCTGATTTTCAGACTGATATAGATTCTAGGAAATCTACATCAGGATCAGTGTTCACTCTTAACGGAGGAGCAATAGTATGGAGGAGTATAAAGCACGGTTGTATTGCTGACTCTACCATGGAAGCTGAGTATGTCGCAGCTTGCGAAGCAGCGAAGGAAGCTGTATGGCTTAGGAAGTTCTTGACAGATTTGGAAGTTGTTCCAAATATGAACTTGCCAATCACCCTTTGTTGGGTTTTATGTCCTAAAACTCGTAGTTTGTAAACTGTATGAATGTAAATAAATATTATATTTCAATAAAGTTGTTATTGAATTTTAGTGAATTATGTTTGTATTAACCTATACCAATAACTAACACCCATGGCGATAGTGTGAGTACTTGAACTTCATGTGTGACATGAATGTGAATCAAGTTCAAGTAGACAGCCAAAATGGTTTATAGTATAGGGATAAGGCTGGGTACCTTATCCTGGGGACACTATTGGACGCGGCTCACTTTGTATAGTACAAAACGATGTGATTCGAATCGTTTCATGTAGAGACATGTGAGTGAGGGCGTCCTGTGCAATGAGTTTGCACAAGACCGAACCAAGAAATAAAATCGCTCTTTCTTTATAACACCGTTTACTGTAAAGACCGGTTTATTCATTTGATGACTTAGGTAACTCGATCTCAATCCTGAGCTTACTATGAACTCCTGTTTATTCAACCTTATCCTTTGATTTGTACGGGTGAGAGTGGCCAGATCGCTGACTCAATATGCCTACCATCTTGGGGATAAGATTGAATAAGTGGCTGGGGACATAGTTGTAGCAAGATTGGAATTCACTCCTACCCGCTTTAAGGGTTAGTAGAGAGGTTGTTCCCTTAAGTGCTGACTCCAGGTCTTGAACAATGGGCATCCTCTCCTGATCAGGGAGGAATATGATTTGCTGGTTGGACCACAAATCAATTGTTCATTAGAGGTGTCAGTGGTACTTAAGGAACAAGATATAATACAAGGGTTAAACGGTTTAAATGACCCGTTGTGATTATGAACAACCTGTGAAGGATCGACTTACTGATGATAGTTATATCAACAGGACACAATATATCTACAGTGAGGAGAGTGCAACCCTTGGACTTTAGTGGAGTCTCCAGGGGTTAACGAATGTTGGTTAGTTCGGTTGAAAGAGTTTTGACCGGATAATCTCGTATCGTTGGAGCTCATGATCTGTAGGTCCTTACGGTTCTCCTGGCTAGCTCGGATAAAGCCGTGAAACAATATAAAAGAAAAGAAAAGAATTTGAATCGTTCAAATTCGGGTTTGCGGAAGAAGGATAGACATATTCATATTTAAATATGGACATATTTAAATATGATTTAAAATATGAGATTGGTCTGAAAACATGAAAACATGGACATATTTAAATATGATTTAAATATGATTTAAATATTCATGTGCAAAAAGTCGGTTTTCGGAAAACCGGGATTAATTATATTATTTAATTAATATTTGGTATTGAATTAAATAATATTAATTAATTTATATATATATATATATATATATTATTATTATTAATTAAAAAGTTTAATTAATAAAATAATTATTATTAATTAAAAAGTTTAATTAATAAAATAATTATTATTATTTTTATTAATAATAATAATATATATATATATATATATATATATATTTACATGTGTCTTACATGCAAGCAGAGTGTATATATCAGATCAGATCAAATGAATTAAAAAGAAGAGATGAGAAGGAATGAAACAAGTTTTGAAAAATTAGTTTTTCAAATTGAGCAGGGGTACACGAATTGAGTTTTGAGAATTTGATTCTCTCTCTCTATCACTACTCCGTCTTCTTCCTCTCTGCTTCTGTTGAAAATTAGATTTTCTTCAGTGAAGCTTCTTCCTTCTTTTCTCTTGTAAAAGGAGTCCCACTACTCCGTTTCTCGGCCTGAGGATAGCGGGACTACCGTGGGTGGTCCACGAAGGTTTCGTGAGAAGGCTCGGTGAGCTCGTGAGGAGCTTCTGGCGGTGAAATTGGAGAAATACGAATGACAAGGGTATGTGTTCTAACTTCTCTTTTTCATTGCTTTTGCATGTTTCCGTTTGTTTAAATTGATGAAATTAGAGTGTCCATGATCCAAATCGCTTCCGCTGCGTTCCATCAACGCTCTATCAGAAGGAACCAGGATCCTTCTCCTTCTTTGGAAGCTTGTTCTGGAGTATAGCACTGCACTCCTCAGTAAGATTCACTGTTTCAAATTCACTAATGATCTTTTTGTTAGTTATTATATCCTTTAAAAATTTAACATACGAAGGCATAGATTGCAAAACCTCTACAAAGGGAATATTCACATGCACTTGTTTTAAAATTTCTAAAAATTTATTAAAGTGCACTTCCTGTTCTTGTTTTTTCTTCAGCCTTCTTGGGAATGGAGGTGGTGGCACATATGTAGGCACTTCAGGTCGCCTAAGGATAGATGGAGGCTTTGGAATTTCTTCTGGTTCCTCATCGATTTGTTCCAGCCTTACCTTTGATGTGCTTGTTGATGGTTGACCATGGTTTGGCAGAGAATCCAGTGGAGCACTAGACTCTTCATTCTCTACTCTCTTTGGTGTATCTCTTGTGTTACTTACCAATGGTCTTCCACTGCGAAGTTCAATTGCTTGAACTTGCTCTTTTCCATCCCTTCGAGGTTCTTCAGTGTCAGCAGGCAACCTACCTTGGGGCCTATTCTTGATTTCGTTGGCTAGTTGCCCTATCTGGTTCTCTAGGCTCCTAAGAGTGGCTTGCTGACTTTGTAAGGTAGCATCATTCTTTGCAATGTACTCCTTCAGCAAATTTTCTACAGATGACCCCATTGGGGGGTTATATGGTTTTTGGTACATGGATTGGTTATTTTGTTGAGTGAATCCAGGTGTTCCACTCGGTCTCGGTTGGGTTTGGCTTTGGTTAGTGTTTTGTTGGCCACCCCAAGAAAGATTTGGGTGGTTTCTCCAACCAGGGTTGTAAGTGTTAGAGTAGGGGTTGTTCCTAGGCTGCTGTTGACTTCCAACATAGCAGACTGAAGCTGGATTCCCAGGGCAGTACTCATACAGGTGCCCTTCCCCACAGAACCCACAAATTAGTGTCTCACCTTGAATATTTGATGTGCCCATGGACATGGCTGTGGCGGTGTTGACACTGGTTTGGAGATTGGTTTGAGCCATTTGTTTGACTAGGTTGGTCAGAGCGTTTATTTGGCTACTCATGGCACTGAGTGCATCTTTGTCTTGAGCTCTACTTGGCTCTACTGGATCATCTGACCACCTACAGTGAGAGGCTGAGATTTTCTTCAAAATCCCATAGGCTTCATTATAGCTTTTAGAAAGCATGGAACCACCAGCTGATGAATTTAGCACTTGCCTTGTGCTGGGGTTGCATCCTTTAAAAAAGACTTCTACTTGGATACACCATGGAATGCCATGGTGTGGACATTTAAGCAAAAGGTCTTTAAACCTTGTCCAAGCTTCATGAAGTGACTCGTTTTCAGCTTGTTTGAATTTAATAATGTCATTGATAGCTCCAAAATAGAGCTATCTTAATGTCCCTAATTCTAGCTAAAACCATGACATATATTGTTTAAAATGCTTCCTTGTAGGTGATTTCATGGTGAAGAGCTCGGGAAGTCCATTGATGATTTTCGGGGCTAAAAAGGTCATTTAAGACGTTTCGGGCAGTGTTCGGGTCAAAACGATAGGCCAAACGGAGCTCGGGAGCCAAAACGACCCAAAAGTGGGCTAAGAGCCGAGAGGGCAGCGCCCAAGCGCCGGCGCCCAGCGCCCAGGCGCCCAACGAACGCAGCACGCGCGCGCGCCCGCGCGCGCCGCAGCACCACATGCCCGCGCCCAGACGGCCAGACGCGCGCGCGCCCTCGCCCGCTCCGCCTCGCCCATGTCCGCGCGCGCCCGCGCGCCCGTCATTGAAAATCCACGTGCGCCCCAGCGTCTAGACGCTAGCTCGACGCTAGCTCGACGCTGCCCCGACGTTTCCCGAAGATAGACGAGCACCAGCGTCGAGCGCGCGTCTCAACGCTCACTCAACGCCGGCAGCGTCGAGACGCTGGCCTAGCGTCTCGACGCCCCGAACTCTGAAGCGTACATTTGAAGTTCCACCCGAGAGCAAGCGTCGAGCGCAAGCGTCTCGACGCTACCCCGCGCGCGCAGCAACCAACTTAGGGCACAGCGTCGAGACGCTGGCCTAGCGTCTCGACGCTCCGAGCTTAAAAAGCGTGAAAACGCGTTTTTCAGCCTGATTCTTCCCCTCTCCTTCTTCCTCAAGCTTCTCCTCTCGGGTCCAAGATGATTTTCCGCCATTTTTGTACTTCTTCTCCTTCTTGTGCATGATTCCAAGCTCTTCCATGGGGGATTGGATTAATCCAACCTCCATGGAAGGCTAAACCGAGGTAAGTGCTTAATTTTGAGCTTTGGTTTGTAAATTATGGATGTTTGGGGAGATTTTCCCCTTTGTGAATGTTAAGACATTTAGCTTGTTAATGCATCCTCTTGCTTGTTCTTCATCCATATCTAGCATGTGTAGCTAAATTAGATTGACGCTCTAATTCTTATGCATGATAGAGGGCTAAAGGTTGGGACGTATAATTGCCTATACCGCTAGGTAGCACGGGTCTAAGCATGGCTAATTAGTTCGGCCCAAAGTGACATTGGTAAACTGAATTAATTAACGTTTACATGTTAGGCTTAAGGCAAGAGAGAAACCGGTTTAGTCTTAGGATTAAGCCGTCGCAATCTTCCCGTCACTGGCACGTAATCGATTTAGGGGTCGCTACCGTAGATAGATTATTGGCCAAGTTTAATTAGAATTGCACAAGTCTAATTAAATCCTTGGGTCATTTGAGTTAGAAATAACTAAATGAATTGTGTGCATGAACATGGCTAACGCGTAAATTGCATCGATGATCCGAACATCCATAACGAGCAATTCCATTTCTCGAAGTTAAGCACGACCGTTTAATTTTTGCACATTGTCATTTAATTTTCCGTTAGTAGCATATTAGGAGCTCCCTTCCCCCAAAACCAAATTACCATTCTTTAATTTGTGCATTCTTTTTATTTCTAGGAAAGTAGACTTAGTTAAATTGAATTTCTTATTTCCCTGTGGATCGACCCCGTTACCACTAAGCTTCAAATAGCTCGGTGTACATCGGGTTTATAAATTGTATTTTGGCAAGCCTCGACAGCTTGAATTTGGAGTACACCCTAAAAGTACCTCTACCAAAATTGGCGCCGTTGCCGGGGAACTAAATTAATTTAGTTTAGTTAAGTTAGGTTTGTTAGTTTTAAAAATTTTCTTTATTTCTTTTTGTACAGTTTAATTCTTTTGTATTATTTTACGCGTTTTGTTTGAGTTTTTGGAGCGCAGTCATTCTTTGAAAATCCAAAAGAAGCGCCACGATGGAGGTCGTGGGTAATCTTGAGCATCAAAGAACCATGAGGGAGCTTGCATCATCTGAGCTAGGCCGGAACACATCGAGTATCTTGTATCCGGTAGCTGCAGGTAATTTTGAACTTAAAGCTGGTCTGATTAACTTATTACCTTCTTTTTGTGGTAATACAGATGAGAGTCCCGTCAGACACCTCAAGGCATTCAAGATGGTGTGTTCGTCATTTAGGACCGGCGGCATCACCGAAGATCAACTCCATCTCAGAGCCTTTCCTTTCACCTTGAAAGAGGAGGCGAGAGATTGGATGCATTACCTTCCGACTGGGTCCATCACTTCTTGGGCAGAGCTGCAGGGAGCGTTTTATGCGAAGTATTTTCCGCCTCCCAAGGTTGCCGTCCTTAGAAGAATGATAAATAGAATTGAGCAAGGAGAAAAAGAGACCGTTCTTGAGTGTTGGGAGAGATTTGGTCGGTTGTGTGAGGATTGTCCCAACCACCAAGTAGCTGAACAACAACTCATTCAGAACTTCTACGAAGGTCTCTTACCACCAAACCGACAGTTAGTTGATGTCGCAAGTGGAGGATGTCTCATGGACAAGACACCCGCCGAAGCTAGAGTTTTAATTTCCAACTTGGCTAGAAGCTTGGAGCGGAGTGGAGACAAGGAGACAGATCGCCTGATCAGTGACGTGGACGAGCTTAAAGCTCAACTTTTTGAGGTAAGTAGTGCTATTCTTGCTTTGAAAAATAACTCACAACCCCGTCCTTCTGTTTCAGGTAGATCGTTGGAAGAGATACTTGAATCGCACCATAGGGAAACTCGAGAGCAGTTTCGAACTCTGAGCGATGTAGTGATTCAAGTGAGTAAGAGGTTGACAGTGATTGAGCACCAGAACGCGGAGAGCGCTAGTGCCATCACTTTGAGAAGTGGGAAGCATCTTCCCACGAGTACCCCGCCGATGGAAGTCGATTATGGCCACGTCGAGCCACAGACAGAAAATCCCGAACCACGGTGGCATGGGGTAAATTTCGATCCTACGTGCACTAGAGTTTATGTGCCTAAGGCTCCTTTTCCTAGCAGGTTAGCGAGACCGCCTAAGGAGGACTACAAGAAGGAGTTCCTGGACACATTCAAGAAGGTAGAGATCAACATCCCTCTGTTGGACGCCCTGAAGGAAATTCCGAGGTACGCCAAGTTCCTCAGGAAAATTTGCACCAACCAGAGGAAGACAAAGGAGAGCGAACGCGTCGTGGTAAGTGAGAACGTCTCTGCTGTGATCACAAAGAGCTTACCGGTTAAATGCGACGATCCAGGTATGTTCTCTCTCCCTTGTAAGATTGGAGGTAAGCATATTAGAAGAGCAATGCTTGATCTAGGAGCCTCCATTAGTGTTATGCCGTATTCCATTTATCAGAAACTGAATTTGAAAGGAATGAATAAAACAGGAACAATTATTCAACTTGCTGATAGAACTTCTGTGCATCCTTTAGGAATTATTGAAGATGTGTTAGTGCAAGTTAATGAATTAATTTTTCCTGTTGACTTTTATGTTCTGAAAATGGATGAAAATTATTCCTCTTCGCATGCTTCGATCTTATTAGGAAGGCCCTTTATGAAAACTGCTAAAACAAAAATAAATGTGGATAAGGGCATTTTATCTGTTGAGTATGGCGGAGAGGTTGTTGAGATGTATTTGCCCGATGTAGAAGAGCATGTTGATGATGTCTTCTCTCTTTGTCAAGTAGACACTTTTGAATCTGTAGCTCGTAATGAATGCATGACTGTTGAGGATGGGGATGACCCATTATTTTTAACTGAACTTTTTGATGATCATGAGTTGCATGAGCCATCCTTGACTGAATTTTGTGATTCACCTGTTTCTGCTGTGACAATTGTTGAGAACCCTGCTAATCTACTTCCTTCCACTTTACCTTGCACCTTTGGAAATGAAATGACTAATCAAACCATGCTAGATTTAGAACCACCGGTTAATGTCGAGTCGCATGCTGTTTTTGATGAGCTAAAAATGAATGACTTGCATGAATCTGGTTCTACTTTGCAATTGGTTGATAATTCTTATGTGCACCCCTTGGAAAAGGTGGAAGATGTTTTGGGCAAAGTTAATGACCCGTTCTTTCCTGCTGATCCTTACGCTTTAGGAATGCATGAAAATTTCTCTCACGTTTTTGCATCAATTTTATGGGATCAACCTTTTGTGAAATCTTCAAAAATTAAAATTGATGTTGTATGTGCGCAGAAGGCACGAGAGAAAGAATTGTTCTTGGATTTTCGCAGGAAAGAGGTGATTAGGAAGATGGATGGGGCATCTTCCAAGTTTGATTATGGATGAGTGGTCAAGAGAATACAGTCGAGCAATCGACTCTAAAAATTTGCGCTTCTCGGAGGCACCCGAGTTTGAACTGTAATTCTGTTCTTTACTGCTTTGCTTTTGTATATATTTGCTTTTGAGTTGTTGTTTGTTTTCTTGTTTTCCTAGGAGAAAAGGTGGAACGGTCGACGATTCGAGAGCACATAGGAAGACGATGGTGTACATCTCCACCCGTCGGCTCCATAAAATTCAGGGGAGGTTTTCTGTTCCCTTAGAATTTTATTGTTTTTACTGTTTAATGCATTGGGGACAATGCATATCTTAAGGTGGGGGGTGGAGTTTGTTGATACATAGAGATGAGACTTCTTAGTAGTTGTCGAGCATATGTGTACTCTGGCTGTTAGATTAGAATCTGAATGCATGTTGTCCGATGAGGACGGTCTGTGATTTGCTTGTGAACACTCCGTATTTGCATGATTCGAAAATTTGACGATGTATGCACATTTTGAGCCTATTTTAAAATTTTTTCTGTTATTTCCCTACATTCACTGAGCACATAGCACTCTTATCCTCAGTTCTGTAGGTCTAGACTGATCTTATTGTGTCTGAAACCTTGTTGTCACCCCGAAAGGTACCATTAGGGAGGCTTGATGTGTAGAAGTAGTAATGACTCATTTGTGTATAGCGAAGCTATTGCCTAAAAAAATGTTTGCATGAAAAATAAAACCTCCAGAGTTGCTCCTCCTTCTTGTGTTGCCCGTGTAACCAGGGGCGATCGTGTAACCCACGGTTGTCACTGCATGAAAGGGGAACTAATAGAAGTGAGCAATGGTCCTTAAAAACGTGAAGCTAAATTTGGTTTGACGTGTTAGGCTCTCTTGGAGAAAAATAAAAAAAATGGTTCAAAAAGAAAAAAAAAATGGGTGCAATGTACTCAAAGAAAAAGAATAAAATTTAGGCCTTTTGTTTTGTTGCTATTCCTATCACTAAAAGCCGTTAGACTGTTCTTATCGCCATAAGTAGGGGGAAAACGAGTCATAGGACTGTATAAGGTTGTTCCGGGCTTGCGTGAGCTAGGTTGAGAGGTGCTAAACACACACACACGTAAGGGAATAGGAGTTTAAATTTTGAAATGATTTCAACGTTTGCATGCTTTTGATGGTTTTGAATTTACTACAAGTACCTTGTTTCACAAGCATTGAGATTAGAGTCCAAGCATGCATTTGATTCTTTGGAGATTATTTAGAGTATACCTTGCTCGAGGACTAGCAAGATTTAGGTCGGGGGTATTTTGATAGCTCCAAAATAGAGCTATCTTAATGTCCCTAATTCTAGCTAAAACCATGACATATATTGTTTAAAATGCTTCCTTGTAGGTGATTTCATGGTGAAGAGCTCGGGAAGTCCATTGATGATTTTCGGGGCTAAAAAGGTCATTTAAGACGTTTCGGGAAGTGTTCGGGTCAAAACGATAGGCCAAACGGAGCTCGGGAGCCAAAATGACCCAAAAGTGGGCTAAGAGCCGAGAGGGCAGCGCCCAAGCGCCGGCGCCCAGCGCCCAGGCACCACGCCGCAGCACCACACGCCCGCGCCCAGACGGCCAGACGCGCGCGCGCCCGCGCGCGCCGCCTCGCCCGCTCCGCCTCGCCCATGTCCGCGCGCGCCCGCGCGCCCTCGCCCGTGTTCGCCTCGCCCGCGCGCCCGTCATTGAAAATCCACGTGCGCCCCAGCGTCTAGACGCTAGCTCGACGCTGCCCCGACGTTTCCCGAAGATAGACGAGCACCAGCGTCGAGCGCGCGTCTCAACGCTCACTCAACGCCGGCAGCGTCGAGACGCTGGCCTAGCGTCTCGACGCCCCGAACTCTGAAGCGTACATTTGAAGTTCCACCCGAGAGCAAGCGTCTCGACGCTCGCTCGACGCCGCGCGCAGCGTCTCGACGCCGCGCGCGCGTCTCGACGCTACCCCGCGCGCGCAGCAGCCAACTTAGGGCACAGCGTCGAGACGCTGGCCTAGCGTCTCGACGCTCCAAGCTTAAAAAGCGTGAAAACGCGTTTTTCAGCCTGATTCTTCCCCTCTCCTTCTTCCTCAAGCTTCTCCTCTCGGGTCCAAGACGATTTTCCGCCATTTTTGTACTTCTTCTCCTTCTTGTGCATGATTCCAAGCTCTTCCATGGGGGATTGGATTAATCCAACCTCCATGGAAGGCTAAACCGAGGTAAGTGCTTAATTTTGAGCTTTGGTTTGTAAATTATGGATGTTTGGGGAGATTTTCCCCTTTGTGAATGTTAAGACATTTAGCTTGTTAATGCATCCTCTTGCTTGTTCTTCATCCATATCTAGCATGTGTAGCTAAATTAGATTGACGCTCTAATTCTTATGCATGATAGAGGGCTAAAGGTTGGGACGTATAATTGCCTATACCGCTAGGTAGCACGGGTCTAAGCATGGCTAATTAGTTCGGCCCAAAGTGACATTGGTAAACTGAATTAATTAACGTTTTCATGTTAGGCTTAAGGCAAGAGAGAAACCGGTTTAGTCTTAGGATTAAGCCGTCGCAATGTTCCCGTCACTGGCACGTAATCGATTTAGGGGTCGCTACCGTAGATAGATTATTGGCCAAGTTTAATTAGAATTGCACAAGTCTAATTAAATCCTTGGGTCATTTGAGTTAGAAATAACTAAATGAATTGTGTGCATGAACATGGCTAACGCGTAAATTGCATCGATGATCCGAACATCCATAACGAGCAATTCCATTTCTCGAAGTTAAGCACGACCGTTTAATTTTTGCACATTGTCATTTAATTTTCCGTTAGTAGCATATTAGGAGCTCCCTTCCCCCAAAACCAAATTACCATTCTTTAATTTGTGCATTCTTTTTATTTCTAGCAAAGTAGACTTAGTTAAATTGAATTTCTTATTTCCCTGTGGATCGACCCCGTTACCACTAAGCTTCAAATAGCTCGGTGTACATCGGGTTTATAAATTGTATTTTGGCAAGCCTCGACAGCTTGAATTTGGAGTACACCCTAAAAGTACCTCTACCAGTCATCACGAAAGTTGGAATTCCTATCAGGTGGGAAGTATTTGACCAAGAATTTTTCAGCCAGATCTGTCCAATTGACAATTGATCCAGAGGGTAATGAGTTTAACCACGTTTTGGCTTTATCTCTTAATGAGTAGGGAAAGAGGTAAAGCCTCAAAGCTTCTTGGGAAACTCCAGGGATAAGGAAGGTATCACTAACTCCTAGGAAGTTTCTTAAATGATTGTGGGGATCTTCATTTTCCACCCCAAAGAATTGTCCCACAGTGGACAGCATTTGGAACATTACTGGCTTTAACTCGAATGAGTTGGCAGTAATTTCAGGGCGTATTATGCTTGGGTTTAGCTCCCCAGGCATAGGAACTAGATAGGAGAGGATGGCACTATCCTTGTCATTCGCTATTTCGATGGGGTTGCGAGTGGTAGGTACCGGATTTGGGACTGGTCTATCCATTTCGGTTTGTAGGAATTGCGAAGACTCCGCGGAATCAGCAAAGTTTTGATTTATAGAGGGTTGTTTGAAGAGGCGTTTCTTAGCTCTATTTCTGGCCCTAAGTAATCTTTCAGGCTCAGGATTGAACTCTAGATCGCTACTTGAATGCTCATTCATAAACTACCCCAATGGTACCTGCAAAAGAAAATGGAGAGAGATCAGCTCCAATAGATATTAAGAATTGGTTTTTTTTTTCTAACTTAACAAACTTCGTATTCACTAAACAAAGTCCCCGGCAGCGGCGCCAAAAACTTGTTGCGTGCTCAATGGTTTAAAATAAATTTGCAATGAGAGAGCACTCAGAACATGCAAGCATACATGATCTTGTAGCAAGTAATAAGTATTTTTTCATTCGATTTCCCACAGAGACTTATTCTTAGTTACTACCGAAGTGAGAGGTTAAGTGAGAAAGGGTGGATTAAATGGGGTAGATTTGGTTTTAAAGTGTCTAATTATTAAGGAATGTGTGAATGATGGAAGCATAAACAAGTGTAAGGAAATAATTAAACTCGGATGTAAAGAAAAGAGAACAGCAATCTAAGAGAGAAATGGCTAAGGCAAATTTTGAACTAAAGGAATTGCGGAAACAACAATTTTCTAGCAATGTTACTAACAGCGAATTAAGTGTGAAGTGTGGAAACAAGGGCTACTAACGACTCCCCTATAGGCTTTTTCATACGATTCTCAAGCAGTAGATCAACTCATCATGCATCAAACTAACTCATTCTCATGTATCTTTCGATTTCATGCATTAGATCCTTTAGTTTACTCATGTCCAAGTAAGGTCTTAAGCATCTTTTATAACAGCAAGTTAAGTGATTTGTACTAGGAAAACGCCTATTCCTAGGTCGTTTTCTGGCTACCATGAAAGGCTAGTATGGATGTACGACTCTGAACTCTTACTCCTTCCAGAGGTTAGGAGTTCTTTGGACAAAATGGATGGCCAATCGAAATTGCCCGTGGGATGAAGCTTACATACATTCAATGCATTTAGAAGCTATCCTACATGCTTGATTCACGTATTTCTACCTATAGTCTTGTCATTAGCATGCCCTTATGTGATTTAGTTACTCATGGATGAAGATGGAATGAGAAGAATAGATGAAGACGACATGCTTAACAGAGTATAAAGGACAAAACGGAAGAAGAAAACAGTTAAACAGAAGAGATGAAGAACTTGCGAAGTGATGAAATAATGCTTGATTAACCAACGTTTGAACTAAACAAATGACAACCTTGAACAACTAAAGCTAAACAGACAGAACCGAAATGAAGTAGAGTAGCAAACGAAAGGGAAATAACAACAGCCAGCAATGAAAACAGAAACAAAAAGTAATAAAAGCAAGTAAATCCGTGCGTGAGCCCCTCGTCGCAGACGCCTCGGTTGAAGGGGGGAAGGAGAGCTTTGTTTGGATGAATCCAATCAGAAGAGAAGACATCTTCTCTTCTGCCTCTCAGATTATCGACTCCAACAGCTGAGACCTTCAAGCCAACAACCGGATGAGAAAACAGGAAGAAAAGACTGCGCTGAGATGGGAGTTCTACGCCTTTCGAGTGTGTTTCAACCTTCCACTTTGACCTCCTTTTATAGTGTTCTGCAGGTACGATTGGGCCAAGGAGAACCATCCATTCTGAACGTCGTATCTCAACGTGGCAGCCGGAGAAAGAATGGGCGGCTGAAAATTCGCAACAAAATAGAAATCGGTTAGGGAACTTAACAGAATTCACTTAAAACATTGCGGTTTTAGCAATGTTTTCGCAATGCTTCCGCAATGTGCAATTTTCAAGTCTTTAACTTCGTTTTTGGTTCTTTTTCTTTCCTTTTACACATAAGTCCTAATTTAGCTTCCTTCATCTAATTCTCATATATAAGCACAAGTTTAAGCTAAATCCTACCAAAAACGCTTAAGGATGTACAACTTTCTATAGCAAATAAGTCCTAAAATAGTCATTTTTGGAGACGTAACAGTCCCCCACTGCGGCGGATGAATAATGGGTGCATTGGTCAGACACTTCTTCAGCACATCGAAATCAAGCTTGCACTCTTTGTCAAAGCAGAATGGGACGTCTTTTTTCAGCAAGCTCGTCATCGGAGTCACTATCTTCGAGAAGTCCTTGATGAACCTGCGGTAGAAACCTGCATGACCAAGAAAAGAACGCACTTCCCGAAGATTTGTGGGGTAAGGTAAGTCAGATATAACATCAATTTTAGCTTTATCCACCTCTATACCCTTAGCTGACACAACGTGACCTAGGACTATGCTTTGACTGGCCATGAAATGACACTTCTCGAAATTCAAAACAAGATTAGTTTCAATGCATCTTTCCATGACTCTAGACAAGTTAATCAGACAATCCTCAAATGAACTCCCATAGACTGTGAAATCATCCATAAAGACCTCGATGCATTTTTCTACGAATTCGGTAAATATGCTCACCATGCATCGCTGAAAAGTCCCGGGAGCATTACAAAGCCCAAAGGGCATCCTCCTATATGCATAAGTTCCAAATGAACATGTAAAAGTAGTTTTTTCTTGGTCTTCTTGGGCTATAGGAATCTGATAAAACCTAGAAAAACCATCTAGAAAACAGAAATATGGCTTCCCAGCTAAACGCTCCACCATTTGATCTATGAAAGGGATAGGAAAATGATCCTTCTTAGTCACGTCATTCAGTTTTCTAAAATCTATACACATCCTCCACCCATTTTGCACTCGCTTAGGCACTAACTCACCCTTCTCATTCCTAATAACAGTGATGCCCGTCTTTTTAGGTACAACATGAATTGGGCTAACCCACTGACTGTCAGAAATGGGATAGATGATACCTGCATCAAGGAGTTTGTGTATCTCCGACAACACTACCTATTTCATGGCTGGGTTCAGTCTACGCTGGGGCTCTCGGGACGACTTTGCTCCCTCATTCAGCCGAATCTTGTGCATACATAGAACGGGGCTCAACCCATGCAAATCCGCCAAGGTCCATCCTATCGCTCTTTTGTTCTTTTTCAGTATCTCCACCAACTTGCTTTCTTGCTCTGATGTAAGCTCCTTAGAGATAATTACCGAGAGTGTCTCCACCTCCCCCAAGTACACGTACTTGAGGTGACCCGACAACTCTTTAAGTTCCAACTTGGGAGCCTACAAAAGAGATGGTAACATCTTAGTTGGCTTTTCACATGCCTCTAAAGCAAGGGTAACTTGCTCACATGAATCTGACAATATGGGCACGCTACTTTCAATCTCGCCAACAATTTCAGTAAAAACAAATGGGTCATCCCCATCAACAGCAGTCATGCATTCTTCTTGTTCTAAAGTATCAATCAAATCAATTTTACAGACAGAATGCACATCGGCATGGTGTTTCATGGCATTAAAGACATTGAATTCAAACACCTCTCCTCCATACTCCACGGACAAAGTACCATCATGCACATTAATCTTAGTCCTAGCAGTTTTCATGAAAGGTCTACCCAACAGGACTGAAGCAGCAGATGATGCATTATCTTCCATTTTTAACACATAAAAATCAGCAGGAAAAATAAGATCTCTAACCCGAACTAACACATCCTCAACTACTCCTAAAGGATGAATAGAGGACCTATCAGCTAATTGGATTATGACACTAGTTTCTTGCAACCCTTCCAGATCAAGACTTTTATAAACAGAGTATGGCATAACATTAATCGAAGCCCCTAAATCTAGCATCGCATGCTTGATTTCCTTATCTCCTATGGTGCATGGCAAGAGAAACATACCTGGATCCTGACATTTATCTGGCATGTTTTGCGTGATCAGGGCAGAAACATTTTTACTTACCACCACTCTTTCGGTACTCTTTGCTTTCCTCTTATTAGTGCACATCTCCTTGAGGAATTTCGCATACCTTGGAATTTGTTGAATGGCATCAAGCAATGGTATGTTGATTCCGAATTTCTTCAGTGTCTCGAGGATGTCCACGTCTTTGTCTTCCTTGGGTGGTCTCGCCAACCTGCTAGGAAAAGGAGCAATGGGAACGTAAGACTTCATGGAAGGAGATGGAGTAACAAATACTGTGTTCTCAGGAGGTGTTGAGTGACACTTTTCTTCAGGCATCACGGGACTCTTGTTGGATTCTTCAAGCGCAGGCCGCGATGGTACTTCCTTGCCACTTCGTAGGGCAATGGCGTTAACTCCTTCTGACGCCTGAGTCTCTCCCTTTCTCATTCCATCCTTCATTTCTGCGATCTCCTTCCTCAATAACTCAAACTGTGCTTTGGACTCCTTGCGACTCTCCTTTCTTGACAACTCAAACCGCACTTCGAACTCTTCGCGACGATACTCGTCTCTTTCCATGAGGAATTTGAACATTCCTTCAAGGGATTTACCTGAGACAGCAGAAAATGCTTGTGATGAGTTCTCTTGCAACTTAAGAACAACACTACATACCTGAGACATTTGAGTCTTAAGCTCTTCTACGTTAGTCGACAGCCGGGCTTGCACGTTTCCTCCTCCGCACTGCTGAAGGTTCCCTGCCATGTTGGAGATCAACTATCTAGCCTCCGCAGGTGTCTTTTCCCTAAGAGCTCCTCCACTCGAAGCATCGAGCATCTGCCGGTCATATGGTTGCAACCCGTCATAAAAAGACCGAATGAGCTTAGCCTCTGTTATCTGATGGTTCGGGCAGCTCTCGCACAACTTAACGTACCACTCCCAACACTCATGAAATGCCTCTTCAGCTGCTTGAGCAAATCCATAGATCTGCTTCCTTAAAAATGCAGCTCTCGAGGCGGGAAAATATTTTTCCAAAAACTTGCCCTTCAACTCGCCCCAAGTGGAAATGGTTCCCGAAGGCAAATAATGCAGCCAATCTCGTGCTTCCCTTTCAAAGTGAATGGGAAGGCCCTCAAGTTGAGTTGATCTTCAGTCGCTTCGCTCGGCCTCATAGCGGAACTCACCATTTGGAAGTTTTTCACATGCATGATGGGGTCTTCGCTTGTTTCACCACAAAAAGAAGACAATTGATTAATTAAACCGGATTTAAGCTCAAACTTACCTGAGATTTCCGGGTAGGAAATACACGAAGGTTGGCGGTCTAAATCAACTGACGCCCACTGTCTGAGTGTTTTCTGATATTCAACCTCATTGCCATCCATAGTAACTTCCATTTTCTTAATTAAAATTCAGCACTCTAGCACACTTAACAAACAAATCAAATTTTTCAAATAATAAAAGAATAAACAAATCAAAAGAAATAAAAATTCAAAAAACCTACAAATTAAATCTAAATTAAGCCGAATGAACCTTAACTCCCCGGCAACGGCGCCAATTTTGGTAGCGATTTTTTCGAACAATCGCCAAATATCGGGTTGTCGAGACCCGCCAAAATAAATTTGTAGTTAGCCGAATTCACCGAGCGATTAGTAGCCTATTGATAACGGGGTCGGTCCACAGGGAATTATGCCAATTTGACTTAATTTTAATTCAACTTGCAAACAAATTAAATGACCAAATTGGGGGAATTTTTTTGGTTATAATATGCTAACGGAAAATTACGCAGAGATGGAAAAACTATTCTAACGGAGCGCTCGACTCGGGATGTTCGGGACTAAGAATTAGCGAATTAATGGATCACAGACTAACGGAAAATTTTAGCTAAACATATGGATGAATACGCAGTTCGTCTCAATCGACTAATCAATTCAAACACGCCCCATGGATAATAATTAGACACAACAAATTATGCTAATTAGGCTTATCGATTGGACATTGGGGGCCAACGCTCTCCCAAGACCAATCGATAGCGACGGGCTAACTACGACGATTATCTACCGTGGAAGCCAAATTAGTGTATCGATTTAAATTTCTACTTCGAGAAGAACGAACACCAAGAACGCAAGGAAGCCTATACGCTCTATGGCATCGTTAATCCATGTTACTTGGCGATTTAGAGAGGCACGACATCAAAATCTTTAACTAACGAAACGTGCTTGAAATCTAAGTTGTCTAATCCTATCAATCAAACACATTCATGTAATATGCATAGAAGGAGAAACTAACTCAACCAATCATTCTAGCCAAATCAGAAATTGAAAGCATAAATCTCACCAAAAATGCTAATTACATTAATCCCTTACAATCCCGAGTCAAAACGCTATAATCTACTCACTCATTATGGAGATGACTTGAATTAGCTCCCAACCAAGCTCCATGGCTTCTCTCATGGTGGAAATGGCTTCAAAATCGTCTAAAATGGTGCGGAGCCCGAGGTAGAAGGTGAAGAACCCCGTTGGAAATCGGACAAATTAACATTTATTACGTCGGAGCGTCGAGACGCTCGGGCAGCATCTCGACGCTGCGCCCTAAAGTTCCAGCGCGCTGAGTCGGGGCAGCGTCGAGACGTTGTACAGCGTTGATCGAGCGTCGAGACCCTGACCACTCGACGCTTGCTCTCGGGTGGAATTTCCAATTGACGCTTCAGACTTCGGAGCGTCGAGACGCTTGGGCAGCGTCTCGACGCTAGGCAGCGTTGAGCCAGCATCGAGACGCTGTCTGCTCAACGCTTGCTCTCGGGTTTTTGCATGGAATTTTGCCTTTGAACTTCCCAAAACGCCAATTCTTCATATTTTTGCATGGTTCTTTCTCCGAGGTGTTCTTAGGACCTTAAAACGTGATATTAAGCCTCAAACGACATCAAACGTGCCCGAGAATGAATTACCGAGAACACCTATAATTAACACTGATAAACAAGATTAAGCATATAATTAGCATAAATTAGGGACATAAATATAGCTCCAAAATGGAGCTATCAATTTCTCATATATATTTTTTTGCAGATCATAGCCTTCTTTTCTTCAGGGCCACAAGAGAAGAGGCAGAAAACATTGCTTTGACTCTCTCTGACTATTCTATTTTGACAGGCCAGGAAATTAATGACGAAACATCAGCAGTATGTTTTAGTCCTAATACAACGACCACGGTGAAAGCGGTGGTTAGTGATATTTAGAATGTGATAGAAGTAAAAAAAACATGAGAAGTACCTCGGCCTCCCTGTGTCAGTGGGTTGTGGAAAAGTCAAAGTTTTTGGATATATTAAAGACAAGATCTGGAAGGTATTGCACAAATGGAGAGATAACTTACTTTCTTCAGGCGGAAAAGAGGTGATCATCAAAGTTGTGGCACAAGCTATTCCTAATTATGTTATGGGATGCTTTAAACTTCCCACGACGTTGGTGATGGAGTGTAACCGCATGTTGGCCAGATTTTGGTGGAGTGGTGGAGGAGGTAAGAAGAAAACACATTGGAAGAAATGAAGTAAGTTGAGCATGTCCAAATTTCAAGGGGGCTTGGCTTTCGAGATCTTAAGCTTTTTAACCAAGCTTTATTAGCCAAACAATGTTGGAGACTTGTGGAGGATACGGATACGCTACTAGCTAAAGCATTGAAAGGAAAATATTTTCCTCATTCCAATCTACTAGAGGTGGATGTGAAATCCAATGCCTCTTTTGTTTGGAAAAGTTTGATGTGGGGTCGAAAGTTGCTTCACAAAGCTATTTGTTGGCGAGTTGGAAATGGAACAACAATTCGCATTTCAGAGGATAAATGGATCCCTAGAGGCTGAGTATTTTTTATGACTTGATGACTGACCAAGGGACTTGGGATTGGAACTTAGTTCATGAATGTTGTTCTCCCGAGGATGCACAAGTGGTGCTAACTATCCCTTTACCAAGAACAAGTGTTGTTGGCCATTTGATTTGGAACCATGAAAGATGGTTGTTATTCAACTCAAGGTGGGTATAGATTGGCAAATACAGAGGTGCATGAAGTTTCTTGCTCCAACAATGACCAACTTAAAAATTGGTGAAAGTTCATATGGAATTCTAGAATCCCCAATAAGATTAAGATTTTTGGGTGGGGAGCTTTTCATAATCTAATGCCCAGAACTTGTAATCTTCAAAGCAGAGGAGTAGATATTGATGTTCGTTGTCAAAGATGTGGAAGGGGACATGAAACGTTTATTCACGCAATCTGGTTTTGTAAATGCGTGAAGCAACACTAGGGGCTTTCTCCTTTTTATAACGTGAATTGGCCAGCTCAAATGGATCAATTTAATGATTTGTTGTTTTGGTTTTTCAATTCGTTTTATGAGGAGGGGATGAAAGATTTTATTGTTATGTGTTGGATTCTTTAGAATCAAAGGAATAATGTGATTCACAATATGGATGAGGACGAATACATATTGGATGGAAGTGTATGGGATTGGGTCAAAGACTACACTCGCCATTTTAGAGAAATAAATTCAAGAGTTGGAAATTTTCAACCTCCACAAACTACCCAAACAGTCATATGGTGCCCCCATCACAAGGAACTATAAAGATGAACATAGATATGACTATTCAACCTAATAGTAGGAAGTGCAATTTATGCAGTTTTTCATAATGAAAGTGGAGAAATTATGCTTACTGTTACCTCGCCAAAAGTACATTATTTAGGGTTGTATTTACCTTAAAATCATGTAATCTCTTGAGTGTTTTTGTTAGAAGTTAGCTTAATGTGTGCTTAAATGTGAGAATTTATGGAATGAGGCTAAAATAGGACTTATTTGGAAAAGGAACGAAAAAGGATGAAAAAAGATGTAAAAAGAGTTAAAATGTACATTGCAGGAGAATTGCGGAACCATTGCTGAAACCGCAATGGACATTGCGGCCATCGCAAGGAAACCGCAATGCCAAGCTGCTTCTGCTGAACTTTTCCCAGCCGTCAGTCGTCATTGTTGCGATCTTTCAGCCGCCTAAGCCTTCCCCTGCTGCCACGTGGAGGATTGTTGTTCAGAATGGATGGATCTCCGTGGCTGAAGGCACCTGCAAAAGCTATAAAAAGAGACGAAGGTTGAAGGAGAAAGGCAGCTCAGAAGCGTGGAGTTCTCCATTGCAAAGCGATCTGCATACGAAGTTTCCTTTTCCCGTTTGTTGGAACGAAGAAATCAGCCCTTGGCGTCGATAATTCGAGAGGAAGAAGAGAAGATCCTTCTTCTCTTCTGATTGAATTCATCCCCAAGATCAGCTAATCTTCTCCTTCATCCGAGGCGTTTAGCAACGAGGAAGATCCAAGCACTTTTACAAGCTTTCTTTACTGTTTTCTGTCTATTGGTTCCATTTGCTACACTGTTCTGAATTCTTCTCTAATTCACGCAATTCTTACTGCTTTCATATCATCGTACAATGTTCTTATGAAATGTTCTGAACCCTAGTTTTGATAAGTAATGCATTAAGTCGCTTGAGTTCTTCACTTTGTTATCTCTTGTCAATCGCTTTTATTAAGATCTTTTAAATCATGCTTAATCATTCCATCTCCTTTAGATCTTCACAAACCATGAGTAACTAATCAAACAAAGGTCTGCTAAAGATGAATCTATAGGTTAGAAATACGAGAGTTCAACATGTAGGATAGCTTCGATTGCATTGAATGTATGTATGCTTCATCCCATAGGCAATTTCGACCGACCATCCATTTTGTCTAAAGAATTCCTAACCTCCGGAAGGAGTAAGAGTTCAGAGTCATCCATTCATGCTAGCCTTTTATGGTAATCAGAAAATGACCTAGGAATAGGCGTTCAACTAGCACGATTGTTAGCTTGCTTATATAAATAGGTGTTTATGTCTTACTTGGATATGAGTGAACTAAAGATCTAATGCATGTAATCGAGAGATGCATGAGACTAAGCTAAATCGATGCATGATAAGTTAATCTACTGCTGAATGATCGTAGTTAAGTGCCTATAGAGGAGTCTTAAGTCGACCTTGTTTCCTTATCTTACCTTTAAATCGTCGCTAATATAATTGCTAGATTATTGCGAGAACCGCAATAAAATAGTTCTGTTTTTGCCTTAGCATTTTTTCTAGTCTTTTACTTTTGCGATTTTATTCCTAGAACATTGCGAGATCCACAATTCTTTCTTCTCCACAATATAGCTTATTCTCTTTACTTGCTTTCCATTTATGATTGCATCCTTCTTGCTTCTTTATTACTTTGGTACATCAACCCCAAATCTACCCAAATTAAGTTACCATATCTAATTTAGCACCTCAACTCGTTAGTAACTAAACTCAATCTCTGTGGGAAAACGAATTAAAAAAATACTTATCACTTGCTGCAGACCATGTATGCTTGCATGTTCTGAGTGCTCTTCGCATTATATTTTATTTACACACTGAGCACGCAACAAGTTTTTGGCGCCGCTGCCGGGGATTTTATTTAGTAAACACGAATTGTGTTATTTTAGAAAAATTTAATATTTATTGGAGCTAATCTTTTTGCATTTCCTTTACAGGTACTATCAAGCTAGTTTATGAATGAGTTTCCAAATCTCAACCTAGAATTTAATCCTGAGCCTGAGAGACTTTTGCGGGCCAGAAATAAAACCAAGAAACGCCTTTTTAAACAGCCACCTGTAATTCAGCACATTGCGAACCACGTAGAGTCATCGCAATCACAACAAACTGAAATGGATAGAGTAGGAGAAGCCCCAAACCGAGCACCTATCATTCGCAACCCCATTGAAATCGCGAATGATAAGGATAGTGATATTCTTTCATACCTTGTACCAATGCCTGAGGAGCTTAATCCGAGCATCATACGCCCCAAGATTACAGCTCACTCATTCGAATTAAAACTCGTCATGTTTCAAATGTTGTCCACAGTTGGACAATTCTTTGGAGTGGAGAACGAAGACCCCCACAACCATTTGAGAAACTTCCTAGGAGTAAGTGACACCTTTGTCATCCCATGAGTGTCTCAAGAAGCCTTAAGACTTTACCTTTTTCCATATTCATTAAGAGATAAGGCCAAGACGTGGCTGAATTCCTTCCCCTCTGGATCAATTGTCAATTGGACAGATCTAGCTGAAAAGTTCCTAGTAAAATACTTCCCACCAGATAGGAACTCCAACTTTCGTGATGATATTATCAAATTCAAGCAAGCCGAAAACGAATCATTACATGAAGCTTGGACTAGATTCAAAGACCTATTACTTAAATGTCCACACCATGGCATTCCATGGTGTATCCAAATTGAAGTGTTCTTTAAAGGATGCAACCCCAGCACGAGGCAAGTGTTGAATTCCTCAGCTGGAGGTTCTATGCTATCAAAGAGCTACAATAAAGCCTATGGGATTTTGGAGAAAATCTCAACATCACATTGTAGATGGTCAGATGACCCTGTGGAGCCAACCAGAAGAAAGGCTCAAGACATGGACGCAATCAGTGCAATGAGCAGCCAAATCAATGCTCTGGCCAATCTAGTGAAGCAAATGGCTCAAACTAATATTCAACAAAGTGTCAACACGGTGGCAGCTGTTTCCTTAAGCACAGTAGCTAACCAAGGTGAGGCACTAATCTGTGGATTCTGCGGGGAAGGGCATATGTATGATTTTTGCCCTGGGAATCCATCCTCGGTGTGTTATGTTGGAAGTCAACAACAACCAAGGAACAACCCCTACTCAAACGCATATAACCCTGGTTGGAGAAACCACCCAAATCTTTCTTGGGGTGGACAGCAAAACACCAACCAAATGCAAAATCAGCCAAGACCGAGTGGAACATCTGGTTTCACTCAACAAACTAGTCAACCCCCTTATCAAAAACAATATGGCAACCACCAACCAATGGGGATATCAGTGGAGAACTTGCTGAAGGAGTACATAGCGAAGAATAATGCGACTCTACAAAGCCAACAAGCAACACTGAGGAGCTTATAAAATCAAATAGGGCAGTTAGCAAACGAGCTGAAGAATAGGCCCCAAGGCAGATTGCCTGCAGACATCAAAACGCCAAGGGATGAAAAAGAACAAGTTCAAGCCATTGAACTTCGAAGTGGTAGACCGTTGGTGATCAACAACAGAGAACCACCAAAGCGAGTAGAGAATGAAGAGTCTAGTGCTCCACTGGATTCTCTGCCCAACCTTGATCAATTACCACCAAGCACAACAAGGGTGAGGCTGGAACCTATCATTGAGGAACCAGAAGAAATCCCGAGGCCTCCACCTGTCATTAGGCATCCTGAATTGCCTACCTATGTGCCACCATCTTCATTCCCTAGACGGTTCAAAAAGAAACAAGAACAGGAAGCGCACTTTCATAAATTTTTAGAAATTTTAAAACAAGTGCATGTTAATATTCCCTTTGTAGAAGTTTTACAATTTATGCTATCATATGTTAAATTCTTAAAAAGATATTATTACTAACAAAAGAGTTATTGGTGAATTTGAAACAGTGAATCTCACTGAGGAGTGCAGTGCCATACTCCAAAATAAGCTACCAAAGAAGGAGAAGGATCCTGATTCCTTCACCTTACCAGTCGAATTGGGAGGCAGGCATGTGGGCAGAGCCTTGTGTGATCTGGGAGCCAGCATCAATCTCATGCCCTTGTCACTATTCCAACAGCTTGGGATAGGAGAAGCACGACCAACCACAGTCACCTTGCAACTTCCAGACAGATCCATTGCATACCCTGAAGGTAAAATTGAGGATATACTTGTCAAGGTTGACAAATTTATTTTTCTTGCAGACTTTATAATTTTGGATTACGAGGCAGATAAAGAGGTGTCAATCCTATTGGGCAGACCGTTCTTAGCCACGGGTAGGGCTCTAATTGATGTTCAGAAAGGTGAGTTCGCCATGAGAGTTCATGATGAGGAGGTTAAGTTCAGTGTGTTTAAAGCCCTAAGGTACCCCTCTGACCCTGAATCCTATGCAACTATAGATGTAGTAGACTCTTTAATGGAAGAAGAACTTGAGCATGAATTGTTAATGAAGCATGCTACTAATTATGCACAAGTAGAAATAGATGATTTAAATATTTCTGAATTGATGGATGTATCTGTGGACAACCCTCAGCATGTATGCATGACTAATGAATTATCTGATAGAACCACAACTCCTATGATGCCATCAATTGAACAACCACCTTTATTAGAATTGAAACCATTGCCCGAACACCTTAAGTATGCATATCTAGGAGAGAAAGATACCTTGCCTATTATTATTTCGTCCAAACTAAGTAAACAACATGAAATTGCGTTAATATTGCTGCTCAAGCAACATAAAAAAGCTATTGCTTGGACGATTGCTGACATTAGGGGTATAAGTCCTTCGTATTGTATGCATAAAATATTGTTGGAAGAGGAACATACACCTAGAGTAGATCACCAACGTAGGTTGAACCCCTCCATAAAGGAGGTAGTTAAAAAAGAAATTATCAAATGGTTAGATGCAGGTGTAATCTTCCTCATAGCCAATAGTCAATGGGTTAGTCCTATTCAATGTCTACCTAAGAATGGTGGTATGACTGTAATAGTGAATGAAAACAATGAATTAATACCAACTAGAACTGTTGCAGGATGGAGAGTCTGTATGGACTATAGAAAACTTAACAAAGAAACCAAAAAAGACCATTTTCCTTTACCCTTTATAGACCAAATGTTAGATAGAATAGTTGGTCGAGCCTTTTTACTGCTTTTTAGATGGTTACTCAGGATATAACCAAATTACCATAGACCCTGAGGATCAAGAGAAAACAACCTTCACATGTCCCTTTGGAACATTTGCTTTTCGCAGAATGCCATTTGGCTTATGCAATGCACCAGCAACATTCCAAAGGTGCATGTTGGCAATTTTCTCTGACCTAGATGAGTCCATAATAGAAATATTCATGGATGACTTCTCAGTCTTTGGTGATTCTTTTAATAATTGCCTAGAAAACCTAGGACAAGTCTTAACTAGGTGTGAAGAAACCAACCTAGTCCTAAATTGGGAAAAATGCCACTTCATGGTGGAAGAAGGAATGGTATTAGGACATATAGTGTCCAAGGCAGGAGTAGAGGTCGATAGGGCCAAAATATAAATCATTGAGAAGTTAGTAGAACCTACAAATGTCAAAGCTATAAGAAGTTTCTTAGGACATGCATGATTCTATAGGAGATTTATAAAAGACTTTTCAAAAATCTCTAAACCCCTGTGTGAGCTCTTAGAGCTAAATAAAATTTTTGTCTTCACAAGTGATTGTTTAATAGCATGGACAAAACTTAAAGAAGCCTTAGTCAAAGCACCAATCATAGTAGGCCCAAATTGGGATTTACCTTTTGAACTAATGTGTGATGCTAGTGACTACGCAATTGGGGTTATGCTTGGCCAAAAGATAGATAAACTAACACACCCTGTATACTATGCAAGTAAATCTTTAAACGAAGCACAATATAATTACACTACCACAGAGAAGGAAATGTTAGCTGTAGTGTTTGCATGTGAAAAATTTAGGCCTTATATTGTAGGTAATAAAACAATTGTGTATACTGATCATTCTGCAATAAAGTATTTAATGAGGAAGGCTAATGCTAAGCCTCGGCTAATTAGATGGGTGTTATTATTGCAAGAGTTTGATCTAGAGATTAGAGATAAAAAAAAAAGAATGCGAAAACGTAGTTGCTGATCATTTATCTAGATTGCGGAGTAATTGCGAAAAAATTGTTGAACCCGCAATATCTTATTCCTTTATTGATGAACATGTCTTTGTGTTAATGCATTATGATAACAATGAGGAACCTTGGTTTGCGGATATTGCTAACTTCCTTGCCTCACAGGTGTTACCAACTTTCAGAGGGGGGCAAGAAAAGAAGAGGTTCCTACACGAGGCTAGGAAGTACATCTGGGGTGATCCAACCCTCTACAAAAGCTGTGCGGATGGATTGTTAAGGAAGTGTGTGTCAGCTGCTGAATCAAGGTCAGTCTTGCAGCATTGCCATACAGCTCCTTATGGTGGACACTTTGGTGGTCAAAGAACGGCTACAAAGGTGTTCCAAAGTGGCTACTTCTGGCCCACGATCTTCAAGGATGCACACGACTATGCACACAACTGCGATGAGTGTCAACGAACAGGTAACCTCAGTAGGAAGGATGAGATGCCTCTAACATATATCTTAGAGTTAGAACTCTTTGATGTATGGGGCATTGACTTCATGGGTCCATTCCCTCCATCTGCTGGTAATCTTTGCATTCTAGTAGCTGTAGATTATGTATCAAAATGGGTAGAAGCAATCGCATGTCCTTTAAATGATGTCAAAACAGTTGTTAAATTTCTAAATAGGCACATTTTCACACGATTTGGTACACCACGTGCAATCATAAGTGATGAAGGAACGCCCTTTATAAACAAAGCTATGGAAAAGGTACTAGCTAAATATAATGTTAGACATAGAGTAGCAACACCCTATCATCCACACTCAAATGGACAAGCTGAAATATCTAATAGAGAGATCAAGAGCATACTTGAAAAAGTTGTTAAACCTAATAGAAATGATTGGTCTTTTAAGTTAGATGATGCACTGTGGGCGTATAGGACTGCATATAAGACGCCATTAGGAATGTCTCCTTATAGGTTAGTGTATGGAAAAACATGCCACTTACCCCTTGAATTAGAAATCAAAGCCTTTTGGGCCTTAAAAGAGTTGAATTATTGTGTAACCGATGCGGGAACATTGCGGTCTCTGCAATTACATGAGTTAGATGAACTAAGACATATGTCATATGAAAATGCTAAAATGTATAAAGAAAGGACTAAAATTTGGCATGATAGTAGACTTAGGATTAAAGACTTCAAAAAGGGCCAGCATGTTTTATTGTTCAACTCACGATTGAGATTATTTCCTGGCAAGCTTAAGTCTCGGTGGTCAGGTTCTTTTGTGATTACTAATGTATTTGTTCATGGTGCAATTGAAATTCGAAATCTGAATCAAGGGCAGTCGTTCATGGTAAATGGTGCGAGATTGAAGCACTATTATGAGGAAGGAGATGTGAAGACACTCTCGGCCTTCCTTCTATCCGAAGCCTAAAAAGCAAATCAAGAGAAGATGAGCAAGGGCATTCAAGGAGAAATATCGCTATGCTCAACCTCAGAGGGCTATGGAATAGATCTTCGTATTTGTTTTTTTAGATTGTTTATCATATTGTTATTTCTAGTTTTAATTAAGTTGTTTTTATTTTTTAGGAGCGTGGTAATTGGAGATCTTAGACGACAATGAAGGAGGTGAATCAAGAGGAGAAGATAGAAGAAAAGATCTTGCAAAATCGAAGATTTCGTTGCTAAGATCTTGCAACAAGTAAACGAAAGAAAATCCAAACGGTTATATTTAAGGTTGCTGGGAAATTGCGAAAAAATTGCGGAGTCCGAAATAAAAGAGCCGTTGGGGAAAACACCCGAGTATAAATAGAAGGGGTTGGGGATCATTCTCCTCTACGATCTCTCAAACCTTCGAGACTCCCCAAGGCAGAACTCTCATTCTTCTGAAACTCCCAAGCTCAGACCTTCAAGAAAGAACAATGGTGACCACGAGAGCCGAATGATCCACGCCCAAGAAAGCATCACCTGACGCGGAAGAGACAAGATTGGTAAGGGAGGCGTTGCTATCGCTGGCAAACGTCGATGCTGCGCAACCCTCGAGGCCCCCAAAGCTTCCTATGAGAAGGAAGTGGAAGGTGGCAACGACGGAAGCTTCTGATCCCTCTGATCCGACGAAACCTCCTAAGAAGAAGAAGTGGAAGGTAACAATGCCTGATTCCCCGATCAGAGAGAAGAAGACCACGAGTGAAGAAAGCCTCAACAGTGGTCGACCATCATTTGAGACGGCCATGCAGAGCCCTGAATCCCCTCAGCCTTAGTCGGAGCCTGAAATTCCTTCTGAAGAACAACAAGAATCGGTGCCAATTGATGATCCGACTGAGGAGGAAAAGGTGGTTTCCCCCTTTAGGGATGTCAATCTTGACAGCCCTGAGGTGCGGGAAACCAGGGAATCAATGGAGGAAGAGGAGGATTCACTAGATGAATGCATCCAACAGATAGCCGCCAAGGCAAAGCTCAAGAAGAGAGCCCCTGTTATTGTGAAGGGCAAGCGACCAAAAGCCTCGAAGAGGACTAAAAGGAAGAAGGTTGAAGCTGAACCTTCTATCAAGAAGATAAAAACCGAGGCTATCGAAGCAGCCAAAGCGAAGGACAAGGGGAAGAGGAAGATGTACAGAGAAGATGAGCCTCGAGCTGCGAGGTATGTCTCCAAAGAAGCAGAGGCCAAGGGCCTAGAATTGATGAAGAAAGAACTCCTCCACGAGAGAGGATTTCTTGATGCTCTTGCGGACCTGCCGCAATTCTTGCGCGCAGGGATTATGAATCATGGCTGGGAAGAGCTATGTAGGCCTCCAATGCCAGCCTACTCTGACATGGTGTACGACTTCTACGCCAACCGCACGCATCCCGAAAGTTGTTCTTCAATGGTGAGGGGAGTAGAAGTTGATTTCTCAGCCAAAGCAATCAACGAAGCATATGCTCTCAAGGGGCATAAAAACTCTGAATACGCAAGGATCATGGAATCACCCTCAGAGGCAGTCCTGGAGGAAGCTCTTAATACAATAGGGAAACCTGAGGCAGCTTGGGCAGTCTAAAGGAATGGGAGGCACACACTGATGAGTGCAGCCCTCAGGGACAAAGCAGCCATCTGGTTCTCCCTAATCCGAAGACGAATCTCCCCTATCACACATGAGACAACCATCAATCAGGGAAGATCGCTGCTGATCTATGCGATAATGAAGGGACTCGCCATTGATGTGGGTGAAGTCATCGCAGCCTCTGTCATCGAATGCTCCAAGAAAGGTAAGGGCCAACTCTTTTTCCCCAATACCATTACTAAGCTTTGCTTGCGTGCAGGAGTGCCTGTGACGAAGGATGAGAGGAAATTGGCCTATGCTGGTGTTAAGTCTCTGAAAGTGACTTATTTAGGACCTATTTAGCTTAAGAAAATGCACATACTTAGGTGTTTTTAACAACATTTAGCCTAAACCTATGCTTAAATATGAGATTTAGAAGAAGGTAGCTAATTTAGGACTTATGCACAATAGGAAGAAAAAGGGGTGAAAACCGAAGGAAAAGAATGAAAAAATAAGCATTGCGAATGAATTGCGAAATAATTGCGGTCCTCGCAATTATTCAAGTGAAAACCGTAAGTTGACTGATCTTTTTCTGTTAATTTCCGTTATTTCAGGGACTCGTTCTTTCTCCTCCATCCATTTCTGATATATGACGTTGAAGATTGATGGTTCTCCTTGGCCCAAACGCACCTGCAAACTACTATAAAAAGGGGTCAAAGTCGGAGGTTTGATCATCATCCGAAAGCGTGAAGTCGTCTCGCAGTCCACCTGTTCCACTATTTTTCCTTTGCCGTCTGTTGGTTTGCGAAGCTCAGCTGCTGGAGTCGATAATCTGATAGGAAGGAGAGTAGATTCTTCTTCTCTCCCGATTGGATTCATCCACGCAAGGCTGTCCTTTTTGATCCTTCATTCGAGGCGATTGCGACGAGGCTTCAAGCACCATTTTACAAGCTTTCTGTCTTTCTTTTCTGTTTTACATTTCTGCTTCGTGTTGTTCTTTCCCTAAGTAGCTAGATTAGTTTATTTCGTTGCTTTCTGCCTTGTTGCTATTTACTTTAAAGCTTTCATCTGTTCGTCAAACAATTTCAGTAATCGAAGTACATTTCTGCATTTCTCACTTCCCATTTTCTGCTACGGTTTTTGCTTCCTGTTCTAAGTTTATTTCTCTTCTAAGCATGTCTGTTTCATCTTCCATTTCTGTTCACCTTGCATCCATGAGTAGCTAAATCACCTAGGGGCATGCTAATGACAGAAACTATAGGCTAAAAAACGTGAATCAAGTAGGCAGATTAACACTCGAACATTGATTGTATGTAAGCTTCATCCCACGGGCAATTTCGATTGGCCATCCATTTTGTCCAAAGAACTCCTAACCTCTGGAAGGAGTAAGAGTTCAGAGTCATATAATCATGCTAGCCTTTCATGGTAATCAGGAAACGGCTTAGGAATAAGCGTTTCCCTAGTACAAACTAAACATTCCTGTTTTAACAAAATGCTTAAGACCTTACTTTGAAGTCGAGTAAACTAAAGTATTTAATGCATGGAATCGGACGATACATGAGATAGAGTGAGTTTGATGTATAGAGAGTTGATCTACTGCTTGAGAATCGTATTAAAATGCCTATAGGATAGTTGTTAGTAGCCCTTAATTCGCCATTTTACACACTTTTGCTGTTGAGTTAATTGCGGATTAATTGCGGTTCTCGCAATTTCGCCTAAATACCATTCTGTTTGGCCGTTTTCTTCTTCATTTATTAATTTCGTCTTTTATCTTTTGGGTTTAATTTCAACTTGCATTTGTTTATGTTATATTCCTTTATACGTACGGTAAGAAATAGGCAATTAAAAACCAGATTTACCCCTTCAAATCCATCCCTTCTTTCTTAACAAAAACACTTTGTGAAAAGCTAAAAATAAGTCTCTGTGGAAAAAACGAATTAAATATACTTACTACTTGCTGTGAGACCATGTATGCTTGCATGTTCTGAGTGCTCTCTTTACTTTCTTGCTTATTTATTTCATCACATTGAGCACGCAACAGCTGGCCACTTGGAGCTCCCCAGTATCCTGAGGATGAGAAGAAGAGGCAACATGGAGTTTGCGATGGATGGACTTGTGTTGCGTGCTCAATGTGTGAAATAAATAGCAATAAGAGAGAGAGAGCACTTAGAACATGCAAGCATACATGATCTTGTAGCAAGTAGTAAGTATTTTTTCATTCGTTTTCCCACAGAGATTTATTATTAGCTACTCGTGAAGTGTATTGTTAAGAAAGAATGGGTGGATTTGATGAGGTAGATTTGGTTTTAAATGGTCTAATTACTACTGAATATATAGAGGGTAATAACATAAACAAGTGCAAGTCAATGATAAACTCAAATGTAAAGAGAAGAAATTAATAAACGAAGAGAAAAATAGCTAAGCATAATTTTTAACTTAGCAGAATTGCGAGAACAACAATTCTACCGCAATGTTACTAACAGCGAAAGTGTGTAAAATGGAGAAACAAGGGCTACTAACGACTACTCTACAGGCATTTTCACACAATTCTCAAGCATTGGATCAACTCACTATGCATCAAACTAACTTGTTCTCATGTATCTTCCGATTTCATGCATTAGATTCTTTAGTTTACTCATGTCCAAGTAAGGTCTTAAGCATCTTGTTAAAGCAGAAAGTTATGGTTTGTACTAGGAAAACGCCTATTCTTAGGTCGTTTTCTGGTTACCTTGAGAGGCTAGCATGAGTGTATGACTCTGAACTCTTACTCCTTCCAGAGGTTAGGAGTTCTTTGGACAAAATGGATGGCCAATCGAAATTGCCCGTGGGATGAAGCTTACATACAATCAATGCATTCGAGAGCTATCCTACATGCTTGGTTCACGTGTTTTAGCCTACAGATTCGTCATTAGCATGCCCCTATGTTACTTAGTTACTCATGGATGTATAGAGAATGGAAATACTAGATGAAGTAGACATGCTTAGAAGAAAATGAAGGACAAAACAGCAAGGAAAAACAGTAGACAGCAAAGGTAAAGACAAGGTGTGAAATAATGAATTGTGCTTTGATTAATCGATCGTTTGAATGAACAAATGAAAACTTAAAGTGATTAACATAAAGACAGAAAGCAACGAAATAGAATGGACTAACTAATGGAAGAGAAATAACAACGAAACAGTACTGGAAATGAAAAGTAAAGACAGAAAGCAGTAAATGAGCTTGAACGCCTCGTCGCAAACGCCTCGGCTGAAGGGTGAGAAAGATCAGCCTTGTTTGGATGAATCCAATCAGAAGAGAAGATGAATCTTCTCTCCTTCCTATCAGATTGTCGATTCCAACAGCTGAACCTCTCAAACCAACAGACGGAGAAGAGAATGAATGGAAAAGACTGCGCTGCGAAGAGACTTCTACGCCTTCGGATGATGCTCAAACCCTCTACTTTGACCCCCTTTTGTAGTAATCTGCAGGTGTGTTTGGGCCAAGGAGAACTGTTGCGTGCTCAATGTGTTAACAGAAATAAGCAATAAGAGAGAAAGAGCACTCAGAACATGCAAGCATACATGATCTTATAGCAAGTAGTAAGTATTTTTTCATTCGTTTTCCCACAGAGATTTATGTTTAGCTACTAGTGAAGTGTATTTGTCAAGAAAGAAGGGGTGGATTTGAAGGGGTAGATTTGGTTTTAAAATTCCTATTTGCTACTGAATGTATAGAGGATAGCAACATAAACAAATGCAAATTAAAGTTAAACTCAAAGGAAAAGGGAAGAGATTAATAATCGAAGAAGAAAACAGCTAAGCAGATTTTTGAACTCAACAGAATTGCGGAAACCGCAATTCTACCGCAATTAAATAACATCGAAAGTGTGTAAAATGGAGAAACAAGGGCTACTAACGACTCCTCTATAGGCATTTTCTCACGATTCTCAAGCATTGGATCAACTCTCTATGCATCAAACTCACTCAATCTCATGTATCTTCCGATTTCTTGCATTAGATTCTTTAGTTTACTCATGTCCAAGTAAGGTCTTAAGCATCTTGTTAAAGCAGAAAGTTATGGTTTGTACTAGGAAAACGCCTATTCCTAGGTCGTTTTCTGGCTACCTTGAAAGGCTAGCATGAGTGTATGACTCTGAACTCTTACTCCTTCCAGAGGTTAGGAGTTCTTTGGACAAAATGGATGGCCAATCGAAATTGCCCGTGGGATGAAGCTTACATACAATCAATGCTTCGAGAGCTATCCTACATGCTTGGTTCACGTTTTTTAGCCTATAGTATTGTCATTAGCATGCCCCTAAGTGACTTAGTTACTCATGGATATAAAGAGAATAGAAAGACGAAGTGAAGTAGTCATGCTTAGAAGGAATTTAAAGACAAAACAGTAAAGGAAAACAGTAGATCGCAAGGGTAAGAAACTGTGAAATGAAGGAATTTGTGATTTGATTACTTAACTGTTTGATTGAACAAAGGGAAGCTTAAAGTAAATAGCATAAAGACAGACAACAACGAAATAGATTGTTCTAACTACTGGAAAAGAAATGACAACAAGACAGAGCTGAAGACTGAAGAGTAAAGAACAGAAAGCAGTAAGTGAGCTTTGAAAGCCTCGTCGCAACCGCCTCGGCTGAAGGATGAGAGAGAACAGCCTTTCTTGGATGAATCCAATCGGGAGAGAAGAAGAATCTTCTCTCCTTCCTATCAGATTGACGACTCCAACAGCTAAACCTCGCAACCCAACAGACGGCAAAGAAAAACAGGAGAAAAGATGTGCTTGCGAGAAGACTTCTACGCTTTCGGATGATGATTGAACCTCCGACTTTGACCCCCTTTTATAGTAATCTGCAGGTGCATTTGGGCCAAGGAGAACCATCAATCTTCAACGTCGTACTTCAAAATGGATGGAGGAGAAAGACCGAATCCCTGAAATAACGGAAATTAACAGAAACAGATCAGTCAACTTACGGTTTTCACTTGAAACATTGCGGTTTTAGCAATGTTTCCGCAATGCTATCGCAATGTACATTTTTCATCTTTTAACTTCGGTTTTTGTTCCTTTTCTTTCCTTTTGCACATAAGTCCTAATTTAGCTACCTTCTTCTAATTCTCATATATAAGTGTAGGTTTAAGCTAAATACTATCAAAAACACCTAAGAATGTGCATCTTCCTAAGCTAAATAAGTCCTAAATAAGTCACTTTTAGAGACATAACACACCCCCAAACTTAAGATTTTGCTTGTCCTCAAGCAAACTAAGGACTTACTTAGGCTGCTGTTTCATTCCCTTAACCACTTACTGACTCCCCTACATTCCTATCTATAGCAGTGCTGTCCTGTGACACACTTCTAAGTTTAAAACTATCCTCTTATCTAGCTTCTTCTGACTTCGCATGCCTAATACTCCTACTGTTTCATTACTCCCTACAACTGATCTACTTGCTTTTGTCACATCATGCCACTATCCCTAAGGTTTCAAACTCTACCTAGTTTTACCCCAGACTCAGTACATGCTTCTAGTTTTTACTTTTGAACTACCTAGGATTCCTTAGAGTCATGCCAGTCTTAGTACAAAAACCAGTGACAGTAGTACTTTCATATGACAAACTAAACCCTGGCATCACTTCATTGGATATACATTCATCTCCCTAGACAAACTTAAAAAGCTACAACCTTGTGCTCAGCTCATTGAAGATCAGAGTTCTTTTTAATTAGGACATCTAAGCCACAAGGTTGCAACTCCTAAGCATACATTCGTCTTCCCTAAATTTTCTTTCTTTCTTGGAGACCTCTCCTTTGGTTGCCTTTTGATGCAATGCCATTTGTGGGTTACACACTTGTCATTGATTACTCAGCAACCTCAAGAGACACATCCCCCTTTATTCTATTCTATCATTCATTTTTTTTTTTAAGGAGAAGAAGAATGCTTAAGTCTATAAGGAAGAGAGGAATGTTCCTAGGCCTAGGGTGACCTCCCCCAAACTTAAACTACTCATTGTCCCCAATGAGTGTCTGAGGTGGCACACCCCCAAACTTACCTAGAAGCATCTAGTCTAAGGTAAAACAAAGAGAATCTAAAAGCCCTAGGCATAGACAGAACATGCTAAAAGTAAATGTCACAGCAGCAGAAATTCATAAAAACAGGCAGGTAAGGACTTAAAGCTATGCATGCTGAGCAATATTTAGAGGCTAATTTAAACTATCAAAGGGTGTCCTATGACACTCATCCAGCATGCTTTAAGATAAGCTATATAAGGTAGACAAGATAGCAGCAAAAGATAGAATTTAAACAGAACCAGGCTAGCTAAACAGACAGTCCAAAAACATGCATTTACTAATAAAAATTGCGGTTTCCGCAATTATTTCGCAATAAAATCAGGACAGATATAACAGTGAACAAGGTCCCTAAGCATGCTTTTTCCCGTTATTCAAGCTACACAAAAATTAAACTAAACTACTCTACCTATTCAGCTATCATCAGACTACACTAAGCAAATTTAAATACTGGATTTAAAGAACTAAAACAGATCCAAAATACTAACTAAAACAGCATAATTCACATGGTTCAAAAAGCAGTTTTTTTTCTTTTCTTTCTTATTTTAAGGGAACAACAATACTCCCTGTCGTGCTACTCAGATTAGCACTCAAACGTCTTCCTCATCATCATTCCGTCGTGGTCGTGGAGGCGCCCATGGAGTCAGCAGATCCGTGGGGAATTCAGGGAAAAGGCAGCCAAGCTGATCAGCAACCTCCTTGTCCCGTGCTTGCGCATATGTGGCCCATTGAGCCACCTTCTTTTGCATATCCATCAGGCACGCCATGGTCAAGGACTGAGTAGCAGCTAGACCATCCAGCTCGAACTCCATGTTTCCCTTCCTTCGCAGCCTTAGGGCAGTAGGCAACTCCAGGTAGCCCGTGTAGGCCATCTGCCTTTCCATGCGCTCGATTGGGACCCCTGCACGTAAGCACAGCTTAGTAATCGTATTAGGAAAGAAAAGTGGTCCCTTACCCTTTTTGGCGCAGTCAGCAATGGAAGCTGCAATGACTTCGCCCACGTTGATCGTGAGACCTCGCATGATTGCATAGACCAGCAGCGACCTGCTCTGGTTGATGGTGGTCTCATGAGTCACGGGGGACAGCTTCCTTCTAACGAAGGAAAACCAGACAGCCGCCTTGGCTGTAAGGGTGGCACTCATCAGGGTGTGCCTTCCATTGCGCGAGACTGTCCATGATGCCTCAGGCTGGCCAATTATCCGTATGGCCTCTTCCAGGACGGCTTCAGTAGGCTCATCAACAATCCTCGCATAGTCAGTATGTTTTTGGCCTTTGAGGCCATAGGCTTCGTTGATCGCCTTTGCTGAGAAGTCTACTTCGACTCCTCTGACCACAGACAGGCCATCCTCAGCATTCGACAAGTTGGCGTAAAAGTCATAGACCATGCTGGAGTAGACCGGATTGGGTGGCCTGCACAGCTCTTCCCAACCATGATTCGTGATCCCTGCGCGCAAGAATTGCGGCAGGTCAGCAGGTGCATCGAGGAAGCCTTTCTCGTGCAGCAGCTCCCTCTTCCTCAGCTCAGTGCCTCTGGATTCAGCGTCAGAAGACACGTACCTCACCGATTGAGGCTCATCTACAGGGTAAAGCTTGGCTTTCCCTTTGTCTTTTGGTTTGGCTGACTCAGCAGCCTCAATCTTGAGCTTCTTTAGAGACGGCTCATCACTCCCATTCTTGGATGAAGGCTCAGCCCTGGACTTCTTCTTCTTCTTGGACTTCTTTTTTGTTCTTGGCCGTTTGGCCTTGACAACCTTGGCGTCCTTCTTCTTCAACCGTGCCTTGGTCGTCATCTGCTGGAGGCAATCCCCCAGTGTCTCGTCCATCGAATCATCCTTCTGCGCAGGGCTCTCAGGGCTGGCTTCTCTCAAAGGAGAGAAGACCTCTTCGTCATCAGCTTCGCCACTGCCCTGCGTCGATTCTTGGTACTCCCCATATGGGAATTCAGGGTCAGGTTGTGGGGCAGTGGGTGACGCTGCAAGGCTCTCTGCTGGTGGAGGAGTAGGCGAGGAAGGAAGCTCAGGGCTTTGCGCAGGTGGTGATGGCGAAGGACTTTGCTTGGCTGACCGCCGATCACTTTCTTGACTCTCCACAGAGGGAGTCTTGTCCTTGCTTGCTTCTTCAGCCACGGCCATGCGCCACTTGCGTTTCTTGGGCGTTCCTGCTGGCTCAGAGGGTCCAGCAGGTATCTCCGTGACTACCTTCCACTTCTTCCTTCGGATCGGCAACTTGGGGAGTCGTTCGGTGCGCGTAGCCTCAGCATCTGCGAGGGCAAGAAGTGCTTCCCTCGCACCAGCTTCAGCGTCATCAGCCCTTTTCTTGGACGCAGATCGTTCGGCTCTTGTTAGCACCATCGTTGGACCGTTGGAATCTGGAGAGAAGAATTGCAGATGAAGAAGAAGAAAGATTTCTTGGAGTTCAGATAATTGGGAAATCGTATAGATCAACGCGCGTCTTAACGGATATAAGTAATGATGAAATCCCAACGGCTCTATTTTTGCGGATTCTGCAAATCCAGCGCAATTCTAGTGACCGTTGGAGATTTTCTGCATTTAAATGTCAATCTTTGCTCAACCGTATCTTTGATTTGGCCCAACATCTCCTTGATCTTTTTAGCTGGATTTAATCTCCTTGATTCCCTCTATTGATTCCCTACAAAAAGAAATAAAATCAACATCAAATTCGTAATTAAAATCACACAAACATATGCACAAACGATAACCGGAAAATTCGCAAAAAATAAACTAAGGCATTAGCCTCGACTGGACGAGCACAGTAACCACTCGTCCTCTCTCGTTCTTAATTCACGTTTCAGACAAGAGGAAGGCCGAGAGAGTCTTCACATCTCCTTCCTCATAGTAGTGCTTCAATCTTGCACCATTAACCATGAAAGGTTGCCCCTGCTGCAGGTTCTTAATCTCTATGGCACCATGAACAAACACATTAGTTATTATAAAAGGACCTGACCATCTGGACTTTAGTTTGCCCGGAAATAATCTCAATCGTGAGTTAAATAACAAAACAAGTTGGCCTTTTTTAAAGTCCTTAATCCTAAGTCTACTGTCGTGCCAAATCTTGGTCTTTTCCTTATACATTTTTGCATTTTCATAAGACATATGTCTAAGCTCATCAAGCTCATGTAATTGCAAAGACCGCAACGTTCCCGCATCAGTCACGCAATAATTCAACTCTTTTAGTGCCCAAAATGCCTTAATTTCTAACTCGAATGGAAGATGACATGCTTTACCATACACAAGTCTATAAGGAGACATACCTAGGGGTGTCTTATATGCAGTTCTATATGCCCAAAGTGCATCCTCGAGTTTAAACGACCAGTCTTTTCTATTGGGTTTGACCACCTTTTCTAGTATGCTCTTAATCTCCCTATTTGAAATTTCAGCCTGTCCATTCGAGTGTGGGAGATAGGGGGTGGCTACTCTATGTCTAATGTTATACTTAGCCAACACTCTCTCCATAGCTTTATTAATGAAATGTGTCCCCTCATCACTAATGATAGCACGAGGTGTTCCAAACCTAGTAAAAATGTGCCTATGCAAGAATTTTATGACTGTTTTGGCATCATTATTGGGACATGCTATAGCCTCTACCCACTTGGATACATAGTCTACTGCCACTAATATGTAAAGGTTACCTGATGATGGGGGAAATGGTCCCATAAAGTCAATGCCCCACACATCAAAGAGCTTCAACTCTAAGATGTAAGTGAGAGGCATCTCATCCTTGCGACTAAGGTTACCTGTTCTCTGGCATTCATCACAGCTATGTGCGTAGTTGTGGGCATCTTTGAAGATCGTTGGCCAATAATAGCCACTCTGGAATACCTTTGCAGCTGTTCTTTGGCCACCAAAGTGTCCACCATAAGGAGCTGTGTGGCAGTGTTGCAGCACAGACTTCGCCTCAGCAGCTGAAACACACTTCCTCAGCAATCCGTCAGCACATGTCTTGTACAGTGTGGGGTTATCCCATATGAATTTCCTTGCTTCGTGAAGGAACCTCTTCTTCTCTTGTCCTCCCTTGAAAGTTGGCAGTACCTGCGATGCAAGGAAGTTAGCAATGTCAGCAAACCAAGGTTCCTCATCGTTATCATGATGAGCCAAAACAAAGACATGTTCATCAATGAAAGCATCAGAAATTGCGGTTTCCGCAATTTTTTCGCAATTATCCTGCAATCTGGAAAGATGATCCGCAACCACATTTTCACATCCTTTCTTATCTCTAATGTCCAGATCAAACTCTTGCAGTAGCAGTACCCACCTTATCAACCTAGGCTTAGCATCAGCCTTCCTCATAAGGTACTTAAGTGCAGACTAATCTGTATACACTATTGTTCTGGTGCCTACAATATAGTTCCTAAATTTCTCACAAGCAAACACTACGGCTAGCATCTCCTTCTCAGTGGTTGTGTAGTTGCATTGTGCCTCATTAAGTGTTTTACTAGCATAATATACAGGGTGTGTTAGCTTGTCAATCTTTTGTCCTAACATGACCCCTACAGCATAGTCACTAGCATCACATAACATCTCAAAGGGAAGGTCCCAATTTGGTCCTACTATAATAGGGGCTGTAACTAGTGCTTCCTTAAGGGTCTTCCATGCTAGGAAACATTCTCTAGAGAAGATGAAGGGTTTGTTTAGCTCTAGAAGCTCGCATAAAGGCTTGGAGATCTTAGAAAAGTCCTTAATGAACCTTCTATAGAAGCCAGCATGCCCTAAGAAACTTCTAATGGCTTTAACATTCTGAGGTTCTACCAACTTCTCAATTATTTCAATCTTGGCTCTGTCAACCTCTACACCTGCCCTAGACACTCTATGACCTAAGACAATTCCCTCGTCCACCATGAAGTGACACTTCTCCCAATTAAGGACTAAGTTGGTCTCCTCACATCTAGCCAGGACTTGGCCTAAGTTTTCTAGACAGTTCGTGAATGAATCCCCAAAGACTGAGAAATCATCCATGAATATCTCTATCATGGACTCATCCAAATCAGAGAAGATTGCCAACATGCACCTTTGAAACGTTGCCGGTGCATTGCATAGGCCAAAAGGCATTCTGCGAAAGGCAAAAGTTCCAAAGGGGCAGGTGAAGGTTGTCTTCTCCTGGTCCTTAGGGTCTATTGTGATCTGGTTATATCCCGAGTAACCGTCTAAGAAACAATAGTAAGCTCTACCAGCTATTCTGTCTAACATCTGGTCAATGAATGGTAGAGGGAAGTGGTCCTTTTTTGTTTCTTTATTGAGTTTCCTATAATCCATACATACTCTCCACCCTGTGATAGTCCTAGTTGGAATCAGTTCATTGCTCTCATTGACTACCACAGTCATCCCCCCTTTCTTAGGTACACACTGTATAGGGCTCACCCACTGACTACTAGCTATGGGGAAGATCACACCAGCATCTAACCACTTTATTATTTCTTTTTTAACTACCTCTTTCATAGAGGGATTCAGCCTACGTTGGTGGTCTACTCGGGGTGTATGTTTTTCCTCTAGTATAATCTTATGCATGCAATAAGAAGGGCTAATGCCTCTAATATCAGCAATAGTCCATGCTATAGCCTTCCTATGTTGTTTAAGCAGTAAAATCAACTCAACCTCATGCTTTGCACTCAATTTAGATGAAATAATTACAGGCAGAGTTTCATTACTTCCTAAATAAGCATACTTAAGATGTGTGGGCAGTGGTTTAAGTTCTAAAACAGGTGGATGCTCAATGGATGGTTTTAATGGATTCAAAGACTGTTCAGTTAAGTTAATATTCATACAAACATGCTGAGGGTTAGTTACAGGTATGTCCATTATCTCAGCTATGTTTAAGTCAGTTAATTCTAAACCTACATATTCATGAGCATACTTAGTTAATAATTCATGCTCCAGCTGTTCTTCCATTAGTGAATCAACAATGTCCATGCTAGCACAAGATTCAGAGTCAGAGGGGTACCTTAAGGCTTTATACACACTAAATTTCACCTCTTCATCATGAACCCTCATAGTGAGCTCACCTTTTTGGACATCAATCAGGGCCCTACCTGTGGCTAGAAATGGTCTGCCTAACAGGATGGGGACCTCCTTGTCTGCTTCATAATCCAGGACAATGAAATCTGCAAGGAAAATAAATTTGTCAACTTTTACAAGAATATCCTCAATCTTACCCTCAGGGTATGCTATGGATCTGTCTGCTAGTTGTAAAGTGATAGTGGTTGGACGTGCTTCTCCTATTCCTAGCTGGCGGAATAGTGATAGGGGCATGAGGTTTATGCTGGCTCCCAGGTCACAAAGAGCTCTCCCCACGTGCTTGCCTCCTAGCTCTACAGGTAAGGTGAAGGAACCAGGATCCTTCTCCTTCTTGGGTAGCTTATTCTGGAGTATGGCACTGCACTCCTCGGTGAGGTTTACTGTTTCAAACTCACCAATTATTTTTTTGTTAGTTATAATATCCTTCAAAAACTTTACATATGAAGGCATAGACTGTAAGACTTCTACAAAAGGAATATTGACATGCACTTGTTTAAGAATTTCAAGAAATTTGTTAAAGTGCACTTCCTGTTCTTGTTTTTTCTTTAGCCTTCGAGGAAATGGAGGTGGGGGCACATATGCAGGCACGTCAGGTCGCCTTAGGATAGGTGGAGGCCTTGGAATTTCTTCTATCTCTTCAATGATTGGCTCCAGCCTTGCCCCTGATGTGCTTGTTGGTGGTGGACCTTGGTTTGGCAGAGACTCCAGTGGAGCACTAGACTCTTTGTTCTCTACTCTCTTTGGTGTGTCCTTGATGTTGCTCACCAATGGTCTCCCACTCCTAAGTTCAATTGCTTGAACTTGTTCTTTACCATCTCTCCTTGGCACTTCAGTGTCAGCAGGAAGTCTACCTTGGGGCCTACTTTTGATTTCATTAGCTAGTTGCCCTATTTGGTTCTCTAGACTCCTAAGAGTAGCTTGCTGACTCTGTAAAGTGGCGTCATTTTTGGCTATGTATTCCTTGAGTAAATTTTCTACAGAAGATCCTACAGGTTGATTGTATGGTTTTTGATACATGGATTGGTTATGTTGGGGAGTGAAACCAGGTGTTCCACTCGGCCTTGGTTGGTTAGGATTTTGGTTAGAGTTTTGTTGGCCACCCCATGACAGGTTTGGGTGGTCTCTCCAACCAGGATTGTAAGTATTTGAGTAGGGGTTGTTCCTAGGCTGCTGTTGGCTTCCAACATAGCAGACTGAGGCTGGATTCCCAGGGCAGTATTCATACGGGTGCCCTTCCCCACAGAATCCACAGATAAGTGCCTCACCTTGACTTGGTTGGGTGCCCATTGACATAGCTGTGGCGGTGCTGGCACTGGTTTGGAGATTGGCCTGAGCCATTTGCTTAACTAGGTTCGTCAGGGCGTTTATTTGGCTGCTCATTGCACTTAGAGCATCCTTGTCTTGAGCTCTAGTTGGCTCTACTGGATCATCTGACCACCTACAGTGAGATGTTGAGATCTTCTCCAAGATCTCATAAGCTTCGTTGTAACTCTTGGACAACATGGAACCACCAGCAGATGAATTTAGCACTTGCCTAGTGCTGGGGTTGCATCCTTTGAAAAAGACCTCTATTTGGATACACCATGGGATGCCATGGTGTGGACATTTTAGAAGAAGGTCTTTGAACCTTGTCCAAGCTTCGTGAAGAGACTCACTTGGAGCTTGTTTGAATTTGATTATGTCATCACGAAAGGTAGAATTCCTATCAGGTGGGAAGTATTTTACTAGGAATTTCTCCGCCAAGTCTGTCCAATTAAGGACTGATCCAGAGGGTAATGAGTTTAACCACGTTTTGGCTTTGTCCCTCAAAGAGTAAGGGAAAAGGTATAGCCTCAAGGCTTCTTGGGAAACTCCAGGGATAAGGAATGTATCACTAACTCCTAGGAAGTTTCTAAGATGGTTGTGGGGATCCTCATTTTCCACTCCAAAGAATTGTCCCACAGTGGACAACATTTGGAACATCACTGGCTTTAACTCGAATGAGTTGGCAGTGATCTCAGGGCGGATTATGCTGGGGTTCAGCTCCCCAGGCATAGGTACTAGGTAAGAAAGAATGGCACTATCCTTATCATTCGCTATTTCGATGGGATTGCGAGTGATAGGTACCGGATTTGGAACTATTCTATCCATTTCTTCTTGAGAGGATTGCGGTAACCTTGCGGTTTCAGCAATTATTCGAGGTAAAGAGGGTTGTTTAAAGAGACGTTTCTTGGCTCTATTTCTAGCCCTAAGTAATCTCTCAGGCTCAGGGTTGAACTCTAGATCACTACTTGAAGGCTCATTCATAAACTAACCCAAATGGTACCTGAAAAAGAAATGAAAATAGATCAGCTTCAATGGATATTAAACTTGGTGTTTCAAACTTAACAAACTTCGTTTTCACTAAAATAAATCCCCGGCAGCGGCGCCAAAAACTTGTTGCGTGCTCAATGTGTTAACAGAAATAAGCAATAAGAGAGAAAGAGCACTCAGAACATGCAAGCATACATGATCTTATAGCAAGTAGTAAGTATTTTTTCATTCGTTTTCCCACAGAGATTTATGTTTAGCTACTAGTGAAGTGTATTTGTCAAGAAAGAAGGGGTGGATTTGAAGGGGTAGATTTGGTTTTAAAATTCCTATTTGCTACTTAATGTATAGAGGATAGCAACATAAACAAATGCAAATTAAAGTTAAACTCAAAGGAAAAGGGAAGAGATTAATAATCGAAGAAGAAAACAGCTAAGCAGATTTTTGAACTCAACAGAATTGCGGAAACCGCAATTCTACCGCAATTAAATAACAGCGAAAGTGTGTAAAATGGAGAAACAAGGGCTACTAACGACTCCTCTATAGGCATTTTCTCACGATTCTCAAGCATTGGATCAACTCTCTATGCATCAAACTCACTCAATCTCATGTATCTTCCGATTTCATGCATTAGATTCTTTAGTTTACTCATGTCCAAGTAAGGTCTTAAGCATCTTGTTAAAGCAGAAAGTTATGGTTTGTACTAGGAAAACGCCTATTCCTAGGTCGTTTTCTGGCTACCTTGAAAGGCTAGCATGAGTGTATGACTCTGAACTCTTACTCCTTCCAGAGGTTAGGAGTTCTTTGGACAAAATGGATGGCCAATCGAAATTGCCCGTGGGATGAAGCTTACATACAATCAATGCTTCGAGAGCTATCCTACATGCTTGGTTCACGTTTTTTAGCCTATAGTATTGTCATTAGCATGCCCCTAAGTGACTTAGTTACTCATGGATATAAAGAGAATAGAAAGACGAAGTGAAGTAGACATGCTTAGAAGGAATTTAAAGACAAAACAGTAAAGGAAAACAGTAGATCGCAAGGGTAAGAAACTGTGAAATGAAGGAATTTGTGATTTGATTACTTAACTGTTTGATTGAACAAAGGGAAGCTTAAAGTAAATAGCATAAAGACAGACAACAACGAAATAGATTGTTCTAACTACTGGAAAAGAAATGACAACAAGACAGAGCTGAAGACTGAAGAGTAAAGAACAAAAAGCAGTAAGTGAGCTTTGAAAGCCTCGTCGCAACCGCCTCGGCTGAAGGATGAGAGAGAACAGCCTTTCTTGGATGAATCCAATCGGGCCTTCCTATCAGATTGACGACTCCAACAGCTAAACCTCACAACCCAACAGACGGCAAAGAAAAACAGGAGAAAAGATGTGCTTGCGAGAAGACTTCTACGCTTTCGGATGATGATTGAACCTCCGACTTTGACCCCCTTTTATAGTAATCTGCAGGTGCATTTGGGCCAAGGAGAACCATCAATCTTCAACGTCGTACTTCAAAATGGATGGAGGAGAAAGACCGAATCCCTGAAATAACGGAAATTAACAGAAACAGATCAGTCAACTTACGGTTTTCACTTGAAACATTGCGGTTTTAGCAATGTTTCCGCAATGCTATCGCAATGTACATTTTTCATATTTTAACTTCGGTTTTTGTTCCTTTTCTTTCCTTTTGCACATAAGTCCTAATTTAGCTACCTTCTTCTAATTCTCATATATAAGTGTAGGTTTAAGCTAAATACTATCAAAAACACCTAAGAATGTGCATCTTCCTAAGCTAAATAAGTCCTAAATAAGTCACTTTTGGAGACATAACAAGAATCATCCATCCTCAACGTCGTACTTCAAAATGGATGGAGGAGAAAGAACGAATCCCTGAAATAACGGAACATAACAGAAAAAGATCAGCCAACTTACGGATTTCACTTAAAACATTGCTGTTTTAGCAATGTTTCCGCAATGCTGCCGCAATGCATATTTTTCATTCTTTTACTTCGTTTTCTATTCCTTTTCTTTCCTTTTGTACACAAGTCCTAATTTAGCTACCTTCTTCTAATTCTCATATATAAGCATAGGTTCAAGCTAAATCCTATCAAAAATACTTACAAATGCACAACTTCCTAACACAAATAAGTCCTAAAATAGTCACTTTTGGAGACGTAACATACCCCCAAACTTAAGGTTTTGCTCGTCCTCGAGCAATCTAAGGACTTACTTAGGCTGCTGTTTTATCCTCTCTAACCACTTGCTGACTCCCCTAAGCTCCTATCTATGGCAGTGCTGTCCTGTGACACACTTCTAATTTACAACTACCCTCTTATTTTGCTTCTTCTGACTTCGCACACCTAATGCTCCTACTGTTTCATTAACTCCTTACAGCTGATCTACTCGCTTCTGTCATATCGTGCAACTATCCCTAAGGTTTCAAATTCTACCTAGCTTTACCCAGACTCAGTACATGCTTCTAGTTTTTATTTTTGAGCTACCTAGGATTCCTTAGAGTCATGCTAGTCTTAGTATTAACAGTGACAGTAGTACATTTAGAGAACAACCTAAACCCTGGCATCACTACATTGGACATACATTCATCTCCCTAAACAACCCTACAAGCTACAACTTTGTGCTCAGCTAATTGAGGATCAGAGTTCTTTTTATTTAGGACATCTAAGCCACAAAGTTGCAACTCCTAGGTATACATTCTTCTTCCCTATTTCTTCCTTTTTTTTCTTTCTTACTTTGGTGGAGCCTCTCCTTTGGTTGCCTTTTGATGCAATGCCACTTGTGGGTTACACACTTGGCACTGATTACTCAGCAACTTAAGAGAGACACCCCTCTTTATTCTATTTTTCATTTTTTTTTTCAGTTCATCATTTTTTGTAAGGGAGAAGAAGAATGCTTATGCTTAAAGGGAGAGAGGAATGTTCCTAAGCCTAGGGTGGCCTCCCCCAAACTTAAACTACTCATTGTCCCCAATGAGTGTCTGATGTGGCACACCCCCAAACCTACCTAGAAGCATCTAGTCTAGGGCAAAACAAAGAGAATCTAAAAGTCCTAGGGATAGACAAAACAGTCTTAAAGCAAATAACTTAGCAGCAGAAATTTGAAAAAAAACAGTGTGGTAAGGACTTAAAGCTTCGCATGCTGAGCAAATTAAGAGACCAATTTAAACTATCAAAGGTGCCTTAAGACACTCATCCAGCATGCTTACAGAAAGGCTATATAAGGTAGTCAAGTAAGTAGGAAAAGAGCAAAATTACAACAGATCCAGCCTAGCTAAACAGTCAGTCAAAAACATGTGATCACTAACAAAAATTGCGGATTCCGCAATATTTCCGCAATGACTCTACAGGCAGATATATCATCAAACAACCCCTTTTTCATGCTCTTTGCCAGTCATCTTAGCTATACAAAAAGGAAAACTAAAACAACCTACCTAATCAGATACCATCAGCCTATACTAAACAATTCTAAACAACAAAAATAAAGAACTAAAGACAGACTAAATATTAACTCAAAACAGCAGAATTCACACAGTTTAACGAAAAGCAAAGTAGTTTTTTTTTCTTTCTTTTGATGTAGGGAACAGAAATACTCCCTTATCAATCTGCCTCATGTGGATATTCTTCAATGTTTCGAGGCATCACTTCTGCTCCTTTAAGATACTTAAGTCTTGATTTACGGGGTCGGACATTCTGCCACACCTTGAATTTGTTGATTCTTTCAAAGAGACTGCATGTTATAACATCCCAAGGTTTGTACTTTCTGTGCGTTGGTTTTGTTTCTACAACATTTGCTACAACATAGCTTTGATGCGATGGGACTTCTTTTTCTGGCACATCTCTTTCTAACTCCTTCAGCTGGAGCATTTGTGGTGGTGGTGGCTCAGCTCTTTCATTGGTGGAGAAGCTTGTTGCATCATCAGACATTTCAAATTCTGGTTCCTCAAGCAGCGCATTAGTCTCTTTGGCCTCATCCAGCACAATTTCATTTTTCTCAACTTTCACCAACTCCACCATTTCATATGGAGATTCCATTGGATCACTCTTCTCAGATTCGAAGGTAACAAAGGATTCATCATCATAAAAATCGAACATCTGAGGGCATGGTGGTAGTGATTTTGCTATAGCAAGTAGATCTTGTAAGTCATTTGTGAGCTGAGCTAATTGCACATTCATTCTCCTCATGGATGCATCATTCCTTTCCATGAATTCTATCCATAGCGCCTCCAAAGTGGGTGATAATTCTTCACTTGGAGTTGGGGCATAATGTTGATAGTTTTGATGTTGGGGGAACTCTTCATAATGAGCAATTTGCACATGCTCTTCCCAAGGATTATTTGAGAGTTGCCACTGATCATGTTCACACATGTACGAATAATGGTTGTCATAGCTTTGTTGATATTGCCTCTCTTGATAATTCAAGGTTGGGCAATTCTCCAAGTTATGATTATCCCCACAATAAGCACATGGCTGATAAAATTCTTCAAACTGTTGTGGGCAAACTCGTCCTCCAATTAAGTTCTGCAGCGTATTCATTTACTTTGTCGTACACATACGATTTCCACCTGCATAGTTTCTCTATGTTGCGAGTTGAGGTTTGGAAACTCTTTCATAAACTAGCTTGATAGTACCTGTAAAAGAAATGAAAGAAGATTAGCTCCACTAGATATTGAGTTTTTTTTTTCTAACTTAACAAACTTCGTATTCACTAAACAAAATCCCCGGCAGCGGCGCCAAAAACTTGTTGCGTGCTCAATGTGTGAAATAAATAGCAATAAGAGAGAGAGAGCACTTAGAACATGCAAGCATACATGATCTTGTAGCAGGTAGTAAGTATTTTTTCATTCGTTTTCCCACAGAGATTTATTATTAGCTACTCGTGAAGTGTATTGTTAAGAAAGAATGGGTGGATTTGATGAGGTAGATTTGGTTTTAAATGGTCTAATTACTACTGAATATATAGAGGGTAATAACATAAACAAGTGCAAGTCAATGATAAACTCAAATGTAAAGAGAAGAAATTAATAAACGAAGAGAAAAATAGCTAAGAAGAATTTTTAACTTAGCAGAATTGCGAGAACAGCAATTCTACCGCAATGTTACTAACAGCGAAAGTGTGTAAAATGGAGAAACAAGGGCTACTAACGACTACTCTACAGGCATTTTCACACGATTCTCAAGCATTGGATCAACTCACTATGCATCAAACTAACTTGTTCTCATGTATCTTCCGATTTCATGCATTAGATTCTTTAGTTTACTCATGTCCAAGTAAGATCTTAAGCATCTTGTTAAAGCAGAAAGTTATGGTTTGTACTAGGAAAACGCCTATTCCTAGGTCGTTTTCTGGTTACCTTGAGAGGCTAGCATGAGTGTATGACTCTGAACTCTTACTCCTTCCAGAGGTTAGGAGTTCTTTGGAAAAAATGGATGGCCAATCGAAATTGCCCGTGGGATGAAGCTTACATACAATCAATGCATTCGAGAGCTATCCTACATGCTTGGTTCACGTATTTTAGCCTACAGATTCGTCATTAGCATGCCCCTATGTTACTTAGTTACTCATGGATGTATAGAGAATGGAAATACTAGATGAAGTAGACATGCTTAGAAGAAAATGAAGGACAAAACAGCAAGGAAAAACAGTAGACAGCAAAGGTAAAGACAAGGTGTGAAATAATGAATTGTGCTTTGATTAATCGATCGTTTGAATGAACAAATGAAAACTTAAAGTGATTAACATAAAGACAGAAAGCAACGAAATAGAATGGACTAACTAATGGAAGAGAAATAACAACGAAACAGTACTGGAAATGAAAAGTAAAGACAGAAAGCAGTAAATGAGCTTGAACGCCTCGTCGCAAACGCCTCGGCTGAAGGGTGAGAAAGATCAGCCTTGCTTGGATGAATCCAATCAGAAGAGAAGATGAATCTTCTCTCCTTCCTATCAGATTGTCGATTCCAACAGCTGAACCTCTCAAACCAACAGACGGAGAAGAGAATGAATGGGAAAGACTGCGCTGCGAAGAGACTTCTACGCCTTCGGATGATGCTCAAACCCTCTACTTTGACCCCCTTTTATAGTAATCTGCAGGTGCGTTTGGGCCAAGGAGAACCATCCATCCTCAACGTCGTACTTCAAAATGGATGGAGGAGAAAGAACGAATCCCTGAAATAACGGAACATAACAGAAAAAGATCAGCCAACTTACGGATTTCACTTAAAACATTGCTGTTTTAGCAATGTTTCCGCAATGCTGCCGCAATGCATATTTTTCATTCTTTTACTTCGTTTTCTATTCCTTTTCTTTCCTTTTGTACACAAGTCCTAATTTAGCTACCTTCTTCTAATTCTCATATATAAGCATAGGTTCAAGCTAAATCCTATCAAAAATACTTACAAATGCACAACTTCCTAACACAAATAAGTCCTAAAATAGTCACTTTTGGAGACGTAACAACTTGCTGCTGCACAGTCATTGTCCATGGCCTGCCTGATGGACTTACAACGGAAGTTAGCCCAATGGGCTGAATATTCGCGAGCAAGGGACAAAGAGCTGGCTGAGCACCTGCGGTGCACGTTCCCTACCTTCCCTGCTGGATTGCTGAACCCCTAGGTGCCTCCAAGCGAAAGGAGTGCAGAAGATAAGGATGATTGAATGCCAGATTGACGACATTCGAGGGAGTAATTCTGATCTCTCTCAAAAACAAGAAAAAAAAAATGCTTTTCTGTGACCTTTTACCCCCTATAATCAATTGTTTGATCTGATTTGTTAATTTGCTTGAGTAGAGTAGTTTAGTTTAGTTTAATGTCGTATGATTAGGTAGCTTAGATAGTTTTGTTGTTTTTTGTAGTTGTTTATGAATGAATATCGCATGCTAGGAGCCTTGATCACAGTTAGAATTGCTCTGTTGGAATAATTGCGAATTCCTTGCGGCTACCGCAATACTTTTCATTTTAAGCATGCTGTTGGCTGACTTTCTGATGGGCTGTCTGCTTTTAAATCTCTTTATTTGGCTGCATTGTTGAGGTCCATAGGTAGTCTGTCCATTGAGCATGCTGGATGAGTGTCAAGTACACCCTTGTTAGTTTACATTAGCTTCCTATATTGTTGAGCATGTACCTTTGTGAGACCTTACCATGTTGTTTTTAGTAAAAATTCTGCTTATGAGTTATCTGAACTGGGAGGGTCATTCTATCCCTAGGAGTTTTAAGTTCTGCCTGTTTTTTCCTTAGACTAGATGCTTCTAAGACAAGTTTGGGGGTGTGCCACCTCAGCTTCTCATTGGGGACAATGAGGAGATAAGTTTGGGGGAGGCAACCTTTAGGCCTAGGAACACTCATTTCTCCCTCTTGAAAAACATAAACATTCTTCTTCTAAAAAAAATGATGAAAAAGAAAGAAAAAGAAAAGTAAAGGGTAGTGTCTCTCTCTAAAGGATGCTGAGTAATCAGGGCCATTTGTGTAACCCACAAGTGGCACTACATCAAAAGGCAAACAGAAAGAAGACTCTACCAAAAGAGAAAAAGGGAAAGTAAAACCAAGGAAGAAGAATGTGTGCCAACAAGCTATGGCCTAAGTGCTTAGGTGTCCTGTGTAATTGAACTCTGATCCTTAGTTTGTTAAGCACAGGGTTGTAGCTTGAAGGTTTGTCAAGGGAGATGAGTGTTGATCCAACACAGTGATGTCAGGGCTTAGTTGTTCTATGGATTGTACTCTGATTCTCGTGTGTGCTAAGCCTGGCATGACTTTAAGGATTCCTAGGTAGCTCAATAATAAATACATTAGAAGCATGTACTGAGTCTGAGTTAAAACTAGGGAGAGTTTGAAAACTTAGGGATAGCTGCACAATGAACCCAATGACATAGGCAGATAAACCATATGTTAGGAAGTTTGTAAAGACAAAAGGTTTTAAAGGCAAGAGAAACCAGAATGAGCAGAATGTGAAGTTAGTTTGAACCTATAAGAGTGTCACAGGACAGCAAAGCCTTTGATAGTAAGCCTAGGGAAGTCAGCAAGTCAGTTAGGTAGAGTTTAAAAGACAAGATTTAGCAGCCAAAGTAAGTCTTTATATTGCTCGAGGACGAGCAATAACTCAAGTTTGGGGGTGTGTTACCTCGCCAAAAGTACATTATTTAGGGCTGTATTTACCTTAAAATCATGTAATCTCTTGAGTGTTTTTGTTAGAAGTTAGCTTAATGTGTGCTTAAATGTGAGAATTTGTGGAATGAGGCTAAAATAGGACTTATTTGGAAAAGAAACGAAAAAGGATGAAAAAAGATGTAAAAAGAGTTCAAATGTACATTGCAGGAGAATTGCGGAAACATTGCTGAAACCGCAATGGACATTGCGGCCATCGCAAGGAAACCGCAATGCCAAGCTGCTTCTGCTGAACTTTTCCCAGCCGTCAGTCGTCATTGTTGCGATCTTTCAGCCGCCTAAGCCTTCCCCTGCTGCCACGTGGAGGATTGTTGTTCAGAATGGATGGATCTCCGTGGCTGAAGGCACCTGCAAAAGCTATAAAAAGAGACGAAGGTTGAAGGAGAAAGGCAGCTTAGAAGCGTGGAGTTCTCCGTTGCAAAGCGATCTGCATACGAAGTTTCCTTTTCCCGTTTGTTGGAACGAAGAAATCAGCCCTTGGCGTCGATAATTCGAGAGGCGTTTAGCAACGAGGAAGATCCAAGCACTTTTACAAGCTTTCTTTACTGTTTTCTGTCTATTGGTTCCATTTGCTACACTGTTCTGAATTCTTCTCTAATTCACGCAATTCTTACTGCTTTCATATCATCGTACAATGTTCTTATGAAATTTTCTGAACCCTAGTTTTGATAAGTAATGCATTAAGTCGCTTGAGTTCTTCACTTTGTTATCTCTTGTCAATCGCTTTTATTAAGATCTTTTAAATCATGCTTAATCATTCCATCTCCTTTAGATCTTCACAAACCATGAGTAACTAATCAAACAAAGGTCTGCTAAAGATGAATCTATAGGTTAGAAATACAAGAGTTCAACATGTAGGATAGCTTCGATTGCATTGAATGTATGCATGCTTCATCCCATGGGCAATTTCGACCGACCATCCATTTTGTCTAAAGAATTCCTAACCTCCGGAAGGAGTAAGAGTTCAGAGTCATCCATTCATGCTAGCCTTTTATGGTAACCAGAAAATAACCTAGGAATAGGCGTTCTCCTAGCACGATTGTTAGCTTGCTTATATAAATAGGTGTTTATGTCTTACTTGGATATGAGTGAACTAAAGATCTAATGCATGTAATCGAGAGATGCATGAGACTAAGCTAAATCGATGCATGATAAGTTAATCTACTGTTGAATGATCGTAGTTAAGTGCCTATAGAGGAGTCTTAATTCGACCTTGTTGCCTTATCTTACCTTTAAATTGTCGCTAATTTAATTGCTAGATTATTGCGAGAACCGCAATAAAATAGTTCTGTTTTTGCCTTAGCATTTTTTTCTAGTCTTTTACTCTTGCGATTTTATTGCTAGAACATTGCGAGATCCGCAATTCTTTCTTCTCCACAATATAACTTATTCTTTTTACTTGCTTTCCATTTATGATTGCATCCTTCTTGCTTCTTTATTACTTTGGTACAACAACCCCAAATCTACCCAAATTAAGTTACCATATCTAATTTAGCACCTCAACTCGTTAGTAACTAAACTCAATCTCTGTGGGAAAACGAATTAAAAAAATACTTATCACTTGCTGCAGACCATGTATGCTTGCATGTTCTGAGTGCTCTTCGCATTACATTTTATTTACACACTGAGCACGCAACACTTACCTTCACAAAATGCTTTGAGTTTTTTGACAAATGTTGACGATTTGGAGGCATTGGCAATCCGCGAGGGTTTATTTGTGGCTGTAGAAGAAGACTTCTGCGTTTTAGAGGTTGAAACTGATTCCCTTCGGGTGGCTCAACTGCTGCGAAAGGGTGGGAGGGAGTTCTCGGAGGTAGGGATGATCATAGGGGAAACAATTGCAAAAGCTCGCAAATTTAGGCGTTGTTCCTTTCGTCATTGTCGATGATCGGGAAATCGGCTAACCCACGAAGCTGCTCACTAGGCGTTGAGGAATTGGCGCTCTGACATTTGGAAGAAATCACCAGAGTGTACGAAGAGGAGAAGCTCAACCTATGCCAGGTTCAGATGGAAATAGGTTGGAGCCCCCTATTTTGCTTTAGATTTTCTTGTTTTATCCGTCTGTTCTAGTTTTAAACAAAAATGAATACTTTTTTTTTTTGTAAAAGTATTTAATTTATGTCAATTGATCTATGCTCGATTGGGAAAAAAAAATTATACTAAGTTAATTAATATATTTTAATAAACAATATAAAAAAGAAGTATATTAATAAGAAATATTAAAAAAAATGTTTTAAAATTATGATATGTTAATATATGAACGAAGTAATAATAATTAATCTCAAGAAATAATTAATTGATTAAGTAATCAAAATTAATCTCAAGAAATAATTAATTGGTTTTCATGTTTTGTTCTACCAAAGGTATTGGGACATTGTGGGGGACGAGGTTTTTGGTCTGTGTCTGAGGATTCTTAACGATCAAGAGGCTTTGGGTTCTCTAAATAAAACTTATCTAGTTCCGATCCCGAAAATTAAGGACCCAAAGGGTATGAACGAGTTCCGTCCTATCAACCTGTGCAATGTGATTTACAAGATTATCTCCAAGGTCCTTGCGAACAGGTTGAAATCTGTCTTAGATTCTATTGTATCTCCAACTCAGTCAACTTTTGTCCCTGGACGTTTAATTTCTGACAACGCCTTGATCGGTTTTGAGTGTATTCATGCGCTGAATAACAAGCGTAGCAGAAAATAGGGTACGGTGGCTCTGAAGCTAGACATGAGCAAGGCCTATGATCGTGTCAAGTGGACTTTCATAAGAATGGTTATGATGAAAATGGGCTTCTGCCAAAGTTGGGTATCTCTAATTATGAAATGTGTGGAATTTGTTTCTTTTTCAGTCTTGCTGAACGGGGTACCTTCTGCAACTTTTCGACCAGCGTGTGGGCTAAGACAAGGGGATCCTCTGTCCCCATATTTGTTTCTCCTGTGTGGAAGGGTTCTCTGCCCTACTTAATCAGAAGGAACAATCCCGTGATTTCTCAGGTTTGCAAATTAATCGTCACTGTCCTTCTATTTCTCATTTTTTTTTTGCAGATGACAGCTTGATATTCTTCAAAGCCTCGATGAGGGATTGCCAAACGATCAAAGGCATTCTTCACACCTACGAAAAAGCATCAAGCCAGACGATAAATTTCGATAAGTCAGTATTTATGGTAAGCAAGAATACCAATCAGGAGACGATTGATTCCATTAAAGGAGTACTTGGGGTTACCCATACGACCACACTGAGACGTTATTTGGGGCTCCCTTCTCAAGTTGGAAGAAATCGTTGTCAAGCATTCAGTTCATTGAAGGACAAAGTTTGGAAGATCTTACAGGGCTGGAAACAAAAGTTGTTCTCTGCAGGTGGCAAAGAGGTGTTAATAAAGGCAGTAGCTCAAGCAATTCCAACATACACGATGAGTTGCTTCAGAATCCCTGCCCAGGTATGTGCTGATATTACCAAAATGTTTGCTCGTTTCTGGTGGGGTTCTACCACTGATAAACGTAAGATTCACTGGCGGTCCTGGAAGCGCTTGTGTGTAAGTAAGGCCCTTGGAGGGATGAGTTTCAGGGACCTTTCTTTGTTCAACCAAGCCTTATTGGCTAAGCAGAGTTGGAGACTAATCAAAAACCCTGACAGTTTGTTGGCTAGAGTTATGAAAGAAAAATACTATCACCATGTCATTTTTCTAAGAGCTCATGTAGGCTCAACCCCCTCTTATGTGTGGCGCAACATAATGTGGGGCAAGAAGTTGTTCGACAAAGGCTACTTGTGGAGAGTGGGCAAAGGTAATGATGCGATAATTGACACCGACCCTTGGATCCCATTAGGGAAACAAGAAGACTCTTGTGCCCTCCTACTTCTCTCCAAAATCTTTCTGTCTATACTTTGATGACCATTGATAGGAGGTGGAATGAGGAGCAGATCCGAGCAACCTTCTTACCGATTGATGTAGAGGTGATTCTTGAAGTTCCCCTTCATCCTAGGGGCGGAGATGACACAGTAATATGAAGTCCTACAAAACAGGGAGTTTTTTCTGTTAAGTCTGCTTATCAATTAGGTTTATCTTATGAGAATATAAATGAGGCTTCACCCTCAAATGTTGTAAATCAAAACAGGAGGTGAAAGACTTTTTGGGCCACTAAGGTTCCTCCAAAAGTCAAAATCTGCGGCTGGAAAGTTTACAACAACATTATTCCCTGTAAGGCAAATCTTTTAAGGAGAGGAATCAGTACTGATAATCTATGTCTTTTTTGCAGGAAAAATGAGGAATCTTCTACACACCTCTTCTGACATTGTGAGGTGCTAAGAGAAATGTGGTTTGTTTGCTCATTTTCTAACTTGACTCGTTTGTGTGACAACATGAATAATTGGACGATTCAGGAGCATTGGGACTGGATGTTGGACAACGAACTCAGGAAGAAGTGGAATGTGCAATGATGCTGATTTGGAAGATATGGGAGCAGAGAAATCAGTTGGCGTTCAATAGTACGAGAGCGATGGAGCAGATGGTGATCTCCAACATTGGAAATTGCATTCTCCATTTCACAAAGTCCAGGCGGATAGATCTAGTACCTAGCGGAGGAAAGAGAAAATCTCCTTCTAATGGAGAACCACATATCATGGACGACCATGGGGGATGAAAGCCTCCACCCCTCAATCGATGGAAGCTGAATGTGGATGCCTCGCTTTGTGTGGATTCCAAACGGGCGGACATTGTGTGGGTTGTTCGGGACCACCAAGGTTTTATCAAGTTGGCAGGTTGTCGTGCCTTAATTGGCCAATTCGATATCAAATTCTTAGAAGTTATGCCAATGATAGAAGGTTTAAAAACGATCTCTTTCTACTCGTTTCCTGACAAGTATCCAATTGAGGCGGAGACCGATTGTCTGGAGGTTAGTAACCTCCTCAATGGCATAGGTGTAGACCTTACCCCAGTTGTCTTCCTAATCCGAGATGTATTGGATTTGAAAGAGGCAGCTAAAGTGTTATCATTTGCTTATGTGAATCGGCTGGATAATGTATTGGCTCACCAGATTGTCTCTAAGGCTTCTGGTGCTTTTCTAACGGCTCAGTGGGAGGATCTTGTTCCCTCGATCTTTTTATTCTTTTGTGAGTCTGGTAGCCTCAGGGGCTTTGTTACGGGTTGAGCTATTGCTCTCCTCTTATATATATAAAAAAAATTGATTATAAATAATCAAAAAGTCATTAATTATAATTATTAAAACATGTTTTTTTTTTTGTACTAACTTGATTGAACTAATTTTTAATTAATAGTTTCAACAAATAAGTAATTGCATTCATTTTTTTTATAACAGGTAAGAGATTAAACTTAAAATCTCTTAGTTACTAGTTGATCCTAATTGAGTTATGCATTCATTTAATAAACTAGTATTTGTAAAAATGAATGAAGTCCTTTGCAAAAAAAAAAAAAAAAAAAAAAAAAAAAAAAAAAAAAAAAAAAAAAAGTAAGTAAATATTTTAATAAATTATTATTTATTTATTAAATTAAATAAATAATTATATTAATTTTGATAAATATCAATTAGTTAATTAGTTAACTATATTCAATATAAAATTATATATAAAAATGAAATATAAATAAATAGGGGCAAAGAAAAAAATACATGTCATGCATGAATGATGAATAAGAATAAGTTATTCCGGAGAAAAATATTGAAAACTGAGTAACAAATACGATTTTAGCTTGCTTATGCCGAGTCCCATTTAATAAAACCTCATACGAAACAACCCCAAGTGTAGTGTGTTTTGCTGTAATTGTGATAAAAAATGTAAGATTAAAAAAATCGAGAGACAAAAATCATCATGAAAATATAAATATAAAAATGAATATTTAAAAATAACATCGACGAAAATAGAAAAAAATAAATAAATTGAAAGTAGATAAAAGACATTTTGAAAAGGGCTGGTTGCATAAACAACATCGTGACTCAAAATGATGTCAAATATAACAAAATTTAAAATATTTTGCAAAAATAGCAAAAAAAAAAAAAAAAAAAAACAGTGACTATCACTCATAGACCGTTATTGTTGATATATGACTACCACTACATTATAGTTACTGACAAAATTCTATAAAAAAATTAAGGTGATAGACTACTAGATATTACTATCAATGATAGAAATTGTTATATTCGCAATTTTTTTAAAAAAATACTATATTTTTAATTATTTTACTCTAAATTGACATCGGTTACAATTTTCATTTTGAAAATACAAAAATATAAATTGAACTTAAAAATGAATAACTCAAATTGTCAACGAGAACTAGCTGACATAATGTTTGAACTAGTGAATAACGAGACCTTCTCCAGAAGAAGGAAAAAAAAAAAAAAAAATCTTACCAAATTGAGATGTACAAAATAATTTGTGAAAATATTAGATGCATATAATAAGGAGAAGGATTAATTGTAAAAGTACATTGTAAAGTTATGGTGGTGATATTTCAGGGAAAAATAATTGATTAATTAATAGAATACCCTACCTAGATGATACAACTCCAAAAAAAACACATTTGATTAAGGATCTAAACTTTTTTTTTGCTCAATTTACAGTAGAGAGAGAGAAATTCCAGATTTGGATTTGAGGCTGACTTTCTGAAACGCCGAAGCAGATCTTCGCTCTTCCTATTGGCTGTTTCCACTTTCTCGCAGACAGCCCAACAGAGCCCACAACAACCAGGACACTCAACCGCAAACAATCCACAATTATGCATCACTCCATTTCATTTTCACTCTGATTTCACTCTCATGCCTGCTCTTTCCCTCCAGATCACTCCCCTTTCCCAATTTGTTCGTCCAATTTCCCTCTTGTTTGTGCTCTGATTTCCCTCTTCTGGTTTCATCGATCGTTTTCTTTGATGGGCTTTTCTTGCTTCTTACTTCTTGGTATTCTCTATCGTTTCTATGCTGATTTTTTGTTATGGGTATTGGGTTTTCTTAATCATACGGGAATCTTAAGACTGATTGATTTCTGGGGTTTTTTTTGTTTTTCAGTTTTTTTCGACTTCTAGTTTACTTGGCAATTTATGTCTACTGTTTTTGCTGGATTTGTAGTGACCAAATCTATGACTGAAGTGCTTCTGTTGGTTGCTATGGTGGGAGATGACGCTTAGGATTGAGAAATGGGGTGTTTGGTTAGCCGAGAGGCTTCTTCTAGAAGTGTAGAAGCCCCTGTAGATAATGGGAAGAGGAATCAATTTACTGAGTCTCGTGTCCAAGGCGAGGGTGTTCAGGAAAAAGAAGTAGAGCATGTAAGTGCTAATGTAGAGGAGCATGTAAATGTGAGCAAGGAGGAGGAGCAGAAGGCTGATGAGGGTCAGGATCGCCCACGAGCGGAGCGGAGAAAGTCGAGGAAGGTTCCGAGACCTACTAACTTGCCAAACCATTCTCAGGGGGAGCAAGTTGCTGCTGGATGGCCTTCTTGGCTCACAGCAGTTTGTGGGGAGGCTCTCAATGGTTGGATTCCAAGGAAGGCTGATACATTTGAAAAGATTGATAAGGTGAGCAATCAACTAAGTATTATTAGGTGTAGTTTCAGTTTGATTTATTGTATTGTATATCAGGATTCTCCTGTAATGCATTCTTGTCTTTGGTCTATTTTTTTTTAATACTTCACTAACTTAGATGCTTCTAACATAGTTCTTTTGGTGTTAGATTGGACAAGGAACGTATAGCAATGTGTATAAAGCTAAAGATATACTTACAGGTAAAATTGTTGCACTGAAGAAGGTTCGATTTGACAATCTGGAACCTGAAAGTGTGAAATTTATGGCTAGAGAGATTCTCATCCTTAGGAGATTAAATCATAATAATGTTGTGAAATTGGAGGGGTTGGTTACATCGCGGATGTCTTGTAGTTTATACTTGGTGTTTGAGTACATGGAGCATGATTTAGCCGGTCTTGCTGCAAATCCATCAATCAAATTTACGGAATCTCAGGTTAGCATATTGTTTATTTCAGTTTTCTTATCCAAACTGAACGTTGGGTGCAGTTGTTCCAGAAAATCAAAAGCTGAACAATAATTCTTTTGGTGAAAACATGCCTATTTATAGGTTAAATGTTTCATGCAACAACTGCTATCTGGACTGGAACACTGTCACAATCGTCGTGTGCTTCACCGCGACATTAAAGGATCTAATCTTCTCATTGATAGTGGGGGAGTGCTTAAGATTGCTGACTTTGGATTGGCTTCTTTCTTTGATCCGAATCACAAGCACCCTATGACAAGTAGGGTAGTTACCTTATGGTATCGGCCTCCTGAACTTCTTCTTGGAGCAACTGACTATGGAGTAGGTGTAGACCTCTGGAGCGCTGGGTGTATACTGGCTGAGTTATTAGCTGGGAGGCCTATTATGCCTGGCCGTACAGAGGTAATTACTTTCCTTACTGTTTAGCTCCATAGCTTAGACTTCCATTTTCAGCATGTTAAGTGAGTAGTAAATTTGCTCACTATCTCTAGTGCATTTAATTGTTCTCAATGACTTTGATGTGGATATTTCCTCAATGCCAATGTTGTTCGAATTCAAATCTTCACTGTCAATAATTTCTCTGTCTAAGTACTATTTTTCTTGGACGTACAAAGTATTTCATTATGTTCTTGTTTTATTTGATAACTTTCAGGATACTTTGGTTCCAGCACGTGCATTTGAAGTAACTATTGTAGGAAAATCATGCTCATAAATCATAGGGCAAAATACATTTTTGGTCTCCGAAGTTTGAAGTTGATGTCTATTTGGTACATGTGGTTTCAAAATGGACACTTTGGTCCCCAAAGTGTCAAAAATGGTTCTAAATGGTCCCTGGGGTCAATTAACAGTTAGTTGACTAACGGAAAAGTGACGTGGCCATTTTAGCCTCTGGTTATGTGGCAAAATATATTAATATTATATTTTTATAGTGAGGATTGGACTATAACATGGCAAAATGAGATGGATTTCTTCCCAACCGACTTCTCTTTCTTTCTCCTCCTTCATCTCTCCTTCTCATCCTTCGAGCCTTGCCGCCGTTGCTCTTCCTCCCTCATCAGACCTTGTCGCCGCCCTATCACGGTTTCACTGCAACGTCGCTGACCCCTTCCATCTTCTAAACCATAGGAGCAAGACACTAAATGTGATCACAAGGAAGAATACAAATGAATGGATCAATCCAAAAAAAAACCACCAATGAAATCCTCTTACCCTTCTCTCTGCTTTAAAAAATGGAGTAATTTGAAGAGTTTTTATGTACCCAACACGACTTCTATTAACAGACATGATGAAACCAATCTTATTCCAAATAAGAAAAGAGAAGAGGAAGAATCTTCATAGAAAATCCCCAAACTCGAACAATGTTGTTCGCCCAAATTTTTATAGAATGCAAGTCATCTCCTTGTGTGGTAGGTTCCATAAATTGATTGACAAAATAATTTATTGGCAGGTCATTAACCAGCAGGAACACAACCGTTCTTGCTTTGTGAATTGCTGGTTAAACTCGAAGGACAAGAACATGTTCCGGCAGAACAGAGCCCCAACTTCCCACAAATTGTTGGAATCTCAATTTTCGGACGGACCCACAAATTCTTCGATAAAATTTCCATGAACAAAGCTCATGATTTTGAATCTCCCATTAAACCTAAATCTAAAAAATCTAAAAAAATCGATGGACGACCCAAATTCAAACTCACGTGCATCAACACCATCGATCCCTCATACAAATAGATAAAATCCAAACTCATTGATAGCCAAGAAAGAAACCAGAGTAAAGAAATCGAATGCCTCGTAACACAACGTTTCAGATATGGAACGATGATGGGGCGACAACGACAGAGAGATAGCGAGCGCGACGACAAGCAATGACGAAGGAAAAGGGGAGGCGGCGGCAATGAGGGTTCAAGGATGAGGAGAAGAAGGAGAGAAAAAGAGATTAGGGTTGGGATTTGGGAAGAACATCTCATTTTCAGGTCATAGTCCAATCCTCACTAGAAAAATATAATATTAATATATTTTGCCACATAATCAGTCTAAAATGGCCACGCCACTTTTCCGTTTGTCAACTAACGGTTAATTGACCCCATAAACCATTTAGAACCATTTTTGAAACTTTGGGGACCAAAGTGACCATTTTGAAACCACCAGGACCAAATAGACATCAACTTCAACCCTCGGGGACCAAAAATGTATTTTGCCCTAAATCATATTGCAAGTAGAACTATGTAGTTTTAAGTTACAACAGATCAAAGTTATAAGGAAAGTGATGCTCATAAATTGTATTGAAATTAGAACTATGTAGTTTTGTAATTATCCTCTTAGCTTTATGTTTTTGGATTGAACTTTTTTTGTTTTTTTTTGGAAATAAACAAACTTTCATTGAGAATAATGAAAAAATAGAGGGGCATACAAAAAAAAAAAAACAAGTCCAACAAGAGGAGACCCAATAATTACAAGAAGGGACTCCAATCTAGCAAAATCAAACCAAGACTATAATTACAAAAAGACCTAGTGACCGACTACAAAGCGACATTAAACCTAGCCAACTCCCAAACATCATTATTTGGGGTCTTGTTTTTGTAAGCCCCTGTTTATACGTTCTTTTTTCTCGATGAAAGTTTGGTTTCTTGTTAAAAAAAAAGTTACAGCAGGTCAAAGTTATTTTTTTGAGAAGAGCAGCAGGTCAAAGTTATAGCAATTAATGTGTTGGGAGACGAGAATGAAATTTTAAAATCGAGGCTATAGTTTTCCTGCACGTACTACTAACTTCCAACCGATAGTTTTCTGTTCTTATGGCTATTGTGTCTCAGGATGCATCATGCAATGATCTCTTTCGGGTTGTGACACACTAAACTAGAAGATTCATGAAAGAAAATATATTAGCAGGTCTATCTTGATTAATCTAAATTACCAGAACCAGAAAACTAGAATATCTTCGCAGCTCTATTTTGATTAACATTCTAACTTTAGATAAATGAATGTATGAAAAGTTTTAAACAAGCATAATTTGAATTTTAAGGATAAAAGGTAACAATTTAAAGATTTGAGTTATGGAAATGTTCTCTCTTTGAACTACTTCTTCCCTAGAGATGCACCCTTACTAAGTCACTACCTCTTTAACCACTATTAAGATAAAAAACAATTCACTTTCTACAGGTGCAAACATGCAACAATTTCAGTAATTCATTCATCATACCCATTGTTTTAACTAGATTGTCTTTAGTGCCTTTATAACTCTCAGTAACCTTACAATAGTGCATTAATGTATAAGATGTTGAGTGCGTGTGTCGGGAAGGCATGACTTACTATCAGGCAAAATATGAAAAGTAACACCTTGCATGTGTCATTTTATCTTCCGTTGATTCCTTCTTTTTGTTTGTGTATCTTGCCTTATGGTGCATGATACCATTACTATCATCATATTGGCTTTAGTTTAGTGATAGGGTTCTGTATATATGTGGGTGAGCAACATTGTTGAATGTGGTTGATATATACATGCTTCTCTGATAGCTTTGTGCTGCTAGATTCTTCGGTGCTTTCATTTTAATCATAGAATAAATGTTTCAAATTTAAAACAGTTATGACCTATTTTTATTATAGTCAAACGTTTCAAACTATTCAGGAACCTTGACATGGTTTAACTTTAATATACGCTGTTCTCGTTTTTTCTTAACTTGAATCTTTCTAACATTCTCTACCTGCTGTGCTTGCTAATTACTTTTTTGCTCACCCAGGTAGAGCAACTACACAAGATATACAAGCTTTGTGGCTCCCCTTCTGATGAATATTGGAAAAGAGCAAAACTGCCAAATGCAACCTTATTTAAGCCCAGAGAACCATATAAAAGATGTATAAAGGAGACATTTAAAGATTTCCCGCCATCTTCACTGCCCCTTATAGAAACACTTCTTGCGATTGATCCAGTAGAACGAAAGACAGCAACAGATGCATTAAATAGCGAGGTGAGCTAAAAAATTATCAGAATACATCTCAGTTATGATTTTCACTTCTTTCATTTATCAGATTCAACTTTGGTTTCATTTATAATAAATATCGATCTTCCCACTATATCTACAATCAAACCAAATGTTGTTGCTTCCTGTGCCTTTTCTGGTTTGGTTTCATTAAGACAGCGTATTATGTCCTTTGCTTTCATGTAGAGGGAGGACTCTATAGTCTACGATTCTACATCTCCTTACTTGCATGAACATATGGGTTTTTTTTTTCAAAACTCTTTTTGTTTTCCCCCTCTTCTCAGAGGGTTGGTGGGGATTGTTTAACAAAGATTTTCACTCTCTTCTTGGGTTAGGAAGATTTTCCAGGAATTGAATTGAAGCAGAGGCATTGTCCAATAAAGAAAAACAATCTGGTTCCTATGTTTAGTTGTAAGAGAAAGAATATTGAAACTAGAGCAGGGTAGGGAAATAAAGGAAATAAATGTGTTTAGTGGTAAGAGCTCTTTCCATCCCTATCACCAAGTTTGTCAAGGTTATATTAAATTTCAAACATTAAGGAAATAAATGTGTTTAGTGGTAAGAGCTCTTTCCATGCCTATCACCAAGTTTGTCAAGGTTATATTAAATTTCAAACATTCGTCTCAATCTTATTTAGTTTAATCTTAATATATAAGATGATAGAATGCTAGAGAACAAATTTTCAACTCCTTTTGTCCTCTCTAGTTTTCCAAAAACATCTTCTTAGTTTTCTTTCCCTTTTCTCGGTTTCTTACCCAAAAAAAAAAAAAAAAATTATTCATCCAAAATTTGTTAAATATTCAAGAATTCACCCTATATTCAAATTTCAAATATATGAATGCATGTTGAGGTTTAAAATAATTACGTAACTTCCATTAATGTTTTGAGGTTAAATTATATTTTATGTCCTCGTACTTTCACCTTTGCATCAACGTTATCCTTGACATTTTAAAAGTTTTAATTTCATTCTGTCTTGATAGTTTCAGCCATTAATGAGTGCTAATTAAATTTATCATTGTTTGTTTGATTTTAATAATCTAAATTAGTTTTATATCAGGGGAAGTGGGATGTTATGATATTCCCACGTTGTTAAATGAAAGTGTAAAAGGATTCACTAATTCGGCTATGAATAAGATTTACATTTATTTGTTGGCCAAAAAGCAAAATGCGTATAGGGTGAACTTGAAGGACTTCAAGCCCATTGTCTGGTTAGCATTTTGTATATGATCATTGGTAAGGCCTTATTGATAGAATGAGGAAGAGGATATCTAATACCATCTCTACAAATAAGGGGGTTCCTTCGTTGTTTCAAGGCAAATTCTTGATAAGGCTTCCAATGCCAATGAGGCTATTGAAGACTAGGGCTTGTAAGAAAGGATCTATTATCTTTAAGATTGATCTTGAAAATATGTATGATCATTGATCGACTATTTTGCTTAAGGTGTTGTGGAAAAGGAAAACGTGGGGTGGAATTGTTTGCACTTTGTGAATTTCTCTATTCTAGTCAATAGCACATTTAGGTGTGAGAGATCTGAACTCCCAGAGGCATTAGGCAAGGTAACCTTTTGTCTCATTTTCTTTTTCTTATGGTGGTGAATGTCCTTACTAGGTCTGTGTCCAAGACTCCAAACGAATGAGAGGTTTATTTGAAAGTTTTTACTTTTTTCATGTAGGGAGACTCATTGTCCTTCTGACACACCGACACTATCTTTTTTAAGTTTTTTGAGGGAGGATTATTTTGTCCCTTTCTTTAGTAGGGAGGGTCACTAATATAGGGAGTAGGAGCATAAAAAATCAATTTAAGCAATATTTTCCACATTAGAGTCCATCTATATTCTTAGAGTTAAGAGGGAGAAGTGTTATGTGGTTAGTATTAACCATAGTACTGAAAAAGTGGGTAAATGGACTAATATGGTGTGGGCTGTGATGCCTTTTTCTTGTTAATGGCTAGTTAGATCTTCCTTTGGGTTAAAATCCTAGACACTTCTTTGTTTCAGGATCCTATTGCATAAAGGTAGAAAATCAGCTTCCTTCTTGAAAGAGGGGGTTCTTTCTTAAGAGGAGGGAGGTTTACTAATTCAATATACCCTTAGTGAAATACAGCTTTATCTTTGATCTCAATTCTCAACTAAGATAGCTATAGCTATATCTGTCAGTATCAGGTTGGAGGAAATCACGAGGAACTTTTTGTGGGAGGGGAAGGAAGAAGTTGTGTCATCTTGTTAAATAAGAAGTAGTTTAACCTCGTTCTCTTAGCTAAGTGGTCGTAGCACTCTCCCTTGTAATGCCACCACGTGGCAAGAAATGTATGGGCATCAGTCCAATGGGTGAGATCCTATTTTGGTAACTAAAAGTAAAGGCACTTTGAGGAGCATGTGAAGAACGATTTTGTAAGGTTGTCCTAGTTTTCTCAATTTCATTAATTTTTCTCTAGGGCATGGAACTCGTGTTTGTTTTTGGTTGATCATCAGCTAGGTTATGGACAATGGTCCACTTTGTTTGCTTTTCCCTCATCTTCTCAACCTCTCTTCGGCAGAAAATGATCGCATTGCCTCTGTTGTCTGTTTGTAGGTTCTATTTCCTATAATTCTCATTTTAGTGCTCTGGTGAACATCAATGAGTTTTCCTCCATTTTATCTTTTTTGCATGGAGTTCTTATTCACTCAGTCATTCGGATTCTTTTGGTAGTTTCCCGGTCAAGGTACGGAAAGTTAATATCCCTAAGAAGATTAGGTTCTGGAGGGTTTACGAGGGGATTAACACTATTGATTTTTTCCAGAGATCTTCGCCCTTGATTTTGGATCCATGATGGTATGTTCCCTGTAAGCGGACAATGGACCACATTTTATATAGATATCAGGGATGGACTTTCGGATTTTCTTTTGTTACTTTGGCTCTTAGTAGAGATTGTTGAGCTATGTCGGAGGAGAGGTCCTTCTACAATCACCATTTAGTTGTTGTTATAGGGAGATTGTTGTGGCAGGCTGATCTGTTTTGCTATTATTTGGTTGGAAAGGAGCAAGAGATTTTTTAAGTGTGGAGATTTCTTGCGAGGAGATTTGGAGCTTGGCTAACTTCAATGCCTCCATTCGGGCTTATAGTTCACCTTTTTGATTATTTTTGTTTTAAATTTTCCATAATGTTAATTCTTATCAGTGGGAAACAATTTTTGTAATTGGCTCCTTTTTGTTTCTAGTTTGTCTTTTATGGTCTTCGCTCCTCTACTTGCATTATTCTTTATGAAAGTTGGTTTTTCTCTTTTGGTTAGAAACCAATTTATTTATGCACCAAGAGGGTACAAACCAAGAGAGATTGGCAGGAGCTCCAAGAGAGATTGGAAAGCTCCTGCCTCTCCTCTTACAGTCTTACCTCACTCAGAGTGCAAGTACCAAAATGAGTAAGGAAGTGCCCTCCCCAGAATCTCTCTCTCCCTTATATCCTACCTCAACAGTAATTTCAGCACTAACAAACTAATATGCCCTGGCCACACAAAAACTGGTTTTATTCTTTCGGTGTTTGTTCAATTTTTTTTCCCGTCGAGTGGTTCTATTTTTTCCACGGTGTGGAAGGTGAAGATTCCCAAGAAGGTTATGTTCTTCATGTGGCAGGTTATGCACGAAAGAGTTAACACCTTGGATTGGCACTCGAGCAGGGGTTCATCTTGGTTGGGACTATCTGTAGGAGGGCCAAGAAGGTCATGTTCTTCATGTGGCAGGTTATGCAGGAAAGAGTTAACACCTTGGATCGGCACACGTGCAGGGGTTCATCTTGGTTGGGACTATCTGTAGGAGGGCGGCAGAGGATCTTGATCATATCCTCGAGATGTGATTTTGCAGGTGCTGTTTGGAGTTTTTTCTTTGAGGCGTTCGACTTTTGCTTTGTCAGCTCCCAGGGTTGTAGAGAGGTGATCGAGGAGCTTCTTCTCCATTCGCCTTTTTCGTGAGAAATAGTTGTTTTTGTGGCAGGGTGGGGTTTGTGCTATTTTATAGGGTCTTTGGGGCGAGAGAAATAATAGAATCTTTAAGGGGGCAAAAGAGATCTTCTAGCGATATTTGGTCGCTTGAGAGATTCTATGTTTTCCTCTAGGCTTTGGTTTTTTTTATAGGAAACAAAATTAACTTCATTGATGTAATGAAAGATGGATAGAAACTATCCCAAGAGCTACAAAAATCATCTCTAGTCAATAATGAGAGATGATAAACTGTAATCACAAAAAGGATGGATTAAAATACACCAATTCATAGCTAAGTAAGTAATTGATGTAAAGAACTCATGGATGGGCTGGTCTTTGTCGGAGAAGATACGGGAGTTACGCTGTAGCCAAGTCGACCAAAAGAAAGCTCTAACAAAGTTCAGACAAAGGGACTCCTTGGCTGTTTTGAAGGGATGGCCAGATAATAAAAGGGGAAGAAGGTCCCCCACCTCCAAAGGGAAAACAGTCTGCCATCCAAATTCATTTAACAGAAAGTTCCAAAAATTTCTGGCCTGACGACACCAAAAGAAGAGGTGTCTTTGTGTTTCTTCACGATGAAATAGGGCAGCAGTTAGGGGAGATGGAAAGCCATGGCATGCGAAGTTGAAGTTTGTCTTGAGTATTTAAACAAGAGGGGTTAAGCTCCCATATAAAAAACTTCACCTTTTTGGGATAACGACCTTTCCAGATGGATTTATATAAAGCCCACTTTTCATTATCTCCTTTAGATGATAAGGATTTGGAAAGGGACTTGGAGGAGAATCGCCCATCTGTCTCTAAATCCCATTTCCATAAATCAGAAGAGGCCTTGAGGTCAACTGCACCAAGAGCAAAGGAAAGAACAGTCCATTCTTCAATTTCACCATCGTTTAGATGTCTACGAGGGTTTTCTCTAGCTTTGGTGGCGAGACTGTTTTGTAATTACGCCCTAGGTAGGTCTTATTTTATTGGATTGGAGCCCCTTTTAGTCGCTTGGCTCCCTTTTGAAGGTTTTTTTAATGCCTTTGTTTTCTTTCATTTTTTTTTCAATGAAAGTTTGATTATTGATTAAAAAAAAAAAAAGAACTGATTTTATTGCATTGTATGTTGCTCTCTCACTCTTCCCTTGCTTGCTATGCACCTTTGTGATTAGGGGTCTATCAAAAACCAGGTTTCCTTAGAAGTGAGTTCAAAAAGGAAGACCAGACAAAAACAGAACTGGGACAAAACAAAAGGATCCCCTAAAGAAAAGAAAGATGTTTGCAGGAAAGACTCCAAATTTTGGCATTCAGAAAGAAAAAAAATCTCAAAAAACATAGACCCAAAGAGAATCATACTCCTCTAAAATAGCACAAAAGCACTCCAAAGCTTTTCTGCTATTTTAGAGGAGTATAAGTGCTTCTCTTCATTGTTTCTCTTCAAAAAAAATAAGTGCTTCTCTTCACGACTCTGTGAGACCCCCAATTACTCATGTGTATGCTAGGAGGGGCAAAACGGGTAATTGAGAGGGGACAAGTGCTAGACAAAGAAAGGACAAGTTTGTTAGAAGTTGTGGGGACCATTGGGATTGTTTTCTGGCTGTTATTTAGAGAATTGTGCTTGGAGAGTAAGTTAGGTTTTCATTTTGGTATAGACATTGGTCTTTGGGAGAGTTTTCCAGCCTCTTGAATGGTTGGGAAACCCTAGTTCTTGTTGTGGTTGTTTGACAAGTAAATATATAATATAGAGATCACTATATATTGAAGAACTATCAATATATAGGTGATACATTTCCTTGAATTTGCTCTGTGTTTGGTATATTTCTCTTTATTTGCAGGTTAAGGTATTTGGATACTTAACAATTGGTATCAGAGCTCGTTCAACCTGGGGAGAACGAGGAGAATGGCGCAAAGGCAAGTAGAGGAAAGGCTCGAGGTGACGGAAAACGAACTGGGAAGCATCAAGCAAGAGATGCAACTGATCGCGCAGAGAATGGAAGAAATGAATAGAGTTGTGTTAAATGAGCTGGAGAAGCAGAGAACCACGCTCGAGTATGTGATCGGAAACAATGGGGGATCATCCTCAAATGTGACGACGGAATCCATTCAGAAACACAAACAAAAAGAAACGGCTGAAACAGAGAAAAAAATGGGAGAAGGGGAAAGAGAACCTGATAATAGACCTCCAAGAAGAGAGGGAGGAGACCGCAGCTCGCTCAAGAAGCTGGAAATGCCGATCTTCGATGGAACTAACCCAGATGCGTGGTTGTTTCGAGCAGAAAGGTACTTCGATATCCATCAGCTGACTGATTTGGAAAAAATAACAGTATCCGTTATTTCGTTTGATCCTTCTGTGGTGCGTTGGTATCAATGGGCGAATAAGCGCCGAAGAATCGTTGATTGGAATGACCTAAGAAACCGATTGTTCATAAGATGGAGACCCTCACGTGAAGGAAGCTTGTGTGCTCGATTCCTCGCGATTAAACAAGAAGGAACGATAGCAGAATATCGGTTGCTTTTTGAAACATATTCTTCACAGCTACCCGATTTACCGGAAGAAGTATTAGAAGAGACCTTTCTGAGGGGACTCCGACCGTCGCTCAAGGCGGAGGTAATCAGTCGGAAACCCAAAGGGCTGGAAGCCATCATGGAAGAAGCGCAGGTGATTGAGGATCGGGATTTTGCCCTGAAAATCGCTAAAGAAGAAGAAGGACAGTGGGCCGGGTCGACTAAAGACGGAACCGGAAACCCAATGGGTAAACCCGCACTAGAAAAAACGGCCCCTACGAACACGAAAGTGGGCGGGCGCACGTATGAAACTACACCTGTACGGCCCATTATGATACCTGATAAAGGAAAACAAATTCGCAAAGAAGGGCAAGCAAGGCGTTTGTCGGACGAAGAATTCCAGGCGAAAAGAGAAAAAGGCTTATGTTACCGCTGCGATGAGAAGTTCTTCAAAGGGCACCGTTGCAAGACGAAGGATGTCCGAGAACTGCGAGTATTGTTGGTGAATGAGTCAGAAGAGATTGAGATTTTACAAGAGGAATTCGAGGAAGAACCCGTGGAAATCAACACAATGGAAGTAGGGGATTTGGTCGAACTTGACCTACGTTCCGTCGTGGGAATTACAACGCCCGGAACCATGAAAGTTAGAGGAAAAATTGAAGAAAGGGAGGTAATCGTTCTCATAGATTGTGGAGCAACTCACAATTTTGTAGCCCAAAAAGTTGTGGACGAACTCCAGATCCCGATCACCACAACAGCCAACTATGGAGTGGTAGTGGGAAATGGAAAAGCATTGAAAGGAAAAGGAATTTGCAAATCGGTGGTAGTAACTCTCCCAGAGTTAACGGTTCAGGGGGATTTCTTACCTCTGGAGTTGGGCGGAGTAGATGTAATCTTGGGAATGCAATGGCTTCGAACGATGGGTTTTATGGGCGTGGATTGGAAAGCTCTAACCATGTCGTGTGAGGTGGGAGGATCAACGGTAACAATCCGAGGTGACCCAGCGCTCACTAAGACAGAGGTCTCGTTAAAAATGCTTACAAAGTCGTGGTCAGAATGTGATCAAGGGTTCTTAGTGGAACTTCATAGTTTACAAGTCGAAGAGACTGAGGAAGAAAGCGGACAGGGAGAGCAAACAGAGGGAACACCCTTCTCGAATGAAGTTCAAGAACTTCTGACCGAGTACCAGTCTGTTTTCAAACTGCCCGAAGAACTACCCCCACGGAGAGCAGTCGATCATAAGATTGTGCTGTCAACAGGTGCAGAACCGATCAATGTGCGGCCCTACCGTTATGCGCACGCCCAGAAAACTGAGATTGAAAGACTGATCAGCGAGATGTTGACATCAGGAATTATACGACCGAGCTCCAGCCCTTTTTCCAGCTCGGTTCTCTTAGTTAAAAAAAAAGATGGAGGATGGAGGTTCTGTGTTGATTATCGAGCGCTCAATCGTTACACGATTCCGGATAAATTTCCGATACCTGTCATTGAAGAACTATTAGACGAGCTACATGGGTCGACAATCTTCTCGAAATTTGATCTGAAAAGCGGGTACCATCAAATACGTATGAATAAGGACGACATTCCAAAGACGGCCTTCCGAACACACGAAGGACATTACGAATTCATGGTCATGCCATTTGGACTAACCAACGCTCCAGCTACATTTCAATCTTTGATGAATCAGGTGTTTCGACCTTTCTTAAGGAAATTCATACTTGTTTTTTTTGACGATATCCTTGTTTATAGTCCAGATTTGGAGAGCCATATTACACATCTCACAGTAGTACTCAACATCCTACGTGACAACTCTTTATTGGCAAATCGGAAGAAATGCATTTTTGCCAGAAGCAGAGTCGAGTACTTGGGGCATTGGGTATCCGCAAATGGAGTAGAGGCCGACCACGGGAAGATCAAGGCAATGCTACATTGGCCAATTCCAAAAACGTTGAAAGAATTACGAGGATTCTTAGGCCTTACAGGGTACTACAGACGATTTGTGGTTCGCTATGGATTCTTGGCAGCACCATTGAATCAGTTGTTGAGGAAAGACTCGTTCCAATGGACAGAGGAAGCCACACAGGCATTCGAGCTATTGAAGAAAGCAATGGTTACCTTACCAGTATTGGCTCTACCAGACTTCAGCTTGCCATTTGTAATCGAAACAGATGCTTCAGGGACAGGTGTTGGAGCAGTATTACAGCAGAAACAGAGGCCGATTGCCTTCTTCAGTCAAGCGCTATCTAACCGTGCACGCACGAAATCAGTATACGAACGAGAGCTAATGGCAATAGTCCTTGCGGTCCAAAAATGGCGAACTTATCTGTTGGGTCAGAAGTTTACAGTCCTCACAGATCAACGTTCCCTTCGATGTCTATTGGAACAACGAGAGGTCCAACCTGAATATCAGAAATGGCTAACTAAACTACTGGGATACGACTTTGAAATTAAATACAACCCAGGTTTATTGAACAAGGCAGCGGATGCTCTGTCTCGAATGCCCCCAGTGGTAGAACTACGTACATTATCAGCTCCGGCGATTATCAATGTGGATATCATACAAGCGGAAGTTGAAGGTGATTGCGTTCTTAAGACAATCATTGAGGGAATAAAGACAGATCCAATGAGTTTTCCGAAATACTCTATGAACAAGGAACAATTGATGTACAAAGGAAGGATGGTGCTATCAAGTAAGTCTTCCCTTATACCCACTATTTTACATACGTTTCATGACTCTGTCATAGGGGGACATTCGGGGTTCCTTCGTACCTATAAGCGATTGACCGGGGAACTTCATTGGAAAGGAATGAAAGCTGATGTTCAAGCGTATGTGGCCAAATGTGCAACCTGCCAACGCAACAAGTCTGAATCAGTGCTACCAGCAGGTTTGTTGCAACCCCTCCCCATTCCCGAACAGATATGGGATGATATTGCAATGGACTTCATCGAAGGATTACCCAAGTCAGCAGGGTACAATTCCATACTTGTCATTGTTGACAGACTGAGTAAGTACGGCCACTTTGTAGCATTGAAGCACCCTTTTTCGGCAAAAGACATCGCTCAGGTGTTTGTCAAAGAGATTGTTCGCCTCCATGGGTTCCCTCGATCGATAGTATCTGACAGAGATAAAATATTTGTGAGTCACTTCTGGAAAGAGATGTTCAAAATACAGGGGACTCAGTTATGTAGAAGCACTGCCTTCCACCCGCAAACTGATGGACAATCTGAGATCGTGAATAGGTGTGTCGAGACATACCTTCGCTGTTTTTGTAGCGAACAACCAACAAAGTGGGAAAAATGGCTTCCTTGGGCGGAGTATTGGTACAACACCACTTTTCATGCGTCAACTCGATCTACACCTTTCCACATTGTGTACGGACGACAACCTCCAGCAATTATTGCGTACGGGGACCGCAAGACGACCAATGATACATTGGAACAGCAGCTACTCGAGCGAGATCGCGCGTTACTACTCCTGAAAGATCATTTGCGTACTGCCCAAGATCGAATGAAGAGTCAAGCAGATAAAAAACGAAGGGATGTTGAGTTTGCAACAGGGGATATGGTTTATTTGAAAATCCGACCATACCGCCAGCGATCCTTAGCAAAGAAACGCTGTGAAAAGCTGACACCTAAATATTTTGGGCCTTACAAGGTGATAGAACGAGTGGGGGCAGTGGCTTATCGTCTGGAATTACCCCAAGACACGCGAATCCATAACGTATTTCACATTTCACAACTCAAGAAAGACAAAGGCACCAATGTTCAGGTGCAAACTCGACCACCCCTGTTGACTGAGGACTATGAGTGGCAAGCCGAACCCGTAGCCGTGCTGGGCATTCGTTGGAATTCTGAGGATAATTGTAATGAATGGTTGATTCAATGGCAAGGAGGACAGACGTGTGATGCAACTTGGGAATCAGTACCGTTCATCAACGAGCAATTTCCTTCTTTTCACCTTGAGGACAAGGTGTACTCGACCCCGGGGGGTAATGTGAGACCCCCAATTACTCATGTGTATGCTAGGAGGGGCAAAACGGGTAATTGAGAGGGGACAAGTGCTAGACAAAGAAAGGACAAGTTTGTTAGAAGTTGTGGGGACCATTGGGATTGTTTTCTGGCTGTTATTTAGAGAATTGTGCTTGGAGAGTAAGTTAGGTTTTCATTTTGGTATAGACATTGGTCTTTGGGAGAGTTTTCCAGCCTCTTGAATGGTTGGGAAACCCTAGTTCTTGTTGTGGTTGTTTGACAAGTAAATATATAATATAGAGATCACTATATATTGAAGAACTATCAATATATAGGTGATACATTTCCTTGAATCTGCTCTGTGTTTGGTATATTTCTCTTTATTTGCAGGTTAAGGTATTTGGATACTTAACAATTCCTCCAATATACCCTTCTAACCCTTATACTCCTCTAAAATAGCAGAAAAGCTATGCCAAAGAAGTCTACTTTTATCTCGAAAAGGAAGATGTACAATGATTTCCTCAATCATTGAACAACACATCTCGGCTTGGAAATGGGAACATCTCTCCAAAAGCTTGCTAGCACCTAAACCAAATCTTTTTAGCGACTGGGCACCTATAAAGAGTGACATCCAAATCCTCTTATGCTTGTTTGCAAGGAACGCACCATTTGGAGCCAAGAACTAGAGAGGAAGATCTTTGGGTACCAAAAATCTATGGTATTCAATTCTCCCAAGCACTACAACCAAGAAGCAAACCTATTTTGGAGCTAGTAAAAAAGTGGGGAGACTGGGAGGAGGATTTACACAAAAATAGAAGAAAATTCATGAGACCAATCACGTTTGCTTTGGAATGTGGAAATAAATCAACCCTTCTGTGCCAACCTAGTAAGCTTAGGGAAATTACAATTCACTTCTGCCAGAAACATTTCTCTAATTATTTTTTACGCTAGAAACCTTCTAAAAAGTATGAAAATTTTGTTTAAAATAACGAAAGAATCCTCCCTATCAAAGAAAAAAAATAATTCATGGCATCATTCACATATTGCAAATGAGTGAGGAGGCTCCCATCCCTCCCCACTTCGATGTCAGTCCCAGTGTTTTAAAAAGTCCACTCAGGCGTGCGCCTAGGCTCAAGGCGCAGCCTCTGCGCCTCGCTTCAAAGAAGCGAGGCTCACTTAATAAAGTCCACTTGAGGCGCGCGCCTCGGCGCCTGTGGGGTGCGCTTCAGCGCCTCGAGCCTGACTTTCCTACCTTTTAAAAAAAAACGTCTGATTTGAAGGAAGAAACACATGAATATTCATTGAATCTTGAATAAAAGTTCTATTTTGTTGAACTTTTCATCATCTTATTATTCATCTTAGTATTTTTCTTTCATATATAAAAAATTATTTACACTTATCTATCGTGCGCCTCATAAAATAAAGCTCGCGCTTTTCTTTGCGCCTTGCGTTTAAGCCCAGGAAGGCTATTGCGCTTTATTGCGCTTTATTGCGCCTTGAGCTTTTAAAAACACTGGTCAGTCCACATATGCACCTCATTCAAATCCATTTTAAGTGATACCTTCTAGATTGTTGTGTGCCTAATAATTCTCAATAGCTTCATTAGCAATAAAGAACTCATAAGAATTTGGCACCAGAGTACTGGTCCTTATCGTGTAGGAAATTTTGGTATGATCTAGTACTTCCATAAGGATATAAATATTATGCTTCCAGAAATTATTTTAGGTGCGTGGCATAAAGGAAAGGCTAAAGTTCTATTGAGAAATACTTCCAAAGCTATTTTGTGGATGGTTTGAATCATTGATTGAGAAAGCTTAGAGAAAAGATTCAAATTTCATTGACTTTACAAGAAAAAGTTAAAACTTAGTTATATAATTTTATACATAACTAAATATCTTGTATAAATACATGTTTACTTTGGTCTTTTAACCTTTTTCTCTTGTAGCTTTTTATTCTTTGCAATGCGGTTCTAGGCTTATTTTTGCTTCAACTTATGGTTCAACTTATGATGTAGCTTTAATAGGGGAAATTATCACAACCATTTGATGTGTAACAAATTTTACATTCTCACTTACTGTGACTGCTATAGTGGGAATTATGCCATGTTTTGTATATCTTTCAAACTTTGTCCATTGCAATACAGTTCTTCATGACAGAACCTTTAGCTTGCAAACCCTCCAACCTCCCGAAATATCCTCCCAGCAAGGAGATGGATGCGAGAAGACGGGATGATGAAGCTCGGAGGTATGAATTCCTTGATTTCAGTTTCTGCTTTATATGCCTGGTTTATTTTGAGAGCTGTTGAGAATTTTGCGCAAGCTATTTTCATGAGGTTAAGATCGTTTCCATAACAGATGTTTTTTATCTCTTCAAAGATTTGCCCATTATAATACAAATGGCTTGTTAAAATGGTAAAGGTGCTGAAGATACCTGTCTTTTCTGTTTTTAGTTTTGGTTAAATTTACAAATATAATGCCTGAACTGTGAGGATTGTGTTTATTTAGTTCTTGAAGTTTAAAAGGTTTCAGTTATGTTCTTGAATTTTTAATTTTGATTTGTTACAATGGTAAAGGAGCTGAAGATACCTGTCTGTATTTTCTGTTTTTAATTTTGGTTAAATTTACAAAAATAGTGTCTGAACTTTGAACTTTGAGGACTGTGTTTACTTAGGCCATGTTTGATAACCCTTTGGTTTTTGGCTTTTAAAAATTAAGCCTATAAACAATACATTCACCTATGAATTCCTTTCTTGTGTTATCTATCTTTTCAAGTGTTTTCAAAATCCAAGCAAAAATTTGGAAACAAAAAAAAGAAGCTTTCAAAAACTTGCTTTTATTTTTGGAATTTGCCTAACAGTTGTAATGTTTCCTTAACAAAGATGAAAGTCATTGTAGGAACCGATATGTAGATATATTGTTTATAGGCTTTATTTTCAAAAACCAAAAACTAAAAACTAAATGGTTACCAAACGGGGCCTTAGTTCTTGAAGTTTAAAAGGTTTAAGTTATGTTTTTGCGATTACACCTTTAGTTGAATGTTGATGTGGTGCCTCATTTGATGAATGAGTGATGATTTGGTAGACATAGTAGTAACAGGTGGCACAAGAGAGTAGACCAGCCACATTAATAAGAGCAAGTGGGGTAAAAAAAATTGTAGACGGTGGGTGGGCGGGATACATTGTAAACTAATTATTTTTGGCTCGTCCACCCTTATTTAATCCAATTTGCATACTCTCTTTCTAGAGCTTGAGAAAAATGAAATAATGGACTCTCTTTGTGCCATCTATTGCATGTGCTAAATTATTACTCTTTAGTAATACCACATTAACATTTAAATAACGGTGTTAACATCGAGGACTTATTAGAATGTAATTTGAAAGCTTTGGTATTAAATTGATACAACTATCAAATTTTAGAGACGAAATTTGTAAATTAACCTTTATTTTATTTATTTATTTATTATCTTTTTAAATTAAGTGTTAATTCTTTCCCTCAAACATATAAGTGTGCACTAGGCAGATCAAGTGTTTGAAACTATCAGCACCGAGTATAAATTGTGTGCACAAGTTGGGAAAAATAATTTAAAAAGAGGACCTAAAGCTAAGGATTCTTACAACCGAACAGATCATCTGAAAAAAAAAATAATAATGGAATTCAACTAAACGGACCATACCATCCAAATAGAGTTCGACCAAGGCAATTTTTGTTTTAAGATTTATAAAATCAAATACAACCGACTTTTGTCAAACTCTCCTAACCGAACCGACTTTTGCCAACGCCTGTACATGGGAGTTCCATGAAGTTATGTTGAGTAGCAATCAGTCCATTTTATAGCCTTATCTACTGGTACTGTTACTAAAATGAGGCAAAAGGAAAACAAAAATGAAGGTTGAGTTGCAGAAGAATGTGTCCTAGGTTGATTACTTGAGGTGGCATTTAAAAATCCTTGTCCCTAAATTCTGTTTAGTTGTACACCTATGGCCACTGGGAAGTCTACTAGTTTTTGTTGACAGTTTGGAATGGTTGCTGATATTGTTCTTAGTCCTGTGACTTGCTGTGAGATTGTTGGTGTTTTTGTTGAGCATCATTCTAAATTGGTTTTGCAGACTAAGAGCAGCTAGTAAACCCCAGGGAGATGGTGCGAAGAAAACACGCACACGTGTTAGGGCTATTCCAGCTCCCGAAGCCAATGCCGAAATACAAACAAACATCGACGTAAATATTACTTTGCTAAGTTCAAAATCCTTGACCAACTAGACACTAATAGTATATGATAGCATGTCCTTGGATTTATAGTGTTAAACTGTTTGAAATTGTTGTATATTGAAACAGAGAAGGCGCCTAATTACACATGCAAATGCAAAGAGCAAAAGCGAAAAGTTCCCCCCACCACACCAGGATGGAGCGCTCGGCTTTACGCTAGGATATTCGCGTCATATCGACCCATCCGGTGTTCCTCCAGACATACCATTCAGCTCGACGCTGTTCACTTACTCTAAGGAACCAGTCCAAGCCTGGTCTGGTCCACTGGTCCCAGGTGCTGGCACTGATGCTCCTCATAGGCAGAAGAAGCATGTGGGAGGTAAAGGCAAGAAAATCATGGTCTAAAATTTTGATAAGATTGTGGTTGTACTGCCTGTTTGCTCATAGAGGAGTATCATCAAATTCTTCCCACTCTTCATCCAAATATTGGTAATCAATCAGCCTGGTCTGCTCTTAGCCGAGAAGATCATGAATTTCAAGATGTGAGACGTTGAGTGGCATCGATTTTTCGGTATTCATAGTTGCGTTGACCTAATTTTTTCCCCCTCGAAAAGGGTACGAAAATTTTATAGATAAATTTGCTTTCAAGTGATGAGAAATTTAACAAAGTTATGTATATGTTGATTTGTTCTATCCCAAATTTTCCTTGTTGAAGTTATAGTGAGACATTCTACAGAATAGTGACCAATAGAGTAAAAAATCATTCTTAGCCTTTGAATAATCTGCTTTTTGGTTCTGCCATTTAACCATGAAAAGCTACTTTGTTATCAAGTGCCTCCACTCTATAATATTTATCCCATTTCCTAACTTTCTTAATTTTTTTTGTATTTGTTCTTTTTTGTTTTCTCCTTAAACATGTCTGGTAATTCCAAATAGATTTTCATTTAGAAACTGTTTATTTTTATCTGTACATTCTAAAATATTATTTTGAGAAAATTGCACAAATTAACTTTAAACTTTGAGGTTTGTTATAATTATACTCTTCAACTTTTAATTTGATCAATCACATATGAATTATGAGATTTGTTATAATTACTTACTTGAACTTTAAATTTTGATCAATCACTTCTTAATTAAGAAGTTTGTTACATTTACACCCATGAATATTTTAATTTAATCAATCACCCCATGTAGTGTAGTTTGTTAAATGTTGTAATCAATCCATTATGTTAATACTGATGTCAATATATTAGTAAAATTGAGGTTTTGATATCGATATTGACTTCATTAGTTTAATCCTCGTTTTTGAGTGATCATCAATATTGATGTTGAACTCAGTCAATTTACGGTACGTCAATATTTTAATCATTTAATCCACAACAAAACTTGACCTTGACTTCATCTTAAATTCTAAATATTTTTTAAAATTGTTATTTAATTACAATTTTTTCAGGAGAAATTGCAAGAGAGCTCAATTTAGAGTAAAATAATTAAAAATATAGCACTTTTAATTTTTTTTTTGCAAATATGGTAATTTATATCACTGATAGTAGTCTATTGCTGATAGTAATCTATCGCTGATAGTAGTCTATCACCTCAGTTTTTTTTATAGAATTTTGTCCGTGACTATGACTAATATTAGTCTATTAGTGATAGTCACTGTTTTTTTGCCATATTTGCAAAATGTTTTAAATTTGGATATATTTACCGTTATTTTTTGTCTTTTTTTTGTTTATGCAATCAGCCATTTTTTCAACCATTCTAGGCCAATTCATTTTGTCAATTTTCTTTCAACTTTAAATTTCATCCAAAATCACTTTAGTAAATAAATAAATATAAAAATTAATAGGCGCAATTATAACCAACCTTAGATGATTAATCAAATTAAAAGTTTAGGTGTGGTATAATTGTAATAAATTAAACCACATAGTACAGGAGTGATTGATTAACTTAAACGTTGCCAAAGCAAGCATAGCTCAGTTGACATATGTATGATTTGATGACCAAAAGGTCTGTGGTTCGAATCCCCCACCCCCAAATGTACTAAAAAAAAAAAAAAAAAAACTTAAACGTTGATGGGTGTAATTGGCACAATTTTTCCTTTAGAATTTTCTAATGCATCATTTAAGTAGTTTTCAGACATGAAATTAAGGTATTACACAGGATTAATAATTACGCAGTCTTAATTTCTGTTGTTCCTTTTGCTGGACAGATCAGTCTCAAATTGAGACATGGCGGGATTTTTTTTATTTTTTTATTTTATTATTATTTATTTTTTTATAACATGTGAGGTGAGAGATTGAATCTAGAACCTCATAGTCTCGATACACTTCAACTATGCTTTTGTTGATGCCAAATTTTAGTATTGGATGAGTTTCTTACTAATTAGGGGTTTAACAAGAAATACTTAATAACTTTCTAAACTCGATATAGTTTTTTTTTTTTTTTTTTTTTTTTTACAACATGTGGGGTGGGAGATTGAATCTATGACCTCTTGATCACTAGTCGATACATCATGTCAGTTGAGTTAGGCTCTTATTGACACTAAACTCCATATAGTTAATCAATATTTAGATTAGTTATTATTATTACTCAAAAAAAAATATAGATTAGTTATGATATATTATGATCAAGTTAAATTACATGTTCCATTTTTTTAGTATGTGTTTGTCATTAAACTTTAAAAAAGTGTCTAATATGCTTCTAAACTTTAAATTTTGTATTTAATAGATGGTTGAACTATTAATCATATATTTTTTTTTTTATAAAAATATTTAATTAACGCGGGATGAAGAATCAAACCTCTAATCTTTTGGTCATTATTTCATACTTTATGACATTTGAACTATGTTCATGTTGACAACTATTAATAATGTTTAATATATTAAAGACTTTCAATTTTATGTCTAATAGATTCTTGTTATATTTGAAATTATTAAAATTAAATGATTTATGAGACATTTTAATTAAAAAAAAAAAAATTTGTCCCATAGAACCCAAAATTTTAAATTCTGTCCAATGTATTCGTAAAATTTAAAAAACGTCGAATAGGATAATGATTTCTTCGACACAAAACTGAAAAATTGAGGGACATAAATATTAATTTAAAGTTTAAGCATCAATTAGATATTTTTTTAAATTCAGTATGTATTAAACAAAATTAAACGATCAAAGATCTATCATCTATGGTACGTTTTTTAAAGTTCACGAATATAATAAAATCGACATAAAAATTTAAGAACTAAACTTATAATTTAATCGTATGGTTATAACTCGCTAATCAACTAGTTGATTAGAGGGTTTTATAGATAAAATGCTTACAAGATAATGATAAAAATAATACTTTGAAAAACAGTTTTTTTTTTAGAAAACATTAGAAGTTGTATTAAATGGTTTTATTTATTATTTTTTTTCTTCTATCATGGCCCATCCCATAAACAACTCTACCTCACAAATTATTTTTCAAAACCACCATATTTTGTAATTTTGTTGAAAATAACTTTATTTTAAAATTACTTTGTAAATTACATTATTCTTAAACCAACCCTTATTTAAAGTCTTTGGTTTTGTTTTCATATCTGTCCTATGTAATGTAATATTAGAGAGAAAAAAAAACATAGATTTGAATTTTTTTTTTTTTTTTTTTTTTTTTTTTTTTTTTTTTGAAAACAAACATAGATTTGAACTTGAGAACAAATAAAGAAACAAAATAAAGTAAATGGTTCTGAAATCAATAACATGATCTCTGAACAATATCATTATATTTCTGACAGTTTTTGTCTGATTGATAAATACTCAAATCATAGAGTCACCAGCTTGGTCCAAAATCTACATGGTGTCCAACCTATCATATCTTTTTAAATTATTAACCAAAAAAAAAAAAAAAAATGACAATATATTTAGTTATTTATCCCACATTTTAAAGAAAAAGAAAAAAGAAATAGACAATATATTTGGTTACTTATCCACATTTGGTCTAATTTTCAATGATAAATCTCATATTGATATGACATAAGAATAATTTCATTTAGTAATATATATAATTTTTTAACTCAACATCACCAAATATATAATTCAATTAGTTAAGATATTTTATAAATACTGTGAATATTATATTTAAGTTGAAGATGTAGGACGTCAATTATACTTTAAGTTGATGATTATAAATTGTCTTGCTTTATATTGACGCGGCTAATAAATGCCATTTTTTTAAAGTCATAATAAATGTCAATTAAAATATCATTGTTGACGGATTTTTATCGTACTTGACGGTAAAAAAATATTAACCTCCATTGATGACTACAAAACGTCAATAAAAGGACCAATGCTGAAATTTTTAAAAATAAAATTGACAATTAAAAAATGTCAAAATATTAACATTGTTGATGACCAAACAACATCAACAAAATAGAAGTTGACGTTATTCAACCATCAACTATAAAATAGAGCTAATAATTTTAAATAGTTGACATCAACATAGTTAATGGTAAAAAAAATGTCAACTATAGTGATATTTGACATTATTTAATCGTCAATAAACAACACATCAGAAGTGTAATAATGGACATAAACCATCCATCAAAAATCAAAAGTTGAAATCAAATGTGTAGATTATATATAATATTTCAATTAAATATGTGATGTTTTTAAAGTTTCAATTTTAACTTTAATATTTTGAAACTCTTTGATCAAGTTTCTACTCTTTACATTTGTGAAGTTTAAAAAATTTGTCAAATTTCAAATGATGTTTATAATACCAATATCTTATTTGTCAAATTTCAATTTTATCCTCTTCCCGTCTAAGTACGAGTTCTCTCTCTTTATGGGAGTTTTCTAGGGTTTCTCCTAGGGGTACTGCAGGTGGGAGCGACGACCGGACGATTGAACGCAGGTACAAAGACGACGACGGCACGACTGTGGTGATCGATTGGTGCTGTGGGCTTTGTATCCGGTTTCGATTTCAGGAGTTGGAGTAGACAGTGGTTGCGGAGGGAAGGTTCGATCGACGTTTTGCGCTGTTTTCGATTCCGATTTCAGGTGCTCGGAATCTTCAGTGGCTGCGGAGGGACGGTTTGATCTGCGTTCTTTTGCTCTGTTTCCGATTCCGATTTCAGTGTTCGGAAACGACTTTGGCTGGGAGGGACGACTCGGGGCGTGCTATTTTTGGGAGTTTCAGACCTTCGGTGTTCCAAGAACGGGTCGTGGAGGAGTTCTTCGGTCACAGACAGTGGTGGGTTGAGCATCAGAGGGTTTCGTCTTTGAATTTGAGGGGTAAGTTCTCTGTTTCTCAATTTGAATCTGTTTTGTTCAATTTGGGTTGTGCGGTGGGGGTTGTGGTTGCTTTTGTGATCTGTTTGTGGGCTGTTGATTTCTGATTTTCGGAGGGGGCAGTCTAGTAGTGGTTGTGTGATGGAGGATTTGGTTAAGCGTTGGAGTGGCTTCCAACTAACCGAGAAGGAGGCTGAAGTCGTTCAGTCAGGGGCAGGGGAGGCTCTCCTCTCGGCTGCAAATGCGTGACTGTGTGTGGTGGGTCGAGTTCTCTCTTCTCGAAGGGTCAATGTGGAGGCATTCAGGTCGGTAATGAAATCTGTCTGGCAAGTCCATGGTAGCACAAGGGTGGAGGCGGCTGGGGACAACTTGTTCGCTGTCCAGTTTCGTTCTGTTGAGGAGTAGCAGCAGCTAAGTCTAGAGGGAAGTTGTGAGCATTACGTTCATGTCGTGTTATGACCACGGGGTCGTGGACTTTCGATCGAGCGTTGGTAGGGTTGGTGGAACCGCAAGGGTCTGATTCAGTGTCAGTTGTCTTTTGATCGCTGTTCTTTTTGGGTTCAGATCCACAATTTTCCTTTGAATTGGCAGGTGCAAGAGCAGGCCCGGAGGCTGGGAGGTAGAATGGGGCGGGTTGAGGAGGTGGATAGTGTGGGTTTGGGTGATTGGATAGGTCCTGTTCTACGCTTACGCGTGATGTTGCAGATTGATAAGCCTCTGCGTCGGGGTTTTCGAATTGAAGATGATTCCGGTAAGGAACTTTGTTGTCTGTTTTATATGAGCGCTTGCCTGATTTCTGTCATGGTTGTGGGCGGTTGGGTCATGTGAGGCGGGAGTGTGGTTCTATCTATGGGGAAGGTAGGTGATAGCACTCTAAAAGTGCTAATATTTAGCTCCTAAGTCTTGTAAATTAGAGTAATTATTTGTGCTTAATCGATGTATTTTGTATAATTTAATTGTTAAGGGGTAAATCGGGCATTTGCGTAAGTTAATAGCTTAAATGAATATTTTATAGTATTTTATTAATTAACCGTTTTGAGTGATTATACTACATTAATTTATTAATCTAATCTTAACTCAAATTTGATTAATGGCTTAATGGTGCAAGGCATATTAAACCAATGAGGAAGCCTATGTTCGAGTCAAGGTGGGAGCAGAAATTTTATTATTTTTGTAAAAGTTAACGCTCCAGAACGGTCAACGCATCAACTCAGGCCAAGACGCCCAGGCCCAACGCCTAGCGCTCAGCCTTCGGCAGCCAGTCCAGATGCCCCAGCGTGCGCGCGCGCTCCGTGCGGCCTCCTCGACCCAGACATCTCGCGTGCGGCCCATCACGCACGTGAGGCCCAACGCTCAGCACCGCCCGCCTCAGCGACCCGCTCCACGACCCGCGCGCGCCTTCCTCAGCCCAGACCCGGCCCGCCTCGCGCGCGCCCAGACGCCCATGCACGCGCGCCAGCACCCCTACGCGGTCCAATCTGCCAGTTTCGGCCCAAACTCAGTTTTTTTAGTTTTTAACCTAGGTTTAGCCGCACTATTCATTCTAGAGAGAGAAAATTCGATATTTTTCCATTGGCCTCGGGTTTTGTGAGTTTTATACTCATTTTCAAGGTTTTTGGGCAATTTTGGATCGATTCTCGACATATTTGGCTAAGGTAAGTGCTCTAATTTGAGATTAAAGGTTGTTTTGTTGATGTATTAGGTGAGACTTGGACTTTTTAACGCATATTTAGCTTGTTCTAGCGTTCAATTCTTTTCTAGCCTCGTTCTTTAATGTCCTGCATGATTTTCTTTATGGGTGACACCCGTTTAGTTTATTGTGTGTTGGTTCGGTTAAAAATCCATGAAGTAGCGATCGCACCTCATGTTTTGAGTAATTAAAATCTAGCATTCTGAATTAAATCTGGCCATGTTTGTTTGGAATGCTGATAAATTATACAGAATGAATAAAATCGAGACCCGTTGTTAGAGATTTCAGCAATTGGCTCGTCGCACGATTACCCGTCGCTCGCGACTAATTATAATTTGGGAGAGCGATCGCCCCTAAGTTAGAATTATTAGCGAAGCTTAGTTTAGAGCTGTCAACTCTTTATTAATTACTTGGGATTACTAGTTCTAATTAAAGCATGAGATCACTTGTTTTGATTAGGCCTTGTAATGTGCGTGAGTGTTAACAAAAATCGGCTAAGTATCTTTTGTGTCTATGATCTGAATTACATCAACAGTCAATCCCGACACTCAAATTAGGAGCACATGTTACATTTAATTTCTTATTATTTATTTTTCCGTTAGCTATTTTATGCTTTACTTTAATTTCCAGTTAGCTTAATTCTTGCATGTTTTAATTTTAGTTTCATTTCCTTTAACTTCCCCCCTTTTTTACTTGTTGTTTTTAATTAAGGCAAATAAAAATTAATTAGGAGAAAATAATTTAAGTTCCCTGTGGTTCGACACCCGACTACCACTAGCTGCAAAACTCAGTAGTATCGGAATTATAAATGTTATTTTGGCGGGATTCGACACCCCGAGCATAGAGAACAATATACCCAAAAGTTCTCTTACCAGTGGGGTGGCGGGCGATCAGTATGGGGAGTGGATGAGAGCTATACCGTTAACTCTTGTTAGTGGCAGGAAAAAGGGTGAGAGGGAGGGTCGGGGGAGTGGAGTCAGTGACCGTGGGGGGGTCTGGGTGGAGGGCAGGTGGAAGTGGGAAGCAGGTTGTTGGGGTTGAGGTTGTCCCGTCAGGTTTGGGTGGCTTGGAGGAGGTTGGGGTGGGCTCGGTAGGACGGGGGGCGGCGGTCGAAGATTCGGTAGGGGGTGGGCAATCAAGGAAGATGGCTGTGGAGCGTCCTGCTTTCGCTGCTAGGGAAGAAAGTGTAGGTCCAGGCCAAGAGGTTGGGGGAGCAGGTAAGGAGGCGACTGATGATTGTATGAAGCGTCATGCCCTTACCATTGAGGGTGTAGGTCCATGCTTTGTCAGTGTGAGGGTTCCTGAAGCTGGCTTGAAGCGTCCTGCTTCCCGGAGTGTGATAGGAAGTGAAGGTCCAACACCAGTTTCTCGGGTTCCTACATCAGAGAAGGGGAAAGAGAAGAGTGTAAGTGCGGGAGTGGAGCCTTTGACTGTACTGTTCGATCAGCCTGGGGACCATATAGTCGTGGATGGGGTTCATGTTAATGATAAAAGGGGCGGAGGGGGGAAATCACTGAAAGGGTGGAAAAAGCGAGTGAGGGTCTCTTTAAGGGCGGGTTTGAGTGGTGACGTCTTGTTAGAGGGTCTAGGAAAGCATGGGAGATTAGAGGCAGATGGGGTGGTTCTGGCATAAGAGGGGGATGTGGGAAAGAAGGCGCGAAGGGAGGAGGGTTTAAGCGATCAGGGTCGGGCGGATTTGACTGATCCGTTTGTTTTGGCGGTGGCTGCTCTGCAGTCCGCTAACCATTATGAATGTGTTGTTCTGGAATGTGCGGGGTATGGGTTCAGACCGTGCATTCCAGCGATTGCGCAAGGTGGTGCAATCAAAGAGACCTCAACTTTTGTTCTTGTTAGAGACAAAAGTGTTGAGTTCACATTTTACGAACCTGAAGTTTGAGATGGGTTTTTCGAATTGCTTCTGTGTTGATAGTGTGTGGAGCAAAGGTGGTTTGGCACTCTTATGGACGCTGGAGGTGAGTTTTAGCCTTTTGACTACTTCCTCCATCATATTGATGGTTGGGTAGACTGGAATGGCAAACAGTGGAGGTTCACGGGATTTTATGGGTACTCTCAGGGCGACCAGAAGCACCTGTCGTGGGCCTTGCTTCAGCGGTTACGGGGCAGTGATTCTTCTCCATGGCTGGTAGGGGGACTTTAATGTTGTGCTCTACCAGTCTGAGAAGAAAGGCGGAAGGGCAAAATCGGAAACAGAGATGCGGGGGTTCCGTGAGGTTGTAGATGATTGTGGGTTGCGGGACTTCGGGTTTCAGGGGGATGTGTTCACTTGGTGCAATGGTCGGCCTGGTCAGGCGACGATCTGGGAACGTCTTGATCGGTGTGTGGGCAATGTGGCCTGGCGGGATCTTCTCCCTCAGGCTACGGTTGAGCATCTGGATTACAGTAGGTCGGATCATCGACCTCTTCTTCTTTCGCTTTCAGAAGGGAGTAGGGTGCGACGACGAAGCCGAAGGATACTGAGGTTCAAGGAGGTATGGCTACAGGCGTCGGACTTCGAGGGTGTAGTTCGAGAGAGTTGGGAGGTGGAGTCAGCTCTAGTAGGTCCGGCGGAATTGGCTGTAGCTACTGGTCATTGTATGGCTTCAATGTCCCGCTGGGGGCGAAGATTAGTGGGGAACTATTCGCAGAGGATCTGCGAGGCCACGTTGTGGGTCCAACAGGCTATGGGTGCCCTGGGACAGGCTGAGTCCCGGAGGAGGTTGGAACGAGCAGAGGGAGAGTTGGAGTCCCTTCTGATTGAGGAGGAAGCGTTTTGGAAACAGAGGGCCCGAGAGGGGTGGATGAAATGGGGAGATCGAAATACCAGTTGGTTTCATCGTAGAACATCTCGTAGGCGACGCTGCAATACCATTTCGGGTTTGGAGGATGATAGGGGGCGGTGGCAGGATGAGCCAGTGATGCTGGTTGATATGGTGACGCCGTATTTCAGGGAGCTTTTTACCTCCGGAGATCCATCTCAGGCGGAATTGGGACAAGTTCTATCCAGGGTGCGGGTCTCGGTTACGCCTGAGATAAACATGCGTTTGACTCGTCCTTTTTGCGAGGAGGAGGTACTTAGGGCATTGAAGCAAATTCATCCGAGTAAAGCCCTCGGCCCGGATGGGCTCTCAGGTGCGTTTTATCGTCATTCGTGGTCTATTATTGGGCATGATGTTATTCAGTGTTGTCTTAGTATATTGAACGAGGGTTTATCTCCAGCTCCGCTTAATGAGACTAGGATTGTCCTGATCCCTAAGGTTAAGAGGCCTCGTCGGCTATTTGAATTTCGTCCTATTGCTCTGTGTAATGTTTCTTATAAGTTGGTATCTAAGGTGCTGGCTAATAGGCTGAAACTGGTTTTGAGTGAGTTGATTTCTGATAGCCAGAGTGCTTTTCTTCCAGGTCGATGTGTGGTGGATAATGCTGTGTTTGGTTATGAATGTCTGCACACTTTAAAAGGAAAAAGACGGGGTAAGGTGGGTTGGGCTGCTCTAAAGCTTGATATGAGTAAGGCCTACGATCGGGTGGAATGGGGTTTCTTGGAGGGCATGATGCAGGGATTTGGGTTTGCTCCTCAGCGGGTGAATCTGGTTGTGCAATGTATGTCATCTGTCAGATACTTATTTAACCTGAACGGGCTGCGATGTGGGGATGTGATCCCGAGCCGGGGTCTCCGTCAGGGGGACCCTTTTTCTCCCTATTTATTTCTCCTTTGTGCGGAAGGTTTGTCGCAACTTCTGCTTACAGCGGAGCGTGAGAAGCGTATCTCGGGGTTGTCCCTGTTTCGTGAGGGGCATCCTCTGTCTCATCTATTTTTTTGTAGATGATAGTCTGTTGTTTTTCAGAGCTAACGAGGTTGAGGTTGGCGTTGTGCATGGGCTTTTGCAGGATTACGAAGCAGCATCGGGGCAACTTGTCAACTTTGATAAGTCTGTTATTTTCTTTAGTCGTAGTACAGAGGGGGCTATGCGGGATCGGGTGAGTCAGATCCTTAAAGTGGGTCAAGTCCTTTTCCATCGTCAATATTTGGGTCTCCCATCCTTTATGCCCCAGAATCGAGCTAGTACATTCAGTTACATAAAAGAGCGTGTGTGGCGGCATCTTCAAGGCTGGAAGGGGAAGGTGTTTTCTGTAGGGGGTCAGGAGGTTCTTCTGAAAGTTTTCATACAGTCGATTCCCTGCTACACGATGAATTGTTTTAGACTCTCTAAGGGGATTATTCAGGATCTCCACCGGATCATGGCTCGGTTTTTGTGGAACGGGCATGAGGAAGATAGGCGAGTGCATTGGGTGAGTTGGAAATCTTTGTGTAGGCCTAAATGCATAGGCGGTTTGGGTTTTAGGGATCTTGAGGTGTTTAATCAGGCCCTTCTTGCCAAACAGTGTTGAAGATTGATACACCAGCCGTCGTCCTTTGTTTGGCGAATTTTGAAAGGGCGTTATTACACAGAGTCCGATTTTTTCGACGCACAGTTGGGATCGTCTCCGTCCGCTATTTAAGGAGTCTACTATGGGGACGTGAGCTACTGGCATCTGGAGTTCGGTGGCGGATTGGTAATGGAGAGATGGTGGGGGTATATAGGCACAATTGGGTGCCAATGGTATCTTGCTTGCGTATTACTTCGCCGGCTACCTTACCGTTTCATACGAGAGTTTGTGATCTGTTTACCTCTGGAGGTTGGGATGAGCCCAGACTTAGGCAACATTTTCACCCGATGGAAGTTCGGGCCAATTTGACGATTCCGTCCAATCGTCGGCATACAGGGGACCAGACAGTATGACATTTTGAGGATACAGGAATGTATACAGTGAAGAGTGGGTATCGGTTGGCGCAGTCACAGATTCTTCGTCACGAGGCCTCTATGTCGTCGGTTGAGTCCTTGACGCGATGGTGGAGGGGGGTGTGGAAGATGGGTAATCTTAGTAAAATCCGAGTGTTTTTATGGCGGCTTTGTCTTGACAGGCTTCCAACACTAGGTAATATGGGGCAGAGAGGGATCGATATTCTTAATACCTGTGTTCTGTGTGGGAAGGGGGTAGAGTCCAGTCTTCATTTGTTTTGGCACTGCAAATTTTTCCGTGGGGTGTTGACGGCTTCCAAATTTGACTTCTTATTACAGTTTCGGCCGGAGGGGAACATCACATCTCTTTTGTGGTTTTTGCAGGAGAAGTTGGGGTGGCATGAGTTTGAGGAGTTCTGTATTCTGTAGTGGTCGGTGTGGAACACTCGTAAGCGGGCTCGATTTACGGGTCATCGACCAACGACTGATTTACGGGTCGGTGTGGAACACTCGTAAGCGGGCTCTTTTCGAGAAGCAAATCGGAGGGGTATGGTGGAGGGAGCTACGAGGAGGGAAGACCATGAGCACGTGAAGTGGTCGCCTACCCCGCAGGGAAGGTATAAGGTTAATGTGGATGTTGGGTTTGCAGCTTCTGACGGTATGGCAGGAGTGGGGGTTGTGGTGCGCGACTTTCGGGGGCAGGTAATGTTGGCGGTTGTTGCATGGTTTCCAAATGTGCGCAGTGTATTGATGGCTGGAAATTTGACGGCGTTCGAGGGTCTCCTATTGGCGTGGGAGGCGGGTTTGAGTCCGGTTATCTTAGAAACAGACTTCTTTCAGTTGTGCAGTTTGTTTGAGGGGGTGAGTGAAAATGTGACGGAGGTTGGTATGGTAGTAGCGGACGCGTGTATGAGGTTCCCTCGTGCTTTCAGGGAGCGTTGTTGCTTCATTCATAGAGAGGGGAACGTGGTTGCACATGAGTTAGCACAAATGACTATGGGTCTTCGACAAGGGTGATTTGGGTGGAGGATGTCCCTCCTGAGATTGAATCCTTTTGTTTACGTGATTTGATCGTGGTCTAATTTGTATTGAGCTTTGCTCTTAAAAAAAAAAAAAAAAAAAAAAAAAAAAAAAACTGTATATTAGGAATTTTAAATTATATATATTTTTAAAAGAATTTTAAATTATATTAAACTATCATAATATTCTAACAATTAAAAAATGTACATAGAGCAAATACCATATATTTATTAAATATCAAATTGCTACTTTGTTATTCAATTCTGGGAAATTGCACCAGGATCAATTTAGAGTAAATTAATTAAAAATATAACACTTTTTAAAAAGATTTGTAAATATGACCATTTTTATCAGTGATAGCCACAGATAGAATTTTATCCGTGATAATCACTGATAACAAATCAATGATAGCTACTGATATCCTTCTACTTTTTTTTTATTTTTTTTTTATTATAGAATTTGGTCAATAGCTATCACTAAGAGTAGTCTATTAGTGATAGTCATTTTATCAATGACTATTAGTGATTAGGGGTGTACATGGGTTGAGTTGGAGGGTTTTTCAACCCAACTCAAAAATTTTGGGTTGGTGAATATCCAACCCAACCCTTCAATTTTCAGGTTGGGTTGGGTTGTCGGGTTGATATTTTTTATAACAATTTAGTTTTTAAAATTATGTGTTCATAATTATCCTTATTTTCCCTGAAAATGGTTCGTTCATAATTTTTATTTGAAGAATAAGCTTTTATATATATATAAATTCAATTAATTTTTTATTTTATTTTTTATTTTATTAAATACTTAATTTGTTCTTCAATTGATATTAACCAATAATCCTTGAATCAATCTCATCTTCCATATCAAGTGAAATCAAATCTAACTTTAATTCATAGATTTATGTTTAATGCCTTGAATAAACCAAACCATTCATTTTTCTAGGTATATGTCTCTCTTCTTCCCTTACTTCTCTCACCAGAAATCATAAACAACCTAAAAATTGGATGATTAACTTCAGCCCAATAATCTAAAATATCATAAACAACCTAAATTAACATTAAACAAAAAATTACTCAAAACCACAAAAAAAAAATGCAAGCTAAACTAATATTAAACAAAAAATTACTCATTGTTCACACGAGATTTCCGGCAGAAATTTAGTTCGTGGAAAATAATTTGATTTTATTAATTTATGTAAATGTTACCGTCTCTAATTTTTATCCCCTGATGCTTTCTCTCCAATGTAGACGTTTGCTTTGGGCTGGTTGATTTCCTGGATCGGCCTGTCGGCTTATTGATCTTTGGAGCGGCCTGTTGACTTGTTGATCTTGAAGTTGTTGATCTTTGGAGCGGCCTGTTGACTTGTTGATCTTTGGAGCGGCCTGTTAATTTGTTGTTGAAGTCTGTAGTCTTCGAATCTTCTGAACTCTGAGTCTTTGATGCCTCTGAATTCTCTGGACTCTGATTGGACTCTGATTGCTGGAGCTTCTGACTTCTCTGGATTCTGACTCAAGGCTGAATGTCCAGAATGAATGGTGGTCTCCTCTATTTATAGAGTTTGATGAACCTAGTATGGGCTTGGGCCTGATTGACTTTTGGCCCAACTTTTGGGCTTTTATTTATTTGGGCTTAATCTATTTATTTTTCAATAACTTGGATTATTTAAATTTAGCCCAAAATTATTTTTAGCGATCTCGGGTTAAATAGCTTCGGGTCCAACCGTCATGTGGCAATGTTTGATTGGACTCGTCTGAGGGACATGTGGCATAATTTGATTTGCCAATTTTATATGTCTCTTAATTTAAATTGAGAACATGGGTAACTTTGTAATTGATCCCAAATTTATAAATATATATTTTTATCATTAACTTGAATTAACTCAAATTAATGATGTGTCGATTTGTGGTTGATCGAAATTTATTATTCAACACTCATATCTAAAAAAATAAAAAATAAAAAGAAAAAATGTTACAGAGTTTCCAAAGAGATGCTACAAAAACAATTTAATCCTAAACAACCTACAAATCATCCTCCGAGACGGAGATCTACGACGGCGAGGTGGAGATCTACGGCGGCGACGACGAGGCTGAGAGCGCGACAACGACGAGAGAGACGAGAGAGAGGTAGGTGAGGGAAGCGAAGGGCGACAGAGGCAAGAGACTAAGAGAGAGGGACGTGAGAGAGAGCGGGAGATGAAGGGTGACGAAGGCAAGAGACTAAGAGAGAGGCATGAGAGAGAGCGGAAGATGAAGCTACTGAGAGAGAGAGGAAGGTGAAGAGGAGTGAGGGTATGAGGGAAGCGGCTGAATGAAAGGGAAAGAAGACGTAAATTTCTTTATAATAATATATATATAAAATAATATATGTAACTCGGTTCGGTTCGGGTTGAACCGAGCCAAAATTGGTTCAACCCGCGAACCGAACCGAAAATTCGGTTTTTAAATTTGCAACCCAACCCAACCCATATTAAAAAAAAATCCAACCTAACCCGAAAAGTTGGGTTGGGTTTGGCGGGTTGCGGATTTTTTGTACACTCCTATCCGTGATAGTCACTCATTTTTTGCCATATTTACAAAATATTTTATATTTTGCTATATTTTCCATTATTTTGGGTATGGTTGTTATTTATGCAATCAACCTTCAATCTAACCTAATATAATTATCTAAAAAAAAAACAAAAAATCTAACCTAATATAAAGTAGAAAAATTTGAAACTTGAAAGTAGTAATTAAAAAATAATATATAGTCCTCCAACCAACAACATATTAATTTAATAGTTGTTATCAATTATCATCCTAAATTAAGCAAAACATTAAGGAGACGTTTAAGGATGATTTTGGGTTCAAAACACAAAACCACACGTTTCGGACAAGGAGTTGAGTACTCCGAGCTTGGAAAGTCAAACACATAGGTTACTCCTTCCAAATTCATGATTTCTCTTCAAATTACAACATCTTGGTGGAATCCACCGTTCTCTTTTAACTTAACTCATGATTTCTCTTCCAATTACAACATCTTGGTGGAGTCCACCATTCTCTTAACTTAACTCATGATTTCTCTTCAAATTACAACATCTTGGTGGAGTCCACCATTCTCTTTTAACTTTTCTCATAATTATGCCAGGTCTCATCATTTTTCTTTCTATTTTTCTCATAATTATAGTGGATCCACTCTTTTTTTTTTCTTTTTTTTTTCCAATCTTTCTAATGATTACGGTGGTTCACACAATTTATGTTTCAATTTTTCTTATAATTATGGGGATCCCACCCTCTCTAATTATAATTATATAATTTTCTAATTATATTTATCTAAATAAAATTATTTTTTTCATTCATTTTTTTTTTAAAACAGAAACAAACCGAGCAAAAAGGTATTTTGAGAGGATTTCAGGGAGCCACTCAAATGGGCTCTCTCCCCATTCTCTCGAAACACCCAAATTGCAAGAGCGTTGTGCCAATAGATGGGATGCACCATTTTTACATCGAGAAACATGGTCGAAATGAACTATCGCCGATGAACCTGAGGTGAGATGAAACATTTCATCAACTATTAAGCAGACTTCAGAAATGTCTACCATTTCTCCCTGAATCTGTTTGATGGCATGAAGACAGTCGGATTCGATGAAGATTTTGTTGGGGTGAGAGTTGGGGATGGATTCCAGACTCACACTTATCGTTTGAGTTTCAAGAACGTGGATGGGCCACCGTTCCTTAGACGTGCGACATCCTGTTGAGATCATAGCTCCATTCGCATCTCTAATGATCCATGTTATGCCGCCCCGTTTGAGAGAATCGCACCATGAGGCATCACAATTTATTTTCCAACAATCTCTAGGAGGAGGATCCCACCTCTCGGCTACCCCTGTTATCACCAAACTGGTCGTTCGTCTAGTAGGTAACAATCCCTGACTTCTTTGTGATAAATTGTGGTCCACCATGAGTGCCAAAGTCTAACTTTGAGGTTTATTGTTACTGTGAATAATCTGGTTTTTGTAGTCCTATAATCTTCCACATGATTGTGAGCATGCTCCCAATCTCATTGCCATCGCCCTTAGCCCACATCCATTAACAGTAGTCATTTGGTGGGAGTATTTTGGAATGTACTCCAATTTCTCAAGCTGTCGAGGCTTGCAAAAAATGAAATTTATAAGTCCGAAATTGCTTAGCTTTGCAGCTAGCGGCAACAGAGTCGATCCACAGAGAGCGTGTCAAGATGAAATCAAATGTTCGAGTTGTAAATAAATTGATTGATTAATTGTCACAAATCGGGGGGGTTTTCTCATGCAAGTTAATTCTAAGAATGCTAACGGAAAAATAACAGAGATTCAAGCGTGATGGATTTGAGAATTTCGGGATTTGCTAAGTAATGTAATATTTATCATTTAATTCTACAGCATGGCAATGGATGAAATGCGCACGTGAACGGTTGCCCGACAACCCAGAAGCAACCGGCCGCATATAAATTAACTAGAATTGTCAATCCTGATTAAACATTGCTATTAACTAAATCAGAATGACCAGCCCCAAAATAACTAAAGCAGTAACTAGCAATTCACGACGAACATTCAATTCAACATCCTAAATGCTAATTGATTACCTGACAACCCTGAAGTAATCAACCTTCACAACGTTTAATATGATACTTCGATTTGTTCTACTCCTCTGTGTTACTAAGTCGATTAGGAGAGACACGACATCACTAATCTATAACGTTAAAGCATGCTAGAAATCGAGATCGTCAGTCTACCAATCTAACATACTCATAGATTAAGCAAGAGAGAGTAGATGCTACAATACAAATATGCCAAGACAGAAATTAAAGGCTAAATCATCAAAATATTACAAAACGTTTAAAAAATCCCTACATTTATCCCAAATCCGTCACATTACGTTAGCCTTCTATGGAGTTTAGAAGCATCCAAGCTCCCATGGAGGCCTTGGAAGTCATACAAAGTATAAGAGAAGAAGAAAAACTCCAAAATGTGGCTACAATGGCAAAAACCCGAAGAGAATGGCGGAGAAAATGATGAAAAATCGTCAAAATGGGTTTTATAACCCGTCGGAGCGTCGAGACGCTAGGGCAGCGTCTCGACGCTGCGCCCTAAAAATTCCAGCGCGCGCCTCTTTGGAGCGTCTCGACGCTTGGGTAGCGTTGAGCAGCGTCTCGACGCTTCCGCTCAACGCTTGCTCTCGGGTTTGGGGTTTAAACTTTGCCTTTGTATGGCAACTTTTTCCCAATTCTTCATGCTTGAAGCTCCCCTTTTACCGATGCATTCCCGAAGCTCTAAAACGGCTACCTAAGCCTCGAAACACGTCCAACGAACACCATGAGCTCTTTGCCGCGAATCACCTAAAAACAAGGTAAATTACACATTTAAACACGCCTTTTAGCTAGAATTAGGGAGTGAAACATAGCTCCAAATTGGAGTTATCAAACACCCCCAACCTAAATCTTGCTAGTCCTCGAGCAAGGCAAACCTAGAATTTAACTCTAAAGGACTATGCATGCATGCTTCTAATTCAAACCTCGATACTTTTAAAGATCAAAACATTTACATGCTCAAGAAAGCAATCGGCGCATGCATTTAATCAAGAACATATCAAAAATTAACTATCGTTCCCTAACGTGTGTGTGTGCTAGCCAACCTATCTTAAACCTACGCAAGCCCGAAAAAATCGCATGCAACATGTCATCCCGTTTCCCCCTACTTCTAGCATTTAAGAACAGTCTAAAGCTTTATCACATCAGAGAGAGCAACGAATTAAGAGGCCTAAAACAATTTTTTTTCTTTTTCTTTTGAGTACTTTGTACTCTTTATTTCGGTTCTTTGAACCCAACTTTTATTTTTCTTTTTCTTCTCCGAGAAGCCTAACATGTCAAGCTTAGGCCTAAGCTTCACATTTTTAAGGACTAACGCTCACTTCTTTAGCGTGCACTTAAGAAGGAGGAGCGCCTCAGGAGGATTTTCTAAACAACATGCTTTTCTATTTTTTTTTTTACTTTAGGCTTAATAGCTTTGCTAACTCGATTAATCAATTACTAACTCTCATGCAACAAGCTTCCCTAGAGGTGCCTTTCGGGGTGACAACAAGAATTCATGCAACATGCGATTAATCTAAGCCTACGGAGTCTAAGAAGAGGTTGCTAAGTGCTCGATAGATGCAAGGGAGCAACAATTTTTTTTTAAATTTTTTGACATGGACCTAATAAATGCAAAACTACCTCATGCTAATCTAGATATGCAAATGCCAAGATTCTAAAAGCAATTCCTAGATCATCATAATTAGAAAGCATATAAACAGAGTCCCAAGCACTTCAATTTCTAAGTCTACTCCTGCTCAACAACTGCACATGGAAATCCATAACATTCACCCCCAACCTCAGAAGATAGCATTGTCCCCAATGCTTCTCATCATATATGCAAAATAAAAAGAAAGGAAAACGACACTTCCCTGATCTTTGCGAGGTTAGCGAGGGACGAGAGGCGGCGCTTCTCATTCAAGGCCAATTTCCTCAACTTCTCCTCTTTCTCCTATAAAAAAAATAGCAAGGAAAATAAACTAAATTAAACTACGAAACTTAAACAAAGACAAATAAAACGAAAGGCAGAAAAAACAGTTCAACACTCGGTGCCTCCGAGAAGCGCAAAATTTTTAAAGTCGTTTGCTCGACTGAATTCTCCCTTCGAACTCAACCATAATCCGACAGCGCGGAGGACGTTCCAATCATTTCCTCGTCCGCGCTGGACCTGCAAACATCCATCAAATACAATTTTCTCTTCGTGCCTCACGCACGTGAATATCATCATTATTAGTCTCAAATAAAACAGAACCATCATCATTTAAATTCAAATCATTTTTCTTCACAGAAACATAAGAATTGTCCCTCAAGCTCGAGGTCAAATTCTTATCCTTCGCACAATCCAAACAATCCACAGAATCCACAGATGTCAAATCAAACATGGAAAACTCATTAACAGTTTCGTCAAATTCCAAAGATATGACGCCCTTATAAACATCGATTTTGACCCTAGCGGTCTTTAGAAAGGGACGCCCCAACAGCAAGGAAGAAGAAACATTCAATGACTTCCCATTCATATCTAGTACAAAGAAATCTGCAGGAAACATCATACTTCCTACTTTCACAAGAATTTCCTCGACTTTTCCTTTGAGACAAATGCAAGACCCATTGGCTAGTTGCACAATCACATCAGTTTCATGCATATCATTTAAATTAAGTTCTTGAAACAGTGCATAAGACATTACATTCAAAGAAGCACCTAGGTCTAGCATGACATTTGTCACTATTTTGCTACCTATCATGCATGGGATAGTAAATGTACCTGGGTCATTGCACTTGGTTGGCAACAAACCTGGAAGAATCGTCGAGACATTTTTCTTCTTTTTCTGATCAGTCACTCTTGACTTTCTTTTCCCTGTGCACCAACTCTTGAGAAACTTGGTGTATTTTGGAATTTGATTCACTGCTTCCAAGAGCGGAATGTTCACCATCACCTTCTGGAAGGTTTTAAGGACCTTCTTATCTTCATTCACAATAATAGGCTTCGCAAGCCTACTCGGGAAGGGTGTTGTGGGAACATTCTCCAGCACACATGTCTTCAGTTCTTCCTTTTTCTCAAACGTTTCACCTTCATGATGGCTCGGGGAGGACACATTCAGGCTGTTCTTCTTCACTTTCTTCTCAGCTCTAGAGGGAACTGCTTTCCCACTTCTCAGCTGTATAGAACTCACGTTCTCACACGAGTTCACCGTGGTTTGGGAAGGAAGCTTCCCTCAGCTCTTGCTTTCAATCCTGCTAATTGACACAACCATTTGCGTGAGCTGCTTGTTCAAATTTTGCAGCTCCGCCTTATGCGAATTCAGCTCCTCGCGAGCTTCCTTCTGAAACTGGCTCGTCGTGTTAACGATGGTCCTCACCATCTCTTCCATCGAATTTGTGGAACTAGAGGCCTGAGCTTGGGTGGGGTTTTGCGGTCTATCGAATGATTGACCCTGATAACGTTGTTGTCCATCTCTGTTCCCATAGCTCAAGTTGGGGTGGTCTCTCCATCTGGGGTTGTATGTGTTCGAATACGAATCATACTTCCTAGGGTTGGAAGCATATCCCCCGATGGCGTTTACCTCTTTTGTTTCTCGATTTCCTCCTCCTACAAATTTTTTCAACATATTTCTAATCTCGGCCACCTGGGCCTTCATTTCATTCATCTCACTGACCTGACTAACCTGATGGACTTGTCCTGCTCCACCACGAATTCCAAACTGCTGCGAGTTAGCTGCCATGTTCGCTATCATCTGTTTGGCCTCGGCTGGGGTCTTGTCAATCAGCGCCCCTCCACTCGCTGCGTCGATCATCTGCCGATCGTGGGGAGTCATCCCCTCGTAGAAATACTAAATAAGCAACTGGTCGGCGATCTGATCATGTGGGAAGCTCGCGCGCAGGCGCCCAAAGCGTTCCCAGTATTCGTGCAGAGACTCACCCACGTCCTGGGTAATCCCATAAATCCTCTTTCTAAGCGTGGTGGCAAGAGAGGCAGGAAAATATTTCTCCAAGAAAAGCCTCTTCATCTCTTGCCATGTCGTGATCGATCCAGAGGGCAAGTAGTAAAGCCAGTCCTTGGCCTTATCCTTCAAAGTAAATGGGAATGCCCTTAAGTTCAGCTGCTCCTCCGTGACGCCTGGGGGCTTCATCCCCGAACACACGCAATGGAACTCCATCAAGTGCTTGTTCGTGTCCTCGTCTGCATTACCATGAAAAGAAGGCAACTGGTGAATTAAACCTGACTTTAATTCAAAGTTACCTGCTACCACTGGGTACGTGATGCAGAGCGGTTGCTGGTTCAGATCTGGCGCTGCCAGCTGTTTCAGTGTTCTTGGCACCTCTCCTTGTGCCATTTCTTCACGCAAGAAAGGACCGAATCCTTCTTCGTCAAACAATCTTCAGCCCTCGCGGACTTCTCTTCTCAACCTTTGTTCCTCCCTGTCTATCTCAGGAATATACTGCAGTCCACTCAACTCAGAAGAACGGGTCATACAACAACAGAAAACTCAAACACAAACACAAGCGATTCAGAAAAATTTTAGAAAGCAATCCATCAACCTAAATCCAAAACAAACATAATTTCATCTTAGTTGCTCCCCGGCAGCGGCGCCAATTTTTGGTGGGAGTATTTTGGAATGTACTCCAATTTCTCAAGCTGTCGAGGCTTGCCAAAAATGAAATTTATAAGTCCGAAATTGCTTAGCTTTGCAGCTAGCGGCAACGGAGTCGATCCACAAAGAGCGTGTCAAGATGAAATCAAATGTTCGAGTTGTAAATAAATTGATTGATTAATTGTCACAAATCAAGATGTTTTTTGATGGAGTGTTTTACCGCAGCGGAAACGCGATTTCAGACCGATGATACTCTAATTTCATCAATTTAACAAATAGAAAACATGCTCAAAAGACGGAAATAAGAAATTATAAATACATACCCTTGTAGTTTCGAATTTCTTCAAGTCCGCCGGCCAAACTTCATCACGAACTCTTCTGGCCTCTTCTCACGAACGCCCCAAGGACCACCCCAGGTAGTCCCGCTATCCTCGGCGCCGCGCAACGGAGTTGTGGGACTCCGTTTAGAAGAGAAAAGAAAAAGAAAAGAAGAAGGAAGAAGAAGAAGAAGAGAGAGGGCACAAAAGAAAAAAATTTCAAAAACTTGATTTTTTTTTTCTTCTCTGTAATTTCGTGTACCCTGCCTCCCTTAATTGAAAAAAAAACTTTCAATTGCTTTCTCTTCTTCTTTTTTTAAAACTCTGGCCAAACTTTTATATATATATATATATATATATATATATATATATATTATAACTTAATACATATATATGTGTCTTGCATGCAAGACACATATATATATATATATATTTAATTATTATTATTATTAAAAATAATAATAATAATTTTATTTATTAAACTTTTTAATAAATAAAATATATATATAATTATTAATTAAACTTTTTAATTAATAATTATTATTTAATTTAATATCAAATATTAATTAAATAATATAATTAAAATCGGTTTTTCGAAAACCGACTTTTTTTCCACATGAATCCTATTCATGTTTTAGGCCATTCCCATATTTAAATCATATTTAAATATGTCCATATTGAAATCATATTTAAATATGTCCATCCTCCTTCCATAAACCGAATTTGAACAATTCAAATTTTTTTTCTTTTTTTTTTCTTTTATACTGTTGCACGACATTATCCGAGCTAGCCAGGAGAACCTAAAGGACCTACAGATCATGAGCTCCAACGATACGAGATTATTCGGTCAAAACTATTTTAACCCGAATCAATCAACTTTCGTTAACCCCCGGAGACTCCACTATAGTCCGATGGTTGCACTCTCCTCACTGTAGATATATTGTGTCCTCTGATATAACCGTCACTAGCAAGTCGACCCTTCACAGGTTGTTCGTAATCACAGCTGGGTCATTTAAACCGTTTAACCCCTGCATTACATCTTGTTTCTTAAGTACCACTGACACCTCTAATGAACAATAGATCTATGGTCCAACCAACAGATCAGTTAACTCTCTCATCACATGAGAGTGTGAGCGCTCATTGTTCAAGCCCCGGAGTCAGCTATTAAGGGAACAACCTATCTACTAACCCTGAAGAGCGGGTTAGGAGTGAACTTCAATCTTGCTGTACTATGTCCCCAGCTACCTATTCGATTTTATCCCGAAGATGGTAGGCTTATTGAGTCGGCGCTTATGGGCCACTCTCACCCGTGCAAGTCAAAGGATACTATCGAATAAGTAGGAGTTCATAGCGAGCTCAGGATTGAGATCGAGTTACCTCGGCCATCAAAATGTATAAGTCGGTCTCATCAGTAAACGAAGTTATAAAGAGAGAGCGACTTAATACGCGGATCGGTCTTATGTGAACTCTTTACACAGGACGCCCTCACTTCTCACATCTCCATGTGGAACGATTCGGATCACATCGTTCTGTACAATACAAAGTGAGCCGCATCCAATAGTGTTATCAGGATAAGGTACCCAGCCTTATCCGTATACTATAGACCGTTTTGACTGACTACTTGAGCCTGATCCACAATCATGTCATACATGAGGCTCAAGTACTCATATTCAGCCAAGGGTGTTGGTCATTGGTATAGGTTAACGTTAACACGTTTCACTTTATTCCAGTAAACTCTTTTACTGAATAAAACTAATAACTCTTTATTCTAAATAGAATATTTACAAACATAACAGTTTACAAACCACAAGTTTTAGGACATAAAACCCAACAAACTCCCACTTGGACTTAAACGTCCGTGGTGTACATGTTAGGTGGAGAAAACTAATATATCATATATCAGAAGTTTTCTCCCACTGTCCTCTCCAACAACTCGGTGCCCTAGACTCCTCTAGATGTCTCTCAAACACTTTAGCCATGAGAGACTTAGTAAACCAATCAGCATTGTAACGACCCGACTTTTTTCATGACATCACTATAGGGTCGTTACTAAGAGCATGACGTCGAAACTCAATAAATTATTTGAAACTCTATTTTAGAAATAATCAAAGCAAACTATAAATGTTTAAAGTCAACAAATGCTTTTAGTTTGGGATCCCGATGAAAACATAAAATCAACCAAATAAGTTTTCTCAAAATAAAATTTAAGAACCAAAACAATTTGTTCAAATCTCTAGCAAAATCGTTTGACTGACTCAAATAAATAACGAAACAATTAATGAAAGCGGAAGCTCTGACTCCACATGTTCCATGACATCACCAACGGATCACATCGTCAAGCGCCGAGTACGTCCCTAGTATTACCTGTAAAAGAAGTTTTAGAAAAGAATGAGTATTTTAAATAAAATACTCAGTAAGTAACCCCACTACTGGGGTCAGGCTATGCAATCACATGCAACATGAACTGACTGAGACTTTCACTAGTGGGACCTAAACCTGACTGTTCTATGATGGCCATCTAAGTGAACAATTAACTCAATCCCGCAATAACTCTCACAACTACTCGGTATAGTAGACTCCTCTGGAGACTCACCCCTACTGATGGTTAGTTGGCATCCAGTCAGTGGAGCAAAGCCTCAGTCTACTAGGTACCAACATGACTAGGGGGATGAGAATAATTGTCACAAATTTTTCCTGACTGAAAATGTGGCATGCAATAATGAGGTCCCACAACATATATACTCATCATGTTAAAACATAAAGTTTCATACAATCATATAATTAAATATCATTTTCATCACCTCAATCATAAATTCTCCTCTAACATCATATGAGCACTTTCATCAACATAACATAAACTATCAGAGCTACATAAAAAAAAACCCATTCAACATTCAAATAAAATTAAATCCACCTCTCGACAACATATGCACAACATCTCAACAGAAAACCATTCAACACCTCAACATTCAATTCAATCAACTTCACAACATCAGAAAAAATTTCCCAACCGAGCCCGAAGGCGAACCAGCAGTAAGGTCACTTACCTCAATTGATCGTCGGCAAAAATAATTGTTTGTTGGCTTACACAAGCCTTAAGTACCAATCCAAGAAACCTCTACTCCAAAAATTTATCTCTTGACAGGAATCGTTTGAATCCTAAACGCCAGAAAATCAAGTCTTAATTTAAAAGAAATTAACATTTACAAGGGAATTAAAAAAATGGATTGAGGCTTCGTTACCCACCGAAACTCGCTACGGAGTCGTTATTCCTTGCTGGACAGCAAGCCTAACGCCTCAAAACTCACGATTTCAGCGCTGGAATGGAATGGGCGTTGGATTTCAGGACTGAACTTAACGTAATTGAAACTAACTACATCGAAAACGAAATAAATTTGGGTTAGAATCGAAGCTCACCCAACAACACAATGACGGACGGAGGAGAGGCGGCTGAGGGCGACGACGATGCGGCTGGGTGAAATGGAGAGCAAGAGAGAGCGGCGTTCGGCTAGGAAGCAACGCGTGCGGCTGCAGAGGGCGGCGACAATGCGGCTGGGCGACGAACAACGGACGATGACGACAGCGACGTGCAACGGCTGACGAAGTGGGGTTGAACAGAGTTAAGAGAGATGATGGGTGCTGAGCGAGAGAGGGAACTGGGAGGGAGAGAAATGAGGGAGAGGTGGGTTGAGTGAGAGGCGGCTGCGGGGGGAGGGGTTGCTGAAGAAGATCAGATCAATTTTTTTTTTTTTTAATAATAATAATATCCTATATTAACAATAACAATAATAATAATAATAATAATAATAATAATAATAATAATAATAATAATAATAATAATAATAATGTTATTATATTTTTAATAATAATAAAAATATATTATTATTATTATTAGTTTTATTTTTATTTTTGAATACTTTCAAAACAATAACCTAGTTCACTTTGTAAACCCTAAGCCCAATTCCTTTTTAAGCCCAATAACAATAACAATTAATTAAATGTCTCTTACCTGGAGTTCGGGTCGTTACAAGCATGAAGTACTACGAGGCTTTCCATGTGACCATCACATCTCCTTAGAGCACTATCTGCGAGCTCAACTTATAAACCTATTCCTGCTTCACAAGCTGCAAATAGACTTAGCTACAACTAAGGAATTAGCAATACAACTCTTGTATTCTACTCCTCTAAGTATAAGGACAAAACTTTAACCGGAATCCAATCCAATTGGACTTGCACTACTGACAGCTCCCACTGCATAGCACATATCGGGTCATGTATCTCAAACGATACACCTGACCTCCAACATGTAAATGCACTTGGGTGCGTCTCGTATCCTCAACACTTGAGGTGTCTCAGGAAACCATTTCCATAGACCATCAAATATTGACAACAGCTTATCAATAAAAGATTTTAGAGACAACACTAGCGATTTGTTCTTACGACTCAGATCAACCTGAATCCTTAGAACAATCTAAGCCTACCTCCAGATCAACTATTTGGGAGTGGGTCGCTAGTTTATGCTAAAATGTCAGAAGTGAATCCTACATCATTCTCAATGATTAGGACAAAATTACGGGAATATATTATGAAAGCTTTAACATTGATTAAACACTTGACCAACAAGTTTTATCAATGTAATGTTCAAAACCATAAGATTTGATTTGAAAAACAAACCTTATAAATCAGAATATAGATGCTTATCTCAATTCATAAATGGATTGAAGAAGCTCGCAAACGATTTGCTCTTAATCCTGAAAAATGTATCTCCCTGGTTGAGACTAATAGATACTCTATCAAGATAGCTAGTCTTGATATCCATTTACCTTATCCTATTAGATAGAACAGGGTAATGGATACGAGTATACTATATAACTTACATCTGACAACAAGAGACGAAGTTAATACACAATTAACCCCTTCTCTTCGGGACAATCCCTTTGCCAGAAAGTCAAGCCTTAGAGGTTTTCACCTCATAGACTTGGTCTGTAAACCTCTTGAAGATCCATGGTTTTGAGTCACTGATTCTTGTTTATGAACTCACTGTCATCATCAATATGATAACTAGAGTCATAAAACATACTAATACAGCAGGCCGAATTATCTCATAATTCTCCCACTGCATCAAAGCTTTCTCAACACTTGAGAAAAACCAGCAAAACTAACAACCATTGTTAATTTATAATTTAGCTTTCAATATAAAACAAGATAAGTCTTAACACTTTAGTTGTTACCAAGTTTAATAGAACACTACTTGTATACATCTTTTGCAAAATGAACTATTCATTAAAAAAATAAAAGATACTATATACATCTAAAGCGTTCACAACAAACTTGAGTTTATAGACAATAATTACAACAGTTGAAATTATTTCTATACAGATGTTACCTCTCCAAAAGTACATAATTTAGGGACTTATTTACCATGAAATCGTGTAATCTCTTAAGCGTTTTTGTTAGAATTTAGTTTAATACGTGCTTAAATATGAGAATTCAAGAAATGAAGCTAAAATAGGACTTATTTGTAAAAGGAACGAAAAAGAATAGAAAATGATGCTAAAAGAGTTAAAATGTACATTGCAGGAGAATTGCTGAAACATTGTTGTCTCCGAAATGGATATTGCGGTCACAACGAGGAATTCGCAATACCAAGCTGCTGCTGCTAAGTTTTTCCCAACCGTCCGTCGTCACAGTTGCGATCTTTCAACCGCCTAAGCTTTCCCCTGCTGCCACGTAGAGGGTTGCTGTTCAGAATGGATGGTTCTCCATGACTGGAGGTACCTGCAAAAAGCTATAAAAGAAGATGAAGGGTGAAGGAGAAACACAGCTCGGAAGCGTAGAGTTCCCCGTCTCAACGCAATCCACATATCCATTTCCTGTTCCCGTTTGTTGGAGCGAAGAAATCAGCCCTTGGCGCCGATAATTCGAGAGGAAGAAGAGAAGATCCTTCTTCTCTTCTGATTGAATTCATCCCCAAGAACCGCTAATCTTCCCCTTCATCCGAGGCGCTTGCGACGAGGAGATCCGCGCACACTTTCAGAAGCTTTCTTACTGCTTTCTGTTTTCCATTTCCATTTGTTACACTTCTTTCAATTCGTCTTCATTTGTTCAGTTCTTTACTGTTTTACATACTTTCGCACATTGAGCTTTGAATCTTAATTCATAGAAGTAATCGTTTAAAACTTTAAAAGTCTTCATCGCGTATCTAATTTTCCATTGCTGTCATTTAATACTTCAAAGCATGCTTAATCAATCTAGTCTTTCAAATCCCCCATCAACCATGAGTAACTAATCACACAAGGGTCTGCTAAAGATGAATCAATAGGTTAGAAATACGATAGTTCAACATGTAGGATAGCTTCGAATGCATTGAATGTATGTGTACTTCATCCCATGGGCAATTTCGATCGACCATCCATTTTGTCTAAAGAACTCCTAACCTCCGGAAGGAGTAAGAGTTCAGAGTCGTCCATTCATGCTAGCCTTTCATGGTAGCCAGAAAACGACCTAGGAATAGGCGTTTTCCTAGCACGATTTATTAGCTTGCTTGTATAAATATATGCTTAAGTCTTACTTGGATATGAGTGAACTAAAGGATCTAATGCATGTAATCGAGAGATGCATGAGACTAAGCTAAATTGATGCATGATAAGTTAAGCTACTGCTGAGTGATCGTATGAAAAAGCCTATAGAGGAGTCTTAAGTCGACCTTGTTTCCTTATCTCACCTTCAAAACGTTGCTAGATTAATTGCTAGATAATTGCGGAAACCGCAATTCGAAAGTTCTGTTTTTGCCTTAGCCATTTTTCCAGTCTTTTACTTTTGCGATTTTATTGCTAGAACATTGCTAAGTCCGAAAATTCTTTCTTCTCTACATTGAAGTTAACCTCTTTACTTGCTTTCGTTTATGCTTGCATTCTTCGTACATTCTTCGTTAGTTTGGCACATCAACCTCAAATCTACCCCATTTAAGTGACCCTCTCTAATTTAACACCTCACTTCATTAGTAACTAAACTCAATCTCTGTGGGAAAACGAATGAAAAAATACTTATCACTTGCTGCAGACCATGTATGCTTGCATGTTCTGAGTGCTCTCGCATTACATTTTATTTACACAATGAGCACGCAACAACAGACAACTAAATAAACTGTAAGCTCCCACTGTAGATACTGCGTAGACGTCTTCATAAGTCGTCTTCGTCAAGAAACAGGCAGACAGGATCTAGTTTCCTGAAATAGAATAACAAACATGATTAGTGGTTCCTGAATCAACATCCAGGTATGACAATCATAATCCACAAAACATGTTTAGACAGAAGATAAATCATATTTACCTTGTCGTTCATTCTGTGCCTTTTTCTCCGCAAGGTATTTAGGACAGTTTCGCTTCCAGTGCCCTTCTTCACCACAATGAAAACACTTTCCACTGTGTGTAGCTTTAACCTTGCCTACAACTGAGGTTTTGCCCTTCCTGGCACTTCTCTTCTTCTTGTGAATAATCTTATTACTCACAGTAAGTGGTTCAGATTTAGTCCCAGACCCAGACCCTTTCTGGAACTTCACAGAAGTGGTAACATTTACCTCCTTCTCGTTTCCTTTCGAGGTATGCAGGGACTGATAAATCTGAAGCTCGTTCAGAAGAGACGTCATATTGTATTCTATCTTATTCATGACCATATTGGTCCTGAAGTGCGGGAAACTCTTCGGAAGAGATTCCAAGATAAATCCAACCTGACCTTGTTCATCGACGGTTGATCCATTTACTTCTGCAGTATTGAAGTACACCATCATGTTAAGGACATGTTCCGTAACAGAGGTTCCTTCAGCCATACGACAGTTGTAAATGTGCTTGAGGGCTTCATACCTAAGAGATGAGGAAGGCTTTCCAAACATCTCTTGTAGTGAAGCCATGATTTCCTTAGCGGAAACCATCCCCTCATGCTTCCTTGACAAAACATCAGATATGCTTGCCAGGATGTAAACTCGAGCTTTATCATTAGCTCGGATCCAACCATCATAAGCTTCACGAGCAGTTCGTGAGCCATTTGAACCAGGAACCGGAGGACACTCCTCCGTTAAGACAAATCTTAGGTTGTCGAGAACCAAAACTGCATTAAGGTTCGACTTCCATGTCCCAAAATTTTCACCGGTTAATTTGTCGTGAGCTAACAACTGAATAAAAGAGCTCAACATGCTGAAAAAGAATGTAAAACTATTAGTGAAACAGTTTTAACCTATTTAAACCAATTAAGAGGTTTAGCAGCAAATAAAGTACCCAAACTCTTTATTTACTAACAACGATACTTTAGTAAGTCAGAATGGTCCCTACCGTAGGGTAGGTGAGCACTCCTTTACTAAATCAAGACATTCTTGACTAAATGCTATCACCAGAATAACTCATATTCCTATAGCATCTTAGTTATCGTTTTTTGGTCAAGATTTACTAACTCCTTAGCAAATCTCGTAAGTGTGACCCTCCATTTTTAGAACGCACAGAACGGCCCCAATATAGCAACCGTATGGAATGTCAGTGTTGGGAATGGCCCTATGTTTCTTTATCCATAAATGGTGACTGAGGTGTTCGATCTCCCATGCCCAGCCATCCGTTTGGATGGTGCCCCTAGGGCAGCCTGCAGACGGAACATGGGAATCTCACGGTTCAATCCAACGGAGAGACCGTAGGATGTACTGACGTACTTCCTTCTCCCACTTACTATAGACACTTACTCCATTCACCTTGCTATTGAAAGTTGCAAACACCACCCGTCTGGAGATGCCCCATATGGCATCATGAGGCCAAGCAAAATTCTCACGTTGTGAACTATAGGGAGTGCGCAGCAGGAGAGGGATATATCATATATTCCTTCTCAACACTTCTACTAAGCATCGTTGACGGTTTTAGGGTAAAGTACTCAGGTTTTATCCGGCTAAGAAAATAAAACCTTAAGTCTAGGCAAACATTTTACCTGAGATGTCTAGGTTATAAACACTTTACTAACCGCACACCTCTAACACATGCTCATAAAGCCGGTTAACTTTACTCAAGTACCGGATCGTCCCCAGGTAGGAGGTGTTCCGTAAATTCATTTACCTCCAACCTTAGACAAGATTTCACCGGGTGAGTTTCTCATAACCTTAGCATTTACGAGATTTCGACCTATTCATCTAATGAACCTGATCGAACCATTAACCCTAAATGAACATGCTCTTTTCTTTGTTATAGATTTTAAAAGTCTAAGTCATTTTTACAACACTTGCAAAAACTAGACTTACTACAACAAACTTCTATATGCTTCTCAAACATACATTCGCTAAGGCATGACAAATTGAATATTTAACTTCATAATCAATATAACACTTATATCGATTATGCTCTTAAATATACAACTCCTAATTCATAAATTAATATAACACTTATATCAATTATTTATGAATTAAGCATGCATCCTATACATTATAACAATTATAACATACAATATGCATCTTAGTTGGATGTTTAATTTCATAATTAATATAACACTTATATTAATTATTCTATTAAGCAAACAACAACTAATTCATGAATTAATATAACTCTTATATTAATACTCATGAATTAAACATGCATCTAATACATTATAACACTTATAACCTACAATATGCATAAAACCAGGGCAACCTATGTTGTATATTTAATTTCATAATTAATATAACACTTATATCAATTATTCTATTAAATTAACAACATCTAATTCATGAATTAATATAACAATTATATTAATACTCATGAATTCCCAAATATGCATACTATAAATTATAACACTTATAACATATTACCAATGCATGGAGCATGTTTCCTATGGTGGGATTTTAAATCTATATGACATACGTTATGCACATACAAACATGGATTTTAATTAAAACATACATTCTCCATGCATAATTAATTAAACACACTAAAGTGGATCGATTTTGGCATTTAACAAGCAATAACTATTTTATTACAAGCTTGAACAACAAGCTAAGTCTTCAGCGGACTTCGAACTCTTCGCACCGCCTTTGACCAACTTGCTCCTCCGAACGTTTCGGCCAATTTCTTTTCTAATTTCTCTTCGTATTGCCTAGAACGAGTTTGAACTTATACCGAACATTTCGGCGAGCTCCAAACTCGAGCTTCTTTCACAAAGAAACCTATATGGACTCTAATGACTCTAAAAATACAAATTTTTTCAGCACGCATTAAAGCCCATACATTCTCGGGCAATTACAAATAATGAAATTCAAATAGAAACTATGCCAAAATCGATATCCACTTTAGACGCCAATTCAGAAACAATTTCTAAATTAAAATACCCTCCAACTTAAATTGATGCAAATTGAGTTAATCACAAAATCGCTCTGATACCAATTGATGGAGCGTTTTACCGCAGCGGAAACGCGATTTCGGACTGATGATACTCTAATTTCATCAATTTAACAAATAGAAAACATGCTCAAAAGACGGAAATAAGAAATTAGAAATACATACCCTTGTAGTTTCGAATTTCTTCAAGTCCGCCGGCCAAACCTCATCACGAACTCTTCTGGCCTCTTCTCACGAACGCCCCGAGGACCACCCCAGGTAGTCCCGCTATCCTCGGCGTCGCGCAACGGAGTTGTGGGACTCCGTTTAGAAGAGAAAAGAAAAAGAAAAGAAGAAGGAAGAAGAAGAAGAAGAAGGAAGAAGAAGAAGAAGAGAGGGCACAGAAGAAAAAAATTTCAAAAACTTGAATTTTTTTTTTCTCTGTAATTTCGTGTACTCTGCCTCCCTTAATTGAAAAAACAACTTTCAATTGCTTTCTTTTCTTCTTTTTTTAAAACTCTGGCCAAACTTATATATATATATATATTTAATTATTATTTTTATTAAAAATAATAATAATAATTTTATTTATTAAATTTTTTAATAAATAAAATATATATATATAATTATTAATTAAATTTTTTAATTAATAATTATTATTTAATTTAATATCAAATATTAATTAAATAATATAATTAAACTCGGTTTTCCCAAAACTGACTTTTTTTCCACATGAATCCTATTCATGTTTTAGGCCATTCCCATATCTAAATCATATTTAAATATGTCCATCCTCCTTCCATAAACCGAATTTGAACAATTCAAATTCTTTTTCTTTTTCTTTTCTTTTATACTGTTGCACGACGTTATCCGAGCTAGCCAGGAGAACCTAAAGGACCTACAGATTATGAGCTCCAACGATACGAGATTATTCGGTCAAAACTCTTTTAACCCGAATCAATCAACTTTCGTTAACCCCCGGAGACTCCACTATAGTCCGAGGGTTGCACTCTCCTCACTGTAGATATATTGTGTCCTCTGATATAACCGTCACTGACAAGTCGACCCTTCACAGGTTGTTCGTAATCACAGCTGGGTCATTTAAACCGTTTAACCCCTGCATTACATCTTGTTCCTTAAGTACCACTAACACCTCTAATGAACAATTGATCTGTGGTCCAACCAACAGATCAGTTAACTCTCTCATCACATGAGAGTGTGAGCGCTCATTGTTCAAGCCCCAGAGTCAGCTATTAAGGGAACAACCTATCTACTAACCCTAAAGAGCGGGTTAGGAGTGAACTCCAATCTTGCTGTACTATGTCCCCAGCTACCTATTCGATTTTATCCCGAAGATGGTAGGCTTATTGAGTCGGCGCTTATGGGCCACTCTCACCGGTGCAAGTCAAAGGATACTATCGAATAAGCAGGAGTTCATAGGGAGCTCGGGATTGAGATCGAGTTACCTAGGCCATCAAAATGTATAAGTCGATCTCATCAGTAAACGGAGTTATAAAGAGAGAGCAACTTAATACGCGGTTCGGTCTTATGTGAACTCTTTACACAGGACGCCCTCACTTCTCACATCTCCATGTGAAACGATTCGGATCACATCGTTCTGTACAATACAAAGTGAGCCAGATCCAATAGTGTTACCAGGATAAGGTACCCAGCCTTATCCGTATACTATAGACCGTTTTGACTGACTACTTGAGCCTGATCCAAAATCATGTCATACATGAGGCTCAAGTACTCATATTCAGCCAAGGGTGTTGGTCATTGGTATAGGTTAACGTTAACACGTTTCACTTTATTCCAGTAAACTCTTTTACTGAATAAAACTAATAACTCTTTATTCTAAATAGAATATTTACAAACATAACAGTTTACAAACCACGAGTTTTAGGACATAAAACCCAACATTTTTCTCATGCAAGTTAATTCTAAGAATGCTAATGGAAAAATAACAGAGATTCAAGCGTGATGGATTTGGGAATTTCGGGATTTGCTAAGTAATGTAATATTTATCATTTAATTCTATAGCATGGCAATGGATGAAATGCGCACGTGAACGGTTGCCCGGCAACCCTGAAGCAACCGACCGCATATAAATTAACTAGAATTGTCAATCCTAATTAAATATTGCTATTAACTAAATCAGAATGATCAGCCACAAAATAACTAAAGCAGTAACTAGCAATTCACGACGAATATTCAATTAAACATCATAAATGCTACTAAGTCGATTAGGAGAGGCACGACATCACTAATCTATAACGTTAAAGCATGCTAGAAATCGAGATCGTCAGTCTACCAATCTAACATACTCATAGATTAAGCAAGAGATAGTAGATGCTACAATACAAACATGCCAAGACAGAAATTAAAGGCTAAATCATCAAAATATTACAAAACATTTACAAAATCCCTGCATTTATCCCAAATCCATCACATTACCTTAGCCTTCCATGGAGTTTAGAAGCATTCAAGCTCCCATGGAGGCCTTGGAAGTCATACAAAGTAGAAGAGAAGAAGAAAAGCTCCAAAATGTGGCTACAATGGCGAAAACCCGAGGAGAATGGCGCAAAAAATGATGAAAAATCGTCAAAATGGGTTTTATAACCCGTCGGAGCATCGAGACGCTAGGGCAGCGTCGAGATGCTAGGGCAGCGTCTCGACGTTGCGCCCTAAAAATTCCAGCGCGCGCCTCTTCGGAGTGTCTCGACGCTTGGGCAGCGTTGAGCAGCGTCTCGACGCTTCCGCTCAATGCTTGCTCTCGGGTTTGGGGGCTAAACTTTGTCTTTGCATGGCAACTTTTTCTCAATTCTTCATGCTTGAAGCTCCCCTTTTCCCGATGCATTCTCGAAGCTCTAAAACGGCTTCCTAAGCCTCGAAACACGTCCAACGAACACCATGAGCTCTTTGCCGCGAATCACCTAAAAACAAGGTAAATTACACATTTAAACACGACTTTTAGCTAGAATTAGGGAGTGAAACATAGCTCCAAATTGGAGTTATCATCCTTCGTGGTCCATTCTTCCCTATTAACACCAAAAAGTTCAAATTAGGAGATAAATGATTTAACCACAAATATTTTGTAAATTTACAGTTCCACATTAGGTGAACCGAGGTTTCCTCAAAGTAAATACACAAGATACATCCCTTTTGAACTTTCATTCCTTTCTTTGTGAGGTTTTCTCTAGTAGGAATGATGTCGTTGTACACTTTCCACGCGCAGATTCAGACCTTTGAGGGCATTTGGGTAGTCCAAAATCTCTTCCATTTTGCTTTCCCATTGTCTGTACTCGATGTCGTGGCCTCACTTGAAAACTCATTGGTCATGCCCAATTTGTAAGCACTCTTGACTTTGAAAATTCCTTTATCATCTAAAGTCCATATGATCTCATCTTGAGGTCTTAATTTAGATAAAGGAATGTTCACTATTAGGCCGACCTCGTCATTTGGAAAATGTTGTCGAATCATAGAGATGTTCCAACAGTTATCTTCGGTCATAAAGTTAGCCACAGGTTCTTATGGGAGATTGTGATTGATGTGCAGGGGTAGTCGGTATCCCGCTCTAGGAATCCAAGGATCTTCGCCAACAATGACACTCATACCATTACCAATTCTCAGCCTGTAACCTTTAAGAAACAATTCTCTTCCCCAGATAGTACCTCGCCATACCAACGAAGAATTGTATCCCAATTGGGCTTTGAGGAAGTTTCCACTGTGAAAATAGTGCCCTCTCAGAACTTGTCCTAAGAGGCCATCAAGATTTTTGATCAGGTGCCAACTCTGCTTTGCTAGCATGACTTGGTTGAAGATCATCAGATCTCTAACCCCCATGCCTTCTTGGTCCTTTGACATGCACAACTTCTTTCAGCTTCTCCAGGGAATCTTACGGTCCTCTCCTGTTGCTCCCCACTAGAACATGACACACATAGAGTTAAGGTCATTACATAGAGTAATATGTAGTTTAAAGCAACTCATAGTATAAGTAGGAATGGCCTGAGCCACAACTTTGATTAAAACTTCCCTTCCACCCATGGAGAAAAGCTTTGTTTTCCATCCTTGGAGCACTTTCCACAACCTATCTTTCAAGTTGCTGAAAAACCTGCCTCTTACTCCTTGCATTTTGGGAAGGAAGACCCAAATAAAGCCCCAAAGAATTAGTGTGTTGGATATTAAGGACTTGTCGGATATGAGTTACCAACTCCTCCTTCGTATTTTTGCTAGTCAGGAAGTTTGATTTCTCGTAATTGATGCATTGTCCCGTCGCACTTTCATAGGTCTTGAACACCCTTTTGATTGCTTGACAGTTACCTGTTGATGCTTTAAAGAAAACCGAGCTGTCATCTGCATAAAATAAGTGGGTAATAACAGGACAATGTTTATTAATTTGCAAACATGTTAGGTTATGTAATCTTTCCTCTTTGTTAAGGAGCTCTGAGAAACCTTCTGCACACAAGAGGAACAAGTAGGGAGAGAGCGAATCACCTTGTCGAATACCCCGGGATGGAGAAATATTACCTTCGGGGATCCCATTTATGAGAATAGAGAAATAATGGACCGACTCAACATAGTTCATAACCATGTCAATCCATCTCCTATCAAAATCCATTGCTTTCATCGCCCCACAAAGGAGAATCCACTCCACCATATCGTATGCCTTGCTCATATCCAACTTCAGAGCTACTAGACCATTTGTTCCCCCTCTTTTACTCTTTATAGTATGAAGACATTCACTCCACCATAGAGAAATAATGGGCCGACTCAACATAGTTCATAACCATGTCAATCCACTCCACCATATCGTATGCCTTGACCATTTGTTCCAACCAAAGCATTGTCCGTTATTAGAAGGCCGAGTACAAAAACAGATTGGTTTGGGGAGATGACTGTGTCTAACACCTTTTTTAGCCTATTAGCTAGGACCTTTGCAATAAGCTTATATAGCACATTGCATAAACTGATAGGCCGAAAATCCTTCATACTTTGAGGATCTTTCTTTTTGGGAATGACCACTATGTGACTTTTGTTGAACAAGCTAATGTCACCTTGGTCGTTTAAAATTTGCAAGCACGTGTTTATAGTATCTTGGCCAACTATGTCCCAATACTTCTGATAAAAAATGGCTTAACCCCATCCGACCCAGGAGCTTTTGTCGGATGCATACTTTTTAAAGCCACTTCTACCTCTACTTGAGTATAGGTTCTTAACAAAATCTGATTCTGTCTTTCAGTAACTGTTCTGGGGATCCATGATATAACATCATCGGATGCATACTTTTTAAAGCCACTTCTACCTCTACTTAAGTATAAGTTCTTAACAAAACCTGATTCTGTCTTTTAGTAACTGTTATGGGGATCCAGGATATAACCTCATCTAAATCATCAGCTCGCGGCTTGGTTGTGGTGAACATCGTTCGAAAATATTTAGTAGCAATACTTTCACCATCCCCTTCACGATCCTTCCAAATCCCATCTTCATCCAACATGCCATCAATGTGATTTGTTTTTTTCCGCTGGCTAGCTCGTAGATGGAACCATTTCGTGTTTTTGCCTCCCCAATTAATCCAGTCTTCTCGCGATCTCTGTTTCCAATATATCCCATCCTCCAGAAGGATACGAGAAAACTCTTCCTTTGCCTTATTTAAATCCTCGTGTCGGGAAATAGAGCCTCGTAGTCTTATTTTCGACTTTGGTTCCATTGTAGCAAAGCATGTATACATGACTATATTTTAATTCTCATACCCGTATCACCCCATACTGATGGGACTGCCAATTCTGTTTAATGATCCCACAACATTCTTCAAAATTCACCCAGGAAGCTAATATAGGTCTTGAAGGGAATGAACACTTCAAACCCTGCAACGAAAGCGTTGAAGTCGTTCTTTGAGTTTTATTTAGAATTAAACAATATTACAAGTTAAGCTAACAATACCTTTGAAGAACTATAATCTTCATGTTTCCTTCTCTACAAGATCTTCCTCCCTATGACTTTCTCCATGAGATCTTCCTCGCCATGACTCGAACACAGGACCAAGGCTGGTGGGAGCTTTCTTGAAAGAATCAGACACCAATTCTATACAGAGAGGGTAATGAGTGTTTTTGGCCAACCTTTTGGCTAAACCTAAATGTCCTATTTATAGAGCATTTATGAATTAATTTTATTTGATAAAATACATTTTAATATCTATTATTTTAAAATATTTATTTTATATTTATTTTAATCTCATTCAAATATCATAAAATTAATCTTTTATAATAAACATTTAACCAATTTGAATCTCATTCAAATTTCATATGTATATATAGTTTTTAATATGAATGTATCTATTACATAAACTATTTTCTCTAATATTTAATGTATCCAATACAATAAATATATTTTCCTCTTCTACATTTATTATATCAAATATATTAAATATTAATTTGAATATTTCAATTTTTTCTTTCAACTAAATTGATCCTTTTAGTGTTATTATGAACTAGAAAGGAGACCTTATGGACCTAGATATTTATAAGCTCTAATGATATAAAATTAATTAATTAAACTAATTAGTTAATTAACTTTCATTAATTAACTCTAGGTCACTCCACTATAGGACTAAAGTTGCACTTTTATGCACTGTAGAACAAGTTGTGTCCATGGATATAACCATTATATGCAAGTCGATGCTTCACGAGTTGTTCGTAATTACAACTGGGTCAAAAGTTCGTTTTACCCCTGTAATTACATCTTGTACCTTAAGTACCACTGATTCTCTAATGAACAATATGTTTATAATTCAACCATAAACCAAGTCACTCTCGGGCCAACGAGAGTGTGGGGCCTCATTATTCAAGTTATGAAATTAGCACTTAAGGGAACTACTCATCTAACTTTCCCTATATGAGAATGAGTGAATTTCATCTTGTGAAACTTATGTTCTCAGCTCCCTGGTTGGTCAAGTCCCCAAAATGGTAGGCTTATTGAATCGGCTATAAAAATCATTCTCACCCATACAAATCAAAGAACGAGGCCTCACAGGCAGGAGTTCATAACTCACCCAAGATTAAGATCGAGTCACATATGATCATCCTGTGAAATATTAATCTTCTCAAATAACGGATTTATAAAGAGAGATTATATATCTCGTGGTCCAGTCTTATACTGTAACGACCCGAACTCCAAGAATTTTTTTTTTATTTAATTGTTATTGTGATCGGGCTCGTTAGTGGATTTAAGTGGTTTGATCATGTGGAATTTGGGCTTAAAAGGAATTGAGCTTAGGGTTGACTAAGTCAACTAGGTTTAATTGTTTTCGAAAGTAATTGAAAATAATAATAAATAATTTTATTAATAAAGTAATAAAATAAAAAGATTAACTAAATAAATTAAATAATTAAGTTAAATAAAGTAAATAAAAATAAAATAAAAGAAGAAAACTCTTCTTCTTTATCTTCGCGTGAACGCCAAACGAACCCCCCATTTCCTCTGTCTTCTCCCTCATCTCTCTTCAGCTCCGTCGCCGCCCACACGCCGTCACTGGCCTTCCGCACGCGTCGTCGTTGTTCCCGCTCCCTCCCCGATCTCCGCCCAGCCGCACACCGTCGTGCCTCTCCTCTCCCTCCACCGCTTCATTCTGCCCAGCCGTTTCGCACGCCGTCACGCCACACGTCGCTACCTGCTCGTGTCGTCGTCGGTCATCGGAGGTTCGTCGCGCCGACAGCCGCAACAAATAGATTCACAAGTTCGAGAAATCGCATACGTTTTACAACAGGGTTTCATTTCGTTTTGGGTAAGATTCAATGGATTTATACTAATCGATTAAAGTTTGGGGCAAATGGGTTTTAGAAGTTAGAACTGTTTGAAATTCTCAATGTTTTTGTAACTGCTCAGGTTGGACAAAAGAATTTATAAAGGTTGGGCAAGGAAATTTTTGGAAGGAACAAATAGAATTTCGTAGTCGACCTCGAGGTAAGTGACTTTACTGCCGCAACGCCTTAGTGCTAGGTTGGGAATTGTGTGTTGATAGATCTATAGGTTGATGCGTGTTTGTTGTGCTAATGTATGTTGTTTAGTGGAAGATTGAGAAAATTGGTTGGTGACTGAATGAGTCTGAATACTTTTCAATGACGTTTTCTGAATTGGTTTCTGGTGTCGTTTTCTGAATTGGTGAATTAGTTTCTGGTGTTTGGGAATGTTTTTATGAAGTGTGTTTTTATTTCAGGTGTGGTTTATCCGATTTTCAGTGGAGACTCTGCCGAAATTTCTAAGATTTTTTTCTAAAATGCTTTCAATGTTATGTTTATGAATGGTTCATGAGTGTGAAGTTAAATGAAGTCCTTACAATTGTTGGGATTAATGTGATGAACAAGTTATGTTTTTATTTGATGAACCTTGTGAAGTGTGATGAATGAGATGCATGTTGAAAGTGTGGAGTGTGTAGTTAATGTATAAGAGAAAAGTACTCTATGTTGCATCATTTCCACATTTCTAGTGTCTAAAAGGTTTTAGGTGGGACCCATGCACTTGTGTTTGACATATAAGTCATGAGATGTTATAATAGTTACCCTCCATTACCTGTAAGATTTGTCTGCATGAAAATGATGTCGGTTTAGGGGTTCTAATCACATGAAAGTGATGTGCTTAGAATCGATGGGCATGAAAGTGATGCTCACTTGTGCATGAAAGTGATGCATACCTAGAGGTTGGCGTGCATGAAAGTGATGCACGCCTAGAGGGTTCCCAATACATGAAAGTGACTATCTGAGACTGATGTGTATGAAATTGATGCACGTCCAGAGAAATAGAAATGGAGTGGTAAGGTAAAGAGGCAAGTAGGTCCCACTAGTTAAAGTCTCCAGTCGGTTCATGATTGCATGTGATTGCATAGCCTGACCACGGTAGTGAAGTTGCTTACTGAGTATTTTATTTAAAATACTCATTCTTTCTTAAAACATTTTTTTCAGGTATTACTAGGAACATACCGGGCGCGTGGCGAGGTGATCGATTGATGATGTTATGGGACATATGGGGTCCGAGCGTCCGCATTTATTTAAATTCTTATTTCATTTAGTCAGTTTGCACGTTTTATGCTAAAGGTTGAAACAGTTAGTTCTGGTTTTAAATTTTAATTTTCAAGGAACTTATTTAATTGTTTTTATTGGGATCCAGAATTAAATGTTTTTTTTCTTGATTCATTTAGTTATAAATTAAAGTTTTAAATTTTTATTGAGGATTGTGACGTCATGCATGTAGTAACGGTCCTAGAGTGAGGTCATAAAAGTCGGGTCGTTACATATACAAACTCATTGTATAGGATACTCTCACTCGCATGTCTCTACATGAATGAATTTGGATCAAATCATTTGTTGATGGAACTGAGGGACCCGAAGCGCGGCGGAAGCAATTTTTCGAAGGATCTTCGGCACTCCAATAACATCAATAAGCGACATGTGCGATGACAACACACACACCTATCGCATAGGTTGTGTGTGCGATCACACAACACTTTAGGAAGCAACCAATGCGATGTCAAGAAGATCGCATAGAGTCCCCATGCGATGATATCGCACAGTCTATGCGATGGGAAACAGAACAAAAAACGTACTTTTTTAGATTTGTCTTCTCGTCTCCAGTCTACAGCAGCAACCTCCTCTGCAAAATCCTTTGAAGCAATATGCTCTCGAATGCTTCGAGGACCACCCAAAGAGTAATCTCGTTATCCTCAAGTCGAGCAACGAAGTTGTGGGACTCCTTTATGAGTGAGGCTTTGGTAGGAGGTAGAATGGGAGGCTTTGTGCCATGGAGCAAGGTGTGTAAAGTATGTCTCACATTCAATCAGCTTCACAAGCTTCAACCAACAACTTCTCTATCGCACAACAACCATCAGCTAACTCCACACTTGAGTTTTTGATCAACCGAACCCATCTTTGATCTCAGTGATGGAAGCCTTAAGAGAGAAAGACCTTTCATTTTATAAAACTCATCAAAATTAGCTTCTTCAAACCTACATCAGCTAAAATGATCAACATCTTCTCCAAAGTGAGTTTTTCACTTTATATAAGTTTCCATAAACTTAAGGTTTAAGAAAATTTGATTAGTCACTACATATGTGTCCATCATGCATAAAGCACTATAATATATATATATATATATATATTATTTATTTAAAAAATAATTCATAATTAAATTTAAATAAATATAATATATATTAAAAAATTTAATATAATAAATAATATAATAATATATATATTTTAATTAATTAAACTTTTTAATTAATTAATATTATTTAATTCAATATCAAATATTAATTAAATAATAAGACTAATCCCAGTTTTCCAAAAACCGACTTTTCGCACATGAATCCCTATTCATGTTTTAGACTGATCCCATATTTAAATCATATTTAAATATGTCTACCTCGTTTCCAAAACCGAATTTGAATCACTTCAAATTCTTTTCTCTCACATTGTTACACGACTTTATCCGAGCTAGCCAAGAGAACCTAATGGACCTACGATTAGAGCTCCAATGATACGAGATTAACCGGCCAAACTCTTTAGCCAAGCTAACCAACATTCGTTAACCCTTAGGAACTCCAATAAAGCCCAAGGGCTGCACTCCCGTCACTGTAGACATATTGTGTCCTCTTGATAGAACCATCATTAGTAAGTCAATCCTTCACAGGGCGTTCGTAATTACAGCTGGGTCATATAAATCGTTTAACCCCCGTAATTACATCTTGTTCCTTAAATGTGTGCTTTATTCAATTACGGTTTCAAGTTCAATTTCATTTCAATCCAACCGTCAGCCGACCACGAGAACCAGCCATTTCTCGACTCTCTCACGCATCGCAGACCAGGTCTTCTCCGCCTCCGTCGCCCACCACCTCTCTCTTGCAAGTCGCCTCGTCGCTCGCCGTCTTTGTCGTCGCGGCTATCAGGCTCGCCATAGTCGTCTTCGCTCTCAGCCTCGCCAAAGGCGTCTTCGCTCACCCTCTGCCTCTCCCTTACCGTCTTCGTTCGCCCTCCACCTCGTCATAGTCGTCTTCGCTCGCCCTCCGCCTCGCCAGTAGCCACTCGAAAGTGAAGTATGTAATCCATATTAATTTCTAAGCTCTCTAAGTTTCTTCCTTGTTGTACAACTGATTTGTTTCGATACACTTTTTTATCTTTATTGGGATGCAGCCAAGTGGGGAGTTGTTGATTTGGTTTAAATTTTTAGTGTGACATGGAGTTTTGGTTTCAAGGATTTGATACACACATCCGCAGTCTCTACAATACATAAATATAAATTCTTTCACCCTCATCTTTTTTTTTTTTATTAAACATACGAACACATATATGCATATGTTGAAATATGTTATTCTTCTTCTGGCGATGTTGACTCCAATGCCCTTTTCTTGAGTTTGTTTATGTGTAATTGTATCGGAGTCAATTCGAATGCGGCCCGGAACCACACAGATGGGAGCTCGTCGAAAAGCGAGGCTTTGGTTTTTGGGGACAAAATCATCAAATGGGTTTTGGAGAATTTATAAGTTTTGTTTACTTATATGTTTGCTTATTTGCTTGATTTCAGATTTAGTTTTGATGTTGTTGACCTTCAACTTTGTTCTTTCTATTAAAATGTAATTTTTAAGGAGGATTCTTAAGCATATGAATTATTATTTACGATTAAAATGGATACTGTGGGTTTTCAATTCAAAACAAAAACAAATGGAGGTAAGCTTCAATTTCATCAATATGGAGCTTGTTTGCTAACTTTTTCAAGTCCTTGGTTGTTCTAGTTTGAAGTTTGATAAGATTTTAAATAATTAAAAAAAGCACCAACCCGACAACCCAACTCAACCCAAAAATGGAAGGGTTGGAAAAGATGTTGTAATTGAGGTGCGCTTGGTTAGGTAAGTGAGGAGTTAATCAATTCTTCTGGGTTTTAGAAAGATAACCAAATTTGCATGAATGCCTGTCGCAACGTCATCGCGACGCGGAGCGGCCGACGTCCTCTTTTAAGGGTTTTGTTTTAAAAATAAAAGAGATGGAGTCGCCACCAACCATTTTGGGTGTGATTGGTCACCTTAAAACAAAAACTGGTCTAAGAAAACAGAAAAACAAGTTCGGGGGTCGGTTGAGTGTAGGGAAGGTGCTAGCACCCTACAACACCCGTTAAAACGGTAGCCAAAATTCTATCCTTATTATCCAATTAAATTTATTTAAAATGTCCTTAATTTGAGGAAAGAAAAAAAAATATATTTAAAGAGAATGTCTCAACTAATTTTTCCTTAACTTTAAAATAAAGTAAGGACTCGATTTGTGAGTGGAATTACCCATCAATTTTTCCATTAGTTGCCTTAATCCCATAACGGGGATCACGCAATAAAAACAAAGATTTTAGAAAACAAATTTTGAAATATCTTCGATTAAAACTTAATTTGAAATTCATTTGGAAACTATTTTAAAAATCAAATAAAGTTTCGTTTTTTAAAACAGTCTTAAAAGTCAACTTAAAACGTTTTTTTTAAAAGGTTAATTCATTTGAAAATACTTTGGAAAAATAAATTTTGAAATCACTCTAGATTTAAAATTAAATGAAAACAAAAATTTTAAAAATCAATCGAAAATCAATTTACCAATTCATTTGGAAAATAATAGAAAATTAAAGTAAAATCATTTGAAATTTTAGATTTTAAATAGTTTGAAAATCAATTGAAAAACTTTAAAAAATGCAATTTTGTAAATGGCACATAATGGCATACTTGTAATTTAAAACTAGTAGCAAAAGACTTAATTAAACATGCACGGACATAAATGTAATTAGAAACATGAGCATAAATGAAAACTACATAAATCCAGTTATATTTGAAATCTTATATAAACCAAGGTATATTTGGAATTCATATAAACCATGGGATATTTAAAATTTCATATAAAACCAAAAGGATATAATTGTAATTAACACAAAAATCTAAAAAATGAAAATTTCATACCCACGTGAAAAAAAGGCTGCTTCAGCCATTGACTGTCATGAAGCTTCTTCCGCCGCAGATCTCCGTCGTTGCCCGCCGTGCGCCATCACGTTGAAGTTCGTCGTCGTCCGTCGTGGAGTTCCTGCTGGTTCGAGCTCCGCCGCCGAGGAGTTCCGTCCGTCGCGAGAGGTGGTGCACCGCAGACAGTAATGGTGGTCAGAGATGGTGGTTGGATGAAGATGGAAAAGATGAAGTTGGGGAAGAAGATGAATAGTAAGACCTCGATCTCCGTGTACCTCAAAAAATGGAAAAGAAAATAAAGGGAAAAATGGGATTTTGGAGAAAGAAAAATGATTTTTTAGTCAAATCAAGATTTTGACTTCAAAAACCATATTTTAAATTCTCTAAACTCTAATTTTATCGATCTCCCCTCTACGAGCCTTTTGCTATGATCCTCCCTTTTTTTTAATGATTCTTTACCCGATATTTATAGACGATGAGAACGTCAAACAAGGTTAAAATCAAACAATTAATGACTCGAAATTTTATTCTTAATTGAAACGGATTTTGACCAAAAATGAACAAATATGTTATACTCATAAATGAATATCAAATTTTTAATCCAAAAATGAATTAAATAATTTATATTCATAAATGAATATTAAATTTTAACTCAAAAAATGAATTAAATAATTTATACTCATAAATGAATATCAAATTTGTAATCCAAAAATGAATTAAATAATTTATACTCATAAATGAATATCAAATTTTAACCCAAAAATGAATTAAATAATTTATACTCATAAATGAATATCAAATTTTAACCCAAAAATGAACTAAATAATTTATACTCATAAATGAATATCAAATTTTAACCCAAAAATGAATTAAATAATTTATACTCATAAATGAATATCAAATTTTAACCCAAAAATGAATTAAATATTTTATACTCATTGGATAGAAATAAATGAATATTAAATTTTAGCCATAAAATGACTTATAAATTTTATACTCATAAAATGCTAATTTTATTTGTCAAATTAGGTAAAAATCCTTCCCAAACAATTAAAACATTATTTTTGTTATTTTTCTCCAATTTTCGAAATTAATTAAATACACAAATAATTAAAAAGAATTTAAAAGTTTAAAAAAAGAAACTAAATAAAACGTGACAAAAAACTAATAAATAAATAAAAGTAAGAAAATTTTAATAATAAACAAATGGTCGGACCAAATACGGTGTCTACAGCTTGCTCCCCTTTGTGTATCTTTGAAGAATTTAAAAGGTAGACAAAGGACGAAGACAGAGTATTAGGAAGGTTTAAATTTGTTTATTATTAAAATTAAAACGAAACTAATTTCACACAGGTTTCAACCTCTAATCTTGGATTAGGGTTCGATTTAACCAACAAGGAAATCAAACGAACCTGGGTTATGTCCACAGGCTTCGACCGCTAATCTTGGATCAGGGTTCGATTTAACCAACAAAGAAATGAAACGGACCTGGGTTACGTCCACAGGCTTCGACCGCTAATCTTGGATCAGGGTTCGATTTAACCAACAAGGAAATGAAACGGACCTGGGTTACGTCCACAGGCTTCGACCGCTAATCTTGGATCAGGGTTCGATTTAACCAACAAGGAAATGAGACGGACCTGGGTTATGTCCACAGGCTTCGACCGCTAATCTTGGATCAGGGTTCGATTTAACCAACAAGGAAATGAAACGGACCTGGGTTATGTCCACAGGCTTCGACCGCTAATCTTGGATTAAGGTTCGGTTTAACCAACAAGGAAATGAGACGGACCTGGGTTATGTCCACGGGCTTCGACCGCTAATCTTGGATCAGGGTTCGATTTAACCAACAAGGAAATGAGACGGACCTGGGTTATGTCCACAGGCTTCGACCACTAATCTTGGATTAGGGTTCGATTTAACCAACAAAGAAATGAAACGGACCTGGGTTATGTCCACAGGCTTCGACCGCTAATCTTGGATCGGGGTTCGATTTAACCAAACAAGGAAATGAAACGGACCTGGATTATGTCCACAGGCTTCGACCAACAATCTTGGATTAGGGTTCGATTTAATCAACAAAGTAAATGAAACGGACCTGGGTTATGTCCACAGGCTTCGACCGCTAATCTTGGATTAGGGTTCGATTTAACCAACAAGGAAATGAGACGGACCTGGGTTATGTCCACAGGCTTCGACCGCTAATCTTGGATCAGGGTTCGATTTAACCAACAAGGAAATGAAATGGACCTGGGTTATGTCCACAGGCTTCGACCACTAATCTTGGATTAGGGTTCGATTTAACCAACAAAGAAATGAAACGGACCTGGGTTATGTCCACAGGCTTCGACCGCTAATCTTGGATCAGGGTTCGATTTAACCAACAAAGAAATGAAACGGACCTGGGTTATGTCCACAGGCTTCGACCGCTAATCTTGGATTAGGGTTCGATTTAACCAACAAGGAAATGAGACGGACCTGGGTTATGTCCACAGGCTTCGACCACTAATCTTGGATTAGGGTTCGATTTAACCAACATATTTTTTTTTTTTCGAAAGACAACGATTTTTATTTCAAAACTTAGCTGCCTGAATTCTCTAAAAATGTTCTTTTGATAATGTTATGCATGTGTATGATAACAAATGATTTTTTTTGTTTTTATTTAAAATAATGATGTGAATTGTTTCAAACTGGTAAACGAAATGCAAGATATCAAAATGATCTTCATGTTTAAGGAAAATGATTATCCTTGTCTACTCTCCTTGTTGTTGTTAGCTGACATTTAACAAAGAATCAAAAGAGAAAATGTTATCATCATTAGAGAAGTTTTTTTTTTTTTTTTTTTTTGTATGCTTTCACTCGAACGAGATTGTGTATGTCAATCATAGAGTACTCAACCATATTAGGCATGGTAAATGTTTTGGAAGTGTCTCATGTGCTAGGTTAGAGAACTATCAAAAGTAATTTGTAGAATTGAATATCTTACTTGATTAACTGCTTCATAATTTAGTCATGTAATGGACACAATAATTTGAATGCAAGAAAATGAGTTTGAGTTCGAATTAAGCATGAAATGGTAAACAATACATGTTTTCTTCATAAAGAAGAAAAACAGAGGAAAATGTGGTCTTCAAATCTCTTGAACAATAAGAGATTATTGATTATAAATTTTTAATGTTCGAGTAAGAGATTGGAATATGATCCAATGGAAGACGAATGAAGTGATTTCAATTCTTTGGACAATAGTTTTGAGAACTTGAAGCAGCCCCTTTGAGAAATCATCTCGTATGTGTATCTTTCTTCCTTTGAGTAAGCTCGAGGTCTTCGATTATTTCCACCTTGACATGGTCTGGTGTGACGAATATGAACGATTTTGCCCAAATGCGGCAAAGGTGAAGGTTTTGCCCAATGTTGATTTGTAAGTGGTAGCTTCTTGATCTATTGATTGCACCAATCTCGTTTTTTTTTTTTTTTTCTTTCCGATATGACGCAATCAAATGCTTCAACTTGTCGATATTGATTTTTTTTTTAGCGTAGATGGTGGCCTTGTTCCAGTTTGTTGATATTGGTCTTGCTCCAGTGTGGCAAAAATGGAGACTTTGCTCCAATTTGTTTATGGTAGCTTTGCTCCAGTATGGCAAAAACAAAAAACTTTGCTCCAGTTTGTTTCATGATGGCTCTGCTCCAATGTGACAAAGATAGAGGCTTTACTCCAGCCTTGTTGATGATGACTTTGCTCCAGTGTGCAAAGTTTGAAAGAATTGTCTCGGTTTAGCGAAGATGGAGGTTTTGCCCCAATTGGTTGCTTTGCAAAGGAGATTTTCCCAGCATTCCGAGACATAGTTCCTTGATCTACTCATTGCACAAATCTCGCAACATTTTTTTTTTTTTTTTTTTTTTTTGCTAAACATTGTTTCTTTTATTTAGCAAGAAATTGTGCAATCATATACAAATAATTGATAACATTTAGTTACTCCTTTACAACTCCTTGTAGTCCTTCCTCGCCGTTTCTTTGGCCATGATTCTTGTTATCGAAGATGTCCCGCAAGCAAAACTCATTGAAAGGAATTGAGACTTCGAGATGATTTTCAAAGTTACCGACTCATTAGTTCACAAAACTATTATCTTAGGTCCTGGAATCACTTTCTAATCGAGGAAAGAGAAATAACAAATGATAAGAATAGAAAGAAATGAGAATTTTGATCAAATGAAGTTGAATGAGTAATATATGAGAGATTACAAGTCTTAATTATGAAGCAGTAGATCACAAGAGTTCAATACTATTTCATTACATTTGCAGTTTTCTTGAAGAATTTGGGATGCTTGCCATCTAATTAAATGTGGCAGGTTGAACAAAAGGCTAGATGGGTAGAGAGACACCATATAACGTTGATGGTGAGCTTGGTATGGATTTAAAGGTGGATCCACAAAATCAGGGTAAATTGCTTCAAAACTTATGTGGCATGCATGTTCAAGGTTTTACAGTGAGTAATTTTTGACTCTCACGGCAAAAAGGTGTTTGCCCCAATATGAAGATTAAAATCTTGCTCAACTGTTTTGTGGTGACAAAGTGTTTAGCACATGAGGGATATATAGGTCGTCTTCAACTACGAGTTCGTCTCAATTATGAAACTTGAGAGAAGTATTTTTCAAAGAAGACATAAAATGGTTGCGACCTGACAATTTTTTATAAGAGTAGTGAAAGCACACTTTTTTTTTAATTTTTTTTTCCTCCAAATGATGATTCAACATTTTTGTTCAAAATTCTTGTTAAGTTTTCAGCTAACAAGAACGACCAAAGTAAACACAAGGGTAATCAAAGTGAACACAAAAATGTTTTATTTTTTTATTTTTAAATGATGTGATGAAGAATATGATAAAAATCGATAATGTTTTTTTGTGAAAAACATGTGTGAGATGATATTATGAAATTGATGAATAACAAATAATTTCTTTTTTTTTTTTATTTATTTATTTTTTTTTATGTGAAATGAGATAATGATGCATGAGCATTTTTATCATGTGTGAGGTAAAATTTAATTTTTTGTGATGTATGCATGTGTATGATAACAAATGATTTTTTTATTTTTTTTATTATTTTTATATGTATGAGATGATATGATGCAATTATTTTGTGAAAACATGCCTATCTAAGATGTCAAACTTGAAATATGCAAGTGATGTGATAGATGATGTAATTACTTTGTGAAATATGTGGGATATAGTTTTTTTTTTTTTTTTTTTTTTTTTTTTTTTAATATAGCTCAAGCACCACTTTCGCACTAGGACTTTGCCAAAAATCTTGGTTGGATACTGATCTTGCACCACAGATGAAGCGTACCAATGATGACCTTTTCCAATAAAGGTTGGCTATTTGAACTCATATGATTTTTTTGAACTACTAATGTTAATTTGAAAATATCCAGTACTTGCACCTTTGTTTTCTGTTAAATGCAAAGATAACAAAGAACTACATCAACATTTAAAAGGATGATCAGCATGTGATACGCTAAATAGATTTCAATTTATGGTCAAAGAATAAGAGTACATGTCTTCGTGCTAAGATGTGAGGAGGGACATTCGAAAGTTTGAAAGACGAAGTAGTTCTTTTAAACACGATAATGAATTTGAAATGCTATCCTTCCCAATTACAACGTTGAAATCTAGTTACACAAACGAGTTTTCTAGGGTATTGATGAGTCATGCATAATATTTCCGAACGTAGTCTGAGCTAGTTGGATTTGGTAGCTCATTCCCGTCCATATTGGTCAAAATCAAAGCTCCTCCTGAGAAAGCCTTTTTTACGACGAAAGGTCCTTCGTAATTGGGAGTCCATTTTCCTCGGTGATCTTTCTGGCATGGGAGAATTCGCTTCAAAACTAAATCTCCTTCTTTGAATACTTTAGGACGCACCTTTTTGTCATAGGCTTTCTGTTGGGATTTATGCCCTAAAGCCTCGTAATCAATTAATAATTATTTTATAATTATTTTATTATTATTATTTGCAATTTATAATATTCATTATATAAATAAAATCCAAGGTTATTAGTGTAATCTTGAACTGTATGTAGTTGACATACGGGAGGATCATGTTCAAGTAATAACCTAAAGGGTCTATAGTATATGGATAAGGTTGGGTGCCTTATCCTGGTAACACTATTGATATGGCCCACTTTGTAATTGTTACAAATGATTTGATCCAAATCATTCATGTAGAGACATGTGAGTGGGGGTATCCTATACAATGAGTTTGTATAAGACTGGACCACGAAATATATAATCTCTCTTTATAAATCCGTTATTTGAGAAGATTAATATTTCACAGGATGATCATATGTGACTCGATCTTAATCCTGAGTGAGTTATGAACTCCTGCCTGTGAGGGCTCGTCCTTTGATTTGTATGGGTGAGAATGGCATTTTTAGCCGATTCAATAAGCTTACCATTTTGGGGACTTGACCAAATAGGGAGTTGGGAACATAAGTTTCACAAGATGGAATTCACTCCTTCCCATATAGGGAAAGTAGATGAGTAGTTCCCTTAAGTGCTGATTTCGGGACTTGAACAATGGGGCCCCACCCTCTCACTGGCCCGAGAGGGACTTCGTTTATGGTTGGATCATAAACAGGTTGTTCATTAGAGAATCAGTGGTACTTAAGGTGTAAGATGTAATTACAGGGGTAAAACGGACTTTGACCCAACTGTAATTACGAACAACTCGTGAAGGATCGACTTGCATGTAATGGTTATATCCATGGACACAACTTGTCCTACAGTGCATAAGAGTGCAACTCTAGGCCTATAGTGGAGTGACCTAGAGTTAATGAATGAAAGTTAATTAATTAAAGAGTTTAATTAATTAATTTTGTATCATTGGAGCTTATAAATCTGTAGGTCCATAAGGTCCCCTTGCTAGCTCATAGTAACACTAAAATGATCAATTTAGTTGAAAGAAAAATTTGAAATATTCAAATTAATATTTAATATATTTGATATATTAAATGTAGAAGAGTAAAATATATTTATTGTATTTGATACATTAAATATTAGAGGAAATAGTTTATGTATATGATACATTAATATTACAAACTATATACATATGCTATTTGAATGAGATTCAAATTGGTTTAAAGTATATTATAAAAGATTAATTTTATAATATTTGAATAAGATTCAAATAAATATAAAATGCATATTTTAATATATTAGATATTAAAATGTATTTTATAAAATAAAATTAATTCCTAAAAGCCTTATTATAAATAAGACATTTAGGTTTAGCCAAAGGGTTGGCAAAACACACTACTACTCACCTTCTGCAGAGAATTGTTCTCTCATTCTTTCAAAGAGCTCCCACAAGCTTGATCCCGTGTTCGAGTCATAGCGAGGAAGATCTCGTGGAAAAAGGAACACAAGAAGGTTATTGTTCTTCAAAGGTAATATATGCTTAACTTGTATTTTTGTTTAATTCTAAATAAAACAAAGATCGATTCCAATCGCTTTCGCTGCGGGGAATGAAGAGTTCATTCCCTTCAATTGGTATCAGAGCTTTCTTTGAGTTTTGTTTAGAATTAAAAGTTCATGGTGGGTATTTTAATTTGTTTTTCATATATGTGATATATGTGGTTTGCGAATTGACTGTTTAGGCATATTTGATTGACATTAAATTTATTGTTTTTGATTAGAACAAATTGTTAAACCTTTATTGGTTTAGGGACGTCCTTTGTAATTTTGTATTGAATTATTGAATCGAAGAGATACCGGGGACACAAATTTTGTACAGAACGTTGACAGATGGTGGATGCACAAAAGGTTGATTTGTATTCGCTAGCTGATGGTCATGAGTTGATTGAATGGCTAAATTTGAGTACATGAAGTATATTGTTTTGTGAAACATGATTTCTTCATGGGCTTATGGTTTATGTGAGTCAAAGAAGCTGGTTGACCATTTTTTTTAAAATACACAAACTTCAATCAAATCAAAGTATCTAGAGTCACCCACCTCACCTTAGTGCTGTCGTATTCAACTTCAAAGCATAAGGACAAAAGTTTAATTTTGCGGTGAACTCAATCGATGTTGGTTATAATCACCATCTGAATTCTAAGTTCCTTCACACCAGCGTCCATTCGTGCGGCTGAGTTTGTATGTTGTTTTGCGATCTCGTGGCTGTCGACCCTTGATGTGAGAAGAAATTAGGGTTTCTAAACCCTAATTTTCAATAAAATATTGAAGGCCAAGATATGTCTTGGATTTAAATTATTGTAATTTAAATTGCTTTCAATTAGGATATGCCAAATATGTCGGTCAATTTTGCTGTGTTTTTAATTTAATTATGCATGTTGATGTATGTTTTAAATTTTAATTGATTGCATAGAGTATGCCATCTAGATTAAAATCCCACCATAGGTTAAGCATGATCATGCATTTTAATTATTTTTAATATAAGTGTTATATTTGGAATATTATGATTAAAATGCTTTCTAATTTGATTAGATGATTTACTAATATGTTTATATTTCCAAATCTTTCAATATAATTGTTATATTTGGAAATTTTTAATTAGGATACTTCCTTTCATAATCGGAATCCATATTTTTCTAATATGGATTGGGAAATCTTTTCCAATTAGATTGGGAAATCTTTTCCAATTAGATTGGGAAATCTTTTCAAATTAGATTGGGAAATCTTTTCAAATTAGATTGAGATATATTTTCAAATTAGATTGAGATATATTTTCAAATTAGATTGAGATATATTTTCAAATTAGATTGAGATATATTTTCCCAATTAGATTGAGATATATTTTCCTAAGTATTAGGGATATTTTCCTAAGTATTAGGGATATTTTCCAAATGAGCTTAGGATATTTTCCTAATGAGATTAAATTTTTTCTTTCCTTATTTAAAAGATAATTTAATTCATTCTTTAAATAGTTTAAATATTTGAATTTAGTTTATCTTTTATTCTAATAAGATTAGAATATATGATAATCTTTAATTTTGTTTTAAAGGGTTTAAAATTGTTAAAAATTCAAGATTATCCATAAGGTGAATTAATTTTTAATAGGATTAAAAAGATTGCTTAAAATCAACTAAAGTTCATTGATCTAGTAATTAATAGTTAATTAAAGATTAATGAATTTGAAATAAAAATTGACTATAAGGGAACCCTGTCTAAGAAAGGTTACTCGGGTGAGGTACTTAAGTTGACTGAAAAGGAACACCTCTACTTGAGAACTGGCCTGGGGGTTGAATTAGTCAAATTTTATTTTATTTCATTAAGCTGACTCATAATGTGATTAGTTTTAAATAGTTTAATATACTTGGTAATTCACATTAAGATCAATCTAACCAACATAAGGGTTATGAAAGGGTAGATTGAAAAACTTAGATAAATGAGATTAGCCTAATTTGTCTAAGTAATAGAAAACCCTATTTCAAAATACTTAGTGGGAGAAAGACATATGTCAAAATAACCCTACGGTCTCTACCATAGATTCACAACTTGAGATTCATGTGAGGCCTCGAGGCGGCTTTGGACCGTCCCCCTACGGAAGGTGTTTACATGGGTCAATATCAGGGTGAATCTCTTGAGAAAGTATTTTTAAATAGTAAGTGGGAGAAGGAAATGTGTCAACATATCCTACGGTCTCCATCATTGGTTCACAACGTGAGATTCATGTGGGGCCTCGCGGCGGCTTTTGGACCGTCCCCCTACGGAAGGTGTTTACATGGGTCAATATCAGGGTGAATCTCCTGAGAAGGATAGGATTGTAATTTTATTTCCAATACTTGACCTACCCTACGGCGGCACTTGTTGGGATAAAATTATAGAATCTAAAATGATGGGTTACACTTACAAAGATATCATTAAGATTGTTAATGATTTTCTTGACCAAACTAATGGTAACTAAATGTTATAGAAATAAGAGTTATTTTGGGATAACACTTGGTTGAGATTGTCTCAGTTTAGTGAAGGAGCATTTGACCTACCCTACGGCGGCACCTGTTCTAATTCACTAAAGTATCATAGCATTAGAAATTAATGTTTTAGGGTTCATTTATCAAATTGTTTGTTTTCTATGCTGAAATTGAATGAATATTGATTGCATGTTGTTAAATAATATTTTTTTTTTATATTTCAATATTATGTTTATTTCTCTCAATTTTAATTTTCGTTGCTAATTTGTCAAATTGAGAAAATAATATCACTTGGAAAAATAATGTTAGCACTATATAATGACCGTGTAAATTTTTTCTTTAATTTGTCTTTATTGAGAAACTTCTCAAAAACCTGTTGCCAATGCTAATCGAATTGTTCGTGAAGCACATGATTAATAAATCAATATAACGAGATGGCTTATACAAATTTTCTATTTGACATATTAGATGTCAAGCTAAGAAGATAAAGAAGATGACAACAACATATGAGATATTGTTGAAGTCAATAAAAGCTAGATTTAGATATTTATCTAAATAATCTCAAAAATTAAGTATTACCAAAATCCAAGAAAAGAAACCATATGACTGTAGCTAAAAGAAAATAGTTTCTAAATTAGCAAAGTAGTCATAATGAGAGGAATTTATGAAATACCTCTATGAGAAGAACATGGATAAAAGTAAATTTGATTTACTAGATTTTTTGTGGAAAATAATCATTACCACCTATATAGTAGATTCAGATCCACTATTTAGATTTGTTATTCATTACACTTTATATAGTTTTTGGAAAATACTTAATGATGTAGAATGATCTCTACTTGTTGGCACCAGAAAACCCATCTCAATTAATGTAGTGGGAGACATTAAGATGTCCATAAAAAATAATTGTTATTTAATGCTGAATATGGTATTTTTAGTACCATAGGAGAAATTCAATTTCTCTAACTTTATTACTAATAAAATGTTTATATAGTATGAATATTTTAGTACTAAATTTTTATTTTCAAAATTGTTTGAAAAATTCAGCTGAAAAATAAGAATAATTTCTATGTGTTAAATTATTAACATATAAAATACTACACAGTGAGATATTCAGGATTATAAAATCCAGAATATAAAGACAATTTATATTCTCCTAGAATATGATACTTGTCTTTGGCATTCAAGATTGATTATGATCAATTTGAATAAAAAGACTACTACGAAGTGATTCTCTAAATGTTAGAGTTAATTACTTTATATGTCTTAATTTCTTGCCTTTCATGCAAGATAATCAATAGGTTTTTGTTGGAAAAGCCTACAGGCCAAAGAACACTTATGAATATTTCATCACTCTAGCTGATGACTATTCAAGAAATAAGTATCGTAACCTAATGCAACATAAGTCTGAATATTTTGAAAAGTTCAAGGAATATAAGACTCAAGTTGTGGATAACTTAGGTAAATCTATCAAGATACTATGATCAGATCACAGTGAAAAGTACAGGAACCTTATGTACTAAGACTAATTGATAGAAAGTGAGATTTTATCTCAACTCTAGCACAAAGTACAATTGTGTGAAATTGTGTTGTAAGAGGAGAAACAAGACCTTGTTAGACATGGTCAGAACAATAAAGAATTACACGTCATTATCAGACTCTTGTTAGGATATACAATATAGATTGTATAGTGAACATCATTATATCTAAAAGCTGTCCATGAGACAACTTTGAGATTATAGAAGAGTAGTAAAGTTAGTTTACAACCCTTCGAGTTTTGAGAGTTTTAAGCATACATGCTGAAACTTGAATATGTTCAATAGTGTTGAAAAGTTGGTTCCAAGTGAAGCCACTAAATAGTTAATAAAAGTTGTTAACAATTTAATTACATTTGATAGTCAAATGAATCCTAGTCATGAATTGGATAAGCCTCATCGTAGTGGGAGAGTTATGAGATGACCCAACCGTTACAAGAGCTTATATGAAGCCTAAGTTGTCAAATTAGATGACAAAATGTAGGGCTTCTTGACTTCAAAGTTGAAATGATGGTCAATGACAAAGACTAGTAGACCAAAGTCATAAATCTCGAGATAGAGTAGATGTACTCATCTTTATCTAGAACTCGTAGATATTCGTGATGGGGTAAAACCCATAGGTTTTGAATATATCTATAAAAGTAAAAGATTTGTAAATAAGAAGGTACAGACCTTCAAAATAAGACTAATGACAAATATAGTGGGAGAAAGTAAACTATGGATAAACTTTCTCATTTGTTGTCATATTAGAGTATATAAGCATTTCCTAATTCATAGTTGCATATGAGATATGTCAAGTGAAGGTTTAAGAAATCTTTTTTGAAAAGAAGTCTTAAAAGAATGCATTTACAAATCAATTACATGAGTTCAATTTCAAAAATCAAAAGCTTAGGTTTGCAAGCAGTAAAGGTTCATTTATGAAATGAATTTGATCACTAGATTTTTGAATGTAAGGTTTGATAAAAGTATCAAAAACTATGACTTTGAATAAATATTAATGATATTGTATAGGCAAGAAAATCATTAATTACTTAGTGGAATTTTCTCATATTTTATGTGGATGACTTATTACCCATTGTGAATGCTGTAAGATTTGAATCCAACATAAAATGTTGACTACCTAACCAATTCCAAATGAATGATTTAAATTACTGGGTATGTCCTAAAATAGAGTTTTCGAGGACAAAATGTTATTTATGTCTCACACATCTTATATTGACAAATTTGTTGTCAAGTATATGATGTAGTACTTCAAAAATGATAATGTATCATTCTTACATGAAGTTTAGATTGTCTAAGGAATAGTGTCCTAAGACATTTCAAAATGTTGAGAACATAAGATTGACTATCTACGTTTGAGTGGAAGAAAATCTAATGTACACTTGAGACATGACATTTGACAGTAAAATTGGTTAGCATTTATTAGTTAACCCAATGGTATGACCATTGCGCGGAAAAATAAAAACTTTTCTCAAAATATCTATGGATAAAATGAGAAATTATATTTTTGTGTATGAGGTTAAAGATTTGATCTTTACGAGATGCACTGGTTTTAACAAAGATTTATGGAAATCTATGTTAACCCTAGATGGTGGAGCATGGTATGCAAGTTAAATGTTCTTGCTTATGAAGTAAAGAACTTGCATAACTCAAATAATTTCTTATTGGTCTGAAAGATGTTTCAGATATAGTTAAGCCTAAAACGTTTTATGTAATGGCTAAACTTAAGAAACTTAGATAACATCAATATATAGGGTATCCTGAGAGAGAAAGAATCGTGGTAGGACCAAGATGACTTTTAATTGACAGTCGTTTTGATCTATATAAAAAGACTTTCCAGGCTAAAGTGTTTGAAAGCCACCTAGAATGTCTAGGATTATGAGCCATGTCTCATCTTCACTAGGGAAAGTGGGAGAACATGTTGGGTGTAGAGTATGCCCTAGGATACATGTCTCACCGGCTTTAGTGCAAGTGGGAGATTGTTGGGATTTATGCCCTAAAGCCTCGTAATCAATTAATAATTATTTAATAATTATTTTATTAGTATTATTATTTGCAATTTATAATATTCATTATATAAATAAAATCCAAGGTTATTAATGTAATCTTGAACTGTATGTAGTTGACATACGGGAGGATCATGTTCAAGTAATAACCTAAAGGGTCTATAGTATATGGATAAGGTTGGGTGCCTTATCCTGGTAACACTATTGATATGGCCCACTTTGTAATTGTTACAAATGATTTGATCCAAATCATTCATGTAGAGACATGTGAGTGGGGGTATCCTATACAATGAGTTTGTATAAGACTGGACCACGAAATATATAATCTCTCTTTATAAATCCGTTATTTGAGAAGATTAATATTTCACAGGATGATCATATGTGACTCGATCTTAATCCTGAGTGAGTTATGAACTCCTGCCTGTGAGGGCTCGTCCTTTGATTTGTATGGGTGAGAATGGCATTTTTAGCCGATTCAATAAGCCTACCATTTTGGGGACTTGACCAAATAGGGAGTTGGGAACATAAGTTTCACAAGATGGAATTCACTCCTTCCCATATAGGGAAAGTAGATGAGTAGTTCCCTTAAGTGCTGATTTCGGGACTTGAACAATGGGGCCCCACCCTCTCACTGGCCCGAGAGGGACTTCGTTTATGGTTGGATCATAAACAGGTTGTTCATTAGAGAATCAGTGGTACTTAAGGTGTAAGATGTAATTACAGGGGTAAAACGGACTTTTGACCCAATTGTAATTACGAACAACTCGTGAAGGATCGACTTGCATGTAATGGTTATATCCATGGACACAACTTGTCCTACAGTGCATAAGAGTGCAACTCTAGGCCTATAGTGGAGTGACCTAGAGTTAATGAATGAAAGTTAATTAATTAAAGAGTTTAATTAATTAATTTTGTATCATTGGAGCTTATAAATCTGTAGGTCCATAAGGTCCCCTTGCTAGCTCATAGTAACACTAAAAGGATCAATTTAGTTGAAAGAAAAATTTGAAATATTCAAATTAATATTTAATATATTTGATATATTAAATGTAGAAGAGTAAAATATATTTATTGTATTTGATACATTAAATATTAGAGGAAATAGTTTATGTATATGATACATTAATATTATAAACTATATACATATGCTATTTGAATGAGATTCAAATTGGTTTAAAGTATATTATAAAAGATTAATTTTATAATATTTGAATAAGATTCAAATAAATATAAAATGCATATTTTAATATATTAGATATTAAAATGTATTTTATAAAATAAAATTAATTCCTAAAAAGCCTTATTATAAATAAGACATTTAGGTTTAGCCAAAGGGTTGGCAAAACACACTACTCACCTTCTGCAGAGAATTGTTCTCTCATTCTTTCAAAGAGCTCCCACAAGCTTGATCCCGTGTTCGAGTCATAGCGAGGAAGATCTCGTGGAAAAAGGAACACAAGAAGGTTATTGTTCTTCAAAGGTAATATATGCTTAACTTGTATTTTTGTTTAATTCTAAATAAAACAAAGATCGATTTCAATCGCTTTCGCTGCGGGGAATGAAGAGTTCATTCCCTTCAGTTTCATCATCCGTCGTTGGTAAAGTTGCCCTCTACACAGTGCAGTCAACCTCCTCTCTTCCACGAAATTGAGTTGTTCGTAACGATTCTGGATCCATTCAGCTTCTTCTAACTTAGTTTCCATGAGGATCCTTAATGATGGGATTTCTACTTCAATAGGAAGAACAACTTCCATACCGTAGACTAATGAAAATGGCGTTGCTCCAGTCGAAGTGCGAACCGATGTACGGTATCCATGCAATGCAAAAGGAAGCATGTCGTGCCAATCCTTGTACGTCGTGGTCATTTTCTGTATGATTTTCTTTATATTCTTGTTGGCTGCTTCTACTGCTCCATTCATTTTCGGTCTGTACGGAGTTGAGTTCAAATGTTTGATCTTAAATTGCCCACATAGTTCGTGCATCAATTTGTTGTTCAAGTTCTTTGCATTATCAGATACTATAATCTCTGGAAGACCATAACGACATATAATCTCCTTTTTTATGAACTTGATCACAACTCCTTTTGTCACTTCTCGATATGTCATCGCTTCCACCCACTTAGTAAAATAATCTATGACTACTAAAATGAATCGATGCCCATTTGAAGCTTTAGGTTCAATGGGACCTATAACGTCCATTCCCTACATAGAGAATGGCCAAGGGGCTGTCATGACGTGCAAATGAGATGAAGGAGTGTGGGCCCTGTCCGCATAAATCTGACATTTATGACATCCTCTCGCATATTTGATACAATCAGATTCCATGGTTAACCAGTAGTACCCAGCTCTTAATGCTTGTTTAGCCATCATATGTCCATTTGCATGTGTGCCACAAATTCCCTCATGAATTTCTTCCATGATCGTGTTGGCTTCAATTGCATCCACACATCTTAGAAGTACCATGTCTTGATTCCTTTTGTAGAGTAACTCTCCATTTAGGAAGAACTTCATCGCTAGTTTCCTCAGTATGCGTTTGTCATTTTCTGAGGTACCAGGCGGATATTCTCTGTGCTTGATATAACGCTTTATATCATGGTACCAAGGCTTACCATCAGGTTCTTGTTCAATATTCATGCAAGATGCTGGAACATCTCGTTTTCCGATTTTGATGGGTTCAATCTCTTGATCAGGATCTATGTTGAGCATGACTGCCAATGTGGCCAGAGCATCTGCTATTTGATTGCTTTCCCTCGGTAGATAGTCAAAAGTGATTTCTTCGAAGCTTTGAGCCAATTCTGTTATAAGCTTTTTATATGGCAACAATTTGGAGTCTCTTGTCTCCCATGCCCCTCTTAATTGATGAATCACTAATATTGAATCTCCTAGGACTCGGAGTTTCTTAATTCTCATATCTAAAGCAAACTGGACCCCCATAGAGCACGCCTCATATTCAGCCATATTATGAGTACAGTCAAAGCTTAATTTAGCAGTGAGAGGAAACAGTTTCCCTTTAGGTGATATTAAGATAGCCCCTATTCCGTTACCGAACTCATTAGAAGCCCCGTCAAATAACATGGTTCATTCTTCTGATTCCGGGATTTCCTCTTCTTTTATCACGGAAGATATAAATTCATCTGGAAAGTCAAACTTCATTGGTTCATAATCTTCTACGGGTTTTTCGGCCAAATAATCAGCTAGTGCACTTCCCTTTATTGACTTTCGAGTGACATAAACGATATCATATTCGGATAGAAGGACTTGCCACCTCGCAATTCTGCCGGAAAGGAATGGTTTCTCGCAGATGTATTTAATGGGATCCATTTTCGAGATGAGCCAAGTCGTATAGTATAGCATGTACGGTCTGAGACGGCAAGCGGCCCAGGCTAGCGCACAACATGTCTTTTCTAACATGGTGTACTTAGCTTCACAACTAGTGAATTTCTTGCTCAAGTAATATATGGCTTGTTCTCTTCTCCCTGATTCATCATGTTGTCCTAGTACACACCCCATTGAATTTTCTGTCACAGTGATATATAGAATAAGCGGGCGACCTGGAGTTGGCGGCACAAGAATGGGAGGATTCTGTAAGTATTGTTTTATCTTTTCAAATGCTTTTTGACAATTCCCGTCCCATACTCCTGTATCATTCTTACGAAGTATCTTGAAGATTGGTTCACATGTTGCTGTTAGATGTGATATGAATCTTGCAATATAATTCAATCTTCCTAGGAATCCTCTAACTTCCTTTTGAGTATGCGGTGGTGGCATCTCTATAATAGCTTTGACTTTATCAGGATCGACCTTGATTCCTTCCTGGCTTACAACAAAGCCTAATAATTTCCCAGAAGTTGCTCCAAATGTGCATTTATTTGGATTCAACTTTAATTTAAATTTCCTCAACCGATCGAACAACTTCCGAAGAATGGTTGTATGTTCTTCTTCTTGTCTTGACTTAGCAATCATGTTGTCCACATACACTTCGATCTCTTTATGCATCATATCGTGGAAGAGAGCGACCATGGCTCGCTGATAGGTTGCCCCAACATTTCTCAATCCAAATGGCATGACCTTATAGCAGAAGGTCCCCCACAGTGTAATGAACGTCGTCTTCTCTTGATCCTCTTGTGCCATTTTTATTTGGTTATAGCCAGAGAATCCGTCCATGAAGGAAAAAGTGGAAAATCCTGCAGTATTATCTACTAGCACATCTATATGAGGAAGAGGGAAATTGTCTTTAGGGCTCGCTCGATTCAAATCTCTGTAATCAACGCACATCCGCACTTGCCCATTTTTTTTCGGTACAGGTACAATATTTGCTACCCATTCAGGATAGTTTGCCACCGTAAAAAACCCTGCATCCATCTGTTTGCTAACTTCTTCTTTTATTTTAATCAGCATATCTGGCTTCATTTTGCGCAATTTTTGTCTTACTGGTTTACATTCGGATTTAAGTGGTATGTGATGTGCTACTATGTTTGTGTCTAAACCCGGCATGTCTTGATAAGACCAAGCAAAAACATCAACATATTCATGGAGTAAACTTATCAACATCCGACGACTTTCAGTAGACATGCTCGTCCCAATTTTAATGTCTTTGACCTCCGTTTGGGACCCTAGATTGATTGTCTCTATCAACTCCTCATGTGGTCCTAACATTTTTTTCCTCTTCATCAATCATTCTTAATAACTCAGGGGTAAACTCAACATCTTCTTCATCGTCATTTATTTCATTATCAGACTCAACGTTGCATGTAGGGGTGTCCAGTTCATGTTTATAACCAATGGCGCTTTCAATCTCATTATCACTGTTTAAAAGAACAATTATTTGGTATGATGAAAAGAAGAAAAAAATGTAGAGAAACCAAATAAATTTAAGAAACTGGTATATGGTAAAGAGATTGACAAAGAGTTGAAACGAAATGCTGATTCTTTTACTGAAATATTGAAATGTTGACATAGAAATTCAAAATACCAAAACATCTAAAGTAAACAAATAGTTAAACAATTACTTTGATATTTCATTAGTAACAGAAGGTAGCTCGAAAATAGTCCAATTGTTGAGTTCAAAATCCTCCGGGCATAGGTATACTAGAGGATATGCTTCTTCCGCTTCTTCAATGATTGCCATAACCACATAGTCTTGGCCTTCGGGATAAATTACACCGCAGATTTGAATGAATCATAAAGATGAGGAATGAAATTCATCCGATGTTCAGACTCGTGATCTTCAAACTTTGTCAGACGATTTCTCCTTTTATATGCATTCGCGTTAATCATATCTCCTTTGCTAGGTTTATATCCCAATCCGAACCTCCTCATATTTTTTTGCATACTTAACAGATCATCTAAGCTTTTACTGCTCGCGCTCAGAGAAAGCTTGTTCAGTCGTAGCTGCACCTTTTCTATCTCTCTAGGTAAAGTTGTTGTATTTGCAACCTCGAACGATTGAAATGAGGATTCAAAGGCCTCTTCTGCTGCTTCTATGTAAGGCATTGATGAAGGCTTTGAGATTAAAATGTCTTCCTGTCCGGATATGATTACTAGTTTGTGATCAACAACGAATTTAAGCTTCTGGTGTAGTGACGATGGGACCACCCCAGCAGATTGAATCCAAGGGCGTCCCAATAGGAAACTGTAGACTGAATTAATATTCATGACCTGAAATGTTATGTTAAAGGTGCAAGGTCCTATTTGAATAGGAACATCTATGTCTCCGATCACTTCACTGCGTGCCCCGTCAAAAGCTCTTACTATCATAGTGCTTGGCCTAATGTGAGACATGTCGACTGGCAATCTTTCCAACGTGGATTTAGGCATTATATTCAGAGATGAACCGTTATCAACAAGAACTTTTGCCACCGCAAACCTTCTGCATTTGACCGTAATATGAAGGGCCTTAGTGTGACCTGTTCCTTCCGGTGGTAGTTCATCATCTGTGAATGTCACAGAACTTGCTGCATTAATGTTTCCGATGATACTATCTAAATTGTCCACCGTGATATCTTGTGGGACATAAGCCTGGTTTAGTATATTCAGCAAAGTCTTGCAATGCCCCTCCGAAGACAGCAACAAGGTTAATATGGAAATTTTTGCTGGTGTTCGGCTTAGTTGCTCTATCACCTTGTAATCGCTCTGTTTGACCAGCTTTAAAAATTCTTGGATGTCCTCCTCAGCTGCTGGCTGCTTAGCCTCCGAGTTTTTCACTATGACGGATTCTCCTGCCTCGTTATCGATATCCTCGTAGAGTTTGGCCTTCCCTTTTCCCTTGTTTTTGTCTTTCAGTAGTTCCTGGGGTGTATAACACCTGCCACTTCATGTCAGACTTCCCACTCCTGTGATGTTCCCCACTGGAAGTGAATCATTACCAACAATGACCTCATATCCGTATTTCCAAGGCACTGCTTTAGAACTTTTATATTCAAAGGGAGACGGTATTTGGATAGTAATTGGCCTTGGATTGGTAATGGAGGTGTTCATTTTCTCTCGGTAAAAAATGGTTAAAGGCTTCGGAACCTTTGAACTTCTAGTGGGAGAGAACACTTCTGCCGCATTTACTTCGCCTTCTTGGGATGATTGAGAGATTGTTTTCTGCAAGACTGTTAAGATATGTGAATCTAGCAACCCTTAGACCTTTTGGCGAAAATGGTGGCATTGATCAATGGAATGACTGGTAACGATATTTTTGAACTATCGCTATAAACTCAAGCTGTCGAGGCTTGCCAAAATAAATTTATAAACCCGTAGCTTTTAGCTTTGCAGCTAGCGGTAACGGGGTCGAACCACAAAGAATAGGATGTTTGAATTTACTAATGAAATTGGGATTTAATTGATTATTTGGTGACGGGGGGTTTTAATCATGCAAGAGGAAATAAAAGCAACGAAGGAAGAATAATATGTAGAGAGCGTGTGCACGGTTTGGGGAGTCTCGGGATCAATTGTTAGACAAATTCAACTTATCATTTAATTCTAATAACATGGATTTCTATTTACTGAACACGCGGACGACTACCAGAGAAGCCCCAAAGTAGCCGACTCCATGGATTTTTATTAGACCACACAGTTCTAATTATACTTTATCTAATCCTACGTCAAGGTGATCAGACCCAAAGTAAATTTAGACAGTCACTAGCTAACCGCGACGAACATTCGAGCGTGAATTCTAATTGCTATTAGATTGCCCGCAAACGCTGTATGCAATCAACAACTATCCTACCCGACTCGATACTTCGATTTAATTTCATCTACCTGTGTTACTTAGTCGAGCAGTGAGAGGCACGGCATCGCTACTCTTTAACATACACAACATGCAAAACTACCCGAGTGTCAATCAACGTATTTTAGCATGCGCGTTGGATTAAGCAAGGTAAATGAATGCTAGTAAACAGAACCAATATGCGTTGCAAAACTCAGATTATCAAAGCTAAATCGTCTAACAAAATTCCCCTAAACAAATCCCAAACCGTTCACCCTTACCTTAGCCGCTCATGGTGCGGTTTGTCATTCCCGCTCCAACCACGGCCATGGAAGAGCTCATCTAAGTATTACAAGTGGGAAGAAAGCTCAATAACATGCCAACAATGGCTGAGCTAAAGGAAAACTAGAAGAAAATTGAGAGGAAGAGGAAGAAGAATCGCCAAAAATGTCTAACTCCCCCTAAAAATTGCGCAGAAATCGTCTTATACAGAAGCTTCTGTCGTCGTAGCGTCGAGACGCTAGGACAGCGTCTCGACGCTGTGCCCTAAGTTGCTGCGCGCGCGCGCGATGGCGTCGCGACGCTGGGTCAGCGTCGCGACGCTGCCCCGATGAATTTCCTGCGCGCGCCTCCTCCGGAGCGTCTCGACGCCAAGCAGGGTCTCGACGCCAGGGCAGCGTCGAGCTAGCGTCTCGACGCTATCACTCGACGCTTGCTCTCGGGTTTTTCCAGCGTCGAGCCAGCGTCTCGACGCTATAGCTCGACGCTGGCTCTCGGGTTTGGGGCTGAAGCTTTGCCTCTCCAAGGCTGTTTTGGCCCGTTTCTTCACGGAACAAATTCCCCTCTTCCCGATGCATTCCCGGGGCGCTAAAACTCTGCTTTAAGCGCTCGAACATGCCCAACGGACGCACGAGCTCTTTGCCGCTTTTCTCCTACAAAAGAGATATATTTAATCAATTGAAAGCGGACTTTAGCCATAATTAGGACGTATTTAATAGCTCCAAAATGGAGTTATCAAACACCCCCAACTTAAACATTGCTAGTCCTCGAGCAAGCACTACAAAGACATTGACTCTAAGGACTCGTTTACATATATTCTAACTCAAACCTCCATGCATATTGAAATTTAAACACGAGCATAATCATGGAAGCAATTTGTTCTTGGATTAACTAGGACATATCAAAAATTAACTCTTGCCCCCTAACGTGTGTGTGTGCTAGCTAACCACCCCTAAACTCACGCAAACCCGGAAAACCTACATGCAACGCACATCCCATTTTCCCCCTACTTCTAGCGTTTAAGATCAGCTACACTTGACTTACACGAGAGAGAGAAGCGAATTAAGAGACCTAATTATTTTCTCATTCTTTTTCTTTCTTTTCAAAAAGTACTTTGTACTCTTTTATTTTGGGTTCTTTGAACCAACTTTTTGTTCCTTTTTCTTTCCTACACGAGCTGCCTAACACGTCAAACTTCGGCCAAAGCTTCACGTTTTTAAGGACTGACGCTCACTTCTTTAGCGCTACAAAGAAGGAGGAGCGCCTCGAGAGGAATTTTCTTTCAAACATGCTTTTCTATTTTTTTTTTTTTAAATTAGGCTAAGCACATGCTTTCTCGATTAACCAACTACTAACTCTCATGCAACAAGCTACCTAAGGGTGCCTTTCGGGGTGACAACGAGAATTAGCTAAACATGCGATAAACCAAGCTTACGGAATCTAGGGAGAGGTTGCTAAGTGCGCGAAAAGTGCAAGGGAGCAACAGAAAAAAATTTTAAAATTTTTGACATGAACCTAATAAACACAAAAATCATGCAAAAACTCGATTATGAACATGCTCAGATTTCCAACATGCATTTCCTAGGCTATCACAGTCAGAAAACAATAAACAGAGTCCCAAGCACTTCAATATCTTTGCAACACTTCTCAACAAACTACACATGCACATCCATCGGTCTTACTCCACCCCCAACTTCAAAATTTGGCATTGTCCTCAATGCCAACCAGTCAGATACATCAAAGTAAAAGGGAAGAAGAAATTCACTTCCCTGACTCTTGGTGAAGCTGGCGAGGGCGAGGAAGCGGCACACAAACGCATCAGAGCCCAAAATTGCCTTCTCATCCTCGAATCCTAAAAAAAAAAAAACAGCAAGCTAATTAATACTAAATTAATCTAAAAAGCAATAAAACTAAACTAAAACATAAAAACAGTCCATCGCTCGGGTGCCTCCGAGAAGCGCAGAATTTTTAAAGTCGGTTGCTCGACTGTATTCTCTCGACAGACTCATCCATAGTCTGTAGGTGCGGGGGACGATCCAGACTTGTCCTCGGCCACACCTTTCCTGCCATCCACCTGAAAAATGTTTTGCACTCTTCGTGCCTCGGGCACGTGAATATCAACATTGTTAGTGCAAAAACCAGCATCATTATCACACAAATTTAAATCAAAATTTTTAACAGAGACACGGGAACCATCCCTCAAGCGCGAGGGTAGACTCCCATTCTCAACATACTCAATCACAGACACATTTCCAGCGGATTTTCCATCAAATAAAGAGAACTCATGCAAAGTATCATCAAACTCCAGAGAAACAACGCCCTTATACACATCAATCTTGACCCTAGCGGTCTTAAGGAAAGGACGTCCTAACAACATGGAGGACGAAGCATGCAATGAGTTTTCATTCATATCTAAAATAAGGAAATCAGCAGGAAATGTCATATTCCCGACTCTAACCAAAACATCCTCTACCTTCCCCCTAGGACAGATGCTTGACCCATTAGCCAACTGAACAGAAACATTACATTCATGCATTTCATTTAAATTCAGTTCACTAAACAATGCATAAGACATAACATTAACAGAGGCTCCTAAGTCTAACATGGCATTACGAACAATTTTACTACCTATAGTGCACGGGATAGTAAAAGTACCTGGATCGTTGCACTTTGCAGGCAACGTACCTGGGAGTATGGCAGAGACGTTCTCCTTCTTTTTCTCAGTCCCTCTGGACTTCCTTTTCGTAGTGCACCAGCTCCTTAGAAATTTCGCGTACTTGGGCACTTGACTGACTGCCTCTAGGAGCGGGATATTTACCATCACCTTTTGGAAGGTTCGCATGACCTCCTCGTCATCAGATTCCAAAGTAGGCTTCGCAAGCCTACTCGGGAATGGTGCTCTGGTAACATCCTTAGGTACACTGACCTTTTCATCTTTTTTCTCGATCTGAGTCTCAGGAGCAGTCGGGGCGGACTTGTTCAGGCTGTCCGTGGCTTCCTTCACAGCTCTGGTGGAAAGTGACTTCCCACTGCGTAGCTGAATAGCACTAACATTTTCCGTTTGGGAAGGAAGCTTCCCCGAGCTCTTACTCTCTAGTTTACTGATAGACACCGCCATCTGTGTCAGCTGCTTGTTCAGATTCTGCAGCTCTGCCTTATGAGAATTGAGCTCTTCTCGAGCCTCTTTTTGGAATTGGCTGGTGCTAGTCACGATGGTCCGTACCATCTCTTCAAGCGAGCTGGAGGAGCTCGAGGCTTGAGCCTGGGTGGAAGAATTAGGCCTATCCTGAGACTGGCCTTGGAAGCGAGTTTGTCCTTCCCTATTCCCATAGCTGAAATTAGGATGGTCGCGCCAACCGGGGTTGTAAGTGTTTGCATATGGGTCGTACTTCCTTGGGTTGGAAGCATACCCCCCGATAGCGTTGACCTCCGCATCCTCACGGTGTCCTCCAACTATTTTCTTCAACATACTGCCTATCTCGGCCACCTGGGCCCTCATTTCAGTCATCTCATGGCTCTGAGCCACGCTGTGCACTTGTCCTTGTCCCCGAATACCGAATTGCTGCGAGTTCGTGGCCATGTTTGCAATCAACTGTTTGGCCTCAACTGGGGTCTTGTCAATCAGTGCCCCTCAACTCGCCGCATCGATCATCTGCCGGTCATGGGGCGTCATCCCCTCATAAAAGTATTGTATGAGCAGCTGGTCGGCGATCTGATGATGTGGGAAGCTCGCGCACAGGCGCCCGAAGCGTTCCCAGTATTCGTGTAGGGACTCACCTACATCTTGGGTGATCCCATATATCCTCTTCCGCAGAGTAGTGGCCAAGGATGCGGGAAAGTATTTCTCCAAAAATACCCGCTTCATATCCTGCCACGTGGTGATGGATCCGGAAGGCAAGTAGTATAGTCAATCTTTGGCCTTGTCTTTGAGTGTGAAGGGGAATGCCCTCATATTCAGTTGCTCCTCCGTAACCCCTGCGGGCTTCATTCCCGCGCAGACGCAATGGAATTCCATCAGGTGTTTGTTCGCGTCCTCACCTGCGTTTCCATGGAAAGAAGGTAACTGGTGAATTAAACCAGATTTAAGTTCGAAGTTACCTGCTACCACGGGGTAGTTAATGCACAAAGGCTGCAGGTTCAGGTCTGGCGCTGCCAGTTGCTTAAGCGTCCGTGGCGCATCACCTTGCGCCATCTCGTCAAATAAGAAGGGATTGCCTTCTTCTCTCTCAAACGTTCCTTGCCCCTCCCGGGCTTCTCTTCGTAACCGCCGCTCCTCTCTGTCAATCTCAGGGATATACTGCAAGCTACCCTCAGAGGAACGGGTCATACACAAACAAAAATCTAAACATACAACATACAAACAGGAAAAATTTTCAGTCAACCATCAATAAATCAAATTCAAACTTCAATCATAAATCCAATCAATTGCCTATTCCCCGGCAACGGCGCCAATTTTGGTAACGATATTTTTGAACTATCGCTATAAACTCAAGCTGTCGAGGCTTGCCAAAATAAATTTATAAACCCGTAGCTTTTAGCTTTGCAGCTAGCGGTAACGGGGTCGAACCACAAAGAATAGGATGTTTGAATTTACTAATGAAATTGGGATTTAATTGATTATTTGGTGACGGGGGGTTTTAATCATGCAAGAGGAAATAAAAGCAACGAAGGAAGAATAATATGTAGAGAGCGTGTGCACGGTTTGGGGAGTCTCGGGATCAATTGTTAGACAAATTCAACTTATCATTTAATTCTAATAACATGGATTTCTATTTACTGAACACGCGGACGACTACCAGAGAAGCCCCAAAGTAGCCGACTCCATGGATTTTTATTAGACCACACAGTTCTAATTATACTTTATCTAATCCTACGTCAAGGTGATCAGCCCCAAAGTAAATTTAGACAGTCACTAGCTAACCGCGACGAACATTCGAGCGTGAATTCTAATTGCTATTAGATTGCCCGCAAACGCTGTATGCAATCAACAACTATCCTACCCGACTCGATACTTCGATTTAATTTCATCTACCTGTGTTACTTAGTCGAGCAGTGAGAGGCACGACATCGCTACTCTTTAACATACACAACATGCAAAACTACCCGAGTGTCAATCAACGTATTTTAGCATGCGCGTTGGATTAAGCAAGGTAAATGAATGCTAGTAAACAGAACCAATATGCGTTGCAAAACTCAGATTATCAAAGCTAAATCGTCTAACAAAATTCCCCTAAACAAATCCCAAACCGTTCACCCTTACCTTAGCCGCTCATGGTGCGGTTTGTCATTCCCGCTCCAACCACGGCCATGGAAGAGCTCATCTAAGTATTACAAGTGGGAAGAAAGCTCAATAACATGCCAACAATGGCTGAGCTAAAGGAAAACTAGAAGAAAATTGAGAGGAAGAGGAAGAAGAATCGCCAAAAATGTCTAACTCCCCCTAAAAATTGCGCAGAAATCGTCTTATACAGAAGCTTCTGTCGTCGTAGCGTCGAGACGCTAGGACAGCGTCTCGACGCTGTGCCCTAAGTTGCTGCGCGCGCGCGCGATGGCGTCGCGACGCTGGGTCAGCGTCGCGACGCTGCCCCGATGAATTTCCTGCGCGCGCCTCCTCCGGAGCGTCTCGACGCCAAGCAGGGTCTCGACGCCAGGGCAGCGTCGAGCTAGCGTCTCGACGCTATCACTCGACGCTTGCTCTCGGGTTTTTCCAGCGTCGAGCCAGCGTCTCGACGCTATAGCTCGACGCTGGCTCTCGGGTTTGGGGCTGAAGCTTTGCCTCTCCAAGGCTGTTTTGGCCCGTTTCTTCACGGAACAAATTCCCCTCTTCCCGATGCATTCCCGGGGCGCTAAAACTCTGCTTTAAGCGCTCGAACATGCCCAACGGACGCACGAGCTCTTTGCCGCTTTTCTCCTACAAAAGAGATATATTTAATCAATTGAAAGCGGACTTTAGCCATAATTAGGACGTATTTAATAGCTCCAAAATGGAGTTATCAATGACCTTTTGCTCCAGCATGGTATGAACATGTCAAATTATCCTCATATTTATCATGAGCCGAATCAGGTTGAAGATATTCTACCTCAATGTACCTGTTGCTGAATAAAATCTCAAACAGTTCTTCCATAGAAATCTTCATCCCGTCGATATCTTTCTTCAGGTTTGGTTCATGAACTTCTATTGCGTTCACACGAGGATTCTGGTGATTCGGTAGAGGATTGTTGTTGACATTGGGCTCATTTCCCTTTTTGAAGTTCAGCCATCCAGCTTTGACCAGCTCTTGTACCCTATATTTCAGCGTGATACAATTTTCTGTCGAGTGTCATGCTGCCCCTGCATGATAGTCACAGTGGGCATTTGCGTCGTACCACTTTGGATAAGGAGGTTGTATAGGTACTGCAGGTACAGGTGATAATTGATTATTTTGAAATAACCGGGGTAACAACTCAGCGTATGTCATTGGTATCGGGTCAAACTGAGTCTGCTTATAAGCTCCTCTATTACTTTGTTGTCCCTGAGCATAGACAGACGTTTGTTGATTCCTGGGCTGGTAGCCTTGATTACCCTGAGGTCGTGGGTTTTGAGGAAAAGCTGAAGGGTATTGTGTTGTCGTGTTGTTAACATATGGCTGATGAGTCGTGTAATAATTCGGATGATATTGCGGCATCCTGGAGTTGGAGTACGGTTGCTGGCTCCAATTGGGCTGACTTGCATTGCTCACCATTTGAACTTCTCCTTTCTTTGGAAAACTTCCCTTCTTTGAGATTGACGACTCAGATGCGTCGGTTATCCTACCATGCTTAATCCCATATGCAATCCTCTCTCCGATCGTCATTATGTCGGAAAAATTGGTTGAAGCACTCCCAATCATCTTATCGTAGAAAGGAGATTTGAGAGTGTTCATGAACATGGCTGATAACTCCTTATCAGTTAGAGGAGGTTGTATTTGTGCAGCGATATCTCTCCACCTTTGTGCGTACTCCTTGAAGCTTTATGCGCTCTTCTTTTCCATTCTTTGCAAATCCATTCGATCAGGGGCCATGTCTATGTTATGCTTGTATTGCTTTAGGAAAGAATCGGTTAAATTCTTCCACGAATAGATATGAGTATTGTCTAACTGCATGTACCAACGAGATGCTGGACCAGTCAAACAGTCTTGGAAACAGTGGATTAACAATTTTTCATTCTGAACATGTGCAGCCATTTTCCTGCAATACATGATGAGATGGCTCCTTGGACATGATGTCCCCTCATACTTTTCGAATTCCGGCACCTTGAACTTTGGTGGAATTACAACATCAGGAACAAGGCATAACTTAGAGGCGTCAATATTCCCAAAAACATTTGTCCCTTCAATTGCTCTTAACCTTTCTTCGAGAATTTCGAGTGTTCCATTGTTAGGGGTTTTGCATTCCCCTTTTGTTGAATCCTTCTTGACCTCAGGGTTTTCCAGATTAGGAACTGTGATAGTTACCCTGGATGGTCCTTCCTTAGGGTGTACAAACCCAGCCTGATCATTCATGGAGACTCCTTCACCTTTGAAGAACTGGAAAGGGTATTGTCCTGTTGACGAATGGTACATCGGGTCACACGATGTGTATGGCGGCGGGATGAACCTTTCAGCTTGGGTGTGCATAGAGGGATTGACTTCGAAGGAGTCACTAGCGACATTGTTGGGTTGTGCGAGATCAGCCACCGTTTTCCCCTTTTCTAACAAACTGAGGATTGATTCTACCTTCTCCCGCAACTCGTTCATTTCTTTCCTTGTTTTTTCTATTTCCACCTGTTGTTCCTCCATAATTCTTGTTGCTTGCCTAGTGCCGTGAACGCGACGAGTTGGTGGTGGTTGAGCTATTTTTTATTCTGTTTTTATTATTTTTTAGAGGTTAAAATATAATAAAAGAGAAATAGAAAGACAAGACACAATCACATGATGCATGAAAAAAACTTTACTAATTAAATGGAACGAACACTTCAATTTAAAGGGTGAACAAACACACCAAATAAAATACTAGAAAAAGAAAGCCCTAAGAAAGAAAAAAAAAATACAAGTCTCGGGGAACAGTCAATGGAAGTGGCCAAAGTACCCAAGATCGCTACGAATCATCCTTAAGAACTCAAATAATTCCTCTGCGTTAGCTGTCATTGGTGAAGTATTTTCTTGTAGATGTCTTGCCCATTTTGCAAATCCTCGAGCTCTTCTAGCCATTATCTTGATAGTATCCATTGTTCTATTCACTTTTCCAATAACCATTTGCATATCATCTCTCACAAAGTGATAATCTTGTTTTATAGAACTATACTCTTTTTCTAAATGTTCTTTTTCCTGCGATAATTTCCCACATGCTTTTTGGTATTCTCCAAGTTGTTGCTCTAATAGACTTGCATAATCTTTCAAGATGTTATATCCTTCTAAATGATTGTCAATATCTCCGTAAAGACCAACGTTAGCCCTTTCCATTTTAGTGAGTTGCTTTTCTTTATTCCTGATGATATCTTTCATTTCCGAGATTAATTCTAAAAGAGAGCTCTTTCCTTTAGTAAAGTCGTTTATCTTGATCTCTTGTAGACGAATTGTTCTCTGCAATGTCGAATTTTGTTTCTTCAGTACATGGTTCTCCTTACTTAAGCTTTTGTTTTCATCATCTAGCCAATCATGATTTCTTTGTCGCTTTGCCTGTCTCTCAATTACCCCTTTTGCTTCCTCGAGTTTTCCATTAGCATGAGTTGCTTGTACCATCAACCGATTGACTTCTTGTTGTAGCTTTTCGTTTTCTAATTCAAGGGTTTGATTTCTTTCCAGTAATCTTCTACACTCTGCTACATCTTGATTTGATCTATCCATTATCATCCTGCTGGGAAACTCTTCTCTATTTTCACAAATTGATGTTGCTTGAAAACTCTTATTTCTCTTTGTGTGCCAACGTAAGTATTCAAGAGTAGACGCTTCACAGTGATCATTGCTGCGCATCCTCTTTGTTAACTTCCAAGAAGCTAAAACTTGTCTTTTTTCTTCATTCAAGTTTTCGCAGCTATATGAGAATCCCAACTTGTTCAAATCATGAGTTGCTGGTATGAATCGTTTGAACCATAATTGTCGTAGGGCTAGTAATGGCGCATAATGAATGCACCCCCAGGGTCCTAACAAAGGGACCGTATGAAAGCTGCCACATCTGTAAATCATATCTTTTAAAGGCATCCAATGTGCCTTCCAGATCACATTTGCCAATTTGATTTCCGAAAGGAATGCTGCCCATACTTCTGTGTTTGGAAAGTTCGAATCCCAAAGAGTTGTGCCAAACTCCACAACAATGTTTTGCAATAAATTCCAGCAACTGCTGAACTTGATCCTCGGACATCTGAAACTATCTGGAAATCTAATGTGACTGTGCATCCAGATATAAAGTAGTGGGACACAACATCTCAGTTTCCCCTCCTTCATAGCTCTACAATGGCAAAGTGCTCTGACTGTTTCTGCGAGAATCGGTATGATTGGATTTACTCCTTGTTCTATACTAAAGAATAATATGAGGACTTGACCATCAACATATCATTTCGCCCTAGGGTAGAGAACTGTCCCATAGATACACAATGCTAATAGAATCAATCCCTTATCCTCATTCAAAAAGTTATGAGTGAGCTCTATCAGGTAGTCCAGCGCTATAAACTCCTCTTCTCCATTCATTTGTATGTTTTTCTGAACTTTGTCGGCATGTATACCCAGAAACTTGGATAGGGTTATTTTTGCTTTGGCATTTGGGTTAAAGCAATAGATTGTTTCTCCAGCTCTCTCTGGGATACCTAATATCACATGGTATTCTTCAACGGTTGGTAACAAATCGAATTCCTTGAAAGCGAAGCATCTGTAAGCCGGATCCCAGGAATCTACCAAAGCTTGAATGGCAAAGCAGTTGACGGGGATATACATCAGTTCAGCTATATAACCGTACTTGTTCGAGAAATTATATCTTCTCTCCGGTGTTAGGCCTTCCCAAATAATCTTCAGTTTGCTCAGTTCGTTGGTAATAATTTGTGCTTGACAGGAAGCAGGTATTGTTACTATTTCATCTGGTGGTAGACTATCTCCAAATCGTCGTTGTGTCTGCTCTGCCCACTGATGCACAACGTTGGGTTCGTCGTGCGAAGAATTGAGTGACCGTGACGATGCAATAGGTACATTGGCACTCATTTTGTTCCCCTTTTAAAAAAAATAAAATAAATAAATAAAGTTTGCTATAAAAAAAAACGTAACGTTTCAGGAACTAATAGATTTTCATGTGCCTATCGACAAATCTCCAAAGGTCGACACTACTTTATCTAAAAAAAAATTCAAACGATGAAAATATTTTGAAATAGACTCAAGGAAAATGAAATAAAACTTTTCATGCGCCTATCCTTACTAACTCTTCTGGTGGTCAACACTACTGAGTTTTAAAAAATAAAAAAATAAAAATCAATTTGAAATAAAAATATAAAAACAATCCTAGAAAATGAAATAGAACTTTTCATGCGCCTATCCTTACTAACTCTTCTGGTGGTCAACACTACTGAGTTTTAAAATAAAAATAAAAGATAAAAAAAAAAATTGAAATAAAAAAAAAAAAAAAAAACACGATCCTAGAAAATGAAATAGGACTTTTCATGCGCCTATCCTTACTAACCCTTTTTTGGTGGTCGACACTACTAAGTTTTAAAATAATCAATAAATATATATTTTATTTCACTCCCTTTTTAACATTTTTTTAAAAAAAACGAATAAAGTGAAGGTAATTTAAGGTTATCTAAACAACAATATTTAAAAAAAAATGATCTCAAAACAAAACCAACTACAAAGTAAATAAATTGAACAATAAAAAATGATGTGTTGGCAAGGTTCTACACTTAAAGGATAACGGTCCCCAAATTAACTTCAATGTTAAAAAATAACAAAGAAATTAACTTGAGCGAGAATTTTTCGTGCGCCTATGCGGGGGCAATTAAATCCCCTCGAAAGTCGACACTACTAAATTCTCAATTCTAATCTTAATTGTATAGCTCGGGTATAGAGTCGTGATTGTGGGTGAAATGCATGTCCATGCAAAAAATATAAATTGCAGCAAATATATTATAACAGTAATAATAAATGAAACATGTTAAATAATAATAAAAAAAAACTAACAAATAATACACAAAGATCAAAAATTAAAAATTGAAAGCATAAAAAAAACTAATAATAAAATAAATAAACAAAGAAATAAAAGAAAAAAAATAAAGGACCAAAAATAAAAAATTGGATAAATATAAAAAATGCAATGGCCTGACCCTCTAAAAAAAGTCCCCAGTGGAGTCGCCATGTTGTCGCAACGTCATCGCGACGCGGAGCGGCCGACGTCCTCTTTTAAGGGTTTTGTTTTAAAAATAAAAGAGATGGAGTCGCCACCAACCATTTTGGGTGTGATTGGTCACCTTAAAACAAAAACTGGTCTAAGAAAACAGAAAAAACAAGTTTGAGGGTCAGTTGAGTGTAGGGAAGGTGCTAGCACCCTACAACACCCGTTAAAACGGTAGCCAAAATTCTATCCTTATTATCCAATTAAATTTATTTAAAATGTCCTTAATTTGAGGAAAGAAAAAAAAATATATTTAAAGAGAATGTCTCAACTAATCTTTCATTAACTTTAAAATAAAGTAAGGACTCGATTTGTGAGTGGAATTACCCATCAATTTTTTCATTAGTTGCCTTAATCTCATAACGGGGATCACGCAATAAAAACAAAGATTTTAGAAAAAAAAAATTGAAATATCTTCGATTAAAATTTAATTTGAAATTCATTTGGAAACTATTTTAAAAATCAAATAAAGTTTCGTTTTTTAAAACAGTCTTAAAAGTCAACTTAAAACGTTTTTTTTAAAAGGTTAATTCATTTGAAAATACTTTGGAAAAATAAATTTTGAAATCACTCTAGATTTAAAATTAAATGAAAACAAAAATTTTAAAAATCTATCGAAAATCAATTTACCAATTCATTTGGAAAATAATAGAAAAATAAAGTAAAATCATTTGAAATTTTAGATTTTAAATAGTTTGAAAATCAATTGAAAAACTTTAAAAAATGCAATTTTGTAAATGGCACATAATGGCATACTTGTAATTTAAAACTAATAGCAAAAGACTTAATTAAACATGCACGGACATAAATGTAATTAGAAACATGAGCATAAATGAAAACTACATAAATCCAGTTATATTTGAAGTTATATTTGAAATCTTATATAAACCAAGGTATATTTGGAATTCATATAAACCATGGGATATTTAAAATTTCATATAAAACCAAAAGGATATAAATGTAATTAACACAAAAATCTAAAAAATGAAAATTTCATACCCACGTGAAAAAAAGGCTGCTTCAGCCATTGACTGTCATGAAGCTTCTTCCGCTGCAAATCTCTGTTGTTGCCCGCCGTGCGCCATCACGTTGAAGTTCGTCGTCGTCCGCCGTGGAGTTCCTGCTGGTTCGCGCTCCGCCGCCGAGGAGTTCCGTCCGCCGCGAGAGGTGGTGCACCGCAGACAGTAATGGTGGTCAGAGATGGTGGTTGGTTGAAGATGGAAAAGATGAAGTTGGGGAAGAAGATGAATAGTAAGACCTCGATCTGCGTGTACCTCAAAAAATAGAAAAAGAAATAAAGGGAAAAATGGGATTTTGGAGAAAGAAAAATGATTTTTTAGTCAAATCAAGATTTTGACTTCAAAAACCATATTTTAAATTCTCTAAACTCTAATTTTATCGATCTCCCCTCTACGAGCCTTTTGCTATGATCCTCCCTTTTTTTGAATGATTCTTTACCCGATATTTATAGACGATGAGAACGTCAAACAAGGTTAAAATCAAACAATTAATGACTCGAAATTTTATTCTTAATTGAAACGGATTTTGACCAAAAATGAACAAATATGTTATACTCATAAATGAATATCAAATTTTTAATCCAAAAATGAATTAAATAATTTATATTCATAAATGAATATTAAATTTTAACTCAAAAAATGAATTAAATAATTTATACTCATAAATGAATATCAAATTTGTAATCCAAAAATGAATTAAATAATTTATACTCATAAATGAATATCAAATTTTAACCCAAAAATGAATTAAATAATTTATACTCATAAATGAATATCAAATTTTAACTCAAAAATGAACTAAATAATTTATACTCATAAATGAATATCAAATTTTAACCCAAAAATGAATTAAATAATTTATACTCATAAATGAATATCAAATTTTAACCCAAAAATGAATTAAATATTTTATACTCATTGGATAGAAATAAATTAATATTAAATTTTAGCCATAAAATGACTTATAAATTTTATACTCATAAAATGCTAATTTTATTTGTCAAATTAGGTAAAAATCCTTCCCAAACAATTAAAACATTATTTTTGTTATTTTTCTCCAATTTTCGAAATTAATTAAATACACAAATAAATAAAAAGAATTTAAAAGTTTAAAAAAAGAAACTAAATAAAACGTGACAAAAAACTAATAAATAAATAAAAGTAAGAAAATTTTAATAATAAAGAAATGGTCGGACCAAATACGGTGTCCTCCTCTTTTGTATGGAGTTGTTAATCTCATTATGTAAAAAGATTCCCTTTATTTTAGGCATTTGTTGATTTTTTTTTATAAAATAAATTTGGGAAGTTTATAATCTCTTTGATCCATTTTCATTCACATTAAAAACAGTCCACTAAATTGGTTGCATTGTACCGTGGGCGGATCCAGGATTTTATGTCAGGAGGGGCACAAATTCATATAAATGTAATTTTTGATTTATTGATGGAATATTCAAATTAAGTAATATCGATTAAGTTAAATTACAAGTGTAGTCTCTGAACATTTACATTTGTGTCTATTTTGCCCCTGATGTGTTAAGAAGAATCTTAAACTTTCAATTTTGTGTCTAATATGTCATTTGCCTATTTCACATGTTTCAAAACTCACGGACTTGTTAGACACAAAAACGAAAGTTTAAAGTCATAATATTAAACATAAATTTCAATTTTATATCTAATAGATCAATTTTTTTTTTAAAAATTAGATTAAGGCATAGACCTATATGACTTTTTTAAGGTTTAAAGACCTATTACACACAAGATTGAAAGTTTAAAACAAGATTAAAGACTTTTTGAAGTTCATGTACCAAATAAACACAAACCTGAAATTAAAGTTTAGAGATTAAACTTGTAGTCTCTGTATGTGTATATATATATATATATATATATATATATATATTTTTGTGAAATCAATTTTTTTAAAAATAATTTATCAAAATTTAAAAATATTTTTAACTATTTTATATAAATTAAAATAAATTAAAATAAATATATATATATATATATATATATATAACTAGAAAATATAGAAAATAAAATAGAATAAGTCTCCAAATACATCCAATGAAAATGATATTTTTTAAAAGTCTTGTCCTCTCATATATGAATTTAAATTAATTAAACATTGGTAAATCCATATTTGGTTATAGAAAGTATAAATAAATAAAATAAAAAAATAGATTAATATTTGCCAAAATCAAATTTGGACTTGCAAAAACAAGAAATGCATGCCAGAGGGTTCAATCTTGGGACAAAGAGGAAGGGAAGACAGCAAAGGCATGGCAGTACCCAACGAGGCAAAAGTTGAGGGGGGCACGTGCCCCTGGCCTTTTAGTGGATCTGCCCCTGTCGTCATGGTTAACTTTATTGTCAATAGTTAACTAGTGTACAACTACTAAAGATTCCTATCAAATGTAGTAATCATTTGAGGTTAAAATAGGACACCTTATTTATTGTATCTTAATGGTATTAATAGTTTTAATTATGGTAGTCAATTCTAGCATAAGACATTAATTATCATTCAAAAATACAAAAAACCTGCAACCCGAAAAGCCCAACCCAACTTTTCGGGTTGGGTTGGTTTTTTTTAATGTGAGTTGGGTTGGGATGCAATTTAAAAAAAACCAAATTTTTGAGTCGGTTCGCGGGTTGAACCAATTTTGGCTTGGTTTAACCCGAATCGAATCAAATTCAATATATTAAAAAAAATTATATATATATTATTCAATTAGGGTTTCAAGTTCAATTTCATTTCAATCCCGCCGTCAGCCGACCACGAGAACCAGCCATCTCTCGACTCTCTCTCGCATCGCAGACCAGATCTTCTCCGCCTCCGTCGCCCTCCACCTCTTTCTCGCTAGTCGCCTCGTCGCTCGTCGTCTTTGTCGTCGCCGCTTTCAGCCTCGCCATAGTCGTCTTCGCTCGCCCTCTACCTCTCCCTAGCCGTCTTCGTTCGCCCTCCACCTCGCCATAGTCGTCTTTGCTCGACCTCCGCCTCACCAGTAGCCGCTCGAAAGTGGAATATGTAATCCATATTAATTTCTCAACTCTCGACTTCCTTGTTGTGCAACTGGTTTGTTTCGATACCCTTTTTTTTTATCTTTATTGGGATGTAGCCAACTGGGGAATTGTTGATTTGGTTGAAATTTTTAGTGTGATATGGAGTTTTGGTTTCAAGGATTTGATACACACATCCGCAGTCTCTACAATAAATAAATATATATTCTTTCACCCTTATCTTTTTTTTATTATTATTATTAAACATTCGAAAACATATATGTTAGGATTTTGTGTGGAAATAAAACTTTGAAAGACGCGTGAGCAACAAATCATAATTTGAAGTTTAAGGCCCAATGCCTTTTTGAAACTAGGTTTGTGGCTAATATAAATACACATATGTATTGCCATTTTTTACTTTTGTCAAAAATCAGTTTTGGACTCAAGGTTTTCATGCGGCTGTATTGATAAGATAAATTTGTGTAGCTGTTGTTGAATTAAAAAAAACTTACAGAATGTGAGTTTTATTTTTGTGAGGTAGTGACTATTTGTAGGGAGAATACAATGGGTATTCTCGCATTGGGTCGGAGTTTTTCTCTTTGTTTATCCCAAGCTACCGAGTTGTGGTACTTGGAAGCGAATAGTTCTAGTTGGACTATTTGGGTGAGTTTTGTAGTGCGAGCTTGAGGGACTTTGTAATCTCCATTATTGTAGAACCTGCGGTTGCAGAAGACTGGACGTAGTCCCGAGATCGGGGCGAACCAGTATATCTCTCGGTGTTGTTATCTCTTTCCCTTATCTTTTTATTATTGTATTTTGTGACCGATTACCTTTTGGGTTCTAACCTGTGAAGTGTGAGAGGTTGAGATATATTTAGTTTGTTATTCCACAGTCAATTTATATCTCGTTATTTTTAATCTCAACAAGTGGTATCAGAGCTTTTGGTTCATGAATCATGGGAGCGACGAATCCAAAAAGTTTCGAAGGAGTCACAAAATTTGATGGGGAAAATTTTGGTTATTGGAATATGCAAATCAAAGATTTCCTAACCTGCAAGAAAGTGCACAAGGCACTGAAGGAGAGACCGAAAGAGATGTTAATGGAGATTGGTTGGATATGGATGAACAAGCAGTTGCAAATATAAGGATGTGTATGTCGATGGAAGTGGCTAGTCTTGTAGCCAACGAGACTATTGTAATCAAGCTAATAGATGCGCTTACAAACAGGTATGAGAAACAGTCTGACAATAGTAAAACATATCTCCTTAAGAAATTCTTCAACATGAAAATGGTTGAAAATGCATCAGTTAATTCTTATATTAATGAAGTTACCACTTTAGTTAATCACTTAAAATTTGTTAAGATATAATTTATTGATGAAGTGTATGCTATTCAATTATTAATGTCTTTACCTGATAGTTGGGAAACGATGAAGACAGCAGTGTCTATTTCGACTAGAGATAACACTCTGGAATTTCCAGGGGTTTGTGATTTAGCTATAGCTGATGAAATTCGTAGGAAGGGTAGTAGTAAAGAATCTACTGTAAGATCGGCTTTAGCTTTAACTAAGGGTAAAGAAATAACTGATTATGAAAATAATAAATTGAATAGCAATAGGAAAAAGTGGAGTCATAGGAATAAGGAGGTAGAGTGTTTTTACTGCCACAAGAAATGTCATTACAAAAGTCAGTGTAGGAAACTAAAAGAGGATCATGAGGTAAACATAGTTGATGATTCTTCGCTCCCATGATTCCTTAACCAAAAGCTCTGATACCACTTGTTGGGATTAAAAATAGCGAGATATAAATTAACTGCGGAATAACAAACTAAATATATATCAACCTCTCCCACTTCACAGGTTAGAACCCAAAAGGTAATCGGTCACAAAATACAATAATAAAAAGATAAGGGAAAGACATAACAACACCGAGAGATATATTGGTTCGCCCCGATCTCGGGACTACGTCTAGTCTTCTGCAACTGCAGGTTCTACTATAATGGAGATTACATTGTCCTTCAAGCTCGCGCTACAAAACTCACCCAAATAGTCCAACTAGATCTATTCGCTTACAAGTACCACAACCCGGTAGCTTGGGATAAACAAAGAGAAAACCTCTGACCCAATGCGAGAATACCCAGTGTATTCTCCCTACAAATTCTCACTGCCTCACAAAAATAAAACTCACACTATAAGTTTTTTTAATTCAACAATATATGCATATGTTGAAAAACGCTATTCTTCTTCTGGCGATGTTGACTCCAATGCCCTTTTCTTGAGTTTGTTTATGTGTAATTGTATTGGAGTCAATTCGAATATGACTCGGAACCAGACGGATGGGGGCTCGTCTGAAGGCGAGACTTTGGTTTTTGGGGACAAAATCATCAAATGGGTTTTGGAGAATTTATAAGTTTTGTCTACTTATGATGTTTACTTATTTGCTTGATTTCAGATTTAGTTTTGATGTTGCTGACCTTCTACCTTGTTCTTTATATTAAAATGTAATTTTTAAGGAGGATTCTCAAGCATATGAATTATTATTTACGATTAAAATGGAAACGGTGGGTTTTCAAAACAAAAAAAAGGGAGGTAGCCTTCAATTTCATCAATGTTGAGCTTGTTTGCTAACTTTTTCAAGTTCTTGGTTGTTCTAATTTGAAGTTTGATAAGATTGTAAATAATTAAAAAATAATAATTAAAATAAGCACAAACCCGGCGACCCAACCCAACCCAAACCCGAAAATTGAAGGGTTGGGTCTGGTTGGGTTGACTCAAATGTTGGTTTGGGTTGGGTTGAGAATCCATCAACCCGAAATTTTCGGGTTGGGTTAGAAAACCCCCCAACCCATCCCAACCCAACCCATGTACACCCCAACATCTTTCTCCAACTATCTTTTAAGCTTACCCTCCAATCTCACAAAAGTTTATTTTTCAACAACCATAACCCAAAAAAATGGACTTCATGGAGTCCAAAACAGAAAATATGTTGTAATTGAGGTGCCCTTGGTTAGGTAAGTGGGGAGTTAATCAATTCTTATGGGTTTTAGAAACATTACCAAATTTGCATGAATGCCCATCATTTTATATTGGGAATGAATTACACGTCCTCCTCTTTTAGTTTCGTATGAAGTTGCCAATCTCCTTAGGTAGAAAGATTTCCTTTATTTTAGGCGTTAGCTGATTTTTTTTTTATAAAAGAAATTTGCAAAGTTGATAATTTCTTTGATCCATTTTAATTCACATTAAAAAAAACAGTCCACTAAATTGGTTGCGTTCTACAGTCGATGGTTAACTTTATTGCCAATAGTTAACTAGTGTACGACTACTAAAGATTCCTATCAAATGTAGTAATCATGTGAGGTTAAAATAGGACACCTCATTTATTGTATCTTACTAGTATTAATAGTTTTAATTATGGTAGTCAATTCTAACATAATACATTAATTATAATACAAAAAACCCGCAAACCGAAAAACCCAACCCAACCCAAATTTTCAGGTTGGGTTGGGTTGCAATGTTAAAAAGCCGAATTTTCGGGTCGGTTCGCGGGTTGAACCAATTTTGGCTCGGTTCAACCCGAACCGAACCGAATTCAATATATTATAAAATATATATATATATATATATATATATATATATATATATATATATATATATATATATATATTATTCAATTAGGGTTTTAAGTTCAATTTCATTTCAATCCAGCCATCAACCGACCACGAGAACCCGCCATCTCTCGACTCTCTCTCGTATCGCAGACCAAAATGTTCTCCGCCTCCGTCGCCCTCCACCTCTCTCCCGCAAGTCGCCTCGTCGATCGTTGTCTTTGTCGTCGCCGCTCTCAGCCTCGCCATGGGTGTCTTAGATCGCCCTCTGCTTGTCCCTAGCCGTCCTCGTTCGCCTTCCACCTCGCCATAGCCGTCTTCGCTTGCCCTCCGCCTCGCCTGTAGCCGCTCAAAAGTGGAGTATGTAATCCATATTAATTTCTAAGCTCTCTGAGTTTCTTCCTTGTTGTGCAACTGGTTTGTTTCGATACCCATTTTTTATCTTTATTGGGATGCAGCCAAGTGGGGAATTGGTTATTTGATTTAAATTTTTAGTGTGATATGGAGTTTTTGTTTCACTATAGTACATAAATTTCACTGTAACACCCCGTACCCTATTTTATCGCATTGAATCGTTATTTCAGATTTAGAACTTATTTAAAGTAATATTTTAAAATACAAAAAAATAAAATAAAGGGACTGAAGTGGGAAAGAAATAAATTTTTTTTTAAGTAATAATATTAATAATATTAATATTATAAAATTCTTTTTATAATATTAATATTAATATTATTAAACTTATCTTTAGGGTTAAACCCTAAAGGGTTTCTTCATTTATTTTTCTTCATCCGTGTTCACAGTGAGCATTCCCATTTTCCTTTTTCTTTACTTTCATCTGCACTTTGCCGCTGAATCAAAAATAATTGGCCATCGTCGTTTGATCCACGCCCAACTCTCACCGTCAATCGAATCCACGCCCAACTCTCACCGTCAATCGATTTGACAACGCTCAATAGGTAACAATTCGTTTTGAAACCTTTGGATTCTATTTCAAGATTTCAGATTTGTCATAACTTATAATGGCCATCTCTGTTTCAGTGTCGAAAACGGTCTGGGATTGAAATTGAATTTAGCGTAAGAGTGACGGGCAGGACCACGTAGGTAACCTAGGGTTTTTTTTAGTTTAGACATTTTTTACAGTACTGTTTTATCTCACTGTTTTATCTCAGGAATGGGTTTTGATTGTTGGAAATTGTTTAGGTTGGAACCAAGACCTTCCGTAAGCAATTTAGTGATCGTTTGGGTTTCAACTCAAGGTAAGTAGCCTTAGTGATGGAAAGCCTTTGGCTTGGTGGGAAAGTTTGGTTGCTTGTTACTGTAATTACATTGCATGTTTGTTTCTGGTTGTTCTGGATGAGTGATAATATGTGTATTGTTTCTCATTCTTGGAATTAATTTATAAGTTGGAACTGTCCATATTTTTCTTGGTGAATGCTTCAGGATATGGTGTAGTTGATTTGTTTGACTATTGATTGGGTCAACGACCTTATCTGAATTGAGTGTCATGTCATTATAGAATATTCAGCTAGGGGCCTCATGCATAATGGTGAATGATTCATGTTTTAATGTAGAAATTGTGGCAATTATCCATCCATGTATGTTGATGTACTATGAATGAGGAGCTAGGTGGGTGGATCTCGGCTCCACAGACTGGGGTCAGTTACCATCTGTTGGGGTAAAGGTCCACGTTTTTAAAGAAAAACTCACCTATGCTCCACCAGTGAGCTGACAAACTTGATGCATTTTGTGTACATCTCAGAATGAGGCGCTCTAACGGGTGAGACTTGGCTCCGCTGATTGGGAGCCAACTACCATCAGCTGGGGTAGAGTCTCTCAAGTTGCCCGCTTAAGCGCCACCAGTTAGTTGTTATAGTTTTGATGGGTTAATTGTCCACAGGTCGATTTGAAAGTTTTGACAGAAAATAAAGGCCCCACATGATTAAACTATTTAGTGCATGTGTTTGCTTGTGTATGCATGTCTAACCCATTTGGGGTACTTAGTGAGTAATTTTATACTCATCCTTTTCCAATTATTATTTTTCAGGAAATGGCAAAAACGTACAAGGCGAGTGACGGGATCGTTCGCTGTTTGTGTCATGGGTCATTGTCAGCATGGCTTCCGCATATTTGATATTTAAGTTTTAATGTTTTATTCTAGGTTATGCTAGGAAACAATTTTAAAGCAGTTTATGGAATTGTTTTATTTGATGATTTTCAATATTTTAAATGGGATCCCAAATAATTATATTTTAGTTTATTTAGATGGAAATATTTATTTCTATATCTTTTCTCAAGAGTTTTTTTCAAATGTTATCAGCATGCATTTAGTAACGTCCCTTAGTAGTTTAAGTTAGGAAAAGTCGGGTCGTTACATTCACCCTCATTTTTTTTCATTAAACATTCGAACACATATATGCATATGTTGAAAAATGCTATTCTTCTTCTGATGATGACTCAAATGCCCTTTTCTTGAGTTTGTTTATGTGTAATTGTATCGGAGTCAATTCCAATGCGACTTGGAACCAAGTCAATTCCAATGCGACTTGGAACCAGACGGATGGGGGCTCGTCGTAAGGCGAGGCTTTGGTTTTTGGGGGAGAAATCATCAAATGGGTTTTGGAGAACTTATAAGTTTTGTTTATTTATGATGTTTGTTTATTTGCTTGATTTCAGATTTAGTTTTGATGTTGCTGAACTTCTACCTTGTTCTTTATATTAAAATGTAATTTTTAAGGAGGATTCTTAAGCATATGAATTATTATTTACGATTAAAATGGCTACGGTGGGTTTTCAAAAAAAAAAAAAAAAAGAGGTAGCCTTCAATTTCATAAGTGTTGAGCTTGTTTGCTAACTTTTTTAAGTTCTTGGTTGTTCTAGTTTGAAGTTTGATAAGATTGTAAATAATTAAAAAAAATTAATTAAAAAAAGCACAAATCCTAATTAAAAAAAACACAAACCCGACGACTCAACCCAACCCAACCCGAAAATTGAAGGGTTGGGTTGGGTTGAGAATCCACAAACCCGAAATTTTCGGGTTGGTTTAGAAAATCCTCAACCCAACCTAACTCATGTACACCCCTTGCATCTTTCTCCAACTATCTTTTAAGCTTAGCCTCCAATCTCTCAACAGTTTATTTTCCAACAACCCTAACCCAAAAAAATAGAGTTCATGGAGATCAAAACAGAAAAGATGCTCTAATTGAGGTGCACTTGGTTAGGTAAGTGGGTAGTTAATCAATTCTTCTGGGTTTTAGAAAGATTACCAAATTTGCATGAATACCCATCATTTTATATTGGGAATGAATTACACGTCCTCCTCTTTTAGTTTTGTATGGAGCTGCCAATCTCCTTATGTAGAAAGATTATCTTTGTTTTAGGCGTTTGTTGATTTTTTTTTATAAAATAAATTTCCGAAGTTGATAATCTTTTTGATCCATGTTCATTTCCATTAAAACCAGTCCACTCGATTGGTTGTGTTGTACATGGTTGACATTATTGTCAATAGTTAATTAGTGTACAACTACTAAAGATTCCTATCAAATGTAGTCATTATGTGAGGTTAAAATAAGACACATCATTTATTGTATCTTACTGTCATCTAAAAAATTAATGGTTTGATCAATTTCGTAATATTAAACTCAACAAACTAGTCTTAGATGTATTATATTTGTTGTTAAATATTATGTTATCTCTTCTCTTTTGGTAGTCTCTTAGGGTTGTAATAAATGGTATGTTGTGTCATTAATAAAATATGAAGTCATTTAAGGCATGTTTGGAAGATATTTTGAAATGTCATATTTGGTTTAAGTTGATGTTTAAATAAATAATTATCAACATAGTGATTAATATAATATTTAAGAATAAACAGAGATTGCAACGATTTACAACTCATATTTCGTAAGTCAATATTCCGGTGAGTGGTCTATTTTATGTTATGCTTTCGTTATTAATTATTATTGTGGAAATTATTGTTACATTTGATGTATGATTGTGGAGAAGTTGATATGAGTTGCTAGAAATTGGTAAAAAAAATTCTAGTATTATATGTATTTGAGAAAACAATTTAGTATGAAATGTATGATTAGAAAGGATATAATCTTGTGTTGTTTGAGATATGACAAGTATAAATAAGATTGCAAGGGAATATCGAGGCCATTAATTTTCAAATCCAGATTCCAAATCATGGACCTGGGTGTTAATTAGCAAGCAAGGAAATGTCGGGGCTAATAAGTGTCAATGTGGATTCCAAATCCTGGACCTAGGTGTGGACAGACCGTAGGGGACGCAGGGGAACATTGGGGCCAACAAGTGCCAAATTCGGATTCCAAATTATGGTCCAAATCTTGGACATGAGGCATTACAGATGATAAAGATTGTTATGTTATTCTTGTATGATCATAATTTTTTATTACCTCGAGTTAATTATATTGTTCAACTAGATACTATTCAAGATTACACTAATAACCTTGAATTTTTATATATAATGAATATTATAAATTACAAATAATAATAATAAAATAATTATTAATTAATTACTAGGCTTTAGGCATAAATCCCAACAAAATCTGCTTTCCTATATGGACACTTTGAGGAAGAAGTCTATATTGAACAACCTCAAGGTTATGAAGTTAAGGAAAAAGAAGACAAGATTTTGAATCTGAAAATATCACTATATGGGTTGAAGCAAACTCCAAGAGCTTGGAATGCTCGAATAGATAAGTACCTGCATGAGAGAAACTTCATCAAGTGTCTGTATGAGGACGCACTTTACATAAAAAACCAAAATAATGATGTATTTATTGTGTGCTTGTATGTAATAAAGGACCTGATCTTTACAGGTAGTAATCCAAGTATGTTCAACAAGTTTAAGGAAGAGATGACGAACGAGATTGAGATGACCGACATTGGGCTGATGTCTTACTACCTCGACATTGAAGTAAAGCAAGAAGATAAATGCATCTTAATCACCCAAGAAGGCTATGCGAAGGAGGTGATTAAGAAGTTCAAGATGAATGACTTTAATTCAGTGAACACGCCCATAGAATGTGGGATCAAATTATCAAATCACGAGGAAGGAGAAAGAGTGGATCCAACACTCTTTAAGAGCTTGGTTGGAAGTTTGCGGTATTTAACATGCACAAGACCCAATATTCTCTATGCGGTTGGAGTTGTCAGCTGCTTCAGGGAGAAACAGGAAACCACACATTTGAAGGCACCAAAGAGAATTCTTCGATACATCAAAGGTACGATAAATTATGGTTTGTTTTATTCCGTTTCTGATGATTATAAGCTCATGGGATACATTGATAGTGATTGGAGCGGAGATATGGATGACCGCAAGAGCACGACTGACTTTGTGTTCTACATGGGGGACATTGCCTTCACATGGATGTCAAAGAAGCAACCAATTGTTACTCTTTCTACATGTGAAGCAGAATATGTAGATGCCACCTCATGTGTTTGCCCCACAGTTTGGCTAAGAAATCTACTAGAGGAGTTGGGTTTATCACAAGAAGAGGCGACCAAGATCTTCGTGGACAACAAGTTCGCAATTGCCTTGGCTATGAATCCAAATTTTTATAACCGGAGTAAGCACATTGATACGCGTTTCCACTATATATTAGAGAGTGCATCACAACAAAGTAGGTGCATTTGGAGTACGTAAAGACTCATGATCAAATAACGGATATCTTCACCAAGCCACTTAAACAAGAAGACTTCACAAGGTTGAGAGGTTTGCTTGGAGTAACAAAATCAAGTTGGGGGGGTGTTAAATATTAACTTGATTTTAGATAATTTAGTACTTGGGCCTAGCCTAAATAAAAGTCCAATTTCTAGAAGGAAAAAAACTTTAGGGTCAACTACAAGAATAACTGAAATTGAGAAGTGCAGGTTGAAAAATAGTTAACTCAATCATTTTGTTGAAAAATAGATAACTTCTATATTTAGAATAATTTTTACGATGTGTTTGGACAAAACTACCCTTGAAACGTTGAACATTGAACTCAAACTCCCTGCAAAAAAGGAAGATTTATTAGAAGGATGGAAAAAAATAAAGATTTATTTAGAGAGAATCCTTGAGAAAATAAAGATTTATTCCAAGAGAGAATCTTGGAAAAATAAAGATTTATTCTAGAGAATCCTGAGAAAAATAAAGGTTTATTCCAGAGAATCCTCGTAAAAATAATAAGAAACTAAGGTAGGGTCAATGATAACAACCACCAATTAAATCGAAACACGTAAACAAAATAAAGTCTAATCTGCAATATTAATCCAAATTAATTTTTAACCAAAATTTTCATAAACGGTTGTGAAAAAATGATAATAATAGTGCTCTCGATAATTTATAATGTGTGTATATATTCGTAGTTACATGTACATATACTAGGTAAGTATATCATATGGAGTATATATGTATATACATAAGTCATTAATGGGTGAATGTACATATAGGTATAACATAGGTTGTAAGAAAATTACATAAGCAATTAAATGGAGTATATATGTATACACATAAGCAATTAATGGGTGAATGTACAAGTATAACATAGGCAGTAAAAAAATTACATAAACAATTAAATTTTTAGCAAAATTGATGTTTATAAAAACTAAAATGTTCATAGATGGTTGTAAGAAAATTATAAAAATGGCGCCCTCGATAATTTCTAGTGTGGGTATATATTAGTAGTTACATCTATAACAACGTACATGCAAGTATATCATACGAGGTATATGCGCGTATATACACCATAGTCCATTACTCTAAGCATTGGGTTGTCCGTAAATAAACGTATATACCAGGGGTATAATCGAGATGAAAATTGCCAACACCATTCCCTAAAATCGTGGTAGTCATTGGATGAAAATATAAAAGTCTCTTAGCTATTTTTCAATTCAGTTTTTTATTCTTAGTTATTTTTTACAATTCCCCAAAACTTTAAGTACTATAGTATTCTAGAAAAATCTTCTTTAGACTATGTTTTATAGTATTGTGTAGAATTCTCTATAATATTAGAGAAATCTCTTTAGAAAATATCATAGAGTAAGATGTAGAATACTCTAGAATGTGTTAGGAAAAATGTATTTGTAAAGACTATTCTAGAAAGTGATGTATGACAAATTTCTAGCCATAAGTTTAGGGGTTGTCGTTGCAAAAAAAAAAGTTTAGGGGTTGTCACTAGTATAAATAGGAGTGGAGTCTCAAAGGTTGTATCAAGTTTTCAAGCCAAGTCATCTTAATACAAGTAGCATCTTTCTCCAACTATCTTTTAAGCTTAGCCTTCAATCTCTCAAAAGTTTATTTTCCAACCACCATAACCCAACAAAATGGAGTTCATGGAGGCTAAAACATAATAGAAGCTGTAATTGAGGTGCGCTTGGTTAGGTAAGTGGGGAGTTAATTAATTCTTCTGGGTTTTAGAAAGATTACCCAATTTTCATGAATGGCCATCATTCTATGGCTCCGTTTGGGATTGCGGTAGCTTTTAAAATAATTGCTTTCAGCTTTGCTTTTAGAAAAATCAGTCGTCATATGAAGCTGATTAGTGTTTGGTAAATTTCAATTCAGAAGCACATGATACCGTTTGGTAAGTTCAAACAAAATTGTTGTGGCTTGAAAGTAAAGACCAAAATAGACATACTATTTTAGTTATTTATATGTTTTTGTAGAGAATAATTATTTATATGTTAATATATATGAATTATTATAATTTAATTATTTATAATTTTTATAGTTTAAATTAGAAATAATATTTTGATATTCCTTCAAATTTATATGATAAAAGGTTAGGAAAATAAATTGTATCTGAAACAAATTTTGAGTGACCATTTTTTCTTCTTCTTCTGTTTCTACTTTTTCATCTAAATTAAGAAGAAAATCATGGCTAAAAAAAAAACTGTGAAATAATCTTAATATTCTTATGTAATTGTCATATAAAACTTAACTTATTTCCAATACTCGTGTGAACTGAGAAGAGAAATTATGAAAAAAGGAAGGATGTGGAAGGATATATGTGGTCAAGAAAAATATTTTAATAGAAAAGACTCACATTAATCGAGAAGTTAAAAGCTAAACTACTATTTTTAGATTCTCAAAATCAAAGAATTTAGAAGGAATTTAGAAAGTGATTTTATATAAATTTTAAAAAAATCTGTTTTACCAAACAACAAAAACGGTTAAGATTTTCTTAAAATTGATTTTTTATATTTTCACCGCAATCCCAAACGGGCCCTATATTGGAAATGAATTACACGTCCTCCTCTTTTAGTTTCGTATGGAGCTGCCAATCTCCTTATGTAGAAAGATTCCCTTTATTTTAGGCGTTTGTTGATTTTTTTTTTATAAAAGAAATTTGCGAAGTTGATAATCTTTTTGATCCATTTTCATTCACATTAAAAACAGTCCACTAAATTGGTTGCATTGTATTGTACAGTCATGGTTAGCTTTATTGTCAATAGTTAACTAGTGTACAACTACTAAAGATTACTATCAAATGTAGTAATTATGTGAGTTTAAAATAAGACACCTCATTTATTGTATCTTACCGGCATTAATAGTTTTAATTATGGTAGTCAATTCTAGCATAAGACATTAATTATCATCTAAAAAATTAATGGTTTGATCAATTTCGTAATATTAAACTCAACAAACTAGTCTTAGATGTATTATATTTGTTGTTAAATATTATGTTATTTCTTCTCTTTTGGTAGTCTCTTAGGGTTGTAATAAATGGTTTGTTGTGTCATTAATAAGATGTGAAGTCATTTAAGGCATGTTTGGAAGATATTTTGAAATGTCATATTTGGTTTAAGTTGATGATTAAATAAATAATTATCAACATGGTGATTAAATTAATATTTAAGAATAATTAGAATCATAACGATTTACAACTCGTATTTCGTAAGTCAATATTTCGGTGTGTGGTCTATTTTATGTTATGCTTTCGTTATTATTTATTATTATGGAATTTTTGAAAAATTATTGTTACATATGATGTATGATTGTAGAGAAGTTGATATGAGTTATTAGAAATTGGTAAAAAAAATATAGTATTTTATGTATTTGAGAAAACGATCGAGTATGAAATGTATTATTAGAAAGGATATGATCTCGTGTTGTTTGAGATATGACAAGTGTAAATAAGATCGCAAGGGAATATCGGGGCCATTAATTTTCAAATCCATATTCCAAATCATGGACCTGGGTGTTATTGAGCTCGCATGGGAATGTCAGGGCTAATAAGTGCCAAATGTGGATTCCAAATCCTGGACCTAGGTGTGGACAGGCCGCAGGAGATGCAGGGGAATGTCAGGGCCAACAAGTGCCAAATTCGGATTCAAATTATGGTCCAAATCTTGGACTGGAGGCATTACAAATGACAAAGATTGTTATGTTATTCTTGTATGGTCATGATGTTTTGATTACCTCGGGTGAGAACCAAATTGTAGGATCTAATGGCAACACTAGGGGGAATCACTCAAGCAACCAAAAACGAATCAAAGCAAGCTTATATCATGCAATCTAAGAGATTAAAATAATTAAAACAAAAATTGAAATGCAGAAAAATAAAAGTAAGGATGAGAGGACACCGAGAATTTATAGTGGTTCGGCGAATTGCCTACTCCACTCCCCAAGACTCCTTCTTGGGTATTTCACTAAGAGATCCTCTTACGGGTGAGAACCAAATCGAAAACGACCTTCTTTTTTTTCTTCACCTAGGCTAAAGAGAAACCCGTGATCTTTTTTACTGGTTCAGGATCCAACCAATTTCTTTTTCACATAACCCAAGGTGTACCCACACCTTAATACAAAACCCGAGAAAATAAAACTTACAACGAATTACCTCTAAAAAGATAAGATATTACAGATGAACACAGTAGACAAACGCTCCAAAATTTCTCACAAATGTAGGATGATCAAGTTTAGGAGTATGTGAGCGATTTGCAATTTGAATTCGATTTTGAGAGCAAAAGATCAAAAAAGATTTTGCTAGGATTTTTTTTCTTGGAAATTGCTCACATTTCAAAAATGAGAATGGCTACCATTTAAAAAGAAAATGTTCAAAATTAGCCATTAGATTGTGGGCAAGATGAATGTAGGGTGGAGATTGAAAGATGGGAAAGGAATGAATTTTTGAATTTAGAATTTGAGATATATGAAAGGAATGATTTTTTTTTAATTTAGAATGTGAGAGATAGGGAAGGAATGAGTTTTTGAATTTAGAATTTGAGAGATAGAAAATGAATGGATTTTTGAATTTAGAATTTGAGGTATAGGAAATGAATTTTTTTTTTTTTTTTTTTTTTCTTAATTTCAAAAATTTAGTCCGCCTCTGCCATGTGTCCACCTTTCGATGGTCCACGTTTGTCATGACCACTCAATCCTACTTTTGTCTTTGAGCTCTGATTCGAACCCTTCAAAATCGGTTGGAATCGTCTTTTCGAACTCTACATAATAGATACTTTGAAACACTAAAAATGATCAGTACAAAAAATGATAGCCACGTTAGCTATCACGTCAGATTCTACATCAGCAAAGTGCCACGTGTCAACGCCACATTGGATTTTGCCTTCAATCTTATTTTGTCAATATCTTTCTTGTCTAAACTTGGATTTGAATGATTCAAGATGCATTAGAATCTTCTTTCTAATAACTATGCTATGGCCACTTTGAAACACTAAAATCATGAGTAAGTTAGAGGTTTGTTATCATCAAAATAAATGGTATGATTGAAGCTCATAAAGCTAACAGATTATATTGTTCAACTACATACTGTTCAAGATTACACTAATAACCTTGAATTTTTATATATAATGAATATTATAAATTATAAATAATTATAAAATAATTATCAAAGAATTATTAATTAGGTTTTAGGGCATAAATCCCAACAAAATTTGCTTTCCTATATGGACACCTTGAGGAAGAAGTCTATATTGAACAACCTCAAGGTTATGAAGTTGAGGGAAAAGAAGACAAAGTTTGAAGCTGAAAAATGCACTATATGGGTTGAAGCAAGCTCCAAGAGCTTGGAATGCTCGAATAGCAAGTACATGCACTAGAGAAACTTCATCAAGTGTCCGTATGAGGACGCACATTACATAAAAATCCAAAATAATGATATATTGATTGTGTGCTTATATGTAAATGACTTGATCTTTTACAAGTAGCAATTCAAGTATGTTCAACAAGTTTAAGGAAGAGATGAGGAACGAGTTTGAGATGACCGACATTGGGTTGATGTCTTACTACCTCGGCATTGAAGTAAAGCAAGAAGATAAATGCATCTTAATCACCCAAAAAGGCTATGCTAAGGAAGTGATTAAGAAGTTCAAGATGGATGACTCTTGATAGCACTCCAAAAGTGCTATTTTATAATCTTTAATTCTTGTTCGTTGATTGAAATTAATGTGTTTAATCATATGTTTTGCAGGAATCGAGCGTTCAGAGGTGAACGAGACAATTATATTAAATAAGAGCTTAGAAAATGAGTTTTAGAGTATAATATCAACAAACCGAGTCGACAGATAATACTATAAAGATAAAAATCATTTAATGTTCAAAGTTGGAAGTTTGGTCTGATGGTGTAGGGTTTTATTCAACGCAATGCAACAACAAACTCGTTCAACGCAACAGGTGTCAGCTCCTAGTTCAGAAACTTAAAGTTTTTTTTAATTATCTTTATTTTTTATTTTTAGTAAATTTGTCTCTTTCTTCCACCATAAAAGGAAAAGACTGTCACACACCAACATAACATTCTCCCTTTTCCTCTTAGTGTTTAGAAATTTCTATTATTTAGGGATCGTCTTGGCGATGTTCTGGTAGGCTTTTGTGAAATTTTTTGTATTAAATTGCAATCTAATTTCTTGGTTTTTTTCTATTCTTTGTTTATTCATGTGCAATTAGTATTGGTTAATGTGACAGCTTAATCAATTAAATATTAATTGTTCATGTATGTTATGTTTGTACTTTGTGATCCGTAATTGTCATAAATTGCATGCTTAATTGTTGTAGCAAGATGAGTCAGGTTATGACTAGTGTTAATATTATGACATTTTCATAGTTAACATGGTGCGTATAATAGATCTTAGGAATAGAAAAATGTTTAATTGAATCTGATCAATTTAATTAACGTTTTAATCAATTCATGTGCTTAGAGCTGCTAGTTGGTTAGCATAGAACACTATCGTGCCCAGCTAATTGGCTAGTTTAGAGTTAATTACGATGTTTTGTCCGATTAATTGCATGAGAGGACTTTAGAGACTTTTCATGGTTGTTCCAGTTAAGTCTCAATTAGGCTTTTAATTAAAAAATTATATTTTTATTGGAGTAACCAGTGAGCAAAATTCATTAAGTAGCCCGACAATCTCTGAATCGGTAAGGTAATCTCTTGTTTATTTCTTCTTTAATTATTTTTTGTTAATTCATTAAATTAACATGCAATCCAAAAATCCCTCATTTATTATTTTTACATCAAGATTAACTTAGAGAAATTAAAATTTCGGTTCCCTAAGTTCAACCTGGTCCGTTGTAGTTTACTACAAGTCGTTGATCGGTAAATATAAATTGTATTTGACAGGCCCCGACAAGTTCGCTTCAAATTGGCGTCATTGTCGGGGAGCCAATTAAATTCTCTTTGTTAAGTATATATATATATATATCCCCAAAATATTTCTTTTAGTTTGTTTTTGTTGTGTCTAATTATTCTAATATGTCAGAATTTTCTCAACAACATTGGGCGATTACTGCTAGTAGAATTGATTTTCAGTCCGGAAAGCAACTTAACGGCGATGAGGTTAATGAACGTCTGAAGAGTCAAATTTCTGAGCTAATTTATGTTGTTCGCAGTTGGTTGTTAGTGAATTGCAGGCAGTAGAGACATGTAGGATTTGCCTGTTACAAGGACACTTCTCGGAAACATGTCATCATCTACAAAGCACTTTTATGTATCATCCTTATACCACTGAAGATTTTTCTGGCCCGTACTTCACTCATTATGATTCTCACGTATGTATGTATTACCCTGAATGAGAGGATCGGTTTTGCCAGGATGAGCAGTTATGCCAATTTCCTCAAACTTCTAGTCAAGGTATGTCGTTGAAACAATTGATTAATGAAATTGCTAATAATGAAATCCAATTTCAGCAGGAGTCTCGAGTTACGATACAAAGCCTGAATGACCAAATTGTCCATTTGGTTGATTCAGTCAGGCAATTGGAGATTCAAGCAGAGCAATGTATCGAATATACCACTGAGGCAAAGTTATGTGAGGAGATGTACTTTGATAGCGATGATGAGTTTGAGAATTGTGTGTCAAGTGAAGACCAGATTTGTGAGATTAAGGAAGAGGTTGAGCCTAAGCCCGAGAAGGAGATTCGGGTGATAGAGTTTGAGGTTGACGAGCCTTTGTCTGTTTTATCTCCTAAATTTTCTCTTAGTCAGGAATTTACTTTTTCTCCTAAGTCCGTTGAGTCTTTCATTTATGTTGAGTTAGTTGAATATTATTTTATTCCATACACCAAAAATACCAAAAATAATTCTATGTCTGGTTCCCATGAAAAAATAATAAGCTTGCTTCTCTTAGAAAGTTATATCGATTCTAGGAAGAAGGGACCGAAGAAATACGAGAATTTTTATGTACTTTGATGTTTTGGGGGTTGCACAAGTCGAGCAATCGACTCTAAAAGTTTGCGCTTCTCGGAGGTAGCCTAACTTTAATTTTTTTATCGTTTTCTTTATTGTTTTTCATTTGTTTATCTTCTTAGTTTATTTATGTTTTTGTAGGTTGCTTTTGGCATTGAAGAAAAATATTAACTTGTTAGAAGCGAGAGCGCCACCACCGCCCTTAGACCCATGCAGGAGAAATTTCAGGGGAGTTTTCTTCTCTTTATTGTTTCTTCTGTGAGTAATCTACTTAGTTATCCATTAAGGATAAATCTACCTATGGATAGTTCTGTCTAGACTGAGGTACTTAAGTTGACCGAAAGGGAACACTTCTAACTGGGAACTGACATGGAAAGTGTAGGTATGATGGAGATTTTTGTTCTTCAATTTTTTTTCTTTAATTCAAAAAATAAAATAAAAAATGTTTTTCTCATTTCTTTTGGGAGCAATCTACTTAATTATACATTGGGGACAATGTATTGTTTTAGATGGAGGATAGAGATATATTTGCAAAGCATGTGATTGAGCGTTAGACTTTTAAATTATGAAAATATTGAGCTTGAAATGTATGATGATTAGTTGGTTGCATACTATGTGATGATGACAATTGTGATGTGTCTTAGACATTTTTTATTCATTATGTTTTTGTTGGGTTTTATGTCCTAAAACTCGTAGTTTGTAAACTGTATGAATGTATATATTATATTTCAATAAAGTTGTTATTGAATTTTAGTGAATTGTGTTTGTATTAACCTATACCAATAACAAACACCCATGGCGATAGTGTGAGTACTTGAACTTCATGTGTGACATGAATGTGAATCAAGTTCAAGTAGACAGCCAAAATGGTCTATAGTATAGGGATAAGGCTGGGTACCTTATCCTGGGGACACTATTGGACGCGGCTCACTTTGTATAGTACAAAACGATGTGATTCGAATCGTTTCATGTAGAGACATGTGAGTGAGGGCGTCCTGTGCAATGAGTTTGCACAAGACCGAACCAAGAAATAAAATCGCTCTTTCTTTATAACACCGTTTACTGTAAAGACCGGTTTTTTCATGTGATGACTTAGGTAACTCGATCTCAATCCTGAGCTTACTATGAACTCCTGTTTATTCAACCTTATCCTTTGATTTGTACGGGTGAGAGTGGCCAGATTGCCGACTCAATATACCTACCATCTTGGGGATAAGATTGAATAAATGGCTGGGGACATAGTTGTAGCAAGATTGGAATTCACTCCTACCCGCTTTAAGGGTTAGTAGAGAGGTTGTTCCCTTAAGTGCTGACTCCAGGTCTTGAACAATGGGTCCATCCTCTCCTGATCAGGGAGGAATCTGATTTGATGGTTGGACCACAAATCAATTGTTCATTAGAGGTGTCAGTGGTACTTAAGAAACAAGATATAATACAAGGGTTAAACGGTTTAAATGACCCGTTGTGATTATGAACGACCTGTGAAGGATCGACTTACTGATGATAGTTATATCAACAGGACACAATATATCTACAGTGAGGAGAGTGCAGCCCTTGGACTTTAGTGGAGTCTCCGGGGGTTAACGAATGTTGGTTAGTTCGGTTGAAAGAGTTTTGACCGGATAATCTCGTATCGTTAGAGCTCATGATCTGTAGGTCCTTACGGTTCTCCTGGCTAGCTCGGATAAAGCCGTGAAACAATATAAAAGAAAAGAAAAGAATTTGAATCGTTCAAATTCGGGTTTGTGGAAGAAGATTAGACATATTTAAATATGATTTAAATATGAGATTGGTCTGAAAACATGAATAGGATTCATGTGCAAAAAAACGGTTTTCGGAAAACCGGGATTAATTATATTATTTAATTAATATTTGATATTGAATTAAATAATATTAATTAATTTATATATTTTTTTTTTTTATTAATTAAAAAGTTTAATTAATAAAATAATTTTTATTATTTTTATTAATAATAATAATAATATATAAATATATATATATACATGTGTCTTACATGCAAGATGTAAGACACATGTATGTTTTATATATACAGAGGGATATATATAAAGTGATTCATCAGATCAATTAAAAAAAAAAAAAAAAAAAAAAAAAGAAATAGAAATAAAAATAAAAGTGCTTAGTTTGGGTCTCACAATTGAATTAGAGAATTCAATTTGAGATTCTCTCTCTCTATCTCTACGTCTTCTTCTCTCAGCTCTCTGTTTTGAAGAAAATAGTTTTCTTCAGTGGAGCTTCTTCTTCCCTCTTTTCTTTTGTAAAAGGAGTCCCACTACTCCGTTTCTCGGCCTGAGGATAGCGGGACTACCGTGGGTGGTCCACGAAGGTTTCGTGAGAAGGCTCGTTGAGCTCGTGAGGAGCTTCTGGCGGTGAAATTGGAGAAATACGAACGACAAGGGTATGTGTTCTAATTTATCTTTTTCATTGCTTTTGCATGTTTCCGTTTGTTTAAATTGATGAAATTAGAGTGTCCATGATCCAAATCGCTTCCGCTGCGTTCCATCAACGCTCCATCAGTTTTTTCATTTTTTCTTGCAAAGCATGAGAATGCATGCATGATTTCGAGCCAAATTTAAATTTTTTCTCTAGATTCCCTTATAACTATTGAGCACATAGTCTTCTCATCTGTGGTTTTGAAGGCTTAGGATTGTATTATTTGGCCTATATGTTTGTTGTCACCTCGAAAGGCCCTTAGGACTAATTAGAAATTTATCTTGCATGATATATAGTTTGTAATAGGATATTAAGGAGGTATAGCATGTCTATCTACCTTGTAAAAAAAACAATAAAAAAAATTATTGCTTGAGCTCGGCAAGAAAAGAAGTGAAAATCAGCTTGTAATGAGTAAAACGATCAGGGGTAAAAAGAGTTGCCCCAAATGTTAATAGTTAGGCCGCCCATTGAGTGAGTGCTCTGAGTGAGAGGCCCTGTAGTTGGGTGTGAAAGCTAGTGCCCTTGAGTTAAAATAATGCAAGTTTAGGGGATCCTCAAAGTTGTTTTCAGGGACCTTAATAGAAATATTACTTAGTTGAATGTGTTGATGTTTGATAGTTGGTTCTTAATGACCAGAAGTAGAGAGAAAACGAGTTGAGGGTTGAATAAAATTTTCCCAAAATTATAAGAACAGAGATAGGAAAGGCTACGCATACACACACATAAGGGATGAAAGAACTAATTTTAAATTTCTCGTTGATTGAATGCATTTGAATGTTTTGAGTTGTGAATATTTTTATTGTTTAAGATACAGAGATTAGAGTCATGAATTTGCAACTAATGATTCATCTTAATGTTTACATTACTTCTTGCTCGAGGACTAGCAAGATTTAGGTGTGGAGTAATTTGATAGCACTCCAAAAGTGCTATTTTATAATCTTTAATTCTTGTTAGTTGATTGAAATTAATGTGTTTAATCATATGGTTTGCAAGAATCGAGCGTTCAGAGGTGAAGGAGACAATTATTTTAAATAAGAGCTTAGAAGATGAGTTTTAGAGTATAATATCAACAAACCGAGTCGATCGATAATACTATAAAGATAAAAATCATTTAATATTCAAAGTTGGAAGTTTGGTCTGATGGTGAAAGGTTTATTATGTTAGTCTTTGAACTTGAGTTTGAATCTTGAAGAATGTGACTATTTATTATATTTTTACTTCACAACGCAGGTGTCAGCTCCTGGTTCAAAAAATTCAATAGAATTCAAACAACAAAAGTTTATGGTTTTTGTGAGATTTTTGGTATTAAATTGCAATCTAATTTCTTGGTTAATTGTTTTCTATTCTTTGTTTATTCATGTGCAATTAGTATTGGTTAATGTGACAGCTTAATCAATTAAATATTAATTGTTCATGTATGCTATGTTTGTAATTTGTGATCCGTAATTGTCATAAATTGCACATGCAAACACATACCAAAGCATATCAAATTCAGAGTATCCACATGCTTGACAACTAAAAAGAAGTCCAACAACCAACTCCACCCCCAACCTTAAAAGATTCATTGTCTCAATGCATCAGTCATTAGATTAAGCAAATAACGAACAAAACAAGGGGAACACGAAAACTCCCCTAATCTTTGCGAGGTTGGCGGAAAGAGAGGCGCGATAGTTTCTTCAAATTTAGGTCCACAAGCCAAGCAAGCCTATTATTCTTCTAAAACAGACAAACCAACAAACAAACAAACTTCAACAACTAATCAACTCAAAACATCAAATAACGAGCAAGCAAAACAAAACAATTCAAGCTCGAGTGCCTCCGAGAAGCGCAAATTTTTGGAGTTGATTGCTCGACTTTACCAACAGTTTTGCACTTATACATAGTCAATCTTGGAAGATGTCTCATCCATCTTCCCAAATTTCAACATTCTACCCTGTTGGGTTTTATGTCCTAAAACTCGTGGTTTGTAAACTGCTATGTTTGTAATTACTCTATTTAGAATAAAGAGTTATTAGTTTTATTCAGTAAAAGAGTTTACTGGAATAAAGTGAAACGTGTTTAGGTTAACCTATACCAATAACCAACACCCATGGCTGAATGTGAGTACTTGAGCCTCATGTATGACATGATTGTGGATCAGGCTCAAGTAGTCAGTCAAAATGGTCTATAGTATACGGATAATGTTGGGTACTTTATCCTGGTAACACTATTGGATGCGGCTCACTTTGTATTGTACAAAACGATGTGATCCGAATCGTTTCACATGGAGATGTGCGAGTGAGGGCGTCCTGTGCAAAGAGTTTGCATAAGACTGAACCGTGAAATATGTCGCTTTCTCTTTATAACACCGTTTACTAATGAGATAGACATTTTCACATGATGACCTAGGTAACTCGATCTTAATCCTGAGCTCGCTATGAACTCCTGCTTATTCGAAAGTATCCTTTGACTTGCACGGGTGAGAGTGGCCCATAAGCGCCGACTCAATAAGTCTACCATCTTGGGGATAAAGTCGAATAGGTAGCTGGGGACATAGTACAGCAAGATTGGAGTTCACTCCTAACCCGCTCTTCAGGGTTAGTAGATAGGTTGTTCCCTTAATAGCTGACTCCGGGGCTTGAACAATTAGAGCGCACACTCTCATGAGATGAGAGAGTTAATTGATATGTTGGTTGGGCCACAAATCTATTGTCCATTAGGGGTGTCAGTGGTACTTAAGGAACAAGATGTAATGCAGGGCTTAAACGGTTTAAATGACCCAGCTGTGCTTACGAACAACCTGTGAAGGGTCGACTTGCCCGTGACGGTTATATCAAAGGACATAATATATCTATAGTGAGGAGAGTGCAGCCCTCGGACTATAGTCGAGTCTCCGGGGGTTAACGAATGTTGATTAGTTCGGTTAAAAGAGTTTTGACAGGATAATCTCGTATCGTTGGAGCTCATGATCTGTAGGTCTTTTAGGTTCTCCTAACTAGTTCGGATAACGTCGTGCAACAGTATGAGAGAAAAGAAAAAGAAAAAGAATTTGAAATGTTCAAATTCAGTTTGTGGAAGAATGATGGGCATATTTAAATATGATTTAAATATGATAATGGTCTTAAACATGAATAGAATTCATGTACAAAAAAGTCGGTTTTCGAAAAACCGGGTTTAACCATATTATTTAATTAATTTGATATTGAATTATATAATATTAATTAATTAACAAGTTTATTTAATTAATATATATATATATATATATATATATATATATATATATATATATATATATATATATATTTATTGGCTTAAGGGAATGGGATTCACGTTTTGGGCAGATGAAGTTTTTTCAAGAACTCATTTTTGGAGTTTCTTATTTTTTTTTGCTTACAGACTACAAGGCTTTTATGTTTGTAAATATTATATTTAGAATAAAGAGTTATTAGTTTTATTCCGTAAAAGAGTTTACTTGAATAAAGTGAAACGTGTTTAGGTTAACCTATACCAATGACCAACACCCTTGGCTGAATATGAGTACTTGAGCTTCATGTATGACATGATTGTGGATCAGACTCAAGTAGTCAGTCAAAACGGTTTATAGTATACGGATAAGGCTGGGTACCTTATCCTAGTAACACTATTGGATGCGGCTCACTTTGTATTGTACAAAACGATGTGATCTGAATCGTTTCACATGGAGATGTGCGAGTGAGGGCATCCTGTGCAAAGAGTTTGCATAAGACCGAACCGCGAAACATGTCGCTCTCTCTTTATAACATCGTTTACTGATGAGACCGACATTTTCATATAATGGCCTAGGTAACTCGATCTTAATCCTGAGCTTGCTATGAACTCCTGCTTATTCGAAAGTATCCTTTGACTTGCACGGGTGAGAGTGGCCCATAAGCGTCAACTCAATAAGCCTACCATCTTGGGGATAAAGTCGAATAGGTAGTTGGGGACATAGTACAGCAAAATTGGAGTTTACTCCTAGCCCGCTCTTTAGGGTTAGTAGATAGGTCGTTCCCTTATGACTTCAGGGCTTGAACAATGAGTGTTCACACTCTCATGAGATGAGAGGGTTAATAGATTTGTTAGTTGGACCACATATCAATTGCTCATTAGAGGTGTCAGTGGTACTTAAGGAACAAGACGTAATGCAGGGGTTAAATGGTTTAAATGACCCAACTATGATTACGAACAACCTGTGAAGGGTCGACTTGCCAATGACGGTTATATCAGAGGACATAATATATCTACTGTAATGACCCCAAATTTTATATATAATTAATTAACTTAAAATGGGATAATTACTCATAACGCATAATTTTCTTTTTAAATAAAATTTTGTCCTTCCATAATCATAAGTCTTAACAACTTAAATAAAACTTAAAGTTTATCTGTAGCAGCGGAAATTATAAAACAGTGTCTATAAATGAAATAAACATAAACTAAAGTTGTGATCATAAATAATTAAACTTAAAATTTCGGGCACATCTCATGGTTCTTCCTCTTCAATGCCAAGATCATCCTCGATGAATTCACCATCATCTACATGGCTATCTGAAAAAAGAAAAATATAAAACCACGAGAGTAGGATCAAACCTAAGACTTCTTAGTCTCTGATCGTTAAAAAGGTAAAATAATATAGTATTTTTATCTGTGATAGTCACAAAATAACAAATCAATGACAATCAGTAATAGCGATGACTTCTTAGCCACAAACTCAACCTTATCCCAATTGAGCTAAGCTCAATTTTACAACCCTTTATAATACTTGAAAACAAACATCTTTTTGTTATTAAGTTTTCATATTATTTCTTCTTCTAATTAATTTGGAAGTATACACATTTGAATCAAGTATGCTTTTAAAACAATTCATGATTATGTATAAACACTAAATTTAACAAAAACAGAAAAGAAAACTACACATATGGTTTATATGGTTTATATGTTTTATACTTTTACAAATAACACATGAAACAAGTTTTTTCAATCTCCAGATTTTTTATTTTTTTTAACTTTTGAAAACAAAAAGACTATTTTTAAACCTTAAAAAAAAAACTGTTGTCTCAACAATTTGCAAACAATTCAGTACTACAAGAAAATAATAGTGTTTTTTTTTTTTTACATTAAAGTTATTTACTATTTTATATCCGCAGGTGGAAAGACAACGGACCACAGCACAATGTATGATATTTGGGCATAAGCCTCATGGCTTGGGGCCTCATACTAAATAATGTTGTCCTTCCTTATATACTCATGATCTTTTTTTTTTTTTTAATCGATATGGGACTTTGGTCGCATTCCCAGCAATCCTCCTTCCCTTGAACGAAGTACCACCGAGGCTCCCTCAAATAGTCATTTTTATCCGTCTAGCTCTTATCCACGTCCCTCAAATAGTCATCTCTATCTGTCTAGCTCTTATACACGTCAACTCCTTCACCGGAGCACACTGTCAGTCTGATAGAGCTCAACTACGGATCTCCACTAATGACTACACCTTACCTTTGAGGCTCACCACATATCTTTGTTCGGCACCCGAGGATTCCTCCGACACGGCTAAGCTAGGGGCATGGCTCCGATACCAATTGATAGGGACAACATAACTCCAGATTGGTATGATATTTTCCACGGGCATAACCTTCATGGTTTTGCTTTTGGTTCCACCCAAAAAAATCTCATACCAATGGAGATAATTTTCCTCACTTATATACCATGGATCAATCTCTTCCCTAACCAATGTGAGACTTTGTTAGCATTCCTAACAATCCTCCCCTCGAACGAAGTATCACCGAGTCTCCTCTCAAATAGTCATTTCTATCCGTCTAGCTCTTATCTAGGTCAACTCCTTCACCGAAGCACACCACCAGTCCGATAGAGCTCAACCCCGGATCTCCACCAAGGACTACACCTTTGAGGCTCACCATATCTTTGTTCGGCACCCGAGGATTCCTCCGACGCGGCTAAGTCGGGGGCATGACTCTGATACCAATTGATAGGGACAATATGGGACAACATAACTCCACATTGGTATGATATTGTCCACTTTGGGTATAACCCTCATGGCTTTGCTTTTGATTCCACCCAAAAGGCCTCATACTAATGGAGATAATCGTCATCACTTATATATCATGGATCAATCTCTTCTCAAACCAATGTGAGACTTTGTTAGCATTCCTAACAGTCTAGGCCAGTTTACGAGCAACTCGACAATCGTTTGACATAGTTTATTTAGTTGAAAAAAACAAAATTCGTAGAATATTAAATCATAGGTAGGTGGTCCACAACATAACTTGAACCAAAACAAAATTATTTTATTGAAAATTACTATTCTTTTGTTTTAATGTTTTGATTAGAATTTTAAGAATATTCTATTCTTTCAAAGATATTCTGTTAATGTGTGGAAGAAGAATCGAACATTTGACTTATTGGTAGATGCACAAGTGTAGGATCAAACTTCCACTTTAAGTCAAACTAGGCAATAAGTTATTTCAATGAGCAATAAGTCAGTCTTTACAGCCAACATGAACATACCTCAAGGCATAATATATTAATGTAAGAATTAATGACCAAGATATTACAAATTTAAATCTGCAACCTACATGTTTTAAAAAAAAGAATAGTATTTGAAAATAATACTTTTAAAAAATGTTGGACTTAATTTTTTTCAAGAGCAAAATATTTTCAAACGCTTATTAAGTTAAAGAAGCAGTTGTCAAACCGAGCATAACTCAATTGGCATAAGGTTGTGCCTGTAACTAAAAGGTGGGTCGCATAAATTAAAATACCGTTGCAAAAAAAAAAAATCAAACAAATAGCAAATAATTAAAAAAATAATAATAAATATATGTCTGCAGCAATATTTAGTAATTACATCCAACCGACTCCATAGCTTTTCTAAAACAATAAACTGAATAACTATTTGATTTTCTATTTTTTTTATTTTTTAAAACCATGCGTAACTTATTTTAAATTTAAATTTACATTAAAAAATATTTCAAAATTCTAGTCAAATTACTAAAAGAAAATACCCTTTTTTTTTCCAAATTTGACGAAGACTTAATAAGTGATCTAAAAAAATGAAAAATTTAGACGAATAAAGCTCACTTTTAAAAATAAAAAATAAAAGTCGATTATGAAAAGACCCCAATCTCACATTATTGTTGAATATGATATAATAAAATAAATAGAATTTTGAAGTCTAAATTGTGGATAATAATTAATATTAAAAGAAATATATTTGTTAATTAATTGGGATAATCTGAGAGTTGGATTTTCTTAAAATATCCAAACGTGGCCAACCAGGCTTAAAACGTGGCCGACTATTTTCAATTTTCATCATCGTATGCTCCATTATTAATAAATTAAATCCGACAATTTCGAAACAAAAACAAAGAATAAATTAATCGAACAACCACTTGGTGCAGTGGGTGAGCGCTTCGCTTAAGATAGCAGAGAGTGGGGTTCGATTCTGTCCTAGGACAGATTTTCATAAAAATTATCAAACAATCATTTGGTGCAACGGGTGAGTGAGCGCATCACCTAGATAGCCCAAAGTGGGGATTGATTTTGTCAAACCGAGCATAGTTCAATTGGCATAAGGTTGTGCCCGTAACCAAAAGGTACCAGATTACTTAAGATTAGTAGGATTTTACCAATTATTGTTCAATTACCATAAAAATTCTTTCTATTAGATTTTTGTTTAATAAAATAATTTATAACCATTTTTGAAAAAAAAAAAAAAAAAAAAAAAAAAAAAAAAAAAAACGATTTTAATATTGATGGTGAATTCACTCATTCTCATTAAGGAATTAAATATATTAACGATGATTAGATTTAATGTAGATTGGGTAGAAATCTAATCCAAATGTCATCAGCTATAAACATAAGATCCAGTTAGATATGTAATATTTTAATATAAATATATATATATATATACACTATATTTTGATAATATATACATGGTATAATAGTAAATATATTAATATACTACCATTTGTTAGGGATATGTAATTAGTTATAGTATATTTAGAACGAAACAATTGATTGGTGTGGAAGTCGGAAAATGAAGAGTCGTTGGAAAATGGTGTGGAAGAATGATGAAGCTAAACGAATCAGATGGAGCTAAACAAAATTTGAAACCGAGATTGTGAAATTGACTAGAAATCAAAGATGATAAATTAACTAAAATCGTGAGATTTCAATAGAGAGAAATAGATACGTAATCATTAAAACTTCACGGTCACTAGGCGATATGTGCGGTTGAGCTATGCTCTTGAATAAACAATTAATATCCTAACATCGTGGGATTGTGATTTTTATAAATAATTAAAAAAAAAAAAAATTGTTAATTGAGGGCATAATAGTCTTAGAATTGAGTGAAAACCTATTTACGAAAATGAATATATATTTGGACATTTTTTAAAAACCAATTTTTAAGTAGGCTATCGTACACAATTTTTCGAGACTTTATAGTATAGATTAAATTAATTTTTTTTTTTTATATATTTTTCCTTGATAAATTAAATTAATCACGGAGGGACATCGATCGTCGAAGGAAAATTGACCAATTAGTATCCTTGAAGCTCGGGTCATCAACGTGGGTTTGACCGCACTCACAATTATATTCTTGTGGAATCAGATTGTCTGCACGTCATCAAGCTCATAAGGGGTGAAGCTGAAGATTCACCGAAACCAAACTGATTGTTGACGAAATTCTCAACTCTACTACGGACTTAAGGCTCTTCACCTTTAACCATGTTCTTCGTCTTCGAAATGGCACGGTTGATCGCTTGACACAACATTCCTGCAACCTTTGTCTTTTGGAAGAATGGGGAGAGACTCCACCGGAGTGGCTCTCCCAAAATCCTCTTCCAAGACTCTTTGGATGCCTAGTCGCTTAAAATATATATATATATATATATATGAGATATTGTAACAGATGTCAATTTAGAGTAAAATAATTAAAAATATAGCATTTTTTTAAAAAAAACTGCGGATATGGCAATTTCTATCACTGATAGTATGGTCTATCGCTGATAGTAGCTTTTTTTATAGAATTTTGTCATCGATAATAGTCTATCAATGATAGAAGTCTATAGTAATAGTCATAAAGTCTATCAGTGACACTGATTTTTTGTCATACTTGCAAAAGGTTTTAAACTTTGCTAAATTTGCAATTATTTTGGGTCTGATTGTTGTTTGTGCAACTAACCCTATATATATATATATATAATCAACTAACATAGCCAAATAAAAATATCAACTCGTTGTAGGTTAAAAAAACAATGTGTGAGATGTGACTAAACCATATATAGAAAAAAAAAATGACTTATTTCAAACTATTGAGACTAATTAAAATTTAAAACTTTTAAAATGATCAAATTTATAATTTATTATTTTTTTAAAAAAATTATAATTTATCCTGTAGTATATTGTTCAGATTTTATTTTTCTTTTTTTTAGTTGTAAAATTATACATATTAAATTTTAATAATCTTCATTCAAAATTATTTTTCAATAGATGATGTTGCTAACTCACTTATTTATTTATGATATAACCGACTTCAAGTAAAATCGAGCATAACTCAATTGGTATAAGGTTGTGTTTTTTACTAAGAGGTTATAAGTTCAATTCTCGCATTAATTTTTAAATTTATACTTGAAGTGATCAAGGTATTCCTAGAAAATAAAGAATGAGTGATGTCTAACACTGGTGTGAAGTTTAGCCACAAAATCTATTTCACCCTCTGGTCATAGACATATGAGTTATATTCATAACCTTTAGGATTGAAGTCTGGTCTTTTAGTCAAGGGCACAACTTTATGTCAATTGAGTTAGACTCGATTTAACAAAATTTGGGCAGTAATAATGCATTTAAATTTTTGCACATGGACAGGATCAACTATCACCCCAAGCTATCTAGGCGATGTGCTCACTCGTTGCACCAAGAGGTTGTTTGATAAATTGTTTTAAAACTCTGCATAAGTGCAGGAACGAATCCCCACTCTGGACTATTTAGATGAGGCGCTTACTCACTCGTTGTACCAAGTGGTTGTTTGATAATTTTTAAAATTTATGCACTAAGACAGGATCAAACTCTTTTAAATAAGGGTGGTATGAAGCCTTTAAGATAAACTTACACTCTTATAAACCTTATAAATAATGGTGGTATGAAGCCTTTAAAATAAACAACAGTGAAAACCTTATAAATAATGGTGGTATGAAGCCTTTAAAATAAACAACAATGAAAATATATTTGTTCTTTTAGAGTCAAAATAATGGGAAATATAGTAAAATATAAAACGTTTTATAAATCTGGCAAAAAACAAATATGTGAGGGTCATTTGGACTGCTATCAGTAATAGTCATTGATAAAATTCTATACAAAAAAATATAAGTCTACCAGTCGTTATCACTGATAGTCATTGATCTGCTATCAGTGACTAGCACTAATAGAATTCTATCACTGTCTATCATCGAAAAAATTTGTCATATTTGCAAAAAAATTCAAAAATTGTTATATTTGCTAAATAGAAACCCTAAATAGACACCCGGTGCAATTTTTCATATTTTTATTTGAAGCTATATTGTATCCCTCAACAAAGTACACATCCTATTACCAAGAGTAGTAAGTTCTATCATTTTATTAAATAATTGGTTAAATTAAAAATTTGTTCATGAACTTTCATGTTTGTATCTATTTGATCTTTGAACTTTGAATTTTGTGTCTAATAGATTTATGAGCTTTAAAAAAGGTATATTAGGACGTTAAACGTTCAATTGTATATTTTCAATTTGTATCCAATAGATACTTGACCTACTTGACATGTTTTTTTAAAATTCACAAATTTAATGGACAAAAAAATTAAAAGCTTGGAGTTCTATTAAATATAAAAATTCAATTTTATATCAAATAGATCGATTAATGTTTCAATTTTTTGAATATGTACTTTATTAGACACAAAATTCAAAGCCTAATGAATTATTATATATTTTCAAAGTTTAGATACTCTTTAGACATAAAATTGAAATTTCAAAGACTTATTATTAGACAATTAGTTTTTAGTTTTTTTTTTTTTTTTATCATAGGGAGATTATTGAGATATTTGGCCAGATGACCCTAAATAAAGGTTCATTCAAGAGATTAATCCGAAATTTAAAAAAGTAGTCAAAATGACATTTTGCTGACATCACTCTCGCTGAGATTTTTCTCGTTCTCGCTCACGTTCACGAGTGATGTCAGCAAAATGTTAGTTTGACTAATTCCTATATTTCAGCTGAATAAACCTTAATTTAGGGTGATCTGACAAAATATCCTGAGATTATTATTATTATTTTTTTATTTTTAGGGGGAGATTTGAATTTAAACATCAGGTTGAAATGTAGGGTATTTTAGGTTTTTTAGTTTTTTGAGGAAGTTAATTTTTTATTTTTTTTTCAATTTCAATAATTTGGGTACTATTTGAAGTTGTATTACACGTGAGTACGTAAGGGATGATATTTTGGTAAGAAGTAAATATGAAAGTGTTTAAGTATTAGTGATAAGGAATAGGAAATATAAGGTATTTTAGAAAATCTTTTGAAAATTGAAGCTACAGCTTATCTCATGTGCATTTGGAAAAGCTGTCTTTTTCTTAGTTATTTTCTTCTTCTTTTTGTAGACAAATGATAGCAAGACCCGTTACAAAGATATGGAAAAGTATAGTGTGATAGAAAACTCGCTACGTGTTCATTTATCCTTTGGGAAAAAAACATCCAATTAAATTGGGGAATCTCGCCTACCCTCAAACTTTTGAGGGCGGTTTTTTTTTAATATTGTATTTTTAATATAGCAATTTTAAATAGAGGTCGTCTTTTGAAAAGACGACTTCCACATCTGGTTCCACGTGGATGAAGGTCGTCTTTTCAAAAGACGATCTTGCTCCACATTGGATGGAGGTCGTCTTTTGAAAAGACGACCTTCATCGTTATATACTTTATTTATTAAAAAATTCATATCTTTTTAACTAGATATTCAAAATTTTCAAAAAAGGTATGCTTGGAAAGCTAACAGCGAGAGCTTCAATTTGATATGTGATTTCACTATTTTTTGAGTTGTGTATCAAAAGATAAAGACCATCGAAGTTGGGCTATAATTCTGCAAATTTTAGAACTGAAGATTCTTTTGAATAGTGCATTAAAAAATTGACATCTTTTTACTCAGATATTAAAAAATTTCTAAAAAGATACGGTTGGAAAGCTAACACAGAGAGCTTCAATTTGATATCTAGTTTCACTATTTGTAGAGTTGTGTATTAAAAGATACAGATCGTCAAAGTTTAGCTACAGTTTTGAAGTTTTCAGTCGTATCTTCAGTTTTGGGTTTAGTGAAGTTTTCATAACTTTGACGATATATATCTTTTGATACACAACTCAAAAAATAGTGAAACTAGGTATCAAATTTAAGCTCTCTGTGTTAACTTTCCAACAGTACCATTTTCGATTTTTTTTAATATTTGGGTAAAAAGATGTCAATTTTTTAATGCACTCCTCAAAACAATCTCCCGTTCTGAAATTTGCAGAGTTATAGTCCAACTTTGATGGTTTTTATCTTTTGATACACAACTCTAAAAATAGTGAAACCAGGTATCAAATTGAAGCTCTCGCTGTTAGCTTTCCAACCATACCTTTTTTGAAAATTTTGAATATCTGGTTAAAAAGATATGAATTTTTTAATAAATGAGGTAGATAACGATGAAGGTCGTCTTTTGAAAAGATGTTTTTTAAGAGTCTTCTCCTCTCATATATGAATTTAAATTAATTAAACATTGGTAAATCCATTTGGTTATAGAAAGTATAAATTAAAAAAATAAAAAATAGATTAATATTTGCCAAAATCAAATTTGGACTTGCAAAAAAAGAAATGCATGTCGGAGGGTTCGATCTTGGTACCAGGTGGAAGGGAAAACAACAAAGGCATGGCAGTAACCAATGAGGCAATCCTGATTATTTAAAAATTTCAATGCAACGTTTATTATATAATATTAAAGTTCAAAAGTTGAGGGGGGCACGTGCCCCCCTGGCTCCTCAGTCGATCCGCCCCTGCTGACACATATCATCTAGAGAACCTTGAAGGAAACCAACATCATATCCTTGGAATGCAGAGCACCTAAAGATGTATTACCACTAGTACCACACACTCAAGAGTGTTATGTAAAGTTGTGTTATGATTGAAAAAAATAAAAGTCAATATTTGTTTCAAAAATCAGGCAAATAAACATGTTACAAGAAAACTGTAAAAACCTAGCCACTTTTTAAGAGCAACGCCCCGTCATTAACTCAGCTCGGCAGAAAAATACACTTAAACAAGAGTAACAAAGTCAAAACCGACGAGAATTGACGTTACGCGGGCTGAATCTCCACAGGGGTTCAAGCCGAAAACGACGGGGTACAGACGAGGCTCAACACAGGAAACCAATCTAATGAAAGAATTGACCTGTGAAAGGAGCAGACCCTTGTGGGGTCGGTCGGGCATTATGGGAATCTCGCTTCGTAGGGCCAGCCCCGCTCTTAGGAAATATGAATCCTAGTAAATCAGACCTAAGCTAAAAATATCGCTTCAAAAGAAGCACAAGAGCCTATCTCGAACGGGTCATAAGGAAGAAAAAGAATCACCCTAGACACTGCCCTTAGGAGATCGACCCAGACAGTTGTAGAATCGCAAAAGAGAGAAAAAATTCAAGTGTCAATAGAATCGGGAAAAGTACCAACAACCAAAAGTGTCAGGCCAAGAAGGTCAAGACATAAATGCATGACCCCTTGAGAGGAGTAATCCCCCCAAGAGAAATCGAAAAGATGACCTCCTAAAAACGTCAATAAGATTTCACCTCAACAAGAAAACACTAATACTGCCTCAAAAAGTCTCTCAACCTGGGTGCAGAAAATAGTTGTGCGAGAAGCACATCGCCCCGCTCACAAAACTCAGCTCGGGAGTGGGGGCAACTGTTATAGGTATTAGCACCAAAACCCACAATGGATATGAGCCCAGCCTACCAAGGAGAGGAGTCGATCCTCAGGTCGCCTCGCCCAAGCAAGGGAGCCGACCTCTCTTTCCCCCCTCTGTGGGGTCGGCTCGGCTGCAAGAAGAGAACCTCTCTTCCCGGACGGTTACGCTGTCTTTTGTAACCCCCGAGAGTTACCATCATCATAAAAACCCCTTTTAATGACGCAAAACAGTCATATGGAAGGATTATATAAGGAAGAAAATGTGAACGTAAGACATAAGATCATTCTTGACTTCTACCAAAATATTTTTAGCTCTACACTGGTCTTAGCTCACTCTTCTATCTTTTCAGGTATTACTGATCCAAACTCGTTCTTCTATCTTTTCAGGTATTACTAATCCAAACTCGTTCTTCTATCTTTTCAAGTATTACTGATCCAAACTCGTTTCATACCAAATATTAAATTCATCGTTGATAAAAAAAAATAATGGTATCAACTCGCCTCTAAACAAGCTTTCATCCAATTTGAGGCCCAAATAATAGAGGTGTTGTAGTTTAAAAAATAAAGGAAAGATGAATATTTATACAATTTCCCCATCTCTACCTTCCTCAATTTAACCGATGTGGGATTCTCCCTCACATCCCAATGTTTTTGTGTTTTTTTTGCTAACACCATTTTTTCTCATTTTTTCACCTTTCTTATTATTTCACTATCTTTTTATTTCTTTTTTGTTATGAATATTTATATAGATGTCAATATAGATAAGATATTCTGATCTTATCTCCTCGATCTTCTCCCTATCTTCTCTCAAATCTTTTATGATCTTCTTCATATCTTGTAAACCCTATAAATAGTGGTCGTTGTGGCCTTTGACATAAACAACTGAATAAAGAATACATTGACTCCCTACTTTCTTCTCCTTCATATTTTGTTCTTGTTATATGGTTTTACAACACGTTATCACGAGTCTCTACCCCTTTAAGATTTTGTGGAGATTAAGAGTCGATTCACTAGAACATCATGATTGGAGTCGATTAATTGGAATACCAGAATTGTTAAAGATCCGCCAGAATTATCTCCATATACTTTGAGGTATTTATAACTAAAGTTAAATTTAGATGGTGCATATTTTAATTTCATATATGTGATATGATATAGGTTGGTTTGCAAAATTTGACCGATTAGACCTATTTAACATAAAATATATTGCTTGATTAGATCCATTGTAAAACTTGTTAAGGTCGGAAGATTTTTGTTATATGTAAAGAATTGCATGGTGATTTTTTCTATTTGACTTACCAGCAAACACAAAATTAGTCCGTCTTCATGTGGTTAAATAATTTAAATATATGAACACAAACACAAACTCCTTGTATTAGATTAACACAAAATTAGTTTGTCTTCATGGTGTTGTCGTTGGAGTAGCTTAATTCTCATAGAATTACACTTTCTGTGGTGGTCATTCTACGACTGATTAAACTATATAATGTGATATATGTGGTTTGCAGTTCGATTCTTTTGGCACACTTGACATTATATTTTGATTTGATTAGATCAAATGTGACCCCCAAAAAGTTAGGTTTTTTTCTTCTGTTTTTTTTAATTCAAAGCCAAAAAAACCCAAAAGTGGTGCATTTTTTTTTAGTGTTTGGTGTGGTGAATTAAATGGATCCCCAACCTAAATTTTTCATCTGGCTTGAATTGAAAGATTGCAAATTGCTAAACCTCCCACCTAATGTGATACAAATTACTAACTTATAATTCAGCTTTTTTGGAAGATTCCAAATTACTAACATATAACTGGTAAATTATATACAGATGTATATATGTATATAAATGTTAGTGCTTGAATTAGTGAAAGTTTTAGCCTGTTAGTGCTTGAATTAGTGAAAGTTTTAGCCGTCGTTGGTGGCGGCTGCTCTTAAAAAGAAGGAAATATAAGATGCGATTAGAATTTTCTAAAACCCTATTTTTTTTGTGATTTTCAATGGGGTAAAATTTTTGAAAGCTATGCATGAATTTTTATTTGAATTGTCTTAGGATATGTCTAGTATTTCGGTTAATTTTACTTTATTTAAATTAATTATGCAAATTAATGTATAAATTAAATTGTTTGATTGTTGCATAAAGTATTGAATTAGAGATTGTTGGGATTTGAAGTTTTTTTTTTTTTTTTGAGGAGTCAAGCTCAGGACAAACTCTAAACAACAACCAAATCACTCAAAAGGAAAGTTTCGATTTCAGGAGGGACATCCTCCAGCCAAATCAAACGTCGTCGAGAAAACAACGCCATTTGTGCTAACTGATGCGCCACCGTGTTACCTTCCCTTACCGTAAAGCTGCAACTATCCCTAAATGGACGAGGGAAACGCGTACATAGGTCATCAATCAACCTTCCCACTTCCGTCAGATCCTCACAAGGATCCTCGAACAAGCGGCAAACTCGAAGTGAATCTGTCTCCAAGACCATCAGACTTAGACCCGCCTCCCATGCCAATGTTAATCCTTCAGCTGTCGCGAGACTTTCTGCCATCAACGCATTTCGCACATGCGGAAACCACCGTGTCGCTGTCAGCATGACACGGCCCATAAAGTCACGAATCACAACCCCAACTCCGACCGTGCCATCAGCACTCAAGAACCCTGCATCCACATTCACCTTATAGAACCCCCGTGGGGGGGCCGACCAGCTCATCCGCGCCCGCCCCACTGAGCCCATACCGCCTTCAGTCACCCCTTTTCGACAAGCCTCCCGAAAGGAAGTCAGTCACCCAAGATCCAAGATCCGCTAATGGTTGGATCCCAGAAAATCGGGCTCGGTTACGACTGTTCCATACCGCCCACCACAGGAGACCCAGTTCCTCAAACTCCCGCCAACCCACCTTATCCTGTAAGAACCACATAAGGGAGGCAATATCCCCACTATGAGACAAACACAGTAAAAAGCTAAATTTTGAGGCCGCCAACACTCCACGCATAAACTTGCAATGCCAGAATACATGAAGGCTAGACTCCCCCCCCCCCTTCTCACATAGAGCACAAACATTTACACTATCAATCCCACGCCGACCAAGGTTGTCGAGAGTGGGAAGTCTATCAAGGCAGAGACGCCAAAGGAAAATACGTACCTTATTGGGAATACCCATCTTCCACAGCCCTTTCCACCACCTCGTCACCACCTCAACAGAAGATGACGATGGTTCCTGCTGCATTACCCTCGACTGTGCTAAACGGTAACCACTCTTCACAGTAAAGCCTCCCGACTCCTCGAAATGCCATATAGCCTGGTCCCCTGTATGCCGTTGGTCGGTCGGAATTGTCAAAATCGCACGGACCTCCTCTAGACTGAAATGGTGCCATAATTTGGCCTCATCCCAGACCCCGGACGCGGTAAACAGATCGCACACTTTTGCCTGGGGAGGCAAAGTCACTGGTGAAGTAATACGCAAACTAGAAGATCCCGGAACCCAATTGTGCTCATAGACCCCCACCTCCTCCCCACTGCCAATACGCCAACGGACTCCCAACTCCAACAGCTCCCTTCCCCATAACAGACTCCGCCAGATAAATGACGGGGATGACCCAAGTGTGGCAGATAAGAGATTAGAATCCGGGAAGTATCGGCCTTTCAAGACGCGCGCCAAAAAAGAAGACGGATAGTGGACCAGCCGCCAACACTGTTTCGCAAGAAGAGCTTTATTAAAAAGCTCGAGATCTTTAAAACCTAGTCCTCCCAAGCACTTAGGTCGGCAAAGTTTCTTCCAACTCACCCAATGCAGCCTACGGTCCTCATCGGATCCATTCCACCAGAATCGAGCCATGATACGATTAATGTCCTGCAAAAGTCTCTTAGGGAGCCGAAAACAGTTCATTGTATAGCAAGGAATGGCCTGGACAACTGCCTTTAAAAGGACCTCCCTACCACCAACAGAAAATAATTTTCCCTTCCATCCCTGGAGCTGGCGTAACACGCGCTCCTTTAAATAGAGAAACGTACCAGATCGATTACGGGGCATAAAGGAGGGCAGCCCTAGGTACTGCTGGTGGAAAGGAGTCTGTCCCACCTGAAGTATCTGACTCACACGACCCCGCATCACCACACTCGTACTGCGACTAAAGGAGATGGTAGATTTATCAAAATTAACTGTTTGTCCAGAAGCCTTCTCATAACACCTCAAAATGCTCTGTATTGAGGAGGCTTCACCCTCCGTTGCCCTGAAAAATAAGAGGCTGTCGTCGGCGAAGAAAAGATGGGAGATAGGCAACCCCCCACGGGAAAGCGCCAACCCCGAAATGATCTTTTCTCTTTCAGCCCTGAACAATAGTTGCGACAAACCTTCCGCACAAAGAAGAAATAAATATGGAGATAAAGGATCTCCCTGACGAAGCCCTCGACTCGGGATCACCTCCCCACACCGGCGCCCATTCAGATTAAAAGAATACCTGACAGATGAAATGCACCGCACAATCAAGCTCACCCACTCGGGAGCAAACCCCAGCTGCCGCATAATGCCTTCTAAAAAAACCCATTCCACCCGGTCATAGGCCTTACTCATATCGAGCTTCATAGCGACCCACCCTGCCCTCCCTTGTCGTTTGGACTTCAAGGTATGAAGGCATTCATACCCCAATATGGCGTTATCCACTACACATCTCCCTGGGATAAAAGCACTCTGGTGGTCAGAAATCAACTCATTGAGAAGCGACTTCAACCTGTTAGCCAACACCTTAGACACAAGTTTGTATGAAACATTACATAACGCAATAGGCCGGAATTCAGAGATTCGACGAGGTCGCTTCACCTTCGGAATGAGAACAATCAGTGTCTCATTTATAGGGGCTGGGGATAAACCCCCATTAAGAATTCGCAAGCAGCACTGAATGACGTCAGGCCCAACAATGTGCCAGGAGTGGCGGTAAAAGGCTCCTGACAGCCCATCCGGCCAGGGGGCCTTATTAGGATGAATCTGCTGAAGAGCTCGCAACACCTCTCCCTCAGAAAAAGGACGAGTCAAACGTCGATTCATCTCTGCTGTAACCGAAACCTGTCCACCAGACAAGGCAGAGCTCAGATCCACCGCCGACGGATTCGTAGAGGAGAACATCCCTCTAAAGTAGGTTGTCACCATATCAGCAACCACCCTCGGATCTTCCTGCCACTGCCCTCTACTGTCCTCCAACCCAGAGATAGAATTTGTACGACGCCGAAAGGAAGCTTTATTGTGAAACCACTGTGTGTTTCGGTCCCCCCACTTCAACCAGCTCTCCCTAGACCGCTGTTTCCAAAAAACTTCCTCCTCAATAAGAAGGTTCTCAAGATCAGTCTCTGCTCGTTCTACCTCTTCACGGGAGTCCCTCCTACCGAGGTCAGCTACGGCCCGTTGAACCCGAGTTGTTACCTCACGGATTCTCTGCGCATAATTCCCAACCAGCCCCTTCCCCCATCTGGACATCGACACCATACAAAGCCCAACTGATTCAGCCAGCTCCATCGGGCCCACCGGAGTAGGCATCACCCTCCAACTCTCCTTGACCATCCTCGCAAAACCGGGGGCCTGAAGCCAAGCATCCTCAAACCGTAGGATCCCCCGCCCAAAAAACCGACCCCCTCGCCCTCTCGGATGGAGGGAAAGGAGGATCGGTCGATGATCGGACCGACTGTACTCTAGATGTTCTACGGAGGCCTGAGGGAAAAGATCCTTCCATGCCAAATTGCCAACACACCGGTCAATACGCTCACAAACCGTGTCCAGCCCAGGTCGACCATTACACCATGTAAACTTGTCACCATGGAAACCCAAATCAATCAAACCACAATCATCCACCGCCTCCTGAAAACCCCTAAGTTCCGCCGCTGGTTTCATCCTCCCGCCCCTCTTCTCAGACTGATACAACAAAGCATTAAAGTCGCCCCCAACCAACCACGGGGCCATATCACTACCCCGTAGTTGCCGAAGAAGTGACCATGTCAGGTGCTTCTGTTCTGCCTGCGGGTAACCATACAAACCCGTAAACCTCCATTGCTTTCCTTCCCAGTCCACCCAACCATCCACATGATGCGGCGAACACGTCAAGAGGCTGAAACTCACCTCCGTCGTCCATAACAAGGCCAAACCACCCTTGGTACCAACACTATCAACACAGAAACAGTTTGAGAAGCCCAGCTGAAACTTAAGACTCGTGAACCGCGAACTACCAACTTTTGTCTCTGACAGGAACAAAAGCTGAGGTCTCTTAGACTGCACAATCTTGCGCAATCGATGGAATGCACGGGCCGACCCCATCCCCCGTACATTCCAGAATAACGCTATCATAATGACTGGCGGGACTGCAATGCAGCCACCGCCTCAACAAAAGGATCAATCGTCTCTGAATGTTCCTGAACCCCAGGCCCCTCTCCCCGTTTCACTTTCTTCCCCTGTTCACCCCCTCGAACCACACCACCACCATCAGATTCCCTACTACCCCGCTTCCCCAAACCCCCCACTACCTGGGTCACACCCTCAGATGTGTCCATCAGCGAACCCCGTGCCCGCTTCTTCCACCCCTTCAGGAGTTTCTGTCCCCCACCCAGCTTCCCTACTCCCCGGCCCCCATCAATCGCCATTTGGTCAACAACCCCCTCTGAGAGTAGGGCTAAAGATTCTGACCCCCCACTCACCATCTTCTCCTTTCCCTTACCAGACACAGGGATCCAAACACCTGCCCTTGGACCTTCACTTCCATTCTCCACCCCAGAAGCAGGACGCTCCAAGTCAGACGTTGGACCCCGGACACCCGGGGAATGTGGACCTACACTCCTGTCGATCGTCTCAGAAGCAGGACGCTCCACATCCCTCCCCGTATGCCCCACCATTGTCCCCTGGTTAATCCCCACCCCCTTATGTCCTGGACCTACACTTCCCCCAGACAAAGAAGAAGCAGGACGCTCCAGGGTCGTTTCCTTCGTTTGCGTTGCAGCCACCCCCACCCATTCCCACCCCCCTCCACCTTGTCCCACCAAGCCCCCAGTCGAAGCAACCGAACCCGATAACCCCACCTCCACCCCTTGTTCCCCACTCCCCTTCTCTCGCCAACTTCGCCCCTCACTCCCCTCACCATCGCCCACACCTTTCCCCAGGCCTGACCCTTCTCCCACCTTTTTACCACTCGCCAAAGCCAAAGGGATGGCTCTCATCCACTCCCCATACTGGTCCTCAGACGGCATACCGCCCCCAACAATAAAGTTGCACTCACGTCTCACATGGCTCAATCTGCCACACACGTGGCAAAAATCAGGGAGGCGTTCAAACAAAACTGGACAACAATGTTCCGTACCTGTATCATCCTCAATACGGAAGCCTCGTCGTAACGGTCGGTTCAGCTGGATCGCTACCCTAAGGCGAAGGATAGGACCGATCCACTCCCCTAGGCCTACGCCATCCACCTCCTCAACTCGGCCTATCTTTTCCCCTAGTCTCATTGCCTGTCCACGAACCTGCCAACTCAGAGGGACATTATGAATTTGAACCCAGAAGGAACACTGATCGAAAGCTAGCTGCGAGATAGAATCCGACCCCTGCGGCTCAACCAAAATTACCAGGCCACGGTCGAAAGTCCAAGGTCCCGTTGTCAAAACCCTCTTCTTCTCCTCAGGAGATCGAAATTGTATTGCAAACAGGTTATCCCCTGCTGCCTCCACCCTTGTGCTGCTGTGGACTCGCCACACGGACTTCATGACTGACCGAAAAGCCTCCACATTCACCCTTCGGGAGGACAAGACTTTACCCACCACACACAACCTCGCGTTCGTGTCCGACAAGAGAGCTTCGCCCACTCCTGACTGCATCACTTCTGCCTCCTCCTCCGTGAGCCGAAAACTCGACCACCGATTCACCAAGTCATCCATCAGAACAACCACACAAAATAGGGAAAAATAAGCTGTCGTACCTTCAATCAACAAGAGGACAACCCCTCTGCCTTCACGCTGAAAACCCCCTAAACGTCCCTGAATTCCACGATGCCAAGAGAAACCCCCGGATTCCACCACCAGTGCAGACAAAGGGGATGAACCCGTGGGCTGGATTCCAATCGGACCGGCGTTGCTGCCCTCCACCGTCAGAGCAAAACGATCCACGGCTGCGAAATCGCTTCCCTCCCACTGTTCGCGTGACGTCTGGCAACACCCCACCGAAACTTCAAGACAGCACCCGCTCGCGTGAAGAACCTTGTCGAAACAGAAACGCCACCGCCTCGCCTGCACCCTGCCTGAAACCAGTCACGCCGCCGACGCCACCACCTGCCGGAAAACCTAGGAGGAACCCTAGAAGACTCTCACGTGGAGAGAGAGCCCGTACGTAGACGGGAAAAAAAGAAGTGTTTTTTTCTTAACCGTTGGGATTTGAAGTTGATTTAAAGATTATGTGAATTTGAAAGTGAATCAATACAATATGTATGTGAGATATATTTTTTTTTAATTTTTCAATATTGCATAATATCAATCTTTCTCACCCTAGTTTTCATCGTGGCTGTGTGAACACAAAAAGTCATGAATTTTCCCTACATAGCCAATATTTGTTTCCATTATTTATACATATCCTTGCCACAGTTAACTTTGGTACTTAAGGTCAATGCATATCCAATAGCATATTGCGGCGGCTGTTTTTTAACGGTGGAGTCCCACTTGCAACTTTTATTGTGAAAAAATAATAAATTAGGGTTTCTAAATCCTATTTTTAATTGGCCCAATATTTCTTAGGTTATGTCAATTACCCTTTATTTAATTGAATAATGCATGATGGTGTCTCAATTAAATTGTTTAATTGTTGCATAAAATCCCACCATAGATTAAACATGTCATGCATCTCTATTATTTTGAAAATAATTCTTTGCAATAAGTACTGATGTTGAAATTCATTTGAATGCTACATATTTAAATTATTCTCATGTGGTTTGAATTTCATATTAGTTATATATATTTTTTTTTGAGTTATTATATGACAAAGTTTGAAAGATATGTATAGTGGTAATTATTCTTTCTAAAACTAAATTTGATTAATTAAATGCACTTGAAGTTCCATAAATTAATAAATGCTCATTTTAATTAGATGCACTTGGAAGTGCATAATTTTAAATCAAGAAGTGCTCAATTTCAGTTTAATTAGATGCACCAGAAGTTGCATGATTTTAAATCAATAAGTGCTCAGTTTGATTAGACGCAGATGTAGTTGCACAATGTTTAATCAATAAGTGATTCTATACTAATGAGTATGTGCTAGAGAAAATATTTATTTCTTTTCATATATTGAATATGCTCCTGTAGTAGCAATATAAAGAAATATGTTTTTAACTATTATAATGAACAAATCTAATGTCCTCTTGAGATTGAATACACATGAGCATCATGGATTTGATGAAAAATCATGAATCTCGACCAACTATTTAAATAACATTCCTTAAGTGAATATTCTAATATTTAATCATTGTGGTCGAGGTCATGATCATATTAAAGGAAGAAGTTACTAATACCGTGCTTTGCAAATTTGTTAGAATCTCTTGAAGAGATAATTTATCTTTTTGACTCCCTAAATATGACATGTTTTGATTTTTTTTTATAGACGACATTTTTTTTTATAGACGACATATTTGATGTTGTAAGTTTATTTGAATCTTCTAATGAGATGATTAATGTTTTTAACTCAATCAAATATTACATAGTTTATTTGAATCTTCTAATATGCACAATAGACTTGATTATGCTAGACATTTTTTTTTCTTCAAAATTGATTATGCTAGAAGCAAAAATCAATACAATCCAAAGTCCTGTAGACTTGATATTTGATATTTTGGAAAAACAAGTTTATTTTTCCTAGAGGAGCAAAATTTACGATTGATATGCTTTATCTTCTAATAAATCAAAGAGAGGTCTATTAAGTTTTTAAAGAAAAACATTGTAAAAATTACCATATAGAGTCTGATAATAAAAATAATATAATATTTATATATTATATTTATTGTCTCGTGGAAAACTATACTAGAAAAGTTGCCAATTTTTTCCGTTGAATTATATTACACATATTCGTGTAATTGATATATATGCAACAATGAACCTGAAGTTCATTGATCCAAATATCTTTACTATTTTGAATAATCGATTGGAGTCATTATTTATAAATAATTATTCAGAATGCACATAGACATCTATTGAAGAACCAAAAGATTCTCCAATCTAATAAATTTCCATATGTTATTTGCTCTCAAGAAAATTTATTGATTAGACACTTGAGATTAGATCCCTCTTGTATTTTAAGAACGAATTTATGGTGATATTTGCGAATTATTTAATCCACCATGTTTAGATATTTTATGGTCTTAGTGGACACATCTAGTAGATGGTCACTTGCTCAAATTGTTCAGCTAAGAGCATAATTTTAGGATTATGAAATAAAATTGTGTCTTGATAATGTTGGCAAATTTGCATCCCAAGTGTATAATGATTATTGGGATAAGTGTTGAACATCTTATAATTTATGTTCATACACAAACTGTTTTTATTGAAATCATGAGAGCAAAAATTCTAATATATGTATGGGTTCATCCTATGTTGCATGCAACGTTGTGTACGCTTTAAGCAAGTAGACTTATTCTAATTTATTTAATTTATGGCCAGAAGCCAAAATATATTTCTACTACAAATTTTAGGATGTGCAGTAAATGTTCAAGTTGTTCCACCACAACACACAATGATGAGTTTATCAAATGAGGTTAGAATATATATTAATTTTGATTTCTCATCAATAATTATATATCTTGAATCCCTGATGAGTTATTGTTTTTACTGCATATTTTTTTTTAATTATTGTCATTAATGAGACAAATTTTCCAACATTAGGGGGAGAAATTGAGAAGAAGTTAGAAAAATAGATCGAATGAAATGCGCATCATTTTATTGACTCATTTAGATCCTCATACATATCAATGTGAACTAAAAGTTCAATTGCATGTCAGATGCATTTGTTGGGTTTTATGTCCTAACACTCGTGGTTTGTAAACGTTGTAAATGTAATATGTCTATTAACGCAATAAAGAGTTATTGAGGTTTATTCAGTAAAGGTGTTTATTGAATATAGTGAAACGTGTTTGCATTAACCTGTACCAATAACAACACCCTTGGCTGAATATGAATACTTGAGCTTCATGTATGACATGATTGTGGGTCAAGCTCAAGTAGTCAGTCAAAATGGTCTATAGTATACGGATAAGGTTCGGTACCTTATTCTGGTAACACTATTGGATGCGGCTCGCTTTGTATTGTACAAAACGATGTGATCCGAATCGTTTCACATGGAGATGTGCGAGCGGGGGCGTCCTATGCAAAGAGTTTGCATTAGACAGAACCACGATAAAGTCGCTTTCTCTTTATAACACCGTTTACTGGTGAGACCGACTTTATCACTTTTGGTGACCTAAGGTAACTCGTTCTTAATCCTGAGCTTGCTATGAACTCCTGCTTATTCGAGAGTATCCTTAGACTTGTATGGGTGAGAGTGGCAGGTCGCCCGCTCAATAAGCCTACCAACTTGGGGATAAACTCGAATAGGTAGCTGGGGACATAGTCTAGCAAGATGGAATTCACTCCTACCCTCTTTAGGGTCTAGTAGAGAGGTGTTCCCTTAATAGCTGACCCCGGGGGCTTGAACATGAGGCCTCATCCTCTTCTGTGTGAAGAGGATTCTGATCTGATGATTGGATCACAGATCAAATGTTCATTAGAGGCGGCAGTGGTACTTAAGGAACAAGAGGTATCACAGAGGTTAAACGGTTTAAAAGACCTAGCTGTGATAACGGACACCTGTGAAGGATCGACTTACCCATGATGGTTATATCAAGAGGACATAATATATCTACAGTGAGGAGAGTGCAACCCTCGGACTATAGTGGAGTCTCCGGGGGTTAACGAATGTTGGTTAGTTCGGTTAAAAGAGTTTTGACCGGATAATCTCGTATCGTTGGAGCTCATGATCTGTAGGTCCTTTAGGTTCTCCTGGCTAGCTCGGATAACGCCGTGCAACAGAATAAAAGAAAAGAAAAAGGAAAAGAATTTGAATTGTTCAAATTCGGTTTGTGGAAGAATGATGGACATATTTAAATATGATTTAAATATGAGAATGGCCTAAAACATGAATAGGATTCATGTTTAAAAAAGTTGTTTTTCGGAAAACCGGCTTTAGCCATATTATTTAATTAATATTTGATATTGAATTAAATAATATTTATTAATTAAAATGTTTAATTAATAAATATATATATATTTTTATTTATTTATTAAAAAGTTTAATAAATAAAATATTTATTATTATTTAAAATTAATTAAGAATTAATTAAGAATTAATTTTTAAAAATAATAATAAAATATATATTTATGTGTCTTACATGCATTTTGCATGTAAGACACATGGAAGTTAATATATATTTATATATATATATATGGTTAAAAGTAGTTTTGGGTTTGACGTTTTTTGCAGAAGAAAATTTTGGAAAACTTCTTTTTGAAGTTTTGTTTTAGTTTTGCTTCTGTGTTCTAATTTTCCTTGGTCATTCTCCTTCTTCTTCATCTCTTTTGCTTTCTTTTCTCTTTGCTTCGGAGTCCCACAACTCCGTTGCTCGGCGCCGAGGATAGCGGGACTACCTCGGGTGGTCCTCGGGGCGTTCGTGAGAAGAGGTCGGAAGAGTTCGTGACGAGGAACGGCCGGCGGAACGGGAAGAAAAGTAGAACTTCAAGGGTATGTTTTCTATTTTTCTTTATTTCCGTTCTTAGAGCATGTTTTCTATTTGTTAAATTGATGAAATTAGAGTATCATCGGTCCGAAATCGCGTTCCGCTGCGGTAAAACGCTCCATCAATTGGTATCAGAGCGATTTTGTGATTAACTCAATTTGCATCAATTTAAGTTGGTGGGTATTTTAATTTAGAAATTGTTTCTGAATTGGCGTCTAAAGTGAATATCGATTTTGGCATAGTTTCTTTTTAATTTTCTTATTTGTAATTGCCCGAGAATGTATGGGCTTTAATGTGCGCTGAAGAGTCTGTATTTTTAGAGTCATTAGAGTCCATATAGGTTTCTTTGTGAAAGAAGCTCGAGTTTTGAGCTCGCCGAAATGTTCGGTATAAGTTCAAACTCGTTCTAGGCATTTCGAAGAGAAGCTCGAAGAGAAATTGGCCGAAGCGTTCGGAGGAAGCAAGTTTGTCAAAGGCGGTGCGAAGAGTTCGAAGTCCGCTCAAGACTTAGCTTGTTTTTCAAGCTTGTAATAAATTAGTTATTGCTTGTTAAATGCCAAAATCGATCCACTTTAGTGTGTTTAATTAATTATGCATTGTGAATGTATGTTTTAATTAAATTCCATGTTTGTATGTGCATATAGTATGCCATATAGATTTAAAATCCCACCGTAGGAAGCATGCTTCATGCATTGTAAATATGTTATAAGTGTTATAATTTATAGTATGCATATTTGGGAATTCATGAGTATTAATATAAGAGTTATATTAATTCATGGATTAGATGTTGTTATTTTAATATAATAATTGATATAAGTGTTATATTAATTATGAAATTAAATATACAACATAGGTTGCCCTGGTTTTATGCATATTATAGGTTATAAGTGTTATAATGTATAAGATGCATGCTTAATTCATAATAATTGATATAAGTGTTATATTAATTCATGAATTAAGAGTTGTATGTTTAAGAGCATAATTAGTATAAGTGTTATATTAATTATGAAATTAAACATTCATTTTTTCATGCCTTAGTGATGCATGTTTGAGAAGCATGTAGAGTTGTTATAGTAAGTCTAAGTTTTTGCAAAGCGTTGTAAAATTGGATAGACTTTTAAAATCTATAACAAAGAAACGCATGTTCATTTAGGGTTAAATGAGACGTCCAGTTCATTAGATGAATAGGTCGTTATCTCGTAAATACTAAGGTTATGAGAAACTCACCCGGTGAAATTCTGTTCGAGGTTGGAGGTATTTAAGTTGACGGTTTACGGAACACCTCCTACCTGGGGACGATCCGGTACTTGAGTAAAGTTAACCTGGTTTTATGAGCGTGCGCGAGAGGTATGAGGTTAATTAAATTTGTTAATAACCTAGACATCTCAGGTAAAAAGTTTACCTAGACTTAAGGTTTTAATTTCTTAGCCGGATAAAACCTGAGTTTTTTACCCTAAAATCTATTATGATACTTAGTAGAAGTGTTGAGAAGGAATATATGATATATCCCTCTCCTACTACGCACTCCGTGAAGTTCACAACGTGAGAATTATGCTCGGCCTCGAGATGTCAATAGGGCATCCCCCTTAGGATGGCATTTGCATCTTTCAATAGCAAGGTGAATGGAGTAAGTATTTATAGTAAGTGGGAGAAGGAAGTGCGTCAGTACTTCCTACGGTCTCCTCCATTGGATTGAACCGTGAGATTCCCATGTTTCGCCTGCAAGGTGCCCTTGGTGGCACCAATCCCTTAGGAGGGCCGTTTCATGGGAGTTGAACAAGTCAGTCACCATTTATGGATAAAGAAACATAGGGCCATTCCCAATTCTGACATTCCCTTAGGTTGCATTGTTGGGGCCGTCCTGTGCGTTCTAAAAATGGAGGGTCACACTTACAGGATTTGCTAAGGAGTTAGTAAATCTTGACCAAAAACGATAACTAAGATGCTATAAGAGTAAGAGTTATTCTGGTATTAGCATTTAGTCAAGAATGTCTTGGTTTAGTGAAGGAGTGCTCGTTTACCCTTAGGTAGCGACCATTCTAACTCACTAAAATATCGTTGCATGTAAATAAAGAGTTTGGGTACTTTATTTACTGCTAAATTTACTTGATTGGTTTAAATAGGTTAAAACTGTTTCACTAATAGATTTACATTTCTTTTCAGCATGTCTAGCTCGTTTAAAAACGTATTAGCTTCGGTTAAGTTAACTGGCGATAAATACGAGACCTGGAAAACGAACTCGAATATGATTCTTGTTCGTGATGATCTTAGGTTTGTCTTAACAGAGGATTGTCCTCTTCCCAGCCCAGTAATGAGTCGTGCTGAGAAGAAACAACAAAGTAAATATGATTTTCTTGTTGTAGAAACGTGTTTAGTGGAAAATGATAGTCATGCCTGGATCCTCGATTCAGGAGCCACTAATCACGTTTGTTCTTCGTTTCAGGAAACTAGTTCCTGGCAGACGCTAGCTAAAGATGAGATAACTCTCAGAGTTGGTACTGGAGAGGTTGTCTCAGCTAAAGCAGTGGGAGCGGTTAAGTTGTCTTATAGAGATAGTTACATTTTGCTAGAAAATGTGCTATTGGTTCCTAGCTTCAAGAGGAACCTAGTCTCTATAGCTTGTTTATTAGAACAAATGTATAAAGTATCTTTTGCTGATAATGAAGCTATCATTAGCAAAAGAGGTGTACAAATTTGTTCTGCTAAACTTGAGAATAACTTATATGTGTTAAGACCGACAGAGGTTCAAGCTATTTTGAACACCGAAATGTTTAAAACAGCTGAAACTCAAACCAAGAGGCAGAAGCTTTCTCCTAGTACCTATCTTTGGCACTTGAGACTTGGTCACATTAATCTCAATAGGATTGGGAGGTTGGTTAAGAGCGGTCTCCTAAATCGTTTAGAGGACAATTCTTTACCGCCTTGTGAGTCATGTCTTGAGGGCAAGATGACCAAACGACCTTTTACTGGAAAAGGTTATAGGTCAAAAGAACCTCTAGAAATCGTGCATTCGGATCTCTGCGGTCCTTTGAATGTCAAAGCACGAGGAGGGTATGAATATTTCGTCAGTTTCATTGACGATTATTCAAGGTACGGCTATCTTTACCTAATGCATCGTAAGTCCGAAACTCTTGAAAAGTTCATTGAGTATAAGGCAGAGGTTGAGAACATATTAGGTAAAACGATAAAAACATTTCGATGTGATCGAGGTGGAGAGTATATGGATACTAGATTCCAGGACTATATGATAGAACATGGAATTGTATCTCAACTCTCAGCGCCCGGAACACCACAGCAGAACGGTGTATCCGAAAGGAGAAATAGAACCCTGTTAGACATGGTTCGTTCTATGATGAGCTATGCTCAGCTGCCAAGTTCGTTTTGGGGATACGCAGTAGAGACTGCCGTATATATTCTGAACAATGTTCCCTCTAAGAGTGTTTCTGAAACACCTTATGAGCTCTGGAGTGGGCGTAAAAGTAGTTTACGTCACTACAGAATTTGGGGATGTCCAGCACACGTACTGGTATCCGGTCCAAAGAAACTGGAACATCGTTCAAAATTGTGCCTATTCGTAGGCTACTCCAAGGAAACGAGAGGTGGTCTTTTTTACGATCCTCGACAGGACAAGGTATTAGTATCGACTAATGCCACGTTCTTAGAGGAAGACCACATGAGAGATCATCAACCTTCAAGCAAAATAATTTTGTCTGAATTATCCAGGGAAGCTACAGAGGGATCAACAAGAGTTGTTGATCAGGCTGGTCCTTCTCAAGAGTTGAGAGAGCCTCGACGCAGTGGGAGGGATGTGAGACAACCCGACCGCTACATTGGCTTGTCTGAGACTCAATTCGTCATACCTGATGATGGAATTGAGGATCCATTGACCTTTAAACAGGCAATGACAGATGTAGACAAGGATCAGTGGCTCAAAGCCATGGACCTTGAAATGGAGTCTATGTACTTCAATTCAGTCTGGAGTCTTGTAGATCAACCAGATGGTGAAAGACCCATCGGTTGCAAGTGGATCTACAAGAGGAAACGAGACCAGGCCGGTAAGGTGCAAACCTTTAAGGCCCGACTTGTGGCAAAGGGTTTTACCCAGCGAGAAGGGGTGGACTATGAAGAAACCTTTTCTCCTGTTGCCATGTTAAAGTCGATTAGAATACTCTTGTCCATTGCCGCATTTTATGATTATGAAATCTGGCAAATGGATGTCAAGACTGCCTTTCTGAATGGCAATCTTGAAGAGAGTATCTATATGGTCCAACCAGAGGGGTTCATAATTCAGGGTCAAGAGCAAAAGGTTTGCAAGCTGAATCGATCCATTTATGGGTTGAAACAGGCATCTAGATCCTGGAATATAAGGTTTGATACTGCGATCAAATCTTATGGCTTTGAACAGAATATTGACGAGCCTTGTGTTTACAAGAAGATTGTCAATAAGGCTGTAGCTTTCTTAGTCTTGTATGTAGACGACATACTACTCATTGGGAATGACGTAGGGGTCCTTACTGACGTAAAACTGTGGCTAGCAACCCAATTCCAAATGAAAGATTTGGGAGAGGCTCAGTTTGTTCTTGGGATTCAGATCGTAAGGAATCGCAAGAATAGAACGCTAGCTCTGTCTCAGGCATCTTATATAGATAAAGTGTTATCTAGATATTCGATGCAGAATTCCAAGAAAGGTTCGCTGCCGTTTAGGCATGGAATTCATTTGTCTAAGGAACAGTCTCCTAAGACACCTCAAGATGTTGAAGACATGAGACAGATTCCGTATGCATCTGCAGTTGGCAGTCTGATGTATGCTATGTTATGCACTAGACCTGACATCTGTTTTGCGGTCGGAATTGTCAGTAGGTACCAGTCTAATCCAGGATATGAACACTGGACCGCCGTTAAACATATCCTCAAGTATCTTAGGAGAACGAGGAACTATGTGCTCGTGTATGGACCTAAGGATATGATCCTGGCAGGATACACTGACTCTGATTTTCAGACTGATATAGATTCTCGGAAATCTACATCAGGATCAGTGTTCACTCTTAACGGAGGGGCTATAGTGTGGAGGAGTATCAAGCAAGGTTGTATTGCTGACTCCACCATGGAAGCTGAATACGTCGCAGCTTGTGAAGCAGCGAAGGAAGCAGTATGGCTCAGGAAGTTCTTGACAGATTTGGAAGTTGTTCCAAATATGAATTTGCCCATCACACTTTATTGTGATAACAGTGGTGCTGTGGCAAATTCTAAAGAACCTCGGAGTCATAAGCGAGGGAAGCACATCGAGCGGAAATATCACCTTATCAGGGAGATAGTGCAACGAGGAGATGTGATCGTCACACAGATTGCCTCGGAGCACAATGTTGCTGATCCGTTTACAAAGTCTCTCACGGCTAAAGTGTTTGAGAGACACCTGGAGAGTCTGGGGTTGCGAGCTGCTAAATAGGACAGTGGGAGATACTTTGTATTCCTGACCAAGGACTCATCCCACAGACATGTTAGTCCAAGTGGGAGTTTGTTGGGTTTTATGTCCTAACACTCGTGGTTTGTAAACGTTGTAAATGTAATATGTCTATTAACGCAATAAAGAGTTATTGAGGTTTATTCAGTAAAGGTGTTTATTGAATATAGTGAAACGTGTTTGCATTAACCTGTACCAATAACAACACCCTTGGCTGAATATGAATACTTGAGCTTCATGTATGACATGATTGTGGGTCAAGCTCAAGTAGTCAGTCAAAATGGTCTATAGTATACGGATAAGGTTCGGTACCTTATTCTGGTAACACTATTGGATGCGGCTCGCTTTGTATTGTACAAAACGATGTGATCCGAATCGTTTCACATGGAGATGTGCGAGCGGGGGCGTCCTATGCAAAGAGTTTGCATTAGACAGAACCACGATAAAGTCGCTTTCTCTTTATAACACCGTTTACTGGTGAGACCGACTTTATCACTTTTGGTGACCTAAGGTAACTCGTTCTTAATCCTGAGCTTGCTATGAACTCCTGCTTATTCGAGAGTATCCTTAGACTTGTATGGGTGAGAGTGGCAGGTCGCCCGCTCAATAAGCCTACCAACTTGGGGATAAACTCGAATAGGTAGCTGGGGACATAGTCTAGCAAGATGGAATTCACTCCTACCCTCTTTAGGGTCTAGTAGAGAGGTGTTCCCTTAATAGCTGACCCCGGGGGCTTGAACATGAGGCCTCATCCTCTTCTGTGTGAAGAGGATTCTGATCTGATGATTGGATCACAGATCAAATGTTCATTAGAGGCGGCAGTGGTACTTAAGGAACAAGAGGTATCACAGAGGTTAAACGGTTTAAAAGACCTAGCTGTGATAACGGACACCTGTGAAGGATCGACTTACCCATGATGGTTATATCAAGAGGACATAATATATCTACAGTGAGGAGAGTGCAACCCTCGGACTATAGTGGAGTCTCCGGGGGTTAACGAATGTTGGTTAGTTCGGTTAAAAGAGTTTTGACCGGATAATCTCGTATCGTTGGAGCTCATGATCTGTAGGTCCTTTAGGTTCTCCTGGCTAGCTCGGATAACGCCGTGCAACAGAATAAAAGAAAAGAAAAAGGAAAAGAATTTGAATTGTTCAAATTCGGTTTGTGGAAGAATGATGGACATATTTAAATATGATTTAAATATGAGAATGGCCTAAAACATGAATAGGATTCATGTTTAAAAAAGTTGTTTTTCGGAAAACCGGCTTTAGCCATATTATTTAATTAATATTTGATATTGAATTAAATAATATTTATTAATTAAAATGTTTAATTAATAAATATATATATATTTTTATTTATTTATTAAAAAGTTTAATAAATAAAATATTTATTATTATTTAAAATTAATTAAGAATTAATTTTTAAAAATAATAATAAAATATATATTTATGTGTCTTACATGCATTTTGCATGTAAGACACATGGAAGTTAATATATATTTATATATATATATATGGTTAAAAGTAGTTTTGGGTTTGACGTTTTTTGCAGAAGAAAATTTTGGAAAACTTCTTTTTGAAGTTTTGTTTTAGTTTTGCTTCTGTGTTCTAATTTTCCTTGGCCATTCTCCTTCTTCTTCATCTCTTTTGCTTTCTTTTCTCTTTGCTTCGGAGTCCCACAACTCCGTTGCTCGGCGCCGAGGATAGCGGGACTACCTCGGGTGGTCCTCGGGGCGTTCGTGAGAAGAGGTCGGAAGAGTTCGTGACGAGGAACGGCCGGCGGAACGGGAAGAAAAGTAGAACTTCAAGGGTATGTTTTCTATTTTTCTTTATTTCCGTTCTTAGAGCATGTTTTCTATTTGTTAAATTGATGAAATTAGAGTATCATCGGTCCGAAATCGCGTTCCGCTGCGGTAAAACGCTCCATCAGCATTTACATATGTTAATATAGTGTTTAAGTCATATATATTAGCTGCAAATGCACCATCTAGATTTTGATATCCAAACATAGTAAGTTGTCACAACTAACAAAGTTTGAGATACGCCAGAAGCGTGATAGATCAATGAGTTCCAAATATAAAAATCCTCGAAGAAGAATAGTCAATAATCAAATTGATTCAAATGAGAACGTGGATATTCCTGAAGAATTCCTAAATATGACTACTCATAAGAATATCGAAGAAGGTTAAATACTTAAGGATAATAATGAGATCTCGATAAGTTATGTCATGACAAGAAAAATATGGAACCAAACAAATATAAGCTGACAACTATTTTAGTGACAATGTTGCTCACGATATTTATGAAAATGAGGATTATGAATTTAGTTCTGTAGAAAAATGTCGACATAAAAAGGATTGACTTAAGTGGAGAGAAGCAGTCCAAACACAACTAAACTCATTTTCAAAACGTGAGACTTGTTGCACAAGGATTACTTGTTGCACAAAGAATCTCACAAGTGTCTGATATAGATTCTGAGGAGACATATTATCCTGTGGTGAATGCAATAACAGTGAATTATTTAATTGACCTGATTGTGCATGAAAAGATTTACATGTACATTTTATGAATGTAGTCAAAACATATTATATATGGATCTTCTTATATGAAAATTTCTGAAGGATTAAAGATATATATCAGAGTCATATAATTAAAATGCTAGAGAATTATATTCGATCAAATTACAGATCAGATCCATATGGTTTCTTAAGACAATCCAAATGAAGGTAGCGAATATCTATTGAAATAAGGACCTTATTTGTCCATATGGTTTAACAAAGAAATCACTACGAATTTGTTATATATTATTGTTGTATAGATTGATGATTTGAATGTAATGGAAACTCCTGAAGAGATTTCAAAGGCAATAAAGTTTCTTAAGAAATAGATCGAGATGAAAGTTCTCGAAAAATAAAGTTTTGCATTGACTTGCAAATTAAATATATAGAAGATGAAATTTCATCAATCTATTTATACAGAAAATATTTTACATAGACTAGGTACATCATTGAACATTTCAATGGTATTTCATTCACTTGATGTTAAAAATATATCTTCTGGTCTCTAGAAGATAGTGAAAAACTTATCGGTCCTGAAGAACAACTTTTAGGAAATAAGTGCACTTATGTATGTTTACTAATTATACACTGCATGTTGTAGTATTTTCAGTATACATAGATATAATATATCTCCAACAAAAAGATATTGAAACAGAGTTAAACATATATTATGAGGATTGATTTACATGGATTTACTTTATAAATCTGATTTTGATCCAGTTGGATGTGAAGATGCAGGTTATTTACCTAACTCATATAAAGTGAGATCTTAGACAAACTATTTAATACATGTGGAAGAACTTTTATATTACCGAAGTCTTTGAAGTAGACTATAGCAATTACTTTTAAATCATGCTGAAATCATGCTAATTCACGAGACAAGCCGATAATGTGCATGACTAAGATCGATGATTCAATGTGTTTGTAAAACACTTGTGGCTTGTCTTCCCACGAAGATCATCTGACCAACATTATATGAAGACAACACAACATGTACAACACAAATCAGAGGAGTGTATATATTGAAGAAGATAGAACGAAGCATGTCTCACTAAAGGTCTTCTACACCTATGATCTTGGAGAAAATGATGATATTACCATTCAAATTTCTTCAGAAGATAACTCCACAGACTTATTTACAAAGATATTACCTACTGCAACATTTAAGAAGTTGGTGAACAACATTGAAAAACGACGACTCAAAGATCTCAAATGGTGTTTCCATGAGGGGGAGAAAATGTGTTACACTATTTTTCCCTTGACTATGGTTTTATCCCACTGAGTTTTCCTAACAAGCTTTTTAATGAGACGGTTACTAAAATATATATGAATAATGTACTCTTTTTTCCTTCACTGGGATTTTGTCACATTGGGTTTTTCCTAGTAAGGTTTTAACGAGGCATATATTCTATATACTATGGACATCTAAGGGGGAGTGTTATGAATATTTATATAAATGTCCATATAGATAAGATATTCTGATCTTATCTCCTCGATCTTCTCCCGAATCTTTCCTGATCTTCTTCATATCTTGTAAACCCTATAAATAGGGGTGGTTGTGGCCTTTGACATGGACAACTGAATAAAGAATACATTGACTCCCTACTTTTTTCTCCTTCATATTTTGTTCTTGAACATTTTTCAATTTCTTTTGTTTTATTTATTTATTTATATATTTTAATTAAATTTCTATAGCTATGTTTGAAACTCAAATAAACTTAATCAATTAAAATTTTATAAAGATATCCTTCCCAAAAAAAACAAAAAAATAATAAGTAATAAATAAAAAATAAAAAATAAATAAATTATAAAGATATTATTTGAATTAATTATTGATGAAAAAAAAAATTATATAGATATTTTTATAGATATTTTTCATATTTTTTTCATTTACTAATTTAAGCATGTTTGACTAGTCTCCTTAATTTTTTAAAACACATTCCAATCAAGATCGACATTTTTATGTAAATAGTATTTATATATATTTTTAATATGATGATTAAAAAAAGTTAATTTATAGTTAAAGTCTCGTTTACTAATTCAAACAATTTCCATCAATTTTCATATTTTTTTTCCAAATTTTTTTTTTTTGCTAACATCGACATTTCAATATAAATATTATATATATTTTAGATATTATGGTTAACGAGGATCAATTCATAGTATAATTAAGCAATAATTAAAGTTTCATGAAATAATTTAAACATTTTTAACTAATTTGCATAATTTTTTCGAAATTTATGCTCGCATCGACACTTTCATTAACATTTACATCAAAATACTGTCTTAGTTTTAAGATATGATAATTAAAAATAGTCAATTATAGTCTAATTAAGTCACCATTAAAGTTTCATTGACTACTTCAGTCAATTTTCATCAATTTTTATAAAAAAAAATTCGAAGTTTCCATCAACATTTTCGTAAAATCTGGACCTCGACATTTTCGTCGACATCGACATTTTAATCCTTCGTATCAACACCTTTCCTATAGTACTTTTTATTATTTTATTTTATTTGTACTTACAAATTACAATACATACACATTCTATTAAATAACTTTCAAACTTTGCCGTTAAAAATGAATTCAAAAAAACAAATCGTGCAACATAAATGGGTGGTAATTTATTAATTAAAAATAATGAATAATTGGATTATAATTGAGAAATTGTAGTAAATGACAATTTAAGATTTATTGTTTGCAAATATAGCATGTTTTTAAAAATTTTGCGGATATAACAATTTCTATCGCTATATCTTATGACTGATAGAAGTCTATCGCTGATCACCTCAGCTTTTTATAGATTTTTGTCAGTGATAATAGTCTATCAGAGATAATAGTCTATCACTGATAGAAGTCTATCAATGATATAATAAAGTCTATCAGTGATAAAAACGAGTTTTTTTGCCATATTTGCAAAACATTTTAAAGTTTGCTAAATTTACAATTAGTTTGGGTCTGATTGCTATTTGTGCAACCAGCCCATTATAATTTATATAAAGGAAAAAGTTGGTGGCAGGGCACTGTCAGATATTTTCCCCTCAATTATTGAACTAAGCGTAGCTTAGTAAACGTCATCTTCTATTTATCAATCATTTTTTTTAAAGGATATTAATTCAAATAATTGAATTGAGGGACTTTTTTTTTTAATATTTTTTTTTGTAATGATATTTTTAACATTAAAACATATATTAACTCATATATTTTTTTTTAGTCATTTCGATTGTCATTTACCAAGAAAAAAATACGTAAATTTTTTTTAAGATTAAACAAAACCACTAATTTGAAGTCATATTTTTATTTTTTATTTTTTTTTTTTATTTTTTTTTTTTATTTTTTTTTTTTTTTGACAAGATAGAAACTTCAAATTTTCTTTATTATTTAGTATGCATTACAAAAAAAAATCCGCTATAGAGCAAGAAGAAATAATTCCACGAAAAACACTATTTAATTTTGGTATCAATCATACAAGACGGCCTACAAATTGATCCACTAAAATAAGACTTTATATCGGCCAAGTTCACTAATTGGAGATAAGCGGTTGGAACCTAAGATCTCTTTAAGTCATTTGAATTATATTCTTATTGGCTTTTGTTTATCAATCATTAAGAGTCACTAATTTTTTAAAATAAATAAAAAATTATTGAGCAAAATTGTAAAAAAAATAAACTCTACCATTTTAGTTGAGAGTACATGTTTGATGCTAGTTGGCTATGTTCACCTTTGATGCTAGTAGGTTATGCTTATACTAGCTATTATAAGTAGATGTAATATAATTTTTTGTTTTTTTTTTTTTTTTTTTTTTTGACAATTGAGTTATATTGCATTCAATTTTAAATTCATCTTTGGTCTTGAAAAAAAAACTATTTTAATCATTATAATTAATTCTCAATGATTATTTTAACAAAACTATCCAACCATTTGACGTGTCAATTTTATGTTGATTTCAAATTCTTATAGCATAAGTTTTTGTTAAAGGTAGGAAAAGGTAATGGTGATGATTAAAATGGTCCTACAAATTACATTAAAATATTTTAAAAATTGGAAGACCAAAATAAGTTTTAATTTTTCCTAAATTACAAGTCTACATATGGAACTTTCAAATTTGTGTATAAATTCGTCTGTTGAATGAAATTGTAATAGATGTGAATTTAAAATAAAATAATTAAAAATATAACATATTTTTAAAAAATTTGTGGATATGACAATTTCTATCGCTGATATCTTATGGCTGATAGAAGTCTATCGCTGATCACCTCACAGCTTTTTATAGATTTTTGTCAGTGATAATAGTCTATCACTAATAGAAGTCTATCAGTGATAGAAACGAATTTTTTTACCATATTTACAAAACATTTTAAAGTTTGCTAAATTTGCAATTAGTTTGAGCCTGATTGCTATTTGTGCAACCAACCCTTTAATAATCTTATAAATTTTAAAGGGTTGGTTGCACAAACAGCAATTAAGCCCAAAATAATTGCAAATTTAGTCAAATTTAAAATATTTTGCAAATATGGTAAAAAATTAGGAGCTGTCACTGATATTTGATATATGACTATCACTAATAGACTACTATTACTGACAAAATTCTATAAAAAAAATGAGGTGATAGACCCATACTGTCAATGATAAAAAATTACCATATTTACAAAAAAAAAATAAAAAAATACTATCATTTTAATTATTTTACTATAAATTGACATCTGTTACAATTTCTCAATTTTAAAATTGTATAGGTCTGTAATATATTTAATAATTTTCATAATTAATGAATCTATTAAATTTTATTTATTTATTTATTTTGTATTTAATAGATTTCAAAATTTTAAAAATATTTTGTATTTAATAGATTTCAAAATTTCAAAAAATATGAATATATCTACGCAAACATAAAAATAAAATTTCAACAACCTATTATGACACAAAATTATTAAATATTTTTTAAAGTTAGGAGATAGAAAGACGCAAAATTAATAAACTCATAAATCTATTACACTTTTTTAAATTAAGAAATGACACAAACGAAAAGTGGAAGGACTACCGTTTGGATTGACCTAAAAAAAAAATAATAATAATAAATAAAATAAAATAAAAAAATATAATAATAATAATAATAATAATAATAATAAAAAATAAAATAATAAAATAATAATTCAAGAATGCATTTTTTTTAAAAATATTTTTTATATAAATGTTTATACTAAAAATACTGCTGTGTTACATTTGGCATAAGGTTGTGCTCGTGACCATGAAGATCATGGGTTCAATCCTCGCTTTAATTAAAATATCTTATCAAACACATTTTGTCAAACCGAACATAGCTCAATTGACATAGGGTTGAGCCAGTCACCAAAAGGTCATGGGTTCAATCCCCGCATTAATTAAACTACCGTTGCAAAAAAAAAAAAAAAATTTTAAATAAAGCTTGTTTGGTTTGCACTATATTCAAAATGTTTCTAGTAATGTCAAATTATCATAAAAGACAATTATTAAACTATGAATTAATAACTTGTTTTTATTCAATTAAAAGTTATTTTAGACATTATATATCAATAAATTTCAAATTATAATTTTAGGAATTTAGTAATTTTAAAATCACTTTGGAAGCAAACCAAACATTAATAATTTAAAATCACTTCTAATCTTATAAAAATCACTTCAATCCAAACATTAAAATGATTATATGAAAATTAATTTTATAAAATCAATTGTAATTAAATCTACTCTCCTAAAATCAATAAATCAACCATCACTCCCAAACATGCCCTAAATGTGTCAATCACATTTCTCCATCCAATTTTACTTAAATGTCTATTTGACCTATTCTCTTTCAAAATTTCTGCCATACAACTTTGAATAAATACCTCAGTTATATCATCTCAAATTGCCTTGAATTGTTTTTCTTTTTCATCTTTATTTGCAATTATATTCATAAACATTACTATCAAATGAAAAATCAATATTAAGACTTTTAAAATATAAAACAAAGTTTACTAATATTATCCACCACCACATAACAATCTAATAAAACAAAGTTTACTAATATTGTCCACAAACACATAACAAGTTGTTTGGGAGATTTTTGAACCAACAAAATGTTTTTCAAAAATGTATTTTCTTAAATATTTTTTTTAATAAAAAATTGTTTAGAATTAAAATACTCATAGTTACATTTTCTCAAAAATATTGTTATACTCAAATTTTGTTTGGTTCATTCTACATCCAAAATGTTACTCTAAATTCATTTACTTTTTTTTTTTTTGCAAAAGTATTTTAATTAATGCAAGGATTGAACTCATGACCTCATAGACGATGACACAACTTTATGTCAATTGAGCTAGATTTGGTTTGACAAATTCTCTAAAAATTTGCTTCTACAAATTTTAAATTACTATAAAAAAATGACTATTAAACCTTATGAACTAATAACTTCAAATTTATATTTAACACCCTCTAATTGTTCGACCACTACCGATTGTTGCCGACAGTAAGGTAGCGGTAGTAAAATTTGGTGGTCGCCGACGATTGCCTGCTGTAGGCGATTTTAACCATGGTAGAAGCGAAGGTAACGTGAGAGTATTTTGATCATTTTCATATATCGGGAAAATTTGGTAGGAAACCTAGGAAAACATTCTAAAACTCATTTTTGTTTTAAAATTTGGATTTAAGTATTTCACTCAAAATAGTTTATTTTTCAAACTCAATTTTTTAAAAAGGCATTTTGAATATGGCAAAACACTAAAAGATATTTTTTATTTTAAAATAAAACATTTTTTTACCACATATTACTAGAGCAAAATAAGATAATTAAAATTAAAAACTTGAAAATGCAATCCAAATGCCTTATAAATTTGTAAATTTAACCCGAAACAATTTATTTAAATTAAAAAAGAAAAAGAAAAACAACTTTTAAACCAGGTCCGTGATTCACAGCAAAATCAATGAAGTTTGATAGATCACTCATGTGATTCCCATCTTTCACAGATTTGACTGTACATCAGCCATTCACTTTTTGCCAAGTGGATTTTTTACTTTTTTAATACTTTAAATTTTATTTTACTTCTTATAATTGTTTTTCACAAATTTAGTTTTGATCCAATTTTTAATGAAACATTTAAAAATATTTGTTTAGATCTTTAATTTTTCATGATTCAATTTAATATTAAACCGAAAATAACTAAATTGGTATAAAGTTGTATCATTAACTAAAATGTCATGAATTCAATCCTTACCTTTAATTAAAATATCGTTGTAAAAATAATGATTCAATTTAATAAAATGTTAGGTCACTTATTTTATATTTAAAGTAAAATATATATATATATATATATATATATATATATATATATATATATATAAAAGTTTTTGAATGATTGTAATTTGTAAGTACAAATCTTCTCCTGTGACTTGTAATTTGTAATGAATGATTAAAATACTTGATTTGAACTTTATAGACATTTTGATATAATGAATATTTCTGTAGACTAAAAATATTATAAAAATTATTTCAATTAATAATTAAGTTATTTTTACTTTCTTAAATAAATAAGTTATACATCTTATTATTACTATTTATATTTTTTAAACCAAAACTATATCCGTCAATATATCTTTAATAAATAAGTTATAGATGATATTTTTTATATTTCATAAATATTTATACGAACAATGATTTTTAATATCAATGTTGGATGTTCCAATATAAGAATATATAGATGAATATTTTAGTTGTTACTTATAATATCAACCACATCATACATAATAGTTTCTTTTAAAAACATTATATTTTAAGGTTCAAAGTAAATAGATTTAATAAAATAATATTTCTTTTCAAACTATAAGACTAAGAGTGCAATTTGATAAGCTTATTTTTTTTTTATTAAAATAAAGAAACAAAAAAATATGTTATTTTTTTTAAATATAAATATAGTATAAATGGTGAAGTTTATGATTTATGCTGTTTGGGAAGGGTTTTGGTATGGTAAAACCGGACCTACAATAGCAAACGCGTGGAAGTTAAAGAAAGTACGACTCTTGTGGGCCATTTACATGTTAGTACATGTCTTGATTCAATCTACGTGAATATAGTATTAAATATTCATGGCATGTCGATGTTTCGATCACTATTTATCATTTTAAACATGGATGATTAGATGTCAACAAGAGCATAACTCTGACATGATGTAACCTCTAGTAATTATGATGTCCTAGGTTCAATACCTCACTCTTACATATAAAAAAAACTTAAAGATAAATTTTAAGTTCGAATTTCTACTCTCATATCTTGAACTAAAAAAAAAAAATGTGAATGTGATTATTATTACCCTCCAGCATGAGCGAACCTTTTCGGAACTTGTTAAAAAATGTGAATGTGATATTAATAATAAAAAAAATAAAAATAAATGATAAGTGTGGTCCTTAAACTATGAAATGTGTATAATTTATTTTTAAATTTCAATGTTGTATTTAAATAAGTTGCTAAACTTTAAAAAATGACTAATATCTCAAAAGGTTGGTTTGATAACTATTTGATTTTTGAAAATTAAGTTTATAAACAAATTTGATTTCTTTTATTTTATTATCTACTTTTTTTTTAATGTCTTCAAAATCAAAATAAATTTTGAAAACTAAAAATCACTTCTTCAAAATTTGTCTTTGTTTTTTAAATTTGACTTAGGATTCAAAAGGTTCTTTAAAAAATGATTTTATTTTAACTAGAAAGTGAAAAAATAAACAAAATTTTCAAAAACAAAACACCCAATGATTATGGAATATTCATCATTGAACTTGTCTCATAAATTAGACATAATTACCTCATAAGTGTTGACTTTTATGTCTTAAAACTCGTAGTTTGTAAACAGTTTGAATGTAATTATTCTATTTTGCAATAAAAAGTTATTGAGGTTTATTCATTAAAATTGTTATTGAATAAGGTGAAATTGTGTTTGTATTAACTTATACCAATAACAAACACTCATGGCGACAATATGAGTACTTGAGCTTCATGTATGACATGAATGTGGATCAAGTTCAAGTAACAGCCAAAACGGTCTATAGTATATGGATAAGGCTAGGTATCTTATCCTGGTAACACTATTAGATGCGACTCACATTGTATTGTACAAAACGATGTGATCTGAATCGTTTCACGTGGAGACGTGCGAGTGAGGGTGTCCTGTGCAATGAGTTTGCATAAGACTGAACCGCGAAATTAAGCCGCTCTCTCTTTATAACACCGTTTACTGAAGAGACCGACTTTTTCATTTGATGACCTAGGTAACTCGATCTCAATCTTGAGCTCGCTATGAACTCCTGTTTATTTGAAATTATCCTTTGACTTGAACGGGTGAGAGTTGCCAGATCGCCGCTCAATAAGCCTACCATCTTGGGGACAAACTCGAATAGGTAGTTGAGGACATAGTACAACAAGATGGAATTCACTCCTACCCGCCTTTCAGGGATAGCAGAGAGGTTGTTCCCTTAATAGCTGAATCCAGGTCTTGAACAAGAGGCCTCACCCTCTCCTTGGCCAGAGAGGGATCTGATACGTTGGTTGGACCACAGATCAATTTGTTCATTAGATGTGTCAGTGGTACTTAAGAAACAAGAGGTAATGCATGGGTTAAACGGTATAAATGACCCAGTTGTGATTACGAACGACCTGTGAATGATCGACTCACCAATGATGGTTATATCAAGATGACATAATATATCTACAGTGAGGAGAGTGCAACCCTCGAACTTTAGTGGAGTCTTCGGGGTTTGACGAATGTTGATTAGGTCGGTTAAAAGAGTTTAACCGAGTAATCTCGTATCGTTGGAGCTCATGATCTGTAGGTCTTTTAGGTTCTACTGGCTAGCTCGGATTAAACCCTGCAACAATATAAGAGAAAAAGAGTTTGAATTTATTCAAATTCGAGTTTTGGAAGAATGATAGACATATTTAAATATAATTTAAATGTGGGAACGGTCTAAAACATGAATAGGGATTCATGTGTGAAAAGTCGATTTTCGAAAAAATCGGGATTAGTCATATTATTTAATTAATATTTGATATTGAATTAAATAATATTAATTAATTAAAAAGTTTAATTAATTAAAATATATATTATATTTATTTTTGATTAATTATGAATTAATTGTTAAATAAATAATATAATAATATTTAATGGATTTTTCCATTTTGTATGCATGTTTCACAATGACTAATCCAACTTATAGCTTAATGCTTAAGCTTTTTGAAAGCTTATATGAATGGGATGATGTTCATTCCATGGTGTGTTCTTTTGGCTGATGGCTTTTGGAAAGAGTTTGTCTAATTATTAGACATTTCTAAAACTCCCATCTCACAGACCAAGTTTCCATCACCTTTGTAAAAATCTTTTCTCTTGTAAAGGAGTCTTACCACTCTGTTGCTCGGTCCGAGGATAGCGGGACTATCGGAAGTGGTTCTCGAAAAGTTCGAGAGAAGATTCGAGGCGTTTGTGAGAAGATTCAAGCTGCGGAATTGAAGAAATTTAGAATTACAAAGGTATGTGTTCTAATTTTCTCTTTTTCAAAGCTTCGAGCATGTTTTCTGTTTTGTTAAATTGATGAAATTAGAGTATCAACGATCCAAATCGCTTCCGCATCGTTATGCGCTCCATCAATAAGAGTCCTAGATATTTATAATTTATTTATTTATTTTTTAGAAAAAACCAATTTATATCCTTAAACTTTAGAGGTTGTATCAACTAAAACCCTAAAGTAAATAATTGTATCAATTTAAACGCTAAACCTTCATATATGTGTATCATTTACACCCTATCTTGGAAAAATGTTAGTTTTCACACCTGTGGAGACTTATAATCTATCAATTAAACCCATAAACTTTCATACAATTGATTCACATATGAAAGTTTAGGAGTTTAATAATGTGTTTAAATTAAGATTTTAAAAATAAAAACCTAACAAAATGTGTAAATTGATACACTTCTAAAAGTTCAGGGTTTAAATTGATACAATCATTAGTTTAGAGTTTTGATTCATACAATCTCCAAAGTTTAAGGGTATTAATTGATTTTTGCCTTTATTTTTTTAGACAATAAGAGTGAGAGAATTCGAACCACATACATTTCGATCGTTAACACATTCATATATCAATTGAGTCATACTCCCTTCGACTAAGAGAATCTCATGCCAAATCGAGCCTTTTGATCTTTAACACATTCATATACCAGCTGAGTCATACTCGATTCGACTAAGAGTCTATCTCATGCCAAATCGAACATCGCTCAATTGGTATAAGGTCGCCCTTGACCGAGAGATCGAGTTCGTATTTATTAATTAATTAAAAAAAAAAAAATAGTGGTGTCTATGTCATAATAATAATCATTAGATATAAATTAAATATTCTATATATCTCGTAATAGCCCATTAGATATATAGATTTTATTTTTGGTTAGGACGAGCTCCTCCAATAATATCTGGAAATGTTATGTGGGTATAATCAACGGTCAGGATGAGTCATGAGTATTGTTTGTGGTACAAATGATATGTACTATAAAAAAAACTCATATGTTCTGTTTATGTCCTCTCTCTCTCTCTCTCTCTCTCTCTCTCTTCCATTCTGTTCCTCCGCACCATACGCCTCTCTCTGGTTTCTCTCTCTAAAATTTGTTTTTGTTTCTTCTCATTTTCTCAAAAGCTTTCCAGAATTTTCATATCCAACGCCTTTTATCTCTCTCTATATATCAACACCACTAGATTTTGGACCACATCTCGTTTTTTTTCTTACGAATTTGTTCCTTTTTAATCGCTCTGAATCCTTTTGAAGCTCTCAGGCTCTTGATTCTCTTTGAGACGCTGCGTCTTCATTGAATACAGCGGCTAGAAGCTTTCTGATTGCTCGGAATTTCAACTGGGTGTTGGTGTTTTCTCTGTCTTTGAATTCGCTCTTCAATTTTATCCCATTTGACTTCGTGGGTCCGTTGAATCGACGAAGATTGGAGAGCTTTGTTTTCTGAATGTTGTGTTCTTCCATCCCGATTCCAACTGCGTAGGTGCGTATTGGGTTGTGTTTTTTTTCTCTTTTCTTTCGAGAGTTATGATGTGTTTTTATTCCATTTCTCGTTGCTGAGAGAACAGAGCAGAATAATGAGCGAAATTTGGCTTAAATTTTGTTATGATCCAATCTAAACAGTTGTTTTAAATGGTGTTGTAATCCAGGGAATTCGTTGTTAATGAGAATGAATAATTGTTGAGATGGATAGCTCGGAGACCTAAATTCCCAATATTCTGTGCTGTAAAGGAACTGGGAATATATTTTGATTTTGTGGGCAAACCGATTCAGCAGATAAAATGACACCAATTTTGAGCTATGTTGTGTCCAAGTGGCAAGCGTTGTCCACTTCTGATCATGCCTCTGTGGTTTCCATTAACTTATTTGTGGCCCTTCTCTGTGCTTGTATTGTCATTGGTCATCTTCTTGAGGAGACCCGGTGGATGAATGAGTCCATCACTGCCCTCTTCATTGTGAGTTTCTTATTCTCATCTTATGTCTTTAGATCATTAAAAAAAAAAAATCTAAGGAAGAATAGAAGATTAGCTTTGATATCATAGATCTTGATGGTCCAAGGTAAATTAGTGTTTTACTCTTTTATTTCAGGGTCTGTTTACTGGAATCACCATTTTACTGGTCAGTGGTGGGAAAAGTTCGCATCTATTGCTCTTCAGCGAAGACACATTCTTTATTTATCTTCTGCCTCCTATTATATTCAATGCTGGGTAAAGTTTCTGCACGGGTTTATACTATATGTACTGGGTGACTTCTTTTTCTTTATGCATAATTGTTGATCACAAGTATATTTGTTATGTATATGTTGTTATGTGCTGGTTTATTTAGAAAGGATTCAGATTGTAATTAAACTTGTTGTCATTTGTGCTGTGCATAGTAACCAATTTTTTGTTCTAGAAGTTAGGCAAACATTTTCCCTTGAGGCTGGTTTAGATTTCAGCTAGTGTATTGTTGTTCAGAATGTCTTTAGCCTAATAAAGGTGCAGTTGAAAATGTGGTTAAATAACACGTGTGAGGCGAAGTTGCGAACCTCCTTAGGCTTTTGTTCTTCTAACTTAACTTCAAACAGCATATGAGCACTAACAAACTGTTTATGGGTGTTGATATTTTTATTGAAAATAATTCCTTCTGAATGCTTTTGTAGGGCCTGATTGTGTTATTATCTCGTATTCTAACTGCTTGTGATTTATCCGGATAGAGATACTTCTACATGGTGTCCTCGTACTATTCTCGTATCTTTCTGGTTTAATAGGTTTTTATTTTAATTTATTGGACACCCAAATGTTGTAGACCCATTATATACATATATGTATATATTTTGTATATCAGTTGGTTATTTCATTTCTAGAAGGGGAGTCTATACTATTTATTGGCTCTATTACCAGTGACTTTAAAACAGAGAAAATACTGTTTCTTACAAGCTTGAGTTTGGTGTCATAAGAATTTTATGGATTGGTGTGAGCTGTAATATTTATGATTTTGTGAAGTCAATATGAACTGCCTTGCGGCAGTAGGTAACTATAATATTGATTACTGTATGTATGTATACTGTATCCTTGAGTGTTGTTTACATGCAAGGAAAATTTGGAGTTTCTTCATTTTCATCTTTGAAGAAGTCTATTTTCCCCTGTGTAAACAACAATTTTACGTGCTTTGGATTTGTGGTAAATCACAATAAACTTTGATGTTATCCAATTACTTTTATTTAACAAGATAATGAAGAGAACAAGAGTGTTCTACTAAAGAAATCGTAAAAAAAAATAGATGTACCGAGGACAAAAATTCCATCTTTCTTTCTTGTGATTTTAATGGTTTTTTTCCTTCTCATAGTCCCCTTTTGTAATAATTCTCCTTAAGTGGCGATGTTCTAAATAATGGCAATTTATAGTGCATAATGTATACTACCCTGTCCTAATGCTTTGTCTTGGCTGATCTCTTCCTTCTGCATCAGATTTCAGGTGAAAAAGAAGCAGTTCTTTGTTAACTTTATGACAATTATGCTGTTTGGCGCAATTGGTACATTAATCTCTTGTACAGTCATCTCGTTAGGTATATCTTCAAACTATATTTCTGTTTTTGATTTTATATTCTTCCGTATGATGAATGCCTAATTTTGGTAATGACAATTGTAAGACAATCATGAAAACATTCTTCTCATATTATTCATTCATTGTCGATACTTATCTGTAGCTAATCTTCATTTATTTTTTGCTTGAGGCTGATGCTCAATGCTACCCTGAAACCCTATGATTCCAATTTCCTCTTAAAAAAAGTTGAACAAAATCAATCAGTAATTTTTGTTTAATTATCATTATTATTTTTATAAAATATTTCTTATGGATACGTCGTAGCATCCAATCCGTTTAGTGCTTTTTTTTTGTTTTTTTTTAATGTTCTAATTACTTTCTGCAATGTCTTAAATCTTGTGTTCAACTGAGTGTTACCTTGACTACCTTTTTGTTGTTGTTGTCAATCACTTATTTAGTTATCTTGTAGTTTTTGAGTTATCATTATTTGATCTTTCATTGTCGCATGTCAATTGTGGTGCCTGATTCAGGAGCTTTTCAGTTCTTTAAGAAAATGGATGTTGGATCACTGGATCTTGCTGATATTTTAGGTACATCCTTATTTTTTTACCTACCTCCTTTTCTGTCACCTTTGTAATTTATCTTTTCTCTTCTAATACTCTGTTGTCTCAATACTTTATTACAGCAATCGGAGCTATATTTGCCGCAACAGATTCTGTATGCACATTGCAGGTGCGAGATATAGCTAATTTATATTTTTAGACTATAGTAGTTAGCCTACCTGGGCACCCAAAGAAACTAATCTTAATACATTTGATGGTGCAGATATTAAACCAGGATGAAACGCCTCTACTTTACAGTCTAGTATTTGGGGAGGGTGTAGTGAATGATGCTACATCTGTGGTGCTTTTCAATGCAATTCAGAGCTTAGACCTTAGTAAAATTGATGCAAGAGTTGCTGTACGTTTTATCGGGAGCTTCTTTTATTTGTTTTCAACGAGCACTCTACTCGGAGTATTTGTGAGTCCTCTCCCTATTCGTCAATCTCTCTTTACCGTCTTGTGTGGATGCAAGTAAACTGTTTATTGTAATATAACATGGAATCACATACATGTTCCCTTACAGGTTGGGCTGCTGAGTGCTTATACAATCAAAAAGTTATATTTTGGCAGGTATATATCTTTGCAAACTAAACTTTTAAAATTTATTCTTCGTTTAGAGCCTTCTCTTGGTGTATTCTTAATGCATTAGTAGGTGACCAACAAGTAACTTGTGGTAGTGCAATCACTATTCATTGTACTTTCATATATTGCTGTGAATGTTACCTGTGAAAGCATATTTGCAATTTTTTTTAGCTCCTTACTTGGGAGATATTTAGTCGATTGATACAAGATGTCAGCACGATTAGGTGATTGTCTATTGGAATTAGTCGAATTGCTCACAAACATGGTCTAAATATCCAAGGTTATGAAAAGAGAAAGAACTTCATAAGGTGTTTATCTCTTGTATTCACCTTAGTTTAAAAATAAAAACAAAGAACACTCAATCTTATGTTCAAGATCCATATATATATATTTTCCATTTTTAGCTTCTTTACAGATGATAATCACAAAGGTGAATCGAACTAGAAAGTTTGATTGTTAAAACTTATCAAGCTGACAGATGGGGATAGCATGCTGAACTTATTGTTACCCAAAAATTAAGAATTGAAAATCGAGGCAGCAGTTAATAAAATAAAAATCAAGTTATGGTTATGTTCAATATCATGGACAAAATGAAGAGAGATTATACTAATTATTAACTGGAGTTGACTACCGATGAGTTCTAATGAGCTGGGTTTTACAACAGGTCGTTTTGTTTCATTGAAACCCTTCATCTAATAGTGGCATGCATGCAGATAAGATTATACTGATTAAACATTATATTTGACATTATTTCAGTAAACTCTTGCTATTATTCAACTTAACATACCCAAATAAAAAGAAAGAAACCCAGGCAACATTTATTAGGCTGATTTTCCCCTATCTGTAAAGATGCACCTTTTTCGTTTCTTTCTTGGCACGCGTGTGTTTGGGAAGTATTATTGCATCTCTTTTCACGAGGAATTTGATGGAATGAAGTAACTTTTACTATTTAATTTACTGATAAAATTCAGGCACTCGACAGATCGTGAGGTCGCTCTAATGATGCTCATGGCTTACCTTTCATACATGCTAGCTGAAGTAAGTATTTTGTATTACTATTTCGAACTGAAATTGATTATAGATACATTGCCAATGACTATCTTTGCTTTTACTTGGTGGATAATTCTGTGCAGTTATTAGATTTGAGTGGCATTCTCACAGTGTTCTTCTGTGGAATTGTAATGTCACATTATACTTGGCATAATGTGACTGAGAGTTCAAGAGTTACAACTAAGTATGTAATGGTTCAAACTTTTGTAATTCTCTCAAGTGCTATACTTGTGACTGCAACTCTTCATTCTCATCAACTAACACATGTTTTTATCTGCTATATCTATAACAGGCATGCTTTTGCTACCTTATCCTTCATTTCTGAGACGTTTATCTTCGTTTATGTCGGCATGGATGCGTTGGACATCGAGAAGTGGAGCTTTGTTAGTGATAGGTATGGGAAGTTAGTTAACTGAATATGTGGCATATTAAATATCCTGTGCTACATCTTTTTATTAACCATTTCATAATGTGCTGTCTTTTACCGTCTTCTTATCTAATACTGCAGTCCGGGGACATCCGTTGCTGTGAGCGCAACGTTACTCGGCCTGGTTATGATTGGAAGAGCTGCTTTTGTTTTTCCATTATCATTTATATCCAACTTAGCTAAAAAATCAGATTCCGAGAAGATTACTCTCAAGGAACAAGTATGCATTCTTTAGAACTCGGTTTCACTTACACATGCATTCTTTAGAACTCGGTTTCACTTATGCAATTGTTGCCCTATTTTTAAACCATCAACTTCTTGCTTTTGTAGGTTATAATTTGGTGGGCTGGTCTCATGAGAGGGGCTGTCTCTATTGCTCTAGCTTATCATCAGGTAGTTTGTGGGCAACAAGATTGACTTTCTTGTGTATTCTGTCGTTCCAATTTACTGTTATGAAGAGTTTCAAATGACTTTCGAAAGAGTGAAAAATGCTTTTAGCCAATAATGCAAAGCAGTGCAGTTGTTGAAACTTTTTATCTGATTTTTTTTTAAACTTAAAGAGTGTTTTTGATGAAGCATTTAATTAGGGTATGTTTGGGAGTGGTTTTGAATCGAAAAAATCACTTTTGTCATATTCAAAATCACTCCCAAACATACTTTTAATTATTCAAAGTTTATTTTGATGGTATAAAATTCGCTTTTAAAAGTGTAAAACCAAACGTTAAATTGATTTTGAATGATTAAAGACAAGTTTCAGTGTAATTTTGAACATGACAAAAGTTATTTTCACCAATTCAAATTCACTACCAAACATGCACTTTTCTCACATGTTTTGGAGTGATTTTGTAATGACCAAAATCACTTTTCTCATGCATTTTTTTAGTGAAAAATGACATGACATAACCTTAAACCAAACGGCCCCTTAGTGTATATTAAAGTACTTTTATCAAAAGCCATCCCGAACATACTTTTACTAATCCATTATTGATAATCATTTAATAACTCTTAAAATGCAGTTCACCAGAGCAGGGCACACTCAACTACGAGGGAATGCAGTGATGATCACTAGTACCGTGACCATTGTCCTTTTCAGCACAATGGTACGACGCAACGTCTCTTCCTTTTTAATTCCTTTGATTAAATCTAATAATTAGTTTGTTTTGCAGCGGTATTTTCTTAATTTTGGTGTTTTATATGATCCTTGAGCCTAAAAATTCTATGGCTATATTGATGATTTTTCTTGTATATGGCGATGATTATCAACAGGTTTTTGGGTTATTGACCAAGCCTCTGATACGATGGTTGACACCTCACCAAAAACACACCACCAGTATGCTATCGGACCCAGCGACTCCAAAATCATTCTCGGTACCGCTACTCGGAAGTGCACAGGATTCGGAGATGGATCTTGATGGTCCCCATATTTCTCGTCCAAGCAGTATTCGTGCACTCCTTGCGACTCCTACGCACACCGTTCATCGCTACTGGCGGAAGTTCGATGATGCCTTCATGCGTCCAATGTTCGGGGGCCGGGGTTTTGTTCCCTTTGTTCCAGGATCGCCAACCGAAAGGCGTGGGCAGTGAGAACAAAGCCCCCGGTCAGGATGTTCCATACAGTGTAAGATATGTAAATCAAGATGGATAAATGTCTTTTTTCGAGCAGCAGACAAGGGCGAGAGGCGTGCGTATGGCGTGGAGCAATTGGATTCTCTCTTGCCTATTGTTTGCTGCCCCTCTTATTTTTGGTACAAATCGTTATGGTTTAGTTTTTTGTATTTGGTTGTGAAAGTTTTTCATAATGACAATAGTGCGAGGGACAATATGGAACTTGGGTTAATTTTTTGTATTTGTATTCTTTTTGAGATGAGAAAATGTGTGAAGTTGGTTATAGAATTGCTCTTGTAGCCTTCTTATGACCTTTTACTCTTTTTTTTTAGTGTATTCGTTTATGTATGCATTGTACAGGATTTCAATCCACATTATCTATTTTCTTTTCCCCTTAGTTTCGATTGGTATGAGACATTTTGGACGACAATGACTGGTATGAGACACATGGGACGCACACAATTTCATGTAATTACAGAAATTTGTCGATGTTTGAATGTGAATTTTTATTAAAAGAAAACGTGTGCTGTGTAAAAGCACATGTTTTTTGTCACTCAATACGGAATATTGCAACATGTATGTTGGAGATTTCAATTCCTATTTTTGTTTTGTTTTTTTAGATTTGAAAATAGTTTGTCGCTCTCTAATTTAATATCAATTAACCCAAGGGGTGATTGCACTAAAGGAGTGTTTGGCTCCCTGAATTGGGTTGGGTTTTTAAGGGTTAGTTCTGTTGTGAAACAATAGAACAAGAACAAAATATGAAGGAGAAGAAAGTAGGGAGTCAATGTATTCTTTATTCAGTTGTCCATGTCAAAGGCCACAACGACCATTATTTATAGAGTTTACAAGATATGAAGAAGATCAGGAAAGATTCAGGAGAAGATCATGGAGGAGATAAGATCAGGATATCTTATTTATATGGACATCTATATAAATATTCATAACACTCCCCCTTAGATGTCCATAATATATAGAATATATGCCTCGTTAAAACCTTACTAAGAAAAACCCAATGGGACAAAATCCTAGTGAAGGAAAAAGAGTACATTATTCATATATATTTTAGTAACTGTCTCATTAAAAAGCTTGTTAGGAAAACTCAGTGGGATAAAACCATAGTCAAGGGAAAAAGAGTGCATCACATTTTCTCCCCCTCATGGAAACACCACTTGAGATCTTTGAGTCGTCGCTTTTCAATGTTGTTCACCAACTTCTGAAATGTTGCAGTAGGTAATGTCTTTGTAAATAAGTCTGTCGAGTTATCTTCTGAAGAAATTTGAACGGTACTATCATCATTTTCTTCAAGATAATGGGTGTAGAAGACCTTTAGTGAGACATGCTTCGTTCTATCTTCTTCAATATATACACTCCTCTGATTTGTGTTATACATGTTGTGTTGTCTTCATATAATGTTGGTCAGATGATCTTCGTGGGAAGACAAGCCACAAGTGTTTTACAAACACATTGAATCATCGATCTTAGTCATGCACATTATCGGCTTGTCTCGTGAATTGACATGATTTCAGCATGATTTAAAAGTAATTGCTATAGTCTGCTTCAAAGACTTCGATAATATAAAAGTTCTTCCATATGTATTAAATAGTTTGTCTAAGATCTCACTTTATATGGGTTAGGTAAATAACCTGCATCTTCACATCCAACTGGAATAAAATCAGATTTATAAAGTAAATCCAGGTAAATCAATCCTCATAATATATGTTTAACTCTATTTCAATATCTTTTTGTTGGAGAGATATTATATCTATGTATACTGAAAATACTACAACATGCAGTGTATAATTAGTAAACATACATAAGTGCACTTATTTCCTAAAAGTTGTTCTTCAGGACCGATAAGTTTTTCACTATCTTCTAGAGACCAGAAGATATATTTTTAACATCAAGTGAATGAAATACCATTGAAATGTTCAATGATGTACCTAGTCTATGTAAAATCTTTTCTGTATAAATAGATTGATGAAATTTCATCTCTATATATTTAATTTGCAAGTCAATGCAAAACTTTATTTTTCGAGAACTTTCATCTCGATCTATTTCTTAAGAAACTTTATTGCCTTTGAAATCTCTTCAGGAGTTTCCATTACATTCAAATCATCAATCTATACAACAATAATATATAACAAATCCGTACTGTGATTTCTTTGTTAAACCATATGGACAAATAAGGTTCTTATTTCAATAGATATTCGCTACATTCATTTGGATTGTCTTAAGAAACCATATGGATCTGATCTATAATTTGATCGAATATAATTCTCTGGCATTTGAATTATATGACTCTGGTATATATCTTTAATCCTTCAGGGATTTTCATATAAGAAGATCCATATATAATATGTTTTGACTACATTCATAAGATGTACATGTAAATCTTTTCATGCACAATCAGGTCAATTAAATAACTTACTGTTATTGCATCCACCACTGGATAATATGTCTCCTCAGAATCTATATCAGACATTTGTGAGATTCTTTGTGCAACAAATAATCCTTGTGCAACAAGTCTCACGTTTTGAAAATGAGTTTAGTTGTGTTTGGACTGCTTCTCTCCACTTAAGTCAATCCTTTCTATGTCGACATTTTTCTACAGAACTAAATTCATAATCCTCATTTTCGTAAATATTGTGAGCAACATTGTCACTAAAATAGTTGTCAGCTTATATTTGTTTGGTTCCATATTTTTCTTGTCATGACATAACTTATCGAGATCTCATTATTATCCTTAAGTATTTAACCTTCTTCGATATTCTTATGAGTAGTCATATTTAAGAATTCTTCAGGAATATCCACGTTCTCATTTGAATCAATTTGATTATTGACTATTCTTCTTCGAGAATTTTTATATTTGGAACTCATTGATCTATCACGCTTCTGGCGTGTCTCAAACTTGTTAGTTGTGACAACTTACTATGTTTGGATATCAAAATCTAGATGGTGCATTTGCAACTAATATATATGACTTAAACACTATATTAACATATGTAAATGCATCTGACATGCAATTGAACTTTTAGTTCACATTGATATGTATGAGGATCTAAATGAGACAATAAAATGATGCGCATTTCATTCGATCTAGTTTTCTAACTTTTTCTCAATTTCTCCCTTTAATGTTGGGAAATTTGTCTCATTAATGACAATAATTAAAAAAAATATGCAGTAAAACAATAACCCATCAGGGGTTCAAGATATATAATTATTGATGAGGAATCAAAATTAATATATATTCTAACCTCATTTGATAAACTCATCATTGTGTGTTGTGGTGGAACAACTTGAACATTTACTCCACATTCTAAAATTTGTAGTTGAAATATATTTTGGCTTCTAGCCATAAATTAAATGAATTAGAATAAGCCTACTAGCTTAAAGCGTACGCAACGTTGCATGCAACATATATTAGAAATTTTGCTCTCATGATTTCAATAAAAACAGTTTGTGTATGAACATAAATTATAAGATGTTCAACATTTATCCCAATAATCATTATACACTTGGGATGCAAATTTGCCAACATTATCAAGACACAATTTTATTTCATAATCCTAAAATTATGCTCTTAGCTGAACAATTTGAGCAAGTGACCATCTACTAGATGTGTCCATAAGACCATAAAATATCTAATAATGGTGGATTAAATAATTCGCAAATATCACCATAAAATTCGTTCTTAAAATACAAGAGGGATCTAATCCCAATTTTAGCTGGTGAGTGTCTAATCAATAAATTTTCTTGAGAGCAAATAACATATGAAAATTTATTAGATTGAAGAATCTTCTGGTTGATGTCTATGTGCATTCTGAATAATTATTTATAAATAATGACTCCAATCGATTATTCAAAATAGTAAAGATATTTGGATCAATGAACTTCAGGTTCATTGTTGCATATATATCAATTACACGAATATGTGTAATATAATTCAACGGGAAAAAATTGGCAACTTTTCTAGTATAGTTTTCCATGAGACAATAAATATAATATATAAATATTATATTATTTTTATTATCAGTCTTTATATGGTAACTTTTACAATGATTTTCTTTAAAAACTTAATAGACATCTCTTTGATTTATTAGAAGATAAAACATATCAATCGTAAATTTTGCTCCTCTAGCCAAAATAAATTTGCTTTTCCAAAATATCAAATATCAAGTCTACGAGACCTTGGATTGTATTGATTTTTGCTTCTAGCATAATCAATTTTGAAGAAAAAAAAAATGTCTAGCATAATCAAGTCTATTGTGCATATATTTGCACTATCAACAAGTATAAATCTACATTGTAATTTATATATTCTCTTCAAGAAAAAAAAATATATATTGCAACATCATCCAACTATGTAATATTTGATTGAGTTAAAAACATTAATTATCTCATTAGAAGATTCAAATAAACTTACAACATCAAATATGTCGTCTATAAAAAAAAATGTCGTCTATAAAAAAAATCAAAACATGTCATATTTAGGGAGTCAAAAAGATAAATTATCTCTTCAATAGATTCAAACAAATTTGCAAAACACAATATTAGTAACTTCTTCCTTTAATATGATCATGACCTCGACCTCGACCACAATGATTAAATATTACAATATTCACTTAATGAATGTTATTTAAATAGTTAGTCGAGATTCATGATTTTTCATCAAATCCATGATGCTCATGTATTCAATTTCAAGAGGACATTAGATTTGTTCAAAACGTATTTCTTTATATTGCTACTACAGGAGCATATTCAATATATGAAAAGAAATAAAAAAAAAATTTGTAGCACATACTCATTATTATAGAATCACTTATTGATTAAATATTGTGCAACTACATATGCATCTAATCAAACTGAGCACTTATTGATTTAAAATCATGTAACTTCCGGTGCATCTAATTAAACTGAAATTGATCACTTCTTGATTTAAAATTATGCACTTCTAGGTGCATCTAATTAAAACGAGCATTTATTAATTTATGGAACTTCAAGTGCATTTAATTAATCAAATTTAGTTTTAGAAAGAATAATTACCACTATACATATCTTTCAAACTTTGTCATATAACTCAAAAAAAAAAAATATATATATAACTAATATGAAATTCAAACCACATGAGAATAATTTAAATATGTAGCATTCAAATGAATTTCAACATCAGTACTTATCGCAAAGAATTATTTTCAAAATAATAGAGATGCTTGACATGTTTAATCTATGGTGGGATTTTATGCAACAATTAAACAATTTAATTGAGACACCATCATGCATTATTCAATTAAATAAAGGGTAATTGACATAACCTAAGAAATATTGGGCCAATTAAAAATAGGATTTAGAAACCCTAATTTATTATTTTTTCACAATAAAAGTTGCAAGTGGGACTCCACCGTTAAAAAACAGTGGCCGCAATATGCTATTGGATATGCATTGACCTTAAGTACCAAAGCTCACGGTGGCAAGGATATGTATAAATAATGGAAACAAATATTACATTAGGTGGGAGGTTTAACAATTTGCAATCTTTCAATTCAAGCCAGATGAAAAATTTAGCTTGGGGATTCATTTAATTCACCACACCAATACTAAAAAAAATGCACCACTTTTGAGTTTTTTTTTTCGTTTTGAATTAAAAAAAACAGAAGATTAAAACCCTGACTTTTCGGGGGTCACATTTGATCTAATCAAATCAAAATATAATGTCGTGCCAAATGAATCGAACTCAAAGTACATATATCACATTATATAGTTTAATCAGTCGTAGAATGACCACCAGAGAAACTGTAATTCTATGAGAATTAAGCTACTCCAACGACAACACCATGAAGACAAACTAATTTTGTGTTTGCTGGTAAGTCAAATAGAAAAAATCACCATGCAATTCTTTACATATAACAAAAATCTTCCAACCTTAACAAGTTTTACAATGGATCTAATCAAGCAATATATTTTGTGTTAAATAGGTCGAATCGGTCAAATTTTGCAAACCAACCTATAATATCATATCACATATATGAAATTAAAATATGCACCATCTAAATTTAACTTTAGTTATAAATACCTCAAAGTATATGGAGATAATTCTGACGGATCTTTAACAATTCTGGTATTCCAATTAATCGACTCCAATCATGATGTTCTAGTGAATCGACTCTTAATCTCCACAAAATCTTAAAGGGGTAGAGACTCGTGCTGATAACGTGTTGTGAAGCAATAGAACAAGAACAAAGTATGAAGGAGAAGAAAGTAGGGAGTCAATGTATTCTTTATTCAGTTGTCCATGTCAAAGGCCACAACGACCATTATTTATAGGGTTTACAAGATATGAAGAAGATCAGGAAAGATTCAGGAGAAGATCATGGAGGAGATAAGATCAAGATATCTTATCTATATGGACATCTATATAAATATTGTTTTTTTATTGTATATAAATGTCTAAAAGTTATATTTAGCCTGTCTAAACTATCTTTGGTCAACCAATTTTAAAATACTCCTACAATCGTGCATAAAATCAGTGATTTAAAAAAAAACAAAATCATTATGAATCTTCAACAACGTACACAATCCTAAAATCTGTATACACCTGAATACATATATACAAGTTCAAATAAAATGTGAAACTGTCGATAAATATTAAAACGTAAATTGTATGCAAATACATTTTATAATGCCAGTTCCAATCCAAAACATCAAATAAAAAATACTAACCTTATTGGTTGATGATTAGTAGAGTTGAAAACTCAAAAATGTGAGGATGAGTAAAGAGATTGTCTTCGTTTGATTCTCAAGCTTTAATCCAAATGGTTCTTGTCTCGCATTATCGAATCCATGCTGAATTCCACCGCTCGCCGCTGGTCCGATCAAGTATCGCCATTGCGGAAAGGGCTTTGGATGTTGTGCTCCAATGCGTTGTATCGACTATCGAGCCAACCTCGTGGCAAATTTCTCTAGTTTGGAGGTCTCCGTCGTCCGGCTAAGAAGTCGGAGGCTGTGGGACAAATGAGGTAATTTCAGTCACTTTGACATTCCATCAAACACCTTGTGGGTAATTGTGTACCAAGACTTTGACAATTGATCTTCTTCCTACTTCAAAATTCCAGGCTTCTCACCCTTAACTTCAGTCGTTGGATTCATGGTTTTTCATGCAACATCAAACACATAAGACAAAAACATCACAAAACTCAACATCAACATAGTGGAAACCCCATAGAAATCCACTTCCCAAATGTGAAATTACATTCATGCGATCTCGATGCGGAAAGGGTGCGACAATCGAAAACTAGAGATTTGAAAAATATGCAAATGAGTGCATTCTAGAAAAAAAATTGAGAATACTTTAAAAAAAAAAAAAAAAAAAAAATCGATCAGATATTAAATGATTAACCTGAATTTTAAATATTCAAAGTTTTAGGGGAAGTATATGAAAACAAGATTTTAATTTGGGAAGTTGGCGTAATTTTAGAGAAAAAAGGTCGTGCGTATGACTTATGTGGAGGGGGAAAATAGTCCATTGAGGGGTAGAGTTAGGTAAGGTGACAATCACGTGGACATTATTCAGAATGAATAAATTGTAACCTCCCATAACTAGTCCTTTGAGTTATTGATTGTAACTTCTTGAAATATGTAAGGGTCTAGCAATATGAAAGGTCATGTAACCAAGAAAGTTAATTCTAGAAAACTCTAGTCTCCTAACAATATGAAAAATCATGTAACTTCCTAGAGACTTAATTCTTGGAATCTCTAGAGTCTCATTTTAACACCTCTAAATAGAGGTGTTCTCCACTCTTTGAAAGTAAGTTTCAATTGAGCAAAATGCCATAACACTCGATACAAGAAAATTCTCCATATTCTCTCTTTATTCTCGATTTTGTCTCAATTTTTCCTTTATTGCCTCCAACAAATTTGGTATCAGAGCTATCCTAAAATGAACATCAATTGTGTTCCAAACTTGTTTTCAATCCCAACAAACTAAGTTCCGATTTTTGATGGAGAGCATTATGAATATTGACAAAGTCAGATGGAGACCATTTTTATTTCTCAAGATCTTTGGGAAATCATTGAAAGAGATTATGAAGTACTTGTTGTAGAAGAAGATGAAGCCACTTCCGAGAGGTCAACAGATCAAGAGAAAGAGTTTAAGAAGAACAAAAAGAGAAATGCTTTAGCGCTTCGTCTCATTCATTAAGGTGTTAGTAAGTCAATTTTTAATCGATTTTTTGGTATTAAAAAAACCAAAGATGCTTGGGAGATTTTGCAGAAAGAATTTAAAAGAACTGTAAAAGTTATTTCCATCAAGTTGCAATCCTTGTGGAGAGATTTTGATAACTTGGCGATGAAAGAAAGTAAAAACATTCGAGAATATTTTTCTCGAGTTTAACAGATCATCAACCAGATGAAGTGTTATGGGGAAACAATTCCAAAAAAGAAAATCAATGAAAAAGTTGCTGCCATTAGGGGTGACCAAGAGAACCTCGAAAACCGACCCGACCGATAAAAACCGACTGAACCGACGTTGGTCGATCGGTTAAGAGAACCAATCGGTCGGCGTCGGTTTTACATTTTGCAAAACCGACTGGTCGGTCTGTCGAAGTTAAAAAAAAACACAAAAAACCGACCGATCGATATATGTATGAGTTTAATAATATACCAACGCATGTGACTCTTGAGATAATAATAATAATAAGTTTGATATTCAATGTGACTGCTCGATAATAAGGAAGAAGAAGTAGAGGTGCAGAAGAGGCAAGACAAGTCATTAATGCTCTATCTTCTTTATCACAAGACAAGTCATTAAAATTAAATATATTTTTAATTTTAAGAAAAATCCACTCTCCTTCCACAAAACATAATCATTGTTTTTAGTCCTCTATCTTCTTTCCCCTCTCCCTTCTCCCTCACGTCTCCACCTTCTTTCTCCATTCTCTCTCTTTCCCATGAGTCTTCTTTTTTATTTTCTTCTCTGTTCAATTTTTAAGCTCTAAGAAGATGGAAAGTTTATCCGTGAAAGTTTTGGTTCTTCCTATTCTATATACCAGTTCACCACTCTGCTTTTCATGCTTCAATACTCTTATTTTCTCTCTCATCATTCTTTACAAATTTGCGGCGAAACCTAGATCGTTGATGCTGTTCACGGATTTTCTTCGAGATAATACGAGATCGTGCTCCTCCAATGGCTTCCGATCCTTTCTCCACTGCCAATGTTGCACCACAATCGACTGAAATCGAACGACCGACTGTGTTGTTGGTCGGTCGGCGTCACCACCCTCTCTAAAGTCGACGAACACCGACCGACAAAAACCGATAGGTCGGTGGTCGGCGCCGGTTTTAGCCCAAAACCGACACCGACCGATGTCCATCCCTAGCTGCCATAGAAGAATCCAAAGATGTGTCTAAGTTGACAATCTTTGAACTAATGGGTTCACTTCAAGCTCACGAAAAAAGGCTGAACAAGTCTCCAAGTCAATCAGTGGAGCAAACTTTTCATACCAAGCTTGATTTTGCAGAAAAGAAGATTTTCAAGTCCAACTCCAAAAAACGGTGGAATCAAACACAAAAGAAAGAACAGGGTCAAAGAGACAAGGGAAAATGGAAAAGCAAATCTGGTAATTCCGACTCTTACTGCATTATTTGCAAAAAGTTAAATCATGAGTCTAAAGATTGTTACTTGAGATGCAATAAATGTCGGATTCCAAATCATTCCCAAAAAGATTGTTGGTTTCAAAATAAAAAGGAAAAAAGATGAAGCAAATTTTACAAAAGAAGATGAAGGGGAGAAATTATTTTGTTGCACAATTGACCAAAGTCAATCTCAAAGTAAATGACACCTGGATAGTGGTTGCAGTAATCATATGACAGGAAATAAATACTTATTTGTCAAGATTGATCGCAGTTCTAGCTCTCAAGTGAAGTTTGGCGATGGAAAGATGCAGAAAGCAGAAGGAAATGATGTCATTTTTGTACACACCAAGAAAGGAGATACGAGGTATATTTCAGATGTTCTTTATGTTCTTGGTGTTGCGTGCTCAATGTGTAAAGATAAACAAGCAAGAGAATAGGGAGAGCACTTAGAACATGCAAGCATACATGGTCTCACAGCAAGTAGTAAGTATATTTCATTCGTTTTTTCCACAGAGACTCATTTTTAGCTATTCGCGAAGTGTATTTGTTAAGAAAGATGGGGTGGATTTGATGGGGTAAAATTGGTTTTTAATTATCTAAGTTTTGCTGAATGTGTAGAGGAATATAACATGAACAAATGCAAGTTGAAATTAGACTCAAAAGACAAGAGATGGAATTAATAAACGTAGAAGAAAACAGCTAAACAGAATGATAAAACAGCAGAATTGCGAGGACCGCAATGTTACCGCAATTAAATAACAGCGAAAGTGTGTAAATGGGTGACTTCAGGGCTACTAATGACTATCCTATAGGCAATTTATTCCGATTCTCAAGCAGTAGATCAACTCTCTATACATCAAACTCACTCTATCTCATGTATCGTCCGATTCCATGCATGAAATACTTTAGTTTACTCGACTTCAAAGTAAGGTCTTAAGCATTTTGTTAAAACAGGAATGTTTAGTTTGTACTAGGGAAACGCCTATTCCTAGGCCGTTTCCTGATTACCATGAAAGGCTAGCATGATTATATGACTCTGAACTCTTACTCCTTCCAGAGGTTAGGAGTTCTTTGGACAAAATGGATGGCCAATCGAAATTGCCCGTGGGATGAAGCTTACATACAATCAATGTTCGAGTGTTAATCTGCCTACTTGATTCACGTTTTCTAACCTATAGTTCTGTCATTAGCATGCCCCTAGGTGATTTAGCTACTCATGGATATAAGGTAAACAGAAATGGTAGATAAAGTAGACATGCTTAGAAGAGAAATATAATTAAAACAGTGGACAAAAGCCGTAGCAGAAGAAGATGGGAACTGTGAAAAGCAGACTTGCACTTTAATTACTTTCAATCTTTAACCGAACAAAGCGAAACTTAAAGGAACTGATTCAAAGACAGACAACAACGAAATGCGGTAAATAAAGCTCTAAACTAGGAACAACAAATGAACAAAGCTGGAAATGAGAAGGAGAAAACAGAAAGCAGTAAAGGTGCTCGAAAGCCTTGATGCAGTCGCCTCGAATGAAGGGGATGAAAGGTCAGCCTTGCTTGGATGAATCCAATCGAGAGAGAAGAAGAATCTTCTCTCCTTCCTATCAGATTATCGATTCCAACAGCTGAGACTCTCACTCCAACAGACGGCAAAGGAAAACAGGGAGAAATGATGGACTGCGAGAGACTTCTGCGCTTCGGATTATGATCAAACCTCCGACTTTGACCCCTTTTTATAGTAGTTTGCAGGTGCGTTTGGGCCAAGGAGAACCATCAATCTTCAACGTCATATATCAGAAATGGATGGAGGAGAAAGAACGAGTCCCTGAAATAACGGAAATTAACAGAAAAAGATCAGTCAACTTATGGTTTCCACTTGAATAATTGCGAGAACCGCAATTATTTCGCAATTCATTCGCAATGCTTATTTTTCATTCTTTTCCTTCGGTTTTCAACCCTTTTTCTACCTATTGTGCACAAGTCCTAAATTAGCTACCTTCTTCTAATTCTCATATTTAAGCATAGGTTTAGGCTAAATGTTATTAAAAACACCTAAGTATGTGCATTTTCCTAAGCTAAATAGGTCCTAAATAAGTCACTTTCAGAGACTTAACACACCCCCAAACTTGAGGTTTTGCTTGTCCTCAAGCAAACTAAGGACTTACTTAGGCTGTTATTTATCTTCTTTAACTACTTACTGACTCCCTTATATTCTTAACTATAGCAGTGCTGTCCTGTGACATACTTCTAAGTCTAACACTAACCCCTTGTCAAGCTTCTTCTGACTTCACCTGCCTACTATACCTGCTGTCTTTATTAACCCCCTACTACTGATCTAGCTACTTTTATGATATCATGCCACTATCCCTAAGGTTTCAAATTCTACCAAGCTTTACTCCAGACTCAGTACATGCTTCTAGCTTTACTTATGAGCTACCTAGGATTCCTTAGAGTCATGCCAGTCTTAGTATTAACAGTGACAGTGGTACTTTTTAGAGAACAACCTAAACCCTGGCATCACTACATTGGATATACATTCATCTCCCTAGACAAACCTAAAAGCTACAACCTTGTGCTTAGCTCATTGAGGATCAGAGTTCTTTTCTTACATAGGACATCTAAGCCACAAGATTATAACTCCTAAGCATACATTCTTCTTCCCTAGTTCTCCTTTTTATTTTCTTTTCTACTTAGGTGAACTTCTCCTTGGGTTGCCTTTTGATGCAATGCCACTTGTGGGTTACACACTTGGCACTGATTACTCAGCAACTTTGAGAGAAACTCCCCTTTTTATTCTCTATTTTTTCTTTTTCTATTTATCACATTTTTTTTTTTCAAGGAGAAGAAGAATGCTTATGTCCTAAGGAAGAGAGGAATGTTCCTAGGCCTAGGGTGGCCTCCCCAAACTAAAACTACTCATTGTCCCCAATGAGTGTCTGAGGTGGCACACCCCCAAACTTGTCCTAGAAGCATCTAGTCTAAAGTAAAACAAAGAGAATCTAAACATCCTAGGTATAGGCAAAACATTCTAACAGCAATTATTCCAGCAGCAGAAAATTTGAATAAAACAGACAGTTTAAGGGCTTACGGTTTATGCATGCTGAGCCCTATTCAGAGGTTAATTTAAACTACCAAAGGACGTCTTATGACACTCATCCAGCATGCTTTTAGATCAGCTATATACGGTAGTCATGCTAGCAGAAAAAGGAAGTATTTAACAGATCATAGCCTAACTAAACAGACAGTCCAAAACACGCAAATAGTCAGAAAAATTGCGGGCACCGCAATTTTTCCGCAATCAAATCTGGGCAGATATAACATGGAATCAGGCCCCTACACATGCATTGTCCTGTTGCTTTAAGCTCATCAAAAATAAAACTAACCTATCCTACCTAGGCAGCTAACATCAGACTATACTACGCAAAAGAAAAAACATAAAACTAAACCTCTAAAACAGATCAAAAATTGACGGAAAACAGGAGAGTTCACAAGAATTAACAGAAGCAGAATTTTTTTTATAAATTAATCTAAGGGAACAGAAGTACTCCCTGCAGTGCAATCCAAACAGCACTCAAGTCTCATCATCTTCATCAGGTTGCCTTGGTCGTGGGGGCACCCATGGAGTTAGAAGATTGGTAGGGAACTCAGGGAAGATGAATCCAATTTGGTCTGCGAGTTCCTTATCCCGTGCCTGCGCATACTTGGCCCATTGAGCCATCCTTCGTTGCATATCCATGAGGCACGCCATGGATCGTGACTGATCAGCAGCCAACCGATCCAATTCAAACTCCATGTTCCCCTTCCTCTTCAGCCTCAAGCTGGCAGGCAGCTCCAAATGGCCCGTGTACGCCATCTGCTGCTCCATGCGTTCGATGGGGACTCCTGCAAGCAAACACAATTTTGTTATAGTGTTGGGGAAGAATAATGGCCCCTTACCTTTCTTCGCGCACTCAGCAATAGCAGCATACACCAGAAGCGATCGGCTCTGGTTTATTGTAGTCTCGTGAGTCACCGGGGACAATCTCCTTCGCACGAACGAAAACCAAACAGCCGCCTTGGCCGTGAGGTTGGCACTCATGAGAGTGTGCCTCCCGTTGCGTGACACTGTCCAAGAGGCTTCAGGCTGGCCAATAGTCCGGATGGCCTCTTCCAAAACTGCCTCAGTAGGCTCATCGCTAATCCGGGCATAATCTGTATGAGTTTGGCCCTTGAGACCAAAGACTTCATTGATGGCCTTGGCTGAGAAATCTACCTCTACCCCTCTGACCACAGACAGGCCATCCTCAGGGCTGAGCACATTGGCGTAGAAATCATACACCATGCTCGTGTAGGCGGGGTTAGGCGGTCTACAAAATTCCTCCCAGCCGTGGTTGATCACCCCTGCGCGCAAGAACTGCGGCAGGTCAGCAGGTCGATCGAGGAAACCTTTCTCGTGCAGCAGGTCCCTCTTCCTTAGCTCAGCACCCCTGGATTCAGCATCAGATGAGACATACCTCACTGACTGAGGTTCGTCTTCAGGGTAGAGTTTAGCCTTGCCCTTATCTGCTGGCTTGGCTGACTCGGCAGCCTCCACCTTGAGGCGTTTGAGTGAAGGCTCAGTGCTTTCTTTGTCTGTTGACGGCACCCTCTTGGCCTTCTTCTTCTTACCCAGCTTCTTGGATCGCTTGCCCTTGACAATCTTGGCCTTCTTTTTCTTCTTCAACTTGGCCTTGATGTTGATCTGCTGGAGGCATGCCCCCAACGTCTCTTCCATAGAATCGTCCTGCTGTGCAGGCTCATCAGGGCTTTCTTCCCTTGCAGGCGAAAAGACCTCATCTTCACCACCATCCCCACTGCCCTGAGTGGATTCCTGGTACTCCCCATAGGGGAATTCAGGATCAGGCCGTGGGGGAGTAGGCGAGGGCGTGGCACTCTGCTCTGCTGATGGTGTCCGCGCAGAACTCAGAGGCGAAGATGGTAATTCAGGACTCTTCGCCGGCGGCGATGATGAGAGCTCCGGGCTGTGCACTGGTTTAGACGGTGCAGGGCTGTGCACCGGTGATGCAGATGGCGACGGTGTGCGCGCTGGTGAAGCAGGTGGCGTCGAACTCTTCTTGGCTGAATCGTGGGACTCACGATCAGAATCTTGACTCGCCACAGAGGGAGTCGTCGCTACGCTTGGTTCGGCGGCCGTCTTGACACTCCACCGGCGTTTCTTGGGCGTGCCCGCTGGTTCAGAGGGTCCAGCGGGGATTTCAGTGACCACCTTCCACTTCCTCCTACGGATAGGAAGCTTGGGGAGAGGTCCTGTGCGAACGGCACCATCATCTGCAAGGGTAAGAAGCGCTTCCCTTGCAGCCGCTTCAGCTGCGTCATCAGCCTTCTTCTTGGCTGCAGATCTTTCCGCTCGTGTGAACACCATTGCTGAGTATTGAAGATCTTGAGAGAGGAATCAAAGGTGGAGAGAATCGCTGAATTCTTGGATAGCAAAGAATGAAAGAATCGTACTGATCGAGCGCCTTCCAACGGATATAAAGGCAACGGATAAATCCCAACGACTATTTTTTTGCGGATCCAGCAATTCCAGCGCAATTCCAGGGATATTATTTCATCAAAATCTCTAACTTTGCTGATCCATATCTTTTATTTGGCTTAACCGTTTCTCGATTTTTAAAGCTGGATTTGATCTCCTTGATTCCATCTATCGATTCCCTACAAAAACAAATAAAACAAACATTAAATACGCAATTAAAATTACACCACAAAACATACAAACGATAATCGGAAAAACAGAAAAAATAAACTAAGGCATTGGCCTTGATTAAACGAGCACAGTAACCACTCGTTCTCTCTCGTTCTTTTGTCATGCTTCAGTCAAGAGGAAGGCCGAGAGAGTCTTCACATCCCCTTCCTCATAGTAGTGCTTCAATCTAGCACCATTGACCATAAATGGCTGACCCTGCTGCAAGTTCTTTATCTCTATTGCACCATGAACAAAGACATTAGTAATAACAAATGGTCCCGACCATCTAGACTTTAGTTTGCCTGGAAATAACTTTAAGCGTGAGTTAAATAATAGTACAAGTTGGCCTTTCCTAAAGTCTTTGATCCTGAGTCTACTATCATGCCATATTTTGGTCTTTTCTTTGTACATCTTGGCATTCTCATAGGCCATATGCCTAAGTTCATCAAGCTCATGCAGCTGCAAAGATCTCAATGTCCCCGCATCCTTTACACAAAAATTCAATTCCTTCATGGCCCAGAATGCTTTGTTTTCTAACTCAAGTGGCAAGTGGCAAGCCTTGCCATACACCAACCTATAGGGAGACATGCCTAGGGGTGTCTTATATGCTGTTCTGTAAGCCCAAAGTGCATCCTCAAGCTTAAAAGACCAGTCTTTCCTATTTGGTTTGACTACCTTTTCTAAGATGTTCTTTATTTCCCTATTGGAAATTTCAGCTTGACCATTTGAGTGTGGGTGATAGGGTGTAGCTACTCTATGTCTAATGTTGTATTTGGCCAACAGTTTCTCCATAGCTTTATTAATGAAATGTGACCCCTCATCACTAATGATAGCACGAGGAGTCCCAAATCGAGTGAAAATGTGCCTATGTAAGAAGTTGGTGACTGTTTTAGCATCATTATTAGGACATGCTTTGGCTTCTACCCACTTGGACACGTAGTCTACTGCTACTAATATATACAGGTTACCTGATGATGGAGGGAATGGTCCCATGAAGTCAATGCCCCACACATCAAAGAGCTCCAACTCTAAGATGTAGGTGAGGGGCATCTCATCCTTGCGACTGAGGTTACCTGTCCTTTGGCACTCATCACAGCTGTGTGCAAAGTCGTGGGCGTCCTTGAAGATCGTTGGCCAATAGTAGCCACTCTGAAAGACTTTTGCAGCTGTTCTCTGACCACCAAAGTGTCCCCCATAAGGAGATGTGTGACAGTGCTGCAGCACAGACTTCGCTTCAGCAGCTGAAACACACTTCCTTAACAACCCATCAGCACAGGTTCTGTAAAGTATGGGGTCATCCCAGATGAATTTCCTTGCTTCATGGAGGAACCTCTTCTTCTCTTGTCCTCCCTTGAACACTGGTAATACCTGTGACGCACGGAAGTTAGCAATATCAGCGAACCATGGTTCCTCATCGTTATCACGATGGGACAAAGCAAAGACATGTTCATCTATGAAAGCATCAGAAATTGCGGACTCCGCAATTTTTTCGCAATTATGGTGCAATCGAGACAGGTGATCTGCAACCACATTCTCACAACCCTTCTTGTCTCGAATGTCCAAATCAAATTCTTGCAGCAATAACACCCACCTAATCAGCCTAGGCTTGGCGTCAACTTTCCTCATAAGATATTTCAAAGCAGAATGGTCAGTGTATACAATGGTCCTAGTGCCTACAATATAATTTCTAAATTTTTCGCAAGCAAATACTACAGCAAGCATCTCTTTCTCTGTAGTTGTATAATTACACTGAGCCTCATTCAAGGTCTTACTAGCATAATAGACAGGGTGTGTCAGCTTGTCGATCTTCTGTCCTAACATGACTCCTACAGCATAGTCACTGGCATCACATAGCATCTCAAATGGGAGATCCCAATTTGGTCCAACTATGATAGGTGCTGTGACCAGTGCCTCTTTAAGGGTTTTCCAAGCTACTACACATTCCTCAGAGAAGATAAAAGGCTTATTTAGCTCTAGAAGCTCGCACAGAGGCTTGGCTATCTTAGAAAAGTCCTTGATGAACCTTCTGTAAAAACCAGCATGCCCTAAGAAGCTTCTAATGGCTTTGACATTTTGGGGCTCTACCAACTTTTCTATGATCTCTATTTCTGCCCTATCCACTTCTACACCTGCCCTTGACACTCGATGTCCTAAGACAATCCCCTCATCTACCATAAAGTGGCATTTTTCCCAATTTAGGACTAGGTTGGTCTCCTCACACCTAGCCAGGACTTGTCCTAGGTTTTCTAGACAGGTTTTAAATGAATCCCCAAAGACTGAGAAGTCATCCATGAATATTTCTATCATGGACTCATCCAACTCAGAGAAGATTGCCATCATGCACCTTTGGAAAGTTGCCGGTGCATTGCATAGGCCAAAAGGCATTCTGCGGAAGGCAAACGTTCCAAAAGGGCAAGTGAAGGTGGTCTTCTCTTGATCCTTAGGGTCTATAGTTATTTGATTATAGCCAGAGTATCCATCTAAAAAACAATAGTAGGCTCTACCAGCTATTCTGTCTAGCATCTGGTCAATAAACGGTATAGGGAAATGGTCTTTTTTAGTTTCTTTATTTAATTTTCTGTAATCCATACACACTCTCCACCCTGTGACAGTCCTTGTTGGAATTAGTTCGTTATTCTCATTGACTACCACAGTTATTCCCCCCTTTTTAGGTACACATTGGATGGGGCTCACCCACTGGCTACTAGCTATGGGGAAAATTACTCCTGCATCTAACCATTTTATTATTTCTTTCTTCACTACCTCTTTCATAGAGGGGTTTAACCTACGCTGGTGATCTACCCTAGGTGTGTGCTCTTCCTCTAGTATAATTTTGTGCATACAATAAGAAGGGCTAATGCCTCGAATATCAGCAATAGTCCATGCTATAGCCTTCTTATGTTGCTTAAGCAGTAAAATTAAATCAACCTCATGCTGTTCACTTAGCTTAGAGGAAATAATCACAGGCAGTGTATCATTATCTCCTAAATATGCATATTTGAGGTGAGTGGGTAGTGGTTTCAGTTCTAGACTAGGTGGATGCTCAATGGAGGGCTTTAAAGGATTTACAGTTCTATCAGTTAAATCTATATTCATACATACATGCTGTGGTTTATCTACAGGTACATTCATTATGTCAGATACATTCAAATCAGCTACATCTACTTGTACATATTCATTAGCATGCTTGGTTAATAATACATGCTCTAATTGTTCTTCCATTAGTGAGTCAACAACATCCATGCTAGCACAAGACTCAGAATCAGAGGGATACCTTAAAGCTTTATAAACACTAAATTTTACCTCTTCATCATGAACTCTCATAGTTAACTCACCTTTTTGCACATCTATTAGTGCCCTACCTGTGGCGAGAAATGGTCTACCTAGCAGGATGGGTACCTCCTTGTCTGCCTCATAGTCCAGGACAATGAAATCTGCAAGGAATATAAATTTGTCAACTTTCACTAGAATATCCTCAATCTTACCTTCAGGGTATGCGATGGATCTGTCTGCTAGCTGTAAAGTGACAGTAGTTGGACGTGCTTCCCCTATTCCCAACTGGCGGAATAGGGATAGGGGCATGAGGTTAATGCTGGCTCCCAGGTCACAGAGAGCTCGCCCCACGTGCTTGCCTCCAAGTTCCACAGGTAAGGTGAAGGAACCAGGATCCTTCTCCTTCTTAGGCAGCTTGTTCTGGAGGATGGCACTGCACTCCTCAGTGAGATTGACTGTTTCAAACTCACCAATTATTTTTTTGTTAGTAATGATGTCCTTCAAAAACTTTACATACGAAGGCATCGACTGTAAAACCTCTACGAAAGGAATGTTAACATGCACTTGCTTAAGTATTTCTAAGAATTTATTGAAATGCACTTCCTGTTCCTGCTTCTTTTTAAGCCTTCTAGGATATGGAGGTGGTGGTACATAAGCAGGTACGTCAGGACGCCTTAGGATAGGTGGAGGTCTTGGAACTTCTTCTATTTCCTCTATAATTGGCTCTAGCCTGGCTCCTGAGGTACTAGTGGGTGATGGACCTTGGTTGGGCAGAGACTCCAGTGGAGCACTAGACTCGGTGTTCTCTACTCTCTTTGGTATGTCTTTGGTGTTGCTTACCAAAGGTCTCCCACTCCTAAGTTCAATTGCTTGAACTTGTTCCTTTCCTTCTCTCCTTGGCAATTCAGTGTCAGCAGGGAGTCTACCTTGGGGCCTACTTTTAATTTCATTGGCTAACTGGCCTATTTGATTTTCTAAGCTCCTAAGGGTAGCTTGCTGGCTTTGGAGAGTAGCATCATTTTTTGCTATGTATTCCTTGAGTAGGTTTTCTACAGAAGATCCTACTGGTTGATTATAAGGCTTTTGGTACATTGACTGGTTATGTTGGTTATGTTGGTTATGTTGGGGAGTGAAACCAGATGTTCCACTCGGCCTTGGTTGGTTAATATTTTGGTTAGAATTTGGTTGGCCACCCCATGACAGGTTTGGGTGGTTCCTCCAACCAGGATTGTAAGTTTGTGAATAGGGGTTGTTCCTTGGTTGCTGCTGGCTTCCTACATAGCAGACCGAGGATGGATTCCCAGGGCAATATTCATATGGGTGCCCTTCCCCACAGAATCCACAGACTAGTGCCTCGCCTTGGCTTGGTTGGGTGCCCATTGACATGGCTGTGGCGGTATTGGCACTGGTTTGGAGATTGGCCTGAGCCATTTGCTTGACTAAGTTGGTCAGGGCATTTATTTGGGTGCTCATAGCGCTTAGAGCATCCTTGTCTTGAGCTCTAGTTGGCTCTACAGGATCGTCTGACCACCTACAATGAGATGTTGAGATCTTCTCCAAGATCTCATAAGCTTCGTTGTAACTCTTGGACAACATGGAACCACCAGCAGATGAATTTAGGACTTGTCTAGTGCTGGGGTTGCATCCTTTAAAGAAAACTTCTATTTGGATACACCATGGGATGCCATGGTGTGGACATTTGATGAGAAGGTCTTTGAATCTTGTCCAAGCTTCGTGAAGAGACTCACTTGGAGCTTGTTTGAATTTTATAATATCATCACGGAAAGTAGAATTTCTATCAGGTGGGAAATATTTGACTAGGAATTTTTCTGCTAAATCTGTCCAATTAAGGACAGATCCAGAAGGTAATGAGTTCAGCCACGTTTTGGCTTTGTCCCTCAAAGAGTAAGGGAACAAGTATAGCCTCAAGGCCTCTTGAGAAACTCCAGGGATTAGGAAAGTGTCGCTAACTCCTAAGAAGTTCCTAAGATGGTTGTGGGGATCCTCATTTTCCATTCCAAAGAATTGTCCCACAGTGGACAACATTTGGAACATCACTGGCTTTAACTCGAATGAGTTGGCAGTGATTTCAGGACGGATTATGCTGGGGTTCAGCTCCCCAGGCATAGGTACTAAATATGAAAGAATGGCGCTGTCCTTGTCATTCGCTATTTCTATGGGATTGCGAGTGACAGGCACCAGAGTTTGATCTCTCCTATCCATTTCTTCTAAAGGTGGTGATGATAACCTTGCGGTATCAGCAGCTAATTGAGGTAAAGAAGGTTGTTTAAATAGACGTTTCTTAGCTCTATTCCTAGCTCTAAGTAATCTCTCGGGCTCAGGGTTGAATTCTAGATCACTACTTGGAAGCTCATTCATAAACTAACCTAAATTTTACCTAAGAAAGAAATGACATGTAGATCAAATGCAAAGGAAAATAATTTTGATGTTCAAACTTAACAAAACTTCGTTTTCACTTCAAATAAGTCCCCGGCAGCGGCGCCAAAAACTTGTTGCGTGCTCAATGTGTAAAGATAAACAAGCAAGAGAATAGGGAGAGCACTTAGAACATGCAAGCATACATGGTCTCACAGCAAGTAGTAAGTATATTTCATTCGTTTTTTCCACAGAGACTCATTTTTAGCTATTCGCGAAGTGTATTTGTTAAGAAAGATGGGGTGGATTTGATGGGGTAAAATTGGTTTTTAATTATCTAAGTTTTGCTGAATGTGTAGAGGAATATAACATGAACAAATGCAAGTTGAAATTAGACTCAAAAGACAAGAGATGGAATTAATAAACGTAGAAGAAAACAGCTAAACAGAATGATAAAACAGCAGAATTGCGAGGACCGCAATGTTACCGCAATTAAATAACAGCGAAAGTGTGTAAATGGGTGACTTCAGGGCTACTAATGACTATCCTATAGGCAATTTATTCCGATTCTCAAGCAGTAGATCAACTCTCTATACATCAAACTCACTCTATCTCATGTATCGTCCGATTCCATGCATGAAATACTTTAGTTTACTCGACTTCAAAGTAAGGTCTTAAGCATTTTGTTAAAACAGGAATGTTTAGTTTGTACTAGGGAAACGCCTATTCCTAGGCCGTTTCCTGATTACCATGAAAGGCTAGCATGATTATATGACTCTGAACTCTTACTCCTTCCAGAGGTTAGGAGTTCTTTGGACAAAATGGATGGCCAATCGAAATTGCCCGTGGGATGAAGCTTACATACAATCAATGTTCGAGTGTTAATCTGCCTACTTGATTCACGTTTTCTAACCTATAGTTCTGTCATTAGCATGCCCCTAGGTGATTTAGCTACTCATGGATATAAGGTAAACAGAAATGGTAGATAAAGTAGACATGCTTAGAAGAGAAATATAATTAAAACAGTGGACAAAAGCCGTAGCAGAAGAAGATGGCAACTGTGAAAAGCAGACTTGCACTTTAATTACTTTCAATGTTTAACCGAACAAAGCGAAACTTAAAGGAACTGATTCAAAGACAGACAACAACGAAATGCGGTAAATAAAGCTCTAAACTAGGAACAACAAATGAACAAAGCTGGAAATGAGAAGGAGAAAACAGAAAGCAGTAAAGGTGCTCGAAAGCCTTGATGCAGTCGCCTCGAATGAAGGGGATGAAAGGTCAGCCTTGCTTGGATGAATCCAATCGAGAGAGAAGAAGAATCTTCTCTCCTTTCTATCAGATTATCGATTCCAACAGCTGAGACTCTCACTCCAACAGACGACAAAGGAAAACAGGGAGAAATGATGGACTGCGAGAGACTTCTGCGCTTCGGATTATGATCAAACCTCCGACTTTGACCCCTTTTTATAGTAGTTTGCAGGTGCGTTTGGGCCAAGGAGAACCATCAATCTTCAACGTCATATATCAGAAATGGATGGAGGAGAAAGAACGAGTCCCTGAAATAACGGAAATTAACAGAAAAAGATCAGTCAACTTATGGTTTCCACTTGAATAATTGCGAGAACCGCAATTATTTCGCAATTCATTCGCAATGCTTATTTTTCATTCTTTTCCTTCGGTTTTCAACCCTTTTTCTACCTATTGTGCACAAGTCCTAAATTAGCTACCTTCTTCTAATTCTCATATTTAAGCATAGGTTTAGGCTAAATGTTATTAAAAACACCTAAGTATGTGCATTTTCCTAAGCTAAATAGGTCCTAAATAAGTCACTTTCAGAGACTTAACACTTGGCATAACTCAAAATTTGTTGAGTGTAGGTCAATTGCTCCAAAATGGATATGCAATTAACTTTGATGATGACAAATGCATTATTCTAGACAAGAAAAATGACCAGATAGTTGCAAAGGTTGATATGTTAGTAACCGAAGTCTTCCCGCTCCTTATGCCATTAGAAGAGAATTTTGCTCTCAAAAGCAAAAGTCCAGATATTTCTCACTTGTGGCATTTAAGGTATGGTCATCTTTACCGCAAAAGTCCTCGTACTTTAAAACAGAAAAATATGGTGATTGGACTTCCAAATATTGAAGATGATGGAAAAATATGTGAAGGTTGCATTTATGGGAAAATCCATAGACTTCCTTTCCCTAAAACTTCATGGAGGGCTAAATCTCCATTAGAGTTGGTAAATTCGGATATATGTGGCCCCACAATAACTTCATCACTCACTAACCAGAGATATTACATATTATTCGTTGATGGTTTTACCCGAATGATGTGGATTTATTTTCTTAATGAAAAATCAGAAGTTTTTGATAGTTTTCTTCGGTTTAAGGCTCTTGCAGAAAATCAAAGTGGCAAAAAGATCAAGACATTGAGAATGGATCGTGGAGGCGATTTCATTTATAAACCATTCATGGACTATTGCAAGGAGAACGACATAATAAGACAACTCACGGTTCGACACAACCCTCAACAAAATGGCGTTGCAGAGAGAAAGAATCGAACCATTGTGGAAATGGCAAGGAGCATGTTGAAGGCCAAAGATCTTCCAAATAATTTGTGGACAGAAGTTGTTAATACAACTATTTATATCCTTAATCGATGTCCTACTGTTGCGTGCTCAATGTTTAAAATAAAGATGCAATGGTAGAGCACTCAGAACATGCAAGCATACATGGTCTTGTAGCAAGTAATAAGTATTTTTTCATTCGTTTTCCCACAGAGATTTATTCTTAGTTACTAGCGAAGTGAGTTGTTAAGTGAGAATGGGTGGTGTAAATGGGGTAGATTTGGTTTTAAAGTGCCTAGCTATTAAGGAATATGTAAGATAAGAAAGCATAAACAAGGGCAAGTAAACAATTAAACTCAAATGTAGAGAGAAGAGAATAACAAACGAAGAGAGAAATGGCTAAGGCAAAATTTGAACTAAGGGAATTGCGGAAACAACAATTATTTAGCAATGTTACTAACAGCGAATTAAGTGTAAAGTGTGGAAACAAGGGCTACTAACGACTCCTCTATAGGCTTTTTCACACGATTCTCAAGCAGTAGATCAACTCATCATGCATCAAACTAACTCATTCTCATGTATCTTCCGATTTCATGCATTAGATCCTTTAGTTTACTCATGTCCAAGTAAGGCCTTAAGCACCTATTTATAAAAGCGAGTATTGATTTCTACTAGGAAAACGCCTATTCCTAGGTCGTTTTCTGGCTACCCTGAGAGGCTAGCATGAATGTACGACTCTGAACTCTTACTCCTTCCAGAGGTTAGGAGTTCTTTAGACAAAATGGATGGCCAATCGAAATTGCCCGTGGGATGAAGCTTACATACATTCAATGCATCCGAAAGCTAACCTACATGCTTGATTCACGTGTTTCTACCTATAGACTTATCATTAGCATACCCTTATGTGGATTAGTTACTCATGGATGAAGGTGGAATGAGAAGAATAGATGAAGACGACATGCTTAACAAAATATAAAGGAAAAAACAGAAGAAGAAAACAGTAAATAGAAGAGATGAAAAACTTGCGAAGTGATGAAGTAATGCTTGATTAACCAACGTTTGAACTAAACAAATGCCAACTTTGAGCAACTAAAGCGAAACAGACAGAGACGAAATGGAATAGAGTGGCAAACGAAAGGGAAATAACAACAGATAGCAATGGAAACAGAAACAGAAAGCAACAAAAGCAAGTAAATCCGTGCGTAAGCCCCTCGTCGCAAACGCCTCGGTTGAAGGGAGAAGGAGAGCTTTGTTTGGATGAATCCAATCAGAAGAGAAGAAAAATCTTCTCTTCTTCCTCTCATATTATCGACTCCAACAGCTGAGACCTTCAAGCCAACGACCGGATGAGAAAACAAGAAGAAAAGACTGTGCTGCGATGGAAGTTCTACGCCTTTCGAGTGTGTTCTGTCCTTCCCCTTTGACCTCCTTTTATAGTAGTTTGCAGGTACGATTCGTCCAAGGAGAACCATCCATTCTGAACAACAATACTCCACGTGGAAGTAGAAGAAAAAACGAACAGCTGAAAGATCGTAACAAAACAGAAATCGGTTAGACAAATAACAACTTTCACTTAAAACATTGCTGAAACCGCAATGTTTCCGCAATGCTTCAGCAATGTGCAATTTTCACTTTTTAACTTTGTTTTTGGTTCTTTTCCTTTCCTTTTACATATAAATCCTAATTTAGCTTCATTCTACTAATTCTCATATATAAGCACGAGTTTAAGCCAAATCCTACCAAAAACACTTAAGATTGAACCTCTTTCTCTAACAAATAAGTCCTAAGATAGTCACTTTTGGAGACGTAACACACCCCCAAACTTAAGGTTTTGCTCGTCCTCGAGCAATCTAAAGACTTTACTTGGGCTGCTGTTAACCTCTCTAGCCACTTGCTGACTTCCCTAAGTTCACTATCTATGGCAATGCTGTCCTGTGACACGCTTCTAAGTTCAAAACTAACTTCTCATTTTGCTTCTTCTGACTTCTCTTGCCTTATAATCCTACTGTTTTTATTAACTCTCTACAACTGATCTATCTGCTTTGGTCATTAAGTTCATTGTGCAACTATCCCTAAGGTTTCAAATTCTACCTAGCTTTACCCCAGACTCAGTACATGCTTCTAATGTTTTTCTTTTGAGCTGCCTCGGATTCCTTAGAGTCATGCCAGTCTTAGTATAAACCAGTGACAGTAGTACATTCATAGAACAACCTAAACCCTGGCATCACTACATTGGATATACATTCATCTCCCTTAACAGACCTACAAGCTACAACCTTGTGCTTAGCTAATTGAGGATCAGAGTTCTTCCATTCAGGACACCTAAGCACAAAGCTGCAACTCATAGGCATACACTCTTCTTCCTTAGTTTTTCCTTTTTCTTTCTTTCTTTGGTGGAGCCTCTCCTTTGGTTGCCTTTTGATGCAATGCCACTTGTGGGTTACACACATGGCACTGATTACTTAGCAACCTCAAGAGAGACACCATCCTTTATTCTTTTTCATCATTTTTTTTTTCAATTCATCATTTTTTCAAAGGAGAAGAAGAATGCTTATGTTAAAAGGGAGAGAGGAATGTTCCTAGGCCAAGGGTGGCCTCCCCCAAACTTAAACTTCTCATTGTTCCCAATGAGAGTCTGAGGTGGCACACCCCCAAACTTGTCCTAGAAGCATCTAGTCTAGGGCAAAACAAGGAGAATCTAAAAGTCCTAGGCATAGAAAGAACATTCTCAAAGCAAATGACACAGTAGCAGAAATTTGTAAAAAACAGTATGGTAAGGACTTAAAGATATGCATGCTGAGCAACTTAAGGGAGCTAAATTAAACTATCAAAGGTGTCCTAAGACACTCATCCAGCATGCTCACAGATAGGTCATATATGGCAGTCAAGAAAGCAGCAAGAGAGCAAAATTGAAACAGAACCAGCCTATCTATCAGTCAGTCAATAGCATGCGATAACTAACAAAAATTGCGGACTCCGCAATAATTTCGCAATGAACCTGCATGGCATATTTATCAGTGATCCGCCCCTTTTTGCATGCTAGTTCCAGTCATCTACAGCTAAACAAAAAGAAAACTAAAACAAGCTAGCTACTCAGATACCATCTACCTAAACTAAACTATCCTAAACAACCAAAAGAAAGAATGAAAAACAGATCAAATATTGGATTCAAAACAACAGGATTCACAAAGTTTAACGAAAAGCAATTTTTTTTCTTTTTTAAGAGGGAACAGAAGTACTCCCTCGAGTGCCCTTCAGACTGGCACTCAAACATCCTCATCATCATCCTTCCTTGCTCTTGGAGGTGTCCACGGCTTCAGGAGATCAGTGGGGAAAGCAGGGAAGATGCATCCCAATTGATCAGCCATGTCTTTGTCCCTCGCCTGAGCGTACTCAGCCCACTGTGCCAACTTGCGCTGGAGATCCATCAGACATGCCATGGAGAGAGATTGAGCTGCAGCCAGGCCATCTAACTCAAACTCCATGTTTCCCCTTCTTCGCATCCTCAGGCCTGTAGGCAGCTCCAGATGGCCCGTGTAGGCCAGCTGCCTCTCCGTCCTCTCAATTGGCACACCTGCACGTAAACATAACTTAGTGATGGTGTTTGGGAAGAAAAGAGGGCCCTTACCTTTCTTCGCACAGTCGGCTATTGAGGCTGCAATGACCTCACCAACATCTATGGTGAGGCCCCTCATAATGGCATACACCAGCAACGATCTCCCCTGGTTTATGGTGGTTTCGTGGGTCACCGGGGATAGACGCCTTCGCACAAAGGAGAACCAGACGACTGCCTTGGCCGTGAGGGTCGCACTCATCAGAGTGTGCTTCCCGTTACGTGAGATTGTCCAGGCTGCCTCAGGTTGGCCTATGATGCGCAGGGCTTCTTCCAAGACAGCCTCAGATGGTGAGTCAACGATCCTCGCGTAATCAGTGTACTTATGCCCTCTGAGGGCATAAGCTTCATTGATAGCTTTGGCCGAAAAGTCGACCTCAATCCCCCTTACCATGGACAGACCATCCTCGGGGTGCGTCAGATTGGCGTAGAAATCGTACACCATGTTGGAGTAGGCAGGGATGGGCGGTCTGCACAGCTCTTCCCAGCCGTGGTTGGTGATCCCTGCGCGCAAGAATTGCGGCAGGTCCGCCAGTGCATCAAGAAACCCCTTCTCATGGAGCAGGTCTCTCTTCCTTAATTCAGTTCCCCTTGATTCTGCATCTGAAGAGACATACCTCACGGCTTGAGGTTCGTCTCCAGGGTACAATTTGGCTTTCCCCTTATCCCTTGCCTTGGCCGACTCAGCAGCCTCGACCTTCAGCTTCTTCAAAGAAGGCTCACTACTGACCTTCTTCTTCTTGGATCGTTTGGAAGCTTTTGGCCGTTTGGCCTTCACAATCTTGGGCACCTTCTTCCTCAGCCGTGCCCTGGTGGTAATCTGCTGGAGGCAGTCCCCCAACGTCTCATCCATCGAGTCTCTCCCCCCCTCTGCTGGGCTATCAGGGCTGACTTCCCTCAAAGGGGAGAAGACTTCATCTTCCTCAGCCGCCTCTTCGCTCGGCACTGATTCTTGATGTTCTTCAATCGGAACTTCAGGCTCTGGCGTCTGCGAAGATGGAGATGCCTCAGGGCTCTGTGAAGGTGGAGATGGCTCGGGGCTTTGTCGGGCCGTCTCGTAGGATGGACGACCACTCTCATGACTCTCCTCGGTGGGAGTCTTTTCCTTGATCGGTGCGTCCCCGACTGCCATCTTCCACTTCCTTTTCTTGGGTGTACCCACTGGTTCAGACGGACCAGCAGGGATTTCAGTCACTACCTTCCACTTCTTCTTGCGTACTGGAAGTTTAGACGGTCGTTCGGGTTGCGCAGCTTCGGCATCTGCCAAGGAGAGCAATGCTTCCCTCGCAGCTTCCTCTGCGTCCGGTGACTTTTTCTTGGAGGCAGATCGCTCAGCTCGTGTAAGCACCATTGTCGATTCGGAGATATCTGAAGGTAGGAGATGCAGAGGAAGAAGAAGAGTGATTCTTGAAGTTCAACGAATGACGAAAGCGTAAGGGGCACAGCTGACTTAACGGCTATTTGTAATCAAGTGGATCCCAACGGCTCTTTCTGTTGCGGTTTCAGCAAATCTAACGCAATTAAATGAGCTGGCCGTTGGAGATTTCCTTGAATTAAATCCCAAGATTCTCACAACTAAATCTTTGATTCGGCCCGATTTCTTCATCGATTCTTTACCCTTGATTCATCTCCTTGATTTCCTCTTTCGATCCCCTATTAAAATGTACAAAATTAACACAAAATTCGTAATAAAAATCACACCTAAACACGTAAAATAAAAACCGAAGAAATACGGAAAAAAAAACTAAGGCATAGCCTTCACATGGACGAGCACAGTAATCACTCATCCCCTTTCGATTTGGCTCTCAAGCTTCAGATAAGAGGAAGGCCGAGAGCGTCTTCACATCTCCTACCTCGTAGTAATGCTTCAAACGGGCACCATTGACCATGAACGGTTGCCCGTGCTACAGGTTCCTAATCTCAATTGCACCATGAACAAACACGTTAGTTATAACAAAAGGACCTGACCATCTGGACTTAAGTTTGCCTGGAAACAATCTCAACCTTGAGTTAAATAACAAGACATGCTGGCCCTTCTTAAAGTCCTTAATCCTAAGTCTACTATCATGCCAAATTTTAGTCTTTTCCTTATACATTTTGGCATTTTCATAGGACATATGTCTCAGCTCATCGAGCTCATGTAATTGCAGAGACCGCAATGTTCCCGCATCGGTCACGCAATAATTCAGTTCTTTTAAGGCCCAAAATGCTTTGATTTCCAATTCGAATGGTAAGTGACATGCTTTTCCATACACAAGTCTATAAGGAGACATACCTAGGGGTGTCTTATATGCAGTCCTATATGCCCAAAGTGCATCCTCTAACTTAAACGACCAATCTTTTCTATTGGGTTTGACCACTTTTTCGAGTATGTTTCTAATCTCCCTATTTGATATTTCAGCTTGCCCATTCGAATGTGGATGATAAGGGGTGGCTACTCTATGTCTAACATTGTATTTAGCCAACAATTTTTCCATAGCTTTATTAATAAAGTGCGTCCCTTCATCACTAATTATAGCACGGGGTGTACCAAACCTAGTAAAGATATGCCTATTAAGGAACTTAATGACTGTTTTGGCATCATTTGTTGGACATGCTATGGCTTCTACCCATTTAGATACATAGTCTACAGCTACAAGTATATAAAGGTTACCTGCAGATGGGGGAAATGGTCCCATGAAATCAATGCCCCACACATCAAAGAGCTCCAACTCTAAGATGTAAGTGAGAGGCATCTCATCCTTCCGACTAAGGTTACCTGTTCTTTGACATTCATCGCAGCTGTGTGCATGGTCGTGGGCATCTTTGAAGATCGTGGGCCAATAGTAGCCACTCTGGAACACCTTTGCAGCTGTTCTTTGGCCACCAAAATGGCCACCATAGGGAGATGTATGGCAATGCTGCAGCACAGACTTCACTTCAGCAGCCGACACACACTTCCTCAGCAAACCATCTACACATGTCTTGTAGAGTGTAGGATCGTCCCAGATGAACTTCCTAGCTTCATGTAGAAACCTCTTCTTTTCTTGCCCTCCCTTGAAAGTTGGTAGCATCTGCGAAGCAAGGAAGTTAGCAATATCAGCAAACCAGGGTTCCTCATCGTTATCACGATGTGCTAATACAAAGACATGCTCATCGATAAAGGCATCAGAAATTGCGGTTTCCGCAATTTTATCGCAATTATGCCGCAATCTAGAAAGATGATCCGCAACCACATTTTTGCATCCTTTCTTATCTCTAATGTCTAAATCAAACTCTTGCAACAACAATACCCATCTAATTAACCTAGGCTTAGCATCAGCCTTCCTCATAAGGTATTTTAGTGCAGAGTGATCAGTGTACACGATTGTCCTAGTACCTACAATGTAATTCCTAAACTTCTCGCAAGCAAACACTACAACTAGCATTTCCTTTTCTGTGGTTGTGTAATTACATTGTGCCTCATTTAGTGTCTTACTAGCATAGTATACAGGATGTGTTAGTTTGTCAATTTTTTGTCCTAGCATAACCCCTACTGCATAGTCACTCGCATCACACAACATCTCAAAGGGTAGGTCCCAATTTGGTCCTACTATAATAGGTGCTTTGACTAAGGCTTCCTTAAGGGTTGTCCAGGCTAAGAAACATTCTTTTGAGAAGATGAATGGCTTATTCAGCTCTAGAAGCTCACACAAAGGCTTGGAGATCTTGGAGAAGTTCTTAATGAACCTTCTATAGAAACCTGCGTGTCCTAGGAAACTCCTAATAGCTTTCACATTCTGAGGTTCCACTAGCTTCTCTATTATCTCAATCTTGGCCCTATCGACCTCTACTCCTGCTCTAGACACTCTATGACCTAGGACTATCCCATCTTCCACCATAAGGTGGCATTTCTCCCAATTAAGGACTAGGTTGGTCTCCTCACACCTAGCTAGGACTTGTCCTAAGTTCTCTAAGCAATTTGTAAAAGAATCACCAAAGACTGAGAAGTCATCCATAAATATTTCTATCATGGATTCATCTAAGTCAGAGAAAATGGCCAACATGCACCTTTGGAATGTTGCTGGTGCATTGCATAAGCCAAAAGGCATTCTACGAAAAGCAAATGTTCCAAAAGGGCATGTAAAGGTTGTTTTCTCCTGGTCCACAGGGTCTATGGTGATTTGGTTATATCCAGAATAACCATCTAAGAAGCAGTAATAAGCTCTACCAACTATTCTATCTAACATCTGATCTATAAACGGTAAAGAAAAGTGATCTTTTTTTGTTTCTTTATTCAATTTTCTATAGTCCATACAGACTCTCCATCTTGTAATAGTTCTAGTTGGAATTAGTTCATTACTCTCATTCACTACTACAGTCATCCCCCCCTTCTTAGGTACACATTGAATTGGACTCACCCACTGACTGCTAGCTATAGGGAAGATTACACCTGCATCTAACCATTTGATTATCTCTTTTTTAACTACCTCCTTCATGGAGGGGTTCAACCTACGTTGGTGATCTACTCGGGGTGTATGCTCTTCTTCCAATAGTATCTTATGCATGCAGTAGGAAGGACTAATACCTCTAATGTCAGCAATCGTCCATGCAATAGCTTTTTTGTGTTGCTTAAGCAGCAATATTAACTCAATTTCATGCTTTTCACTCAATTTGGACGAAATGATAACAGGCAAAGTATCATGCTCTCCTAGATATGCATACTTAAGATGTTCAGGCAATGGTTTTAATTCTAAGAGAGGTGGATGCTCAATGGATGGTTTCAATGAATTCATGGATCTCTCAGTCAAATCATTAGTCATACAAACATGCTGAGGTTTATCCACAGGTATATCCATTATTTCAGCAATATTTAAGTCAGTTGTATCTATTTGTACATAATCATTAGCATGCTTAATCAACAGTTCATGCTCAAGTTGTTCTTCCATCAGTGAATCTACTATGTCCATACTTGCACAAGATTCAGAATCAGAAGGATACCTTAGAGCTTTAAAGACACTAAACTTAACCTCCTCATCATGAACCCTCATGGTGAGCTCACCTTTCTGGACATCGATCAAGGCCCTACCTGTGGCTAGAAATGGTCTGCCTAATAGGATGGGGACCTCCTTGTCTGCTTCATAATCCAGAATGATGAAATCTGCAAGAAAAATGAACTTGTCAACCTTGACAAGAATATCCTCTATCTTACCCTCAGGGTAGGCTATGGATCTGTCTGCCAACTGCAAGGTGACAGTGGTGGGACGTGCTTCCCCTATTCCAAGCTGACGGAATAGTGATAGGGGAATGAGATTTATGCTGGCTCCCAGGTCACAAAGAGCTCTGCCCACGTGCTTGCCTCCCAACTCGACTGGTAAGGTGAAGGAACCAGGATCCTTCTCCTTCTTTGGAAGCTTATTCTGGAGTATAGCACTGCACTCCTCAGTAAGATTCACTGTTTCAAATTCACCAATGATCTTCTTGTTAGTAATAATATCCTTCAAAAATTTAACATAAGAAGGCATAGATTGCAAAACCTCTACAAACGGAATATTAACATGCACTTGCTTTAAAATTTCTAAAAATTTATTAAAGTTCACTTCCTGTTCTTGTTTTTTCTTTGGCCTTCTAGGGAATGGAGGTGGTGGCACATATGTAGGCACTTCAGGTCGCCTTAGGACAGGTGGAGGCCTTGGAATTTCTTCTGGTTCCTCTATGATAGGTTCCAACCTCACCCTTGATGTGCTTGTTGGTGGTTGACCATGGCTAGGCAGAGAATCCAGTGGAGCACTAGACTCTTCATTCTCTACTCTCTTTGGTGTTTCTCTGGTGTTGCTTACCAATGGTCTTCCACTGCGAAGTTCAATTGCTTGAACTTGCTCTTTTCCATCCCTTCTTGGTACCTCAGTGTCAGCAGGCAGTCTACCTTGGGGCCTACTTTTTAGTTCATTGGCTAATTGCCCTATTTGGTTCTCTAGGCTCCTAAGGGTAGCTTGCTGACTTTGTAGAGTAGCATCATTCTTTGCAATGTACTCCTTAAGTAGATTTTCTACTGATGACCCTATTGGTTGGTTGTATGGTTTTTGATACATGGATTGGTTATTTTGGGGAGTGAAACCAGGTGTTCCACTCGGTCTTGGATGGTTAGGAGCTTGGTTAGTATTTTGTTGCCCACCCCAAGAAAGGTTTGGGTGGTTCCTCCAACCAGGATTGTAAGTGTTAGAGTAGGGGTTGTTCCTAGGCTGCTGTTGGCTTCCAACATAGCAGACTGAGGCTGGATTCCCAGGGCAGTATTCATACAAGTGCCCTTCCCCACAGAATCCACAGATCAGTGTCTCACCTTGACTATTTGGTGCGCCCATTGAGATGGCTGCTGCGGTGTTGACACTGGATTGGAGATTGGTTTGAGCCATTTGTTTGACTAGATTGGTCAGGGCGTTTATTTGGCTACTCATGGCACTGAGTGCGTCCTTGTCTTGAGCTCTCCTAGGCTCTACTGGATCATCTGACCATCTACAGTGAGAAGTTGAGATCTTCTCCAGGATCTCATAGGCTTCATTGTAACTCTTTGAAAGCATGGAACCACCAGCTGAAGAATTTAGCACTTGCCTTGTGCTGGGGTTGCATCCTTTAAAGAATACTTCTATTTGAATACACCATGGAATGCCATGGTGTGGACATTTAAGCAAAATGTCCTTGAACCTTGTCCAAGCTTCGTGAAGAGATTCGTTTTCGGCTTGTTTGAACTTGATTATGTCATCACGAAAGTTTGAATTCCTATCAGGTGGAAAATATTTGACTAGGAATTTCTCAGCCAGATCTGTCCAATTGACAACTGATCCGGAGGGTAATGAATTCAACCACGTTTTGGCTTTATCTCTTAATGAGTAAGGGAAGAGGTAAAGCCTCAAAGCTTCTTGGGAAACTCCAGGGATAAGGAAGGTATCACTAACTCCTAGGAAGTTTCTTAGATGGTTGTGGGGGTCCTCATTTTCCACTCCAAAGAATTGTCCCACAGTGGACAACATTTGGAACATTACTGGCTTTAACTCGAATGAGTTGGCAGTAATTTCAGGGCGTATTATGCTTGGGTTTAGCTCCCCAGGCATAGGAACTAAGTAGGAGAGGATGGCACTATCCTTGTCATTCGCTATTTTGATGGGGTTGCGAATGGTAGGTGCTGGATTTGGGTTTGGTCTATCCATTTCTATTTGATGGGATTGTGATGACTCCGCAGAGTCAGCAATGTTTTGAGTTATAGGGGGTTGTTTAAAGAGACGCTTCTTAGCTTTGTTTCTGGCCCTAAGTAATCTCTCAGGCTCAAGATTGAACTCTAGATCGCTACTTGAATGCTCATTCATAAACTAACCCAATGGTACCTATAAAAGAAATGAGAATAGATTAGTTCCAATAGATATTAAACTTTGTGTTTCTAACTTAAGAAACTTCGTTTTCACTAAACAAAATCCCCGACAGCGGCGCCAAAAACTTGTTGCGTGCTCAATGTTTAAAATAAAGATGCAATGGTAGAGCACTCAGAACATGCAAGCATACATGGTCTTGTAGCAAGTAATAAGTATTTTTTCATTCGTTTTCCCACAGAGATTTATTCTTAGTTACTAGCGAAGTGAGTTGTTAAGTGAGAATGGGTGGTGTAAATGGGGTAGATTTGGTTTTAAAGTGCCTAGCTATTAAGGAATATGTAAGATAAGAAAGCATAAACAAGGGCAAGTAAACAATTAAACTCAAATGTAGAGAGAAGAGAATAACAAAAGAAGAGAGAAATGGCTAAGGCAAAATTTGAACTAAGGGAATTGCGGAAACAACAATTATTTAGCAATGTTACTAACAGCGAATTAAGTGTAAAGTGTGGAAACAAGGGCTACTAACGACTCCTCTATAGGCTTTTTCACACGATTCTCAAGCAGTAGATCAACTCATCATGCATCAAACTAACTCATTCTCATGTATCTTCCGATTTCATGCATTAGATCCTTTAGTTTACTCATGTCCAAGTAAGGCCTTAAGCACCTATTTATAAAAGCGAGTATTGATTTCTACTAGGAAAACGCCTATTCCTAGGTCGTTTTCTGGCTACCCTGAGAGGCTAGCATGAATGTACGACTCTGAACTCTTACTCCTTCCAGAGGTTAGGAGTTCTTTAGACAAAATGTATGGCCAATCGAAATTGCCCGTGGGATGAAGCTTACATACATTCAATGCATCCGATAGCTAACCTACATGCTTGATTCACGTGTTTCTACCTATAGACTTATCATTAGCATACCCTTATGTGGATTAGTTACTCATGGATGAAGGTGGAATGAGAAGAATAGATGAAGACGACATGCTTAACAGAATATAAAGGACAAAACAGAAGAAGAAAACAGTAAACAGAAGAGATGAAAAACTTGCGAAGTGATGAAGTAATGCTTGATTAACCAACGTTTGAACTAAACAAATGCCAACTTTGAGCAACTAAAGCGAAACAGACAGAGACGAAATGGAATAGAGTGGCAAACGAAAGGGAAATAACAACAGATAGCAATGGAAACAGAAACAGAAAGCAACAAAAGCAAGTAAATCCGTGCGTAAGCCCCTCGTCGCAAACGCCTCGGTTGAAGGGAGAAGGAGAGCTTTGTTTGGATGAATCCAATCAGAAGAGAAGACAAATCTTCTCTTCTTCCTCTCAGATTATCGACTCCAACAACTGAGACCTTCAAGCCAACGACCGGATGAGAAAACAAGAAGAAAAGACTGTGCTGCGATGGAAGTTCTACGCCTTTCGAGTGTGTTCTGTCCTTCCCCTTTGACCTCCTTTTATAGTAGTTTGCAGGTACGATTCGTCCAAGGAGAACCATCCATTCTGAACAACAATACTCCACGTGGAAGCAGGAGAAAAAACGAACAGCTGAAAGATCGTAACAAAACAAAAATCGGTTAGACAAATAACAACTTTCACTTAAAACATTGCTGAAACTGCAATGTTTCCGCAATGCTTCAGCAATGTGCAATTTTCACTTTTTAACTTTGTTTTTGGTTCTTTTCCTTTCCTTTTACATATAAGTCCTAATTTAGCTTCATTCTACTAATTCTCATATATAAGCACGAGTTTAAGCCAAATCCTACCAAAAACACTTAAGATTGAACCTCTTTCTCTAACAAATAAGTCCTAAGATAGTCACTTTTGGAGACGTAACACCTACTAAAGCAGTCCAAGACAAAACTCCCTTTGAAGCATTGAATAAGAAGAAACCAGTTATTGATCACTTGAAAGTTTTTGGTTGTCCAGCTTATTCTCTTGTTCCTTCACGGGAAAGAGAGAAGTTTGATAAAAAGGGAGCTAAATACTTATTCATCGGATATAGTGATGAATCAAAAGGATACCGACTTCTAAATCCAAAGACGGAGAAATTATTGATATCATAATATTCGATGAAATGGCCATATGGGATTTCGAGAACTATGATTCTCAACCTTCTCAACATGATGAAATTGTTCAAGAGCCTGATTGGCAGCCAGTCTCTTAGAATTTGGGATCACCAAGAAGTTCTCCGTCAACTCTGACAAGATCTCCAGTTGAAGCTACTTCAAATCAAGATAACTCAAAATCTCCTCTAAGAAGAATGCGGTCTTTGGCAAGATATATATGCTTCAAGTGAACACTTTGCCATGTTTGCTTGTGAGCCACAAAGTTTTGATGATGCCGCAAAAGACGACGTTCGAAACAAAGCTATGGATGAAGAAATAGCTAGCATCGGAAGAAATAAGACCTGGGAGCTTCAAGACTTACCTCCAGGGAAAGATGCTATTGGCTTAAAATGGGTCTTCAAGACTAAATTCAACGAAGATGGTTCCATTCAGAAGCAGAAAGCTTGCCTAGTAGCGAAAATATATTCTCAATAGCCGGGTGTTGACTTTAATGAGAATTTTGCACCAGTAGCTCGCATGGAGACAATAAGGATTGTTCTTGCTTTAGCAGCTTAGTTACAGTTGAAGATATTTCAACTTGACGTCAAATCCGCTTTCTTGAATGACGAGTTGGAAGAAGAAGTATATGTAGAACAACCTCAAGGGTATATTGTTCATGAAAAAGAGGAGAAGGTTTATCGACTCCATAAAGCCTTATATGGATTAAAGCAAGCGCCTCGTGCATGAAATAGCAAAATTGACGGATACTTATGTCTTAATGGTTTTCAGAAAAGTCTCAGTGAACCATCTCTCTATGTGAAGAAGGAATGAGTAAATTTCCTTGTGGTTTACTTATAGGTTGACGATCTAATCTTTTTTGTAAGTAACTCAGAAATGCTTGAGGAATTTAAACAGAGCACGATGAAGAAATTTGAAATGATTGATTTGGGTCTCATGAAATATTTTCTTGGAATTCAAGTCAAACAACATCAAGGTGAGATTTTTCTTTCTCAAGAAAAATATGTTGACGATTTACTCAAGAAGTTTCACATGAGCAATTGCAAGCCCGTTGCAACTCCTATGGCATCAAATGAGAAGTTATGTTGTGATGATAATGCTGGTAAAACAAATCCAAAAAGTTTTCGAAGTTTGGTGGGTTCGTTGATCTATCTTACTAATACCAAGCCAAATATTGTGTATCATGTTAGCGTCATTTCCAGGTACATGAATGAACCAAACAAAAATCATTATACTGATGCTAAAAGGGTTTTGAGATATTTGCAGGGTACCAAAAAACATGGACTAAAATATGTCCATGAGAAGGATTGTCAGTTGGTTGGCTACACTAACAGTGATTGGGCTGGTTCCCTTGACGATCGAAAAAATACTTCAGGTTATGTGTTCTATTTGGGATCTAATGCAATATCTTGAAGTTCGAGAAAGTAACAAACTGTAGCCTTATCCTCATCTGAAGCAGAATATACAGCTGCAACTGAAGCCTTTTGTGAAGTTGTTTGGTTAAGGAGAATTCTCAAAGATCTTCAAATAGAGCAGGTCATGCCAACAAAATTCTTTTGTGATAATATGTCAACAATTGCAATGACCAAGAATCCTGTCTTTCATGCTCGGTCAAAGCATATTGAGCTCCGTCATCATTATATTCGAGATTTGGTAAACAAAGAAGAAATCTACTTGGAGTTCATCAACACCAATGATCAACTGACTGGTATGTTCATCAAAACTGTTACGTTAGAGAAGTTCGAGAAGTTCAAGAAGTTTTTGAAAATTACAAATTAAGAGGGGGTGTTAAATGAATAATTTGTAACCTCCAATAACTAGTCATTTGAGTTCTTGATTGTAACTCCTTGGAATATGTAATGGGTCTAGCAATATGAAAAGTCATGTAACTTCCTACAGAGTTAATTATAGAAATCTCTAGAGTCTCATTTTAACACCTATAAATATAGGTGTTCTCCACCATTTGAAAGTAACCTTCAATTGAGCAAAGTGCCATAACACTCAATAGAAGAAAATTCTCCATATTCTCTCTTCATTCTCGGTTTTGTCTCAATTTTTCCTTTATTGCCTGCAACACATTCTAGAAAAAAATTAAGAATATTTAAAAAAAAAAAAAAAAAAACTCGACCTGATATTAAATAGTTAACCTGAATTTGAAATATTCAAACCGAAAATCTAAAGTTTTAGGGGAAGTATATGAAAACAAGATTTTAATTTGGGAAGTTGGCGTAATTTTAGGAAACAAAGGTCCTGCGTATGACTTATGTGGAGGGAAAAAATGGTCCGTTGAGGGGTAGAGCTAGGTCAGGTGACAATCACGTGGACATTATTCAGATGTTTTTTTTGCATGTTTTCAAAATCGACCCCTCAAAATGGACATTTAGAAGAATTTTTCGTTATTTAACAACCTCATTGGGGGCATGGAGTTAATAACCCAACTCAACACTCCACTAATTTTGTCTCTTTTCTTCCATGTTCATTTTTTTCTTCTTCTTCCCTTAAAGTAGTCAGCCACCGTCGGGCCGCCGATGATCACCGCCGACCTTTTTTTTTTCTTTTCTTTCTCCTTTCTCCTTCTTCCCCTATTCTCCCTTCTTCCCTCAATGCAACCTAAATCAAACCTCAAGATCCGAAAGTGTATTTTTTCCATTTTATATCGAGAAATTGTGTACGGTAGACTTCTTAAAAATTGTATTTTTAAAATGTCCAAATATATGAACATTTACACTTATAGATTTTCGAATTTTTTTGCTTACCATTATGCCACTGTTACTTTTCTCTCTCCATAATTGATTTTTATTTCCCTTCATTTTTGTTTCTTAATTTATATATATTAATTACACATTTTCCATTGTTTTGAAATATTTATCCACATTTTAATTTCAACAATTTTAGCATTCTAATTGTTGCACATGATTTATCCCATGATTTTAACATTTGAGCATTTTGTTTCAAACATTAATTTTAACATTGTAATTTCTTCGCATGAAAATATATGTATTTTTTTTTTATATATACCCACCATATATACTTAATATATGAGTATATACTCATATATAACTATATATACTTATAAATAATATGTATTTAGTTTTTGGAAAATATATGTAATATTTACACGCCATATATATATTGATATATACTTCATATATACTTATACATAATATATATATTTTTTTAAACAAAATAAATATATTTTTTTATATATACCCACCATATATATGAATTTATGAATATATATTGCGGAAATATAATTTTTTAGGTTTGATTATGAGGAGGGAGGGGGCAATTTGAGAAGGGAGGGGAGAATTTTAATGAGGACAGAGTAGACGATTTTAGCGAGGAGAAAAATATGTGATTAATGTGAGTTTTAAGATTTCATTTTTTTTTTCCTTAAATGAGTTTTATTACGTTATTTTATTGTATTAAAATGTTAGACGGACATGAAGAACTTAAAAGTAATTGAATCTTAACTTTTATGAAAAATCTTAAATGTAGTTTGATCATTTGTGAAAAAAAATAGGAACGTTCGACATAAATGAAAAATATAATATATTTTTTTTTGTAAAGGTATTTTAATTAATGCAGGAATTGAACCCATGACGACTTAGTTAAGGACACAACCTTATGCCAATTGAGCTATGCTCGGTTTGGTAAAAAAATAAAAATATAATAAATTGAAAGCTACTTATCCATTTTATATATACACAATATATGTAACTACGGTCTATCTCCATCAAAATTGATACTCATAGAAAATTATAAAATATTCATAAAATAATTTTTTTTTTTGGGAAAATAAAATAATATAAGTTAACTTCTCAATTAAATTTAATTGTTGAAATCCATCTCTAATTGAATTGTTGAACAATATACTTATTAATTTAATATTTTTTTTTATTTTTTTTTTCATTTGATTAAAGTAAGATTAAAAATAAATAAATAACGTGGTTGATAATTTTTTACTTTCCCACTAACACCCAATATGCATTGGTAGTATTTTCTAGGCAAACCATGGAAAAATTGCATTAATTGATCAATTATATTGAATGTTGTGTAATGCCAAATATTTGTTCATACATTCATAATTTTGAACTAAAACAACAAGTTTTTTGTGAACCATATAAATAGACTCTTAATGACCTACTTATTTTTTTTTTGTCCATATTCCACTCATACATTCCATTAATATGAAAATATATTGTAATTTTGTTGTTCGTATGAAACACGGGTATTTTGTCTACCTCAAGTAAAATTGTCACATGCAAAAAATTGTAAAATATATGTGAAGTTTTTAAGTTAACATATCAATTGAATGTAGAAAATTTGGAAAAATATGTGTTATTGAATGATTGAACAAAAAGTTAGGTAAACAAAAATTGTCCGTAAATACCCGCATGAGGTACCCCTGACTTAATAACTAAACTCTCATACTTACTGCTCCACAGAAAAATTAACATATTTACTTGACTCACAAAACTCAACTCAAGTAGTTTATAGTTGATAGTTTAGGGGTAGTTTTAGTAATTTTACCTATTTAAACCCGCACAAATTTGTGAGTTTGTTATGTTTTTTTCTCTTCACTATTCAAGCATATGTTCTCTCTGTTTATGCAATTCACCTAAAAAAAGAAGAAGGCCGATGCGTTGAAACGCATTGAGAAGGAACTGATGAGTTTGGGTGGTGCGTTGAATCAGGTGGATAAGTCGGTTGATGAGTCGTAGCGGGGTAAGGCAAAGTTTGATGTTCCGCTTTCGGAAGGCAAAGCGCCTAAGAGGGTGGAGGTTGAGGACCATTGACTCAATGCAGCTTCAAGCATTAACTTCGCGAATGAAGAGGTTGAATGAGGGAGTTGCGTCTGGGTCTGTAGGTGTTCACGACATTACGAATCGTGCCCTAGAACCAGCGATTCAGGTAGACCGCGTCTTGGTTGTTCCCAATGGGCCTAAGTCTCCTGGGCTCGTTGGTCCAACCATGGCGGTTGCAGAGGGGCTATCGTTGTAGGACTGCTCCCTTGTAGGCCTGTTTGTGGATGACCATCTGCCTTTTCCTGTCATTACTCGGTTAGTGAGTGAAATCTGGGACCATTTCGAGGAACCTGTTATTACACTACTTCAGAATGGCCTTATTATTTTCCAGTTCCGAAGTGTGGATTCTGGCTAATGGGCTGTGGCATATTGAGGGAAAGCCAATCCTTCTACGTAGGTGGGTCACATGTATTGTCCCTGAAACCTTGGTTTTTTTACAAAATTCCCATATGGATTTCAATTAAACTCTTGCATGTGCCTATGGAATTGTGGACCCCTCGGGGTTTGAGTGTTGTGGTGAGTGTGATGGGGAAACCGGTGTGCCTTGATAAGGATTCTTTGGATTGAACTAGGTTATCCTTTGCTCGGGTATGTGTGGAGGTAGGATGGGAGGATTTGTTACCTAGCTCTGTTCCGGTTAGAATGAGGGGGGTGGACTTTGAGATCCCATCTATGAGTTTATTATGGAAAACGAGGAAAAAAATGCACCCCTAATTTCAAATTCAGCACAAAAGAAAAATCATAAATTCTCACAAGATAGTTCCAAAATCACACGCCACAATTTCTCAAATTGCTTGCATTTGCTGCAATACATTTTACAATAAAGATAACAAAATACCTCAACATGGTTGGTAGTGTTTGACGAGCAATGAAGTCCGCAAGCTTTTTCTGATTCAGAGACTATCTTACATCCATTTGCTATGACAAAGTATGTTGGAAAATTGGCGCTAAAAAAACAATCCTTCCCCTTTCAAAACTCTTGTCTTCTTCACTTTGCAATCCAAAAACTCTTTCTCCTCAATTCGAACAATTCCCATGATGTTTAGAAGTTGATAATCAATTCTACTAGTCAATTTGCGCCTTCTTTGGTGCACGAATCCGTAACCTAGTTCCATGGTTAATTTGTCTTAAAACTAAATTATTCTACATAGGTTTTCGTTGGGAATCTGAGGTGAAATTGATTCAGTTGTGGTTTTTCGAATATTGCTACATATGTCTTCATTGAAGTGTTTGCCTTATGAAACCACTGCCCAATCGTTGTAGATTCTGATGTCGTTGGCCGGTGGGACCACTGAACCTTTGGTGTCACCGACTTGGAACTCGAAGGAAGCAACAACGGGGAGGAAGGTGGTGAAAAGGAGAATAGTGGTTAAAGAATTCAAACAAAATATTTAGCCTTATTATTTAAACTGAAGAAAAAAGATCTAATGATTTAAATGGTTCAGCTTAAAATAATAAGTACAAACCAAATATTTACAAATTTGAAAATGAGGATTTGAAAGAAAAAAAATTATTAGATTTTTTCTCAACTAAATTTGTATTTCAAATGAATAAGTTGGAGTTTTTTTGTTTATATACATATATATATGTATATATACGTATACGTATACATATATATACGTATATATATATATATATATATGTATACGTATACATACGTATATATACGTATACATATATATATATATATACGTATATATACGTATGTATACGTATACATATATATATATATACGTATATATATGTATACGTATATATACGTATATATATGTATACATATATATACATATATATATGTAATATACATATATATACGTATACATATGTATACGTATATATATGTATATTACATATATATATGTATATATATACGTATATATATATATATATATACATATACGTGGATTCTGTTATTGAATAATTCCAGCAAAAAATCCATGCAAGATGGAAAGCATTTGAAAAACGTAAAGTAAGATCAAAAGAGTTTTGAAAAATTATTTGTTGATTAATATTTGAAGCTTTCAGAAATTTGGGTTGGTAGAATGGCTCGGTTAGACCAAAGATATTCCACTAATCATTAAACCATAATGGAAAATTTTGAACACATGATTTATCAAACATGATAAACCAAGAATAATTAAAATTGTTCAACCAAAACATATTGTACCAAGCATTTTGATAGTCAAAGTATGAATATGTTTGTGGAAGAAAATGATGAGAAAATTGTTTTTCAGTGTAAATATTTTGATTCCTCTTTGTTGGAGTTAAAACTTTATGAATTCTGATTTTTGAAAAAATAATTTTGTGGGGATTGATTTTATCCTGGGTATGAGTAACTTCTACTGAATTAGTATCAACAAGAATAAAATAGTAAAATAAACGAGTTTTTTGAATATGGCTTGGAATATAATGAAAATTTGATGGAAAAATATTTTTTTGGATCATCTCAGAAATTGAGTTGTCCAAATATTCGGGTTCAAGAATAGTAACCACGGAAGTTTGAGTTTTAGTGAAGTAATTAAAAGATGATGAAGTTTTTGGAGGGATAGTTTCTGAGTTTGAGGAATTTGAACCGGTAATGGCTTGAATATAAGTTGTTACAGGAGTGAAAGACTCATTTTTTGTTAGTAATTGGCTCATTGAAACAGAGTTTAGGCCGAGCTTTGGACCAAAATTGTACCAGTCCATTAGATTAGTCTATTGAATATTAATTATTTAATTATTTATTGAAAAATATTTTTTAAATTTACTTAAACCAAATTTTATTAAATTTATATTTCTTAGTTGTATGTTTACTTTATAGTTTTGATGAATGTTTTTACTTTTACTCATACATATTTTATTTTAATCTTTTATTTTTTATTAACTTTTTTATTTGTTTTTTCAATACTTCTAAATTTTTTTATTCACACTAAGCTATACTTTATAAAATATAAAAATATATTTTAGAAGAAAAAAATGAAAATGTTTACCTATTAATATATAACAAATAATATATAATAAAAAATATATAAACTTATATATTTGGGTTGATCCAAAGACAAGTTCATTAGGCCGACCCGATAGGTCGATTCAAATATGGGCCAAACGAGCCGGCTCATGGGCCGGGCCATCCCAGTCTTCAAAGGAATGATCAATGTCCAATCTAATGAATGGTGGGCTCGATCGAGTCAGGTCAAGCTTGGATCGAACTTGGATTGGCCTTTGGACCACAGGCCCGATGATGAGGCCGATATATATATAAATAAAGTAAAAATGAAAAATTATCCTATTTATATATATACTACTAAAAAACACATGCGATAGAAGATGATAGTGTTTTTAAAATTATAAGTTTTTACTATTAGATTTTTTTTAACTTTTTAAAAATATATGTGCATCACACTAATTAATTAGGAAAAAAAATTGATTTAGAGGACTATTATCTACTGAAATGAGAAAAAAAGAATACATTGTTATGAAATTCTAAAAATAATTAAAATTTTAAATAAAATATATTATTAGGTATAATTGTACCCATTCAATAAAAAAAAAAAATTATAATATTATAAACAAAATAACACAATAAAAATAGCAATATAAAAAGCTGTAAAAATATCAATAATTCATATATTACAAAAATTTCAATTGAAGCTCATTTTATTACAAATTTTCAATTCAAACTAATTCTATAAATTTGAAAGTTCACCGTTCATACAATAATTAAATTTAGTTAAAATTTGAAAAATTATTTTATTTGGTAATTGAAAATTAGAATAATTTTTTCTACAATTTGGTAATTTTAAGGACTTATTTTTCATCTATCTGTTCATAAACACATTGTTAAGCAAATTTTACATGGCAACCCGGTGAATTAACAAGTGACATGGTTGCCTAGATGGAGCCTGGGTGGAGGAAGCTTGTAGAGAGTAAAGTTGTTATTTCCCATCCAATTGGTGATCAACACGTCTCTTAATTAGTTACTACTCACATGTTATTTGTCCTATATGCTAACCATTCATTTACAGTTGTATATATATATGGAGGCTAGAGTTTCTAGCCTATCAATTCAATCAATACAAAATACACAAGGGAAATTTCTTATCTCTGATTTTCTTTCTTAATTGTCTCTTGGTATCAGAGCTGCGAAATGACAAACGCCTATCAGACGGGACCTACTTTCTCAGTCTCTTCAAGCGCCAACAATGGTAGCTACCCAAGGTCTCCGTTGAATCAACTTCTCTTTCTCAGTCTCTTCAAGCGCCAACAATGGTAGCTACCCAAGGTCTCCGTTGAATCAACTTCTCAACCAAATAACTTCCATCAAGTTGGACCGAACGAACTTTCTTTTGTGGTAAAATCTTGCTTGACCTATCCTTCGGAGCTATCAACTAGAAGGCCACTTAACCGGAGCAGATCCTTGCCCGAACAAATTCATCACGGTCTCTCCTGCTCCAAACATGACAGAAGAGTCTGGCGAAACCTCAAGTACTGCGGAGCTCACAAGTATTGAGAAATCAGCTTCGACTGCGGACTCACACAAACACCCAACCCCGAATTCACCAAATGGGTAACGATTGACCAACTTTTTCTAGGGTGGCTCTATAACTCTATGACCTCTGAGATTGCAATGCAAGTAATGGGCCTCTACACTGCAAAAGACTTGTGGGAAGCTGTTCAAGAGCTTGTTGGAATACATTCCAGAGTTGAGCTTGACTACATCAAACGACTGTTTCAACAAACAAGGAAGGGGACGCTAAAATTGGGTGAGTACCTAATATAAATGAAAAGGTTTTCTGATAGCTTAACACTTGATGGAAGCTCTGTCTCTTCCAGTGACCTTGTCTCACAGGTTCTGTCCGAACTTGATGAAGACTATAACCCTGTGGTCGTTATGCTACAAGGTAAATACAATGTAAGTTGGACTGAAATGCAGGCAAACCTTCTATCATATGAGAAGCGTTTGGAGTATCAAGTTGCACTGAAATCGGGGCTCTCAAGTCTGTCTCTGAATGGTGGTCCCTCATCAACTGTCAACATGGTTCAAAACAGAGGCCCAAACAGTTCTCCATTTCAATCAAATCGACCACCCAACACCAATCCTTCATCCAATTTTGGCCAGCGTGGTGGTCGCGAACGAGGTGGGAACAATAACTCAATCTACAGACAGACTCAATGTCAGGTGTGTGGCCAGTATGGCCACAACGCTGCCATTTTCTTCTCACGACTCCTCCCTGAAATTAACAATACGCATAACACACACCAACGGGAGAATCAATATCCATAAGAACTTAATAATAACAACTCTTCAAATGGCCAGAGTTTTCGCCCGAGTCTTACAGCTCTCCTCACCAATGGTGCATCTGCCACCCCTGAGAGTGTAATTGATCCCAACTGGTATGCAGACAGTGGTGCATCTAGCCATGTAACAACCAATCAGAGCTTTCAAGCCAACAAATCAGAATACTCGGGTATGAAGTCTGTCATAGTTTGGGATGGAAGCAAGCTTCCTATCTCTCACTTGGGAATTTCTTCTATTGCCTCTTCTCTTGGTTCTCTAAAACTAAATAATGTTTTATGTGTACCCTTGATAGCAAAGAACTTGATCAATGTTTCAAAATTGGCTAGAGACAATAACATTTTTGTTGAATTTTATCCTGATTTCTGTGTGGTTAAGGACAAGGATACGGGGGTGGCATTGCTGAAGCGAACCCTTAGAGATGGCCTATATCAGATTACTCAACTGGAGTTGCACAAAAATAAGGATCAAGCTGTTGTTTCTGATTTAACCAAGTCATCAGTTGCTTGGTTGCAAAGCTTCATACACTTGCTGTTTATTCAGCTTTTTCCTCTTCTATAGAAGCTCCTCAAGTAAATGTAATTGTGACCAAAGCGTTGCTTCATAAACGACTTGATCACCCCTCTACTAAAACTCTAGATAAATTGATTAGTGGTTGTACTTTGAAGTTATCAGTAAATGAATAAAAGTTTTTTTGTGAGGCCTGTGAATTTGTAAAGATGAGCGCTCTCCCTTTCCTTCGGCCTCAGTCTCGTACATTGACACCCTTTGACCTTCTACATACTAACTTATGGGGCCCTTCTCTAGTGCTCTCTGCTGATGTGTTTCGATACTATGTCCTTTTTATTGATGATTTTAGTAGATTCAGTTGGATTTTTCCTCTTCGGCAGAAAAGGGATACAGTGGTTGCATTCAAAGAACTTCAGTCCTTTATTCAGACAGTTTAAACTTCAATTAAGATGGTACAAATGGACAATTGTGGAGAGTATCAACCTATTGCTCAAATATGCAAACATCTGGGCATTGCCACCCGTTTCTCTTGTCCGTACACTTTTGCTCAGAATGGTCGTGCTGAACGAAAACATCGACATCTTGTTGAGACGGGTTTAACCCACCTTGCCCAAGCATCCATACCTCTGTCACTCTGGTGGTTTGCTTTCCAAACAATTGTGTTTCTTATAAATGGGATGCCCTCACCTATGTTGGAAAATCGGTCTCTTATGGATCTTCTCCTTCAGAAGCAAATGGATGTCTCTGCACTTCGGGCGTTTGGCTGTGCCTGTTACCCTAACCTTCGACCCTATCAACATCATAAGTTTGATTATCACTCTATGCTCTGTGTCTATCTGGAACCATCCCTTATTCACAAGGGATATCGCTGCCTTACTCAGTCAGGTCGAATTTTGATCTCACGCCATGTGCGCTTCAATGAAGCTGAGTTTCCTTTTCAAAAGAACTTTGGCACCCAAACAACTTCAATCCCACACTCCTCCCTATCTCCTCCCATCACAACTTGGTCTGGCTCATCTCATTTACTTTAGCCCATATTTACCTCCACCCCAAATACAAGCCCACAACCCACTTTAGGCCCAACCTCCATCCTCGACCCACACCCATCTTTAACCAATCAACCCACAAAGTCTCATTTTTCTTTACCCGAAAGTGACACCTCTCCTCCCCTTTTGCCACACCAACCTACTATCTCTACCTCTACAGACACCCCTCTTCAATCTCTGTGCCCTAATGACCCTGCTCCAGAAAATTTCTCCTCTACCATCTCTCTCTCTCCGACACCTTCTTCCTCTATTGATCCACCCATCAATGATCATCCCATGATAACTAGAGGCAAAGCCGGCATATTCCGCCCCAAAGCCTGAGTTGTCACCACTCTAGTAGATTGGTCTCTAACTGAACCAACCAAGCTCTCAGTAGCTCAAGCCACTCCCAGTGGCGATCTGCCATGGATGATGAAATATCAACTCTTCATCGCTCCCAGACATGGACTCTCGTGCCACCCTCTGCCCATCAGAACATTGTTGGGTGCAAGTAGGTTTAAAAGCTCAAACAAAATGATGTTGGCTCCATTAAGAGGCACAAGGCAAGCCTGGTTGCCAAAAGGGTTTCACAGCACCCGGGTGGTGATTTCTTTGAAACCTACAACCCTGTTGTCAAGTCATCAACCATCTGAATTGTTTTGTTCCTTGCTCTATCATCTGGGTGGTCGCTACGCCAACTTGACTTCAATAACGCCTTCCTTAATGGAACCTTGCAAGAAGTTGTCTATATGACACAAGCCCCTAGCTATGAGGATTCATCCTGTCCCAAGCATGTCTGTCAACTCCACAAGGCCTATATGGCCTCAAACAAGACCCCTGGGCATGGAATGATGAATTCAAGGCTTTTCTTCTCAACTGCAGTTTCTCTATAAGTAGATTTGATGCTTCACTCTTCTTCTATCAGAAAGAGAATATCACAGCTCTTCTTCTCATCTATGTGGACGATGTCATTCTCACGGGAAATAATGCATCTTTTCTCAATAAACTTGTTTGTGTTTTGAATGCCAAGTTTGCTCTCAAAGATCTTGGCAAGTTGAATTGTTTTTCTCGGTATTCAAGTTACTTATCTGCCCTCTGGTATTCACTTGAGTCAATCAAAATACATTCATGATTTGCTAGACAGTGTCCAACTTCAACATATGAAACCGTGTGTTTCTCCTACTGTCACGGGTAAGGCTCTATCCATCAATGATGGTTCTCTGCTTCCTGATCCGTTTATATACTGCAACACAGTGGGGGTTGTCCAATACCTTACCAACACCCGACCTTATATTGCTTTCATCATCAATAAACTAAGCCAGTTTCTTCGAGCTCCTATAGATGTTCATTGGCAAGCCGTTAAAAGAGTCCTTCGTTACTTAAAAGGAACTCCATCACATGGGTTGTTAATTTAACTCAAGCTCCGAGCTTACTATCACAACCTTCTCTGATGATGATTGGGCTGCCAGTGTCGATGACCGAAAATTTGTGGCTGCTTACTGCGTGTTCCTTGGATCCACTTTGATTTCATGGTCCTCCAAAAAGCAAATCATTGTGGCTTGCTCGAGCACTGGATCAAAATATCGAGCTCTCGCACATGCCTCCGCTGAAATTACTTGGACTCGCCAATTACTTGAAGAGCTTGGTTTTACCTTGTCTTCAACTCCTCTGATCTGGTGTGATAACATCAGTGCCGGTACTCTTGCCGCCAATCTAGTGTTTCATGCTCGCATGAAGCACATTAAAATCGATGTCCACTATGTTCGAGAGTAAGTACTAAGTAAGAAGCTTGACATTCAATATGTCCCTTCAAGTGAACAACTTGCTGACTGCCTTACCAAACCTCTCTCGCACTCCCAATTCTCATATCTTCGGGCTGATGGAGCGATATACGCAGCGGAAAGCGATTTTGGACCGATGATACTCTAATTTCATCAATTTAACAAATAGAAAACATGCTCAAAACGACGAAAATAAGAAATAATAAATAAGAAATACATACCCTTGTAGTTCCAATTTCTTCAAGCTCCGCCACACGTTCCTCGTCACGAACTCTTCCGGCCTCTTCTCACGAACGCCCCGAGGACCACCCCAGGTAGTCCCGCTATCCTCGGCGCCGAGCAACGGAGTGGTGGGACTCCGAAACAAAGAAGAAAAGAAGAAGAAAAGAAGAAGAAGGAGTTTAAAAGGCAAAGAGAGCCGAAGAAAAAAAATTTCAAAACTTGAAATTTCTTTTTTTTTCTTCTGTACAATCGTGTACCCCTCCCTATTCTCTCATCAAAATGGCCAAAGTACCATATATATATAACTCAATATACATATATGTGTCTTGCTGCATGCAAGACACATATATATATATAATTATTATTATTATTAAAAATAATAATAATAATTTTATTTATTTAACTTTTTAATAAATAAAATATATATATAATTATTAATTAAACTTTTTAATTAATAAATATTATTTAATTCAATATCAAATATTAATTAAATAATATGATTAAACCCGGTTTTCCAAAAACCGACTTTTTTACACATGAATCCTATTCATGTTTTAGGCCAATCCCATATTTAAATCATATTTAAATATGTCCATCATTCTTCCATAAACCGAATTTGAACAATTCAAATTCTTTTTCTTTTTATTTTCTCTTATACTGTTGCACGACGTTATCCGAGCTAGCCAGGAGAACCTAAAGAACCTACAGATCATGAGCTCCAACGATACGAGATTATCCGGTCAAAACTCTTTCAACCGAACTAACCAACATTCGTTAACCCCCGGAGACTCCACTATAGTTCGAGGGTTGCACTCTCCTCACTGTAGATATATTATGTCCTCTGATATAACCGTCATGGGCAAGTCGACCCTTCACAGGTTGTTCGTAATCACAGCTGGGTCGTTTTAAACCGTTTAACCCCTGCATTACGTCTTGATCCTTAAGTACCACTGACACCTCTAATGAACAATAGATCAGTGGTCCAACCAACAGATCAGATAACCCTTTCATCACATGAGAGTGTGAGCGCTCATTGTTCAAGCCCCGAAGTCAGCTATTAAGGGAACAACCTATCTACTAACCCTGAAGAGCGGGTTAAGAGTGAACTCCAATCTTGTTGTACTATGTCCCCAGCTACCTATTCGACTTTATCCATGAGATGGTAAGTTATTGAGTCAGCGCTAATGGGCCACTCTCACCCATACATGTCTAAGGATACTGTCAAATAAGCAGGAGTTCATAGTATGCTCAGGATTAAGATCGAGTTACCTAAGCCATCAAATGAAAATGTCGGTCTCATCAGTAAACGGTGTTATAAAGAGAGCAACATATTTCGCGGTTCGGTCTTATACAAATTTTTTGTACAGGACGCCCTCACTCGCACATCTCCATGTGAAACGATTAGAATCACATCGTTTTGTACAATACAAAGTGAGCTGCATCCTATAGTGTTACCAGGATAAGGTACCCAACCTTTTCCGTATACTATAGACCGTTTTGACTGACTACTTGATCCTGATCCACAATCATGTCATACATGAGGCTCAAGTACTCATATTCAGCCAAGGGTGTTGGTCATTGGTATAGGTTAATGTTACCTCTCCAAAAGTGCATTATTTAGGGTGTTAATTACCTAAAAATCATGGAAGTTCTTGAGTATTTTTGCTAGAAGTTAGCTTAATGTGTGCTTAAAAGTGAGAATTTGAGAAATGATGCTAATTGAAGGCTTATTTGGAAAAGGAACGAAAAAGGATGCAAAATGGTGAAAAAATAGCTAAATTGTACATTGCAGGTGCATTGCGGAAATATTGCGGCCCTCGCAATGAAACAGTCTTTTCTGCTGCATTTTTTCAGCAGTCAGTCTTTGTTGATTGCGATTTTCCAGCCGTCAACTCTCCCTGCTGCTGCCACATGTCAAGCTTGACTACCTCGCAAAGTTGGATGGTGATCCACGATTAATGAGCAGCCTTTGACAACCACCTAAAGCTATATAAAGAGAGTGAGATGAAGGATCAAGGCAATCGAATTGAATCCACTTCAATTCATTCCACACAATCTGAGAAGTGAGGAGATCCCAATCGTGAAGAAACCAGCAGACAAAACTCTTCCCCCGTTTGTTGGATCGAAGAAACAAGCCCTTGGCGTCGATAATTCGAGAGGAAGAAGAGAAGAACCCTCTTCTCTTCTGATCGAAACTATCCCCAAGATCAGCTAATCTTCCCCTTCATCCGAGGCGATTCACGACTTGGAGGATCCTTACGCAGCTTACTGCTTTCCTTTACTGCTTCCTAATTACTTTCTTCTTTCCTCTAAATGTTGTTCTGAATCATTTACTGCTTGTCCCTTCCATTGTTGCTTTCAGATTGAAATATGTTTGTTTACACATGATTATGTGAATTGCTTTCTTAAAAGAGTAATCAATTGGTTTTATTGAATTCTTCATTCTGTCGTCCCTTAATCAATTTGTTGAGTTCTTCATTTAATTATATTTCAATCAATTAGTTTTGTTGAGTTCTCCATTCTATGTTTAATCAATTCATTCCCTTTAGTTCTTCGAACATCATGACTAACTAATTCAATAGAGGTTTGCTAAGGATGAATCTATAGGCTAGAAGTATGTGAATTCAACATGTAAAGTAGCATGAATGCATTGAATGTTGGGTTTTATGTCCTAAAACTCGTAGTTTGTAAACTGTATGAATGTAAATAAATATTATATTTCAATAAAGTTGTTATTGAATTTTAGTGAATTGTGTTTGTATTAACCTATACCAATAACTAACACCCATGGCGTTTGTGTGAGTATTTGAACTTCATGTGTGACATGAATGTGAATCAAGTTCAAGTAGACAGCCAAAATGGTCTATAGTATAGGGATAAGGCTGGGTACCTTATCCTGGGGACACTATTGGACGCGGCTCACTTTGTATAGTACAAAACGATGTGATTCGAATCGTTTCATGTAGAGACATGTGAGTGAGGGCGTCCTGTGCAATGAGTTTGCACAAGACCGAACCAAGAAATAAAATCGCTCTTTCTTTATAACACCGTTTACTGTAAAGACCGATTTTTTTTCATATGATGACTTAGGTAACTCGATCTCAATCCTGAGCTTACTATGAACTCCTGTTTATTCAACCTTATCCTTTGATTTGTACGGGTGAGAGTGGCCAGATTGCCGACTCAATATGCCTACCATCTTGGGGATAAGATTGAATAAGTGGCTGGGGACATAGTTGCAGCAAGATTGGAATTCACTCCTACCCGCTTTAAGGGTTAGTAGAGAGGTTGTTCCCTTAAGTGCTGACTCCAGGTCTTGAACAATGGGCCCATCCTCTCCTGATCAGGGAGGAATCTGATTTGATGGTTGGACCACAAATCAATTGTTCATTAGAGGTATCAGTGGTACTTAAGGAACAAGATATAATACAAGGGTTAAACGGTTTATATGACCCGTTGTGATTATGAACGACCTGTGAAGGATCGACTTACTGATGATAGTTATATCAACAGGACACAATATATCTACAGTGAGGAGAGTGCAGCCCTTGGACTTTAGTGGAGTCTCCGGGGGTTAACGAATGTTGGTTAGTTCGGTTGAAAGAGTTTTGACCGGATAATCTCGTATCGTTGGAGCTCATGATCTGTAGGTCCTTACGGTTCTCCTGGCTAGCTCGGATAAAGCCGTGAAACAGTATAAAAGAAAAGAAAAGAATTTGAATCGTTCAAATTCGGGTTTGTGGAAGAAGAATAGACATATTTAAATATGATTTAAATATGAGATTGGTCTGAATATATGAATTGGATTCATATGCAAAAAGTCGGTTTTCGGAAAACCGGGTTTAATTATATTATTTGATTGATATTTGATATTGAATTAAATAATATTAATTAATATATATATATTTTTATTAATTAAAATGTTTAATTAATAAAAATAATTATTATTTTTTTTAATAATAATAATATGTATATATATATATATATATATACATGTCACATGTATTGTTTATATATATACAGGTATATATATCAGATCAGATCAATTGTTAAAAAAAAAAAAAAAAAAAAAAAAAAATTGAAGTGAGTGCATTTATGGGTCTTCATAAGTTGCAAAATTGAATTGAATTTCAATTTTGAAATTTGAAGAACCCGTCTGCTTCTAACTTCTTCTTCTCCGTCTTCTTCCTCTCTGTGAAGAAAAATTGTTTTTCTTCAGCGGAGTTTCGTTCTTCTTTTCTTTTGTAAAAGGAGTCCCACTACTCCGTTTCTCGGCCTGAGGATAGCGGGACTACCGTGGGTGGTCCACGAACGTTTCGTGAGAAGACTCGGTGAGCTCGTGAGGAGCTTCTGGCGGTGAAATTGGAGAATTACGAACGACAAGGGTATGTGTTCTAACTTCTCTTTTTCATTGCTTTTGCATGTTTCCATTTGTTTAAATTGATGAAATTAGAGTGTCTATGATCCAAATCGCTTCCGCTGCGTTCCATCAACGCTCCATCAATTGGTATCAGAGCGTTTTTGGCCACTCAATTTCAATCAATTTAAGTTATGGTGGGTTTTTATTTAGAAATTGTTTCTGAATGGAATTCTAAAGTGAATATCGATTTTGGCATAGTTTCTTTTTGAATTTCCTTATTTGTAATTGCCCGAGATTGTATGGGCTTTAATGTATGCTAAAGAGTCTGTATTTTTAGAGTCATTAGAGTCCGTATAGGGTTCTTTGCGAAAGAAGTTTGAGTTTGAAACTCGCCGAAATGTTCGGTGTAAGTTCAAACTCGTTCTGGGCATTACGAGGAGAAATTCGAAGAGTTTTTGGCCGAAGCGTTCGGAGGAAGCAAGTTGGTCAAAGGCGGTGCGAAGAGTTCCAAGTCCGCTCTTGACGTGGCTTGTTGATCAAGCTTGTAATAAATTAGTTATTGCTTGCTAAATGCCAAAATCGATCCACTTTAGTATGTTTAATTAATTATGCATTGCGAATGTATGTTTTAATTAAATTCCATGTTTGTATGTGCATAACGTATGCCATATAGATTTAAAATCCCACCGTAGGAAGCATGCTTCATGCATTGAAAATATGTTATAAGTGTTATAATATATATCGTATGCATATTTGGCAATTCATGATTTTTGATATAAAAGTTATATTAATTCATGAATTAGTTGTTGTTAATTTAATAGAATAATTGATATAAGTGTTATATTAATTATGAAATTAAATATACAACATAGGTTGCCATGGTTTTATGCATATTATAGGTTATAAATGTTATAATATATTGGATGCATGTTAATTCATGAGTATTAATATAAGAGTATTATTAATTCATGAATTTGATGTTGTTTGCTTAATAGAATAATTGATATAAGTGTTATATTAATTATGAAATTAAACATCCAACATTTGATGCATTTTGTTTGTTATAAGTGTTATAATGTATAGGATGCATGCTTAATTCATGAGAATTGATATAAGTGTTATATTAATTTATGAATTAGGAGTTGTATATTTAAGAGCATAATTGATATAAGTGTTATATTAATTATGAAATTAAATATTCAACTTGTCATGCCTTAGTGTTGCATGTTTGAGAAGCATGTAGAAGTTTGTTGTAGTAAGTCTTAGTTTTGCAATGCGTTGTAAAATTGACATAGACTTTTAAAATCTATAACAAAGACAAAGGCATGCTCACTTAGGGTTGAATGTATCGTTCCGTTTCATTAGATGAATAGGTCGATATCTTGTAAATGCTAAGGTTACAAGAAACTCACCCGGGGACATCCTGTTCGAGGTTGGAGGTATTTAAGCTGACGGTTTACGGAACACCTCCTACCTGGGGACCATCCGGTACTTGAGTAAAGTTAACCCGGCTTTATGAGCATGCGTGAGTGGTGTGAGGTAATAAAGTGTTTATCACCTAGACATCATAGGTAAAAGTTTGTTTTACCTAGACTTAGGCCTTATTGTCTTAGCCGGATAATGCCTGAGTAATTTACCCATTCCGTCTTAAAATACTTAGTAGAGGTGTTGAGAAGGTATATATGATATGTCCCTCTCCTCCTACGTTCTCTGTCAAGTTCACACCGTGAGAATTATGCTCGGCCTCGTGATGTCAATAGGGCATCCCCATTCGGATGGTATTTGCATAATTCAAGAGCAAGGTGAATGGAGAAAGTATTTATAGTAAGTGGGAGAAGGAAGTATGTCAATACATCCTGCGGTCTCCTCCATTGGATTGAACCGTGAGATTCCTATGTTCCGCCTGCTAGGTGCCCACAAGTGGTACCGATCCATTCGGAGGGCCGTTTCATAGGAATCGGAACATGTCAATCACCATTTATGGATAAAGAAACATAGAGCCATTCCCAACTTTGACATTTCCATTCGGTTGCATCGTTGGGGCCGCCCTATGAATTCTAAAAATGGAGGGTCACACTTACGAGATTTGCTAAGGAGTTAGTAAATCTTGACCAAACAGCGATAACTAAGATGCTATAGGAATATGAGATATTCTGGTATTAGCATTTAGTCAAGAATGTCTTGATTCAGTGAAGGAATGCTTGACTGCCCCTCGGTAGCGACCATTCTGACTCACTGAAGTATCGTTGCAGTTTAATAATGAGTTTTGGGTACATTATTATTCTTTGCTAAATTCTTGATTGGTGTGTAAATTAGGTTAAAACCTTTTCACTAATATTTATTCATTCTCTTTTCAGCATGACTAGCTCTTTTATTCACTTACTAGCTTCCGATAAGTTAACTGGCGATAACTACGCGACCTGGAAATCGAACTTGAATACGATTCTCGTTCTGGATGATCTCAGGTTCGTCTTATCAGAGGATTGTCCTCCCCCTCCTAGCTCGGATGCGACTCGAACTGTTCGAGAAGCATATGATAGATGGACAAGGGCTAATGATAAAGCCCGAGTCTACATCTTAGCCAGCATATCTGATGTGTTAGCTAAGAAGCACGAGGATATGGTTTCTGCTAAAGAAATCATGTCTTCATTACAGGAGATGTTTGGACTTCCGTCCTCATCGGTCTGTCATGAAGCCCTCAAATTCGTTTACAACTCTCGCATGAAGGAGGGAACCTCTGTTAGGGAGCATGTCCTTAACATGATGGTCCACTTCAATGTGGCGGAAGTAAACGAAGCTATTATAAATGAGTCAAGTCAAGTAAGCTTTATCTTGGAATCTCTTCCGAAGAGTTTCCTTCAGTTCAGAACCAATTTGGTAATGAACAAGATAAAGTATAATTTGACTTCTCTCCTCAGCGAGCTACAGACCTATCAGTCTCTACAGACTTCTAAAGGAAAAGAGAAGGAGGCAAATGTTGTCACTTCTAGGAAATTCCAAAAGGGGTCGTCTTCAGGGAGTAGGTCTGAACTTTCTTCTATTAAGAATAAGAGTATTCAAAAGAAGAAGAAAGATAAAAGGAAGGGAAAAGCACCTGCTACTGCTAAGAGCAATAGGAAAGCTACAAACAAAGGAAAATGTTTCCATTGTGGTGTAGATGGGCACTGGAAACGGAATTGCCCAAAGTATCTTGCAGAGAAAAAGGCTGAGAAGGAAAGACAAGGTAAATATAATTTACTTGTTGTTGAAACATGTTTAGTAGAACATGATTGTCATACCTGGATACTTGATTCAGGAGCTACTAACCATGTTTGTTCTTCTTTTCAGGAAACGAGTTCTTGGCAGCCACTTTCTCGCGGTGAGATAACTCTCAGAGTTGGAACTGGAGAGGTTGTCTCAGCTGAAGCAGTGAGAGCTGTAAAGTTGTTGTATAGAGATAGTTTCATTTTACTAGAAAATGTACTCCTGGTTCCTACCTTCCAGAGGAATCTTGTATCTATATCTTGTTTGTTAGAACAGTTGTATAAAGTATCTTTTGTTCATAATGAAGCGTTCATTAGCAAAAGAGGTGTACGTATTTGTTCTGCGAAACTTGAAAACAACTTGTATGTGTTAAGACCAACCGAAGTCAAAGCTATTTTGAACACTGAAATGTTTAAAACAGCTGAGACTCAAACTAAAAGGCAGAAATTTTCTCCAAGTACTTATCTTTGGCACTTAAGACTAGGTCACATTAATCTCAATAGGATTGGGAGATTGGTTAAGAGTGGTCTGCTAAATCGTTTAGAGGACAACTCTTTACCGCCATGTGAGTCTTGTCTTGAGGGCAAAATGACCAAACGATCTTTTTCTGAAAAAGGTCATAGGTCCAAAGAACCTCTAGAAATCGTGCATTCGGATCTCTGCGGTCCTTTGAATGTCAAAGCACGAGGAGGGTATGAATATTTCATCAGTTTCATTGATGATTATTCTAGGTACGGTTATCTTTATCTAATGCATCATAAGTCCGAAGCTCTTGAAAAGTTCAAAGAGTATAAGGTAGAGGTTGAGAACACATTAGGTAAATCGATAAAAACACTCCGATCAGATCGAGGCGGAGAGTATATGGATTTAAGATTCCAGGACTATATGATAGAACATGGAATAGTATCTCAACTCTCAGCGCCAGGAACACCACAGCAGAATGGTGTGTCCGAGAGGAGAAATAGAACCCTGTTAGACATGGTTCGATCTATGATGAGTTATGCTCATTTGCCTAGTTCGTTTTGGGGATATGCAGTAGAGACTGCAGTATATATTTTGAACATGGTTCCCTCTAAGAGTGTTTCTGAAACACCTTATGAGTTATGGAGAGGGTGTAACGGTAGTTTACGTCACTTCAGGATTTGGGGGTGTCCCCGCACATGTGCGAGTACCCAATCCAAAGAAGTTGGAACATCGTTCAAAATTATGCCTATTTGTAGGTTACCCCAAGGAAACGAAAGGTGGTCTATTTTATGATCCTCATGAGAACAAGGTACTAGTATCGACTAATGCCACGTTCTTAGAGGAAGACCACATGAGAGATCATCAACCGTCGAGCAAAATTGTTTTGTCCGAATTTTCCAGGAAAGCTACAGACGGATCAACAAAGGTTGTTGATCAGGCTGGTCCTTCTCAAGAGTTGAGAAAACCTCGACGCAGTGGGAGGGATGTAAGACAGCCTGACCGCTACATCGGCTTGTCTGAAACTCAAGTCGTCATACCTGATGATGGCATTGAGGATCCATTGACCTTTAAACAGGCAATGAATGATATAGACAAGGACCAGTGGCTTAAAGCCATGGATCTCGAAATGGAGTCTATGTACTTCAATTCGGTCTGGGATCTTGTAGACCAACCAGATAGTGAAAGACCTATCGGTTGCAAGTGGATCTACAAGAGAAAACGAGACCAAGCCGGTAAGGTGCAAACCTTTAAGGCTCGACTTGTGGCAAAAGGTTATTCCCAAAGAGAAGGGGTGGACTATGAAGAAACCTTTTCTCCTGTTGCCATGTTAAAGTCGATTAGAATACTCTTACCCATTGCTACATTTTATGACTATGAAATCTGGTAAATGGATGTCAAGACTGCTTTTCTGAATGGTAATCTTGAGGAGAGTATCTATATGGCTCAACCAGAGGGATTCATACTTCAGGGTCAAGAGCAAAAGGTTTGCAAGCTTAATCGATCAATTTATGGGTTGAAGCAAGCATCTAGATCCTGGAATATAAGGTTTGATACGGCGATCAAATCTTATGGCTTTGAACAAAATATTGATGAACCTTGTGTTTACAAGAAAGTAGTCAATACTGTTGTAGCTTTCTTAGTCTTATACGTAGACGATATACTACTCATTGGGAATGATGTAGGGTTCCTAACTGACGTTAAGAATTGGCTAGCGACCCAATTCCAAATGAAAGATTTGGGAGAGGCTCAGTTTGTTCTAGGGATTCAGATCATAAGGGATCGTAAGAACAAAGTCCTAGCGCTGTCTCAAGCATCTTATATTGACAAGGTGTTGTCAAGATATTCGATGCAGAATTCCAAGAAAGGTTCGCTGCCTTTTAGGCATGGAATTCACTTGTCTAAGGAACAGTCTCCTAAGACACCTCAAGAGGTTGAGGATATGAGACGAATTCCCTATGCATCTGCAGTTGGTAGTCTCATGTACGCTATGTTGTGTACAAGACCCGACATCTGCTATGCAGTAGGAATTGTCAGTAGGTTCCAGTCAAATCCAGGATATGATCACTGGACAGCCGTTAAACACGTCCTCAAGTATCTTAGGAGAACGAGAGACTATGTGCTTGTGTATGGCGCGAAGGATTTGATCCTTGCAGGATACACTGACTCTGATTTTCAGACTGATATAGATTCCAGGAAATCTACATCAGGATCAGTGTTCACTCTTAACGGAGGAGCAATAGTATGGAGGAGTATAAAGCAAGGTTGCATTGCTGACTCCACCATGGAAGCTGAGTATGTCGCAGCTTGCGAAGCAGCGAAGGAAGCTGTATGGCTTAGGAAGTTCTTGACAGATTTGGAAGTTGTTCCAAATATAAACTTGCCAATCACCCTTTATTGTGATAACAGCGGTGCAGTGGCAAATTCTAAAGAACCTAGAAGCCATAAGCGTGGAAAGCATATTGAGCGGAAGTATCATCTCATCAGGGAGATAGTGCAACGAGGAGATGTGATCGTCACTCAGGTAGCCTCGGAGCACAACATTGCTGATCCGTTTACTAAGTCTCTCACGGCTAAAGTGTTTGAGAGACACCTAAAAAGTTTAGGGCTGCGAGCTGCTCAGTAGGACAGTGGGAGAAACTTTAGATATTTGATATTCTAGTTCTCTCGACCAACATGTACTTCACTGACGTTTTAGTCCAAGTGGGAGTTTGTTGGGTTTTATGTCCTAAAACTCGTAGTTTGTAAACTGTATGAATGTAAATAAATATTATATTTCAATAAAGTTGTTATTGAATTTTAGTGAATTGTGTTTGTATTAACCTATACCAATAACTAACACCCATGGCGTTTGTGTGAGTACTTGAACTTCATGTGTGACATGAATGTGAATCAAGTTCAAGTAGACAGCCAAAATGGTCTATAGTATAGGGATAAGGCTGGGTACCTTATCCTGGGGACACTATTGGACGCGGCTCACTTTGTATAGTACAAAACGATGTGATTCGAATCGTTTCATGTAGAGACATGTGAGTGAGGGCGTCCTGTGCAATGAGTTTGCACAAGACCGAACCAAGAAATAAAATCGCTCTTTCTTTATAACACCGTTTACTGTAAAGACCGATTTTTTTTCATATGATGACTTAGGTAACTCGATCTCAATCCTGAGCTTACTATGAACTCCTGTTTATTCAACCTTATCCTTTGATTTGTACGAGTGAGAGTGGCCAGATTGCCGACTCAATATGCCTACCATCTTGGGGATAAGATTGAATAAGTGGCTGGGGACATAGTTGCAGCAAGATTGGAATTCACTCCTACCCGCTTTAAGGGTTAGTAGAGAGGTTGTTCCCTTAAGTGCTGACTCCAGGTCTTGAACAATGGGCCCATCCTCTCCTGATCAGGGAGGAATCTGATTTGATGGTTGGACCACAAATCAATTGTTCATTAGAGGTATCAGTGGTACTTAAGGAACAAGATATAATACAAGGGTTAAACGGTTTATATGACCCGTTGTGATTATGAACGACCTGTGAAGGATCGACTTACTGATGATAGTTATATCAACAGGACACAATATATCTACAGTGAGGAGAGTGCAGCCCTTGGACTTTAGTGGAGTCTCCGGGGGTTAACGAATGTTGGTTAGTTCGGTTGAAAGAGTTTTGACCGGATAATCTCGTATCGTTGGAGCTCATGATCTGTAGGTCCTTACGGTTCTCCTGGCTAGCTCGGATAAAGCCGTGAAACAGTATAAAAGAAAAGAAAAGAATTTGAATCGTTCAAATTCGGGTTTGTGGAAGAAGAATAGACATATTTAAATATGATTTAAATATGGACATATTTAAATATGATTTAAATATGAGATTGGTCGGAATATATGAATTGGATTCATATGCAAAAAGTCGGTTTTCGGAAAACCGGGTTTAATTATATTATTTGATTGATATTTGATATTGAATTAAATAATATTAATTAATATATATATATATTTTTATTAATTAAAATGTTTAATTAATAAAAATAATTATTATTTTTTTTAATAATAATAATATATAAATATATATATATATATACATGTGTCTTACATGCAAATGTAAGACACATGTATTGTTTATATATATACAGGTATATATATCAGATCAGATCAATTGTTAAAAAAAAAAAAAAAAAAAAAAAAAAAAAAAAAAAAAAAAAATGAAGTGAGTGCATTTATGGGTCTTCATAAGTTGCAAAATTGAATTGAATTTCAATTTTGAAATTTGAAGAACCCGTCTGCTTCTAACTTCTTCTTCTCCGTCTTCTTCCTCTCTGTGAAGAAAAATTGTTTTTCTTCAGCGGAGTTTCGTTCTTCTTTTCTTTTGTAAAAGGAGTCCCACTACTCCGTTTCTCGGCCTGAGGATAGCGGGACTACCGTGGGTGGTCCACGAACGTTTCGTGAGAAGACTCGGTGAGCTCGTGAGGAGCTTCTGGCGGTGAAATTGGAGAATTACGAACGACAAGGGTATGGGTTCTAACTTCTCTTTTTCATTGCTTTTGCATGTTTCCATTTGTTTAAATTGATGAAATTAGAGTGTCTATGATCCAAATCGCTTCCGCTGCGTTCCATCAACGCTCCATCATTGAATGTATGTGATCTTCATCCCATGGGCAATTTCGACTGGCCATCCATTTTGTCTAAAGAATTCCTAACCTCTGGAAGGAGTAAGAATTCAGAGTCATCCATTCATGGTAACCAGAGAGTGGCCTAGGAATAGGCATTCTCCTAGCACGTTTGTTAGCATGTGTGTATAAATAGATTTTTAAGTCTTACTTGGATATGAGTAAACTAAAGATCTAATGCATGTAATCGAAAGATGCATGAGACCTAGTTAAAACGATGCATGAGATGTTAATTTGCTGTTGAATGATCATAGTTAAATGCCTATAGAGGACTCCTAAGCCGACCTTGCTATCTTACTTTAGTTTTAAATCGTTGCGAATTTATTGCGAGATTACTGCGAGAGCCGCAATAACCATTTCTGCCTTTGCCTTAGTCTTTTTCAGTAGCTTTTAACCCATTGTGAAATAATTGCGAAAAGATTGCGAGATCCACAATCCTACTTTCCACATTATAACTTTACCTCTTTTGCTCGCTTTGCATTGTTGTTTACAACCTTCTTGCATCTTTTATACTTCCGTCCCTCAACCCAAAATCTATCCAATTTAAGTTACCTTATCTAATCTAACACATCAAATCGCTAGTCACTAAACTTAATCTCTGTGGGAAAACGAATTAAATTATACTTATCACTTGCTGCAGACCATGTATACTTGCATGATCTGAGTGCTCTTTACACCTTTAAATTACATACATACTGAGCACGCAACAAGTTTTTGGCGCCGCTGCCGGGGATTTTGTTTAGTAAACACGATTTGTGTTATTTTAGAAGAGCTTATTTTATTGGAGCTAATCTTTTGCATTTATTTTACAGGTACCAACAAAGCTGGTTTATGAATGAGTTTCCAAATCACAATCTAGAATTTGATCCTGAGCCTGAAAGGACTTTAAGGGCCAGAAACAAAATTAAGAAACGCCTTTTTAAACAGCCAAAGCAACCTGTAATTCAGCACACTGCTGACCACGCAGAGTCAGTACAATCCGAACCACAACAAGCTGAAATGGATCGAGCAGAAGAAGTACCAAATCGAGCACCTAACATTCGCAACCCCATTGAAATTGCGAATGATAAGGACAGTGCTATCTTATCATACCTTGTACCTATGCCTGAGGAGCTTAATCCGAGCATCATACGCCCTGAGATCACAACTCACTCATTCGAATTAAAACCTGTCATGTTTCAGATGCTGGCCACAGTTGGACAATTCTTCGGAGTGGAGAATGAAGACCCCCACAATCACTTGAGGAATTTCCTGGGAGTGAGTGACACCTTTGTCATCCCAGGAGTTTCTCAAGAGGCTTTGCGACTGTACCTTTTCCCGTACTCACTGAGAGACAAAGCCAAGACATGGTTGAATTCCTTCCCCTCTGGTTCAATTGTCAATTGGACAGACCTAGCTGAGAAGTTCCTGGTCAAATATTTTCCCCCAGACAGGAACTCTAACTTCCGTGATGATATCATCAAGTTCAAGCAAGCTGAGAATGAATCACTACATGAAGCTTGGACCAGATTCAAAGATCTTCTACTCAAATGTCCACACCATGGCATTCCATGGTGTATTCAAATTGAAGTATTTTTCAAAGGATGCAACCCCAGCACGAGGCAAGTCTTGAATTCCCCAGCTGGAGGTTCAATGCTATCAAAGAGTTATAATGAAGCCTATGAGATTTTGGAGAAAATCTCAACATCACATTGTAGATGGTCAGATGATCCTGTGGAGCCAAACAAAAGGAAGGCTCAAGACATGGATGCACTCAGTGCAATGAGCAGCCAAATCAATGCTCTGACCAACCTGGTAAAGCAAATGGCTCAAACCAACATTCAACAAAGTGTCAACACAGTGGCAGCTGTTTCAACAAGCACATCAGTGGCCAACCAAGTGGATGCACTAGTTTGTGGATTTTGTGGAGAAGGGCATGTGTATGAATATTGCTCTGCTAATCCAGCTTCGGTGTGTTACGTTGGAAGTCAACAACAAACAAGGAACAACCCCTACTCAAACACATATAACCCTGGCTGGAGAAACCACCCAAATTTCTCATGGAGTGGTCAACAAAGCACAAGCCAGGTGCCAAATCAAAACAGACCAAGTGGACTGTTGTGTCTCCAAAAGGGACATATTTAGGACTTATTTAGCTTAGGAAGATGCACATACTTAGGTGTTTTTGTTAGTATTTAGCCTAAACCTATGCTTATATATGAGATTTAGAAGAAGGTAGCTAAATTAGGACTTGTGTGCAAAAGGAAAGAAAAGGGATAAAAACCGAAGTTAAAACAAAGAAAAATGTGCATTGCGATAGAATTGCGATAACATTGCTGGAACCGCAATATTTCAAGTGAAAACCGTAAGTTGACTGATCTCTTTCTGTTAATTTCCGTTATTTCAGGGATTCGTGCTTTCTCCTCCATCCATTCTGATATACGACGTTGAAGATTGATGGTTCTCCTTGGCCCAAATACACCTGCAAACTACTATAAAAGGGGGTCAAAGTCGGAGGTTCAAGCATCATCCGAAAGCGTAGAAGTCTTCTCGCAGTCCATCTTCACTCCTGTTTTTCTTTACCGTCTGTTGGTTTGCGAAGCTCAGCTGTTGGAATCGATAATCTGATAGGAAGGAGAGGAGATTCATCTTCTCTCCCGATTGGATTCATCCAAGCAAGGCTGTTCTTTCCCATCCTTCAGCCGAGGCGGTTGCGACGAGGCATTCGAGCTCATTTACATGCTTTCTGTCTTTAATTCTTACTTTCCAGCTTTGTTTCATCGTTGTTTCTCTTCTAATAGTTAATACATTTCATTTCGCTGCTATCTGCCTTTGTGTTATTTACATTAAGTTGTTCCTTGTTCATTCGAACAATCAAATAATCGAAGCACACTTCTTCATTTCTCAATTTCTTACCTTTGCAACTTACTGTTTTACCTTGCTGTTTTAAGCATAATTCCCTTCTAAGCATGTCTGTTTTATCTCGTATTCCTATTCTCTCTACATCCATGAGTAGCTAAGTCACATAGGGGCATGCTAATGACAAGAATATAGGCTAAAAAACGTGAACCAAGCATGTAGGATAGCTCTCGAAGCATTGATTGTATGTAAGCTTCATCCCACGGGCAATTTCGATTGGCCATCCATTTTGTCCAAAGAACTCCTAACCTCTGGAAGGAGTAAGAGTTCAGAGTCATACACTCATGCTAGCCTTTCAAGGTAGCCAGAAAACGACCTAGGAATAGGCGTTTTCCTAGTACAAACCGTACACTTCTGCTTTAACAAGATGCTTAAGACCTTACTTGGACATGAGTAAACTAAAGAATCTAATGCATGGAATCGGACGATACATGAGATTGAGTGAGTTTGATGCATAGAGAGTTGATCCAATGCTTGAGAATCGTATGAAAATGCCTATAGAGGAGTCGTTAGTAGCCCTTGTTTCTCCATTTTACACACTTTCGCTGTTATTACAATTGCGGTAGAATTGCTGTTTCTGCAATTCTACTAAGTTACAATTCTGTCTAGCTGTTTTCTTCTTCATTTATTAATCTCGTCTCTTGTCCTTTGAGTTTAATTTCAACTTGCATTTGTTTATGTTGCTACCCTTTATTCATTCAGTAAGAAGTAGGCAATTAAAAACCAATTTTACCCCATCAAATCCACCCCTTCTTTCTTAACTTTACACTTCACGCGTAACTTACAATAAATCTCTGTGGGAAAACGAATGAAAAAATACTTACTACTTGCTATAAGATCATGTATGCTTGCATGTTCTGAGTGCTCTTTCTTACTTATTGCTTATTTATATTAACACATTGAGCACGCAACAAGTTTTTGGCGCCGCTGCCGGGGATTTATTTAAGTGAAAACGAAGTTTGTTAAGTTTGAAACACCAAGTTATTCTCCATTGAAACTAATCCATTTCCATTTCTTTTCAGGTACCATTTAGGTTAGTTTATGAATGAGCCTCCAAGTAGTGATCTAGAGTTCAATCCTGAGCCCGAGAGATTACTTAGAGCTAGGAATAGAGCCAAGAAACGTCTCTTTAAACAACCTTCTTTACCTCGAATAGTTGCTGAAACCGCAAGATTACCGCAATCTTCTCAAGAAGAAATGGAGAGAATAGATCAAAATCCGGTGCCTGTCACTCGCAATCCCATCGAAATAGCGAATGATAAGGATAGCGCCATACTTTCTTACCTAGTACCTATGCCTGGGGAGCTGAACCCCAGCATAATCCGTCCTGAGATCACTGCCAACTCATTCGAGTTAAAGCCAGTGATGTTCCAAATGTTGTCCACTGTGGGACAATTCTTTGGAATGGAAAATGAGGACCCCCACAACCATCTTAGAAACTTCCTAGGAGTCAGTGACACATTCCTTATCCCTGGAGTTTCCCAAGAAGCCTTGAGGCTATATCTTTTCCCTTACTCTTTGAAGGACAAAGCCAAAACGTGGTTAAACTCATTACCCTCTGGATCTGTCCTTAATTGGACAGACTTAGCAGAAAAATTCCTAGTCAAATACTTCCCACCTGATAGGAATTCTACCTTTCGTGATGATATAATCAAATTCAAACAAGCTCCAAGTGAGTCTCTTCACGAAGCTTGGACAAGATTCAAAGATCTTCTCATTAAATGTCCACACCATGGCATCCCATGGTGTATCCAAATAGAAGTCTTTTTCAAAGGATGCAACCCCAGCACCAGACAAGTTCTAAATTCATCTGCTGGTGGTTCCATGTTGTCCAAGAGTTACAACGAAGCTTATGAGATCTTGGAGAAGATCTCAACATCTCACTGTAGGTGGTCAGATGATCCAGTAGAGCCAACTAGAGCTCAAGACAAGGATGCTCTAAGCGCCATGAGCACCCAAATAAACGCCCTGACCAACCTAGTTAAGCAAATGGCTCAAGCCAATCTCCAAACCAGTGCCAATACCGCCACAGCCATGTCAATGGGCACCCAACCAAGTCAAGGCGAGGCACTTATCTGTGGATTCTGTGGGGAAGGGCACCCATATGAATACTGCCCTGAGAATCCAGCCTCAGTCTGCTATGTAGGAAGCCAACAGCAGCCTAGGAACAACCCCTACTCAAATACTTACAATCCTGGTTGGAGAAACCACCCAAACCTGTCATGGGGTGGCCAACAAAGCTCTAACCAAAATCCTAACCAACCAAGGCCGAGTGGAACACCTGGTTTCACTCCCCAACATAACCAATCCATGTACCAAAAACCATACAATCAACCTGTAGGATCTTCTGTAGAAAACTTACTCAAGGAATACATAGCCAAGAATGATGCCACTCTACAGAGTCAGCAAGCTACTCTTAGGAGTCTAGAAAACCAAATAGGGCAACCAGCCAATGAGATCAAAAGTAGGCCCCAAGGTAGACTTCCTGCTGACACTGAAGTGCCAAGGAGAGATGGTAAAGAGCAAGTTCAAGCAATTGAACTTAGGAGTGGGAGACCATTGGTGAGCAACACCAAGGACACACCAAAGAGAGTAGAGAACAAAGAGTCTAGTGCTCCACTGGAGTCTCTGCCAAACCAAGGTCCACCACCAACAAGCACATCAGGAACAAGGCTGGAGCCAATCATTGAAGAGATAGAAGAGATTCCAAGGCCTCCATCTATCCTAAGGCGACCTGACGTGCCTGCATATGTGCCACCACCTCCATTTCCTCGAAGGCTAAAGAAAAAACAAGAACAGGAAGTGCACTTTAACAAATTCCTTGAAATTCTTAAACAAGTGCATGTTAACATTCCTTTTGTAGAAGTATTACAGTCTATGCCTTCATATGTAAAGTTTTTGAAGGATATTATAACTAACAAAAAAATAATTGGTGAGTTTGAAACAGTCAATCTCACTGAGGAGTGCAGTGCCATACTCCAGAATAAGCTACCCAAGAAGGAGAAGGATCCTGGTTCCTTCACCTTACCTGTAGAACTGGGAGGTAAGCACGTGGGGAGAGCTCTTTGTGACCTGGGAGCCAGCATAAACCTCATGCCCCTATCACTATTCCGCCAGCTAGGAATAGGAGAAGCACGTCCAACCACTGTCACTTTACAACTTGCAGACAGATCCATCGCATACCCTGAAGGTAAGTGTTAAGTCTCTGAAAGTGACTTATTTAGGACCTATTTAGCCTAGAAAGATGCACACTCTTAGGTGTTTTTGATAGCATTTAGCCTAAACCTATGCTTATATATGAGATTTAGAAGAAGGTAGCTAAATTAGGACTTATGTGCAAAAGGAAGAAAAAGGGATAAAAACCGAAGCTAAAACAAGAAAAATGTGCATTGCGATAGAATTGCGAAAACATTGCGGGAACCGCAATTATTCAAGTGAAAACCGTAAGTTGACTGATCTTTTTCTGTTAATTTCCGTTATTTCAGGGATTCGTTCTTTCTCCTCCATCCATTCTGATATACGACGTTGAAGAGTGATGGTTCTCCTTGGCCCAAACGCACCTGCAAACTACTATAAAAGGGGGTCAAAGTCGGAGGTTCAATCATCATCCGAAAGCGTAGAGTCTTCTCGCAGTCCATCTGTTCGTCTGTTTTTCCTTTGCCGTCTGTTGGTTTGCGAAGTCCAGCTGTTGGAGTCGATAATCTGATAGGAAGGAGAGGAGATTCTTCTTCTCTCCCGATTGGATTCATCCAAGCAAGGCTGCTCTTTTTGATCCTTCATTCGAGGCGACTGCATCGAGGCTTCAAGCAACTTTTACTGTTTTTCTTGCTGTTCATTTCCATTCTCCAGCTTTGTCTTATGCTTTTCCTTTTCCTAGTAGCTAGAATAGATTATTTCGTTGTGTTCTGTCTTCGTGGTAATCATTTTAAGCTTCTTTTGTCCATTCAAACAATCTCAGTAATCAAAGTACAAGTCTGCATTTCTCAGTTTCCATCTTCTGCTGCTACGGTTTTGTTCTCCTGTTTTAAATATATTTCTCTTCTAAGCATGTCTGTTTTATCTTCCATTTCTGTTCTCTATATATCCATGAGTAGCTAAGTCACTTAGGGGCATGCTAATGACAGAACTATAGGCTAAAAAACGTGAATCAAGTATGTAGGTTAACTCTCGAGTCATTGATTGTATGTGAGCTTCATCCCACGGGCAATTTCGATTGGCCATCCATTTTGTCCAAAGAACTCCTAACCTCTGGAAGGAGTAAGAGTTCAGAGTCATATTATCATGCTAGCCTTTCAAGGTAATCAGAAAACGGCTTAGGAATAAGCGTTTTCCTAGTACAAACTAAACACTCCTATTTTAACAAGATGCTTAAGACCTTACTTTGAAGTCGAGTAAACTAAAGAATCTAATGCATGGAATCGGACGATACATGAGATAGAGTAAGTTTGATGCATAGAGAGTTGATCCACTGCTTGAGAATCGTAATAAAATGCCTATAGGATAGTCGTTAGTAGCCCTTAATTCGCCATTTTACCCACTTTTTCTGTTTTGTGAATTGCGGAAACATTGCGGTGGCCGCAATTCTGCTAAGTACCATTCTGTTTAGCTGTTTTCTTCTTCATTTATTAATTTCATCTCTTGTCTTTTGAGTCTAATTTCAACTTGCATTTGTTTATGTTATATCCCTTTATACATTCGGTAAGAAATAGGCAATTAAAAATCAACTTTACCCCTTCAAATCCACCCCTTCTTTCTTAACAAATACACTTCGTGAATAGCTAAAAATAAGTCTCTGTGGAAAAAACGAATGAAATATACTTACTACTTGCTGTGAGACCATGTATGCTTGCATGTTCTGAGTGCTCTCTCTACTTTCTTGCTTATTTATTTTAACACATTGAGCACGCAACAAGTTTTTGGCGCCGCTGCCGGGGATTTATTTTAGTGAAAACGAAGTTTGTTAAGTTAGAAAAAAAAAAACATTAATATCTATTGGAGCTAATCTTCTTTCATTTCCTTTACAGGTACTATCAAGCTAGTTTATGAATGAGTTTCCAAACCTCAACTTGCATAGAGAGAAACTTTGCAGGTGGAAAACGTATGTGTACGACAAAGTAAATGAATACGCTGCAGAACTTAATTGGAGGACGAGTTTGCCCACAACAGTTTGAAGAATTTTATCAGCCATGTGCTTATTGTGGGGATAATCATAACTTGGAGAATTGCCCAACATTGAATTATCAAGAGAGGCAATATCAACAAAGCTATGACAACCATTATTCGTACATGTGTGAACATGATCAGTGGCAACTCTCAAATAATCCTTGGGAAGAGCATGTGCAAGTTGCTCATTATGAAGAATTCCCCCAACATGAAGACTATCAACATTATGCCCCAACTCCAAATGAAGAATTATCACCCACGTTGGAGGCGTTATGGATAGAATTCATGGAAAGGAATGATACATCCATGAGGAGAATTGAGGTGCGATTAGCCCAGCTCACAAATGACTTACAAGATCTACTTGCTATAGCAAAATCACCACTACCATGCCCTCAAATGTTCGATTTTTATGATGATGAATCCTTTGTTACCTTCGAATCTGAGAAGAGTGATCCAATGGAATCTCCATATGAAATGGTGGAGTTGGTGAAAGTTGAGAAAAATGAAATCGTGCTGGATGAGGCCAAAGAGACTAATGCGCTGCTTGAGGAACCAGAATTTGAAATGTCTGATGATGCAACAAGCTTCTCCACCAATGAAAGAGCTGAGCCACCACCACCACAAATGCTCCAGCTGAAGGAGTTAGAAAGCGATGTGCCAGAAAAAGAAGTCCCATCGCATCAAAGCTATGTTGTAGCAAATGTTGTAGAAACAAAACCAACGCATAGAAAGTACAAACCTTGGGATGTTATAACATGCAGTCTCTTTGAAAGAATCAACAAATTCAAGGTGTGGCAGAATGTCCGACCCCGTAAATCAAGACTTAAGTATCTTAAAGGAGCAGAAGTGATGCCTCGAAACATTGAAGAATATCCATATGAGGCAGATTGATAAGGGAGTATCTTTGTTCCCTACATCAAAAGAAAGAAAAAAAAAAAAAAACTACTTTGCTTTTCGTTAAACTGTGTGAAATCTACTATTTTGAGTTAAATTTTGATCTGTTTTTAGTTCTTTATTTTTAGTGTTTAAACTTGTTTAGTGTAGTCTGATGGTAGCCGAATAGATAGGTTAGTTTAGTTTTCTTTTTTTTATAGCTTAAATGACTGGAAAGAGCATGCATAGGGGACTTGATCACTGATATACATGCCCTGTATCCATTGCGAAATAATTGCGGAATCCGAAATTTTTGTTATTAAGTGCATGTTTTTGACTGACTGTTTAGTTAGGCTGGTTCTGTTTAATTTTGTTCTTTTGCTGCTAGCTTGACTGCCTTATATAGCCTTTCTATAAGCATGCTGGATGAGTGTCTTAAGGCACCTTTGATAGTTTAGATTAGCTTCTTAAAACTGCTCAGCATGCGTAACTTTAAGTCCTTACCTGCCTGTTTTTATAAATTTCTGCTGCTGTGATGGTTGCTTTTAGAATGTTATGTCTATGCCTAGGGCTTTTAGATTCTCTTTGTTTTACCTTAGACTAGATGCTTCTAGGACAAGTTTGGGGGTGTGCCACCTCAAACACTCATTGAGGACAATGAGTAGTTTAAGTTTGGGGGAAGCCACCCTAGGCCTAGGAACATTCCTCTCTCCCTTTAAGCATAAGCATTCTTCTTCTCCTTTACAAAAATGATGAGCTGGAAAAAAAAATGAAAAATAGAATAAAAGGGGTGTCTTTCTTAAGTTGCTGAGTAATCAGTGCCAAGTGTGTAACCCACAAGTGGCATTGCATCAAAAGGCAACCAAAGGAGAGGCTCCACCTAAGTAAGAAAGAAAGAAAAAAGGAAGAAATAGGGAAGAAGAATGTATACCTAGGAGTTGCAACTTTGTGGCTTAGATGTCCTGTTTAAAAAGAACTCTGATCCTCAATTAGCTAAACACAAAGTTGTAACTTGTAGGGTTGTTTAGGGAGATGAATGTATGTCCAATGTAGTGATGCCAGGGTTTAGGTTGTTCTCTAAAAGTACTACTGTCACTGTTAATACTAAGACTGGCATGACTCTAAGGGATCCTAGGTAGTTCATAAGTAAAAACTAGAAGCATGTACTGAGTCTGAGGTAAAGCTAGGTAGAATTTGAAACCTTAGGGATAGTAGCATGATGTGACAAAAGTAGGTAGATCAGTAGTAGGGAGTTAATAAAAACAGCAGGTGTATTAGGCAGGCGAAGTCAGAAGAAGCTTGATAAGAGGATAGTTCTAAACTTAGAAGTGTGTCACAGGACAACACTGCTATAGATGGGGATATAGGGGAGTCAGTAAGTGGTTAAAAAAAGATAAAACGACAGCCTAAGTAAGTCCTTAGTTTGCTTGAGGACAAGCAAAACCTTAAGTTTGGGGGTGTGTTAAGTCTCTGAAAGTGACTTATTTAGGACCTATTTAGCCTAGAAAGATGCACACTCTTAGGTGTTTTTGATAGCATTTAGCCTAAACCTATGCTTATATATGAGATTTAGAAGAAGGTAGCTAAATTAGGACTTATGTGCAAAAGGAAGAAAAAGGGATAAAAACCGAAGCTAAAACAAGAAAAATGTGCATTGCGATAGAATTGCGAAAACATTGCGGGAACCGCAATTATTCAAGTGAAAACCGTAAGTTGACTGATCTTTTTCTGTTAATTTCCGTTATTTCAGGGATTCGTTCTTTCTCCTCCATCCATTCTGATATACGACGTTGAAGATTGATGGTTCTCCTTGGCCCAAACGCACCTGCAAACTACTATAAAAGGGGGTCAAAGTCGGAGGTTCAATCATCATCCGAAAGCGTAGAGTCTTCTCGCAGTCCATCGGTTCGTCTGTTTTTCCTTTGCCGTCTGTTGGTTTGCGAAGTCCAGCTGTTGGAGTCGATAATCTGATAGGAAGGAGAGGAGATTCTTCTTCTCTCCCGATTGGATTCATCCAAGCAAGGCTGCTCTTTTTGATCCTTCATTCGAGGCGACTGCATCGAGGCTTCAAGCAACTTTTACTGTTTTTCTTGCTGTTCATTTCCATTCTCCAGCTTTGTCTTATGCTTTTCCTTTTCCTAGTAGCTAGAATAGATTATTTCGTTGTGTTCTGTCTTCGTGGTAATCATTTTAAGCTTCTTTTGTCCATTCAAACAATCTCAGTAATCAAAGTACAAGTCTGCATTTCTCAGTTTCCATCTTCTGCTGCTACGGTTTTGTTCTCCTGTTTTAAATATATTTCTCTTCTAAGCATGTCTGTTTTATCTTCCATTTCTGTTCTCTATATATCCATGAGTAGCTAAGTCACTTAGGGGCATGCTAATGACAGAACTATAGGCTAAAAAACGTGAATCAAGTATGTAGGTTAACTCTCGAGTCATTGATTGTATGTGAGCTTCATCCCACGGGCAATTTCGATTGGCCATCCATTTTGTCCAAAGAACTCCTAACCTCTGGAAGGAGTAAGAGTTCAGAGTCATATTATCATGCTAGCCTTTCAAGGTAATCAGAAAACGGCTTAGGAATAAGCGTTTTCCTAGTACAAACTAAACACTCCTATTTTAACAAGATGCTTAAGACCTTACTTTGAAGTCGAGTAAACTAAAGAATCTAATGCATGGAATCGGACGATACATGAGATAGAGTAAGTTTGATGCATAGAGAGTTGATCCACTGCTTGAGAATCGTAATAAAATGCCTATAGGATAGTCGTTAGTAGCCCTTAATTCGCCATTTTACCCACTTTTTCTGTTTTGTGAATTGCGGAAACATTGCGGTGGCCGCAATTCTGCTAAGTACCATTCTGTTTAGCTGTTTTCTTCTTCATTTATTAATTTCATCTCTTGTCTTTTGAGTCTAATTTCAACTTGCATTTGTTTATGTTATATCCCTTTATACATTCGGTAAGAAATAGGCAATTAAAAATCAACTTTACCCCTTCAAATCCACCCCTTCTTTCTTAACAAATACACTTCGTGAATAGCTAAAAATAAGTCTCTGTGGAAAAAACGAATGAAATATACTTACTACTTGCTGTGAGACCATGTATGCTTGCATGTTCTGAGTGCTCTCTCTACTTTCTTGCTTATTTATTTTAACACATTGAGCACGCAACAGTAAGATTGAGGATATTCTTGTAAAAGTTGACAAATTTATTTTCCTTGCAGATTTCATTGTCCTGGACTATGAGGCAGACAAGGAGGTCCCCATCCTGTTAGGTAGACCATTTCTAGCCACAGGTAGGGCTTTGATAGATGTTCAAAAAGGTGAGCTCACTATGAGGGTTCATGATGAAGAGGTGAAATTTAGTGTCTATAAAGCCTTAAGGTACCCCTCTGATTCCGAGTCATGTGCTAGCGTGGATATTGTTGACTCACTAATGGAAGAACAATTAGAGCATGAATTGTTAACTAAGCATGCTCATGAATATGTAGGTTTAGAATTAACTGACTTAAACATAGTTGAGATAATGGACATACCTGTAACTAACCCTCAGCATGTTTGTATGAATATTAACTTGACTGACAAATCTTTGAATCCATTAAAACCATCCATTGAGCATCCACCTGTCTTAGAACTTAAACCACTGCCCACACATCTTAAGTATGCATATTTAGGAAGTAATGAAACTCTGCCTGTAATCATATCATCTAAATTGAGTGCAAAGCATGAGGTTGAGTTGATTTTACTGCTTAAACAACATAGGAAGGCTATAGCATGGACCATTGCTGATATTAGAGGCATTAGCCCGTCCTACTGCATGCATAAGATCATACTAGAGGAGGAACATACACCCCGAGTAGACCACCAACGTAGGCTGAACCCCTCTATGAAAGAGGTAGTTAAAAAAGAAATAATTAAGTGGTTAGATGCTGGTGTGAGATTTCCCATAGCTAGTAGTCAGTGGGTAAGCCCCATACAATGTGTACCTAAGAAGGGGGGGATGACTGTGGTAGTCAATGAGAGCAATGAACTGATTCCAACTAGGACTATCACAGGGTGGAGAGTATGTATGGATTATAGGAAACTCAATAAAGAAACTAAAAAAGACCACTTCCCTCTACCATTCATTGACCAAATGTTAGACAGAATAGCTGGTAGAGCTTATTATTGTTTCCTAGACGGTTATTCGGGATATAACCAGATCACAATAGACCCTAAAGACCAGGAGAAGACAACCTTCACCTGCCCCTTTGGAACTTTTGCCTTTCGCAGAATGCCTTTTGGCTTATGCAATGCACCGGCAACATTTCAAAGGTGCATGTTGGCAATCTTCTCTGATTTGGATGAGTCCATGATAGAGATATTCATGGATGATTTCTCAGTCTTTGGGGATTCATTTACAAACTGTCTAGAGAATTTAGGACAAGTCCTAGCCAGATGTGAAGAGACCAACTTAGTCCTTAATTGGGAGAAATGTCACTTCATGGTGGACGAGGGGATTGTCCTAGGTCATAGAGTGTCAAGGGCAGGTGTAGAGGTTGACAGAGCCAAGATTGAAGTAATAGAGAAGTTGGTAGAACCACAAAATGTTAAAGCCATTAGAAGTTTCTTAGGGCATGCTGGCTTCTATAGAAGGTTCATTAAGGACTTTTCCAAGATCTCCAAGCCTCTATGTGAGCTTCTAGAGCTAAACAAACCTTTCATCTTCTCTAGAGAATGTTTCCTGGCCTGGAAGACCCTTAAGGAAGCACTAGTCACAACCCCTGTCATAGTAGGACCAAATTGGGACCTTCCCTTTGAGTTGTTATGTGATGCTAGTGACTATGCTGTAGGGGTCATGTTAGGCCAAAAGATTGACAAGCTAACACACCCTGTGTACTATGCTAGCAAAACACTTAATGAGGCACAATGCAACTACACAACCACTGAGAAAGAGATGCTAGATGTAGTGTTTGCTTGTGAGAAATTTAGGAACTATATCGTAGGAACCAGAACAATAGTGTTTACAGATCACTCTGCACTTAAGTACCTTATGAGGAAGGCTGATGCTAAGCCTAGGTTGATAAGGTGGGTACTGCTACTGCAAGAGTTTGATCTGGACATTAGAGACAAGAAAGGGAGTGAAAATGTGGTTGCGGATCATCTTTCCAGATTGCAGCATAATTGCGAAAAAATTGCGGAACCCGCAATTTCTGATGCTTTCATTGATGAACATGTCTTTGTTTTGGCTCATCGTGATAACGATGAGGAACCTTGGTTTGCTGACATTGCTAACTTCCTTGCATCGCAGGTACTGCCTACTTTCAAGGGAGGACAAGAGAAGAAGAGGTTCCTTCACGAAGCAAGGAAATTCATATGGGATGATCCCACATTGTACAAAACATGTGCTGACGGGTTGCTGAGAAAGTGTGTTTCAGCTGCTGAGGCGAAGTCTGTGCTGCAGCACTGCCACACAGCCCCTTATGGTGGACACTTTGGTGGCCAAAGAACAGCTGCAAAGGTGTTTCAGAGTGGCTATTATTGGCCAACGATCTTCAAGGATGCACACAACTTTGCACACAGCTGTGATGAATGCCAGAGAACAGGTAACCTTAGTCGCAAGGATGAGATGCCTCTCACTTACATCTTAGAGTTGGAGCTCTTTGATGTGTGGGGCATTGACTTCATGGGGCCATTTCCCCCATCATCAGGTAACCTTTACATTTTAGTAGCAGTAGACTACGTATCCAAGTGGGTAGAAGCCATAGCATGTTCCAATAATGATGCCAAAACAGTCATAAAATTCTTGCATAGGCACATTTTTACTAGATTTGGAACTCCTCGTGCTATCATTAGTGATGAGGGGACACATTTCATTAATAAGGCTATGGAGAGAGTGTTGGCTAAGTATAACATTAGACATAGAGTAGCCACTCCCTATCACCCACACTCGAATGGACAGGCTGAAATTTCAAATAGGGAGATTAAAAACATCCTAGAAAAAGTGGTCAAACCCAATAGAAAGGACAGGTCATTTAAACTCGAGGATGCACTTTGGGCCTATAGAACTGCATATAAGACACCCCTAGGTATGTCTCCTTATAGACTTGTGTATGGTAAAGCATGTCATCTTCCATTCGAGTTAGAAATTAAGGCATTTTGGGCACTAAAAGAGTTGAATTATTGCGTGACTGATGCGGGAACGTTGCGGTCTTTGCAATTACATGAGCTTTATGAGCTTAGACATATGTCCTATGAAAATGCTAAAATGTATAAGAAAAAGACCAAGATTTGGCACGACAGTAGACTTAGGATTAAGGACTTTAAAACAGGCCAACTCGTTTTGTTATTCAACTCACGATTGAAATTATTTCCAGGCAAACTTAAGTCTAGATGGTCAGGTCCATTTGTTATTACTAATGTGTTTGTTCATGGTGCCATCGAGATAAAGAACTTGCAGCAGGGGCAACCTTTCATGGTTAATGGTGCAAGGTTGAAGCACTACTATGAGGAAGGAGATGTGAAGACTCTCTCGGCCTTCCTCTTGACTGAAACGTGAATTAAAAACGAGAGAGGACGAGTGGTTACTGTGCTCGTCTAGTCAAGTGAAAACCGTAAGTGTTTTTGTTAGTATTTAGCCTAAACCTATGCTTATATATGAGATTTAGAAGAAGGTAGCTAAATTAGGACTTGTGTGCAAAAGGAAAGAAAAGGGATAAAAACCGAAGTTAAAACAAAGAAAAATGTGCATTGCGATAGAATTGCGATAACATTGCTGGAACCGCAATATTTCAAGTGAAAACCGTAAGTTGACTGATCTCTTTCTGTTAATTTCCGTTATTTCAGGGATTCGTGCTTTCTCCTCCATCCATTCTGATATACGACGTTGAAGATTGATGGTTCTCCTTGGCCCAAATACACCTGCAAACTACTATAAAAGGGGGTCAAAGTCGGAGGTTCAAGCATCATCCGAAAGCGTAGAAGTCTTCTCGCAGTCCATCTTCACTCCTATTTTTCTTTACCGTCTGTTGGTTTGCGAAGCTCAGCTGTTGGAATCGATAATCTGATAGGAAGGAGAGGAGATTCATCTTCTCTCCCGATTGGATTCATCCAAGCAAGGCTGTTCTTTCCCATCCTTCAGCCGAGGCGGTTGCGACGAGGCATTCGAGCTCATTTACATGCTTTCTGTCTTTAATTCTTACTTTCCAGCTTTGTTTCATCGTTGTTTCTCTTCTAATAGTTAATACATTTCATTTCGCTGCTATCTGCCTTTGTGTTATTTACATTAAGCTGTTCCTTGTTCATTCGAACAATCAAATAATCGAAGCACACTTCTTCATTTCTCAATTTCTTACCTTTGCAACTTACTGTTTTACCTTGCTGTTTTAAGCATAATTCCCTTCTAAGCATGTCTGTTTTATCTCGTATTCCTATTCTCTCTACATCCATGAGTAGCTAAGTCACATAGGGGCATGCTAATGACAAGAATATAGGCTAAAAAACGTGAACCAAGCATGTAGGATAGCTCTCGAAGCATTGATTGTATGTAAGCTTCATCCCACGGGCAATTTCGATTGGCCATCCATTTTGTCCAAAGAACTCCTAACCTCTGGAAGGAGTAAGAGTTCAGAGTCATACACTCATGCTAGCCTTTCAAGGTAGCCAGAAAACGACCTAGGAATAGGCGTTTTCCTAGTACAAACCGTACACTTCTGCTTTAACAAGATGCTTAAGACCTTACTTGGACATGAGTAAACTAAAGAATCTAATGCATGGAATCGAACGATACATGAGATTGAGTGAGTTTGATGCATAGAGAGTTGATCCAATGCTTGAGAATCGTATGAAAATGCCTATAGAGGAGTCGTTAGTAGCCCTTGTTTCTCCATTTTACACACTTTCGCTGTTATTACAATTGCGGTAGAATTGCTGTTTCCGCAATTCTACTAAGTTACAATTCTGTCTAGCTGTTTTCTTCTTCATTTATTAATCTCGTCTCTTGTCCTTTGAGTTTAATTTCAACTTGCATTTGTTTATGTTGCTACCCTTTATTCATTCAGTAAGAAGTAGGCAATTAAAAACCAATTTTACCCCATCAAATCCACCCCTTCTTTCTTAACTTTACACTTCACGAGTAACTTACAATAAATCTCTGTGGGAAAACGAATGAAAAAATACTTACTACTTGCTATAAGATCATGTATGCTTGCATGTTCTGAGTGCTCTTTCTTACTTATTGCTTATTTATATTAACACATTGAGCACGCAACATGGACCACCTGGGTTCACTCAACACACTCAAGGTAGTCAACCCCCATATCAGAAACAATATGTCAACAACCAACCGATGGGAACATCAGTGGAGAACTTGCTAAAAGAATACATAGCAAAGAATGATGCAACTTTGCAGAGCCAGCAAGCAACCTTGAGAAGCTTAGAGAATCAAATTGGGCAGTTGGCAAACGAGCTGAAAAGTAGATCCCAAGGTAGACTGCCTGCAGACACAGAAACTCCAAGAAGGGATGGTAAGGAACAAGTTCAAGCTATTGAACTCCGAAGTGGAAGGCCATTGGTGATCAACAACAGAGAAGCACCAAAGAGAGTAGAGAATAAAGAGTCTAGTGCTCCACTGGATTCTCTGCCTAACCTTGATCAAATACAACCAAACACAACAAGGGTAAGGCTGGAACCTATCGTTGAGGAACCAGAAGAGATTCCTAGGCCTCCCCCTGTCATTAGGCAACCTGACTTGCCTACCTATGTGCCACCACCTCCATTTCCTAGACGGCTCAGAAAGAAACAAGAACAGGAAGCTCATTTCCATAAGTTTTTGGAGATCCTGAAGCAAGTCCATGTTAATATTCCTTTTGTGGAAGTATTGCAGTCAATGCCAACCTATGTAAAGTTTTTAAAAGATATTATAACTAACAAAAAAGTTATTGGTGAGTTTGAAACAGTTAATCTCACTGAAGAGTGCAGTGCCATACTCCAAAACAAGCTGCCAAAAAAGGAGAAGGATCCTGGTTCCTTCACCTTGCCAGTAGAATTGGGAGGCAAACATGTGGACAGAGCCTTGTGTGATCTGGGAGCCAGCATCAACCTTATGCCCTTGTCACTATTCCAACAGCTTGGGATAGGTGAAGCACGACCAACAACTGTCACCTTGCAACTTGCAGACAGATCCATCGCATACCCTGAAGGTAAGATAGAGGATATACTAGTCAAGGTTGACAAATTTATTTTTCTTGCCGATTTTATAATCTTGGACTACGAGGCGGACAAAGAGGTGCCAATCCTACTGGGCAGACCTTTCTTAGCCACAGGTAGGGCCCTAATTGATGTCCAAAAAGGTGAACTCACCATGCAAGTCCATGATGAGGAGGTTAAGTTCAGTGTTTTTAAAGCTCTAAGGTACCCCTCTGATCTTGAACACTGTGCAACTGTAGATATAGTAGACTCATTAATGGAAGATGAACTTGAGCATGAATTATTAGACAAGTATGCTACTGATTATGCAAAAATAGATTTGAATGACTTAAATATTTCTGAATTGATGGATGTATCTGTAAATAACCCCGAGCATGTATGCATGACCAATGAATTATCTGAAAGAATTACAACTCCTATGAAGCCCTCAATTGAACAACCACCTTTATTAGAACTGAAACCATTGCCTGAACACCTTAAATATGCATATCTAGGAGAAAAAGACACCTTGCCTGTCATTATTTCGTCCAACTTAAGTGAACAACATGAAATTGCGTTAATATTGCTGCTTAAGCAACATAGAAAAACTATTGGTTGGACGATTGCTGACATTAGGGGTATTAGTCCCTCTTATTGCATGCATAAGATATTATCAGAGGAAGAACATACACCTAGAGTAGATCACCAACGTAGGTTGAACCCTTCTATGAAAGAGGTAGTTAAAAAAGAAATTATTAAATGGCTAGATGCAGGAGTGATTTTTCCCATATCCAATAGTCAGTGGGTCAGCCCTATCCAATGTGTACCAAAGAAGGGTGGTATGATTGTAGTAGTTAATGAAAACAATGAATTAATACCAACTCGAACTGTTACAGGATGGAGAGTATGCATGGATTATAGAAAACTTAATAAAGAAACTAAAAAAGACCACTTTCCTTTACCCTTCATAGACCAAATGCTAGATAAAATAGCTGGCCAAGCCTTCTATTGTTTCTTAGATGGCTACTCAGGGTATAACCAAATTACCATAGACCCTGAGGACGAAGAGAAAACAACATTTACATGTCCATTTGGTACGTTTGCTTTTCGCAGAATGCCATTCGGCTTATGCAATGCACCAGCAACGTTCCAAAGATGTATGTTGGCAATATTCTCTGACCTAGATGAGTCCATAATAGAGATCTTTATGGATGACTTTTCAGTATTTGGTGATTCTTTTAACCACTGTCTAGCTAATCTGGAACAAGTTCTCACTAGGTGTGAAGAAACCAATCTAGTGTTAAATTGGGAAAAATGCCACTTCATGGTGGAAGAAGGCATAGTATTAGGACACAGAGTGTCCAAAGCAGGAATAGAGGTCGATAGGGCCAAGATAGAAGTAATTGAGAAGTTAGTTGAACCTAAGAATGTAAAAGCTATAAGAAGTTTCTTAGGACATGCAGGATTTTATAGAAGATTTATAAAAGACTTTTCAAAAATCTCTAAACCCCTTTGTGAGCTTCTAGAGCTGAATAAAACATTTTTCTTTTCAAATGAATGTTTAATAGCATGGACCAAGCTTAAAGATGCCTTAGTCAAAGCACCAATCATAGTCGGGCCAAATTGGGATATGCCCTTTGAAATAATGTGCGATGCAAGTGACTATGCAATTGGAGCTATGCTTGGCCAAAAGAGAAACAAATTAACACACCCTATATATTATGCGAGTAAAACTTTGAATGAAGCTCAATGCAACTACACTACCACAGAGAAAGAGATGTTAGTAGTAGTGTTTGCATGTGAGAAATTTAGACCATACATGGTAGGAAATAAAACAATTGTTTATACTGATCATTCTGCAATAAAGTACTTAATGAGGAAGGCTGATGCCAAGCCTCGTCTAATTAGATGGGTGTTACTTTTACAAGAGTTTGATCTAGAAATCCGAGACAAAAAAAGATGTGAAAATGTAGTTGCTGATCATTTATCAAGATTGCAGAGTCATTGCGGAAACATTGCGGAGCCCTGAATGACAGATTCTTTTATTGATGAACATGTTTTCTTAGTACATTGTGATAATAATGATGAACCATGGTTTCCTGATATTGCAAATTTTCTTGCCTCACAGGTGTTACCAGAATTCAGCAAGGGGCAGGATAAGAAGAAGTTCTTAAATGAGGCTAAGAAATACATCTGGGATGATCCAACCCTATACAGAAGCTGTGCGGATGGATTGCTGAGGAAATGTGTGTCAGCCGCTGAAGCAAGGTCAATCTTGCAGCATTGCCATACAACCCCGTATGGAGGACACTTTGGTGGTCAGAGGACTGCTGTAAAGGTGTTCCAAAGTGGCTACTTCTGGCCTACTGTCTTCAAGGATGCACATGATTACGCCCACAATTGCAACGAATGTCAACGTACAGGTAACCTTAGTAGGAAGGATGAGATGCCCCTAACCTATATCCTAGAGTTAGAACTCTTTGATGTATGGGGTATTGACTTCATGGGTCCATTCCCACCATCTGCTGGTAATCTTTACATTCTAGTAGCAGTAGACTATGTCTCAAAATGGGTAGAGGCAATTGCATGTCCCTTAAATGATGCTAAAACAGTTGTTAGATTCCTAAATAGGCATATTTTCACACGATTTGGCACACCACGTGCCATCATAAGTGATGAAGGAACACATTTCATAAACAAAGCCATGAAAAAAGTGTTAGCTAAATATAATGTTAGGCATAGGGTAGCAACACCCTATCACCCCCACTCAAATGGGCAAACTGAAATTTCTAATAGAGAGATCAAAAGTATACTTGAAAAAGTTGTAAAACCAAATAGAAATGATTGGTCTTTTAAGTTAGATGATGCACTATGGGCGTATAGGACTGCATATAAAACACCATTAGGAATGTCTCCTTATAGGTTACTTTATGAAAAAACATGCCACTTACCCCTTGAATTATAAAACAAAGCTTTTTGGGCTTTAAAAGAGTTGAATTTTTGCATAACCGATGCGGGAACATTGCGGTCTCTGCAATTGCATGAATTGGATGAACTAAGACACATGTCATACGAGAATGCTAAAATGTATAAGGAAAATACTAAAATTTGGCATGATAGTAGACTTAGAATTAAGGACTTCAAAAAGGGCCAGCGTGTTCTATTGTTTAACTCACGATTGAAATTGTTTCCTGGCAAATTAAAATCTCGTTGGTCTGGTCCATTTGTGATCACTAAGGTGTTTGTTCATGGTGCAATTGAAATCCAAAATTTGGAACAAGGCCAAACGTTCGTGGTGAATGGTGCTAGATTGAAGCACTACTATGAGGAAGGAGACGTGAAAACGCTCTCAGCATTCCTCCTATCCGAAGCCTAAGAGCAAAGAAAGAGAGGATGAGCAAGGGCATTTAATGGAATTATCTTTATGCTCAACCATCAAAGGATTATGGAATAGATATCTTTATTTACTGTTTTTTTTTTGTTTGAAGTATTTTTAATTTCCTAATACTAATTAAGTTTGTTTTTAATGTGATTAGAAGCATGGTAATTGGAAATCTTAACGGCAATAAGGGTGAACAATCAAGAGGCCAGGAGAAGATGAAGGAAGAAATCTTTGGAAAATCACAGATTTAGTTTGTTAGAATCTTGCAACAAACAGCAATCAAGGATAAAAATCTCAACGGTTACAGTTCCAAAGATTTGATGAGATTCGAAGCATTGCGGAAACATTGCGGAGTCCGCAATAATATAACCGTTAGTGCGCAATCCATTATAAATAGGGAGGGCTGTTGATCATTCCCATATACGATTCTCAAACCCTCGCAATCATAAATCAGATATGTTCTTCTTCGGCAATTTCCAAAGCTTCACCTTCAAGAAGCAACCATGGTTTCCACTCGAGCTGAATGATCCACTCCCAAAAAGACATCCCCAATCACAGAGGATGCTGCCTTGGTAATAGATGCGTTACTTTCTTTAGCAAACGTTGAGGCTGTAAAACCGTCTAGACCTCCGAAGCTCCCTGTGAAGAGGAAGTGGAAGGTCGCAACAACTGAAGCTGCAAATAGCTCTGATCCAACGCAGTCCCCTAAAAGAAAGTGGAAGGTTACCCTCGAAGTTCCAAAGACAAAAATTCTGAAATCCACGAGTGAGGAAAGCTCTACCAGTGGCGGACCATCGATTGAGACGGCCATGCAAAGCCCTGATCCCACTCAACAACCATCGGAACCTGAAGTCCCCCCTGTAGGACAACCAGACTCTGCATCAATCGGTGCTGCGGATGAAGAAGAGGAGGTAGTCTCTCCTTACAGGGATGTCAATCTTGACAGTCCTGTGGAGAAGGAGAGCAGAGATTCAATGGATGACTCGCTGGATGAATGCATCCAGCAAATAGCTGCCAAAGCAAGGCTCAAGAAGGGCGCCCCTGTAATTGTGAAGGCAAAACGGCCAAAGGCCTCCAAGAAAGCTAAAAAGAAGAGGGCTGAAGTCGAACCCTCTATTAAGAAGATGAAGACTGAGGCTGTTGAAGCAGCCAAGGCAAAAGATAAGGGGAAGAGAAAAATGTTCCAAGAAGATGAGCCTCTAGCTGAGAGGTATATATCCAAGGAGGCAGAGGCCAGGGGCGTGGAACTTGTTGGGTTTTATGTCCTAACACTCGTGGTTTATAAAACGTAGTAAATGTAATATGTCTATTATTGCAATAAAGAGTTATTGAGGTTTATTTAGTAAATTGTGTTTATTGAATATAGTGAAACGTGTTTGTATTAACCTATACCAATAACAACACCCATGGCGAAGGATGAGTACTTGAGCTTCATGTATGACATGAATGTGGATTAGGCTCAAGTAGACAGTCAAAATGGTCTATAGTATATGGATAAGGCTGGGTACCTTATCCTGGTAACACTATTGGATGCGGCTCGCTTTGTATTGTACAAAACGATGTGATCCGAATCGTTTCACATAGAGATGTGCGAGCGAGGGCGTTCTGTGCAATGGGTTTGCATAAGACCTGAACCACGAAATTAAATCGTTTTCTCTTTATAACGCCGTTTACTGTTGAGACCGATTTTTTCACATTTGATGACCTAAGGTAACTCGTTCTTAATCCTGAGCTTGCTATGAACTCCTGCTTATTCGAGAGTATCCTTAGACTTGTATGGGTGAGAGTGGCATAATGTCCGCTCAATAAGCCTACCAACTTGGGGATAAACTCGAATAGGTAGCTGGGGACATAGTATGACAAAATGAAATTCACTCCTACCCTCCTTAGGGTCTAGTAGACAGGTGTTCCCTTAATAGCTGACTTCGGGGCTTGAATATTGAGGCCTCATCCTCTTCTGTGTGAAGAGGATTCGGATCTGATGATTGGATCACAGATCAAATATTCATTAGAGGTGTCAGTGGTACTTAAGGTACAAGATGTTTCACAAGGTTTAAACGGTTTAAAAGACCTTGCTGTGATGACAGACACCTGTGAAGGATCGACTTACCCATGATGGTTATATCAAAAGGACACAATATATCTACAGTGAGGAGAGTGCAGCCTTTGGACTTTAGTGGAGTCTCCGGGGGTTAACGAATGTTGATCGATTCGGGTTAAAAGAGTTTTAACCGAATGATCTCGTATCGTTGGAGCTCATGATCTGTAGGTCCTTTAGGTTCTCCTGGCTAGCTCGGATAAAGCGGTATAGCAGGGCTATAGGGTAGAACTCGGAGAAATCCGAATTCGGGTCTGTTGTTCGAGGTTTGTGTATTTAAATATGATTTAAATATTTAATCGGAAGAAGTCATATTTAAATATGATTTAAATATCGACCGGTGGAAAATATGAATTTTGATTCATATATTGGAATAGTCGGTTTTCAGAAACCGGGCTTAGTGGATAGTTTATTATAATATTAATATTTGATATTAATATTAATAATAATTGTTATAATTAAAATTGTTTTAATTATAATTAATAATTTATAATATTAATAATTATTTATAATTATTATTATTATTATTATTAAGAATCCACTATGGAGCCATGCATTGTGCATGGGCTCCATGTGGATTCCTTTATCCATTACCATTCTCCATTATTGGAGTTTTGGAAAAATTTCCAAGTCAATTAAAGTGGATGATTGACTTCACTCTCTAGCTCTCTCTCTCTTGGTGTTTTCTCCCAACCGAACATCCATCTTCAAGTGTTGAAGAAGAAGTTCTTGGTTGTTGCTTGAGATTGATGAAGTCTTGAAGCTTTGGACATTTGAAGATTAGAGGTTAGTTCTTTGGAAGAACTCAAAGTAAGTGTAAAGTTGTTTATACTTATTTCTCTAATTTTGAATTTCAATTGTTGAAATTCATGAGTTTGTTGTTTGAGTTCATCATGTTCTTGATGAATTGTTCATCAAGTTCTTGGTAAACTCATAACAAAACTCATCCAAGCTTCATCACTTTCTTCCTCCCTCTCAACAAACCCCCTTAGCTCAAGGAGTCCCACTACTCCGCTATTAAGCCCGAGAATAGTTGGGACTACTCTATGGGTGGTCCTCGTTGGTGCCCGTGCTGAGTTCGTGACCGGAGGAGACGTAGAGATTGAGGGGGCAGTAGAGGTGCTGAGGTAGACGAGAAGACGAACGTCAAAATAAGGTATTTTTGTCAATATATATCGGTGTATATATGATATATACCGGTACTTTTTCAAGAGTTCTCTTCGCTGGAAAATATACCGGTGGTATATATACCGGTGGTATATTTGATATTTACCGGTGATATATACCGGTGGTATATATGGTATTTACCGGTGGTATATATACCGGTGGTAAATATACCGATGGTATATATGATATTTACCGGTGATATATACCGGTGGTATATACCGGTCGGTATTTCCTCGGTATAATATATACCAGTGTATATATGATATATACCGGTGATATATTTACCGGTGGCTTTAACCAGTCAACTTTTTTGGTTGACTTTTACCGGTCGGTTTACCGGTGGAGAGGGTTTTTACCGGTGGACTCGAATTCAAGTTTTTTTCTAAGTGTTAGAAATCTATCTTCAATTCTTAGTTCGTTCCTTATTGATTGCTTTAGGTCCTCAACCAGTTTTAGGCTTTTATTTTAAGCTTTTCTTCCGCTGCGCCTCTGGTCGAGGGCTGGGACCCTCGCAGTTGGTTGAGTGGGGGTTCCAGCAATTGGTATTAGAGCATGCTTTTAGTTCTCAATTTGGAATGAATTGAGTTCTAGGTGGGTTTAGTTTGTTTTCTTACCTGGGTGGCTGAAATGTATCGGATTATGACAACCGTTTAATTTCTTGTACTTTAGTTTCGGTTTGTAATAGCCTTGTCTGTTAATTAAGGCTTAATGTTTGGCTGAGAGTCTGTATTCGTTGAGTCTTAGAGTTTTAGGCTGTTGCGGAAGCCGTGGTGTGCAAGAAGCGAGAAGCCGAGGAGGTTGAAGTTGTTCGAAGAGTTCGAAAAGCTTCAAGAGCCTAGCTCGGGGTTGGTCGAGCTTGTAATAATTAGTTGTTGCTTGCTTGTTGCCATAATCTGATTCGTTTTAGTGTGTTTAATTTATAGGATGCATGAGAAGTATGGTTTAAATTAACGCCCTTGATTGTGCATAAAGTATGCCATGTAGATTTCAAATCCCACCATAGGAAGCATGTTGCATGCATATCGTATGTTATAAGTGTTATAATGTATAGGATGCATGCTTAATTCATGAGATTCAATGTAAGTGTTATAATTGGTTATGAATTAGGAAATTGTATGTTTAAGAGCATAATTGATATAGTTGTTATATTAATTATGAAGTTAAATATTCAATTTGTCATGCCTTAGTGTTGCATGTTTGAGAAGCATGTAGAGTTGCTGTAGTAAGTCTAAGTTTTTGCAAAGTGTTGTAAAATTGGATAGACTTTTAAAATCTATAACAAAGAAAAGCATGTTCATTTAGGGTTAAATGAGACGTCCGGTTCATTAGATGAATAGGTCGTTATCTCGTAAATACTAAGGTTATGAGAAACTCACCCGGTGAAATCCTGTTCGAGGTTGAAGGTATTTAAGCTGACGGTTTACGGAACACCTCCTACCTGGGGACGATCCGGTACTTGAGTAAAGTTAACCCGGTTTTATGAGCGTGCGTGAGAGGTGTGAGGTTAATAACTTGTTAAATAACCTAGACATCTCAGGTAAATTGTTTGCCTAGACTTAAGGTTTTGTTTTCTTAGCCGGATTAAAACCTGAGTAATTTACCCTTTAAACCGTCCACGATGCTTAGTAGAAGTGTTGAGAAGGAATATATGATATATCCCTCTCCTGCTACGCACTCCCTATAGTTCACAACGTGAGAATTTTGCTTGGCCTCATGATGCCATATGGGGCATCTCCAGACATGTGGTGTTTGCAACTTTCAATAGCAAGGTGAATGGAGTAAGTATCTATAGTAAGTGGGAGAAGGAAGTACGTCAGTACATCCTACAGTCTCCTCCATTGGATTGAACCGTGAGATTCCCATGTTCTGCCTGCAGGCTGCCCTTGGGGCACCATCCAAACGGAGGGCTGGGCATGGGAGATCGAACACCTCAGTCACCATTTTTGGATAAAGAAACATAGGGCCATTCCCAACACTGACATTCCATACGGTTGCTATGTTGGGGCCGTCCTGTGCGTTCTAAAAATGGAGGGTCACACTTACAGATTTGCTAAGATGTTAGTAAATCTTGACCAAAAACGATAACTAAGATGCTATATGAATAAGAGTTATTCTGGTATTAGCATTTAGTCAAGAATGTCTTGGTTTAGTGAAAGGGTGCTTGACTGCCCTACGGTAGCAACCATTCTGACTCACTAAAGTATCGTTGCATCTAAATAAAGAGCTTGGGTACTTTATTTACTGCTAAATCTTTATGATTGGTTTAAATAGGTTAAAACCGTTTCACTAATAAATTTTTATTACTTTTCAGGATGTCTAGCTCGTTTAAAAACGTATTAGCTTCCGTTAAGTTAACTGGCGATGAATACGAGACCTGGAAAACGAACTCGAATATGATTCTTGATGATCTTAGGTCTGTCTTAACAGAGGATTGTCCTCTTCCCAGCTCAGTAATGAGTCGTGCTGAGAAGAAACAACAAAGTAAATATGATTTGCTTATTGTAGAAACGTGTTTAGCGGAAAATGATAGTCATGCCTGGATCCTCGATTCAGGAGCCACTAATCACGTTTGTTCTTCGTTTCAGGAAACTAGTTCCTGGCAGCCACTAGCTATAGGTGAGATAACTCTCAGAGTTGGTACTGGAGAGGTTGTCTCAGCTAAAGCAGTGGGAACTGTTAAGTTGTCTTATAGAGATAGTTACATTTTACTCGAAAATGTGCTATTGGTTCCTAGCTTCAAAAGGAACCTAGTCTCTATAGCTTGTTTATTAGAACAAATGTATAAAGTATCTTTTGCTCATAATGAAGCTATCATTAGCAAAAGAGGTGTACAAATTTGTTCTGCTAAACTTGAGAACAACTTATATGTGTTAAGACCGACAGAGGTTCAAGCTATTTTGAACACCGAAATGTTTAAAACAGCTGAAACTCAAGCCAAGAGGCAGAAGCTTTCTCCTAGTACCTATCTTTGGCACTTGAGACTTGGTCACATTAATCTCAATAAGATTGAGAGGTTGGTTAAGAGCGGTCTCCTAAATCGTTTAGAGGACAACTCTTTACCGCCATGTGAGTCATGTCTTGAGGGCAAGATGACTAAACGACCTTTTACTGGAATATGTTATAGGTCAAAAGAACCTCTAGAAATCGTGCATTCGGATCTCTGCGGTCCTTTGAATGTCAAAGCACGAGGAGGGTATGAATATTTCGTCAGCTTCATTGACGATTATTCTAGGTATGGCTATCTTTACCTAATGCATCGTAAGTCCGAAACTCTTGAAAAGTTCATTGAGTATAAGACAGAGGTTGAAAACAAATTAGGTAAATCGATAAAAGCACTCCGATGTGATCGAGGTGGAGAGTATATGGATACTAGATTCCATGACTATATGATAGAACATGGAATCGTATCTCAACTCTCAGCGCCCGGAACACCGCAGCAGAACGGTGTATCCGAAAGGAGAAATAGAACCCTGTTGGACATGGTTCGTTCTATGATGAGCTATGCTCAGCTGCCTAGTTCGTTTTGGGGATACGCAGTAGAGACTGCTGTATACATTTTGAATGTTGTTCCCTCAAAAAGTGTTTCTGAAACACCTTTTGAGCTCTGGAAAGGGCGTAAAGCTAGTTTACGTCATTACAGAATTTGGGGGTGCCCGGCACATGTGCTAGTACCCAGTCCAAAGAAATTGGAATATCGTTCGAAATTGTGCCTGTTTGTAGGCTATTGTTATGTCTCCGAAAGTGACTTATTTAGGACTTATTTAGCTTAGAAAGATGCACACTCTTAGGTGTTTTTGATAGGATTTAGCTTAAACCTATGCTTATATATGAGAATTAGAAGAAGGTAGCTAAATTAGGACTTGTGTGCAAAAGGAAAGAAAAGGAATGAAAACCGAAGTTAAAAGAAGGAAAAATGCGCATTGCGGTAGCATTGCTAAAACCGCAATGTTTCAAGTGAAATCCGTAAGTTGACTGATCTTGTTCTGTTATTTTCCGTTATTTCAGGGATTCGGTCTTTCTCCTCCATCCATTTTGAAGTACGACGTTGAGGATGGATGGTTCTCCTTGGCCCAAATGCACCTGCAGATTACTATAAAAGGGGGTCAAAGTCGAGGTTTCAATCATCATCCAAAAGCGTAGAAGTCTCTTCGCAGCTCCATCTTTTCTCCTGTTTTTCTTCTCCATCTGTTGGTGTGAGAGGTTCAGCTGTTGGAGTCGACAATCTGATAGGAAGGAGAGAAGATTCATCTTCTCTCCTGATTGGATTCATCCCAGCAAGGCTATCCTTTCTCTCCCTTCAGCCGAGGCGTTTGCGACGAGGCGTTCAAGCTCAATTACTGCTTTCTGTCTTTTATTTCTAATTTCCAGCTCTGTTTAGTTGTTGTTTCTTTTCTAGTGGCTAGTTCATTTCATTTCGTTGCTTTCTGTCTTTATGTTATTCACTTTAAACTTCCCTTTGTTCATTCAAACAATCAAGTAATCAAAGCAAAATTCATTATTTCACAGTTTCTTGTCTTTGTTGCCTACTGTTTTTCCTTGCTGTTTATCTTTAAATTCCTTCTGAGCATGTCTACTTCATCTCTTATTTTTGTTCTGTCTATATCCATGAGTAACTAAGTCACATAGGGGCATGCTAATGACAATCCTATAGGCTAAAAAATGTGAACCAAGCATGTAGGATAACTCTCGAAGCATTGATTGTATGTAAGCTTCATCCCACGGGCAATTTCGATTGGCCATCCATTTTGTCCAAAGAACTCCTAACCTCTGAAAGGAGTAAGAGTTCAGAGTCATACACTCATGCTAGCCTTTCAAGGTAGCCAGAAAACGACCTAGGAATAGGCGTTTTCCTAGTACAAACCATAGCTTTCTACTTTAACAAGATGCTTAAGACCTTACTTGGATATGAGTAAACTAAAGAATCTAATGCATGAAATCGGAAGATACATGAGATTGAGTGAGTTTGATGCATAGTGAGTTGATCCAATGCTTGAGAATCGTGAGAAAATGCCTATAGAGGAGTCGTTAGCAGCCCTTGTTTCTCCATTTTACACACTTTCGCTGTTAGTAACATTGCGGTAGAATTGCTGTTCTCGCAATTCTGCTAAGTTTAAAATTCTGTTTAGCGGTTTTCCCCTTCGTCTATTAATCTCTTCTCTTTTCATTTGAGTTTATCTTTGACTTGCACTTGTTTATGTTGCTACCCTTTACATATTCCTTAGAAATTAGACAACTTAAAACCAATTCTACCCCATCAAATCCACCCATTCTTTCTTAACAATACACTTCACGAGTAGCTAATAATAAATCTCTGTGGGAAAACGAATGAAAAAATACTTACTACTTGCTATAAGATCATGTATGCTTGCATGTTCTGAGTGCTCTCTCTCTCTTATTGCTTATTTATTTTACACATTGAGCACGCAACAAGTTTTTGGCGCCGCTGCCGGGGATTTAGTTTAGTGAAAACGAAGTTTGTTAAGTTAGAAAACCAATTCTTAATATCTATTGAAGCTGATCTATTTTCATTTCTTTTTCAGGTACCATTTGGGTTAGTTTATGAATGAGCCTTCAAGTAGTGATCTAGAGTTCAACCCTGAGCCTGAGAGATTACTTAGGGCTAGAAATAGAGCCAAGAAACGTCTCTTTAACCAACCTTCTTTACCTCGAATAATTGCTGAAACCGCAGAGTTTCCACAATTCTCTCAAGAAGAAATGGATAGAATAGTTCCAAATCCGGTACCTATCACTCGCAATCCCATCGAAATAGCGAATGATAAGGATAGTGCCATTCTTTCATACTTAGTTCCCATACCTGGGGAGCTAAATCCAAGTATCATCCGCCCTGAAATCACTGCCAACTCATTCGAGTTAAAGCCAGTGATGTTCCAAATGTTGTCCACTGTGGGACAATTCTTTGGAGTGGAAAATGAGGACCCCCACAACCATCTTAGAAACTTCTTAGGAGTCAGTGATACATTCATCATCCCTGGAGTTTCCCAAGAAGCCTTGAGGCTCTACCTTTTCCCTTACTCTTTGAGGGACAAAGCCAAAACGTGGTTAAACTCATTACCCTCTGGATCAGTCCTTAATTGGACAGACTTGGCGGAAAAATTCCTAGTAAAATACTTCCCACCTGATAGGAATTCTACCTTTCGTGATGACATAATCAAATTCAAACAAGCTGAGAATGAGTCTCTTCACGAAGCTTGGACAAGGTTTAAGGACCTTCTTAAATGTCCACACCATGGCATCCCATGGTGTATCCAAATAGAGGTCTTTTTCAAAGGATGCAACCCCAGCACCAGGCAGGTATTAAACTCATCTGCTGGAGGTTCCATGTTGTCCAAGAGTTACAACGAAGCCTATGAGATCTTGGAGAAGATCTCAACATCTCACTGTAGGTGGTCAGATGATCCAGTTGAGCCAACTAGAGCTCAAGACAAGGATGCTCTAAGTGCAATGAGCAGCCAAATAAACGCCCTGACCAACCTAGTTAAGCAAATGGCTCAAGCCAATCTCCAAACTAGTGTCAACACCGCCACAGCCATGTCAATGGGCACCCAACCAAGTCAAGGTGAGACACTTATCTGTGGATTCTGTGGGGAAGGGCACCCGTATGAATACTGCCCTGGGAATCCAGCCTCAGTCTGCTATGTTGGAAGCCAACAGCAGCCTAGGAACAACCCCTACTCCAACACCTACAATCCTGGTTGGAGGAACCACCCAAACCTGTCATGGGGTGGCCAACAGAATGCTAACCAAGCTCCTAACCAACCAAGATCGAGTGGAACACCTGGTTTCACTCCCCAACATAACCAATCCATGTATCAAAAACCATACAACCAACCTGTAGGATCTTCTGTAGAAAACTTACTCAAGGAATACATAGCCAAGAATGATGCTACTCTACAGAGCCAGCAAGCTACTCTTAGGAGCCTAGAGAACCAAATAGGGCAACTAGCCAATGAAATCAAAAGTAGGCCTCAAGGTAGACTTCCTGCTGACACTGAAGTGCCAAGGAGAGATGGTAAAGAACAAGTTCAAGCAATTGAACTTAGGAGTGGGAGACCATTGGTGAGCAACACCAAGGACACACCAAAGAGAGTAGAGAACAAAGAGTCTAGTGCTCCACTGGAGTCTCTGCCAAACCAAGGTCCACCACCAACAAGCACATCAGGGGCAAGGCTGGAGCCAATCATAGAAGAGATCGAAGAAATCCCAAGGCCTCCACCTATCCTAAGGCGACCTGACGTGCCTGCATATGTGCCACCACCTCCATTTCCTCGAAGGCTAAAGAAAAAACAAGAACAGGAAGTGCACTTTAACAAATTTCTAGAAATTCTTAAACAAGTGCATGTGAATATTCCTTTTGTAGAAGTTTTGCAGTCTATGCCTTCATATGTTAAGTTTTTGAAGGATATTGTAACTAACAAAATAATTATTGGTGAGTTTGAAACAGTAAATCTCACCGAGGAGTGCAGTGCCATACTCCAAAACAAGCTACCCAAGAAGGAGAAGGATCCTGGTTCCTTCACCTTACCTGTAGAGCTAGGAGGCAAGCACGTGGGGAGAGCTCTTTGTGACCTGGGAGCCAGCATAAACCTCATGCCCCTATCACTATTCCGCCAGCTAGGAATAGGAGAAGCACGTCCAACCACTGTCACTTTACAACTTGCAGACAGATCCATAGCCTACCCTGAGGGTAAGATTGAGGATATTCTTGTAAAGGTTGACAAGTTTATTTTCCTTGCAGATTTCATTATCCTGGATTATGAAGCAGACAAGGAGGTCCCCATCCTATTAGGCAGACCTTTTCTAGCCACAGGTAGGGCCCTGATTGATGTCCAAAAAGGTGAGCTTACTATGAGGGTTCATGACGAGGAGGTTAAGTTTAGTGTTTTTAAAGCACTGAGGTATCCTTCTGACTCTGAATCTTGTGCTAGCATGGACATTGTAGATTCATTAATGGAAGAACAGTTGGAGCATGAATTGTTGACTAAGCATGCTAATAATTATGTAGAACTAGAATTAACTGACTTAAACATAGCTGAACTAATGGACATACCTGTAAATAACCCTCAGCATGTTTGTATGAATATTGACTTAACTGAAAGATCTCTGAATCCATTAAAACCATCCATTGAGCATCCACCTGTCTTAGAACTGAAACCACTGCCCACACATCTTAAGTATGCATATTTAGGAAGTAATGAAACTCTGCCTGTAATTATTTCATCTAAATTAAGTGAGAAGCATGAGGTTGAGTTGATTTTATTACTTAAACAACATAGGAAGGCTATTGCATGGACTATTGCTGATATTAGAGGCATTAGCCCTTCCTACTGCATGCATAAGATAATACTAGAGGAAGAACACACACCCCGAGTAGATCACCAACGTAGGCTGAACCCCTCTATGAAAGAGGTAGTTAAAAAGGAAATAATAAAGTGGTTAGATGCTGGTGTGATCTTCCCTATAGCTAGTAGTCAGTGGGTGAGCCCTATACAATGTGTACCTAAGAAGGGGGGGATGACTGTGGTAGTCAATGAGAGCAATGAACTGATTCCAACTAGGACTATCACAGGGTGGAGAGTTTGTATGGATTATAGGAAATTAAATAAGGAAACCAAAAAGGACCACTTCCCTCTACCATTCATTGACCAAATGTTAGATAAGATAGCTGGTAGAGCTTACTACTGCTTTCTAGACGGTTACTCTGGATATAACCAAATCACTATAGACCCTAAGGACCAGGAGAAGACTACCTTCACCTGCCCCTTTGGAACTTTTGCCTTTCGCAGAATGCCTTTTGGCTTATGCAATGCACCGACAACGTTTCAAAGGTGCATGTTGGCAATCTTCTCTGATTTAGATGAATCCATGATAGAGATAATCATGGATGATTTTTCAGTCTTTGGTGATTCGTTCACAAACTGTTTAGAGAACTTAGGACAAGTCCTGGCTAGATGTGAAAAGACCAACTTAGTCCTTAATTGGGAGAAGTGTCACTTCATGGTGGACGAATGGATTGTCCTAGGTCATAGAGTGTCTAGGGCAGGTGTAGAGGTTGACAGGGCCAAGATTGAAATAATAGAGAAGTTGGTAGAACCTCAGAATGTCAAAGCCATGAGAAGTTTCTTAGGACACGCAGACTTCTATAGAAGGTTCATTAAGAACTTTTCAAAGATCTCCAAGCCTTTGTGTGAGCTTCTAGAGCTAAATAAACCATTCATCTTCTCTAAAGAATGTTTCCTAGCCTGGAAGACCCTTAAGGAAGCACTAGTCACAGCACCTATTATAGTAGGACCAAATTGGGATCTTCCCTTTGAGATGTTATGTGATGCTAGTGACTATGCTGTAGGGGTTATGTTAGGACAAAAGATTGACAAGTTAACACACCCTGTATACTATGCTAGTAAGACACTTAATGAGGCACAATGTAACTACACAACCACTGAGAAAGAGATGCTAGCTGTAGTGTTTGCTTGTGAGAAATTTAGGAACTATATTGTAGGCACCAGAACAATCGTGTATACAGATCACTCTGCACTTAAATACCTTATGAGGAAGGCTGATGCTAAGCCTAGGTTGATTAGGTGGGTATTGTTGTTGCAAGAGTTTGATATGGACATTAGAGATAAGAAAGGGTGCGAGAATGTGGTTGCGGATCATCTTTCCAGATTGCAACATAATTGCGATAACATTGCGGAAACCGCAATTTCTGATGCTTTTATTGATGAACATGTCTTTGTATTGGCTCATCGTGATAACGATGAGGAACCTTGGTTTGCTGACATTGCTAACTTCCTTGCCTCGCAGGTACTGCCAACTTTTAAGGGAGGACAAGAGAAGAAGAGGTTCCTTCATGAAGCAAGGAAATTCATATGGGATGATCCTACACTCTACAGGACATGTGCTGACGGTTTGCTAAGGAAGTGTGTGTCAGCTGCTGAAGCAAAGTCTGTGCTGCAGCACTGCCATACAGCCCCTTATGGTGGACACTTTGGTGGCCAAAGAACAGCTGCAAAGGTGTTCCAGAGTGGCTATTATTTGCCAACGATCTTCAAGGATGCCCACAACTACGCACACAGCTGTGATGAATGCCAGAGAACAGGTAACCTTAGTCGAAAGGATGAGATGCCTCTCACTTACATCTTAGAGTTAGAGCTCTTTGATGTGTGGGGCATTGACTTCATGGGACCATTCCCCCCATCAGCAGGTAACCTTTACATACTTGTAGCTGTAGACTATGTATCTAAGTGGGTAGAGGCCATAGCATGTCCAAATAATGATGCCAAAACAGTTGTTAAATTCCTTAATAGACATATTTTTACTAGGTTTGGGACACCTCGTGCCATAATTAGTGATGAAGGGTCACACTTTATTAATAAAGCTATGGAAAAAGTGTTGGCTAAATATAATGTTAGACATAGGGTAGCCACCCCTTATCACCCACATTCGAATGGCCAAGCTGAAATTTCAAATAGGGAGATTAAGAACATACTCGAAAAGGTGGTCAAACCCAATAGAAAAGACTGGTCGTTTAAACTCGAGGATGCACTTTGGGCATATAGAACTGCATATAAGACACCCCTAGGTATGTCTCCTTACAGACTTGTGTATGGTAAAGCATGTCATCTACCATTCGAGTTAGAAATTAAAGCATTTTGGGCGTTGAAAGAACTGAATTATTGCGTGACTGATGCGGGAACATTGCGGTCACTGCAATTACATGAGCTTGATGAGCTTAGACATATGTCTTATGAAAATGCTAAAATGTACAAGGAAAAGACCAAGATTTGGCACGACAGTAGACTTAGGATTAAGGACTTTAAGAAAGGCCAACTTGTTTTATTATTTAACTCAAGGCTGAGATTATTTCCGGGCAAACTTAAGTCCAGATGGTCAGGTCCGTTTATAATAACTAATGTGTTTGTTCATGGTGCCATAGAGATTAAGAACCTTCAGCAAGGGCAACCATTCATGGTTAATTGTGCACGATTGAAGCACTATTATGAGGAAGGAGATGTGAAGACTCTCTCGGCCTTCCTCTTGACTGAAGCGTGAAATTAAGAACGAGAGAGGACGAGTGATTACTGTGCTCGTCCATTCGAGGCTTTTTGTCTTAGTTTATTTTTTGATGTTTTTCGATTATCAATTGTGTATGTTTGAGTGAGATTTTAATTACGATTTTGTTGTTTATTTTGGATGTTTTTGTAGGGGATCGAAAGAGGGAATCAAGGGGATGAATTTAGTTAAAAGAATCGGGAAAGATTTAGGACCGAATCAAAGATTACGTTGAGAAGATATTGGCATTTGAAACGGAAAAATCTCCAACGGTCACTAAGATTGCGCTGGATTTGCAGAATCCGCAACGGAAATAGCCGTTGGGATTTCCATCATTACTTATAGCCGTTAGAAGCGCGCTGATACGTACGCTTCTCCCATTCTCAGAACTCCAAAGAATCTCTCCCCCTCTTCATCTGCAATTCCTCTTTCCAGAACCCTACGATTCAACCATGGTGCTGACAAGAGCTGAGAGATCGGCATCCAAAAAGAAGGCTGACGACGCTGAAGTTGCGGCGAGGGAAGCACTGCTCGCCTTGGCAGATGCTGAGGCTGCGCGCACTGAACGACTCCCCAAGCTGCCGATCCGCAAGAAGAAGTGGAAGGTAGTCACGGAGATACCTGCTGGACCCTCTGAGCCAGCAGGAACGCCCAAGAAACGCAAGTGGAGTATGGCCGTGGCCGAAGAAGCAAGCAAGAAAAAGACTCCCTCTGTGGAGAGTCAAGAAAGTGATTGTGGGTCACACGAGTCAGCCAAGCAGAGCTCTTCGCCATCTCCACCAGCGCGAAGCCCTGAGCTTCCTCCATCGCCGCAGAGTTCTGAACACAACCCACCAGCAGAGAGCCCTGAAGCATCACCCACTTCCCCACAACCTGACCCTGAATTTCCATATGGAGAGTATCAAGAATCGACGCAAGGTAGTGGGGAAGCTGAGGAAGAAGAGGTCTTCTCTCCTTTGAGGGAAGCCAGCCCTGAGAGCCCTGCGCAAAGGGATGATTCCATGGACGAGACACTGGGGGATTGCCTCCAGCAGATGACAACAAAGGCAAGATTGAAAAAGAAAGCCGCCAAGGTTGTCAAGCCCAAACGGCCAAAAACAAAAAAGAAGTCCAAGAAAAAGAAGACCAGGGATGCGCCTTCATCAAAGAAGGGGAGTGATGAGCCTTCCCCAAAGAAGCTCAAGATTGAGGCTGCTGAGTCAGCCAAACCGAAGGACAAAGGGAAAGCCAAGCTGTACCCTGAGGATGAGCCTCAATCAGTGAGGTATGTGTCCTCTGATGCTGAGTCCAGAGGCACCGAGCTGAGGAAGAGGGAACTGCTGCACGAGAAGGGATTCCTCGACGCTCTCACTGACCTGCCGCAATTCTTGCGCGCAGGGATAATCAATCATGGCTGGGAAGAGCTGTGCAGGCCGCCTAACCCAGCCTACTCAAGTATGGTGTATGATTTCTACGCCAATTTGATGAATCCTGAAGATGGCCTATCTGTGGTCAGAGGGGTTGAGGTGGACTTCTCAGCGAAGGCGATCAACGAAGCCTATGGCCTCAAGGGTCAAAAACACACTGATTATGCACGGATCGTTGATGAGCCAACAGAAGCTGTCCTGGAGGAGGCAATTCGGATCATTGGCCAGCCTGAGGCAGCGTGGACGGTATCACGCAATGGGAGGCACACTCTCATGAGTGCTAACCTCACAGCCAAGGTAGCTGTCTGGTTCTCATTCGTGCGAAGGAAGTTGTCCCCAGTGACCCATGAGACCACCATCAACCAGGGCAGATCGCTGCTGGTCTATGCAATCATGAGAGGCCTCACAATCAACGTTGGCGAGGTCCTCGCAGCATCGATCGCTGACTGCGCAAAAAAGGGTAAGGGTCCACTTGTCCTTCCTAATACAATTACTAAGCTCTGCTTACGTGCAGGGGTCCCAATCGAGCGAATGGAAAGGCAGCTGGCCTATACGGGGTACCTAGAGTTGCCTACTGCATTGAGGATGCGAAGGAAGAGAAATATGGAGTTCGAGCTCGATGGCCTGGCTGCTGCTCAGTCTCTGTCAATGGCCTGCCTGATGGACTTACAGAAGAAGATGGCTCAATGGGCCACATATGCACAGGCAAGGGACAAGGAGGTTGCTGACCAATTGGGCTGCCTTTTCCCTGAGTTCCCCACGGACCTGCTAACTCCATGGGCGCCTCCAAGGCCACGAAGGAATGATGATGAGGAAGACATCGGAGTGCTAGGCTTGCACTCAAGGGAGTATTTATGTTCCCTAAAAGAAAAAAAATCAAACTGCTTTTTGTGAACCATGTGAATTATGCTATTTTGAGTTAACTTTTGATCTGTTTTTAGTTCTTTATTTTTAGTGTTTAAACTTGTTTAGTGTAGTCTGATGATAGCTGATTAGGTTGATTAGTTTAGTTTTCTTTTTTGTATAGTTTAAATGACTGGAAAAAGCATGCGTAGGGACCTTGTTCACTGATATACCTGTCCTGATTCTATTGCGAAATAATTGCGGAATCCGCAATTTTTATTAGTAAATGCATGTTTTTGACTGTCTGTTTAGCTAGGCTGGTTCTGTTTAAATTTTATCTTTTGCTGCTATCTTGTCTACCTTATATAGCTTATCTAAAAGCATGCTGGATGAGTATCATAGGACACCCTTTGATAGTTTAATTTAACCTCTAAACAGTGCTCAGCATGCATAGCTTTAAGTCCTTACCTGACTGTTTTTACGAATTTCTGCTGCTGTGATATTTACTTTTAGAATATTCTGTCTATGCCTAGGGCTTTTAGATTCTCTTAGTTTTACCTTAGACTAGATGCTTCTAGGACAGTTTGGGGGTGTGCCACCTCAGACACTCATTGGGGACAATGAGTAGTTTAAGTTTGGCGGAGGCCACCCTAGGCCTAGGAACATTCCTCTCTCCCTTAAAGCATAAACAACCTTCTCCTTTACAAAAACGTGATGAACTGAAAAAAAAAAAAAAAATAGAATGAGGAGGGGTGTCTCTCTCAAAGTTGCTGAGTAATCAGTGCCAAGTGTGTAACCCACAAGTGGCATTGCATCAAAAGGCAACCCAAGGAGAGGCTCCACCAAAGTAAGAAAAGAAAAAAAGGAAGAAGTAGGGAAGAAGAATGTATACCTAGGAGTTGCAACTTTGTGGCTTAGATGTCCTGATTTAAAAGAACTCTGATCCTTATTTAAGCTGAGCACAAAGTTGTAGCTTGTAGGGTTGTTTAGGGAGATGAATGTATGTCCAATATAGTGATGCCAGGGTTTAGGTTGGTCTCTAAATGTACTACTGTCACTGTTTATACTAAGACTGGCATGACTCTAAGGAATCCTAGGTAACTCAAAAGTAAAGACTAGAAGCATGTACTGAGTCTGGGGTAAAGCTAGGTAGAATTTGAAACCTTAGGGATAGTTGCACGATATGACAAAGGCAGGTAGATCAGTCGCAGGGAGTTAATGAAACAGTAGGAGCATTAGGCGGGCGAAGTCAGAAGAAGCAAATTAAGAGGGTAGTTTTAAACTTAGAAGTGTGTCACAGAACAGCACTGCTATAGATAGGAACTTAGGGGAGTCAGTAAGTGGTTAAGGAGATTGAAACAGCAGCCTAAGTAAGTCCTTAGTTTGCTCGAGGACGAGCAAGACCTTAAGTTTAGGGGTGTGTTATGTCTCCGAAAGTGACTTATTTAGGACTTATTTAGCTTAGAAAGATGCACACTCTTAGGTGTTTTTGATAGGATTTAGCTTAAACCTATGCTTATATATGAGAATTAGAAGAAGGTAGCTAAATTAGGACTTGTGTGCAAAAGGAAAGAAAAGGAATGAAAACCGAAGTTAAACGAAGGAAAAATGCGAATTGCGGTAGCATTGCGGAAACATTGCTAAAACCGCAATGTTTCAAGTGAAATCCGTAAGTTGACTGATCTTGTTCTGTTATTTTCCGTTATTTCAGGGATTCGGTCTTTCTCCTCCATCCATTTTGAAGTACGACGTTGAGGATGGATGGTTCTCCTTGGCCCAAATGCACCTGCAGATTACTATAAAAGGGGGTCAAAGTCGAGGGTTCAATCATCATCCAAAAGCGTAGAAGTCTCTTCGCAGCTCCATCTTTTCTCCTGTTTTTCTTCTCCGTCTGTTGGTGTGAGAGGTTCAGCTGTTGGAGTCGACAATCTGATAGGAAGGAGAGAAGATTCATCTTCTCTCCTGATTGGATTCATCCAAGCAAGGCTATCCTTTCTCTCCCTTCAGCCGAGGCGTTTGCGACGAGGCGTTCAAGCTCAATTACTGCTTTCTGTCTTTTATTTCTAATTTCCAGCTCTGTTTAGTTGTTGTTTCTTTTCTAGTGGCTAGTTCATTTCATTTCGTTGCTTTCTGTCTTTATGTTATTCACTTTAAACTTCCCTTTGTTCATTCAAACAATCAAGTAATCAAAGCAAAATTCATTATTTCACAGTTTCTTGTCTTTGTTGCCTACTGTTTTTCCTTGCTGTTTATCTTTAAATTCCTTCTGAGCATGTCTACTTCATCTCTTATTTTTGTTCTGTCTATATCCATGAGTAACTAAGTCACATAGGGGCATGCTAATGACAATCCTATAGGCTAAAAAACGTGAACCAAGCATGTAGGATAGCTCTCGAAGCATTGATTGTATGTAAGCTTCATCCCACGGGAAATTTCAATTGGCCATCCATTTTGTCCAAAGAACTCCTAACCTCTGGAAGGAGTAAGAGTTCAGAGTCATACACTCATGCTAGCCTTTCAAGGTAGCCAGAAAACGACCTAGGAATAGGCATTTTCCTAGTACAAACCATAGCTTTCTACTTTAACAAGATGCTTAAGACCTTACTTGGATATGAGTAAACTAAAGAATCTAATGCATGAAATCAGAAGATACATGAGATTGAGTGAGTTTGATGCATAGTGAGTTGATCCAATGCTTGAGAATCGTGAGAAAATGCCTATAGAGGAGTCGTTAGCAGCCCTTGTTTCTCCATTTTACACACTTTCGCTGTTAGTAACATTGCGGTAGAATTGCTGTTCTCGCAATTCTGCTAAGTTTAAAATTCTGTTTAGCTGTTTTCCCCTTCGTCTATTAATCTCTTCTCTTTTCATTTGAGTTTATCTTTGACTTGCACTTGTTTATGTTGCTACCCTTTACATATTCCTTAGAAATTAGACAACTTAAAACCAATTCTACCCCATCAAATCCACCCATTCTTTCTTAACAATACACTTCACGAGTAGCTAATAATAAATCTCTGTGGGAAAACGAATGAAAAAATACTTACTACTTGCTATAAGATCATGTATGCTTGCATGTTCTGAGTGCTCTCTCTCTCTTATTGCTTATTTATTTTACACATTGAGCACGCAACACCCTCCCCAAAGAAGCTCAAGATTGAGGCTGCTGAGTCAGCCAAACCGAAAGACAAGGGGAAAGCCAAGTTGTACCCCGAAGATGAGCCTCAATCAGTGAGGTATGCGTCCTCTGATGCCGAGTCCAGAGGCACTGAGCTGAGGAAGAGGGAACTGCTGCACGAGAAGGGATTCCTCGACGCTCTAACAGACCTGCCGCAATTCTTGCGCGCAGGGATAATCAATCACGGTTGGGAAGAGCTGTGCAGACCGCCCAACCCAGCCTACTCAAGTATGGTGTATGATTTCTACGCCAATTTGATGAATCCTGAAGATGGCCTATCTGTGGTCAGAGGAGTTGGGGTGGACTTCTCAGCGAAGGCAATCAACGAGGCCTATGGCCTCAAGGGTCAAAAACACACTGATTATGCACGGATCGTTGATGAGCCAACAGAAGCTGTCCTGGAGGAGGCAATTCGGATCATTGGCCAGCCTGAGGCAGCGTGGACGGTATCACGCAATGGGAGGCACACTCTCATGAGTGCTAACCTCACAGCCAAGGCAGCTGTCTGGTTCTCATTCGTGCGAAGGAAGTTGTCCCCAGTGACCCATGAGACCACCATCAACCAGGGCAGATCGCTGCTGGTCTATGCAATCATGAGAGGCCTCACAATCAACGTTGGCGAGGTCATCGCAGCATCGATCGCTGACTGCGCAAAAAAGGGTAAGGGTCCACTTGTCCTTCCTAATACAATTACTAAGCTCTGCTTACGTGCAGGGGTCCTGGTGGTAGGATTTTTGAATATCCTACAAATTTCAAGCTGTCGAGGCTTGCCAAAATAATATTTATAATCCGAACTCACTAAGCTTTGCAGCTAGTGGCAACGGAGTCGATCCACAGGGAGCAAGCTATAATCCTAACTTAATTAAATTGAATTTGTAATGAAGTAAAAACAATGGGAGGTTTTGTTTGGAAAATTACTAACATGCAAAGAATTTCGCTAACGGAAAATTAAAGAGGGATATATGAAATTGACAAGTATGCTTAATTAGAAAGTATCGGGATTGCTCTATTGTATTTTAGTTCATCGATAAACATGGAAATTAGCCGAGATGCTCATGCACGCGAAATGTTTGCTCGACACCGATACAAACACCCCGAAGAATTAATTAGAAACAGACAATTCTAATTAAACATGCCTCTTAATCAATTCAAGGTGATTAGTCCTAAATTAATCAGAAAACAGTAATGGGTAACATCGCGACGAATTAATCCTAAAATTAATTCGATTTCTCTCTTAACCTTGAGCCCACCGCGATACGATAATCAATTCATACCCCATTCGTCACATAGAGTTAAATTGATTAGGCACGATTAGACCCTCGCTACTTGCATTAAGACTAATCAGGAATCAATGCTAGCCGACTAACATGCGTAACAATTATGGGCGTCAATCCTAATTAGAAGGGCATGCTATTCGTTCTTAATACAGGAAAGAGATGCAAGAGTTCATACACATATGCTAAACATTCATATAAAGCACAAATCTCACCTAAATACAATAGAAATCAATCCCTCAACTAACTAATCAAGCATTTACCTCTAGCCTTCCATGGGAGATGGAGTATTCCAAGCTTCCATGGAGGTTGTAGAGTTCATACAACCCAAATGGAGAAGAAGAGCTTCAAAAATGGTGAAAAAACGTCAATCCCGAGCCCAAAACGGAGGTGGAATGACCTAAAATCGCGAAAATGTTCTTTTTATACTTCAGAGTAGCGTCTCGACGCTACGTAGAATGGAAAAATGGAAAACACCGCTTTTTTTTAGACTTTTAATGACGGGCAAATTTTTGCACTTTTAATGACGGGCATTTACAGTCACGGATAGGGCGCGCGGGCGAGGCGCGCGCGAGGGCGAGCGGCGAGGGCGCTGGGGCGCGGGCGAGGGCACTGGGGCGCGCGCGGGAATGCGGGCGAGGGCGCTGGGGCGCGCGCGGGAATGCGGGCGAGGGCGCTGGGGCGCGCGCGGAGCGATGGCGAGGGTCTGGGCGTGGTGTTGACCGTTGACTGTTGACCGTTGACTTTCTACAAAAATATTAAAATTCTGCTCCCACCAGGATTTGAACCTTGGCTTCACCATTCCCTCAACAAGACCTACACCATTAAGCCATTAGTCTATTTTGAGTTGAAATTAGATTATTTAATTAATGTAGCTTAGTCACTCAAAACGACTAATTAATAAAATATTCTAAAATATTCATTTAAGCTCTTAATTATCGCAAATGCCCGGTTTACCCCTTAGCGATTAAATTATACAAAATATATCAATTAAGCCCAAATAATTATTCTAATTTACAAGACTTAGGAGCTAAATATTAGCACTTTTAGAGTGTTATCAAAACCCCCAACCTAAATCTTGCTAGTCCTCGAGCAAGGAAAACTCTGAACTAGCTCCTAAGAATGAAATTGCATGCAACGACTCTAACCTCAATACTTTCAAAAACAAGGCACTTACAACAAAAGAGAACAATTGATTGCATGCATAAGTTGAGAACATTTCAAAAATTAAACTGTTACTCCTCTACGTGCGTGTGTGATTAGCCAACCTATTCTAGCTCTTATAGACTCGGAAAAACCATATGTAACTCTACATCTCGTTTTCCCCCTACTTCTAGCAATAAAGAACAGTCTAATGGCTTTTCAACAATCAAGAGAGTAACAAATCAAACGGCCTAAACATTTTCTTTTTCTTGAGTACTTTGTACTCTTTATTTCTTTTGATCCACTTTTTTTTTTAATTTTCTTTTGCTTCTCCAAGAGAGCCTAACACGTCAAGCTTCATTTCGCTTCACGTTTTTAAGGACTAATGCTCACTTCTTAATGTGCACTTTAAGAAGGAGGAGCATCTCTAGAGTTTTTATTTTCATGCTTACTTACTTACTTTTTTTTTTTTAGGCAATAGCTTTGCTATAACACGATTAATTTAATACAACCTATCATGCATCAAGCCTTCCCTAGGGGTGCCTTTCGGGGTGAAAACAAGATTTCATGCAACATAAGACAATTCTAAGCCTACAGAACCAATAATAGGATGCTACGTGCTCGATAGATGCAAGGGAGAAACAGAAAAATTTTAAAATTTTTTGAAAAATGCTCAACATGCACATACAATCTCATGTTTTTCTAGATATGTAAATACGAAGAATTTAAAAGCATTTCATAGATTGTCCTCATCGAACAACATGCAACAACAGACCAAAGCACTTCTAATTCAGAATTTCCACAGCTCAACAACTTCAAAAATCCAACAAACTTCTCCACCCCCAACCTAAAAGGATACATAGTCCTCTATGTATCACACTTCAGACTAAGCAGTTAAAACGCACAAAATAAAAGGGAACAGAAAACCTCCCCTGAATTTTGTTCGATTGGTGGTTGAAGCAGCGCGGTCCTTGCCCAAATATCTCGTTCCTTAGGCCACAAACCCCTACAAAAAGAAAAGCAAATAAACTAAGCTAGGAAAAATAAAAACTGAAAGTAAAGACAAGAATTTAAGAACACATGGGTTGCCTCCCAATAAGCGCAATTTTTTTTAACGTCGTTATGCTCGACGTGTCCTCCACTCTGTCAGGGTACATAAAAATTCTCGTATTTCTTCGGCCCCTTCTTCCTCGAATCAACAAAACCTGCTAAGATAAGCAAGCTCTTCGACTTTTGCAGGCAGCCGGACAGAGTTGTTATCTTTTTGATATTTTCAATATATGGAAAAAATAAAGACTCAACAGACTCAAACAAAATAAAAGAAGACTCAACTGACTCAACAAAAATAAAAGACTCAACAGAAAATAAAGACTCGACCAAAGGAGGGATCACATCAAAATTCCCGAGGCCACCAACATTAACAGAAGCACAGATGGAAGGGGGCATGCAAGATAAATCTCCTAGAATAGATGAATTATCACAAGACATATCAAGAGGAGATAAATAATCTAAAGGCACAATTGCCACATCCTCATCCATCACAACAACATTTTCATAACATGCTGGTTCTACATCATCCATGAAAAGACTTCCAAAAATATTCTCATTATCAGACAGATGCTCGAGCTCATCATTGCATGAATCCTCATATAAATTTTCAATACAAAATTCATGCTCTAAGTCAAAATCAATCGGTGGAGATATACTTACCTTGTAAATTTCTCCGAGCTCTTCTTCATCAGTGAGATATGCTAGAAATTCTTCTAGAGGAACCCACGTTGAAGAAGTCTCAGCTCCACTTCTTAGCCCATTTGCATCACTAATCTCTTCGGGATGCTCCTCGAGGTCAAGCTCATCCTCCTCGGTCTCACTGTTCTCGCCTCCGCATGTCAGAAATTCCTTGATTCCTTCCTCAAAATCGGGGTACAACTCGATAATGGCCCTCTCCTCAGAGGTTCGGAGAAGGTCTTCGGCGTTGCTCCTTTTAAATTGTCCCCAAAATTGCTGTCGAAAATCTGCCATGCTAAAACAAGAAGACACAAGAAAAGGAAAATATTTTTGTGGTTTTTAAACAAATAAAATTTAACTAAGAGAAATTAAATGGTTCCCCGGCAACGGCGCCAATTTTGGTGGTAGGATTTTTGAATATCCTACAAATTTCAAGCTGTCGAGGCTTGCCAAAATAATATTTATAATCCGAACTCACTAAGCTTTGCAGCTAGTGGCAACGGAGTCGATCCACAGGGAGCAAGCTATAATCCTAACTTAATTAAATTGAATTTGTAATGAAGTAAAAACAATGGGAGGTTTTGTTTGGAAAATTACTAACATGCAAAGAATTTCGCTAACGGAAAATTAAAGAGGGATATATGAAATTGACAAGTATGCTTAATTAGAAAGTATCGGGATTGCTCTATTGTATTTTAGTTCATCGATAAACATGAAAATTAGCCGAGATGCTCATGCACGCGAAATGTTTGCTCGACACCGATACAAACACCCCGAAGAATTAATTAGAAACAGACAATTCTAATTAAACATGCCTCTTAATCAATTCAAGGTGATTAGTCCTAAATTAATCAGAAAACAGTAATGGGTAACATCGCGACGAATTAATCCTAAAATTAATTCGATTTCTCTCTTAACCTTGAGCCCACCGCGATACGATAATCAATTCATACCCCATTCGTCACATAGAGTTAAATTGATTAGGCACGATTAGACCCTCGCTACTTGCATTAAGACTAATCAGGAATCAATGCTAGCCGACTAACATGCGTAACAATTATGGGCGTCAATCCTAATTAGAAGGGCATGCTATTCGTTCTTAATACAGGAAAGAGATGCAAGAGTTCATACACATAAGCTAAACATTCATATAAAGCACAAATCTCACCTAAATACAATAGAAATCAATCCCTCAACTAACTAATCAAGCATTTACCTCTAGCCTTCCATGGGAGATGGAGTATTCCAAGCTTCCATGGAGGTTGTAGAGTTCATACAACCCAAATGGAGAAGAAGAGCTTCAAAAATGGTGAAAAAACGTCAATCCCGAGCCCAAAACGGAGGTGGAATGACCTAAAATCGCGAAAATGTTCTTTTTATACTTCAGAGTAGCGTCGAGACGCTGTCCTAGCGTCTCGACGCTACGTAGAATGGAAAAATGGAAAACACCGCTTTTTTTTAGACTTTTAATGACGGGCAAATTTTTGCACTTTTAATGACGGGCATTTACAGTCACGGATAGGGCGCGCGGGCGAGGCGCGCGCGAGGGAGAGCGGCGAGGGCGCTGGGGCGCGGGCGTGCGGGCGAGGGCGCTGGGGCGCGTGCGGGCGAGGGCGCTGGGGCGCGCGCGGAGCGATGGCGAGGGTCGTGTTGACCGTTGACTGTTGACCGTTGACTTTCTACAAAAATATTAAAATTCTGCTCCCACCAGGATTTGAACCTTGGCTTCACCATTCCCTCAACAAGACCTACACCATTAAGCCATTAGTCTATTTTGAGTTGAAATTAGATTATTTAATTAATGTAGCTTAGTCACTCAAAACGACTAATTAATAAAATATTCTAAAATATTCATTTAAGCTCTTAATTATCGCAAATGCCCGGTTTACCCCTTAGCGATTAAATTATACCAAATAAATCAATTAAGCCCAAATAATTACTCTAATTTACAAGACTTAGGAGCTAAATATTAGCACTTTTGGAGTGCTATCAAAACCCCCAACCTAAATCAGGTCCCAATCGAGCGAATGGAAAGGCAGCTGGCCTATACGGGGTACCTAGAGTTGCCTACTGCATGGAGGATGCGAAGGAAGGGAAATATGGAGTTCGAGCTCGATGGCCTGGCTGCTGCTCAGTCTCTGTCAATGGCCTGCCTGATGGACTTACAGAAGAAGATGGCTCAATGGGCCACATATGCACAGGCAAGGGACAAGGAGGTTGCTGACCAATTGGGCTGCCTTTTCCCTGAGTTCCCCACGAACCTGCTAACTCCATGGGCGCCTCCAAGGCCACGAAGGAATGATGATGAGGAAGACATCTGAGTGCTAGGCTTGCACTCAAGGGAGTATTTATGTTCCCTAAAAGAAAAAAAATCAAACTGCTTTTTGTGAACCATGTGAATTATGCTATTTTGAGTTAACTTTTGATCTGTTTTTAGTTCTTTATTTTTAGTGTTTAAACTTGTTTAGTGTAGTCTGATGATAGCTGATTAGGTTGATTAGTTTAGTTTTCTTTTTTGTATATTTAAATGACTGGAAAAAGCATGCGTAGGGACCTTGTTCACTGATATACCTGTCCTGGTTCTATTGCGAAATAATTGCGGAATCCGCAATTTTTATTAGTAAATGCATGTTTTTGACTGTTTGTTTAGCTAGGCTGGTTCTGTTTAAATTTTATCTTTTGCTGCTATCTTGTCTACCTTATATAGCTTATCTAAAAGCATGCTGGATGAGTATCATAGGACACCCTTTGATAGTTTAATTTAACCTCTAAACAGTGCTCAACATGCATAGCTTTAAGTCCTTACCTGACTGTTTTTACGAATTTCTGCTGCTGTGATATTTACTTTTAGAATATTCTGTCTATGCCTAGGGCTTTTAGATTCTCTTAGTTTTACCTTAGACTAGATGCTTCTAGGACAGTTTGGGGGTGTGCCACCTCAGACACTCATTGGGGACAATGAGTAGTTTAAGTTTGGGGGAGGCCACCCTAGGCCTAGGAACATTCCTCTCTCCCTTAAAGCATAAACAACCTTCTCCTTTACAAAAAAGTGATGAACTGAAAAAAAAAAAAAAAAAATAGAATGAGGAGGGGTGTCTCTCTCAAAGTTGCTGAGTAATCAGTGCCAAGTGTGTAACCCACAAGTGGCATTGCATCAAAAGGCAACCCAAGGAGAGACTCCACCAAAGTAAGAAAAGAAAAAAAGGAAGAAGTAGGGAAGAAGAATGTATACCTAGGAGTTGCAACTTTGTGGCTTAGATGTCCTGATTTAAAAGAACTCTGATCCTTATTTAAGCTGAGCACAAAGTTGTAGCTTGTAGGGTTGTTTAGGGAGATGAATGTATGTCCAATATAGTGATGCCAGGGTTTAGGTTGGTCTCTAAATGTACTACTGTCACTGTTTATACTAAGACTGGCATGACTCTAAGGAATCCTAGGTAACTCAAAAGTAAAGACTAGAAGCATGTACTGAGTCTGGGGTAAAGCTAGGTAGAATTTGAAACCTTAGGGATAGTTGCACGATATGACAAAGGCAGGTAGATCAGTCGCAGGGAGTTAATGAAACAGTAGGAGCATTAGGCGGGCGAAGTCAGAAGAAGCAAATTAAGAGGGTAGTTTTAAACTTAGAAGTGTGTCACAGAACAGCACTGCTATAGATAGGAACTTAGGGGAGTCAGTAAGTGGTTAAGGAGATTGAAACAGCAGCCTAAGTAAGTCCTTAGTTTGCTCGAGGACGAGCAAGACCTTAAGTTTAGGGGTGTGTTATGTCTCCGAAAGTGACTTATTTAGGACTTATTTAGCTTAGAAAGATGCACACTCTTAGGTGTTTTTGATAGGATTTAGCTTAAACCTATGCTTATATATGAGAATTAGAAGAAGGTAGCTAAATTAGGACTTGTGTGCAAAAGGAAAGAAAAGGAATGAAAACCGAAGTTAAAAGAAGGAAAAATGCGCATTGCGGAAACATTGCTAAAACCGCAATGTTTCAAGTGAAATCCGTAAGTTGACTGATCTTGTTCTGTTATTTTCCGTTATTTCAGGGATTCGGTCTTTCTCCTCCATCCATTTTGAAGTACGACGTTGAGGATGGATGGTTCTCCTTGGCCCAAATGCACCTGCAGATTACTATAAAATGGGGTCAAAGTCGAGGGTTCAATCATCATCCAAAAGCGTAGAAGTCTCTTCGCAGCTCCATCTTTTCTCCTGTTTTTCTTCTCCGTCTGTTGGTGTGAGAGGTTCAGCTGTTGGAGTCGACAATCTGATAGGAAGGAGAGAAGATTCATCTTCTCTCCTGATTGGATTCATCCAAGCAAGGCTATCCTTTCTCTCCCTTCAGCCGAGGCGTTTGCGACGAGGCGTTCAAGCTCAATTACTGCTTTCTGTCTTTTATTTCTAATTTCCAGCTCTGTTTAGTTGTTGTTTCTTTTCTAGTGGCTAGTTCATTTCATTTCGTTGCTTTCTGTCTTTATGTTATTCACTTTAAACTTCCCTTTGTTCATTCAAACAATCAAGTAATCAAAGCAAAATTCATTATTTCACAGTTTCTTGTCTTTGTTGCCTACTGTTTTTCCTTGCTGTTTATCTTTAAATTCCTTCTGAGCATGTCTACTTCATCTCTTATTTTTGTTCTGTCTATATCCATGAGTAACTAAGTCACATAGGGGCATGCTAATGACAATCCTATAGGCTAAAAAACGTGAACCAAGCATGTAGGATAGCTCTCGAAGCATTGATTGTATGTAAGCTTCATCCCACGGGCAATTTCGATTGGCCATCCATTTTGTCCAAAGAACTCCTAACCTCTGGAAGGAGTAAGAGTTCAGAGTCATACACTCATGCTAGCCTTTCAAGGTAGCCAGAAAACTGATGGAGCGCATGTAGCGCAGCGGAAGCGAGACGGATCATTGGCACTCTAATTTCATTAATTTAGCTAAATAAGAAACATGCACAAAGCTTTGAAATAGAAGGAATTAGAACACATACCTCTTGTAGTTCTAAAGACTTCTCTTCCAATGCTCGAATCTCCTCACGAACCCTTCGAAGCTTCCCTCGAACACCTCGAGAACCACCTCCGGTAGTCCCGCTATCCTCGGGCCGAGCAACGGAGTGGTGGGACTCCTTTATGAAAGAAAAAGTTTGGAAGAAGAAGATGGGAAGATGAAAGTGATGAAGTTTTTGTGAGAAGAAGTCTAACACTTAGCTTTCTAATTTCTCAAGTAACATGAACTCTTCATGCTTATCCAAATATTCAAACTCTTTGAAAATTCATCAACCTCAAACCATTTGAACTTCATCCAATTTATAGGCAATTCACATGCAACAAAGTCTTTGCTTAGCATGACACCTCAAATTGGATGGATTAGTCTTCAACCAAGTGTTCCAAAATTGATGAGTTTATATGCATGTTGTTGGTGATTCACAATCCACTTCACAACTTGGATAAACCCACTCAACTTGGATAAATCCACTCAACATGGATAATTCCACTTTGACTTATAATCACACTTGTAATATTTTGTCATTTTAAAATTAATTCATAATTAATTTTAATAAGCAAAATAAATTATAATTAATTAAACTTTTTAATTAATTAATATTATTATTTAATTCAATATCAAATATTAATTAAATAATAAGACTAATCCCGGTTTCTTAAACCGAATCATCACACATGAATCCCTATTCATGTTTTACACCGATCCCATATTTAAATCATATTTAAATATGTCCATCATTCTTCCAAAACCGAATTTCAATAAATTCAAATTCTTTTTCTCTCATATTGTTACACGGCTTAATCCGAGCTAGCCAGGAGAACCTAAAGGACCTACAGATCATGAGCTCCAACGATACGAGATTAACCGGTCAAACTCTTTAACCAAGCTAACCAACATTCGTTAACCCCCGGAGACTCCACTAAAGTCCAAGGGTTGCACTCTCCTCACCGTAGATATATTTCTGTCCTCTTGATATAACCATCATTAGTAAGTCGATCCTTCACAGGTCGTTCGTAATTACAGCTGGGTCAAAATAACCGTTTTACTCCCGTAATTACATCTTGTTCCTTAAGTCCCACTGATCCTCTAATGAACTATTGGTTTGTGGTCCAACCACCAAACCGATTGGTATGTGATCTCATCACTATACCAAGTCCCTCTCGGGCCAATGAGAGGGTGGGATCCCTAGTTCAAGACCCGGAGTCAGCACTTAAGGGAACAACCTCTCTACTAATCCCTCAGAGCGGGTAGGAGTGAATTCCATCTCGCAGGACTATGTTCCCAGCTACCTACCCGGTCTTATCCCCAAGATGGTAGGCTTATTGAGTCGGCGATCTCGGGCCACTCTCACCCATACAAGTCAAAGGATAAGCCCGAATAAACAGGAGTTCATAGCGTGCTCAGGATTCAGATCGAGTTACCTAGGTCATCATATGAAAAAGTCGGTCTTTACAGTAAACGGAGTTATAAAGAAAGAGCGACTTGTTTCGCGGTTCAGTCTTATGCAAACTCATTGCATAGGACGCCCCCACTCACATGTCTCCACATGAACGATTTCGGATCACATCGTTTGTACTATACAAAGTGGGCCGCGTCCAATAGTGTCCCCAGGATAAGGTACCCAACCTTATCCCTATACTATAGACCGTTCTGGCTATTACTTGAACTTGATCCACAATCATGTCATACATGAAGTTCAAGTATACAACCTATAGCCATGGGTTCTTTGTTTATTGGAGTTAGGTTAAAAGTAAAAAACAATTCATTTTAATCAATAACAACTTTACTGAATAAATCTCAATAACAACTTTATTGCAAAATAGAATATACATTCAGTTTACAAACCACGAGTTTTAGGACATAAAACCCAACAAAAACGACCTAGGAATAGGCATTTTCCTAGTACAAACCATAGCTTTCTACTTTAACAAGATGCTTAAGACCTTACTTGGATATGAGTAAACTAAAGAATCTAATGCATGAAATTGGAAGATACATGAGATTGAGGGAGTTTGATGCATAGTGAGTTGATCCAATGCTTGAGAATCGTGAGAAAATGCCTATAGAGGAGTCGTTAGCAGCCCTTGTTTCTCCATTTTACACACTTTCGCTGTTAGTAACATTGCGGTAGAATTGTTGTTCTCGCAATTCTGCTAAGTTTAAAATTCTGTTTAGCTGTTTTCCCCTTCGTCTATTAATCTCTTCTCTTTTCATTTGAGTTTATCTTTGACTTGCACTTGTTTATGTTGCTACCCTTTACATATTCCTTAGAAATTAGACAACTTAAAACCAATTCTACCCCATCAAATCCACCCATTCTTTCTTAACAATACACTTCACGAGTAGCTAATAATAAATCTCTGTGGGAAAACGAATGAAAAAATACTTACTACTTGCTATAAGATCATGTATGCTTGCATGTTCTGAGTGCTCTCTCTCTCTTATTGCTTATTTATTTTACACATTGAGCACGCAACACCCTCCCCAAAGAAGCTCAAGATTGAGGCTGCTGAGTCAGCCAAACCGAAAGACAAGGGGAAAGCCAAGTTGTACCCCGAAGATGAGCCTCAATCAGTGAGGTATGTGTCCTCTGATGCCGAGTCCAGAGGCACTGAGCTGAGGAAGAGGGAACTGCTGCACGAGAAGGGATTCCTCGACGCTCTAACAGACCTGCCGCAATTCTTGCGCGCAGGGATAATCAATCACGGTTGGGAAGAGCTGTGCAGACCGCCCAACCAAGCCTACTCAAGTATGGTGTATGATTTCTACGCCAATTTGATGAATCCTGAAGATGGCCTATCTGTGGTCAGAGGAGTTGAGGTGGACTTCTCAGCGAAGGCAATCAACGAGGCCTATGGCCTCAAGGGTCAAAAACACTCTGATTATGCACGGATCGTTGATGAGCCAACAGAAGCTGTCCTGGAGGAGGCAATTCGGATCATTGGCCAGCCTGAGGCAACGTGGACGGTATCACGCAATGGGAGGCACACTCTCATGAGTGCTAACCTCACAGCCAAGGCAGCTGTCTGGTTCTCATTCGTGCGAAGGAAGTTGTCCCCAGTGACCCATGAGACCACCATCAACCAGGGCAGATCGCTGCTGGTCTATGCAATCATGAGAGGCCTCACAATCAACGTTGGCGAGGTCATCGCAGCATCGATCGCTGACTGCGCAAAAAAGGGTAAGGGTCCACTTGTCCTTCCTAATACAATTACTAAGCTCTGCTTACGTGCAGGGGTCACAATCGAGCGAATGGAAAGGCAGCTGGCCTATACGGGGTACCTAGAGTTGCCTACTGCATTGAGGATGCGAAGGAAGGGAAATATGGAGTTCGAGCTCGATGGCCTGGCTGCTGCTCAGTCTCTGTCAATGGCCTGCCTGATGGACTTACAGAAGAAGATGGCTCAATGGGCCACATATGCACAGGCAAGGGACAAGGAGGTTGCTGACCAATTGGGCTGCCTTTTCCCTGAGTTCCCCACGGACCTGCTAACTCCATGGGCGCCTCCAAGGCCACGAAGGAATGATGATGAGGAAGACATCTGAGTGCTAGGCTTGCACTCAAGGGAGTATTTCTGTTCCCTAAAAGAAAAAAAATCAAACTGCTTTTTGTGAACCATGTGAATTATGTTATTTTGAGTTAACTTTTGATCTGTTTTTAGTTCTTTATTTTTAGTGTTTAAACTTGTTTAGTGTAGTCTGATGATAGCTGATTAGGTTGATTAGTTTAGTTTTCTTTTTTGTATAGTTTAAATGACTGGAAAAAGCATGCGTAGGGACCTTGTTCACTGATATACCTGTCTTGATTCTATTGCGAAATAATTGCGGAATCCGCAATTTTTATTAGTAAATGCATGTTTTTGCCTGTCTGTTTAGCTAGGCTGGTTCTGTTTAAATTTTATCTTTTGCTGTTCTTATGACTACCTTATATAGCTTATCTAAAAGCATGCTGGATGAGTGTCAAAGGACACCCTTTGATAGTTTAAATTAACCTCTAAAAAGTGCTCAGCATGCATAGCTTTAAGTCCTTACCTGCCTGTTTTTACGAATTTCTGCTGCTGTGCTATTTACTTTTAGAATATTCTGTCTATGCCTAGGATTTTTAGATTCTCTTTGTTTTACCTTAGACTAGATGCTTCTAGGACAGTTTCGGGGTGTGCTACTTCAGACACTAATTGGGGACAATGAGTAGTTTAAGTTTGGGGGAGGCCACCCTAGGCCTAGGAACATTCCTCTCTCCCTTAAAGCATAAGCATTCTTCTTCTCCTTTACAAAAAATGATGGACTGAAAAAAGAAAAAAACAAAAATGAATAAAGAGGGGTGTCTCTCTCAAAGTTGCTGAGTAATCAGTGCCAAGTGTGTAACCCACAAGTGGCATTGCATCAAAAGGCAACCAAAGGAGAGGCTCCACCAAAGTAAGAAAAGAAAAAAAGGAAGAAGTAGGGAAGAAGAATGTATACCTAGGAGTTGCAACTTTGTGGCTTAGATGTCCTGATTTAAAAGAACTCTGATCCTTATTTAAGCTGAGCACAAAGTTGTAGCTTGTAGGGTTGTTTAGGGAGATGAATGTATGTCCAATATAATGATGCCAGGGTTTAGGTTGGTCTCTAAATGTACTACTGTCACTGTTTATACTAAGACTGGCATGACTCTAAGGAATCCTAGGTAACTCAAAAGTAAAGACTAGAAGCATGTACTGAGTCTGGGGTAAAGCTAGGTAGAATTTGAAACCTTAGGGATAGTTGCACGATATGACAAAGGCAGGTAGATCAGTCGCAGGGAGTTAATGAAACAGTAGGAGCATTAGGCGGGCGAAGTCAGAAGAAGCAAATTAAGAGGGTAGTTTTAAACTTAGAAGTGTGTCACAAAACAGCACTGCTATAGATAGGAACTTAGGGGAGTCAGTAAGTGGTTAAGGAGATTGAAACAGCAGCCTAAGTAAGTCCTTAGTTTGCTCGAGGACGAGCAAGACCTTAAGTTTAGGCGTGTGTTATGTCTCCGAAAGTGACTTATTTAGGACTTATTTAGCTTAGAAAGATGCACACTCTTAGGTGTTTTTGATAGGATTTAGCTTAAACCTATGCTTATATATGAGAATTAGAAGAAGGTAGCTAAATTAGGACTTGTGTGCAAAAGGAAAGAAAAGGAATGAAAACCGAAGTTAAAAGAAGGAAAAATGCGCATTGCGGTAACATTGCGGAAACATTGCTAAAACCGCAATGTTTCAAGTGAAATCCGTAAGTTGACTGATCTTGTTCTGTTATTTTCCGTTATTTCAGGGATTCGGTCTTTCTCCTCCATCCATTTTGAAGTACGACGTTGAGGATGGATGGTTCTCCTTGGCCCAAATGCACCTGCAGATTACTATAAAAGGGGGTCAAAGTCGAGGGTTCAATCATCATCCAAAAGCGTAGAAGTCTCTTCGCAGCTCCATCTTTTCTCCTGTTTTTCTTCTCCGTCTGTTGGTGTGAGAGGTTCAGCTGTTGGAGTCGACAATCTGATAGGAAGGAGAGAAGATTCATCTTCTCTCCTGATTGGATTCATCCAAGCAAGGCTATCCTTTCTCTCCCTTCAGCCGAGGCGTTTGCGACGAGGCGTTCAAGCTCAATTACTGCTTTCTGTCTTTTATTTCTAATTTCCAGCTCTGTTTAGTTGTTGTTTCTTTTCTAGTGGCTAGTTCATTTCATTTCGTTGCTTTCTGTCTTTATGTTATTCATTTTAAACTTCCCTTTGTTCATTCAAACAATCAAGTAATCAAAGCAAAATTCATTATTTCACAGTTTCTTGTCTTTGTTGCCTACTGTTTTTCCTTGCTGTTTATCTTTAAATTCCTTCTGAGCATGTCTACTTCATCTCTTATTTTTGTTCTGTCTATATCCATGAGTAACTAAGTCACATAGGGGCATGCTAATGACAATCCTATAGGCTAAAAAACGTGAACCAAGCATGTAGGATAGCTCTCGAAGCATTGATTGTATGTAAGCTTCATCCCACGGGCAATTTCGATTGGCCATCCATTTTGTCCAAAGAACTCCTAACCTCTGGAAGGAGTAAGAGTTCAGAGTCATACACTCATGCTAGCCTTTCAAGGTAGCCAGAAAACGACCTAGGAATAGGCGTTTTCCTAGTACAAACCATAGCTTTCTACTTTAACAAGATGCTTAAGACCTTACTTGGATATGAGTAAACTAAAGAATCTAATGCATGAAATCGGAAGATACATGAGATTGAGTGAGTTTGATGCATAGTGAGTTGATCCAATGCTTGAGAATCGTGAGAAAATGCCTATAGAGGAGTCGTTAGCAGCCCTTGTTTCTCCATTTTACACACTTTCGCTGTTAGTAACATTGCGGTAGAATTGCTGTTCTCGCAATTCTGCTAAGTTTAAAATTCTGTTTAGCTGTTTTCCCCTTCGTCTATTAATCTCTTCTCTTTTCATTTGAATTTATCTTTGACTTGCACTTGTTTATGTTGCTACCCTTTACATATTCCTTATAAATTAGACAACTTAAAACCAATTCTACCCCATCAAATCCACCCATTCTTTCTTAACAATACAGTTCACGAGTAGCTAATAATAAATCTCTGTGGGAAAACGAATGAAAAAAATACTTACTACTTGCTATAAGATCATGTATGCTTGCATGTTCTGAGTGCTGTCTCTCTCTTATTGCTTATTTATTTTACACATTGAGCACGCAACAGCTATCCCAGAGAAACGAAAGGTGGTTTCTTTTACGATCCTCGAGAGGACAAGGTATTAGTGTCGACTAATGCCACATTCTTAGAGGAAGACCACATGAGAGATCATCAACCTTCGAGCCAAATAGTTTTGTCTGAATTATCCAGGGAAGCTACAGAGGGATCAACAAAAGTTGTTGATCAGGCTGGTCCTTCTCAAGAGTTGAGAGAGCCTCGACGCAGTGGGAGGGATGTGAGACAACCCGACCGCTACATCGGCTTGTCTGAGACTCAATTTGTCATACCTGATGATGGAATTGAGGATCCATTGACTTTTAAACAGGCAATGGCTGATGTAGACAAGGATCAGTGGCTCAAAGCCATGGACCTCGAAATGGAGTCTATGTACTTCAATTCGGTCTGGGATCTTGTAGATCAAACAGATGGTGAAAGACCCATCGGTTGCAAGTGGATCTACAAGAGGAAACGAGACCAGGCCGGTAAGGTGCAAACCTTTAAGGCCCGACTTGTGGCAAAGGGTTTTACCCAGCGAGAAGGGGTGGACTATGAAGAAACCTTTTCTCCTGTTGCCATGTTAAAGTCGATTAGAATACTCTTGTCCATTGCCACATTTTATGATTATGAAATCTGGCAAATGGATGTCAAGACTGCCTTTCTTAATGACAATCTTGAAGAGAGTATCTATATGGTCCAACCAGAGGGGTTCGTAATTCAGGGTCAAGAGAAAAAAGTTTGCAAGCTGAATCGATCCATTTATGGGTTGAAACAGGCATCTAGATCCTAGAATATAAGGTTTGATACTGCGATCAAATCTTATGGCTTTAAACAGAATATTGACGAACCTTGTGTCTACAAGAAAATTGTCAATAAGGCTGTAGCTTTCTTAGTCTTGTATGTAGACGACATACTACTCATTGGGAATGATGTAGGGGTTCTTACTGACGTAAATATGTGGCTAGCAACCCAATTCCAAATGAAAGATTTGGGAGAGGCTCAGTTTGTTCTTGGGATTCAGATCGTAAGGAATCACAAGAACAGAACGCTAGCACTGTCTCAGACATCATATATAGATAAGGTGTTATCTAGATATTCGATGCAGAATTCCAAGAAAGGTTCGCTGCCGTTTAGGCATGGAATTCACTTGTCTAAGGAACAGTCTCCTAAGACACCTCAAGAGGTTGAGGACATGAGACGGATTCCGTATGCATGCTATGTTATGCACTAGACCTAACATCTGCTTTGCAGTCGGAATTGTCAGCAGATACCAGTCTAATCCAGGATATGATCACTGGACCGCCGTTAAACATATCCTCAAGTATCTTAGGAGAACGAGGAACTATGTGCTCGTGTATGGGCCTAAGGATATGATCCTGGCAGGATACACTGACTCTGATTTTCAAACTGATGTAGATTCTCAGAAATCAACATCAGGATCAGTGTTCACTCTTAACAGAGGGGCTATAGTGTGGAGGTGCATAAAGCAAGGTTGTATAGCTGACTACACCATGGAAGCTGAATACGTCGCAGCTTGTGAAGCAGCGAAGGAAGCAGTGTGGCTCAGAAAGTTCTTGACAGATTTGGAAGTTGTTCCAAATATGAATTTGCCCGTCACACTTCATTGCGATAACAGTGGTGCAGTGGCAAATTCTAAAGAACCTCGGAGTCATAAACGCGAGAAGCATATCGAGCGCAAATATCACCTTATCAGGGAGATAGTGCAACGAGGAGATGTGATCGTCACACAGATTGCCTCGGAGCACAACGTTGTTGATCCGCTTACAAAGTCTCTCACGGCTAAAGTGTTTGAGAGACACCTGGAGAGTCTGGGGTTGCGAGCTGCTAAATAGGACAGTGGGAGATACTTTGTATTCCTGACCAGCATTCTTCCCACAGATCTGTTAGTCCAAGTGGGAGTTTGTTGAGTTTTATGTCCTAACACTCGTGGTTTGTAAAACGTAGTAAATGTAATATGTCTATTATTGCAATAAAGAGTTATTGAGGTTTATTCAGTAAATTGTGTTTATTGAATATAGTGAAACGTGTTTGTATTAACCTATACCAATAACAACACCCATGGCGAAGGATGAGTACTTGAGCTTCATGTATGACATGAATGTGGATTAGGCTCAAGTAGACAGTCAAAATGGTCTATAGTATATGGATAAGGTTGGGTACCTTATCCTGGTAACACTATTGGATGCGGCTCGCTTTGTATTGTACAAAACGATGTGATCCGAATCGTTTCACATAGAGATGTGCGAGCGAGGGCGTTCTGTGCAATGAGTTTGCATAAGACCTGAACCACGAAATTAAATCGTTTTCTCTTTATAACGCCGTTTACTGTTGAGACCGATTTTTTCACATTTGATGACTGTTACGTGCTCAATGTGTGAAATAAATAGCAATAAGAGAGAGAGAGCACTTAGAACATGCAAGCATACATGATCTTGTAGCAAGTAGTAAGTATTTTTTCATTCGTTTTCCCACAGAGATTTATTATTAGCTACTCGTGAAGTGTATTGTTAAGAAAGAATGGGTGGATTTGATGAGGTAGATTTGGTTTTAAATGGTCTAATTACTACTGAATATATAGAAGGTAATAACATAAACAAGTGCAAGTCAATGATAAACTCAAATGTAAAGAGAAGAAATTAATAAATGAAGAGAAAAATAGCTAAGCAGAATTTTTAACTTAGCAGAATTGCGAGAACAGCAATTCTACCGCAATGTTACTAACAGCGAAAGTGTGTAAAATGGAGAAACAAGGGCTACTAACGACTCCTCTACAGGCATTTTCACACGATTCTCAAGCATTGGATCAACTCACTATGCATCAAACTAACTTGTTCTCATGTATCTTCCGATTTCATGCATTAGATTCTTTAGTTTACTCATGTCCAAGTAAGGTCTTAAGCATCTTGTTAAAGCAGAAAGTTATGGTTTGTACTAGGAAAACGCCTATTCCTAGGTTGTTTTCTGGTTACCTTGAGAGGCTAGCATGCGTGTATGACTCTGAACTCTTACTCCTTCCAGAGGTTAGGAGTTCTTTGGACAAAATGGATGGCCAATCGAAATTGCCCGTGGGATGAAGCTTACATACAATCAATGCATTCGAGAGCTATCCTACATGCTTGGTTCACGTGTTTTAGACTATAGTATTGTCATTAGCATGCCCCTATGTGACTTAGTTACTCATGGATATAGAGAGAACAGAAATATTAAATAAAACAGACATTCTTAGAAGAAAATGGAAGACAAAACAGCAAGGAAAAACAGTAGCAGAGAAAGTAAAGACAGAATGTGAAATGATGAATTGTGCTTTGATTAATCAATCGTTTGAATGAATAAATGGAAACTTAAAGTTACTAACATAAAGACAGAAAGCAACGAAATGGAATGGACTAACTAATGGAAGAGAAATAACAACGAAACAGTACTGGAAATGAAAAGTAAAGACAGAAAGCAGTAAATGAGCTTGAACGCCTCGTCGCAAACGCCTCGGCTGAAGGGTGAGAAAGATCAGCCTTGCTTGGATGAATCCAATCAGAAGAGAAGATGAATCTTCTCTCCTTCCTATCAGATTGTCGATTCCAACAGCTGAACCTCTCAAACCAACAGACGAAGAAGAGAATGAATGGGAAAGACTGCGCTGCGAAGAGACTTCTACGCCTTCGGATGATGATCAAACCCTCTACTTTGACCCCCTTTTATAGTAATCTGCAGGTGCGTTTGGGCCAAGGAGAACCATCCATCCTCAACGTCGTACTTCAAAATGGATGGAGGAGAAAGAACGAATCCCTGAAATAACGGAACATAACAGAAAAAGATCAGCCAACTTACAGATTTCACTTAAAACATTGCTGTTTTAGCAATGTTTCCGCAATGCTGCCGCAATGCCTATTTTTCATTCTTTTACTTCGTTTTCTATTCCTTTTCTTTCCTTTTGTACACAAGTCCTAATTTAGCTACCTTCTTCTAATTCTCATATATAAGCATAGGTTTAAGCTAAATCCTATCAAAAACACCTAAGAGTGTACATCTTTCTAAGCTAAATAAGTCCTAAATTAGTCACTTTTAGAGGCATAACACACCCCCAAACTTAAGGTTTTGCTCGTCCTCGAGCAAACTAAGGACTTACTCAGGCTGCTGTTTTAATCTTTCTAACCACTTGCTGACTCCCCTAAGTTCCTATCTGTAGCAATGCTGTCCTGTGACACACTAAGTTTAAGACTACCCTCTTATTTTGCTTCTTCTGACTTCGCACGCCTAATGTTCCTACTGTTTTATTAACTCCTTACAGCTGATCTACTCGCTTCTGTCATATCATGCAACTATCCCTAAGGTTTCAAATTCTACCTAGCTTTACCCCAGACTCAGTACATGCTTCTAATTTTTGTATTTTTGAGCTACCTAGGATTCCTTAGAGTCATGCCAGTCTTAGTATTAAACAGTGACAGTAGTACTTTTAGAGAACAACCTAAACCCTGGCATCACTACATTGGACATACATTCATCTCCCTAAACAACCCTACAAGCTACAACTTTGTGCTCAGCTAATTGAGGATCAGAGTTCTTTTAAATCAGGACATCTAAGCCACAAAGTTGCAACTCCTAGGTATACATTCTTCTTCCCTATCTCTTACTTTGGTGGAGTCTCTCCTTTGGTTGCCTTTTGATGCAATGCCACTTGTGGGTTACACACTTGGCACTGATTACTCAGCAACTTAAGAGAGACACCCCTCTTTATTCTATTTTTCAGTTCATCATTTTTTTAAGGGAGAAGAAGAATGCTTATGCTTAAAGGGAGAGAGGAATGTTCCTAGGCCTAGGGTGGCCTCCCCCAAACTTAAACTACTCATTGTCCCCAATGAGTGTCTGAGGTGGCACACCCCCAAACTTACCTAGAAGCATCTAGTCTAAGGTAAAACAAAGAGAATCTAAAAAATCCTAGGGATAGACAGAACATACTAAAAACAAACATCACAGCAGCAGAAATTTATAAAAACAGGCAGGGAAGGACTTAAAGCTATGCATGCTGAGCATTTTTAAGAAGCTAATTTAAACTATGAAAAGGTGTCTTATGACACTCATCCAGCATGCATTTAGATAAGCTATATAAGGTAGTCAAAATAGCAGCAAAAGAACAAATTTAGACAGAACCAACCTAGCTAAACAGTCAGTCAAAAACATGCATTTACTAATAAAAATTGTTGATTCCGCAATTATTTCGCAATGAAAACAAGGCAGATATATCATTGAACAAGGCCCCTATGCATGCTCTTTCCAGTCAGTTAAGCTATACAAAACTAAACTAACCTATCTATTCAGCTATCATCAGACTACACTAAACAAGTTTAAACACTAAAAATAAAGAACTAAAAACATATCAAAATTTACTCAAAACAGTAGAATTCACATGGTTCAACAAAAAGCAGTTTGATTATTCTTTTAGGGAACAGAAATACTCCCTTGAGTGCAAATCAGCCTAGCACTCAGATGTCCTCATCATCATCATTCCTTCTTGGTCTTGGAGGCGTCCATGGAGTCAGCAGGTCCGTGGGGAACTCAGGGAAGATGCAGCCCAACTGGTCAGCAACTTCCTTGTCCCTTGCCTGAGCATATGTGGCCCATTGAGCCATCTTCTTTTGCAGGTCCAGCAGGCAGGCCATTGACAGAGATTGAGCAGCAGCCAGGCCGTCAAACTCGAACTCCATGTTCCCCTTCCTTCGCATCTTCAAGCCTGTAGGCAACTCCAAGTGCCCCGTGTAGGCCAGCTGCCTTTCCATCCGCTCGATTGGGACCCCTGCACGTAAGCAGAGCTTAGTAATTGTATTAGGAAAGAAAAGTGGACCCTTACCCTTTTTGGCGCAGTCTGCGATTGAGGCTGCAATGACCTCGCCAACGTTGATTGTAAGGCCTCTCATGATCGCATAGACCAGCAGCGATCTGCCTTGGTTGATGGTGGTCTCGTGGGTCACTGGAGACAGCTTCCTGCGCACAAATGAGAACCAGACAGCTGCCTTGGCTGTGAGGTTAGCACTCATGAGAGTGTGCCTCCCATTGCGTGAAACCGTCCACGCTGCCTCAGGCTGGCCAATGATCCTCAGCGCTTCTTCCAGGACAACTTCTGTTGGCTCATCAACGATCCTGGCATAGTCAGTGTGCTTTTGCCCCTTGAGGCCATAGGCTTCGTTGATTGCCTTAGCTCAGAAATCCACCTCGATTCCTCTGACCACAGATAGGCCATCCTCAGGGTTCATCAAATTGGCGTAGAAATCATACACCATACTTGAGTAGGCGGGGTTGGGCGGTCGACATAGCTCTTCCCAGCCATGATTGGTTATCCCTGCGCGCAAGAATTGCGGCAGGTCTGTTAGTGCGTCGAGGAATCCTTTCTCGTGCAGGAGGTCCCTCTTCCTCAATTCAGTGCCTCTGGACTCAGCATCAGAGGACACATACCTCACTGACTGAGGCTCATCTTCGGGGTACAGCTTGGCTTTCCCCTTGTCTCTTGCTTTGGTTGATTCAACAGCCTCAATCTTGAGCTTCTTCAGAGAGGGCTCACCCCTTGCTTTCTTTTTCTTGGCCTTCTTCGAAGCCTTAGGTCGTTTGGCCTTGACAACCTTGGTGGCCTTCTTCTTCAATCTTGCCTTGGTTGTGATCTGGTGGAGGCAATCCCCCAGCGTCTCGTCCATCGAACCATCCCCTTCTACAGGGCTGTCGGGGTTGGCTTCCCTCAAGGGAGAGAAAACCTCTTCTTCTTCAGCTTCATCGCCTCCATGCGCCGATTCTTGATGCTCTTCATCTGGAATTGCAGGTTCAGGCGTCTGGGAGACGGGCGATGCGTCAGGGCTCTGCAGTGGTGGAGTCTGTGCAGAGCTCTGTGGCGATGGAGAAAGTTCAGGGCTTCGCGCTGGTGGAGATGGCGAGTGGCTTTGCTCGGCCGTCTCGTGGGACGGACGGCCACTTTCTTGACTCTCCACAGAGGGAGTCTTCTTCTTGATCGCTGCGTCGGCCACAGCCACCTTCCACTTGCGTTTCTTGGGTGTTCCTGCTGGTTCAGAGGGTCCAGCAGGGATCTCCGTAACTACCTTCCACTTCTTCTTGCGGATAGGCAGCTTGGGGAGTCGTTCAGTGCGCGCGGCCTCAGCATCTGCCAAGGCAAGGAGTGCTTCCCTCGCAGCAATTTCAGCGTCGTCAGCCTTCTTCTTGGACGCAGATCTCTCAGCTCTCGTTAGCACCATGGTGGAGTCGTAGGGATCTGGAAAGAGGAGTTGCAGATGAAGATGGAATGAGATTTCTTGGAGTTCTGTGAATGAAGGAAGCGTACGGCCCAAAGCGCTTCTAACGGCTATAAGTAATGATGAAAAATCCCAACGGCTATTTCTGTTGCGGATTCAGCAAATCTACCGCAATTAAATGGCCGTTGGGAGATTTTCTTAAATTTAAATGCCAATCTTCTCGCAACTGAATCTTCGATTTGGCCCAATATCTCCCTCGATTTTTAATCTTGATTTCATCTCCTTGATACCCTCTATCGATCCCCTATAAAAACAAATAAAACCAACATCAAATTCGTAATTAAAATCACACAAAAAGATACGCAAATAATAACCGAAAAAATATCAAAAAATAAACTAAGGCAAAAAGCCTCGTATGGACGAGCACAGTGATCACTCGTCCTCTCTCGTTCTTATTTTCACGTTTCAGTCAAGAGGAAGGCCGAGAGAGTCTTCACATCCCCTTCCTCATAATAATGCTTCAATCGTGCACCATTAACCATGAACGGTTGCCCTTGCTGTATGTTCTTAATCTCTATGGCACCATGAACAAACACATTAGTTATTATAAACGGACCTGACCATCTGGACTTAAGTTTGCCCGGAAATAATCTCAACCTTGAGTTAAATAATAAGACAAGCTGGCCTTTCTTAAAGTCCTTAAGCCTAAGTCTACTATCATGCCAAATCTTGGTCTTTTCCTTATACATTTTAGCATTTTCATAAGACATATGTCTAAGCTCATCAAGCTCATGTAATTGCAGAGACCGCAATGTTCCCGCATCGGTCACGTAATAATTCAGTTCTTTCAAGGCCCAAAATGCTTTAATTTCTAACTCGAATGGTAAATGACATGCTTTGCCATACACAAGTCTATAAGGAGACATACCTAGGGGTGTCTTATATGCAGTTCTATATGCCCAAAGTGCATCCTCGAGTTTAAACGACCAGTCTTTTCTATTGGGCTTGACCACCTTTTCGAGTATGTTTTAATCTCCCTATTTGATATTTCAGCTTGGCCATTCGAATGTGGGTGATAAGGGGTGGCTACCCTATGTCTAACATTATATTTAGCCAACACTTTTTCCATAGCCTTATTAATAAAGTGTGTCCCTTCATCACTAATTATAGCACGAGGTGTACCAAACCTAGTAAAAATATGTTTATTAAGGAATTTAATAACTGTTTTGGCATCATTATTTGGACATGCTATGGCTTCTACCCACTTAGATACATAGTCTACAGCTACGAGTATGTAAAGGTTACCTGCTGATGGGGGAAATGGTCCCATGAAGTCAATGCCCCACACATCAAAGAGCTCTAACTCTAGGATGTAAGTGAGAGGCATCTCATCCTTTCGACTAAGGTTACCTGTTCTCTGGCATTCATCACAGCTGTGTGCATAGTTGTGGGCATCCTTGAAGATCGTGGGCCAATAGTAGCCACTCTGGAACACCTTTGCAGCTGTCCTTTGGCCACCAAAGTGTCCACCATAAGGAGCTGTGTGGCAATGCTGCAGCACAGACTTCGCCTCAGCAGCTGACACACACTTCCTTAGCAAACCGTCAGCACATGTCTTGTAGAGTGTAGGATCATCCCATATGAACTTCCTAGCTTCATGAAGGAACCTCTTCTTTTCTTGTCCTCCCTTGAAAGTTGGCAGTACCTGCGAGGCAAGGAAGTTAGCAATGTCAGCAAACCAAGGTTCCTCATCGTTATCACGATGAGTCAATACAAAGACATGTTCATCAATAAAAGCATCAGAAATTGCGGTTTCCGCAATTTTTTCGCAATTATGCTGCAATCTAGAAAGATGATCCGCAACCACATTTTCGCATCCTTTCTTATCTCTAATGTCCAGATCAAACTCTTGCAGCAACAATACCCACCTAATCAACCTAGGCTTAGCGTCAGCCTTCCTCATAAGGTATTTCAGTGCAGAGTGATCTGTATACACGATTGTTCTAGTGCCTACAATGTAATTCCTAAATTTCTCACAAGCGAACACTACAGCTAGCATCTCCTTCTCAGTGGTCGTGTAATTACATTGTGCCTCATTAAGTGTCTTACTAGCATAATATACAGGGTGTGTTAGCTTGTCAATCTTTTGTCCTAACATAACCCCTACAGCATAGTCACTTGCATCACATAACATCTCAAAGGGAAGGTCCCAATTTGGTCCTACTATAATAGGGGCTTTGACTAATGCTTCCTTAAGGGTTGTCCAAGCTAGGAAACACTCTCTAGAGAACATGAATGGCTTATTCAGCTCTAGAAGCTCACACAAAGGCTTGGAGATCTTTGAAAAGTTCTTAATGAACCTTCTATAGAAGCCTGCGTGTCCTAAGAAACTCCTAATGGCTTTGACATTCTGAGGTTCTACCAATTTCTCTATTATTTCAATCTTGGCCCTGTCAACCTCTACACCTGCCCTAGACACTCTATGACCTAAGACAATCCCCTCGTCCACCATGAAGTGACACTTCTCCCAATTAAGGACTAAGTTGGTCTCTTCACATCTAGCCAGGACTTGTCCTAAGTTCTCTAAACAGTTTGTGAATGAATCACCAAAGACTGAGAAATCATCCATGAATATCTCTATCATGGACTCATCAAAATCAGAGAAGATTGCCAACATGCACCTTTGAAACGTTGTCGGTGCATTGCATAAGCCAAAAGGCATTCTGCGAAAGGCAAAAGTTCCAAAGGGACAAGTGAAGGTTGTCTTCTCCTGATCCTTGGGGTCTATAGTGATTTGGTTATATCCAGAATAACCGTCTAGAAAGCAGTAGTAAGCTCTACCAGCTATCCTATCTAACATTTGGTCAATGAATGGTAGAGGGAAGTGGTCTTTTTTAGTTTCCTTATTTAATTTCCTATAATCCATACAAACTCTCCACCCTGTAATAGTCCTAGTTTGAATCAATTCATTGCTCTCATTGACTACTACAGTCATCCCTCCCTTCTTAGGTACACATTGTATAGGGCTCACCCACTGACTACTAGCTATAGGGAAGATCACACCAGCATCTAACCATTTTATTATTTCTTTTTTAACTACCTCTTTCATAGAGGGGTTCAGCCTACGTTGGTGATCTACTCGGGGTGTATGTTCTTCCTCTAGTATTATCTTATGCATGCAGTAGGAAGGGCTAATGCCTCTAATGTCAGCAATTGTCCATGCAATAGCCTTCCTATGTTGTTTAAGTAATAATATCAGCTCAACCTCATGCTTCTCACTTAATTTAGATGAAATAATCACAGGCAGAGTCTCATTACTTCCTAAATATGCATACTTAAGATGTGTGGGCAGTGGTTTCAATTCTAAGACAGGTGGATGCTCAATGGATGGTTTTAATGGATTCAGAGATCTTTCAGTTAAGTCAAGATTCATACAAACATGCTGAGGGTTATTTACAGGTATGTCCATTAGTTCAGCTATGATTAAGTCAGTTAATTCTAGTTCTACATAATTATTAGCATGCTTAGTCAACAATTCATGCTCCAGCTGTTCTTCCATCAATGAATCTACAATGTCCATGTGTTAAGTCTCTGAAAGTGACTTATTTAGGACCCATTTAGCTTAAGAAGATGTACACTTTTAGGTATTTTTGATAGCATTTAGCCTAAACCTATGCTTTAATATGAGAATTAGAAGAAGGTAGCTAATTTAGGACTTATGCACAATAGGAAGAAAAAGGGTTGAAAACCGAAGGAAAAGAATGAAAAAACAGCATTGCGAATGAATTGCGAAATAATTGCGGTCCTCGCAATTATTCAAGTGAAAACCGTAAGTTGACTGATCTTTTTCTGTTAATTTCCGTTATTTCAGGGACTCGTTCTTTCTCCTCCATCCATTTCTGATATATGACGTTGAAGATTGATGGTTCTCCTTGGCCCAGACGCACCTGCAAACTACTATAAAAAGGGGTCAAAGTCGGAGGTTTGATCATCAATTCGAAGCGCAGAAGTCTTCTCGCAGTCCATCATTTCTCCCTGTTTTCCTTTGCCGTCTGTTGGAGTGAGAGTCTCAGCTGTTGGAGTCGATAATCTGATAGGAAGGAGAGGAGATTCTTCTTCTCTCTCGATTGGATTCATCCAAGCAAGGCTGACCTTTCATCCCCTTCATTCGAGGCGACTGCAACGAAGCTCTTCAGCACCCTTTTACTGTTTTCTGTCGTTCTTCTTCTTATTTCCAGTTTTGGTCATTGTTATTCTTAGCTTAGTATTTTAGTTAATGCATTTCGTTGTTGTCTGTCCCTGAATCATTTCTTCTAAAGCTTTCCTTTGTCGTTCAAACATTCAAGTAATCAAAGTACAATTCTGCATCTCACAGTTTCCACTTTCTGCTGCTACGTTTTGCCTTGCGGTTTTAAGCACATTTCCCTTCTAAGCATGTCTATTTTATCTGCCATTTCTGTTTTCCATATATCCATGAGTAGCTAAATCACCTAGGGGCATGCTAATGACAGAAACTATAGGCTAAAAAACGTGAATCAAGTAGGCAGATTAACACTCAAACATTGATTGTATGTAAGCTTCATCCCACGGGCAATTTCGATTGGCCATCCATTTTGTCCAAAGAACTCCTAACCTCTGGAAGGAGTAAGAGTTCAGAGTCATATAATCATGCTAGCCTTTCATGGTAATCAGGAAACGGCTTAGGAATAAGCGTTTCCCTAGTACAAACTAAACATTCCTGTTTTAACAAAATGCTTAAGACCTTACTTTGAAGTCGAGTAAACTAAAGTATTTAATGCATGGAATCGGACGATACATGAGATAGAGTGAGTTTGATGTATAGAGAGTTGATCTACTGCTTGAGAATCGTAATAAAATGCCTATAGGTTAGTCATTAGTAGCCCTGAATTCACCCATTTTACACACTTTCGCTGCTGTTTAATTGCGGATTAATTGCGGTTCTCGCAATTCTGCCAAGTTTTCATTCTGTTTAGCTGTTTTCTTCCTCGTTTATTAATTCCATCTCTTGTCTTTTAAGTATAATTTCAACTTGCATTTATTTATGTTATATTCCTTTACACATTCAGCAAAAATTAGATAATTAAAAACCAATTTTACCCCATCAAATCCACCCCATCTTTCTTAACAAATACACTTCGCGAATAGCTAAAAATGAGTCTCTGTGGAAAAAACGAATGAAATATACTTACTACTTGCTGTGAGACCATGTATGCTTGCATGTTCTGAGTGCTCTCTCTTCTTTCTTGCTTATTTATTTTAACACATTGAGCACGCAACAAGTTTTTGGCGCCGCTGCCGGGGACTTATTTTAAGTGAAAACGAAGTTTGTTAAGTTTGAAACATCAAATTATTTTCCTTTGCATTTGATCTATATTTCATTTCTTCCTTAGGTAAAATTTAGGTTAGTTTATGAATGAGCTTCCAAGTAGTGATCTAGAGTTCAACCCCGAGCCCGAGAGATTACTTAGAGCTAGGAATAGAGCTAAGAAACGTCTATTTAAACAACCTTCTTTACCTCAATTAGCTGCTGATACCGCAAGGTTATCATCACCACCTTTAGAAGAAATGGATAGAAGAGATCAAACTCTGGTGCCTGTCACTCGCAATCCCATAGAAATAGCGAATGACAAGGACAGCGCCATTCTTTCATATTTAGTACCTATGCCTGGGGAGCTGAACCCCAGCATAATCCGTCCTGAGATCACTGCCAACTCCTTCGAGTTAAAGCCAGTGATGTTCCAAATGTTGTCCACTGTGGGACAATTCTTTGGAATGGAAAATGAGGATCCCCACAACCACCTTAGGAACTTCTTAGGAGTTAGTGACACCTTCCTAATCCCTGGAGTTTCTCAGGAAGCCTTGAGGCTATACTTGTTCTCTTACTCTTTGAGGGACAAAGCCAAAACGTGGCTGAACTCATTACCTTCTGGATCTGTCCTTAATTGGACAGATTTAGCAGAGAAATTCCTAGTCAAATATTTCCCACCTGATAGGAATTCTACTTTCCGTGATGATATTATAAAATTCAAACAAGCTCCAAGTGAGTCTCTTCACGAAGCTTGGACAAGATTCAAAGACCTTCTCATTAAATGTCCACACCATGGCATCCCATGGTGTATCCAAATAGAAGTCTTCTTTAAAGGATGCAACCCCAGCACCAGACAAGTACTCAATTCATCTGCTGGAGGTTCCATGTTGTCCAAGAGTTACAACGAAGCTTATGAGATCTTGGAGAAGATCTCAACATCTCACTGTAGGTGGTCGGATGATCCTGTAGAGCCAACTAGAGCTCAAGACAAGGATGCTCTAAGCGCCATGAGCACCCAAATAAATGCCCTGACCAACCTAGTCAAGCAAATGGCTCAGGCCAATCTCCAAACCAGTGCCAACACCGCCACAGCCATGTCAATGGGCACCCAACCAAGCCAAGGCGAGGCACTAGTCTGTGGATTCTGTGGGGAAGGGCACCCATATGAATATTGCCCTGGGAATCCATCCTCGGTCTGCTATGTAGGAAGCCAGCAGCAACCAAGGAACAACCCCTATTCACAAACTTACAATCCTGGTTGGAGGAACCACCCAAACCTGTCATGGGGTGGCCAACCAAATTCTAACCAAAATATTAACCAACCAAGGCCGAGTGGAACATCTGGTTTCACTCCCCAACATAATCAACATAACGAGTCAATGTACCAAAAACCTTTTAATCAATCTGTAGGATCTTCTGTAGAAAACCTACTCAAGGAATACATAGCAAAAAACGATGCTACTCTCCAAAGCCAGCAAGCTACCCTTAGGAGCCTAGAAAATCAAATAGGCCAGTTAGCCAATGAAATTAAAAGTAGGCCTCAAGGTAGACTCCCTGCTGACACTGAATTGCCAAGGAGAGAAGGAAAGGAACAAGTTCAAGCAATTGAACTTAGGAGTGGGAGACCTTTGGTAAGCAATACCAAAGACACACCAAAGAGAGTAGAGAACACCGAGTCTAGTGCTCCACTGGAGTCTCTGCCCAACCAAGGTCCACCACCCACTAGCACCTCAGGAGCCAGGCTAGAGCCAATTGTAGAGGAAATAGAAGAAATCCCAAGGCCTCCACCTATCCTGAGGCGACCTGACGTACCTGCTTATGTACCACCACCTCCATATCCTAGAAGGCTTAAAAAGAAGCAGGAACAAGAAGTGCATTTCAATAAATTCTTAGAAATACTTAAGCAAGTGCATGTTAACATTCCTTTCGTAGAGGTTTTACAGTCGATGCCTTCTTATGTAAAGTTTTTGAAGGACATCATTACTAACAAAAAAATAATTGGTGAGTTTGAAACAGTCAACCTCACTGAGGAGTGCAGTGCCATCCTCCAGAACAAGCTGCCTAAGAAGGAGAAGGATCCTGGTTCCTTCACCTTACCTGTGGAACTTGGAGGCAAGCACGTGGGCAGAGCTCTCTGTGACCTGGGAGCCAGCATTAACCTCATGCCCCTGTCCCTATTCCGCCAGTTGGGAATAGGAGAAGCACGTCCAACTACTGTCACTTTACAGCTAGCAGACAGATCCATCGCATACCCTGAAGGTAAGATTGAGGATATTCTAGTGAAAGTTGACAAGTTTATTTTCCTTGCAGATTTCATTGTCCTGGACTATGAGGCAGACAAGGAGGTACCCATCCTGCTAGGTAGACCATTTCTAGCCACAGGTAGGGCACTAATAGATGTTCAAAAAGGTGAGTTAACTATGAGAGTTCATGATAAAGAGGTGAAATTTAGTGTTTATAAAGCTTTAAGGTACCCCTCTGATTCTGAGTCTTGTGCTAGCATGGATGTCGTAGACTCACTAATGGAAGAACAATTAGAGCATGTATTATTAACCAAGCATGCTAATGAATATGTACAAGTAGAGGTAGCTGACTTGAATGTATCTGACATAATGAATATGCCTGTAGATAAACCCCAGCATGTATGTATGAATATCGATTTAACTGATAGAACTGTAAATTCTTTAAAGCCCTCCATTGAGCATCCACCTGTTTTAGAACTGAAACCACTACCCACTCACCTCAAATATGCATATTTAGGAGATAATGATACACTGCCTGTAATTATTTCTTCGAAGCTAAGTGAACAGCATGAGGTTGATTTAATTTTACTGCTTAAGCAACATAGGAAGGCTATAGCATGGACTATTGCTGATATTCGAGGCATTAGCCCTTCTTATTGTATGCACAAAATTATCTTAGAGGAAGAGCACACACCTAGGGTAGATCACCAGCGTAGGCTAAACCCCTCTATGAAAGAGGTAGTGAAGAAAGAAATAATAAAATGGTTAGATGCAGGAGTAATATTTCCCATAGCTAGTAGCCAGTGGGTGAGCCCCATCCAATGTGTACCTAAAAAGGGGGGAATAACTGTGGTAGTCAATGAAAACAACGAACTAATTCCAACAAGGACTGTCACAGGGTGGAGAGTGTGTATGGATTACAGAAAGTTAAATAAAGAAACTAAAAAAGACCATTTCCCTATACCGTTTATTGACCAGATGCTAGACAGAATAGCTGGTAGAGCCTACTATTGTTTTTTAGATGGGTACTCTGGCTATAATCAAATAACTATAGACCCTAAGGATCAAGAGAAGACCACCTTCACTTGCCCTTTTGGAACGTTTGCCTTCCGCAGAATGCCTTTTGGCTTATGCAATGCACCAGCAACTTTCCAGAGGTGCATGATGGCAATCTTCTCTGAGTTGGATGAGTCCATGATAGAAATATTCATGGATGACTTCTCAGTCTTTGGGGATTCATTTAAAACCTGTCTAGACAACCTAGGACAAGTCCTGGCTAGGTGTGAAGAGACCAACCTAGTCCTAAATTGGGAAAAATGCCATTTTATGGTAGATGAGGGGATTGTCTTAGGACATCGAGTGTCAAGGGCAGGTGTAGAAGTCGATAGGGCAAAGATTGAGATTATAGAGAAGTTGGTAGAGCCACAAAATGTCAAAGCCATTAGAAGCTTCTTAGGGCATGCTGGTTTTTACAGAAGGTTCATCAAGGACTTTTCTAAGATAGCCAAACCTCTGTGCGAGCTTCTAGAGCTAAATAGGCCTTTTATCTTCTCTGAGGAATGTGTAGTAGCTTGGAAAACCCTTAAAGAGGCACTAGTCACAGCGCCTATCATAGTCGGACCAAATTGGGATCTCCCATTTGAGATGCTATGTGATGCCAGTGATTATGCTGTAGGAGTCATGTTAGGACAGAAGATTGACAAGCTGACACACCCTGTCTACTATGCCAGTAAGACCTTGAATGAGGCTCAATGTAATTATACAACTACTGAGAAAGAGATGCTTGCTGTAGTGTTTGCGTGCGAAAAATTTAGAAACTACATTGTAGGCACTAGGACAATTGTATATACTGACCATTCTGCCTTGAAATATCTTATGAGAAAGGCTGATGCTAAGCCTAGATTGATTAGATGGGTGTTATTGCTGCAGGAATTTGATCTGGATATTCGAGACAAGAAAGGTTGTGAAAATGTGGTTGCAGATCACCTGTCTCGATTGCACCATAATTGCGAAAATATTGCGGAGTCCGCAATTTCTGATGCTTTCATCGATGAACATGTCTTTGCCTTGACTCATCGTGATAACGATGAGGAACCTTGGTTTGCTGATATTGCTAACTTCCGTGCATCACAGGTATTACCAGTGTTCAAGGGAGGACAAGAGAAGAAGAGGTTCCTCCATGAAGCAAGGAAATTCATTTGGGATGACCCCACACTTTACAGAACCTGTGCTGATGGGTTGTTGAGGAAGTGTGTTTCAGCTGCTGAAGCGAAGTCTGTGCTGCAGCACTGTCACTCATCTCCTTATGGTGGACACTTTGGTGGTCAGAGAACAGCTGCAAAGGTGTTTCAGAGTGGCTACTATTGGCCAACAATCTTCAAGGACGCCCACGACTTTGCACACAGCTGTGATGAGTGCCAAAGAACAGGTAACCTCAGTCGCAAGGATGAGATGCCCCTCACCTACATCTTAGAGTTAGAGCTCTTTGATGTGTGGGGCATTGACTTCATGGGACCATTCCCTCCATCGTCAGGTAACCTTTACATATTAGTAGCAGTAGACTACGTGTCCAAGTGGGTAGAAGCCAAAGCATGTCCTAATAATGATGCTAAAACAATCACCAACTTCTTACATAGGCACATTTTCACTAGATTTGGGACTCCTCGTGCTATCATTAGTGATGAGGGGTCACATTTCATTAATAAAGCTATGGAGAAAGTATTGGCTAAATATAACATTAGACATAGAGTAGCTACTCCCTATCACCCACACTCAAATGGACAAGCTGAAATTTCCAATAGGGAAATAAAAAACATCCTAGAAAAGGTAGTCAAACCTAATAGAAAAGACTGGTCATTTAAGCTTGAGGATTCACTTTGGGCTTATAGAACAGCTTATAAGACACCCCTAGGCATGTCTCCCTATAGGTTGGTATATGGCAAGACTTGCCACTTGCCACTTGAGTTAGAAAACAAAGCATTTTGGGCCATGAAGGAATTAAATTTTTGTGTAAAGGATGCTGGGACATTGAGATCTTTGCAGCTACATGAACTTGATGAGCTTAGGCATATGGCCTATGAGAATGCCAAAATGTATAAAGAAAAGACCAAAATATGGCACGACAGTAGACTCAGGATCAAAGACTTTAGGAAAGGCCAACTTGTACTATTATTTAATTCACGCTTAAAGTTATTTCCAGGCAAACTAAAGTCTAGATGGTCGGGACCATTTGTTATTACTAATGTCTTTGTTCATGGTGCAATAGAGATAAAAAACTTGCAGCAAGGTCAGCCATTTATGGTCAATGGTGCTAGATTGAAGCACTACTATGAGGAAGGGGATGTGAAGACTCTCTCGGCCTTCCTCTTGACTGAAGCATGACAAAAAAAAACGAGAGAGAACGAGTGGTTACTGTGCTCGTTTAGTCAAGGCCAATGCCTTAGTTTATTTTTTCTGTTTTTCCGATTATCGTTTGTATGTTTTGTGGTGTGAATTTAATTGCGAATTTGATTTTGTTTTTCTTTCTTTTTGTAGGGAATCGATAGATGGAATCAAGGAGATCAAGTCCAGCTTTAAAAATCACGAAACGGTTGAGCCAAATAAAAGATACGGACGAGCAAAGTTTGAGATTTTGATGAAATAATATCCCTAGAATTGCGCTGGAATTGCTGGATCCGCAAAAAAGAGTCGTTGGGATTTTTCCGTTGCCTTTATATCCGTTGGAAGGCGCTCGATCGATACGATTCTCTCATTCTTTGCTCTCCAAGAATTCAGCGATTCTCTCCACCTTTGATTCCTCTCTCAAGATCTTCAATACTCAGCAATGGTGTTCACACGAGCGGAAAGATCTGCAGCCAAGAAGAAGGCTGATGACGCAGCTGAAGCGGCTGCAAGGGAAGCGCTTCTTACCCTTGCAGATGATGGTGCCGTTCGCACAGGACCTCTCCCCAAGCTTCCTATTCGTAGGAAGAAGTGGAGGGTTGTCACTGAAATCCCCGCTGGACCCTCTGAACCAGCGGGCACGCCCAAGAAACGCCGGTGGAGTGTCAAGACGGCCGCCGAACCAAGCATAGCGACGACTCCCTCTGTGGCGAGTCAAGAATCTGATCGTGCGTCCCACGATTCAGCCAAGAAGAGTTCGACGCCACCTGCTTCACCAGCGCGCACACCGTCGCCATCTGCATCACCGGTGCACAGCCCTGCACCGTCTGAACCAGTGCACAGCCCGGAGCTCTCATCATCGCCGTCGGCGCAGCGTCCTGAATTACCATCTTCGCCACTGAGTTCTGCGCGGACACCATCAGCCGAGCAGAGTGCCACGCCCTCGCCTACTCTTCCACGGCCTGATCCTGAATTCCCCTATGGGGAGTACCAGGAATCCACTCAGGGCAGTGGGGATGGTGGTGACGATGAAGTCTTCTCTCCTCTAAGGGAAGACAGCCCTGATGATCCTGCACAGCAGGATGACTCTATGGAAGAGACGTTGGGGGCATGCCTCCAGCAGATCAACATTAAGGCCAAGCTGAAGAAGAAAAAGAAGGCCAAGATTGTCAAGGGCAAGCGATCCAAGAAGCTGGGTACGAAGAAGAAGGCCAAGAGGGTGCCGTCCACAGACAAAGAAAGCACTGAGCCTTCGCTCAAACGCCTCAAGGTGGAGGCTGCCGAGTCAGCCAAGCCAGCAGATAAGGGCAAGGCGAAACTCTACCCTGAAGACGAACCTCAGTCAGTGAGGTATGTCTCATCTGATGCTGAATCCAGGGGTGCTGAGCTAAGGAAGAGGGACCTGCTGCACGAGAAAGGTTTTCTCGATCGACCTGCTGACCTGCCGCAGTTCTTGCGCGTAGGGGTGATCAACCACGGCTGGGAGAAATTTTGCAGACCGCCTAACCCAGCCTACACGAGCATGGTGTATGATTTCTACGCCAATGTGCTCAGCCCTGAGGATGGCCTGTCTGTGGTCAGAGGGGTAGAGGTAGATTTCTCAGCCAAGGCCATCAATGAAGCCTTTGGTCTCAAGGGCCAAACTCATACAGATTATGCCCGGATTGTCGATGAGCCTACTGAGGCAGTTTTGGAAGAGGCCATCCGGACTATTGGCCAGCCTGAAGCCTCTTGGACCGTGTCACGCAACGGGAGGCACACTCTCATGAGTGCCAACCTCACGGCCAAGGCGGCTGTTTGGTTTTCGTTCGTGCGAAGGAGATTGTCCCCGGTGACTCACGAGACTACAATAAACCAGAGCCGATCGCTGCTGGTGTATGCAATAATGAGAGGTCTCACGATTAACGTGGGAGAAGTCATCTCTGCTGCTATTGCTGAGTGCGCGAAGAAAGGTAAGGGGCCATTATTCTTCCCCAACACTATAACAAAATTGTGTTTGCTTGCAGGAGTCCCCATCGAACGCATGGAGCAGCAGATGGCGTACACGGGCCATTTGGAGCTGCCTGCCAGCTTGAGGCTGAAGAGGAAGGGGAACATGGAGTTTGAATTGGATCGGTTGGCTGCTGATCAGTCACGATCCATGGCGTGCCTCATGGATATGCAACGAAGGATGCCTCAATGGGCCACGTATGCGCAGGCACGGGACAAGGAACTCGCAGACCAAATTGGATGCATCTTCCCTGAGTTCCCTACCAATCTTCTAACTCCATGGGTGCCCCCACGACCAAGGCAACCTGATGAAGATGATGAGACTTGAGTGCTGTTTGGATTGCACTGAAGGGAGTACTTCTGTTCCCTTAAATTAATTTATAGAAAAAAAAATCTGCTTCTGTTAATTCTTGTGAACTCTACTGTTTTCCGTCAATTTTTGATCTGTTTAGATGTCTAGTTTTCTGTTTTTTTTCTTTTGCTTAGTATAGGCTGATGTTAGCTGCCTAGGTAGGTTGGGTTAGTTTTAATTTTGTAGAGCTTAACGCCACGGGACAAAGCATGTTTAAGGGCCTGATGCATTGTTATATCTGCCCAGATTTGATTGCGAAAAAATTGCGGTGCCCGCAATTTTTCTGACTATTTGCGTGTTTTGGACTGTCTGTTTAGTTAGGCTATGATCTGTTAAATGCTCTCTTTTGCTGCTAGCTTGACTACCTTATATAGATTATCTACAAGCATGCTGGATGAGTGTCATAGGACACTCTTTGATAGTTTACATTTGCCTCTGAATAGGGCTCAGCATGCATAAACCGTAAGCCCTTCAACTGTCTGTTTTGTTCAAATTTTCTGCTGCTGGAATAATTGCTTTTAGAATGTTTTGCCTATGCCTAGGATGTTTAGATTCTCTTTGTTTTACTTTAGACTAGATGCTTCTAGGGCAAGTTTGGGGGTGTGCCACCTCAGACACTCATTGGGGACAATGAGTAGTTTTAGTTTGGGGGAGGCCACCCTAGGCCTAGGAACATTCCTCTCTTCCTTAGGACATAAGCATTCTTCTTCTCCTTGAAAAAAAAAATGTGATAGAAAGAAAAAGAAAAAATAGAATAAAAAGGGGAGCTTCTCTCAAAGTTGCTGAGTAATCAGTGCCAAGTGTGTAACCCACAAGTGGCATTGCATCGAAAGGCAACCCAAGGAGAAGTTTCACCTAAGTAAAAAAGAAAAAAAAGGAGAACTAGGGAAGAAGAATGTATGCTTAGGAGTTATAATCTTGTGGCTTAGATGTCCTATTTTAAAAAGAACTCTGATCCTCAATGAGCTAAGCACAAGGTTGTAGCTTTTAGGTTTGTCTAGGGAGATGAATGTATATCCAATGTAGTGATGCCAGGGTTTAGGTTGTTCTCTAAAAGTACCACTGTCACTGTTAATACTAAGACTGGCATGACTCTAAGGAATCCTAGACACATTTAAAGTAAAGCTAGAAGCATGTACTGAGTCCGGAGTAAAACTTGGTAGAATTTGAAACCTTAGGGATGGTGGCATGATATCATAAAAGTAGCTAGATCAGTAGTAGGGGGTTAATAAAAACAGCAGGTATAGTAGGCAGGTGAAGTCAGAAGAAGCTTGATAAAGAGGTTAGTTCTAAACTGAGAAGTGTGTCACAGGACAGCACTGCTAGAGATTGGGATATAGGGGAGTCGGTAAGTAGTTAAAGAAGATAAAATAACAGGCCTAAGTAAGTCCTTAGTTTGCTTGAGGACAAGCAAAACCTCAAGTTTGGGGGTGTGTTAAGTCTCTGAAAGTGACTTATTTAAGACCCATTTAGCTTAAGAAGATGTACACTTTTAGGTGTTTTTGATAGCATTTAGCCTAAACCTATGCTTTAATATGAGAATTAGAAGAAGGTAGCTAATTTAGGACTTATGCACAATAGGAAGAAAAAGGGTTGAAAACCGAAGGAAAAGAATGAAAAAACAGCATTGCGAATGAATTGCGAAATAATTGCGGTCCTCGCAATTATTCAAGTGAAAACCGTAAGTTGACTGATCTTTTTCTGTTAATTTCCGTTATTTCAGGGACTCGTTCTTTCTCCTCCATCCATTTCTGATATATGACGTTGAAGATTGATGGTTCTCCTTGGCCCAGACGCACCTGCAAACTACTATAAAAAGGGGTCAAAGTCGGAGGTTTGATCATCAATTCGAAGCGCAGAAGTCTTCTCGCAGTCCATCATTTCTCCCTGTTTTCCTTTGCCGTCTGTTGGAGTGAGAGTCTCAGCTGTTGGAGTCGATAATCTGATAGGAAGGAGAGGAGATTCTTCTTCTCTCTCGATTGGATTCATCCAAGCAAGGCTGACCTTTCATCCCCTTCATTCGAGGCGACTGCAACGAAGCTCTTCAGCACCCTTTTACTGTTTTCTGTCGTTCTTCTTCTTATTTCCAGTTTTGGTCATTGTTATTCTTAGCTTAGTATTTTAGTTAATGCATTTCGTTGTTGTCTGTCCCTGAATCATTTCTTCTAAAGCTTTCCTTTGTCGTTCAAACATTCAAGTAATCAAAGTACAATTCTGCATCTCACAGTTTCCACTTTCTGCTGCTACGTTTTGCCTTGCGGTTTTAAGCACATTTCCCTTCTAAGCATGTCTATTTTATCTGCCATTTCTGTTTTCCATATATCCATGAGTAGCTAAATCACCTAGGGGCATGCTAATGACAGAAACTATAGGCTAAAAAACGTGAATCAAGTAGGCAGATTAACACTCAAACATTGATTGTATGTAAGCTTCATCCCACGGGCAATTTCGATTGGCCATCCATTTTGTCCAAAGAACTCCTAACCTCTGGAAGGAGTAAGAGTTCAGAGTCATATAATCATGCTAGCCTTTCATGGTAATCAGGAAACGGCTTAGGAATAAGCGTTTCCCTAGTACAAACTAAACATTCCTGTTTTAACAAAATGCTTAAGACCTTACTTTGAAGTCGAGTAAACTAAAGTATTTAATGCATGGAATCGGACGATACATGAGATAGAGTGAGTTTGATGTATAGAGAGTTGATCTACTGCTTGAGAATCGTAATAAAATGCCTATAGGTTAGTCATTAGTAGCCCTGAATTCACCCATTTTACACACTTTCGCTGCTGTTTAATTGCGGATTAATTGCGGTTCTCGCAATTCTGCCAAGTTTTCATTCTGTTTAGCTGTTTTCTTCCTCGTTTATTAATTCCATCTCTTGTCTTTTAAGTATAATTTCAACTTGCATTTATTTATGTTATATTCCTTTACACATTCAGCAAAAATTAGATAATTAAAAACCAATTTTACCCCATCAAATCCACCCCATCTTTCTTAACAAATACACTTCGCGAATAGCTAAAAATGAGTCTCTGTGGAAAAAACGAATGAAATATACTTACTACTTGCTGTGAGACCATGTATGCTTGCATGTTCTGAGTGCTCTCTCTTCTTTCTTGCTTATTTATTTTAACACATTGAGCACGCAACACCATGCTAGCACAAGATTCAGAGTCATAAGGATACCTCAGTGCTTTAAAAACACTAAACTTAACCTCCTCGTCATGAACCCTCATAGTGAGCTCACCTTTTTGGACATCAATCAGGGCCCTACCTGTGGCTAGAAACGGTCTTCCTAACAGGATGGGGACCTCCTTGTCTGCTTCATAATCCAGGATGATGAAATCTGCAAGGAAAATAAACTTGTCAACCTTTACAAGAATGTCTTCAATCTTACCCTCAGGGTAAGCTATGGATCGATCTGCCAGTTGTAAGGTGACAGTGGTGGGACGTGCTTCTCCTATTCCCAGCTGGCGGAATAGTGATAGGGGCATGAGGTTTATGCTGGCTCCCAGGTCACAAAGAGCTCTGCCCACGTGCTTGCCTCCTAACTCTACAGGTAAGGTGAAGGAACCAGGGTCCTTTTCCTTCTTGGGTAGCTTGTTTTGGAGTATGGCACTGCACTCCTCGGTGAGATTTACTGTTTCAAACTCACCAATAATTTTCTTGTTAGTGACAATATCCTTCAAAAACTTAACATAGGAAGGCATAGACTGTAAAACTTCTATAAAAGGAATATTCACATGCACTTGTTTAAGAATTTCTAGAAATTTATTAAAGTGCACTTCCTGTTCTTGTTTTTTATTTAGCCTTCGAGGAAATGGAGGTGGTGGCACATATGAAGGCACTTCAGGTCGCCTCAGGATAGGTGGAGGCCTTGGAATTTCTTCTATCTCTTCTATGATTGGTTCCAGCCTCGCCCCTGATGTGCTTGTTGGTGGTGGACCTTGGTTTGGCAGAGACTCCAGTGGAGCACTAGACTCTTTGTTCTCTACTCTCTTTGGTGTTTCCTTGGTGTTGCTCACCAATGGTCTCCCACTCCTAAGTTCAATTGCTTGAACTTGTTCTTTACCATCTCTCCTTGGCACTTCAGTGTCAGCAGGTAGTCTACCTTGGGGCCTGCTCTTGAGTTCATTGGCTAGTTGCCCTATCTGGTTCTCTAGGCTCCTAAGAGTAGCTTGCTGACTCTGTAAAGTGGCATCATTCTTGGCTATGTATTCCTTAAGTAAGTTTTCTACAGAAGATCCTACAGGCTGGTTGTATGGTTTTTGATACATGGATTGGTTATGTTGGGGAGTGAAACCAGGTGTTCCACTCGGTCTTGGCTGGTTAGGAGTTTGGTTAGTATTCTGTTGGCCACCCCATGAAAGGTTTGGGTGGTTTCTCCAACCAGGGTTGTAAGTGTTAGAGTAGGGGTTGTTCCTAGGCTGCTGTTGGCTTCCAACATAGCAGACTGAGGCTGGATTCCCAGGGCAGTATTCATACAGGTGCCCTTCCCCACAGAATCCACAGATAAGTGTCTCACCTTGACTTGGTTGGGTGCCCATTGACATGGCTGTGGCGGTGTTGACACTAGTTTGGAGATTGGCTTGAGCCATTTGCTTGACTAGGTTGGTCAGGGCGTTTATCTGGCTGCTCATTGCACTTAGAGCATCCTTGTCTTGAGCTCTAGTTGGCTCAACAGGATCATCTGACCACCTACAGTGAGAGGTTGAGATCTTCTCCAGGATCTCATAGGCTTCGTTATAACTCTTGGACAGCATGGAACCTCCAGCAGATGAGTTTAGTACCTGCCTGGTGCTGGGGTTACATCCTTTGAAAAATACCTCTATTTGGATACACCATGGAATTCCATGGTGTGGACATTTAAGAAGAAGGTCCTTAAACCTTGTCCAAGCTTCGTGAAGGGACTCATTTGTAGCTTGTTTGAACTTGATTATGTCATCACGAAAGGTAGAATTCCTATCAGGTGGGAAGTATTTTACTAGAAATTTCTCCGCCAAGTCTGTCCAATTAAGGACTGATCCAGAGGGTAATGAGTTTAACCACGTTTTGGCTTTGTCCCTCAAAGAGTAAGGGAAAAGGTAGAGCCTCAAGGCTTCTTGGGAAACTCCAGGGATAAGGAATGTATCACTGACTCCTAGGAAGTTTCTAAGATGGTTGTGGGGATCCTCATTCTCCACTCCAAAGAATTGTCCCACAGTGGACAACATTTGGAACATTACTGGCTTTAACTCGAATGAGTTGGCAGTAATTTCAGGGCGGATGATGCTTGGGTTTAGCTCCCCAGGCATGGGAACTAAGTATGAGAGAATGACACTATCCTTATCATTCGCTATTTCGATGGGATTGCGAGTGATAGGTACCGGATTTGGAACTATTCTATCCATTTCTTCTTGAGAGGATTGCGGAAATTCTGCGGTTTCAGCAATTATTTGAGGTAAAGAGGGTTGGTTAAAGAGACGTTTCTTGGCTCTATTTCTGGCCCTAAGTAATCTCTCAGGCTCAGGGTTGAACTCTGGATCACTACTTGAAGGCTCATTCATAAACTAACCCAAATGGTACCTGAAAAAGAAATGAAAATAGATCAGCTTCAATAGATATTAAGAATTGGTTTTCTAACTTAACAAACTTCGTTTTCACTAAACTAAATCCCCGGCAGCGGCGCCAAAAACTTGTTACGTGCTCAATGTGTGAAATAAATAGCAATAAGAGAGAGAGAGCACTTAGAACATGCAAGCATACATGATCTTGTAGCAAGTAGTAAGTATTTTTTCATTCGTTTTCCCACAGAGATTTATTATTAGCTACTCGTGAAGTGTATTGTTAAGAAAGAATGGGTGGATTTGATGAGGTAGATTTGGTTTTAAATGGTCTAATTACTACTGAATATATAGAAGGTAATAACATAAACAAGTGCAAGTCAATGATAAACTCAAATGTAAAGAGAAGAAATTAATAAATGAAGAGAAAAATAGCTAAGCAGAATTTTTAACTTAGCAGAATTGCGAGAACAGCAATTCTACCGCAATGTTACTAATAGCGAAAGTGTGTAAAATGGAGAAACAAGGGCTACTAACGACTCCTCTACAGGCATTTTCACACGATTCTCAAGCATTGGATCAACTCACTATGCATCAAACTAACTTGTTCTCATGTATCTTCCGATTTCATGCATTAGATTCTTTAGTTTACTCATGTCCAAGTAAGGTCTTAAGCATCTTGTTAAAGCAGAAAGTTATGGTTTGTACTAGGAAAACGCCTATTCCTAGGTCGTTTTCTGGTTACCTTGAGAGGCTAGCATGCGTGTATGACTCTGAACTCTTACTCCTTCCATAGGTTAGGAGTTCTTTGGACAAAATGGATGGCCAATCGAAATTGCCCGTGGGATGAAGCTTACATACAATCAATGCATTCGAGAGCTATCCTACATGCTTGGTTCACGTGTTTTAGCCTATAGTATTGTCATTAGCATGCCCCTATGTGACTTAGTTACTCATGGATATAGAGAGAACAAAAATATTAAATAAAACAGACATTCTTAGAAGAAAATGGAAGACAAAACAGCAAGGAAAAACAGTAGCAGAGAAAGTAAAGATAGAATGTGAAATGATGAATTGTGCTTTGATTAATCAATCGTTTGAATGAATAAATGGAAACTTAAAGTTACTAACATAAAGACAGAAAGCAACGAAATGGAATGGACTAACTAATGGAAGAGAAATAACAACGAAACAGTACTGGAAATGAAAAGTAAAGACAGAAAGCAGTAAATGAGCTTGAACGCCTCGTCGCAAACGCCTCGGCTGAAGGGTGAGAAAGATCAGCCTTGCTTGGATGAATCCAATCAGAAGAGAAGATGAATCTTCTCTCCTTCCTATCAGATTGTCGATTCCAACAGCTGAACCTCTCAAACCAACAGACGGAGAAGAGAATGAATGGGAAAGACTGCGCTGCGAAGAGACTTCTACGCCTTCGGATGATGATCAAACCCTCTACTTTGACCCCCTTTTATAGTAATCTGCAGGTGCGTTTGGGCCAAGGAGAACCATCCATCCTCAACGTCGTACTTCAAAATGGATGGAGGAGAAAGAACGAATCCCTGAAATAACGGAACATAACAGAAAAAGATCAGCCAACTTACGGATTTCACTTAAAACATTGCTGTTTTAGCAATGTTTTCGCAATGCTGCCGCAATGCCTATTTTTCATTCTTTTACTTCGTTTTCTATTCCTTTTCTTTCCTTTTGTACACAAGTCCTAATTTAGCTACCTTCTTCTAATTCTCATATATAAGCATAGGTTTAAGCTAAATCCTATCAAAAACACCTAAGAGTGTACATCTTTCTAAGCTAAATAAGTCCTAAATTAGTCACTTTTAGAGGCATAACAATGACCTAAGGTAACTCGTTCTTAATCCTGAGCTTGCTATGAACTCTTGCTTATTCGAGAGTATCCTTAGACTTGTATGGGTGAGAGTGGCATAATGCCCGCTCAATAAGCCTACCAACTTGGGGATAAACTCGAATAGGTAGCTGGGGACATAGTATGGCAAAATGGAATTCACTCCTACCCTCCTTAGGGTCTAGTAGAGAGGTGTTCCCTTAATAGCTGACTCCGGGGCTTGAATATTGAGGCCTCATCCTCTTCTGTGTGAAGAGGATTCAGATCTGATGATTGGATCACAGATCAAATATTCATTAGAGGTGTCAGTGGTACTTAAGGTACAAGATGTTTCATAGTGGTTAAACGGTTTAAAAGACCTTGTTGTGATGACGGACACCTGTGAAGGATCGACTTACCCATGATGATTATATCAAAAGGACACAATATATCTACAGTGAGGAGAGTGCAGCCCTTGGACTTTAGTGGAGTCTCCGGGGGTTAACGAATGTTGATCGATTCGGGTTAAAAGAGTTTTAACCGAATGATCTCGTATTGTTGGAGCTCATGATCTGTAGGTCCTTTAGGTTCTCCTGGCTAGCTCGGATAAAGCGGTATAGCAGGGCTATAGGTTAGAACTCGGAGAAATCCGAATTCGGGTCTATTGTTCGAGGTTTGTGTATTTAAATATGATTTAAATATTTAATCGGAAGAAGTCATATTTAAATATGATTTAAATATCGACCGGTGGAAAATATGAATTTTGATTCATGTATTAGAATAGTCGGTTTTCGGAAACCGGGCTTAGTGGATAATTTATTATAATATTAATATTTGATATTAATATTAATAATAATTGTTATAATTAAAATTGTTTTAATTATAATTAATAATTTATAATATTAATAATTATTTATAATTATTATTATTATTATTATTAAGAATCCACTATGGAGCCATGCATTGTGCATGAGCTCCATGTGGATTCCTTTATCCATTACCATTCTCCATTATTGGAGTTTTGGAAAAATTTCCAAGTCAATTAAAGTGGGTGATTGACTTCACTCTCTAGCTCTCTCTCTCTTGGTGTTTTCTCCCAACCGAACATCCATCTTCAAGTGTTGAAGAAGAAGTTCTTGGTTGTTGCTTGAGATTGATGAAGTCTTGAAGCTTTGGATTTTTGAAGATTAGAGGTTAGTTCTTTGGAAGAACTCAAAGTAAGTGTAAAGTTGTTTATACTTATTTCTCTAATTTTGAATTTCAATTGTTGAAATTCATGAGTTTGTTGTTTGAGTTCATCATGTTCTTGATGAATTGTTCATCAAGTTCTTGGTAAACTCATAACAAAACTCATCCAAGCTTCATCACTTTCTTCCTCCCTCTCAACAAACCCTCTTAGCTCAAGGAGTCCCACTACTCCGCTATTAAGCCCGAGAATAGTTGGGACTACTCTAAGGGTGGTCCTCGTTGGTGCCCGTGCTGAGTTTGTGACCGGAGGAGACGTAGAGATCGAGGGGGCAGTAGAGGTGCTGAGGTAGACGAGAAGACGAACGTCAAAATAAGGTATTTTTGTCAATATATACCGGTGTATATATGATATATACCGGTACTTTTTCAAGAGTTCTCTTCGCTGGAAAATATACCGGTGGTATATATAATATTTACCGGTGGTATATATACCGGTGGTAAATATACCGGTGGTATATTTGATATTACCAGTGATATATACCGGTGGTATATATGGTATTTACCGGTGGTATATATGATATTTACCGGTGATATATACCGGTGGTATATACCGGTCGGTATTTCCTCGGTATAATATATACCGGTGTATATATGATATATACCGGTGATATATTTACCGGTGATTTTTACCGGTGGCTTTAACCGGTCAACTTTTTTGGTGGACTTTTATCGGTCGGTTTACCGGTGGAGAGGGTTTTTACCGGTGGAGAGGGTTTTTACCGGTGGACTCGAATTCAAGTTTTTTTCTAAGTGTTAGAAATCTATCTTCAATTCTTAGTTCGTTCCTTATTGATTGCTTTAGGTCCTCAACCAGTTTTAGGCTTTTATTTTAAGCTTTTCTTCCGCTGCGCCTCTGGTGGAGGGCAGGAACCCTCGCAGTTGGTTGAGTGGGGGTTCCAGCAATTGGAACTAATGAAAAGGGAACTCCTCCACGAGAGAGGATTTCTAGACTCTTCTTCGGACCTGCCGCAATTCTTGCGCGCAGGAATCACAAACTACGGCTGGGAAGAGTTGTGTAGGCCTCCAATTCAGGCCTACTCGGACATGGTTTATGACTTCTACGCCAACCTCACTCACCCCGAAAGCTGTTATTCGGTGGTGAGGGGCGTGGATGTTGACTTCTCTGCCGAGGTGATCAACAAAGTTTATGCTCTCAAGGAGCATAAAAGTTCTGAATATGAAAAGATCGTGGCTTTACCCTCAGAGGTAATCTTGGAGGAGGCGCTGAATATGATAGGCAAACCAGAAGCAGCATGGGCAGTCTCGAAGCACGGGAAGCACACACTGATGAGTGCAGCCCTCAAAGACAAGGCGGCCATTTGGTTATCCCCAATTCGGAGAAGAATATCCCCCGTCACGCACGAGACGACCATCAATCAAGGGAGATCTCTGCTGGTTTATGCGATCATGAAGGGACTCACTATTGACGTGGGTGAGATCATAGCAGCCTCGATCGTCGAATGCTCAAAGAAAGGTAAGGGCAGACTCTTTTTCCCTAACACTATTACTAATTTATGCTTGCGCGCAGGGGTGCCTGTGACGATAGAGGAGAAGCAATTGGCCTATGCTGGCCACCTTGAGCTGCCCAGCAACCTGAAGATGAGGAGGAGAGGCAATATGGAGTTCGAGCTGGATAGACTTGCAGCTGCACAATCGATGTCCATGGCCTGCTTGATGGACTTACAAAGGAAATTAGCCCAATGGGCTAAGTACTCCCAAGCGAGAGACCATGAACTAGCTGAGCACCTACGGTGCAAGTTCCCTACCTTTCCAGCTGGATTGTTGAGCCCCTGGATGCCTCCGAGCGAGAGGAGTGGTGAAGAGCACAAGGATGAATGAATGAATGCCACAGACTGATGGCATTCGAGGGAGTATTTCTTATCCCTCTAAAAAACCTGTTTTTTCTGTAACCAGTTACCCCCCCCCCCCCCCCCCCCCCAATATCAATTGTTGTTATGTTTTGAATTTCCTTAATTAGCTTGAGTTAGAGTAGCTTAGTTTAATTTAACTTCGTATGATTAGTTAGCTTAGATAGTTTTCTCTGTTGCCTGTAGTTGTTTACAAATGGAATATTGCATGTTAGGAGCTTTGATCACGGTTAAATCTGCTCTGTTAGTATCATTGCGATTTCTCTGCGGTCACCGCAATGTTTTGTTCATTTAAGCATGCTGTTATATGACTTTCTGCTGGTCTGTCTGTCTTTAATTCTCACTATTTGACTGCATTACTGATGTCCATAGGTAGTCTGTCTATTGAGCATGCTGGATGAGTGTCGAGTACACTCTTGTTAGGTTTAATTAGCTTCATAAAATGCTGAGCATGTGCCTCTGTTAGACCTTACCATTTTTTATTTTAGTAAATTTCTGCTGATGAGTTATCTGAACTGTGAGGGCCATTCTATCCCTAGGAGTTTTAAAATCTGTCTGGTTTTTATTTAGACTAGATGCTTCTAAGATAAGTTTGGGGGTGTGCCACCTCAGACTCTCATTGGGGACAATGAGAAGTTTAAGTTTGGGGGAGGCAGCCTCTAGTCCTAGGAGCCCTCCTCTCTCCCTTAGTAAGATATGCATCATCCTTCTGTGAAAAAAAAAAAAGAGAATAAAAAAAAAATGAAAAAAGAAGCATGGTCTCATTATCTTTTCTTTAAAATTGCTGAGTAATCAGGGCCACTTGTGTAACCCACAAGGGGCACTGCATCAAAAGGCATACCTAAGGGAAAGAAAGAGGTGCAAAGAAAGAAAAATGGAAAACAAAGAAGAATGATGTGTATGCCCAGAAAGTTGCAGCCTTGGGTGCTTAGATGTCCTATGAAATGAACTCTGATCCTTAGTTAGCTAAGCACAAGGCTGTAACTAGAAGGCTTGTCGAGGGAGATGAGTGTCTATCCAAATAGTGATGCCAGGGCTTAGTCTGTTCTATGGACTGTACTCTGATACTTGTGTTGTTCTAAGACTGGCATGACTCTAAGGATTCCTAGGTAGTTCAAAAATAAAAACCTTAGAAGCATGTACTGAGTCTGAGTTAAAACTAGGGAGAGTTTGAAGGCTTAGGGATGTCTGCACAATGTGCTCAATGATATAGGCAGATAAACCAAAAGACAGGAAGTTAGTAAAAACAGAAGGTTTTAAAGGCAAGAGAAAACATAATAGACAAGATATGGAGTTAGTTTTAGCCTAGGAGAGTGTCAGAGGACAACAATGCCTTTGACAGTAAACCTAGGGAAGTCAGCAAATCAGTTAGGTAGAGTTTAAAAGACAAGAGTTAGCAGCTAATTAGAGAGAAAGTAAGCCTTTATATTGCTCGAGGACTAGCAATAACTCAAGTTTGGGGGTGTGTTACCTCTCCAAAAGTGCATTATTTAGGGTATTAATTACCTAAAAATCATGGAAGTTCTTGAGTATTTTTGTTAAAAGTTAGCTTAATGTGTGCTTAAAAGTGAGAATTTGAGAAATGATGCTAATTTAAGGCTTATTTGGAAAAGGAACGAAAAAGGATGCAAAATGGTGAAAAAAGAGCTAAATTGTACATTGCAGGTGCATTGCGGAAATATTGCGGCCCTCGCAATGAAACAGTCTTTTCTGCTGCATTTTTTCAGCAGTCAGTCTTTGTTGATTGCGATTTTCCAGCCGTCAACTCTCCCTGCTGCTGCCACATGTCAAGCTTGACTACCTCGCAAAGTTGGATGGTGATCCACGATTAATGAGCAGCCTTTGGCAACCACCTAAAGCTATATAAAGAGAGTGAGATGAAGGATGAAGGCAATCAAATTGAATCCACTTCAATTCATTCCACACAATCTGAGAAGTGAGGAGATCCCGATCGTGAAGAAACCTGTAGACAAAACTCTTCACCCGTTTGTTGGATCGAAGAAAAAAGCCCTTGGCGTCGATAATTTGAGAGGAAGAAGAGAAGACTTCTGATCGAAACTATCCCCAAGATCAGCTAATCTTCCCCTTCATCCGAGGCGATTCACGACTTGGAGGATCCTTACGCACCTTACTGCCTTCCTTTACTGCTTCCTAATTACTTTCTGCTTTCCTCTAAATGTTGTTCTGAATCATTTACTGCTTGTCCCTTCCATTGTTGCTTTCAGATTGACATATGTTTGTTTACACATGATTATGTGAATTGCTTTCTTAAAAGAGTAATCAATTGGTTTTATTGAATTCTTCATTCTGTCTCGTCCCTTAATCAATTTGTTGAGTTCTTCATTTAATTATATTTTAATCAATTAGTTTTGTTGAGTTCTCCATTCTATGTTTAATCAATTCATTCCCTTTAGTTTTTCGAACATCATGAGTAACTAATTCAATAGAGGTTTGCTAAGGATGAATCTATAGGCTAGAAGTATATGAATTCAACATGTAAAGTAGCATAAATGCATTGAATGTATGTGATCTTCATCCCATGGGCAATTTCGACTGACCATCCATTTTGTCTAAAGAATTCCTAACCTCTGGAAGGAGTAAGAATTCAGAGTCATCCATTCATGTTACCCTTTCATGGTAACCAGAGAGTGGCCTAGGAATAGGCATTCTCCTAGCACGTTTGTTAGCATGTGTGTATAAATAGGTTTTTAAGTCTTACTTGGATATGAGTAAACTAAAGATCTAATGCATGTAATCGAAAGATGCATGAGACCTAGTTAAAACGATGCATGAGATGTTAATTTGCTGTTGAATGATCATAGTTAAATGCCTATAGAGGACTCCTAAGCCGACCTTGCTATCTTACTTTAGTTTTAAATCGTTGCGAATTTATTGCGAGATTATTGCGAGAGCCGCAATAACCATTTCTGCCTTTGCCTTAGTCTTTTTCAGTAGCTTTTAACCCATTGTGAAATAATTGCGAAAAGATTGCGAGATCCGCAATCCTACTTTTCCACATTATAACTTTACCTCTTTTGCTCGCTTTGCATTGTTGTTTACAACCTTCTTGCATCTTTTATACTTCCGTCCCTCAACCCAAAATCTATCCAATTTAAGTTACCTTATCTAATCTAACACATCAAATCGCTAGTCACTATACTTAATCTCTGTGGGAAAACGAATTAAATTATACTTATCACTTGCTGCAGACCATGTATACTTGCATGATCTGAGTGCTCTTTACACCTTTAAATTACATACACACTGAGCACGCAACAGTTAACTTATACACGTTTCACTTTATTCAAGTAAACTCCTTTACTGAATAAAACTAATAACTCTTTATTCTAAATAAAATATTTACAAACATAACAGTTTACAAACCACGAGTTTTAGGACATAAAACTTAACAAACTCCCACTTGGACTTAAACGTCCGTGGTGTACATGTTAGGTGGAGAAAACTAATATATCATATATCATAAAGTTTTCTCCCACTGTCCTCTCCAGCAACTCGGAGCCCTAGACTCTTCTAGGTGTCTCTCAAACACTTTAGCCATGAGAGACTTAGTAAACTAATCAGCATGAAGTACTACGAGGCTTTCCATGTGACCATTACATCTCCTCATAGCACTATCTGCGAGCTCAACTTATAAACCTATTGCTGCTTCACAAGCTGCAAATAGACTTAGCTACCAACGAGGAATCAGCAATACAACTCTTGTATTCTACTCTTCTAAGTACAAGGACAAAACTTTAACCGGAATCCAATCCAATTGGACTAATATTACTGACAGCTCCCACTGCATAGCACATATCGGGTCATGTATCTCAAAAGATACACCTAACCTCCAATATGTAAATGCACTTGGGTGCATCTCGTATCCTCAACACTTGAGGTGTCTCAGGAAACCATTTCCATAGACCATCGAATATTGACAACATCTTGTCAATAAAATATTTTAGAGACAACACTAGCGATTTGTTCTTTACGACTCAGATAAACCTGAATCCTTAGAACAAATTAAACCTACTACCAAATCAACTATTTGGGAATGGGTCGCTAGTTAATGCTTATTGTAAGAAAAGAATCCTACATCATTCTCAATGATTAGGACATTAATTACGGAAACAGTTTATGAAAGCTACAACATTGATTAAACCCTTGTCAAACAAGGTTTATCAAATGTTTATTCAAACTTATAATCAAAACCATAAGATTTGATCACAATATCAAACCTTACAATTCAGGATAAAGATGCTAATTCGAATTCATAAACGAATCGAATAGGCTCGCAAACCATTTGCTCTTTGTCCTCGAATTATGAATCTATCTGGTTGAGACTTATAGATACTCTGATCAAGATAGCTATTCTGCAGGAAAGCTAACTTGACATCCACTTGCCTTATTCTATGAAGATAGAACATGACAATGGATAAGAGTCATCTATTTAACTTACGTCTGGCAACAAGAGAAAGAGAGTATACACAATAAACTCTTTCTCTTCGGGACAATCCCATTACCAGAAAGTCAAGCCATACAGGTTTTCACCTTAGTGGCTTGGTCTCAATACCATTCATAGATTTGTGGTTTTGATCCATTTGGCCTTGTCTATGTGATCCATTGCCTAATTAAAGACAACGAATCCTCAATGTTATCATCAAGTATGAGAACTTTGAGTTAAAGACAAGCCAGTGCAGCGGATCGGGTTGTCCTACAACCCTCCCACTACATTGAGGCTTTCTCAACGGTTGAGAAACTCTAGTTTGATCAACAACCTTTGTTGATATTTACTATAGCTTTCGTTAACACTGTGAGTCTTAACACGCTAGTTGTTTTCGAGTTTAATAGAACACATCAGTATATATCTTTTGCTAAATGAACTGTTCATTATAAAACCAAAAGATATAATATACAAGTGTTCAGTTTAAACCAGAAATATAGACAATAATTACATATAACAAATGTTATGATCTCTATACAACAACTACAAAGTCTCCCACTAGTTCAGCTGCAACGATATCTTCATATCTCACAGCGAGAAAACGACTGTCAGGAACTAGTTTCCTGTAGAAAAACAAACATGAATAGTGGTTCCTGAAAACATCCAGGTATGACATTCATATTCCACTAAACTTGTTTAGACAAATAAATCACATTTATCTTGTCGTTTTATCTTAGCCTGTTTCTGTTGCTTTGCTCAATGGGGTTATATATTGATTAAATTAAGCAAATAATCATGCAAGTATACACGGTTTGCAGCAAGTGATAAGTATATTTTATATTGATTTCCCACAGAGACTAAGTTGAGTAAATGCCGATTTTATGCGTGTTAAATTAGATAAGGTAACCAGGAATGCAATGGATTTTGATTCGAGACACGAAATTGTAAAGGACACAAGGAAAACGCAAAGTTACAGAAATGCAAAAGAATTAAGGAGACTACAATATTGAAAAAGAGTATTGCGGGTCTCGCAATACCTTAGCAATAAGCTAACAATAAATTAACAGGCTAGTAAAATCTAACGTAAGTCCAAGAAAATAAGCTAACTAACTCACATAATAGAAAAATAGTATTGCGGGTCTCGCATACTTTCGCAATGACCTAGCAGTAGATTAAAAGACTAGTAAAATCTTAGGTAAAGACAGCAAGGTTGGCTAAGAGTCCTCCATAGGCATAAACCATGATCATTCAGCAGTGAACAAGCATTACATGCATCATTTTAGCTAGAGCTCATACATCTTCCGATTATATGCATTAGATTCTTAAGTTACTCATATCCAAGTAAGGCTAAAAACCTATTTATAATTGCGTGCTATTAAACGTGCTAGGAAAGTGCCTATTCCTAGACCACTCTCTGTTTACCATGAAAGGCTAGCATGAATGAATGACTCTGAATTCTTACTCCTTCCAGAGGTTAGGAACTCTTTAGAACAAAATGGATGGCCGATCGAAAATGTCCATAGGATGAAGTTCACACTCATTCAATGCATTCATGCTTATTTACATGCTGATTTCACATAGTTATGTCCTACAGATTCATCTTAACTAACCTTTATAAAACTAGCTACTCATGGCTTTAGAAGAACTCAACAAAACTAATTGATTGCTCATAAAAATAGAAGAACTCAACAAAACTAATTGATTACTTATGGAGATAAAAGAACTCAACAAAACTAATTGATTACTTATGAGAAACAAATCCAGTAATAATTCGAAAAGCAAAAACACAATTCAATCCGAAAGCAATAACTAAAGGAAAGCAATAACTCAGTACATGCTTCTAAATTTTATTCTTTTATTTTCTAGGAATCCTTAAAGTCAAGCCATGCTTAGAACAAAAAAGTGTCAGAGTACAGAATCCATAGAACAATCTAAGCCATGGCATCACTCTATTTAGGACAAACACTCATTTCCCTAGATAAGCATTCTAGTTACAGCCCCTTGCTTAGCTAACTTAGGATCAGATTTCAGTACATAGGAACATCTAAACATTCAGGGCTGCAACCTTCTGGCATACATTCTTCTTCTTTGTTTTTTTTTTTTTTTTTTTTTTATATCCTTGCTTTTTTTGTTTTATTAATGTTTCATTTTCCCTAAGTTTGCCTTTTGATGCCGTGCCACTTGTGGGTTACACAAATGGCCCTGATTACTCAGCATTCCTAGAAAAAAGAAAAATATTTTTTCCTTTTTTTGTTTTTTTTTTTTTTTTCAAAGAAGAACAATTCATATCTAATAAGGGAGAGAGAAGTGTTCATAGGGACTAGAAGGCTGCCTTACCCCCAAACTTGGACTTCTCATTGTCCTCAATCAGAGTAGTGGGTGGCACACCCCCAAACTTAATTAGAAGCATCTGTTGGGTTTTATGTCCTAAAACTCGTAGTTTGTAAACTGTATGAATGTAAATATATTATATTTCAATAAAGTTGTTATTGAATTTTAGTGAATTGTGTTTGTATTAACCTATACCAATAACTAACACCCATGGCAGTAGTGTGAGTATTTGAACTTCATGTGTGACATGAATGTGAATCAAGTTCAAGTAGACAGCCAAAATGGTCTATAGTATAGGGATAAGGCTGGGTACCTTATTCTGGGGACACTATTGGACGCGGCTCACTTTGTATAGTACAAAACGATGTGATTCGAATCGTTTCATGTAGAGACATGTGAGTGAGGGCGTCCTGTGCAATGAGTTTGCACAAGACCGAACCAAGAAATAAAATCGCTCTTTCTTTATAACACCGTTTACTGTAAAGACCGGTTTATTCATTTGATGACTTAGGTAACTCGATCTCAATCCTGAGCTTACTATGAACTCCTGTTTATTCAACCTTATCCTTTGATTTGTACGGGTGAGAGTGGCCAGATCGCCGACTCAATATGCCTACCATCTTGGGGATAAGATTGAATAAGTGGCTGGGGACATAGTTGTAGCAAGATTGGAGTTCACTCTTACCCGCTTTCAGGGTTAGTAGAAAGGTTGTTCCCTTTAGTGCTGACTCCAGGTCTTGAACAATGGGCCCATCCTCTCCTGATCAGGGAGGAATCTGATTTGATGGTTGGACCACAAATCAATTGTTCATTAGAGGTGTCAGTGGTACTTAAGGAACAAGATATAATACAAGGGTTAAACGGTATAAATGACCCGTTGTGATTATGAACGACCTGTGAAGGATCGACTTACTGATGATAGTTATATCAACAGGACACAATATATCTACCGTGAGGAGAGTGCAGCCCTTGGACTTTAGTGGAGTCTCCGGGGGTTAACGAATGTTGATTAGTTCGGTTGAAAGAGTTTTGACCGGATAATCTCGTATCGTTGGAGCTCATGATCTGTAGGTCCTTACGGTTCTCCTGGCTAGCTCGGATAAAGCCGTGAAACAGTATAAAAGAAAAGAAAAGAATTTGAATCGTTCAAATTCGGGTTTATGGAAGAAGGTTAGACATATTTAAATATGATTTAAATATGGACATATTTAAATATGATTTAAATATGGAATTGGTCTGAAAACATGAATAGGATTCATGTGCAAAAAGTCGGTTTTCGGAAAACCGGGTTTAATTGTATTATTTAATTAATATTTGATATTGATTAAATAATATTAATTAAAATATATATATATATTTTATTAATTAAAAAGTTTAATTAATAAAATAATTATTATTATTTTTAATAATAATAATTTATATATATATATATATATATATATATATATATATATATTTACATGTGTCTTACATGCAAGCATGTAAGACACATGTAAGTTAAAGGATATATATATATTGACAGATCAATTTATAAAAAAAAAAAAAAAAAAAAAAAAAAAATCAAATTCAATTTGTGAGTGCCTTTAGGGGTACACAAATTGCATTTGAATTCTGATTTCAAAAACTTCTTCTCTTTCCTTCGGCAGCTCTCTGTAAAGAAGAAAAATTGTTTTTCTTCTGTGAGCTTCGTCCCTCTTTTCTGGAATTAAAGGAGTCCCACCACTCCGTTTCTCGGCCTGAGGATAGCGGGACTACCGTGGGTGGTCCACGAAGGTTTCGTGAGAAGGCTCGGTGAGCTCGTGAGGAGCTTCTGGCGGTGAATTTGGAGAAATACGAACGACAAGGGTATGTGTTCTAACTTCTCTTTTCATCGCCTTTGCATGTTTCCGTTTTGTTTAAATTGATGAAATTAGAGTGTCCATGATCCAAATCACTTCCGCTGCGTTCCATCGACGCTCCATCAATTGGTATCAGAGCGTTTTTGGCCACTCAATTTCTATCAATTTAAGTTATGGTGGGTTTTATTTAGAAATTGTTTCTGAATGGATTCTAAAGTGAATATCGATTTTGGCATAGTTTCTTTTGAATTTCTTTATTTGTAATTGCCCGAGATTGTATGGGCTTTATTGTATGCTAAAGAGTCTGTATTTTTAGAGTCATTAGAGTCCATATAGGGTTCTTTGCGAAAGAAGTTTGAGTTTGAAACTCGCCGAAATGTTCGGTGTAAGTTCAAACTCATTCTGGGCAATACGAGGAGAAATTCGAAGAGTTTTTGGCCGAAGCGTTCGGAGGAAGCAAGTTGGTCAAAGGCGGTGCGAAGAGTTCGAAGTCCGCTCATGACGTGGCTTGTTGATCAAGCTTGTAATAAATTAGTTATTGCTTGCTAAATGCCAAAATCGATCCACTTTAGTATGTTTAATTAATTATGCATTGTGAATGTATGTTTTAATTAAAATCCATGATTGTATGTGCATAACGTATGCCATATAGATTTAAAATCCCACCGTAGGAAGCATGCTTCATGCATTGAAATTATGTTATAAGTGTTATAATATATCGTATGCATATTTGGCAATTCATGTTTTTTGATATAAAAGTTATATTAATTCATGAATTAGTTGTTGTTAATTTAATAGAATAATTGATATAAGTGTTATATTAATTATGAAATTAAATATACAACATAAGTTGCCATGGTTTTATGCATATTATAGGTTATAAATGTTATAATATATTGGATGCATGTTAATTCATGGGTATTAATATAAGAGTTATATTAATTCATGAATTAAATGTTGTTTGCTTAATAGAATAATTGATATAAGTGTTATATTAATTATGAAATTAAACATCCAACATTAGATGCATTTTGTTTGTTATAAGTGTTATAATGTATAGGATGCATGCTTAATTCATGAGAATTGATATAAGTGTTATATTAATTTATGAATTAGGAGTTGTATATTTAAAATCATAATCGATATAATTGTTATATTAATTATGAAATTAAATATTCAACTAGTCATGCCTTAGTGATGCATGTTTGAGAAGCATGTAGAAGTTTGTTGTAGTAAGTCTTAGTTTTGCAAAGCGTTGTAAAATTGGCATAGACTTTTAAAATCTATAACAAAGACAAAGGCATGCTCACTTAGGGTTGAATGTATCGTTCCGTTTCATTAGATGAATAGGTCGATATCTTGTAAATGCTAAGGTTACAAGAAACTCACCCGGGGACATCCTGTTCGAGGTTGGAGGTATTTAAGCTGACGGTTTACGGAACACCTCCTACCTGGGGACCATCCGGTTCTTGAGTAAAGTTAACCCGACTTTATGAGCATGCGTGAGTGGTGTGAGGTAATAAAGTGTTTATCACCTAGACATCATAGGTAAAAGTTTGTTTTACCTAGACTTAGGCCTTATTGTCTTAGCCGGATAATGCCTGAGTAATTTACCCATTCCGTCTTAAAATACTTAGTAGAGGTGTTGAGAAGGTATATATGATATGTCCCTCTCCTCCTACGTTCTCTGTAAAGTTCACACCGTGAGAATTATGCTCGGCCTCGTGATGTCAATAGGGCATCCCCATTCGGATGGTATTTGCATAATTCAACAGCAAGGTGAATGGAGAAAGTATTTATAGTAAGTGGGAGAAGGAAGTATGTCAATACATCCTGCGGTCTCCTCCATTGGATTGAACCGTGAGATTCCTATGTTCTGCCTGCTAGGTGCCCACAAGTGGTACCGATCCATTCGGAGGGCCGTTTCATAGGAATCGGAACATCTCAATCACCATTTATGGATAAAGAAACATAGAGCCATTCCCAACTTTGACATTTCCATTCGGTTGCATCGTTGGGGCCGCCCTATGAATTCTAAAAATGGAGGGTCACACTTACGAGATTTGCTAAGGAGTTAGTAAATCTTGACCAAACAGCGATAACTAAGATGCTATAGGAATATGAGATATTCTGGTATTAGCATTTAGTCAAGAATGTCTTGATTCAGTGAAGGAATGCTTGACTGCCCCTCGGTAGCGACCATTCTGACCCACTGAAGTATCGTTGCAGTTTAATAATGAGTTTTGGGTACATTATTATTCTTTGCTAAATTCTTGATTGGTGTGTAAATTAGGTTAAAACCTTTTCACTAATATTTATTCATTCTCTTTTCAGCATGACTAGCTCTTTTATTCATTTACTAGCTTCCGATAAGTTAACCGGCGATAACTACGCGACCTGGAAATCGAACTTGAATACGATTCTCGTTCTAGATGATCTCAGGTTCGTCTTATCAGAGGATTGTCCTCCCCCTCCTAGCTCGGATGCGACTCGAACTGTTCGAGAAGCATATGATAGATGGACAAGGGCTAATGATAAAGCCCGAGTCTATATCTTAGCCAGCATATCTGATGTGTTAGCTAAGAAGCACGAGGATATGGTTTCTGCTAAAGAAATCATGTCTTCATTACAGGAGATGTTTGGACTTCCGTCCTCATCGGTCTGTCATGAAGCCCTCAAATTCGTTTACAACTCTCGCATGAAGGAGGGAACCTCTGTTAGGGAGCATGTCCTTAACATGATGGTCCACTTCAATGTGGCGGAAGTAAACGGAGCTATTATAAATGAGTCAAGTCAAGTAAGTTTTATCTTGGAATCTCTTCCGAAGAGTTTCCTTCAGTTCAGAACCAATTTGGTAATGAACAAGATAAAATATAATTTGACTTCTCTCCTCAGCGAGCTACAGACTTATCAGTCCCTACACACTTCTAAAGGAAAAGAGAAGGAGGCAAATGTTGTCACTTCTAGGAAATTCCAAAAGGGGTCGTCTTCTGGGAGTAAGTCTGAACTTTCTTCTATTAAGAATAAGAGTATTCAAAAGAAGAAGAAAGATAAAAGGAAGGGAAAAGCACCTGCTACTGCTAAGAGCAAGAGTAGATCTGCAGACAAAGGAAAATGTTTCCATTGTGGTGTAGATGGGCACTGGAAACGCAATTGCCCAAAGTATCTTGCAGAGAAAAAGGCTGAGAAAGAAAGACAAGGTAAATATGATTTACTTGTTGTTGAAACATGTTTAGTAGAACATGATTGTCATACCTGGATACTTGATTCAGGAGCTACTAACCATGTTTGTTCTTCTTTTCAGGAAACTAGTTCTTGGCAGCCACTTTCTCGCGGTGAGATAACTCTCAGAGTTGGAACTGGAGAGGTTGTTGTTGCGTGCTCAATGTGTAAAGATAATTATGCAAAAGAGTAAGAAGAGCACTTAGAACATGCAAGCATACATGGTCTCACAGCAAGTAGTAAGTATATTTAATTCGTTTTTTCCACAGAGACTCATTTTTAGTTACTCGCGAAGTGTGATTGTTAAGAAAGATGGGATGAATTTGGTGGGGTAAAATAGGTTTTTAATTATCTAATTTATGCTGAACATGTAGAGGGATATAACATAAACAAATGCAAATTGAAATTATACTAAAAAGACAAGAGATGGAATTAATAATCGAGGAAGAGAACAGCTAAACAGAATGAAAATATGCAGAATTGCGAGGACCGCAATGTTTCCGCAATTAAATAGCAGCGAAAGTGTATAAATGGGCGAATTCAGGGCTACTAATGACTATCCTATAGGCATTTAAATACGATTCTCAAGCAGTAGATCAACTCTCTATACATCAAACTCACTCTAACTCATGTATCGTCCGATTCCATGCATGAAATACTTTAGTTTACTCGGCTTCAAAGTAAGGTCTTAAGCACTTTGTTAAAGCAGGAATGTTTAGTTTGTACTAGGGAAACGCTTATTCCTAAGCCGTTTCCTGATTACCATTAAAGGCTAGCATGATTATATGACTCTGAACTCTTACTCTTTCCAGAGGTTAGGAGTTCTTTGGACAAAATGGATGGCCAATCGAAATTGCCCGTGGGATGAAGCTTACATACAATCAATGGTTGAGTGTTAATCTGTCTACTTGGTTCACGATTTTTATCCTACAGTTTTTGTCATTAGCATGCCCTTAGGTGATTTAGCTACTCATGGATGTAAGGTGAATAGAAATAGCAGATAAAAGAGGCATGCTTAGAAGGGAAATGTAATTAAAACAGAAAGGCAAACCCGTAGCAGAAGATGAAAAATAGAGAAAGGCAGAAACGTGCTTCGATTACTTAAAGTGTTTGAACGACAAAGGAAAGCTTAACAAGAAATGATTCAAATGCAGACAACAACGAAATGCAGTAATGGAAATGCTAAACTAAGAACAACAGTAAGCAGAAATGGAAATAAGAAGAAGAATGACAGAAAGCAGTAAAGAGTTGTTGTGAATTCTTCGTGGCAGTCGCCTCGAATGAAGGGGATGAAAGCTCAGCCGTGCTTGGATGAATCCAATCGAGAGAGAAGAAGAATCTTCTCTCCTTCCTATCAGATTATCGACTCCAATAGCTGGGACTCTCACTCCAACAGACGGCAAAGGAAAACAGGACGAAAGGGTGGACTGCGAGAAGACTTCTGCGCTTCGAATGCTTCCTGATCCTCCGACTTTGACCCCTTTTTATAGTCGTTTGCAGGTGCGTTTGGGCCAAGGAGAACCATCAGTCTCCAACGTCATATATCAGAATGGATGGAGGAGAAAGAACGAATCCCTGAAAAGTCGGATCTAAACAGAAAAATGTCAGCCAACTTACGGTTTTAACTTGAATAATTGCGGCCACCGCAATTATTCCGCAATGCAGTCGCAATGGTTATTTTCTCATTCTTTTCTTCGGTTTTCACCCCTTTTTCTACCTATTGTGCATAAGTCCTATATTAGCTACCTTCTTCTAATTCTCATATTAAAGCATAGGTTTAGGCTAAATGCTCACAAAAACACCTAAATGTGTACATCTTCTTAAGCTAAATGGGTCCTAAATAAGTCACTTTCAGAGACTTAACACACCCCCAAACTTAAGGCTTTGCTTGTCCTCAAGCATACTAAGGACTTACCTAGGCTGCTGCTTTACCCTCTTCTTTAACTACTCACTAACTCCCTTATATTCTTGTCTCTAGCAGTGCTGTCCTGTGACACACTTCCAAGTTTAGAACTAACCTCTTGTCTAGCTTCTTCTGACTTCACCTGCCTACCATACCCACTGCTTTTGTTAACCCCCTACTACTGATCTAACTACTTTTATGATATCATGCTATTATCCCTAAGGCTTCAAATTCTACCAAGCTTTACTCTAGACTCAGTACATGCTTCTAGCTTATTTTCAATGTGTCTAGGATTCCTTAGAGTCATGCCAGTCTTAGTATTAACAGTGACAGTGGTACTTTTTAGAGAACAACCTAAGCCCTGGCATCACTACATTGGATATACATTCATCTCCCTAGACAAACCTAACAGTTACAACCTTGTGCTTAGCTCATTAAGGATCAGAGTTCTTTTCACATAGGACATCTAAGCCACAAGATTATAACTCCCAAGCATACATTCTTCTTCCCCTAATTCTCCTTTTTTCTTTTTTACTTAGGTGGAGTCTCTCCTTGGTTTGCCTTTTGATGCAATGCCACTTGAAAAAGACTCCCCTCTTTATTCTATTTTTCACTTTTTCTATTTATCACATATTTTTTTTTTTTAGGAGAAGAAGAATGCTTATGTCCTAAGGAAGAGAGGAATGTTCCTAGGCCTAGGGTGGCCTCCCCCAAACTTCAACTACTCATTGTCCCCAATGAGTGTTTGAGGTGGCACACCCCCAAACTATCCTAGAAGCATCTAGTCCAAAGCAAAACAAAGAGAATTTAACCATCCTAGGCATAGGCAAAACATTCTAAAAGCAACTATCCCAGCAGCAGAAAATTCGAACATAACAGACAGGTTTAAGGTCTTATGGTTTATGCATGCTGAGCACGATTCAGAGGCAAATTTAAACTATCAAAGGGTGTCCTATGACACTCATCCAGCATGCTTTAAGATCAGCTATATAAGGTGGTCATGCTAGTAACAAAAGATAGAATTTAACAGATCACAGCCTAACTAAACGGACAGTCTAAAACATGCAATCAGTCACAAAAATTGCGGGAACCGCAATTATTTCGCAATACAATCTGGGCAGATTTCACATTGATGCAGGCCCCTAGCATGCTTTTTCCCGTTACTCAGGCCTCCTAAAAATAAAACTAAACTAACCTACCTAATCAACTAACATCAGACTAGACTAAGCAAAATAAAAATCATAAAACTAAACATGAAAAACAGATCAAAAACTAAACCCAAACAGCATACTTCACATGAACTAACAGAAAGCAGGAAAAGTGTTTTTATTTCTAAGGGACAGCAAATACTCCCTTTAGTGCTCTTCAAACCAGCACTCAATCCTCATCATCTTCATCTGGTCGCCGTGGTCGTGGGGGCACCCATGGAGTTAGGAGGTTGGTGGGGAAGTCCGGGAAGATGCACCCCAATTGGTCTGCAACTTCTTTGTCCCTCGCCTGCGCATAGTTGGCCCATTGAGCCATTCTTCTCTGCATGTCCATTAGGCAGGCCATGGATAGGGACTGCTCAGCAGCCAGCCTATCCAACTCAAACTCCATGTTGCCCTTTCTTCTCAGCCTCAGGTGTGCAGGCAACTCCAAATGGCCTGTGTAAGGCATCTGCTGTTCCAAGCGCTCGGTGGGAACTCCTGCAAGCAAACACAACTTTGTTATAGTGTTTGGAAAAAATAATGGTCCCTTACCCTTTTTAGCACACTCGGCTATGGCAGCAGTGATGACCTCTCCCACGTTGATCGTGAGACCTCTCATTATAGCATAAACCAGCAGCGAACGGCTCTGGTTAATTGTAGTCTCATGCGTCACTGGGGAGAGTCTTCTTCTTACGAATGAAAACCACACGGCTGCCTTAGCCGTGAGGTTGGCACTCATAAGAGTGTGCCGCCCGTTGCGTGACACTGTCCAAGAGGCTGCAGGCTGACCAATCGTGCGAATGGCTTCTTCCAGCACAGCCTCGGTCGGCTCATCCACTATCCGGGCATAATCCGTGTGAGGTTGGCCCCTGAGACCGAATGCTTCGTTGATGGCCTTGGCAGAGAAATCAACTTCCACCCCTCGGACCACAGATAGGCCATCCTCAGGGCTGAGCACGTTAGCATAAAAATCATACACCATGCTAGTGTATGCTGGATTGGGAGGTCGGCAGAATTCCTCCCAGCCATGGTTGAGCACCCCTGCGCGCAAGAACTGCGGCAGGTCAGCAAGGCGATCAAGGAACCCCTTCTCGTGCAACAGGTCCCTTTTCCTCAGCTCCACACCCCTGGATTCGGCATCCGAGGAGACATACCTCCTTGATGGAGGTTCCTCTTCAGGGTAGAGTTTAGCCTTCCCTTTATCGGTTGGCTTGGATGATTCAGCAGCCTCCACCTTGAGGCGTTTGAGCGAAGGCTCAGTACTTTCTTCGTCTGCTGAAGGCACTCGCTTGGCCTTCTTCTTCTTCAGTTTTTTGGGTTTCTTGGACTTCTTGGCCTTGGTCATTTTGGCCTTCTTCTTCTCTTTCTTAATGTTGATCTGTTGGAGGCAAGCCCCCAACGTCTCCTCCATGGAATCGTCCTGCGGTGCAGGAACATCAGGGCTGTCTTCTCTCATGGGAGAAAAGACTTCTTCTTGGCCTGCATCTCCACTGCCCTGCGTAGACTCCTGATAATCCCCATAAGGGAATTCCGGATCATGCCGAGGGGAATTGTGCTCTGCTGATGGTGTATGCGCCGAACTCCGTGGTGAAGATGATGGCGCAGGGCTCTGCGCTGCTACAGGTGGCGAATCAGAACTCTGAGGTGCTGGAGACAACTCAGGGCTCTGTAACGGTGGTGACGACTCGGTGCTTGGCACTGGTTCAGATGGCAGATGGCTGCGCACGGGTGATTCAGACGGCAGAGGGCTGCGCACAGGTGATTCAGACGGCGACGAGCCTTCTTTGGCTGACTCGTGAGAATCACGATCAGGTTCTTGACTCTCCACAGAGGGAGTCTTGGCGGTGCTCGGTTCGGCAGCAGTCTTGACAGTCCACCGGCGCTTCTTTGGCGTGCCCACTGGCTCAGATGGGCCAGCAGGGATCTCAGTAACCACCTTCCACTTCCTCCTACGGATAGGAAGCTTGGAAAGACGGCCGGCACGTACAGCACCCTCATCAGCAAGGGCGAGAAGCCCTTCCCTCGCAGCCACTTCAGCTGCGTCGTCGGCCTTCTTCTTGGCGGCGGATCTCTCAGCCCTAGTGGAAACCATAGTTGCTTCTTGGAGATCTTGAGAGAGGAATCACAGATGGAGAGGATCGCAAAAATCTTGGAGATCAAAGAGTGAGAGAATCGTATCAACGAATGCGTTCTAACGGCTATAAATAAAACGGAAAAAATCCCAACGGCTAGTTTTGCGGAGCCAGCAATTTTTGCGCAATTCCAGGGATATCTTTTCATCAAAATTCCAAACTTTGATCGCCCGTATCTTTCATTTGGCTTAACCATATCTTGCGTTTTAAAGCTTGATTTACTCTCCTTGATCCCCTCTTTCGGTTCCTTGCAAAAACAAACAAAACAAACATTAAATACGCAATTAAATTTACACCACAAAACGTACAAACGATCATCGAAAAAAAAACAGAAAGACAGAAAAAAAACTAAGGCATTGGCCTTGACTGAACGAGCACAGTAACCACTCGTTCTCTCTCGTTCTTTTTGTCATGCTTCAGTCAAGAGGAAGGCCGAGAGAGTCTTCACATCCCCTTCCTCATAGTAATGCTTTAGTCTGGCACCATTGACCATAAACGGCTGCCCTTGCTGCAAGTTTTTAATCTCTATTGCACCATGAACAAAGACATTAGTAATAATAAATGGACCCGACCATCTAGACTTTAGTTTGCCTGGAAATAACTTTAAGCGTGAGTTAAATAATAGTACAAGTTGGCCTTTCCTAAAGTCTTTGATCCTAAGCCTACTGTCATGCCATATTTTAGTCTTTTCTTTATACATTTTGGCATTCTCATAGGCCATATGCCTAAGCTCATCAAGTTCATGCAGCTGTAAAGATCTCAATGTCCCTGCATCCTTTACACAAAAATTCAATTCTTTCATAGCCCAAAATGCCTTGTTTTCTAATTCAAGTGGCAAGTGGCAAGCCTTGCCATATACCAGCCTATAGGGAGACATACCTAGGGGTGTCTTATATGCTGTTCTGTAAGCCCAAAGTGCATCCTCAAGCTTGAAAGACCAGTCCTTCCTATTCGGTTTGACTACCTTCTCTAGGATGTTCTTTATTTCCCTATTGGAAATTTCGGCTTGACCATTTGAATGTGGGTGGTAGGGGGTAGCTACTCTATGTCGGATGTTATATTTGGCCAATAATTTCTCCATAGCCTTGTTAATGAAATGTGACCCCTCGTCACTAATGATAGCACGAGGAGTCCCAAATCGAGTGAAAATATGCCTATGTAAGAAACTAGTGACCGTTTTAGCATCATTATTAGGACATGCCTTAGCTTCTACCCACTTTGACACGTAATCCACTGCTACTAGTATATAGAGGTTACCTGACGATGGAGGGAATGGTCCCATGAAATCAATGCCCCATACATCAAAGAGCTCTAACTCTAAGATGTAGGTGAGGGGCATCTCATCCTTACGACTCAAGTTACCTGTCCTTTGGCACTCATCGCAGTTGTGGGCGTAGTCATGGGCGTCTTTGAAGATTGTTGGCCAGTAGTAGCCACTCTGAAAGACCTTAGCAGCTGTTCTCTGCCCACCAAAATGTCCCCCATAAGGAGATGAGTGACAGTGCTGCAGCACAGATTTCGCTTCAGCAGCTGAAACACATTTCCTCAACAGCCCATCAGCACAAGTTCTGTAAAGGATGGGGTCGTCCCAGATGAATTTCCTTACTTCATTGAGGAACCTCTTCTTCTCTTGCCCTCCCTTGAACACTGGTAGTACCTGTGATGCACGAAAGTTAGCAATATCAGCGAACCATGGTTCCTCATCGTTATCACGATGGGACAAAGCAAAGACATGCTCATCTATGAAAGCATCAGAAATTGCGGTCTCCGCAATTTTTTCGCAATTATGGTGCAATCGAGACAGGTGATCTGCAACCACATTCTCACAACCTTTCTTGTCCCGAATATCTAAATCAAATTCTTGCAGCAATAACACCCACCTAATCAGCCTAGGCTTGGCGTCAGCTTTCCTCATAAGATATTTCAGGGCAGAATGGTCAGTGTATACAATGGTCCTAGTGCCTACAATATAATTTCTAAATTTTTCGCAAGCAAATACTACAGCAAGCATCTCTTTTTCTGTAGTTGTATAATTACATTGGGCCTCATTGAAGGTTTTACTGGCATAGTAGACAGGATGTGTCAGCTTGTCAATTTTCTGTCCTAACATGACTCCAACGGCATAGTCACTGGCATCACATAGCATCTCAAATGGGAGATCCCAATTTGGTCCAACTATGATAGGCGCTGTGACTAGTGCCTCTTTAAGGGATTTCCAAGCTACTACACATTCCTCAGAGAAGATAAAAGGCTTGTTTAGCTCTAGAAGCTCGCACAGAGGCTTGGCTATCTTAGAAAAGTCCTTGATGAACCTTCTGTAAAAACCAGCATGTCCTAGGAAGCTTCTAATGCCTTTGACATTTTGGGGCTCTACTAACTTCTCTATAATCTCTATTTTGGCCCTATCCACTTCCACACCTGCCCTTGACACTCGATGTCCTAAAACAATCCCCTCATCTACCATAAAATGGCACTTTTCCCAATTCAGGACTAGGTTGGTCTCCTCACACCTAGCCAGGACTTGTCCTAGGTTGTCTAGACAGATTTTAAATGAATCCCCAAAGACTGAGAAGTCATCCATGAATATTTCTATCATGGACTCATCCAACTCAGAGAAGATTGCCATCATGCACCTCTGGAAAGTTGCCGGTGCATTGCATAAGCCAAAAGGCATTCTGCGGAAGGCAAACGTTCCAAAAGGGCAAGTAAAGGTGGTCTTCTCTTGGTCCTTAGGATCTATAGTTATTTGGTTGTAACCAGAGTACCCATCTAAAAAACAGTAGTAGGCTCTACCAGCTATTCTGTCTAGCATCTGGTCAATAAACGGTATAGGGAAGTGATCTTTTTTAGTTTCTTTGTTTAACTTCCTGTAATCCATACACACCCTCCACCCTGTGACAGTCCTTGTTGGAATCAGTTCGTCGTTCTCATTGACTACCACAGTTATTCCCCCCTTTTTAGGTACACACTGGATGGGGCTTACCCACTGGCTACTAGCTATGGGGTAAATTACTCCTGCATCTAACCATTTTATTATTTCTTTCTTCACTACCTCTTTCATAGAGGGGTTTAACCTACGCTGGTGATCTACCTTAGGTGTGTGTTCTTCCTCTAATATAATTTTATGCATGCAATAAGAAGGGCTAATGCCTCGAATATCAGCAATAGACCATGCTATAGCCTTCCTATGTTGCTTCAGCAGTAAAATTAAATCAACCTCATGCTGTTCACTAAGCTTAGAAGAAATAATTACAGGCAGTGTATCATTATCTCCTAGATATGCATATTTGAGGTGAGTAGGTAGTGGTTTCAGTTCTAGAATAGGTGGATGCTCGATGGAGGGCTTTAAAGGATTTACAGTTCTATCAGTCAATCCTATATTCATACATACATGCTGAGGTTTAATTACAGGCATGTTCATTATGTTAGATACATTTAAGTCAGCTACATCTACTTGTACATATTCACTAGCATGCTTGGTTAACAGTACATGCTCTAATTGTTCGTCCATAAGTGAGTCAACAACATCCATGCTTGCACAAGACTCAGAATCAGAGGGATACCTTAAAGCTTTGTAAACACTAAATTTTACCTCTTCGTCATGTACTCTCATAGTTAACTCACCTTTTTGCACATCTATTAGTGCCCTACCTGTGGCTAGAAATGGTCTACCTAGCAGGATGGGTACCTCCTTGTCTGCCTCATAGTCCAGGACAATGAAATCTGCAAGGAAGATGAACTTGTCAACTTTAACTAGAATATCCTCAATCTTACCTTCTGGATATGCGATGGATCTGTCGGCTAGTTGTAAAGTGACTGTAGTTGGACGTGCTTCCCCTATTCCCAACTGGCGGAATAGGGACAAGGGCATGAGATTGATGCTGGCGCCCAGGTCACAAAGCGCTCTGCCCACGTGCTTTCCTCCCAGTTCAACAGGTAAGGTGAAGGACCCAGGATCCTTTTCCTTCTTAGGTAGTTTGTTCTGGAGGATGGCACTGCACTCCTCGGTGAGGTTGACTGTTTCAAATTCACCAATTATTTTTTTGTTAGTAATGATGTCCTTCAAAAACTTTACATAAGAAGGCATCGATTGTAAAACCTCTACAAAAGGAATATTAACGTGTACTTGCTTAAGTATTTCCAAGAATTTATTGAAATGTACTTCCTGTTCCTGCTTCTTTTTAAGTCTTCTAGGATAAGGAGGTGGTGGTACATAAGCAGGTACGTCAGGGCGCTTTAGGATTGGTGGAGGTCGTGGAATTTCTTCTATTTCCTCTACAATTGGTTCTAACCTGGCTCCTGATGTGCTAGTGGGTGGTGGACCTTGGTTGGGCAGAGACTCCAGTGGAGCACTAGACTCGGTGTTCTCTACTCTCTTTGGTATGTCTTTGGTATTGCTTACCAGAGGTCTTCCACTCCTGAGTTCAATTGCTTGAACTTGTTCCTTTCCTTCTCTCCTTGGTAGTTCCGTGTCAGCAGGGAGTCTACCTTGGGGCCTACTTTTAATTTCGTTGGCTAACTGGCCTATTTGAGTTTCTAAGCTTCTAAGGGTAGCTTGCTGGCTTTGGAGAGTAGCCTCATTTTTTGCTATGTATTCCTTGAGTAGGTTTTCTACAGAAGATCCTACTGGTTGGTAAGGTTTTTGGTACATTGATTGGTTATGTTGGTTATGTTGGGGAGTGAAACCAGATGTTCCACTCGGCCTTGGTTGGTTATTATTTTGGTTAGAATTTGGTTGGCCACCCCATGACAGGTTTGGGTGGTTCCTCCAACCAGGATTGTATGTTTGTGAGTAGGGGTTGTTCCTTGGTTGCTGCTGGGTTCCTACATAGCAGACCGAGGATGGATTCCCAGGGCAATATTCATATGGGTGCCCTTCCCCACAGAATCCACAGACTAGTGCCTCGCCTTGACTTGGTTGGGTGCCCATTGACATGGCTGTGGCGGTATTGGCACTGGATTGGAGATTGGCCTGAGCCATTTGCTTGACTAAGTTGGTCAGGGCATTTATTTGGGTGCTCATGGCGCTTAGAGCATCCTTGTCTTGAGCTCTAGTTGGCTCTACAGGATCATCTGACCACCTACAATGAGATGTTGAGATCTTCTCCAAGATCTCATAAGCTTCGTTGTAACTCTTGGACAACATGGAACCTCCAGCAGATGAATTTAAGACTTGCCTAGTGCTGGGGTTGCAACCTTTAAAGAAAACTTCTATTTGGATGCACCATGGGATGCCATGGTGCGGACATTTGATTAGAAGGTCTTTGAAGCGTGTCCAAGCTTCGTGAAGAGACTCACTAGGAGCTTGTTTGAATTTAATAATGTCATCACGGAAAGTAGAATTCCTATCAGGTGGGAAATATTTGACTAGGAATTTTTCAGCTAGATCTGTCCAATTAAGGACAGATCCGGAAGGTAATGAGTTCAGCCACGTTTTGGCCTTGTCCCTCAAAGAGTAAGGGAACAAGTATAGCCTTAACGCTTCTTGAGAAACTCCAGGGATTAGGAAGGTATCACTAACTCCTAAGAAGTTCCTAAGATGGTTGTGGGGATCCTCATTTTCCATTCCAAAGAATTGTCCCACAGTGGACAACATTTGGAACATCACTGGCTTTAACTCGAATGAGTTGGCAGTGATCTCAGGACGGATTATGCTGGGGTTCAGCTCCCCAGGCATAGGTACGAGATATGAAAGAATGGCGCTATCCTTGTCATTCGCTATGTCTATGGGATTGCGAATGGCAGGCACCAGATTTTGATCTCTAACATCCATTTCTCCTAGAGGTGGTGATGATAACCTTGCGGTATCAGCAGCTAATTCAGGTAAAGATGGTTGTTTAAATAAACGTTTCTTGGCTTTATTCCTAGCTCTAAGTAATCTTTCGGGCTCAGGGTGGAACTCTAGATCACTAGATGGAAGCTCATTCATAAACTAACCTAAGTTTTACCTAAGGAAGAAATGAAATATAGATCAAATGCAAACAAAAGTAAATGGATGATTCAAACTTAACAAAACTTCGTTTTACTTAAAATAAGTCCCCGGCAGCGGCGCCAAAAACTTGTTGCGTGCTCAATGTGTAAAGATAATTATGCAAAAGAGTAAGAAGAGCACTTAGAACATGCAAGCATACATGGTCTCACAGCAAGTAGTAAGTATATTTAATTCGTTTTTTCCACAGAGACTCATTTTTAGTTACTCGCGAAGTGTGATTGTTAAGAAAGATGGGATGAATTTGGTGGGGTAAAATAGGTTTTTAATTATCTAATTTATGCTGAACATGTAGAGGGATATAACATAAACAAATGCAAATTGAAATTATACTAAAAAGACAAGAGATGGAATTAATAATCGAGGAAGAGAACAGCTAAACAGAATGAAAATATGCAGAATTGCGAGGACCGCAATGTTTCCGCAATTAAATAGCAGCGAAAGTGTATAAATGGGCGAATTCAGGGCTACTAATGACTATCCTATAGGCATTTAAATACGATTCTCAAGCAGTAGATCAACTCTCTATACATCAAACTCACTCTAACTCATGTATCGTCCGATTCCATGCATGAAATACTTTAGTTTACTCGGCTTCAAAGTAAGGTCTTAAGCACTTTGTTAAAGCAGGAATGTTTAGTTTGTACTAGGGAAACGCTTATTCCTAAGCCGTTTCCTGATTACCATTAAAGGCTAGCATGATTATATGACTCTGAACTCTTACTCTTTCCAGAGGTTAGGAGTTCTTTGGACAAAATGGATGGCCAATCGAAATTGCCCGTGGGATGAAGCTTACATACAATCAATGGTTGAGTGTTAATCTGTCTACTTGGTTCACGATTTTTATCCTACAGTTTTTGTCATTAGCATGCCCTTAGGTGATTTAGCTACTCATGGATGTAAGGTGAATAGAAATAGCAGATAAAAGAGGCATGCTTAGAAGGGAAATGTAATTAAAACAGAAAGGCAAACCCGTAGCAGAAGATGAAAAATAGAGAAAGGCAGAAACGTGCTTCGATTACTTAAAGTGTTTGAACGACAAAGGAAAGCTTAACAAGAAATGATTCAAATGCAGACAACAACGAAATGCAGTAATGGAAATGCTAAACTAAGAACAACAGTAAGCAGAAATGGAAATAAGAAGAAGAATGACAGAAAGCAGTAAAGAGTTGCTGTGAATTCTTCGTGGCAGTCGCCTCGAATGAAGGGGATGAAAGCTCAGCCGTGCTTGGATGAATCCAATCGAGAGAGAAGAAGAATCTTCTCTCCTTCCTATCAGATTATCGACTCCAATAGCTGGGACTCTCACTCCAACAGACGGCAAAGGAAAACAGGACGAAAGGGTGGACTGCGAGAAGACTTCTGCGCTTCGAATGCTTCCTGATCCTCCGACTTTGACCCCTTTTTATAGTCGTTTGCAGGTGCGTTTGGGCCAAGGAGAACCATCAGTCTCCAACGTCATATATCAGAATGGATGGAGGAGAAAGAACGAATCCCTGAAAAGTCGGATCTAAACAGAAAAATGTCAGCCAACTTACGGTTTTAACTTGAATAATTGCGGCCACCGCAATTATTCCGCAATGCAGTCGCAATGGTTATTTTCTCATTCTTTTCTTCGGTTTTCACCCCTTTTTCTACCTATTGTGCATAAGTCCTATATTAGCTACCTTCTTCTAATTCTCATATTAAAGCATAGGTTTAGGCTAAATGCTCACAAAAACACCTAAATGTGTACATCTTCTTAAGCTAAATGGGTCCTAAATAAGTCACTTTCAGAGACTTAACAGTTGTCTCAGCTGAAGCAGTGGGAGCTGTAAAGTTGTTGTATAGAGATAGTTTCATTTTACTAGAAAATGTACTCCTGGTTCCTACCTTCCAGAGGAATCTTGTATTTATATCTTGTTTGTTAGAACAGTTGTATAAAGTATCTTTTGTACATAATGAAGCGTTCATTAGCAAAAGAGGTGTACGTATTTGTTCTGCGAAACTTGAAAACAACTTGTATGTGTTAAGACCAACCGAAGCCAAAGCTATTTTGAACACTGAAATGTTTAAAACAGCTGAGACTCAAACTAAAAGGCAGAAACTTTCTCCAAGTACTTATCTTTGGCACTTAAGACTAGGTCACATTAATCTCAATAGGATTGGGAGATTGGTTAAGAGTGGTCTGCTAAATCGTTTAGAGGACAACTCTTTACCGCCATGTGAGTCTTGTCTTGAGGGCAAGATGACCAAACGATCTTTTTCTGAAAAAGGTCATAGGTCCAAAGAACCTCTAGAAATCGTGCATTCGGATCTCTGCGGTCCTTTGAATGTCAAAGCACGAGGAGGGTATGAATATTTCATCAGTTTCATTGATGATTATTCTAGGTACGGTTATCTTTATCTAATGCATCATAAGTCCGAAGCTCTTGAAAAGTTCAAAGAGTATAAGGCAGAGGTTGAGAACACATTAGGTAAATCGATAAAAACACTCCGATCAGATCGAGGTGGAGAGTATATGGATTTAAGATTCCAGGACTATATGATAGAACATGGAATAGTATCTCAACTCTCAGCGCCAGGAACACCACAGCAGAATGGTGTGTCCGAGAGGAGAAATAGAACCCTGTTAGACATGGTTCGATCTATGATGAGTTATGCTCATTTGCCTAGTTCGTTTTGGGGATATGCAGTACAGACTGCAGTATATATTTTGAACATGGTTCCCTCTAAGAGTGTTTCTGAAACACCTTATGAGTTATAGAGAGGGCGTAAAGGTAGTTTACGTCACTTCAGGATTTGGGGGTGTCCGGCACATGTGCTAGTACCCAATCCAAAGAAGTTGGAACATCGTTCAAAATTGTGCCTATTTGTAGGTTACCCCAAGGAAACGAAAGGTGGTCTATTTTATGATCCTCATGAGAACAAGGTACTAGTATCGACTAATGCCACGTTCTTAGAGGAAGACCACATGAGAGATCATCAACCGTCGAGCAAAATTGTTTTGTCCGAATTTTCCAGGAAAGCTACAGACGGATCAACAAAGGTTGTTGATCAGGCTGGTCCTTCTCAAGAGTTGAGAAAACCTCGACGCAGTGGGAGGGATGTAAGACAGCCTGACCGCTACATCGGATTGTCTGAAACTCAAGTCGTCATACCTGATGATGGTGTTGAGGATCCATTGACCTTTAAACAGGCAATGAATGATACAGATAAGGACCAGTGGCTTAAAGCCATGGATCTCGAAATGGAGTCTATGTACTTCAATTCGGTCTGGGATCTTGTAGACCAACCAGATAGTGAAAGACCTATCGGTTGCAAGTGGATCTACAAGAGAAAACGAGACCAAGCTGGTAAGGTGCAAACCTTTAAGGCTCGACTTGTGGCAAAAGGTTATTCCCAAAGAGAAGGGGTGGACTATGAAGAAACCTTTTCTCCTGTTGCCATGTTAAAGTCGATTAGAATACTCTTATCCATTGCTACATTTTATGATTATGAAATTTGGCAAATGGATGTCAAGACTGCCTTTCTGAATGGTAATCTTGAGGAGAGTATCTATATGGCTCAACCAGAGGGATTCATACTTCAGGGTCAAGAGCAAAAGGTTTGCAAGCTTAATCGATCCATTTATGGGTTGAAGCAAGCATCTAGATCCTGGAATATAAGGTTTGATACGGCGATCAAATCTTATGGCTTTGAACAAAATATTGATGAACCTTGTGTTTACAAGAAAGTAGTCAATACTGTTGTAGCTTTCTTAGTCTTGTACGTAGATGATATACTACTCATTGGGAATGATGTAGGGTTCCTAACTGACGTTAAGAATTGGCTAGCGACCCAATTCCAAATGAAAGATTTGGGAGAGGCTCAGTTTGTTCTAGGGATTCAGATCATAAGGAATCGTAAGAACAAAGTGCTAGCACTGTCTCAAGCATCTTATATTGACAAGGTGTTGTCAAGATATTCGATGCAGAATTCCAAGAAAGGTTCGCTGCCTTTTAGGCATGGAATTCACTTGTCTAAGGAACAGTCTCCTAAGACACCTCAAGAGGTTGAGGATATGAGACGAATTCCCTATGCATTTGCAGTTGGTAGTCTCATGTACGCTATGTTGTGTACACGACCCGACATCTGCTATGCAGTAGGAATTGTCAGTAGGTTCCAGTCTAATCCAGGATATGATCACTGGATAACCGTTAAACACGTCCTCAAGTATCTTAGGAGAACGAGAGACTATGTGCTTGTGTATGGCGCGAAGGATTTGATCCTTGCAGGATACACTGACTCTGATTTTCAGACTGATATAGATTCCAGGAAATCTACATCAGGATCAGTGTTCACTCTTAACGGAGGAGCAATAGTATGGAGGAGTATAAAGCAAGGTTGTATTGCTGACTCCACCATGGAAGCTGAGTATGTCGCAGCTTGCGAAGCAGCGAAGGAAGCTGTATGGCTTAGGAAGTTCTTGACAGATTTGGAAGTTGTTCCAAATATGAACTTGCCAATCACCCTTTATTGTGATAACAGCGGTGCAGTGGCAAATTCTAAAGAACCTAGAAGCCATAAGCGTGGAAAGCATATTGAGCGAAAGTATCATCTCATCAGGGAGATAGTGCAACGAGGAGATGTGATCGTCACACAGGTAGCCTCGGAGCACAACATTGCTGATCCGTTTACTAAGTCTCTCACGGCTAAAGTGTTTGAGAGACACCTACAAAGTATAGGGCTGCGAGCTGCTCAGTAGGACAGTGGGAGAAACTTTAGATATTTGATATTCTAGTTCTCTCGACCAGCATGTACTCCACTGACGTTTTAGTCCAAGTGGGAGTTTGTTGGGTTTTATGTCCTAAAACTCGTAGTTTGTAAACTGTATGAATGTAAATATATTATATTTCAATAAAGTTGTTATTGAATTTTAGTGAATTGTGTTTGTATTAACCTATACCAATAACTAACACCCATGGCAGTAGTGTGAGTATTTGAACTTCATGTGTGACATGAATGTGAATCAAGTTCAAGTAGACAGCCAAAATGGTCTATAGTATAGGGATAAGGCTGGGTACCTTATTCTGGGGACACTATTGGACGCGGCTCACTTTGTATAGTACAAAACGATGTGATTCGAATCGTTTCATGTAGAGACATGTGAGTGAGGGCGTCCTGTGCAATGAGTTTGCACAAGACCGAACCAAGAAATAAAATCGCTCTTTCTTTATAACACCGTTTACTGTAAAGACCGGTTTATTCATTTGATGACTTAGGTAACTCGATCTCAATCCTGAGCTTACTATGAAATCCTGTTTATTCAACCTTATCCTTTGATTTGTACGGGTGAGAGTGGCCAGATCGCCGACTCAATATGCCTACCATCTTGGGGATAAGATTGAATAAGTGGCTGGGGACATAGTTGTAGCAAGATTGGAGTTCACTCCTACCCGCTTTCAGGGTTAGTAGAAAGGTTGTTCCCTTTAGTGCTGACTCCAGGTCTTGAACAATGGGCCCATCCTCTCCTGATCAGGGAGGAATCTGATTTGATGGTTGGACCACAAATCAATTGTTCATTAGAGGTGTCAGTGGTACTTAAGGAACAAGATATAATACAAGGGTTAAACGGTATAAATGACCCGTTGTGATTATGAACGACCTGTGAAGGATCGACTTACTGATGATAGTTATATCAACAGGACACAATATATCTACAGTGAGGAGAGTGCAGCCCTTGGACTTTAGTGGAGTCTCCGGGGGTTAACGAATGTTGATTAGTTCGGTTGAAAGAGTTTTGACCGGATAATCTCGTATCGTTGGAGCTCATGATCTGTAGGTCCTTACGGTTCTCCTGGCTAGCTCGGATAAAGCCGTGAAACAGTATAAAAGAAAAGAAAAGAATTTGAATCGTTCAAATTCGGGTTTATGGAAGAAGGTTAGACATATTTAAATATGATTTAAATATGGACATATTTAAATATGATTTAAATATGGAATTGGTCTGAAAACATGAATAGGATTCATGTGCAAAAAGTCGGTTTTCGGAAAACCGGGTTTAATTGTATTATTTAATTAATATTTGATATTGATTAAATAATATTAATTAAAATATATATATATATTTTATTAATTAAAAAGTTTAATTAATAAAATAATTATTATTATTTTTAATAATAATAATTTATATATATATATTTACATGTGTCTTACATGCAAGCATGTAAGACACATGTAAGTTAAAGGATATATATATATTGACAGATCAATTTATAAAAAAAAAAAAAAAAAAAAAAAAATCAAATTCAATTTGTGAGTGCCTTTAGGGGTACACAAATTGCATTTGAATTCTGATTTCAAAAACTTCTTCTCTTTCCTTCGGCAGCTCTCTGTAAAGAAGAAAAATTGTTTTTCTTCTGTGAGCTTCGTCCCTCTTTTCTGGAATTAAAGGAGTCCCACCACTCCGTTTCTCGGCCTGAGGATAGCGGGACTACCGTGGGTGGTCCACGAAGGTTTCATGAGAAGGCTCGGTGAGCTCGTGAGGAGCTTCTGGCGGTGAATTTGGAGAAATACGAACGACAAGGGTATGTGTTCTAACTTCTCTTTTCATCGCCTTTGCATGTTTCCGTTTTGTTTAAATTGATGAAATTAGAGTGTCCATGATCCAAATCGCTTCCGCTGCGTTCCATCGACGCTCCATCAGCATCTAGTTTAAGTTAAAAACAGGCAGACTTTAAATAGCTAAAGGTTGGAATGGCTCTCCTAGGTTAGATAACACAGTAGGCAGAGGTTTATTCAAAACAAAGGTAAGGTCTTTCCAACCTATGAAGCTAATTCAATCTTATAGCGTGTACTCGACACTCATCCAGCACACTCAACAAACAGTCCACAGAGAAAAGTCACAATTCAGCTAAGTAAGAGATCAAGACAAACAACAACAGAAGGTTCATTGCACAGTAACAGCATGCTTGAGAGGGATATGCGGAGAGCGCAACAAAACCGCAAACAACTAACAGAGAAAATATGTCATTCATCAAGGCTTCTCACTACTCTAATTCTATTGTGGGCCCATGGGGCTTGTGGAAAAGTAAAGACAACAGAAAAGAACTATCTAAACTAACTGTGCTATACTAATTTAAACTAATCTAAGCTACTCTAAACTAAGCTAACTACTGAAATTAAAACAGAACAACATTTGATATTGGGGAGGGGGGGGGGGGGGGGGGGGGGGGGGGGGGGGTAACAAGTATCAGAAAAGCAGGGTGAGGAAAGGAAGAATAATTCCCTCGAATGTCGTCAATCAATGGCATTCATTCATTTTCTCCTTCTTCTTCTTCATCAATCTCCTCCACGCTCGGAGGCATCCAGGGTTCCAACAAGGCAGCAGGGAAATCAGGAAATTTGCACCTCAGGTGCTCAGCCAACTCTATGTCCCTTGCTTGTGAGTACTCTGCCCATTGGGCTAGCTTTTGTTGTATGTCCAGCAAACATGACATAGACATGGACTGAGCAGATGCAAGGCTGTCCAGCTCGATCTGCATATTTCCCTTCCTTCTCAATTTCAGCTCGTTAGGCAGCTCTAAATGGCCTGCATAGGCCAACTTCTTCTCTTCCTTTGTCACCGCCACTCCTGCACGTAAACAAAGTTTAGTAATGGTGTTAGGGAAGAAGAGTCTGCCCTTTCCCTTCTTCGCGCATTCAAGGATGGAGGCAGATATGAGCTCGCCCACGTTAATTGTCAACCCTTTCATGATCGCATATACCAGCAATGACCTCCCTTGATTGATTGTTGTCTCGTGTGTCACTGGGGTAATCCTTCTTTTGATCAGAGAAAACCAGACGACTGCCTTGTCCTTTAGTACTGCACTCATCAAGGTGTGCTTCCCTTGTTTGGAAATGGCCCACATTGCTTCGGGCTTGCCAATTTCACTCAACACCTCCTCCAGAATAGCCTCAGATGGGTTGGCCATTAGCTTTGCATAGTCTGAATTCTTATGCTCTTTGAGAGCATAAATTTCATTGATTGCCTCAGCTGAGAAATCGATCTCAACACCCCTCACTGTGGAGTAGCAGCCATCTGGATGAACCAGGTTGGCATAGAAATCGTAGACCATCTCCGAATAGGCTTGAATTGGTGGTCTACACAGTTCTTCCCAGCCATGGTTTGCAATGCCTGTGCGTAGGAATTGCGGCAGGTCAGCAAGAGTATCCAAGAATCCTCTCTCATGGAGGAGTTACCTCTTCATCAAGGTCAAGCCCCTTGCCTTCGCTGCCTCAGACACGTACCTCTCAGCTGGAGGTTCATCCTCTTGAAACATTTTCTTTTTACCCTTCGCCTTGGCCTTAGCCTTAGCTGCCTCAACAACTTCTGTTTTCATCTTCTTTGCAGGGTGCTGGGACTCGTTCTTCTTCTTAGCCTTCTTGGAGGCCTTCGGCCTTTTCGCCTTTATTACTACGGGAGTCCTCTCCTTGGGCACCATCTCTGCCTCTTTCTCTAATTCTGCTGTCAATTCAGCCGCCACCCGGTTTATCCGCTCATCTATGGTCTCAGCCGCATGTGACCTTCTCTCGATCTCTTCCGCAACAGGACTTTCATCCCTAATGGGGCTGATGACTTCCTCTCCCTCTTGCGCATCACCAATTGTGGTAAATGTAGAATTCGGCTGCTCTGTAGGAGAGACCTCGGTCCCAGACTGTTGTTGCGTAGCTGAAGGGCTTTGCATGGCAGTTTCGAATGAAGGCACGCTGGTGGTGGGGCTTTCCTCACTTGCTTCTTCTCTGATCTTGGTCTTTGGGTCCCTCCCTGCCGTGATCTTTCTCTTTCTTTTTGCAGGGATTTTTCTAGGCTCAGAAGTGTTGGATGCTTCAGCCGAGGCTAAGGAGATCAGAGCATCTCCTGCCATAGCTGTGTCTTCCGTTGTGGGAGAAGGTTTTGTTGGAGTAGAGCTTTCTTGACGACGGGTTGATACCATGGTTTATTTTCTTGGAGATAAAGAGATGAATGGATTCTTGCGAGGGAGAAGAGAGAAAGTCTATTGAGAGCTCGAAGGTTTCGAATTTGTGAATGGGAAGTGGGTTGTTTAGACTTTTCCAATTTATAACGGTTTGAACAATTAAAGGCCACGCCTTTGCGGACTCCGCAACGCGATCGCAATACCTCTAGTCTCACAAAAAATCTTCAAAATATAACCGTTGGGGATTTTATTTCCCGTTTTGGCGACTGCCGCAGAATCTTCACAATCCCAAATCTCTGATTTTTTTTTTCTGATTCTTCCTATAACTACTCTCTTCCTCTCACTTCATCCACCGATCTTGCCGTTTTGAATTTCAAATACCGCTCTCCTAATTTCAATCAACATTAAACAAAATTAGTTAATTTCAGTAATTAAGACTTCCATCGAAAGTATTAAATTAAAATACTCATGCATATTTGATAAAAATATACATATATTTTTTTTTTTTAAAACATTAGAGCAAAAGGATATTTCGAATAACGCCCCTGCTCATCTTCTCTTAGGCGACTTCAAACCTCGGACAAGAGGAATGCCGAGAGCGTCCCTATGTCTCCTTCCTCGTAGTAGTGCTTCAATCTTGCACCATTCACCATAAACGGCTGGCCCTGTTCCAAATTTTGGATCTCAATTGCACCATGCACAAAAACGTTAGTAATGACAAAGAGACCAGACCACCGAGACTTGAGTTTCCCAGGAAACATCTTCAATCGTGAATTAAATAATAAAACATGTTGGCCCTTTTTAAAATCCTTTGGCCTAAGTCTACTATCATGCCAAATTTTAGTTTTTTCTTTATACATTTTAGCATTTTCGTATGACATGTGCCTTAATTCATCTAGTTCATGTAATTGTAGAGACCGCAATGTTCTCGCATCGGTCACGCAAAAGTTTAATTCCTTTAAAGCCCAAAAGGCTTTGTTCTCTAATTCAAGAGGGAGATGGCATGCTTTTTGATAGCACTCCAAAAGTGCTAATATTTAGCTCCTAAGTCTTGTAAAATTAGAGTAATTATTTGGGCTTAATTGATTTATTTGGTATAATTTAATTGCTAAGGGGTAAATCGGGCATTTGCGATAATTAAGAGCTTAAATGAATATTTTATAATATTTTATTAGTTAGTCGTTTTGAGTGATTAAGCTACATTAATTAAATAATCTAATCTTAACTCAAAATTGATTAGTGGCTTGATGGTGCAGGGTTTGTTAAGAAAATGGTGGTGCCAAGGCTCAAATCTTGGTTGATGCAGGATTTTCTCTCATTTTTATAAAAGTCAATGGTCAATGGTCAAACGTCAGTCAACATCAAAGCCCAAATGCCCACGGCCCAGACCCGAGCCCGCGCGGCCCATTACGCCCTCCAGCCCATCGCTCGCGCGCGACCCGCCTCAGCGCCCCAACGCGCCCAGCGCCCGCCCGCGCGCCTGCCGACCCGTCCGCGCGTCCCTGCGCGGCCCAATTGGCCAATTTCGGCCCAAAACTCATTTTTTAGCTTTTTAAGCACTTTTGACCTAGTTTTTCAGCCACCATTCACTTAGGAGAGAGAAATTTCTATATTGAGAGTTTTAGCCTCGGGTTTGGTGATATTTTCATCAATTTTCAAGGTTTTTGGACAATTTTGGATCGATTTTCAACACGTTTGGCTAAGGTAAGTGCTCTAATTTGAGGTTAGGGGTGAATTTTGATGCGATTTATGAGGGTTCGTTCTTAATTTTGTGACTTAGCATGACTGATTGCGCATTTATTTCTTCTAAGCATATCACATGAACGTGTTTGAATGATTTAGGACTAGGCACCCTTGATTTCCAGCATGTTTGATTGTTAAAGATTTAAGATGTCGTGCCTCTCTTAATCGCCAAGTAACACGGATAAGTCGAGCCATAGACAACATAGGATTCCAGTTGATCTTGGTTGCAATTTATCTTGATGAAATAGAACAAATCGAAGTATCATATTAACGTTGTAAATGTTGATTACTTCAGGGTTGCTGGGTAATCAATTAGCATTTAGGATGTTTAATTGAATGTTCGTCATAAAATGCTAATTACTACTTTAGTTAATTTAGAATTGATCAATCCGAGTTAACTAATAGTATCGTTTAATTAGAATTGAAAATTTTGATTAATATATATGTGGCCGGTTGCTTTAGGGTTTCCGGGCAACCGTTTATGTGTTTAATTATGTTTTTGCTAAGTATGATTGAATCCCAATGAATCGAGTCGCATCAAAGTAAACCCCGACCCTTAAAATTAGGAGCACGTGTTCCGTTTAATTTTCCGTTAGCTAGTTTACATGCTTACTTTAATTTTCCGTTAGCAATCCCCCTTTTATTTATCGTTTTATTTTATTGTTTTAGTTAATTAAAAATCAAATAGAAATTAATTAGGAGAAAATAATTTAGGTTCCCTGTGGATCGACCCGACTACCACTAGCTGCAAAGCTCAGTTGTAGCGGAATTATAAATGTTATTTTGGCAAGCCTCGACAGCTTGAAATTGGAGTACCCCAAAAGTACCTCTACCAAAATTGGCGCCGTTGCCGGGGAACCATTTAGTTTCTCTTAGTTAAATTTTATTTGTTAGAAAACCACAAAAATATTTTTTCTTTTCTTGTATCTTCTTGTTTGAGTATGGCAGGCATTCGCTTAGAAGATTGGGTGAAAGCTTCAAGGCGTGAAGTCTCGGAAATTTCTTTTAATGACAAAAGGGAATGGTATTACGTGGAAATTCTGACAGCTTCAAACGATCCCAACAAGGATGAGGGGATTAGAAGGGGTACGCGGGCTATGAAAGGATATATGGGACAAATGTATAAGCTGCACTCCGAGGTTTGGTGGACGTTTGTTAGAGAGACACATGCGAGGGCAAAGTGTTGTGCTTGCTCGGTAGGTGGTCATACTTCTTACGCATGCCCTGAGGCGCCACAAACCGGTCTCCTTGATGCCTACCCCGCACAAAAGCGTCCCGAGTTAGGAAATCAATGCTCCCTGTCTCACTATTTAGCGTTTGAAGACATGGAGGAGCAGATTGATTTTATGCTCGAGGAACTACACCCCAGCCCGAAAATAGAAGTCATGATTGCTCTGCCATATGACAATGAGATTTTATGGAAAAAGAAGAGAGTCGAGCCTACTATCTTGAAGGAATTTCAGGTGATAGAGTTCGAGGCTGACGAGTCTCTTTCTATTTTATTTCCTGAACTCCCTTCTATCGATGCATGCTTTCTTCCTTCTTCCCCAGTCGAGTCCTTATTTTCAGTTGAGTCTTGTTTTGTTTTATTTCATTCTGTTAAGTCTTTATTTTTCCCATATATGAAAAATACCAAAAAAATAACAACTCTGTCCGGCTGCCTCGAAAATTCGAAGAGCTTGCTTCTCTTAGCAGGCTTCGTTGATTCAAGGAAGAAGGGGCCGAAGAAGTACGAGAATTTCTATGTACCCTGACAGAGTGGAAGACACGTCGAGCATAACGACGTTAAAAATTTGCGCTTCTTGGGAGGCAACCCATGAGTATTTTAATTTCCTGTTTTTACTTTTAGTTTTTATTTTCCTAGCTTAGCTTTTTCTTGCTTTCTTTTGTAGGAGTTTTGTGGCTTAAGGATCGGAACAGTAGGCGAAGAGTGCACTGCTCCAACCGACAACCTAACAAAATTCAGGGGAGGTTTTCTGTTCCCTTTTATTTTGTGCGTTTTAACTGCTTAGTCTGAAGTGTGATACATAGAGGACTATGTATGCTTTTAGGTTGGGGGTGGAGTTGTCTGTTGGATGGATTCCTGGAGTCGTTGAGCTGTGGATATTCTGAATTTGAAGTGCTTTTGTCTGCTGTTGCATGTGTTCGATGAGGACAATCTAGTAAATGTTTTTAAATTCTTCGTATTTACATATCTAGAAAAGCATGAGATTGTATGTGCATGTTGAGCATTTTTCAAAAATTTTTAAAAATTTTCTGTTTCTCCCTTGCATCTATCGAGCACGTAGCATCCTATTATTGGTTCTGTAGGCTTAGAATTGTCTTATGTTGCATGAAATCTTGTTGTCACCCCGAAAGGCACCCCTAGGGAAGGCTTGATGCATGATAGGTTGTATTAAATTAATCGTGTTATAGCAAAGCTATTGCCTAAAAAAAAAAAAAGTAAGTAAGTAAGAATGAAAATAAAAACTCTAGAGATGCTCCTCCTTCTTAAAGTGCACATTAAGAAGTGAGCATTAGTCCTTAAAAACGTGAAGCGAAATGAAGCTTGACGTGTTAGGCTCTCTTGGAGAAGCAAAAGAAAAGTAAAACAAAAAAGTGGATCAAAAGAAATAAAGAGTACAAAGTACTCAAGAAAAAGAAAATGTTTAGGCCATTTGATTTGTTACTCTCTTGATTGTTGAAAAGCATTAGACTGTTCTTTATTGCTAGAAGTAGGGGGAAAACGAGATGTAGAGTTGCATATGGTTTTTCCGAGTCTATAAGAGCTAGAATAGGTTGGCTAATCACACACGCACGTAGGGGAGTAGCAGTTTAATTTTTGAAATGTTCTCAGCTTATGCATGCAATTGATTGTTTTCTTTTGTTGTAAGTGCCTTGTTTTTTTTTAAAGCATTGAGGTTAGAGTCGTTGCATGCAATTTCATTCTTAGGAGCTAGTTTAGAGTTTTCCTTGCTCGAGGACTAGCAAGATTTAGGTTGGGGGTTTTGATAGCACTCCAAAAGTGCTAATATTTAGCTCCTAAGTCTTGTAAATTAGAGTAATTATTTGGGCTTAATTGATTTATTTGGTATAATTTAATTGCTAAGGGGTAAATCGGGCATTTGCGATAATTAAGAGCTTAAATGAATATTTTATAATATTTTATTAGTTAGTCGTTTTGAGTGATTAAGCTACATTAATTAAATAATCTAATCTTAACTCAAAATTGATTAGTGGCTTGATGGTGCAGGGCTTGTTAAGAAAATGGTGGTGCCAAGGCTCAAATCTTGGTTGATGCAGGATTTTCTTCATTTTTATAAAAGTCAATGGTCAAACGTCAGTCAACATCAAAGCCCAAACGCCCACGGCCCAGACCCGAGCACGCGCGCGCCCATCCGCCCGCCTCAGCACGCTCGCGGCCCATGCGCGGCCCACCAGGCCTCGCCCATCCGCCCACGCTCGCCCCACACCCGCGCGCGACCCGCGACCCATCGCTCGCGCGCGGCCCGCCCCAGCGCGCCCACGACCCGCCTCAGCGCCCCAACGCGCGCGCCTGCCGACCCGTCCGCGCGGCCCAATTGGCCAATTTCGGCCCAAAACTCATTTTTTAGCTTTTTTAAGCACTTTTGACCTAGTTTTTCAGCCACCATTCACTTAGGAGAGAGAAATTTCGATATTGAGAGTTTTAGCCTCGGGTTTGGTGATATTTTCATCAATTTTCAAGGTTTTTGGACAATTTTGGATCGATTTTCAACACGTTTGGCTAAGGTAAGTGCTCTAATTTGAGGTTAGGGGTGAATTTTGATGCGATTTATGAGGGTTCGTTCTTAATTTTGTGACTTAGCATGACTGATTGGGCATTTATTTCTTCTAAGCATATCACATGAACGTGTTTGAATGATTTAGGACTAGGCACCCTTGATTTTCAGCATGTTTGATTGTTAAAGATTTAAGATGCCGTGCCTCTCTTAATCGCCAAGTAACACGGATAAGTCGAGCCATAGACAACATAGGATTCCAGTTGATCTTGGTTGCAATTTATCTTGATGAAATAGAACAAATCGAAGTATCATATTAACGTTGTAAATGTTGATTACTTCAGGGTTGCCGGGTAATCCATTAGCATTTAGGATGTTTAATTGAATGTTCGTCATAAAATGCTAGTTACTACTTTAGTTAATTTAGAATTGATCAATCCGAGTTAACTAATAGTATCGTTTAATTAGAATTGAAAATTTTGATTAATATATATGTGGCCGGTTGCTTTAGGGTTTCCGGGCAACCGTTTATGTGTTTAATTATGTTTTTGCTAAGTATGATTGAATCCCAATGAATCGAGTCGCATCAAAGTAAACCCCGACCCTTAAAATTAGGAGCACGTGTTCCGTTTAATTTTCCGTTAGCTAGTTTACATGCTTACTTTAATTTTCCGTTAGCAATCCCCCTTTTATTTATCGTTTTATTTTATTGTTTTAGTTAATTAAAAAGCAAATAGAAATTAATTAGGAGAAAATAATTTAGGTTCCCTGTGGATCGACCCGACTACCACTAGCTGCAAAGCTCAGTTGTAGCGGAATTATAAATGTTATTTTGGCAAGCCTCGACAGCTTGAAATTGGAGTACCCCAAAAGTACCTCTACCACTTTTCCATAAACTAACCTATAGGGAGACATTCCTAAAGGTGTTTTATATGCAGTTCTATATGCCCATAATGCATCATATAATTTAAAAGACCAATCCGTTCTATTTGGTTTTACAACTTTTTCTAGGATACTCTTGATCTCTCTATTAGAAATTTCTGCTTGTCCATTTGAATGGGGGTGATAGGGTGTTGCTACCCTATGCTTAACATTATATTTAGCTAACACCTTCTCCATAGATTTGTTTATGAAGTGTGATCCCTCATCACTTATGATGGCACGTGGAGTGCCAAATCGTGTGAAAATATGTCTATTAAGAAATTTTATAATTGTCTTAGCATCATTTAAAGGACATGCAATTGCCTCGACCCATTTTGAGACATAGTCTACAGCTACTAAAATATACAGATTACCAGTAGAAGGTGGAAATGGACCCATGAAGTCAATACCCCATACGTCAAAGAGTTCTAACTCTAAGATGTATGTCAGAGGCATCTCATCCTTCCTACTGAGGTTACCTGTTCGTTGGCATTCATTGCAATTTTGCGCGTAGTCATGTGCATCTTTGAAGATTGTTGGCCAGAAATAGCCACTCCGAAATACCTTCGCAACAGTCCTTTGACCACCAAAGTGCCCTCCATACGGCGCTGTATGACAATGCTGAAGGATGGATCTTGCTTCAGCAGCTGACACACATTTCCTTACCAATCCATCCGCACAACACTTGTAAAGGGTAGGGTCGTCCCAAATGTACTTCCTAGCATCATGCAAGAACTTCTTCTTGTCCTGCCCTTTATTGAATTCGGGTAACACCTGCGAGGCAAGAAAATTTGCAATGTCAGCAAACCAAGGCTCATGTCAATAAAAGAATCCATCATTGCGGGCTCCGCAATAGAGTCGCAATGACTCTGCAATCTTGATAAGTGGTCAGCAACCACGTTTTCACATCCCTTTTTGTCTCGTATTTCCAAATCAAACTCCTGCAAAAGTAACACCCATCTAATCAGACGAGGTTTGGCATCAACCTTCCTCATTAGGTACTTTATTGCAGGATGATCGGTGTAAACGATTGTTTTATTTCCTACAATATATGCTCTGAACTTCTCACATGAAAATACTACAGATAACATCTCTTTTTCTGTGGTAGTGTAGTTGCATTGAGCCTCATTTAATGTTTTACTTCCATAATAAATAGGATGTGTTAATTTTTCTCTCTTCTGGCCAAGCATGGCTCCAATTGCATAATCACTTGCATCGCACATCAATTCAAAAGGCATATCCCAATTTGGTTCGATCATGATTGGAGCCTTGACTAAAGAAGTCTTGAGCTTATTCCAAGCTATCAAACACTCATTTGAAAAGATAAAGTTCTATTTAGCTCTAACAGCTCACAGAGGGGTTTGGAGATTTTTGAGAAATCCTTTATGAATCTTCTGTAAAACCCTGCGTGTCCTAAGAAACTTCTTATCACTTTTACATTTTTAGGTTCAACCAGCTTCTCAATGACTTCTATCTTGGCCCTATCAACCTCTATTCCTGCCTTGGACACTCTATGCCCCAAAACTATGCCTTCTTCCACCATGAAGTGATATTTTTCCCAATTCAAAATCAGATTGGTTTCCTCACACCTAGTGAGGACTTGTCCTAGATTGGCTAGACAGTGGTTAAAGGAATCACCAAACACTGAAAAATCATCCATGAATATTTCTACTATGGACTCATCTAGATCAGAGAAGATTGCCAACATACATCGTTGGAATGTTGCTGGTGCATTGCAGAGGCCAAATGGCATTCTGCAAAATTCAAACGTGCCAAATGCACATGTAAATGTTATCTTCTCTTGGTCCTTAGGGTCTATGGTGATTTGATTATACCCTGAGTAGCCATCTAAAAAGCAATAGAAGGCTTGGCCGACTAATTTATCAAGCTTTTGATCGATAAAAGGTAGAGGGAAATGGTCTTTTTTCGTTTCTTTATTAAGCTTTCGGTAGTCCATACACACTCTCCATCCCGTGACGGTTCGAGTGGGTATTAATTCATTGCTCTCATTAACTACTACTGTCATACCTCCTTTTTTTGGTACACATTGGATGGAACTGACCCACTGACTATTAGATATTGGGAAGATTACACCCGCATCCAACCACTTAATAATTTCCTTCTTAACTACCTCCTTCATGGAGGGGTTCAACCTACGTTGATGCTCTATTCTAGGTGTGTGCCCTTCCTCTAACAGTATCTTGTGCATACAATAAGAAGAACTTATGGCCCTAATGTCAGCGATTGTCCACCCAATTGCTTTTCTATGTTGCTTAAGCAGCAAAATTAACGCATTTTCATGTTGTTCATTCAATTTGGACGAAATGATGACAGGCAATGTGTCTTTCTCTCCTAAGTATGCATATTTAAGGTGTTGTGGCAGTGATTTTAATTCTAACAAAGGTGGTTGTTCAATTGATGGCATCATGGGAGTTGTGGTTCTTTCAGATAGTTCATTGGTCATACATACATGCTGAGGGGTTTTTATAGATGTATCACCAAATTCCGCAATATTTAAATAATTCAAGTCAATTTGTGCGTAATCAGTAGCATGCTTGACTAATAACTCATGCTCATGCTCATTTTCAATTAATGAATCCAATATATCTACAGTAGCACAGTTTTCAAGGTCAGAAGGATACCTCAAGGCTTTAAAAACACTAAACTTAACCTCTTCATCGTAGACTCGCATGGTAAGTTCACCCTTTTGAACATCAATCAGGGCCCTACCTGTGGCTAAGAAAGGTCTACCTAAGATGATTGGCACTGTTACCTCTCCAAAAGTGCATTATTTAGGGCTATATTTACCTTCAAATCATGTACATTCTTGAGTGTTTTTGTTAGAAGTTAGCTTAATGTGTGCCTAAATGTGAGAATTTGAGAATTGATGCTAAAATAGGACTTATTTGGAAAAGGAACGAAAAAGGATGTAAAATGATGTAAAAAGAGCTAAAATGTACATTGCAGGAAACATTGCGGAAACATTGCTGAAACCGCAATGAAATTCGCTGAACAGAGCATTGCGGCCCTCGCAAGGAAATCGCAATGCCAGTCTTCTACTGTTGAACTTTTCCAGCCGTCAGTCGTCATTGTTGTGATTTTCCAGCCGCCTAAGCTTTCCACTGCTGCCACGTGAAAGATTGTTGTTCAGAATGGATGGATATCAGCGGCTGAAGGTACCTGCAGAAGCTATAAAAAGAGACGGATGATGAAGGGAAACATACACTCGGAAGCGTGGAGATCCCAGTTGCAAAGCAATCTGCAGACGAAATTCCTTCTCCCGTTTGTTGGAACGAAGAAATCAGCCCTTGGCATCGATAATTCGATAGGAAGAAGAGAAGATCCGTCGTCTCTTCTGATTGAATTCATCCCCAAGATCAACTAATCTTCTCCTTCATCCGAGGCGTTTGCGACGAGGAGATCCTTGCACTTTTACAGCTTTCTTACTGTTTTCCCTTTGCGACATTGATCTGGATCGTTACTTCTGTACCCATTATTCTTTACTGCTTTCGAACCTTTGCACGTCTGTTTTATGAAGTTTTTGTATTCGGTCTTTGAAGAGTAATCACTTAGTTTGTTGAGTTCTTCATTTCGTTATTTCTGATTCAATTAATCTACTGAGCTCTTTAAATCATGTTCAATCCATCCATCTCCCTTTGTTCTTTGAAAACCATGAGTAACTAATCTAAGAGAGGTCTGCTAAAGAGGAATCTGTAGGCTAGAAATATGAGAATTCAGCATGTAGGATAGCATGATTGCATTGAATGTATGTGATCTTCATCCCATGGACAATTTCGACCGACCATCCATTTTGTCTAAAGAATTCCTAACCTCCGGAAGGAGTATGAATTCAGAGTCATCCATTCATGTTAGCCTTTTATGGTAATCAGAAAACGACCTAGGAATAGGCGTTCTCCTAGCACGTTTGTTAGCTTGCTTGTATGAATAGGTTTTTAAGTCTTACTTGGACATGAGTAAACTAAAAGATCTAATGCATGTCATCGAGAGATGCATGAGACTTGGCTAAAACGATGCATGATATGTTAATCTACTGCTGAATGATCGTAGTTAAATGCCTATAGAGGATTCTTTAGTCGACCTTGCTGCCTTACTTTACATTTAAAATCGTTGCTAATTTATTGCTAGATTATTGCGAGAACCGCAATAAAATATTTCTCCTTTTTGCCTTAGTCTTTTCATTAGCTTTTAATCTTTGCGATTTTATTGCGAAAACATTGCGAGACCCGCAATTCTTCTTCTCCACATTATAGCTTTGCTTCGTTACTTGCTTTGCTTTTACACTTGCTTTCTTCTTGCATCTTTTATATTTCAGCACACCAACCCAAAATCTACCCAATTTTAAGTTACCTTATCTAAATTAGCACACCAAATCGTTAGTCACTAAACTCAATCTCTGTGGGAAAACGAATTAAATTATACTTATCACTTGCTGCAGACCATGTATGCTTGCATGATATAAGTGCTCTTCGCATTACATTTTACTTACACACTGAGCACGCAACAAGTTTTTGGCGCCGCTGCCGGGGATTTTGTTTAGTAAACACGATTTGTGTTATTTTAGAAGAACTTAATTTAGTGAAGCTAATCTTTTGCATTTATTTTACAGGTACCAACAAGCTAGTTTATGAATGAGTTTCCAACCCACAATCTAGAATTTGATCCTGAGCCCGATTAGACTCTAAGGAACAAAAATAGAAGTAGGAAACGCCTTTTTAAACAGCCAAAGCAACCTGTAATTCAGCACATTGTGGACAACGCAGAGTTAGCGCAATCTCAAGAAGCTAAAATGGATCGAGCAGGAGAAGCACCAAACCGAGCACCTATCATTCGCAACCCCATTGAAATTGCGAATGATAAGGATAGTGCTATTCTATCATACCTTGTATCAATGCCTGAGTAGCTTAATCCGAGCATCATACGCCCCGAGATTACAGCTCACTCATTCGAATTAAAACCCATCATGTTTCAAATGCTGTCCACAGTTGGACAATTCTTTGGAGTGGAGAATGAAGACCCCCACAACCACTTGAGAAACTTCCTGGGAGTAAGTGACACCTTTGTCATCCCAGGACTGTCTCAAGAGGCCTTGAGACTTTACCTTTTCCCATATTCATTAAGAGATAAGGCCAAGACGTGGCTGAATTCCTTCCCCTCTGGTTCAATTGTCAATTGGACAGACCTAGCAGAGAAGTTCCTAGTAAAATACTTCCCTCCAGATAGGAACTCTAACTTTCGTGATGATATTATCAAATTCAAGCAAGCCGAAAACGAATCATTACATGAAGCTTGGACAAGATTCAAAGACCTATTACTCAAATGTCCACACCATGGCATTCTATGGTGTATTCAAATTGAAGTATTCTTCAAAGGATGCAACCCCAGCACGAGGCAAGTGTTGAATTCCTCAGCTGGAGGTTCGATGATATCAAAGAGCTATAACGAAGCCTATGAGATTTTGGAGAAAATCTCAACATCACATTGTAGATGGTCAGACGATCCTGTGGAGCCAAACAGAAGGAAGACTCAAGACATGGATGCACTCAGTGCAATGAGCAGCCAGATCAATGCTCTGACCAACCTAGTAAAGCAAATGGCTCAAACCAATATTCAACAAAGTGTCAACACCGTGGTAGCTGTTTCAACAAGCACATCAGTAGCTAACCAAGGTGAGGCACTAGTCTGTGGATTCTGTGGGGAAGGGCATATGTATGACTTTTGCCCTGGTAATCCATCCTCAGTGTGTTATGTTGGAAGTCAACAACAACCAAGGAACAACCCCTACTCAAACACATACAACCCTGGTTGGAGAAACCACCCAAATCTCTCTTGGGGTGGACAACAAAACACAAGCCAAATGCAAAATCAACCAAGACCAAGTGGACCATCTGGTTTCACTCAACAAACTAATCAGCCCCCATATCAGAAACAATATGTCAACAACCAACCAATGGGAACATCAGTGGAGAACTTGCTGAAAGAATACATAGCAAAGAATGATGCAACTTTGCAGAGTCAACAAGCAACCTTGAGAAGCTTAGAGAATCAGATTGGGCAGTTGGCAAACGAGCTGAAAAGTAGACCCCAAGGCAGACTGCCTGCAGACACTGAAACTCCAAGAAGGGATGGTAAGGAACAAGTTCAAGCTATTGAACTCCGAAGTGGAAGGCCATTGGTGATCAACAACAGAGAAGCACCAAAGAGAGTAGAGAATGAAGAGTCTAATGCTCCACTGGATTCTCTGCCTAACCTTGATCAAATACAACCAAGCACAACAAGGGTAAGGCTGGAACCTATCGTTGAGGAACCAAAAGAGATTCCTAGGCCTCCCCCTGTCATTAGGCAACCTGACTTGCCTACCTATGTACCACCACCATGCCCTCAGATGCTTGATTTTTATGATGATGACTCATTTGTTACCTTCGATTCTGAGAAGAGTGATCCAATGGAATCTCCATATGAAATGGTGGAGTTGGTGAAAGTTGAGAAAAATGAAATTGTGTGGGATGAGGCCAAAGAGACTAATGCGTTGCTTGAGGAACAAAAATTTGAAATGTTTGATGTTGCAGCAAGCTTCTTCACTAATGAAAGAGCTGAGCCACCACCACCACAAATGCTCCAGTTGAAAGAGTTAGAAAGAGATGTGCCAGAAAAAAGAAGTCCCATCACATCAAACCTATGTTGTACCAACGCACAGAAAGTACAAACCTTGGGATGTTATAACATGCAGTCTCTTTGAAAGAATCAACAATTTCAAGGTGTGGCAGAATGTCCGACCCTGTAAATCAAGACTTAAGTATCTTAAAGGAGCAGAAGTGATGCCTCGAAACATTGAAGAATATCCATATGAGGCAGATTGACAAGGGATATTTCTGACCCCTAAACTTTTAAATTAGGCTTTTATCATGTTTTGCTTAGATTTCGTATGTTAGGAGTAGTTTATTTTGGGGAATAAAATATTTATCATGTGCCAACAATCATAGTGTACTGGCGAGACAAAAAGGGATGTGAAAATGTAGTTGCTGATCACTTATCAAGATTGCAGAGTCATTGTGAATCTATTGCGGAGCCCGCAATGACAGATTCTTTTATTGATGAACATGTTTTTGTTTTAGTACATTGTAGTGATGATAATGAACCATGGTTTGCTGACATTCCAAATTTTCTTGCCTCTCAGGTGTTACTAGAATTCAGAAAAGGGCAAGATAAGAAGAAGTTCTTAAATGAGGCTAAGAAGTACATTTGGGATGATCCAACCTTATACAGAAGCTGTGCGGATGGATTGCTAAGAAAATGTGTGTCAGCTGCTGAAACAAGGTCAATCTTGCAGCATTGTCATACAACCCCGTATGGAGGACACTTTGGTGGTCAGAGGACTGCTGCAAAGGTGTTCCAAAGTGGCTACTTCTGACCTACAGTCTTCAAGGATGCACATAACTTCGCACACAATTGCAATGAATGTCAAAGAACAGGTAACCTTAGTAGGAAGGATGAGATGCCTCTAACATACATCTTAGAGTTAGAACTCTTTGATGTATGGAGCATTGACTTCATGGGTCCATTCCCTCCATCTGCTGGTAATCTTTACATCTTAGTAGCGGTAGATTATGTCTCAAAATGGGTAGAGGCGATTGCATGTCCCTTAAATGATGCTAAAACAGTTGTTAGATTCTTAAATAGGCATATTTTTACACGATTTGGCACACCACGTGCCATCATAAGTGATGAAGGAACACACTTTATAAACAAAGCTATGGAAAAAGTGTTAGCTAAATATAATGTTAGGCATAGAGTAGCAACACCTTATCATCCACACTCGAATGGACAAGCTGAAATATCTAATAGAGAGATCAAGAGCATATTTGAAAAAGTTGTGAAATCGAATAGAAATGATTGGTCTTTTAAGTTAGATGATGCACTGTGGGCGTATAGGACTGCATATAAAACACCATTAGGAATGTCTCCTTATAGGTTAGTTTATGGAAAAGCATGCCACTTACCCCTTGAATTAGAAATCAAAGCCTTTTGGGCCTTAAAAGAGTTAAATTATTGCGTAACCGATGCGGGAACATTGCGCTCTCTGCAATTACATGAGTTAGATGAACTAAGACATATGTCATACGAAAATGCTAAAATGTATAAAGAAAGAACTAAAATTTGGCATGATAGTAGACTTAGGATTAAGGATTTCAAAAAGGGCCAGCATGTTTTACTATTCAATTCACGATTGAGATTATTTCCTTGCAAACTTACGTCTCGTTGGTCAAGTCCTTTTGTGATTACTAATGTGTTTGTTCACGGTGCAATTGAAATTCGAAATCTGAATCAAGGTCAGCTGTTCATGGTAAATGGTGCTAGATTGAAGCACTACTATGAGGAAGGAGATGTGAAGACACTCTCAGCCTTCCTCCTATCCGAAGCTTAAGAGCAAAAAAAGAAAGGATGAGCAAGAGCATTCAATGAAATTATTTTTATGCTCAACCATCAAAGGATTATGGAATAGATTGTCTTTCATTATTGTTTTTCTTTTAGATTGATTAGAGTATTTCTATTATTTCTAGTATTAATTAAAGTTTGTTTTTATTGATTAGGAGCGTGGTAATTGGAGATCTTAAAACGACGATGAGGGGAGTAAACCAAGAGGCAAGGAAAGATAAAGGAAGAGATCTTGCAAAATCGAAGATTTAGTTGCTAGAATCTTGCAACAAATAACAATCAAGGATGAAATCCCAACGGTTATATCTTCAAAGATTGCTGAAAAAATTGCGAAAAAATTGCGGACAAATTGCGGAGTCCGCAATCATATAGCCGTTGGGGTAACAACCGAGTATAAATAGGACGAGTTGGGGATCATTCCCATTTACGAGTCTCAAACCCTCGAAATTCCACAACTCAGAGCTCTCCTTCCTCAGAAATTCCCAAGCTTAACCTTCAAGAAACGACCATGGTTTTCACAAGATCTGAACGATCCACGCCCAAAAAGACAACCCCAATCACGGAGGATGCTGAATTAGTGAGGGATGCGTTGCTTTCTTTGGCAAATGCTGAAGCTGTGAAACCATCGAGACCTCCGAAGCTTCCTGTGAAGAGGAAGTGGAAGGTGGCAACTGAAGCTGGAAACACATCTGAGCCAACGCAGTCCCCTAGACGAACGTGGAAGGTCACCATGGAGGATCCAAAGACCAAAAGTAGGAATTCCACGAGTGAGGGAAGCCTCAACAGTGGCAGGCCATCGTTTGAGACGACCATGCAAAGCCCTGATTCCCCTCGATGACAGTCGGAACCTGAAGTTCCATCTGAAGAACAACCATAATCGGCATCAATTGGTGATGCGAATGAAGAAGAAGAGGTAGTTTCCCCCTTCAGGGATGTCAATCTCGACAGCCCTGTGGAGAGGGAAAGCAAGGATCCAATGGAGGAAACGCTGGATGAATGCCTCCAACAGATAGTTGCCAAGACGAGGCTCAAGAAGAGAGCCCCTGTGATTGTGAAAGGCAAGCGGCCAAAAGCCTCTAAGAAGACTAAAAAGAAGAGGGTTGAAGTTGGACCCTCTATCAAGAAAATAAAATCTGAGGCTGTTGAAGCAGCCAAGGCAAAGGACAAGGGGAAGAGAAAGATGTACCAAGAGGATGAGCCTCGAGCTGTGAGGTATGTGTCTAAGGATGCGGAGGCTAGAGGCCTGAAATTGATGAAGAAAGAACTCCTCAACGAGAGAGGATTTCTTGATTCTCTTGCGGACCTGCTGTTAAGTCTCTGAAAGTGACTTATTTAGGACCCATTTAGCCTAAGAAGACGTACACTTTTAGGTGTTTTTGATAGCATTTAGCCTAAACCTATACTTTAATATGAGAATTAGAAGAAGGTAGCTAATTTAGGACTTGTGCACAATAGGTAGAAAAAGGGTTGAAAACCGAAGGAAAAGAATGAAAAATACGCAGTGCGAATGAATTGCGAAATAATTGCGGTCCTCGCAATTATTCAAGTGAAAACCGTAACTTGACTGATCTTTTTCTGTTAAATTCCGTTATTTCAGGGACTCGTTCTTTCTCCTCCATCCATTTCTGATATATGACGTTGAAGATTGATGGTTCTCCTTGGCCCAGCAGCACCTGCAAACTACTATAAAAAGGGGTCAAAGTCGGAGGTTTGATCATCATTCCGAAGCGCAGAAGTCTTCTCGCAGTCCACCATTTCTCCCTGTTTTCCTTTGCCGTCTGTTGGAGTGAGAGTCTCAGCTATTGGAGTCGATAATCTGATAGGAAGGAGAGGAGATTCTTCTTCTCTCTCGATTGGATTCATCCAAGCAAGGCTGAGCTTTCATCCCCTTCATTCGAGGCGACTGCCACGAAGTTTCCCAGCAACTTTTACTACTTTTCTGTCTTTCTTCTTATTTCCAGCTTTGTTCAATTGCTGTTCTTAGTTTAGAGTTTAATCTACTGCATTTCGGTATTGTCTGCCTTTTAATCATTTCTTGTTGAGCTTCCCTTTGTCGTTAAACAATTTCATTAATTGAAGTACATTTCTGCAATTCACCGTTTCCCCTTTCGTCTGCTACGACTTTTGTCTACTGTTTTAATTATATTTCCCTTCTAAGCATGTCTCTTTTATCTGCTATTTCTGTTTACCTTATATCCATGAGTAGCTAAATCACCTAGGGGCATGCTAATGACAAAACTATAGGTTAAAAATCGTGAATCAAGTAGGCAGTTTAAACACTCGAACATTGATTGTATGTAAGCTTCATCCCACGGGCAATTTCGATTGGCCATCCATTTTGTCCAAAGAACTCCTAACCTCTGGAAGGAGTAAGAGTTCAGAGTCATATAATCATGCTAGCCTTTAATGGTAATCAGGAAACGGCTTAGGAATAAGCGTTTCCCTAGTACAAACTAAACATTCCTGCTTAAACAAAGTGCTTAAGACCTTACTTTGAAGTCGAGTAAACTAAAGTATTTCATGCATGGAATCGGACGATACATGAGTTAGAGTGAGTTTGATGTATAGAGAGTTGACTTACTGCTTGAGAATCGTATTTAAATGCCTATAGGATAGTCATTAGTAGCCCTGAATTCGCCCATTTACACATTTTCGCTGCTGTTTAATTGCGGAAACATTGCGGTCCTCGCAATTCTGCTGTTTTACATTCTGTTTAGCTGTTTTCTTCTTCGTTTATTAATTCCATCTCTTGTCTTTTAAGTCTAGTTTCAACTTGCATTTGTTTATGTTATATCCCTTTACACATTCAGCAAAAGTTAGATAATTAAAAACCAATTTTACCCCACCAAATTCATCCCATCTTTCTTAACAATCACACTTCGCGAATAACTAAAAATGAGTCTCTGTGGAAAAAACGAATTAAATATACTTACTACTTGCTGTGAGACCATGTATGCTTGCATGTTCTAAGTGCTCTCTCTACTCTTTTGCATATTTATCTTTACACATTGAGCACGCAACAAGTTTTTGGCGCCGCTGCCGGGGACTTATTTTAAGTAAAACGAAGTTTTTTTTGTTAAGTTTGAAGCATCAATTTATTTTCTCTTGCATTTGATCTATATTTCATTTCTTCCTTAGGTAAAACTTAGGTTAGTTTATGAATGAGCTTCCATCTAGTGATCTAGAGTTCAACCCTGAGCCTGAGAGATTACTTAGAGCTAGGAATAGAGCTAAGAAACGTCTATTTAAACAACCTTCTTTACCTCAATTAGTTGCTGATACCGCAAGGTTATCATCACCACCTTTAGAAGAAATGGATAGAAGAGATCAACCTCTGGTGCCTGTCACTCGCAATCCCATAGAAATAGCGAATGACAAGGATAGCGCCATTCTTTCATACCTCGTACCTATGCCTGGGGAGCTGAACCCCAGCATAATCCGTCCTGAGATCACTGCCAACTCATTCGAGTTAAAGCCAGTGATGTTCCAAATGTTGTCCACTGTGGGACAATTCTTTGGAATGGAAAATGAGGATCCCCACAACCATCTTAGGAACTTCTTAGGAGTTAGTGACACTTTCCTAATCCCTGGAGTTTCTCAAGAAGCATTAAGGCTATACTTGTTCCCTTACTCTTTGAGGGACAAGGCCAAAACGTGGCTGAACTCATTACTTTCCGGATCTGTCCTTAATTGGACAGATCTAGCAGAAAAATTCCTAGTCAAATATTTCCCACCTGATAGGAATTCTACTTTCCGTGATGACATTATAAAATTCAAACAAGCTCCAAGTGAGTCTCTTCACGAAGCTTGGACACGCTTCAAGGACCTTCTCATCAAATGTCCGCACCATGGCATCCCATGGTGTATCCAAATAGAAGTCTTCTTTAAAGGATGCAACCCCAGCACTAGACAAGTCCTAAATTCATCTGCTGGAGGTTCCATGTTGTCCAAGAGTTACAACGAAGCTTATGAGATCTTGGAGAAGATCTCAACATCTCATTGTAGGTGGTCGGATGATCCTGTAGAGCCAACTAGAGCTCAAGACAAGGATGCTCTAAGCGCCATGAGCACCCAAATAAATGCCCTGACCAACTTAGTCAAGCAAATGGCTCAGGCCAATCTCCAATCCAGTGCCAATACCGCCACAGCCATGTCAATGGGCACCCAACCAAGCCAAGGCGAGGCACTAGTTTGTGGATTCTGTGGGGAAGGGCACCCATATGAATACTGCCCTGGGAATCCATCCTCGGTCTGCTATGTAGGAAGCCAGCAGCAACCAAGGAACAACCCCTACTCACAAACATACAATCCTGGTTGGAGGAACCACCCAAACCTGTCATGGGGTGGCCAACCAAACCCTAACCAAAATATTAACCAACCAAGGCCGAGTGGAACATCTGGTTTCACTCCCCAACATAACCAACATAACCAGTCAATGTACCAAAAACCTTATCAACCAGTAGGATCTTCTGTAGAAAACCTACTCAAGGAATACATAGCAAAAAATGATGCTACTCTCCAAAGCCAGCAAGCTACCCTTAGGAGCTTAGAAAATCAAATAGGCCAGTTAGCCAATGAAATTAAAAGTAGGCCCCAAGGTAGACTCCCTGCTGACACTGAACTGCCAAGGAGAGAAGGAAAGGAACAAGTTCAAGCAATTGAACTTAGGAGTGGAAGACCTTTGGTAAGCAACACCAAAGACATACCAAAGAGAGTAGAGAACACCGAGTCTAGTGCTCCACTGGAGTCTCTGCCCAACCAAGGTCCACCACCCACTAGCACCTCAGGAGCCAGATTAGAGCCAATTGTAGAGGAAATAGAAGAAATTCCAAGACCTCCACCAATCCTAAGGCGCCCTGACGTACCTGCTTATGTACCACCACCTCCATATCCTAGAAGACTTAAAAAGAAGCAGGAACAGGAAGTGCATTTCAATAAATTCTTAGAAATACTTAAGCAAGTACATGTTAACATTCCTTTCGTAGAGGTTTTACAGTCGATGCCTTCTTATGTAAAGTTTTTGAAGGACATCATTACTAACAAGAAAATAATTGGCGAATTTGAAACACTCAATCTCACTGAGGAGTGCAGTGCCATCCTCCAGAACAAACTGCCTAAGAAGGAGAAGGATCCTGGTTCCTTCACCTTACCTGTTGAACTTGGAGGCAAGCACGTGGGGCGAGCTCTCTGTGACCTGGGAGCCAGCATTAACCTCATGCCCCTGTCCCTATTCCGCCAGTTGGGAATAGGAGAAGCACGTCCAACTACCGTCACTTTACAGCTAGCAGACAGATCCATCGCATACCCAGAAGGTAAGATTGAGGATATTCTAGTGAAAGTTGACAAATTCATCTTCCTTGCAGATTTCATTGTCCTGGACTATGAGGCAGACAAGGAGGTACCCATCCTGCTAGGTAGACCATTTCTAGCCACAGGTAGGGCACTAATAGATGTGCAAAAAGGTGAGTTAACTATGAGAGTTCATGATGAAGAGGTAAAATTTAGTGTTTACAAAGCTTTAAGGTATCCCTCTGATTCTGAGTCTTGTGCAAGCATGGATGTTGTTGACTCACTTATGGAAAAACAATTAGAGCATGTATTATTAACCAAGCATGCTAGTGAATATGTACAAGTAGATGTAGCTGATTTAAATGTATCTGACATAATGAATATAACTGTAGATAAACCACAGCATGTATGTATGAATATAGAATTAACTGATAGATCTGTCAATCCTTTAAAGCCCTCCATTGAGCATCCACCTATTCTAGAACTGAAACCACTACCTACTCACCTCAAATATGCATATTTAGGAGATAATGATACACTGCCTGTAATTATTTCCTCTAAACTAAGTGAACAGCATGAGGTTGATTTAATTTTACTGCTTAAGCGACATAGGAAGGCTATAGCTTGGACTATTGCTGATATTCGAGGCATTAGCCCTTCTTATTGTATGCACAAAATTATATTAGAGGAAGAGCACACACCTAAGGTTGATCACCAGCGTAGGTTAAACCCCTCTATGAAAGAGGTAGTGAAGAAAGAGATAATAAAATGGTTAGATGCAGGAGTAATTTTCCCCATAGCTAGTAGCCAGTGGGTGAGCCCCATCCAGTGTGTACCTAAGAAGGGGGGAATAACTGTGGTAGTCAATGAGAACGACGAACTGATTCCAACAAGGACTGTCACAGGGTGGAGGGTGTGTATGGATTATAGGAAGTTAAACAAAGAAACTAAAAAAGACCATTTCCCTATACCATTTATTGACCAGATGCTAGACAGAATAGCTGGTAGAGCCTATTATTGTTTCTTAGATGGATATTCGGGCTATAATCAAATAACTATAGACCCTAAGGACCAAGAGAAGACCACCTTCACTTGCCCTTTTGGAACGTTTGCCTTCCGCAGAATGCCTTTTGGCTTATGCAATGCACCGGCAACTTTCCAGAGGTGCATGATGGCAATCTTCTCTGAGTTGGATGAATCTATGATAGAAATATTCATGGATGACTTCTCAGTCTTTGGGGATTCATTTAAAACCTGTCTAGAAAACCTAGGACAAGTCCTGGCTAGGTGTGAGGAGACCAACCTAGTCCTAAATTGGGAAAAATGCCATTTTATGGTAGATGAGGGGATTGTTTTAGGACATCGAGTGTCAAGGGCAGGTGTGGAAGTGGATAGGGCCAAAATAGAGATTATAGAGAAGTTAGTAGAGCCCCAAAATGTCAAGGGCATTAGAAGCTTCTTAGGGCATGCTGGTTTCTACAGAAGGTTCATCAAGGACTTTTCTAAGATAGCCAAGCCTCTATGCGAGCTTCTAGAGCTAAATAGGCCTTTTATCTTCTCTGAGGAATGTGTAGTAGCTTGGAAATCCCTTAAAGAGGCACTAGTCACAGCGCCTATCATAGTTGGACCAAATTGGGATCTCCCATTTGAGATGCTATGTGATGCCAGTGACTATGCCGTAGGAGTTATGCTAGGACAGAAAATTGACAAGCTGACACATCCTGTCTACTATGCCAGTAAAACCTTAAATGAGGCCCAATGTAATTATACAACTACAGAGAAAGAGATGCTTGCTGTAGTATTTGCTTGCGAAAAATTTAGAAATTATATTGTAGGCACTAGGACCATTGTATACACTGACCATTCTGCCTTGAAATATCTTATGAGGAAAGCTGACGCCAAGCCTAGGCTGATTAGGTGGGTGTTATTGCTGCAAGAATTTGATTTGGATATTCGAGACAAGAAAGGTTGTGAGAATGTGGTTGCAGATCACCTGTCTCGATTGCACCATAATTGCGAAAAAATTGCGGAGTCCGCAATTTCTGATGCTTTCATAGATGAGCATGTCTTTGCTTTGTCCCATCGTGATAACGATGAGGAACCATGGTTCGCTGATATTACTAACTTTCGTGCATCACAGGTATTACCAGTGTTCAAGGGAGGACAAGAGAAGAAGAGGTTCCTCCATGAAGTAAGGAAATTCATCTGGGATGACCCCATACTTTACAGAACCTGTGCTGATGGGTTGTTGAGGAAATGTGTTTCAGCTGCTGAAGCGAAATCTGTGCTGCAGCACTGTCACTCATCTCCTTATGGGGGACATTTTGGTGGGCAGAGAACAGCTGCTAAGGTATTTCAGAGTGGCTACTATTGGCCAACGATCTTCAAAGACGCCCATGACTACGCCCACAACTGTGATGAGTGCCAAAGGACAGGTAACCTGAGTCGTAAGGATGAGATGCCCCTCACCTACATCTTAGAGTTGGAGCTCTTTGATGTGTGGGGCATTGATTTCATGGGACCATTCCCTCCATCGTCAGGTAACCTCTATATATTAGTAGCAGTAGACTACGTATCCAAATGGGTAGAAGCCAAAGCATGTCCTAATAATGATGCTAAAACGGTCACTAGTTTCTTACATAGGCACATTTTCACTCGATTTGGGACTCCTCGTGCTATCATTAGTGATGAGGGGTCACATTTCATTAATAAGGCTATGGAGAAATTATTGGCTAAATATAACATTAGACATAGAGTAGCTACCCCCTATCACCCACACTCAAATGGTCAAGCTGAAATTTCCAATAGGGAAATAAAGAACATCCTAGAGAAGGTAGTCAAACCTAATAGAAAAGACTGGTCGTTCAAGCTTGAGGATGCACTTTGGGCTTATAGAACAGCATATAAGACACCCCTAGGCATGTCTCCCTATAGGTTGGTGTATGGCAAGGCTTGTCATTTGCCACTAGAGTTAGAAAACAAAGCATTTTGGGCTATGAAAGAATTGAATTTTTGTGTGAAGGATGCGGGGACATTGAGATCTTTACAGCTGCATGAACTTGATGAGCTTAGGCATATGGCTTATGAGAATGCCAAAATGTATAAAGAAAAGACCAAAATATGGCACGACAGTAGGCTTAGGATCAAAGACTTTAGGAAAGGCCAACTTGTACTATTATTTAACTCACGCTTAAAGTTATTTCCAGGCAAACTAAAGTCTAGATGGTCGGGTCCATTTGTTATCACTAATGTCTTTGTTCATGGTGCAATAGAGATAAAAAACTTGCAGCAAGGTCAGCCATTTATGGTCAATGGTGCCAGATTGAAGCATTACTATGAGGAAGGAGATGTGAAGACTCTCTCGGCCTTCCTCTTGACTGAAGCATGACAAAAAGAACGAGAGAGAACGAGTGGTTACTGTGCTCGTTTAGTCAAGGCCAATGCCTTAGTTTATTTTTTCTGTTTTTCCGATTATCGTTTGTAGGTGTTGTGGTGTGTTTTTAATTGAGTATTTAATGTTTGTTTTATTTGTTTTTGTAGGGAATCGATAGATGGAATCAAGGAGATCAAATCCAGCTTTAAAAATCAAGAATCGGTTGAGCCAAATGAAAGATACGGAGGATCAAAGTTTGAGATTTTTATGAAAAAATATCCCTGGAATTGCGCTGGAATTGCTGGATACGCAAAAAGAGCCGTTGGGATTTTATCCGTTGCATTTATATCCGTTGGGAGGCGTTCGATCAGTACGATTCTTTCATTCTTTGCTATCCAAGAATTCAGCGATTCTCTCGACCTTTGATTCCTCTCTCAAGATCTCCAAGAAGCAACCATGGTTTTCACCCGAGCAGACCGATCCGCAGCCAAGAAGAAGGCTGATGACGCAGCTGAAGCAGCTGCAAGGGAAGCGCTTCTGACCCTTGCAGACGATGGTGCCGTTCGCACAGGACCTCTCCCCAAGCTTCCTATCCGTAGGAGGAAGTGGAGGGTGGTCACTGAGATCCCTGCTGGACCATCTGAGCCAGCAGGCACGCCCAAGAAACGCCGGTGGAGTGTCAAGACGGCCGCCGAACCAAGCGTAGCGACGACTCCCTCTGTGGCGAGTCAAGATTCTGATCGTGGGTCTCACAATTCAGCCAAGAAGAGTTCGACGCCACCTGCTTCGCCAGCACGCACACCGTCACCGTCTGCAGCACCTGTGCACAGCCCTGCGCCGTCTGAACCAGTGCCAAGCGCAGAGTCGTCACCACCTGCACAGAGCCCCGAGTTGTCTCCAGCACCTCAGAGTTCTGATCCAACGCCTGTAGCAGCGAAGAGTCCTGAATTATCATCTTCGCCACTGAGTTCTGCGCGGACACCTTCAGCAGAGCATGATTCCCCACGGCCTGATCCAGAATTCCCTTATGGGGATTATCAAGAGTCCACGCAAGGTAGTGGAGATGCTGGGGAAGAGGAAGTCTTCTCTCCTATGAGGGAAGATAGCCTTGATGAGCCTGCACAGCAGGCCGACTCTATGGAAGAAACGTTGGGGGCATGCCTCCAGCAGATCAACATCAAGGCCAAGCTGAAGAAGAAGAAAAAGGCCAAGATTGTCAAGGCCAAGAAGTTGAAGAAAAAGAAGGCCACGAAGGTGCCCTCGGCGGACAAAGAGAGTACTGAGCCTTCGCTCAAACGCCTCAAGGTGGAGGCTGCCGAATCATCCAAGCCAGCAGATAAGGGCAAGGCTAAACTCTACCCTGAAGACGAACCTCAGTCAGTGAGGTATGTCTCATCTGATGCTGAATCCAGGGGTGCTGAGCTGAGAAAGAGGGACCTGTTGCACGAGAAAGGTTTCCTCGACCGACTAGCTGACCTGCCGCAGTTCTTGCGCGCAGGAGTGCTCAACCATGGCTGGGAAGAATTCTGCCGACCACCTAATCCAGCATACACGAGCATGGTGTATGACTTTTACGCCAATGTGCTCAGCCCTGAGGATGGCCTATCTGTGGTCCGAGGGGTGGAAGTGGATTTCTCAGCCAAGGCCATCAATGAAGCCTTTGGTCTCAAGGGCCAAGCTCACACAGATTATGCGCGGATAGTTGATGAGCCGACTGAGGCTGTGCTGGAAGAGGCCATCCGAACAATTGGCCAGCCTGAAGCAGCGTGGACTGTCTCACGCAACGGGAGGCACACGTTAATGAGTGCCAATCTGACAGCCAAGGCGGCTGTTTGGTTTGCCTTTGTGCGAAGGAAATTGTCCCCTGTGACCCACGAGACGACAATCAACCAGAGTCGATCACTACTGGTTTATGCCATCATGCGCGGTCTCACGGTCAATGTGGGGGAGATCATGTCAGCTGCCATTGCTGAATGTGCCCGCAAAGGTAAGGGGCCATTATTCTTCCCCAACACTATAACAAAATTGTGCTTGCTTGCAGGAGTCCCCACCGAACGCTTAGAGCAGCAGATGCCGTACACAGGCCATTTGGAGCTGCCTGCCAGCTTGAGGCTGAAGAGAAAGGGGAACATGGAGTTTGAATTGGATCGGTTGGCTGCTGATCAGTCACGATCCATGGCGTGCCTCATGGATATGCAACGAAGGATGGCTCAATGGGCCAAGTATGCGCAGGCAAGGGATAAGGAACTTGCGGACCAAATTGGATGCATCTTCCCTGAGTTCCCTACCAATCTTCTAACTCCATGGGTGCCACCACGACCAAGGCAACCTGATGAAGATGATGAGACTTGAGTGCTGGTTTGAAGTGCACTGAAGGGAGTATTGCTGTTCCCTTAGAAAACAAAAACAATTTTTCTGCTTTCTGATTAGTTAATGTGAATTATGCTGTTTGTATTCAATTTTTGATCTGTTTAGATGTTTAGTTTCTGTGTTTTTTCTTTTGTTTAGGGTAGTCTGATGTTAGCTGCCTAGGTAGGTTAGGTTAGTTTTAATTTTGTAGAGCTTAAAGCAACGGGACAAAGCATGTTTAGGGGCCTGATGCATTGTTATATCTGCCCAGCTTTGATTGCGGAAAAATTGCGGTGCCCGCAATTTTTCTGACTATTTGCGTGTTTTGGACTGTCTGTTTAGTTAGGCTATGATCTGTTTAAAGCTTTCTTTTGCTGCTAGCATGACTACTGTATATAGCTGATCTAAAAGCATGCTGGATGAGTGTCATAAGACGTCTTTTGATAGTTTAAATTAACCTCTCAATAGCTCAGCATGCAAAGCTTTAAGCCCTTGACTGTCTGTTTTTTTCAAAATTCTGCTGCTGTGATATTTTCTTTCAAATGTTCTGTCTATGCCTAAGGCTTTAGATTCTCTTTGTTTTACCTTAGACTAGATGCTTCTAGACAAGTTTGGGGGTGTGCCACCTCAAGCACTCATTGGGGACAATGAGTAGTTTTAGTTTGGGGGAGGCCACCCTAGGCCTAGGAACATTCCTCTCTTCCTTAGGACATAAGCATTCTTCTTCTCCTTTAAAATGGTAAATATAAAAGTGAAAAATAGAATAAAGAGGGGAGTCTTTCTCAAGTTGCTGAGTAATCAGTGCCAAGTGTGTAAACCACAAGTGGCATTGCATCAAAAGGCAACCCAAGGGAAGGCTCCACCTAAGTAAGAAAAGAAAAAAGGAGGAATAGGGAAGAAGAATGTGTGCTTAGGAGTTATGACCTTGTGGCTTAGATGTCCTATTTGAAAAGAACTCTGATCCTTAATGAGCTGAGCACAAGGTTGTAGCTTTTAGGTTTGTCTAAGGGAGATGAATGTATATCCAATGAAGTGATGCCAGGGTTTAGTTGGTCTTATGGAAGTACTACTGTCACTGGTTTTGTACTAAGACTGGCATGACTCTAAGGAGTCCTAGGCAGCTCATAAGAAAAAAAACTAGAAGCATGTACTGAGTCTGAGATAAAGCTAGGCAGAATTTGAAACCTTAGGGATAGTGGCATGACATGACAGAAGCAAATAGACCAGTTGTAGGGAGTTAATGAAAACAGAGAGACCAGTTGTAGAAGTATGTCACAGGACAGCACTGCTATAGATGAGAATATAAGGGAGTCAGTGAGTAGTTAAAGAGGATAAATAACAGCCTAAGTAAGTCCTTAGTTTGCTTGAGGACAAGCAAAACCTCAAGTTTGGGGGTGTGTTAAGTCTCTGAAAGTGACTTATTTAGGACCCATTTAGCCTAAGAAGACGTACACTTTTAGGTGTTTTTGATAGCATTTAGCCTAAACCTATACTTTAATATGAGAATTAGAAGAAGGTAGCTAATTTAGGACTTGTGCACAATAGGTAGAAAAAGGGTTGAAAACCGAAGGAAGAGAATGAAAAATACGCAGTGCGAATGAATTGCGAAATAATTGCGGTCCTCGCAATTATTCAAGTGAAAACCGTAACTTGACTGATCTTTTTCTGTTAAATTCCGTTATTTCAGGGACTCGTTCTTTCTCCTCCATCCATTTCTGATATATGACGTTGAAGATTGATGGTTCTCCTTGGCCCAGCAGCACCTGCAAACTACTATAAAAAGGGGTCAAAGTCGGAGGTTTGATCATCATTCCGAAGCGCAGAAGTCTTCTCGCAGTCCACCATTTCTCCCTGTTTTCCTTTGCCGTCTGTTGGAGTGAGAGTCTCAGCTATTGGAGTCGATAATCTGATAGGAAGGAGAGGAGATTCTTCTTCTCTCTCGATTGGATTCATCCAAGCAAGGCTGAGCTTTCATCCCCTTCATTCGAGGCGACTGCCACGAAGTTTCCCAGCAACTTTTACTACTTTTCTGTCTTTCTTCTTATTTCCAGCTTTGTTCAATTGCTGTTCTTAGTTTAGAGTTTAATCTACTGCATTTCGGTATTGTCTGCCTTTTAATCATTTCTTGTTGAGCTTCCCTTTGTCGTTAAACAATTTCATTAATTGAAGTACATTTCTGCAATTCACCGTTTCCCCTTTCGTCTGCTACGACTTTTGTCTACTGTTTTAATTATATTTCCCTTCTAAGCATGTCTCTTTTATCTGCTATTTCTGTTTACCTTATATCCATGAGTAGCTAAATCACCTAGGGGCATGCTAATGACAGAACTATAGGTTAAAAATCGTGAATCAAGTAGGCAGTTTAAACACTCGAACATTGATTGTATGTAAGCTTCATCCCACGGGCAATTTCGATTGGCCATCCATTTTGTCCAAAGAACTCCTAACCTCTGGAAGGAGTAAGAGTTCAGAGTCATATAATCATGCTAGCCTTTAATGGTAATCAGGAAACGGCTTAGGAATAAGCGTTTCCCTAGTACAAACTAAACATTCCTGCTTAAACAAAGTGCTTAAGACCTTACTTTGAAGTCGAGTAAACTAAAGTATTTCATGCATGGAATCGGACGATACATGAGTTAGAGTGAGTTTGATGTATAGAGAGTTGACTTACTGCTTGAGAATCGTATTTAAATGCCTATAGGATAGTCATTAGTAGCCCTGAATTCGCCCATTTACACATTTTCGCTGCTGTTTAATTGCGGAAACATTGCGGTCCTCGCAATTCTGCTGTTTTACATTCTGTTTAGCTGTTTTCTTCTTCGTTTATTAATTCCATCTCTTGTCTTTTAAGTCTAGTTTCAACTTGCATTTGTTTATGTTATATCCCTTTACACATTCAGCAAAAGTTAGATAATTAAAAACCAATTTTACCCCACCAAATTCATCCCATCTTTCTTAACAATCACACTTCGCGAATAACTAAAAATGAGTCTCTGTGGAAAAAACGAATTAAATATACTTACTACTTGCTGTGAGACCATGTATGCTTGCATGTTCTAAGTGCTCTCTCTACTCTTTTGCATATTTATCTTTACACATTGAGCACGCAACACCTGCCGCAATTCCTGCGCGCAGGAATTATGAACCACGGCTGGGAAGAGCTGTGTAGGCCTCCAATTCAGGCCTACTCTGATATGGTGTACGACTTCTACGCCAACCTCACTCGCCCCGAAGGCTGTTCTTCAATGGTGAGGGGAGTAGAAGTTGACTTCTCAGCCGAAGCAATCAACAAGGTGTATGCTCTCAAGGGGCATGAGGATTCTGAATACGCAAGGATCATGGCTTCACCCTCAGAGGGAGTCCTAGAGGAAGCGCTGAATATAATAGGGAAGCCTGATGCAGCATGGGCAGTCTCAAAGCATGGGAAGCACACACTAATGAGTGCAGCCCTCAGGGACAAAGCGGTTGTTTGGTTATCCCTGATTCGAAGACGAATCTCCCCTGTCACACATGAGACAACCATCAATCAAGGGAGATCGCTGCTGATTTATGCGATAATGAAAGGACTCACCATTGATGTGGGTGAAGTCATAGCAGCTTCGATCGTCGAATGCTCCAAGAAAGGTAAGGGCAGACTCTTTTTCCCTAACACCATCACTAAATTATGCTTACGCGCAGGGGTGCCTGTGACGATGGAGGAGAAACAATTGGCCTATGCTGGCCACCTTGAGCTGCCCAGTGACCTGAGGATGAGGAGAAGAGGCAACATGGAGTTCGAGACGGATGGACTTGCTGCTGCACAGTCATTGTCCATGGCCTGCTTGATGGACTTACAACGGAAGTTAGCCTAATGGGCTGAGTATTCGCAGGCAAGGGACCAAGAGCTGGCTGAGCACCTGCGGTGCACGTTCCCTACCTTCCCTGCTGGATTGTTGAGTCCTTGGGTGCCTCCGAGTGAGAGGAATGATGAAGAAGATAAGAATGAATGAATGCCAGACTGATGGCATTCGAGGGAGTATTTCTGTGACCAGTTACCCCCCAATAATCAACTGTTTGTTCTGTTTTAATTTCTTAATTAGCCTGCTTAGTTTAAGTTTTATTTCGTATGATTAGTTAGCTTAGATAGTTTTTCTATTCCCTGTAGTGTTTACGAATAGAACATCGCATGTTAGGAGCCTTGATCACGGTTACATCTGCTCTGTTGAAATCATTGCGAATTCTTTGCGGACCCCGCAATCTTTTGTTTGCTTAAGCATGCTATTGTATGACTTTCTGATGGGTTGTCTGTCTTTCAATCTCATTATTTGACTGCATTACTGATGTCCATAGGTGGTCTGTCTATTGAGCATGCTGGATGAGTGTCAAGTACACTCTTGTTAGTTTTAATCAGCCTCGTAAAATGTTGAGCATGTACCTCTGTTAGACCTTACCATGTTAGTTTTAATAAACTTCTGCTTATGAGTTATCTGAACTAGGAGGGTCATTCTATCCCTAGGAGTTTTGAGTCTGTCTGGTTTTTATTTAGACTAGATGCTTTTAAGATAAGTTTGGGGGTGTGCCACCTCAGACTCTCATTGGGGACAATGAGAAGTTTAAGTTTGGGGGAGACTGCCTCTAGTCCTAGGAACATTCCTCTCTCCCTTGAAAAAGACATGTTTCTTCTAAAAAAAAAAAAAAATAATAAAGTAAAGCAAAGGAAAGAAAGGGGCATTGTCTTCCTCTAAGGATGCTGAGTAATCAGGGCCATTTGTGTAACCCACAAGTGGCACTACATCAAAAGGCAATTCAAAGAGAAGACTTTGCCAACAGAGAAAAATAAAACCAAGGAAGAAGAATGTGTGCCAAAGAGCTGTGGCCTAAGTGTTTAGATGTCCTGTGAAATTGAACTTTGATCCTTAGTTTGCTAAGCACAGGGCTGTAGCTTGAAGGTATGTCAAGGGAGATGAGTGTCTATCCAACACAGTGATGCCAGGGCTTAGTTGTTCTATGGACTGTACTCTGATACTCGTGTGTGCTAAGCCTGGCATGACTCTAAGGATTCCTGGGTAGCTCAAAAATAAAGACATTAGAAGCATGTACTGAGTCTGAGTTAAAACTAGGGAGAGTTTGAAAGCTTAGGGATAACTGCACAATGAACCCAATGACCTAGGCAGATAAACCAGTAGTGAGGAAGTTTGTAAAAACATAAGGTTTTAAAGGCAAGGGAAATCAGAATAGGCAGAATATGAAGTTAGTTTGAACCTAGAAGAGTGTCACAGGACAACAATGCCTTTGATAGTAAGCCTAGGGAAGTCAGCAAGTCAGTTAGGTAGAGTTTGAAAGACAAGATTTAGTAGCCAAAGTAAGCCTTTATATTGCTCGAGGACTAGCAATAACTCAAGTTTGGGGGTGTGTTACCTCTCCAAAAGTGCATTATTTAGGGCTATATTTACCTTTAAATCATGTACATTCTTGAGTGTTTTTGTTAGAAGTTAGCTTAATGTGTGCCTAAATGTAAGAATTTGAGAAATGATGCTAAAATAGGACTTATTTGGAAAAGGAACGAAAAATGATGTAAAATGATGTACAAAGAGCTAAAATGTACATTGCAGGAAACATTGCGGAAACATTGTTGAAACCGCAATGAAATTCGCTGAACAGAGCATTGCGGCCCTCGCAAGGAAATCGCAATGCCAGTCTTCTTCTGCTGAACTTTTCCAGCCGTCAGTCGTCATTGTTGCGATTTTCCAGCCGCCTAAGCTTTCCACTGCTGCCACGTGGAAGATTGTTGTTCAGAATGGATGGATATCAACGACTGAAGGTACCTGCAGAAGCTATAAAAAGAGACGGATGATGAAGGGAAACATACACTCGGAAACGTGGAGATCCCAGTTGCAAAGCATTCTGCAGACGAAATTCCTTCTCCCGTTTGTTGGAACGAAGAAATCAGCCCTTGGCGTCGATAATTCGATAGGAAGAAGAGAAGATTCGTCTTCTCTTCTGATTGAATTCATCCCCAAGATCAGCTAATCTTCTCCTTCATCCGAGGCGTTTGCGACGTGGAGATCCTTGCACTTTTACAGCTTTCTTACTGTTTTCTCTCTACTGTTTTCCCTTTGCGACATTGATCTGGATCATTACTTCTGTACCCATTATTCTTTACTGCTTTCGAACCTTTGCACGTCTGTTTTATGAAGTTTTTGTATTCGGTCTTTGAAGAGTAATCACTTAGTTTGTTGAGTTCTTCATTTCGTTATTTCTGATTCAATTATTTAAATCATGTTCAATTCATTCATCTCCCTTTGTTCTTTGAAAACCATGAGTAACTAATCTAAGAGAGGTCTGCTAAAGAGGAATCTGTAGGCTAGAAATATGAGAATTCAGCATGTAGGATAGCATGATTGCATTGAATGTATGTGATCTTCATCCCATGGGCAATTTCGACCGGCCATCCATTTTGTCTAAAGAATTCCCAACCTCCGGAAGGAGTAAGAATTCAGAGTCATCCATTCATGTTAGCCTTTTATGGTAATCAGAAAATGACCTAGGAATAGGCGTTCTCCTAGCACGTTTGTTAGCTTGCTTGTATGAATAGGTTTTTAAGTCTTACTTGGACATGAGTAAACTATAAGATCTAATGCATGTCATCGAGAGATGCATGAGACTTGGCTAAAACGATGCATGATATGTTAATCTACTGCTGAATGATCGTAGTTAAATGCCTATAGAGGATTCTTTAGTCGACCTTGCTGTCTTACTTTACATTTAAAATCGTTGCTAATTTATTGCTAGATTATTGCGAGAACCGCAATAAAACATTTCTGCTTTTTGCCTTAGTCTTTTCATTAGCTTTTAATCTTTGCGATTTTATTGCGAAAACATTGCGAGACCCGCAATTCTTCTTCTCCACATTATAGCTTTGCTTCGTTACTTGCTTTCCTTTTACACTTGCTTTCTTCTTGCATCTTTTATATTTCAGCACACCAACCCAAAATCTACCTAATTTTAAGTTACCTTATCTAAATTAGCACACCAAATCGTTAGTCACTAAACTCAATCTCTGTGGGAAAACGAATTAAATTATACTTATCACTTGCTGCAGACCATGTATGCTTGCATGATCTAAGTGCTCTTCGCATTACATTTTACTTACACACTGAGCACGCAACTGGCACCTCTTTGTCTGTTCGTAGTCCAGAATAATAAAATCTGCAAGAAAAATGAATTTGTCAACTTTGACTAGAATATCCTCAATTTTACCTTCAGGGTATGAGATTGATCTGTCTGCAAGTTGCAAGGTGACTGTGGTTGGACGTGCCTCGCCTATCCCAAGCTGTTGGAATAATGATAAGGGCATTAGGTTTATGTTGGCTCCCAGATCACATAAAGCTCTTCCCACATGCTTGCCTCCTAATTCCACTGGGAGAGTGAAGGAACCAGGATCCTTCTCTTTCTTTGGCAACTTGTTCTGGAGTATGGCACTACACTCTTCCGTGAGATTAACCGTTTCAAACTCCCCAATGACTTTCTTATTAGTTATGATGTCTTCCAAAAACTTTACATACGTTGACATGGACTGTAAAACTTCAACAAAAGGAATGTTCACATGAACTTGCTTCAGGATTTCCAAAAATTTATGAAAATGAGCTTCCTGTTCCTGCTTCTTTCTAAGCCGTCTAGGAAATGGAGGTGGTGGCACATAAGTAGGCAAATTGTGTTGCCTAATGACATGGGGAGGCCTAGGAATCTCTTCTGGTTCCTCAATGATGGGCTCAAGCCTCGCCCTTGTTGTTCTTGATTGCACTTGGTCAATGTTAGGCAGAGGGTCCAGTGGAGCACTAGACTCTTCATTCTCTACTCTCTTTGGTACTTCTCTGCTACTAATCACCAATGGCCTTCCACTTCGTAGTTCAATAGCTTGAACTTGTTCCTTACCATCCCTTCTAGGATTCTCAGTATCAGCAGGCAATCTTCCTTGGGGCCTATTCTTTAGCTCATTTGCCAATTGCCCAATTTGATTCTCTAAACTTCTCAAAGTTGCTTGTTGACTCTGCAAGGTTGCATCATTCTTTGCTATATATTCCTTCAACAAGCTTTCCACTGATGTTCCCATAGGTTGGTTACGGGCATACTGTTTTTGGTCCAGGTTGAGTACTTTGAGTGAACCCAGGTGGTCCACTTGGTCTGGTTTGGTTTTGCATCTGGCTAGTGCCTTGTTGTCCATTCCAAGAGAAATTAGGATGGTTTCTCCAGCCAGGATTATATGTATTTGAATAGGAGTTATTTCTTGGTTGTTGCTGACTCCCAACATAGCACACAGAGGCTGGATTTGCAGGGCAATAGTCATACACATGCCCTTCTCCACAGAATCCACAAACGAGTGCATCTAACTGATTAGCCACTGTTGTGTTTGTTGAAGCAGATGCCACTGTATTGGCATTTTATTGGATGTTGGTCTGAGCCATTTGCTTCATCAGGCTTGTCAGAGCATTTATCTGGTTGCTCATTGCACTGAGTGTATCCATGTCATAAGCCTTCCTTCTATTTGGCTCCACAGGATCATCTGACCACCGGCAGTGTGAAGTTGAGATTTTCTCTAAAATCTCATAAGCTTCGTTATAGCTCTTAGACAGCATAGATCCTCCAGCTGAGGAATTCAGGACTTGCCTCGTGCTGGGATTACATCCTTTGAAGAACACTTCAATCTGGATGCACCATGGGATGCCATGGTGTGGACATTTGAGTAGAAGGTCCTTGAATCTGGTCCAGGCTTCATGCAGAGATTCATTCTCAGCTTGTTTAAATTTGATGATGTCGTCACGAAAATTGGAGTTCCTATCTGGAGGAAAGTATTTCACCAGAAACTTCTCAGCTAAGTCTGTCCAGTTGATAATTGATCCGGATGGAAAAGAATTTAACCAAGTCTTGGCTTTGTCTCTTAATGAGTACGGGAATAGGTACAGACGCAAAGCCTCTTGAGACACTCCTGGAATGACAAAGGTGTCACTTACTCCCAGGAAGTTCCTTAAGTGATTGTGGGGGTCTTCATTCTCAACAACGAAGAAATAGCCTACTGTTGACAGCATTTGAAACATTACAGGTTTCAGTTCGAATGAGTGAGCTGTGATTTCTGGGCGTATTATGCTCGGATTGAGCTCCTCAGGCATAGGTACAAGTTAGGATAATATAGCACTGTCCTTATCATTCGCAATGTCAATGGGATTGCGAGTGTTAAATGCTCGATTTGGTGCTTCTTCTAGTCTTTCCATTTCAGCTTGTTGCGGTTCAGTTTGCACTAATTCTGCTTGGTCAACAATGTGCTGAATTTCAGGCTGATATTGAGTTTGCTGATTCAAACGGCGTGCAGCTTCCCTTCTAATTTTATTTCTGTTCCTTAGAGTTCTTTCAGGCTCGGGATCAAACTCGAGATTGTAGTTTGGAAACTCATTCATAAACCAGTGATGTTAATGCCTACAAAAAGAACGCAAAAGATTAGCTCCAATTATTTAAGTTGTTTCTAAAATAACACGGAATCGTTTTGACTCAACAGAGTCCCCGGCCGCGGCGCCAAAAACTTGTTGCTTTGCTCAATGGGGTTATATATTGATTAAATTAAGCAAATAACCATGCAAGTATACACGGTCTGCAGCAAGTGATAAGTATATTTTATATCGATTTCCCACAGAGACAAAGTTGAGTAAATGCCGATTTTATGCGTGTTAAATTAGATAAGGTAACCAGGAATGAAATGGATTTTGATTCGAGACACGAAATTGTAAAGGACACAAGGAAAACGCAAAGTTACAGCAATGCAAAAGAATTAAGGAGACTACAATATTGAAAAATAGTATTACGGGTCTCGCAATACCTTAGCAATAAGCTAACAATAAATTAACAGACTAGTAAAATCTAACGTAAGTCCAAGAAAATAAGCTAACTAACTCACATAATAGAAAAATAGTATTGCGGGTCTCGCAATACTTTCGCAATGAACTAGCAGTAGATTAAAAGACTAGTAAAATCTTAGGTAAAGACAGCAAGGTTGGCTAAGAGTCCTCCATAGGCATAAACCATGATCATTCAGCAGTGAACAAGCATTACATGCATCGTTTTAGCTAGAGCTCATACATCTTCCGATTATATGCATTAGATTCTTAACTTACTCATATCCAAGTAAGGCTAAAAACCTATTTATAATTGCATCCTATTAAACGTGCTAGGAAAATGCCTATTCCCAGACCACTCTCTGTTTACCATGAAAGGCTAGCATGAATGAATGACTCTGAATTCTGACTCCTTCCAGAGGTTAGGAACTCTTTAGAACAAAATGGATGGCCGGTCGAAAATGTCCATGGGATGAAGTTCACACTCATTCAATGCATTCATGCTTATTTACATGCTGATTTCACATAGTTATGTCCTACAGATTCATCTTAACTAACCTTTATAAAACTAGCTACTCATGGCTTTAGAATAACTCAACAAAACTAATTGATTGCTCATAAAAATAGAAGAACTCAACAAAACTAATTGATTACTTATGGAGATAAAAGAACTCAACAAAACTAATTGATTACTTATGAGATAAAAGAACTCAACAAAACTAATTGATTACTTATAAGAAACAGATCCAGTAATAATTCGAAAAGCAAAAACACAATTCAATCCGAAAGCAATAACTAAAGGAAAGCAATAGAATAGATGAAGGCCCGATTGTCCACGATTCGCCTCGGTTGAAGGAGAAGAATGGCTTGTCTTGGGAAGGAACTCAATCAGAAGAGAAGATGGATCTTCTCTTCTTCCTCTTGAATTACTGACGCCAAGGGAACCTTTGTTTCTTCGATCCAACAAACGAGAGAACTTTCTCTCTTCCTGCGGTATTTGGCCTTCGAGTCTCTTCACCGTAAAGTGGATTGATCATTCCTTCCTTCAACTTGCTCTCTTATATAGCCTCCAGTGGTTACATAGTATGTACCCTAATCACGGATCTCCATCCAAATTAGGGTAACAACCTCATACGTGGCGGATACAGGAAGGGTCGGCGGCTGGAAAAATGCAGCAGAAGAGATCAGTATTGCGATTGCGTTGCGATCGCAAAGCTCTGTTTTCGGTTGCCCTTCTTCTAATCCCATTGCGCTCCTCGCAAAACTTCAGCAATACATCTGCAAGGCATTAATTAGACATTTTTTCACTAAGCACAGATTTTTCACATAAGCATTAATTTTAACACCATTTCACAAATGTCACTATTAAACACATATTCTGCTCAATAATAGCTAGAATGCTCAAAAGACTTCATGAATATAAAGCAATAATGGACCTAAATAACTCTCATTTGGAGAGTTAACAGTTTCTCAGCAAGGTATTTGGGGCAGTTGCGCTTGCAATGCCCATCTTCATTACAATGGAAACTTTTTCCTTTGTCTGAAGACTTTATCTTGCGAACAGTAAGGGCTTTGCTCTTCCTCCTATTTCTCTTTTTCTTCTGAATAATCTCATTACTCAGAGAAGCAGACTTAGGCTTACTCCCTGACGTCAACCTCTTAAGGAATTTCTTTAAAGTGGCAACATTTGCCTCCTTCTCTATTCCTTTGGAAGTGTACAGAGACTGTTAAGTCTAAAATGACGATGGTAGCAACGTTTACTTCTGCCGCATTAAAGTGGACCATCATGTTTTGGATAAGGTCCCTAACAGAGGTATTCTCCACCATGCGAGAGTTGTAAACGAGCTTGAGGGCTTTATAACGAAGTGATGAGAACGATCGTCCACCATTGCTTGTAATGAAGACATGATTTCCCTCTAGGAAACCATAATCTCATACTACTTGCACAAAACATCAGATGCACTAATCCATCCATCGTATGCCTCTCGAACACTTCGAGATGCACTCGAGCCAGGAGGTGGAGGACATTCCTCCGTTAAGACAAACCTCAGGTTGTCAAGAACCAGAATCGTATTCAGGTTCGACTTCCTTGTTCCGTAATTCTCTCCGGTCAATTAGTGAAACAATTTTAACCTATTTAAACCAATTAAGAGGTTTAGCGGCAAAATAAAGGGCTCAAACTCTTCATCTACTGACTACGATACTTTAGTAAGTCAGAATGGTCGCTGTCGTATGCTCAGGATTAAGATCGAGTTACCTAGGCCATCAAATGAAAATGTCGGTCTCATCAGTAAACGGTGTTATAAAGAGAGAGCAACATATTTCGCGGTTCGGTCTTATACAAACTCTTTGTACATGACACCCTCACACGCACATCTCCATGTGAAACGATTCGGATCACATCGTTTTGTACAATACAAAGTGAGCCGCATCCTATAGTGTTACCAGGATAAGGTATCCAGCCTTATCCGTATACTATAGACCGTTTTGACTGACTACTTGATCGTGATCCACAATCATGTCATACATGAGGCTCAAGTACTCATATTCAGCCAAGGGTGTTGGTCATTGGTATAGGTTAACTTAAACACGTTTCACTTTATTCCAGTAAACTCCTTTACTGAATAAAACTAATAACTCTTTATTTTAAATAGAGTATTTACAAACATAACAGTTTACAAACCACGAGTTTTAGGACATAAAACCCAACACGGGCCAAACTCGGGCTCGTTGACCTACCCTCTCGTTTGAGGGGGGATGTTAAGCAAGGTTTACATGGAAATCCACCTGGTGAATTAACAAGTGACATGGTTGCCTAGATGAAGCCTAGGTGGAGGAAGCTTCTAGAGAGTAAAGTTGTTATTTCCCATCCAATTGGTGATCAACACGTCTCCTAATTAGTTAGTACTCACATGTTATTTACAATTATATATATATATATATATATGGAGGCTAGGGTTTCCAGCCTATCAATTCAATCAATACAAAATATACAAGGGGGAATTTTCTATCTCTGTTTTTCATTCTTAATCGTCTCTCACATAACTTCTTCTTATTTATCTATCTTTTCACTTTCATGACAATTCGTTTATCTAAGAGTATTTGAATTTAATTCAAAGAAAAATTGTATGATGTGTAGAGGTGTGTTTTATCTTTCTCAATTGTTATTTTTTTAAGTTAAATTATTTTATTTCACTATTAAAATAGAGTGTAATACTCAAAGAGAACAAAAATCAAATAACGTACCAAAATAATTAAGTCAAATATAATAAATAAAATTTTAAAACGAAACATTTAATTTTCTAAAATTCTAGTTGCATCTACTTTTTCTATTGTTTCCTTTATCCGCTCATTTCTCATTTGCGTGACCTTCTTCTATTTTCTCATTCCCTATTTCAATCTTTTTTATTTCTTTCAACATCTTATAGGATTTTTTGGAAATATATAAGAAGAGCAGTTGTCCTACATCGAAAAGATTCAAAAAAGTCATGGGCTCCAAGTATTATAAAAGGAGCCTATAACTTTGATTTCTAATCATCCCAGTTAGAGACATTTAAGCTTGATGTGTTAACTTTAGTTAAATTCTCTATTGTATTCTCTAATTTTAGAGTTGGGCAAAAAGGTGAGAGTGGTGCAAATTAGCTTTGAGAAAGTGTTTTTGTAATTGAGGTCGGAGAGAAAATTATGTGTGATTATAACATTTTTTCACATTGTGGAGTTTATTTCTGGTGGGTCATGGTTTTTCTCCAATTTTGGAGTTTTCTACATAAATTCTTGTGTTTCTTATTTTATTGTTTTCTTTAATTTCTCAGTTATTTTCTGTTTATTTCTACGGTAGGAGTGAGAGGTTTTTTCCCAACAAGTGATATCAGAGTCATGCCCCTGACTTAGTCGTGTCGGTAGAATCCTCGGGTGTCAAACAAAGATATGATGAACCTCAAAGACGTAATTATGGGTGTGAAAGAAAAGGAATGCATCAAACCTTGCTAGCGGCAACGTTGGAATCGTTTTTATTTATTTATTTATTAGAATTAAACTAAAACAATAAGTTAAACTATTTTTCCTTTGAAGACCACAATCTTCTTGTGTTCCTTTTCCACGAGATTTCTTCGCTATGACTCGAACACATGGCCAAAAACTTGGTCTTATTTATAGAGACATTAGGAATTAATTTTTATTATATAAAATACATTTTAATATCTATTATATTATAATGTGTATTTTATATTTATTTGCATCTCATTCAAATATCATAAAATTAATCTTGGGCAAATTATCCTAAAGGTCCCTCAGGTTTGAGTTTGGTAGCACTTAGGTCCTCAAGGTTTCAAATACAACAATTATCCTCTTGAAGTTTGGATTTGGTTCGTTTTTGGTCCCTCCGTCAAATTTTCTATTAAGGATTTGATTTGTTTTTTGTCTCCGTCAAATTTTCTATTAAATCCTAACAGAATGCTGACACCTATTTTTAATTAAAAAATATATTTTTAATTATTTTTTTTAAAATATATATATATATATATATTTTTTTTCTTTCTCGTTCTCTTTCTCTTTCTCCGTCCTCCCTCCTCCCGCCTCCCGCCTCCCTCCTCCCCCCTCCATCTTCCATCTTCATCTTCCATCTCCATCTTCATCTTTCATCTTCTTCTCCCCATGGTCGTCGATGACTGTTTTTTTTGTTTTTTTTTTTCTTTCTTCGTTTTCCTCTTCCCTTTTCTTTTCCCTCTCCCTCTCTCCATTCCTCTCCATCTCCCCCTTTATTCCCCTAATTTTTTTGTTTATCTGTTTTGTACAGATCTTTGATAAAAAAAAATTAAATTTTTTTTTAACACAGATGTGTAAACAAAAGCAACAAAAACCAAAACAAACCCATTTCAAATTGTTCTTTTTTGGCAAGAACCCATCAAAGATCAATCGTTATTTCACAGTTTACAAAAAAATGGGTTTGAAAATGAAAAATGAAGTAAGCCATCATCAAAGTTAAGAGAGGGATCAGAAAATGGAGGGAGGAGAAAGAAGGAAGCAGAAGGATGAGAAGGAGAGAGATGAACAAAAGAAGAGAACGAAAAGAAAAGAAAATCAGTCGTTGGCGTATCGCCGACGACGACCATGGGAGGAAGAAATGGAAGATGGAGGACGGAGGAGGGAGGAAGAGAAGGAGAAAGACAAAAAATAATTTTAATTAAAAATAGGTGACACATTAACATTCTGTTAGGACTTAATATAAAATTTGACGGAGGGACCAAAAACGAACGAAATCCAAACCTCAGGGGTATAATTGTTGGATTTGAAACCATGGGGACCCAAGTGCTACCAAACCCAAACCTGATGGACCATTCAGGTTATTTGCCCATTAATCTTTTATAATATACATTTAACTAATTTGAATCTCATTCAAATTTCATATGTATATACAGTTTTTAATATTAATGTATCTAATACATAAATTATTTTCTCTAATATTTAATGTATCAAATACAATAAATATATTTTCCTCTTCTATATTTAATATATCAAATATATTAAATATTAATTTGAATATTTCAAATTTTTCTTTCAACTAAATGAATCATTTTAGTGTTACTACTAAGAGCTAGCAAAGGGACCTTATGTACCTACCGCTTATAAGCTCCAATGATACAAAATTAATTGATTAAACTCATTAATCAATTAACTTTAATTCATTAACTCTAAGTCACTCCACTATAGGCCTAGAGTTGCACTCTTATGCACTGTAGGACAAGTTGTGTCCATGGATGTAATCATTACATGCAAGTCGATCCTTCACGAGTTGTTCGTAATTACAGCTGGGTCAAAAGTCCGTTCTACCCCTGTAATTACATCTTACACCTTAAGTACCATTGAATGTCTAATACACAACTTGTTTACGATTCAACCATAAACCAAGTCCCTCTCGGGCTAGTGAGAGGGTGAAACCTCATTGTTCAAGTCCTGAATTTAGCATTTAAGGGTACTACTCATCTACTGTCCCTATATGAGAATGAGTGAATTTCATCTTGTGAAACTTATGTTCTTAGCTCCCTATTTCGTCAAGTCCCCAAAATGGTAGGCTTATTGAATCGGCTATAAAGGTCATTCTCACCCATACAAATCAAATGACGAGCCCTCACATGTAAGAGTTCATAACTCATTCTTCATGATTAAGATCGAGTCACATATCATCATCTTGTGAAATATTAATCTTCTCAAATAACAGATTTATAAAGAGAGATTATATATTTTGTGGTCCAGTCTTATACAAACTCATTGTATAAAATACCCCAATCACATGTCCCTACATGAATTATTTGGATCAAATCACTTGTAACTATTACAAAGTGGGCCGTATGAAAATAGTGTTACCAGGATAAGACACCCAAGCTTATCTATACTATAGACTATTTAGGTTTATTTCTTGAACATGATCCACATGTATGTCAACTACATACTGTTCAAGATTACACTAAATAACCTTGGATTTTTATATATAATGAATAGTATATATTGCAACTAATAATAATAAAATAAAAATAAAATAATTATTAATTAATTACGAGGCTTTAGGACATAAATCTCAACATATTATAAATTACAAAAAATAATAATAAAATAATTGTCAAATAAATATTAATTAATTACGAGGTTTTAGGGCATAAATCCCAACAATCTCCCACTTGCATTAAAGATGGTGAGACATGTATCCTAGAGCATACTCTACACCCAACATGTTCTCCCACTTGCCCTGGTGAAGATGAGAAATGTCTCGTAATCCTAGATATTTTAAGTGACTCTTAAAAACTTAAGCCTAGAAAGTCTTTTTATATAGATCAAAACAACTGTCAATTAAAAGTCATTTTGGTCCTACCACGATGCTTTCTCTCTCAGCAGAATACCCTATATATTGATGTTATCTAAGTTCCTTAAGTTTAGTCATTGCATAAATGTGATAGACTTAACTACACCAGAAACATTTTTCAGACCAATAAGAAATTATTTGATCTATATAAGTTCTTTGCTTCATAAGCAAGAACATCCAATTTGCATATCATGCTCCACCACCAAGGGTAAACATAAATTTCCGTGAATCTTTGTTAAAACCAGTGCATCTCGTAAATATCAAATATTTAACCTCATGCACAAAAATATAATTTCTCATTATCTATAGATATTTTGAGATTTTTATTTTTTATTTTTCACGCAATGGTCATACCATTAAATTAACAAATATGCTAACCAATTTTACTCTGTATCAAATGTCATGTCTCATGTATACACTAGATTGTCTCCCACTCAAACATAGATAGTCAATCTTATGTTCTCAACATTTTGAGTTGTCTGATGATACTATTCCTTAGACAAGATAAACTTCATGTAAGAATGATACATTATCATTTTTGAAGTACTGCATCATATACTTGACAACAATTTAGTCAATATAAGATGTGTGAGACATATATAACATTTTATCCTTGAAATCTCTATTTATAGAACATACCAAGTAATTTAAATCATTCATTTAGAATTGATTAGGTAGTCAACATGTAATGTTGGATTAAAATCTTACATCATTCATAATGAGTAATATGTAATTCACATAAAATAAGAGAAAACTCCACTGAGTAATTAATGATTTTCTTGTCTATACAAGATCATTAATATTTATTCAAAGTAATAGTTTTTGATACTTTTATCAAATCTTACATTAAAAAAATCTAGTTATCAAATTCATTTCATAAATTAACCTTTACTACTTGCAAACCTTTTGCTTTGATTTTTGAAAATAAATTCATGTAATTGATTTGTAGATGCATTCTTTAAAATTTATTTTCAGAAAATATTTCTTAAGCCTTCATTTGACATAATCTCATATACAACTATGAATTAGGGGATGCTTATAGACTTTAGTATGACAACAAATGAGAAAGCTTACTAATGATTTATTTTCTCCCACTATATTTTCCATTAGTCTTATTTTGAAAGTCTGTACCTTCTTATTTACAAATCTTTTTATTTTGTAGATTTATTTAGAACCTATTCATTTTACCCCATCAAGAATATCTACAAGCTCTAGATAAAGATAAAGTACATATACTTTATCTCGAGATTTATAACTTTGGTCTACTAGTCTTTGTCATTGACCCTTATTTCTATTTTGAGGGCAATAAGCCCTACATGTTGTCATCTTATACGACAACTCAGGCTTCATATAAGCTCTTGTAATGGTCGGGTCATCTCATAACTCTCCCACTACGACGAGGCTTATCCAATTCATGACTAGGATCCCTTTGACTATCAAATGTAATTAAATTGTTAACAACTTTTGTTAACTATTTAGTGGCTTCACTTGGAATCAACTTATCAACACTATTGAACATATTTCAGTCTTTTCGGGATAGTTTCAACATATATGCTTAAAATCCCCAAAACTTGAAGGGTTGTAAACTAGCTTTACTACTCTTCTATAATCCCGAAATTGTCTCGCAAACACATTTTAGAGGGAATCATGTTTACTATGCAATCTCTATTGTATATTCTAACAAGAGTATGATAAGAACTTGTAATTTTTTAATGTTTTGACCATGTCTAACAAGGTATTGTTTCTTCTCTTGCAGCACAATTTCACACAGTTGTACTTTGTGCTTACAGTTAGATAAAATCTCACTTTCTATCAATTAGTCTTAGTACATTTAGGTTCCTGTACTTTTCACTGTGATCCGATCATAGTGTCTTGATAGATTCACCTAATTGATCTTCAACTTGAGTCTTATATATTCCTTGAAATTTTCAAAAAAAAAATTAGATGGCTCTAGAGTGAACTCTTTTTCAGTAGACTTCTCAACAAGTTAGTAGATGGCTCTAGAGTGAACTCTTTTTCAGTAGACTTCTCAACAACTTGAGCCATTAGTAGATGGCTCTAGAGTGAACTCTTTTTCATTAGACTTCTCAACAAGTTATTTTGCAATCTCATCCACCATCCTTCCACTTCTTAATGTGATAGCCTTGCAAGCTTTGCATTGCTCCTTTGGATTTACCTCAGTGTCACTAGGATATTTACATTTATGGAGACTGTTAATAGATGTGGCCATCTGACTCATTTGTACCTCCAAATTCTTTATGGCCACTCCCTGACTAGTCATTGTGCTTTCCATTTGGTTGGCTCTATTTCTGGATTCTATAACGAATGTTCCAACCAATTCTTCAAGGGATGGCTTCTTTTCAGGCTGTTGAGAAGTGGATGCAAAACCTGGTGGAGGCTGCAAAATATTCTTAGTATTAGCATAGGAAAATTTCTCATGATTTCTCAAACCTGGATGGTAGTGAGTAGGAAGATTATTTTGCATCTGTTGGCCTCCATAGTTGAAATTTCTATTGTTCACATATTGGGCCTGTTCCAAGTTGTATTCCTCACCAGATTGAGGGGTATGAGATGCTGCTAAGGTTGCAATAGATTGAGTGACACCTATTCCTGCAAGTTTGTTCATTGCCTTAGTAAGAGATGCAATTTGAGCCTTAAGGGAACTTACCTCATCCACCTCATGGAGGTCAGCTACTGTTTTATAATTGGAGCGTTCATTTGGCCAATGATAGCTCGTAGTTGCCCTCTCCTTTAATAGTGTACGAGCTCCATCTATAGTTTTCTTCAGGATAGTTCCTCCAGATGTTGCATCTACAATTGTCTTAGTTTGTCCTGTGAGTCCATTGTAAAAAAATTGAATTTGTAGCCAATCTGGACACTTATGCTCAGGACACTTCCTTATTAGTTCCTTGTACCGCTCCCATGCTTCAAACAACTGTTCACCTTCATTTTGTCTGAAGGTTCCTATCTCAGTTCTAAGCTTGGCAGATTTAGCAGGTGAGAAGAATTTAGTCAAAAATGCATGTGCCAACTCCTCCCAAGTAGTGATGCTTTCTGGTTGTAATGATTCTAGCCAATCAGTTATTTTTTCCTGTAAAGAAAAAAGAAAAAGACGTAAGCGAATTGCATCAGTAGAAATTCCATTAATGTTACCGTGCTAGAAATTTCTAAGAATTTCTTCAAATGGGAATTGGGATCTTCAATGGGACGGCCCCTGAATGCATTGTTCATGGCCATTTGAATCAGTCCTGTCTTCAACTCAAAATTGTTGGCATCTATAGGTGTGAGGACTATCCCGGATTGATTAATATCAAATGTGGGCTGGAAATAGTCCATAATTGCCTTGTTCTCCTATTCAACAATATTTTGTTGGGCCATTAATTTCTCCTTCCCTTTATGGAATTTTTGATTCCTCTTGCAGGTCTTTTCTATCTCGGGATCGAAGGGAAGTAAGGAAACTCCCTTGTCCTTTCGCATAAACTGAAACACGAACCTGACAAGAAAAACACAAATAACAGAAAATTAATAAAAAAAAACAATCTAAAGTAAGATTTGTTGAATTCTCCACAATATCAATTAATCTAAATATGCCAATCCCCGACAACGGCGCCAAAAACTTGTTGCGTGATTTATTGCGTACCGCAAGTGTGTGGGTCAACTTTTAATATAGTGATTTAAGTAAAAAGTATCGTCCACAGGATTAGTTTTCTAGATCAATTGAATACCGTAGGTACTAACCACAAATTCTATTTAGATTAAAAAGACTTTGAAGTTGAGTGAAAATTAAATGGCTGAAAAGTAATGGGAAACCTTTAGGAGAGAAAACCTAGGGAATTGATTTCACCGAATAGATTCATGCTTAATTAATCTATTAAACCAAAAATAGTCATGCATACAATTATAAGCCAAGAAGTACAAAACTCATAAAAGACTCGCTAGAGCTCTATTAATTATCTTCCCTTAATATAAAACCAACATGTCTGTCTAGTTTTAATTGAAAAGAAAGGCATTAAGCAACTTCTATTATCGTCCTCTAAGAGAATTCTTCATTTTCAAGCAAGAATTTACAAGTAGTCAAGTGTTTGAGTTCTACTCTAAAATCTACTCTTTCAAGCTAGAATTAAAGCAATCAACAATTTATACTTTGGCCAAAAGATAAAAGCATTAAGCAAACAAACACAAGAACAATTGTTGCAATATGGAGAACTTTAGATTAATCAAACATGAAAACTAAAACGATTACATCAATCCCCTAAGTAAAAGTCTAGCTACTCATAATCACTAAAATCATGCTTAGACAATGTTTAGAATCCATAAAATAAACAATAAAATCAAAGGTAAAAGGAGAAAAACTCTTGTCGCGTGCCAAGCCTCGTTCCCGAGCCTCCGAATCTCTTCTTCAGCTCTCTAGAGTGTCCCTCAGCCTGTCCGATGAGTGTATTTCGAAATTAGGGTTCAAATCTCCCAAATATTGGCCTCCCCCGTCGAATGGGGAAAAATATGCATTTATAGGAAACATTGGCATAGCGTCTCGACGCTGCCCTTAAAAATGCGTGAAAACTGATTTGGAAAGACAATGTCGACGCTATAGCCTGACTCTACAGGTATATGTATTAGAAATGTGGAATATATAACAAAAACGGTTGAATGGTGTTGTGGTTTGGGCCTTCCTTAGGTGAGTAGTGTGTGCGCATGCGCCTAGGTTCGAGATTGAGGTTGTACAACTTATTTATTTATTTTTTTCTGTGAGGTTTTACAGCGTCGAGGCTGTCCCCTCGGGAATTCTGGCTTGAAAACTTCATTTTGGAGCGTCGAGACGCTATCCCCTCGGCATTTTTGGCTTGATTCCTTCTTTTTCTTGGCTCTTGGTCATCAAAATTTGTATTTTAGGCTAATTTTTCATGCCATAATTTCTAAAATGCTCCGGTTTGCTCCAAATGCTCGAAATCTACAAATTTAGATAAATAATATCATTAAAACATTCATTTGAACTCCAAAACTAGCATAATAAAGGCTCTAAAGATAAGATAAAATAATGATACATTTTGAAATGTCTAAGGACACTATTCCTTAGACAAGATAAACTCCATGTAATAATTATACATTATCATTTTTGAAGTATTACATCATATACTTGACAATAAATTTGTCAATATAAGATGTTTGAGACATAGATAACATTTTGTCCTCGAAATCTCTATTTTTAGGACATACCCAGTAATTTAAATCATTCATTTGGAATTGGTAAGATAGTCAACAATTTATGTTGGATTGAAATCTTACATCATTCACAATGAGTAGTAAGTCATCCACATAAAATATGAGAAAACTCCACTAAGTAATTAATGATTTTATTTTCTATACAATATCATTAATATTTATTCAAAGTCATAGTTTTTTATACTTTTATCAAACCATACATTCAAAAATCTAGTGATCAAATTCATTTCATAAATGAACATTTACTACTTGAAAACCTTTTGCTTTTGATTTTTGAAAATAAACTCATGTAATTTATTTGTAAATGCATTGTTTAAGATTTCTTTTCAGAAAAGATTTCTTAAACATTCACTTGACATATCTCATATGCAACTATGAATTAGAGAATGTTTATAGACTTAGTATGACGAGAACAAATGAGAAAGATTACCCATTGTTTACTTTCTCCCACTATATTTGTCATTAGTCTTATTTTGAAGGTTTGTACCTTCCTATTTACAAATCTTTTACTTTTGTAGATATATGGTTTATGACTTTGGTTTACTAATCCAGCTCTTAATTTTGTCATATAATATGGCAACTTAGGCTTCAATTAAACCCTCGTAACGGTCGGGTCATCTCATAACTCTCCCACTACGATGAGGCTTATCTAATTTAGGACTAGGATCCATTTGACTATCAAATGTAATTAATTTGTTAACAACTTTTGTTAACTATTTAGTGGCTTCACATGGAACCAACTTATCAACACTATTGAACATATTCAAGTTTCAGCATGTATGCTTAAAATTCCCAAAATATGAAGGGTTGTAAACTAGTTTTACCACTCTTCTATAATTCCAAAATTGTCTCGTAGACACATTTTAGAGGGAATCATGTTCACTATACAATCTCTATTGTATATCCTAACAAGGGTATGATAGTGACGTGTAATTCTTTATTGTTCTGACCATGTGTAACAAGGTCTCGTTTCTCCTCTTGCAGCACAATTTCACTAAATGGTACTTTGTGCTAGAGTTGAGATAAAATCTCATTTTCTATCAATTAGTCTTAGTATGTAAGGTTCCTGTACTTTTCACTGTGATCTGATCATAGTGTCTTGATAGATTTTCCTAATTGACTTTCAATTTGAATCTTATATTTCTTGAAGTTTTCAAAATATTCAAACTTATGTTGCATTAGGTTACGATACTCAATCCTTGAATAATCATCAGCTAGAGTGATGAAATATTCATCCGTGTTCTTTGGCCTGTAGGCTTTTCCAACAAAAGCCTATTGGTTATCTTGCATGAAAGGCAAAATCTTAAGACATATAAAGTAATTAACTCTAACATTTAGAGAATTACCTCTTAATAGTCTTTTTATTCAAATTGATCAGAATCAATCTTGAGCGCCAAAGACAAGTATCATATTTTAGGAGAATATAAATTGTCTTTACATTCTGGATTCAATAATCCTGAATTTCTCCATGTGTAGTATTTTATATGTTAACAATTAACACATACAAATTATTTTTATCTTCAGCTGAACTTTTCAAACAATTTTGAAAATAAAAATTTAGTACTAAAATATTCATACTATATGAACAATTTATTAGTAATAAAGTTAAAAAAATTTAATTTCTCCTATGGTATTAAAAACACCATATTCAGCATTAAATAACAATTATTTCTTATGGACATCTTAATGTTTCCCACTACATTAATTGAGATGAGTTTTATGGTGCCAACAAGTAGAGATCATTCTACATTATTAAGTATTTTCCAAGAATTATATAAAATGTAATAAATAACAAATCTTAATAGTGGATCTGAATCTACTATATAGGTGGTAATGATTATTTTCCACCAAAAATCTAGTAAATCAAATTTACTTTTATACATGTTCTTCTTATAGAGGTATTTCATAAATTCCTCTTATTATGACTACTTTGCTAATTTAGAAACTATTTTCTTTTAGCTACAGTCATATTGTTTCTTTTCTTGGATTTTGGTAATACTTATTTTTTAAGATTATTTAGATAAATATCTAAATCTAGCTTTTATTGACTTCAACAATATCTCATAGATATTGTTGTTATCTTCTTTATCTTCTTAGCTTGACATGTAATATGTCAAATAGAAAAATTTTATAAGTCATCTCGTTATCTTGATTTATTGATCATGTGCTTCACGAACAATTCGATTAGCATTGGCAACAGGTTTTTTAGAACATTTCTCAATAAAGACAAATTAAAGAAAAATTTACACTGTCATTATATAGTGTTAACATTATTTTTCCAAGTGATATTATTTTCTCAATTTGACAAATTGGTAACGAAAATTAAAATTGAGAGAAATAGACATAATATTGAAATATATAAATATATATATATATATATATATATATATATATATATATATATTATTTAACAACATGCAATCAATATTCATTTAATTTCAGCATAGAAAACAAACGATTTGATAAACGAACCCTAAAACATTAATTTCTAATGCTATGACACTTTAGTGAGTTAGAACAAGTGTCGTCGTAGGGTAGGTCAAAGGCTCCTTCACTAAACTGATACAATCTCAACCAAGTGTTATCCCAAAATAACTCTTATTTCTATAACATTTAGTTACCATTAGTTTGGTCAAGAAAATCATTAATAACCTTAATGAGATCTTTGTGAGTGTAACCCAACATTTTAGATTCTATAATATTATCCCAACAAGTGTCGTCGTAGGGTAGGTCAAGTAATGAAAATAAAAATACAATCCTATCATTCTCAGGAGATTCACCCTGATATTGACCCATGTAAACACCTTCCGTAGGGGGACGGTCTAAAAGCTGTCGCGAGGCCCCACATGAATCTCACGTTGTGAACTAATGATAGAGACCGTAGGATATGTTGACACATTTCCTTCTCCCACTTACTATTTTCAAAATACTTTCTCTAGAGATTCACCCTAATATTGACTCATGCAAATACCTTCCGTAGGGGGACGGTCCAAAAGCCGCCGCGAGGCCCCGCGTGAATCTCACCTTGTTAATCTATAATAGAGACGGTAGGATACCTTGACATATGTCATTCTCCCACTAAGTATTTTGAAATAGGGTTTTATATTACTTAGACAAATTAGGCTAATTTCATTTATCTAAGTTTTTCAATCTACCCTTTCATAACCCTTATGTTTGTTAGATTTATTTTAATGTGAATTACCAAGTATATTAAACTATTTAAAACTAATCACATTATGAGCCTGATTAATGAAATAAAATAAAATATGACTAATTCAACCCCCAGGTCAGTTCCCAAGTAGAGGTGTTCCTTTTCAGTCAACTTAAGTACCTCACCCGAGTAACATTTCTTAGACAGGGTTCCCTTATAATCAATTTTTTATTTCAAATTCATAAATCTTTAATTAACTATTAATTACTAGATTAATAAACTTTAGTTGATTTTAAGCAATGTTTTTAATCCTATTAAAAACTACTTCACCTTATTGATAATCTTGAAATTTTAACCATTTAAACCCTTTAAAAGAGTTTTAAAAGATTATCATATGTTCTAATCTTATTAGAAAATATCCTAGTCTCATTAGGAAAACATCTTTATTCCAATGGAAAAAGTTTCATAATCCTTAGTATGAAAATATGAATTTCTATTAGAAAAGAAATATTTTAATCTCATTAGGAAAAATTCATAATCTTTATTATGAAAAGATGGATTCCTTTCAAAATAAGAATTCTCTTTATGAAAGGTAGTATCCTAATTTAAAAAATCCAAATACAACAATTATATTAAAAAATAAACAAATTAGGAAATCATCTAATCAAATTAAATGAGCATTTTAATCAAAATAATTCAAATATAACAATTATATTAAAATTAATTAAAATGCATGGTTATGCTTAACCTAGGGTGAGATTTTAATCTTGATGACATACTTTATGCAATCAATTAATAAAATTAAATCATACATCAACATGCATAATTAAATAAAAAGAAAAACTAGCAAAATTGACCGGCATATTTGGCATATTCTAAAAATTGAAGACAAATTAAATTACATAAAAAATTAATCTAATACATATCTTGGTCTTCAAATATCTTATTTTTTGGACATTCTAAATCTGGATCCAATTTACTGAAGGTCACTAAATCCAAATTTCCAAAACTAAATTTGGACATTCCAAATTCAATCTAAATTTAAACAAATTCAATCCAAAATTGAATTTTGGACATTTCAATTCAATTTCCAAGACATTCAAAATTCAATCCAAATTTGAATTTTGGACATTCCAATTCAATTTCCAGGACATTCCAAATTAATCTAAATTTGAACAAATTCAATCCAAATTTGAATTGAGGACATTTCAAAATTTGAAACAAATTTTCAAAACTGAATTTGGACATTCCAAATCAAATCCATAGACATTCCAAATCTGAATTTAAATTTTTAGAATTGATTTTGGACATTCCAAATCCAATTCATAGACATTCCAAATCTGAATCTAAATTTTTCGTTGATTTTGGACATATTCCAAATTCAATCCATGGACATTCAAAATCTGAATCCAAATTTTCATAATTGAATTTGGACATTCCAAATCCAATCGATGGACATTCAAAATCAATCCAAATTTTCAGAATTTAATCTCCACATTCCAAATTCAATCCACCATCTTCAACTTTGTACGATTCAGAATCTTCAATTCTGTAATGACTTCAATTCCACCATCGTTTCACACCATCTTCAATTCTGTAATGGCTTTAAATCCACCAATTTCGTAATGACTTTAAAAAAAAATACAAAAAAGTCCTAACTCTTTCTAGTTTCACATTTGATCTAATCAAAGCAATAAAACTAATGACAAAATATGCCTAAACAGTCAATTTGCAAACCTTCATACATCAAATATATGAACAAAAAAAAAATACCCACCATGAACAACTTTAATTCTAAATAAAAATCAAAGTAGCTCTTATACCAATTGAAGGGAATGAACTCTTCATTCCCCGCAGCGGAAGCGTTGGAATAGATCTCTTTGATTTATTTAGAATTAAACAAAGAATACAAATGTTAAGCAAATAATACCTTTGAAGACAATCATCTTCTTGTGTTCCTTTTTCCACGAGGTCTTCCTCGCTATGACTCGAACACGGGATCAAGGCTTGTGGGAGCTCTTTGAAAGAAAGAGAAAATTTTATAAAACTATTCTCTAATCATGTGTTTTTGGCCAACTTTTTGGCTAAACTTAAATGTCTTATTGATACGGCTTTTAGGAATTAAGTTTCTTTAATAAAATACATTTTAATATCTATTATATTAAAATATGTATTTTATATTTATTGGAATATCATTCAAATATCATAAAAATTAGGGCTGGTTGCACAAATAGCAATCAGGCCCAAACTAATTGCAAATTTAGCAAACTTTAAAATGTTTTGCAAATATGGCAAAAAAACCCGTTTCTATCACTGATAGACTTTATTATATCACTGATAGACTTCTATCAGTGATAGACTATTATCTCTGATAGACTATTATCACTGACAAAAATCTATAAAAAGTTGAGGTGATCAACGATAGACTTCTATCAGCCATAAGATATCAGCGATAGAAATTGCTATATCCGCAAAATTTTTAAAAACATGCTATATTTGCAAACAATAAGTCTTAAATTGTCATTTACTACAATTTCCCTAAAAATTAATCTTTTATAATATACATTTAACTAATTTGAATCTCATTCAAACTTTACATGTATATATAGTTTTCAATATTAATGTATCTAATACATAAATTATTTCCTCTAATATTTAATGTATCAAATACAATAAATATATTTTTCTCTTCTACATTTAATATATCAAATCTATTAAATATTAATTTGAATATTTCAAATTTTTCTTTCAACTAAATTGATCCTTCTAGTGTTACTATGAGCTAGCAAGGGGACCTTATGGACCTACAGATTTATAAGCTTCAATGATACAAAATTAATTAATTAATTTGCATTCATTAACTCTAGGTCACTCCACTATAGGCCTAAAGTTGCATTATTATGCACTGTAGGACAAGTTGTGTCCATAGATATAATCATTACATGCAAGTCAATCCTTCACGAGTTGTTCATAATTATAGCTGGGTCAAAAGTCTGTTTTACCCATGTAATTACATCTTACACCTTAAGTACAACTGATTCTCTAATGAACAACTTGTTTATGATTCAACCATAAACCTCCTCTCGGGCCAGTGAGAGGGTGGGGCCCCATTGTTCAAGTCCCGAAATCAGCACTTAAGGGAACTACTCATCTACTTTCCCTATATGGAAAGGAGTGAATTCCATCTTGTGAAACTTATGTTCCCAGCTCCCTATTTGGCCAAGTCCCCAAAATGGTAGGCTTATTGAATCGGCTATAAAAGTCATTCTCATCCATACAAATCAAAGGGCGAGCCCTCACATGCAGAAGTTCATAACTCACTATGGATTAAGATCGAGTCACATATGATCATCCTGTGAAATATTAATCTTCTCAAATAACGGATTTATAAAGAAAATTTATATATTTTGTAGTCCAGTCTTATACAAACTCATTGTATAGGATACCCCCACTCACATGTCTCTACATGAATGATTTGGATTAAATCATTTGTAACAATTACAAAGTGGACCGTATCAATAGTGTTACCAGGATAAGGCACCCAACCTTATTCATATACTATAGACTATTTATTTTATTCCTTGAACATGATCTTCCCGTATGTCAACTATATATTGTTCAAGATTACACTAATAATCTTTGATTTTTATAATAATAATGAATATTATAAATTGCAAATAATAATAATAAAATAATTATCAAATAATTATTAATTAATTACGAGGCTTTAGGGCATAAATCCCAACAAACTTTTTGTACTATACAAACTCTTTGCACACTCTTTGCACAGGACGCCTTCAGTAAACAGTGTTATAAAGAGAGAGCGACTTGTTTCGCGGTTCAGTCTTATGCAAACTCTTTGCACAGGACGCCCTCGCTTCTCACATCTCCATGTGAAACGATTCGGATGACATCGTTTTGTACTATACAAAGCGAGCCGCATCCAATAGTGTTACCAGGATAAGGTACCCAACCTTATCCATATACTATAGACCGTTTTGACTATCTACTTGAGCCTGATCCACAACCATGTCATACATGAAGCTCAAGTACTCATGAATCGCCATGGGTGTTGGTCATTGGTATAGGTTATTCTAAACATGTTTCACTTTATTCCAATAAACTCTTTTACTGAAAAAAACTTAATAACTCTTTATTACTAAATAGAGTATTTACAAACACAACTGTTTACAAACCACGAGTTTTAGGACATAAAACCCAACAGTATGTTTCACCGGTATACCGACCGGTAAACACCACCAATAATTTTACCAGATTGCGCGTAACAGGGGCAAAACATACTTTTTGCAAATGTTCATCTTTTCGTCTCCTCAGCAACTCTACAACCCCTTCTACCCTTCTGGTCACGAGCTCGGCAGGTCGAGGACCACCCTTAGAGGAGTCCCGACTATCCTCGGGCTTAGTAGCGGAGTTGTGGGACTCCTTGAGCTAATGGAGTTTGTTGAGAGTAGAAGGAGGAAGAAGAAGAATTAAGTTAAGCTTGAACTTAATGAACACTTCATCAACACCTTCAAACCTTAATCTCAACAATTCTCATATGTATTCAACAAATTGAAGTACAAAATGGTGGAAGAAAGGAATGAACACTTCAAACCTTTGAATTCTTCACAAGAACTCCTTAATTTTCAGCACTAAATTTCTTCAACACTTCATGTAACGCCCCGCGTTTCTAAATTAGTGAATTTAGATGGAGTTATGCCTTTAATCTCTTCTAGTCCGTTAATTCTAAGTGAATTGGACTTCATTGTCCATGATTCCAATTTGAAAAATTAGAATTTCAGTTTAGTCCCTCAAGTTAGATCAATTTAATTTTTAATAAATTTCGAGAAAAGAGATTTATTATTTAATCTTTAATTTCAAGGTTTGAGGATTTTCTCATTTCTAAGTTGGGTGATTTTGGAAAAAAGAGAATTTGGTTTTATAGAAATGCTAGCATTTCTCCCTTTCATTTATGGTCATTTCTTTCTTTTGGGATTTAAAGGACAAAGGCAACTTAAGCCAAAGAAAAACAAATCCCTAATTTCATCTAAACAATCCCTAATTCCATCCTTACTCTCTTCCTCCCCCAACCGCACGCAACCCTCCCCCTTCAGCCTTCTCCTTCACGAAGCCCCTTCACCTTCTTCTACCGGCGAAGCCTGCAGCAACAACCCATGAACAAGGCAAGTCGCACGCTCATCCATTCGTCTTCTACTCCATTTAACAACCGACGGCAGCAAGCGGCGGTGACCCGCAACCACGCCCCCATCTCCGCGATCCACCTGCGACATATCCATCTCCGGCATCGGCGAGAAGCGCAACCCACGCGCGCGACGCCCTTCGACAATCTCCAGCCCAACCTCAGCCTCCATCAATGATCCACGGCGTGAGCGAGCGGCGATGACCAATCTTCGGCGTTCGCAGACGTCGGCGGCACACTCGGACCACGCCGCGATTCATCTGCGGCGTTGCGAGCAAACGACAGATCTGCAGCGAGCTCACCTTGACGGATCCAGATCTGTGCAGCCGCAACATCGAGCCTTCGTTTTTCTTTGTTTCGGCCAACGACTAGACGACTCCCTTCTCTCGGTGCGAAGGGATTCGGCGGTGAGTTTCCCTTTCTCATTCCGACAACCCATGAAGCATTTCGTTTCTGTAGGTGAGACCTCACCCGTGCGTTTTCGTCGACTAGCGGCGATTTTCTTCTCTTCGACAGGGTTCGCCATCGACACACGCTTAATCGACCTCAGATTTAGATTAATCATTTGTTAATGACTTCAAAATTGGAGGTATAGGCTCCGTCGATCACCAACCAGCAAGGTGTCGAGCCATTTTGGTAAGCTTCAGTAGGCAACTTCAAGCCTTAAACCTCCTTCAATGTCTTTTAGGTGTTTTAGCTTAGTTTCTAATGTGTGTAATCTGTCCGTTGTAGTTTCAGACCCTGTCGAACACCAACCGACAAGCATTCAATTATGTTCGGTGAAACTCGGTAAATTCCAGCACGTTCTAGTCCCATTTAAACAGCTATAAGTTGTTGTTGTTTAGATGTTAACAATTGGAAACTCTTATTTGTAGGTTCTAATCGACTGCGAAGCGTTTGAATAAGTTTAAGGGAGATTTTGGGTGCCTTTCGAATAGTTTTGGAGTGTTTGGAATGTTTTGTAAGTAGTTCTTACTTGTGGAGTCTGTTTGATATTTGTGGTATGTTAGAACGCATGCTTTACTGATTACATTATATTATGTGTTATATGAACTGTGTATGTTGTTGTGTCTCTAATAAGACTAAGTACATCTGAGTGCTTAGCAATACATATGTTTTAGTTTACGATCTCTCTGATAAGACTACGCACATCTGAGTGCTTAGAAATCCATATGTTGTTGTTTGTGAATTCCTTGATAAGACTAAGCACATGTGAGTGCTTAGCATAATCGTGTGCTGTTGGTTATATATGTTCTCTGTTAAGACTAAGCACATATGAGTGCTTAGCAATACGTGTTGTTGAATATGGTTTCTTTGATAGGGCTTTGCACTACTGAGTGCTTAGTATAGTTGAGTGAGTTCTTGAATATATTGATCTGATGATGCGATCATTGATGTGTGTGTTGCATTGTGGTGAAGTTCTTTGTGTATGATGTGTTGATTGGACAACATGATAAATGTGTTGTGGGTGTGCTGTACATATTCATGTTGGGTGGTTTCGAGTTTGGGATAGTTACATGACGTAGGATTCATGTAGTCTAGCGAGGTTGTGAGAAAAGAGTGTAACTTGTGGTTACAGGGAATGTTCAGTGAATACTAGTGCGCCTCGGGTACAAATGGTCGAGGGGTAGTATGTCACTAAGGGAAGTAGGGTGAATATCAGTGCACCTCGGGTACAAATGGTCGAGGGGTGATATGTCACCATGGTTTAAGCAAGTGTTGGGCGCCGCGGGAAGGGCCAACACGTTGCAAAGTCATCGGTGCGCCTTGGGTACAAATGGTCAAGGGGCGATGCAACAGTTCGAGGCCTTGGGTATAAATGGTCAAGGGTCGAACGCTGAGCGCCGTAGAGGAGTGTCGAGGCCCTGGGTATAAATGGTCAGGGGTCGATGTGACTCGAAGGAGTTAGTCTTAGAGGGCTTGTGAGGGCCACGAGTTGAGTTGAGTTGAGTTGAGATTACGCGGTGGAGTCCGAGAGTGGACTTAGGGAACTCAATAACGTCTAAGAGAGCTTGTGAAGTTGGGGTTGAGTCGGAGATGATTCAATGGAGTTTGAGAAGAACTGGATAGAGTTGTTAGTACTCGGTTGTATTTTGAGAGAGCTTGTTAGAGCTCAAGTTAGTTGATGGGTATGTATGACACGAGCGTATGCATGATGTTGTTGTTATTTATGTATTGAGCATGTTCAAATGATTATTGTTGATATGTTTGATGTGAGAAGCACATCGTTGTGATGCATGTATGTTTGTTGTTTTGTGGCTCCTCAGGTAGAAGCTACTTACCAGTACGTGTTATGTACTGACTCCCACAAATTATGCAATTTTTGCAGGTGATGAGTACTACTACGAGCTTGGTGATGCTGACGAGGAGACGTGAGAAAAATAGACCATTAGCTGAATATCTTTTATGTATTTATAGTTAGTCAAGTGTTATTTATTTATGAACTTGCTTCCGCTGGTTTCAGTCTTTATGTGTTATTTCTAGTAGTTGGCTTAGGGCTAAAAGTTGTATACGGGCTAAAGTTATTATCCTCTTCTTGTTTCAGTTCGTTTTAGAGTTCAATATTGGTCTTATAAAGTTAATAAGGTTGTATGTTTTGTAGTTAGACTTGAGTTGTCTTTCAGGATTTCGGCCTGAAGGGTTTGGTTTGAGTTTTTCTGCTTTTCAGGTGTTACATAATTGGGTAGTTATTAAGGTTACGTCGTTATGCTGCCGAAATTCTCGGAGCAATACGGTTAGTTTAAACGAGATTTAAAAGTCAGTTGTTAGTAACGTCCTCGGGATTAGTCAAAAATTACGGGTCGTTACACTTCAAGCTTCTACATTGGAGTTCTCTTCAACCTTTGAAGAAAAAATGTTGTGCAAAATTAGTGCAATAAAATATCGCAAGTGTACGGGTCAAGTTTTAATATAGTGTATAAAAATACGGATTATCGTCCTCAGGATTGGTTTTCTAGTTCACCTAATTACTATGAATACTATCACTCAATTTTATTTAGATAATGAAAATCAAATGATATGATTAAAACAAAATTAAAATAAAACATAAAATAAAAATTGGAGAACAATAAGGAGAAATATATCCTAGGGAATTGACTTGAGCAATGACTTCACCGTTATCTCATCCTATTCTTCATTTATCAAAAGATGGAATTAAACAATTTCTAGATTGTTGACAAGTTCTACCCTATAGACTTGTTATTCTCTCTCGAGCAATTACAATATTCTTTGAAAAGTAAATTACCTATATTTCTATGGCAATTCAGACAATCCAAATATGAAGAACGTAAAACTATAGTTGTCACAAAATCTACAAGGATACATCTATCTCATGTATAAATCAGGGAAAACAATTCAGGATCATCAACAATAATCGTCTCTCGACCTCAAATTATTGATATAAAAATCATGCAAAGAATGGCCAAATCCTAACATGCATTAAGCTCAGAAAAATTCTCACAACCGATATGAAATTGAAATACCAACTATTAATTAAAAAGAATAAGTTTCAATAACGATTACATCGAGGCTCTAAGTCAAAAGAGTTTAGCTAATCATGTTCAATAGTTCAAAATATAAACTCAATAATAAACCCATAAAAAACTACAAATTAAAAGGGAAAGAAGAAATAAAACTCGTGTCGATTCCACGTTTCCGCTGCAATCTCCACGATCCCGAGCATGTAAATCTGTACTTTGTGCTCCCACAATCTCTTCAAACTCTAAAAAGTATGTAATTTGGAAATTGGGATTTACTCTCCAAATCGGCTCTCCAAAAAACTCCATAAAAATATGTATTTATATCGAAATTTAGGTGAAAATCGTGCATAATAGGTCTGGAGGAGCTCGGATCAGGTGTAGCGCGCGTCCATGTGGTTTGATGCAGGTGCGGAGCTGAAAATTGGGAAAATGAACTAGGGTTTCAAATATCAAATAAGCGGTTTAAGTATAAAATGTTGCATTTGGCGCAGTGGTGAACTGGCTGTTGGGCTGAGTTGTTCGCGCGAGGATGCCTGAGTTCGAGCCCAACTGACGTTTTATATTTTTCTTTTATAATTACCAGCGCCTAGGCGCTCGGAATGGGCGCCTAGGCGCTATCCTCACGGGTTTTGGACTTATTTCCCTTCTTTTTATCACTTGGGAACTTCAATTTTTATCCAAAAAACTTAGTTTTCACCACAAAGCTTCTAAATTCCCCGGTTTGCTCCAAAATGCTCGATATCTATAAAATAATCAAATATAATCGTGAGAGTACACATTTAATCTTCTAAACTAGCATAAAATAAGTCATAAAGATAGCTCATTTTGTGTGCTATCAAATACCCTCAAACTTAAGCTTTTGCTAGTCCTCGAGCAAAATAAAACAAGACCACTAATTAAATCAACAAATGCATGCAAGTGACTCAAACCTAAGTGTTCATAAAACAAATAATCCACAATTGAAGGACATATTAAACCACAACCCATCATTAAGACATTTAAAAACAAATCATCGTATCTTTTGCATGAATGTGTGCAAATTAAACTTTCCTTGATATCTATGAATCCAAATAAACTAAACACATATCAATGATTTGAGTCATAGTGACAATCAAGAAAATAAGCATTTATAGGCTACATTTTGTACCAAAAACTCAAACATCTCATCGAGTTACCAAATTCGAATGCACAAGACCTAACACCCTCACAGAATTTCACTCAATACGCTCAACTGTTTATGGTATATATAAGATAAACACTCGAACCAAAACATAAAAGATTTTTACCATAAGCTTGCTAATATATCACATCTTCATCATCGATGAATAGAATGAATGCAAAAAATTTCAAGGGTCTCATTTTGGTTGTACTTGGGCTTAGGTAAGGGTAGATGGATGAAAATTTTAAGCTATTATAATAGAATTATAAAACTTTTTCACATGAAGCTCAATTTTTCGACTTTTGAACAATGATCATTTTTTAACTTTGTTGAAGCATTAACTTCCCTTCACGTAATGAACTATTTTGCTTTTTTTTTTTTCTTTTCTTTTCTTTTATCTTTCTATTTTTTTTTTCTCTCTAAAAGAAGCTAAGAAATATATGCTTCCCTTTGACTACTCTATTGACAAATGATCAACTCTCTCCTTTTGATTAACTGAGACTTCATGTGATAAGCAAATATAATTCTTCATTTCAGGGTTCAAAGAAAGGAAAATAACAAACAAATGGATTTATGGATTGTAATGTGGTAATTTTCCAATGAACAGGTCTAAGGCTCAAAATTTGGCTTTCTGAGGATTATGTCAAAGGTAAGCTCTTTGAGAAAGCTAAAAGTGGTTTTACCTAATTGCCCTTGTGAAATTAAAGCATTCAAATCAATTCAGAGATTCCAGACATGCATAACAAAGCAAGTTCTAGAAAAATCAATCATGCATGGTAATCACACAATTTAAGAGATTAGCACGGTGTAATGGAGGTGCTTAATGGCTCAAAAACTCACATAAAAGTAGGGTAGTTTGGCATAAAATCCTATGCATTCTTCATTCAATAACTCAAAGAGACACCATCATATATTTTTCAAAGAAAAATCTAATCATGCTTATCCCTCTCATGCATTAAAACTCAAAACAAAGATGCACATTTAGCTTACAAAGTATTCAATGATATCATTAGGGACTAAAAAATACAAAAAAAATTACTCAGTTTACAGGCATAGTCTCATAGTCCAAGAATTTCAGATTATCAAACTTAGAACACTTTCTAGGTTGTCATAATCACAAGCAATACAACAAAGATTAAATCATGAAGAGCATGCTCAAAATTTAAAAATTAAGCTCAAAATTTAAAATTTAAGCTCAAAATCATGTTATTCAAAACGTAAAATGAAGTATTTACACCCCCAAACTTAAGACATACATTGTCCTCAATGTATAAACTACTAAGTAATGCAAAGGACAAAGAAAAGACAAGAGTGGATAATACTGCCCTGATAAATGAGAGAGTCAACATTGACAATAGAGTTATGGAAGAAACTGATGGTGATCTTGCTCCTACAAAAAATAAAATAACAGAAACATGAGGACAACGACATACAACAAAATAAAGAAAATAACAAAAAAACTTAAAAACTTAAAGAATGTAAACTTGGGTTGCCTCCCAAGAAGCGCTTTATTTAACGTCTTAGCTAGACGAGAGGAACATTTATGGGTCAGGGTACATAAAACTCCTCTATTTTCTTCGGTCCCTTCTTGCTTGAATCGATGTAACCTACTAAGTTTAGTAGGCTCACTAGTTTCTCTTGGGTACCTGAAGAATAAATATTTTTGTTATTTTTGTTTAAATAAATAAAAGAAGAAAAAGACAAAAAATCAAAATCAAAATCAAAATTATAAGACTCATGAGAAGAAGGAAAAAAAATATCAATTTCAAGAGGAAATTTTGAAAATAAAATAAGGTGAGGTTTTTCAGCCTCATATTCTATCACTTGAATTTCATTTTCCATTATAGGCTCAATTTCTTTTATCTCACAAGCTTGTTATAAACTCAAAGAAAAAGAATAAATAAAAATAAAATAAAAAATAAATAAAAATAACAAAGAAAAAAAAACAATAAAAATAAAATAAAATAAAGCTCTAAAGTAAGATCAAGTGAGTTATCCACAATATTAGGTGAAACTAAATAATTGTCAATCCCCAGCAGCGGCGCCAAAAACTTGTTGTGCAATTTTAGTGCAATAAAATACCGCAAGTGTACGGGTCAAGTTTTAATATAGTGTATAAAAATACGGATTATCGTCCTCAGGATTGGTTTTCTAGTTCACCTAATTACTATGAATACTATCACTCAATTTTATTTAGATAATGAAAATCAAATGATATGATTAAAACAAAATTAAAATAAAACATAAAATAAAAATTGGAGAACAATAAGGAGAAATATATCCTAGGGAATTGACTTGAGCAATGACTTCACCGTTATCTCATCCTATTCTTCATTTATCAAAAGATGGAATTAAACAATTTCTAGATTGTTGACAAGTTCTACCCTATAGACTTGTTATTCTCTCTCGAGCAATTACAATATTCTTTGAAAAGTAAATTACCTATATTTCTATGGCAATTCAGACAATCCAAATATGAAGAACGTAAAACTATAGTTGTCACAAAATCTACAAGGATATATCTATCTCATGTATAAATCAGGGAAAACAATTCAGGATCATCAACAATAATCGTCTCTCGACCTCAAATTATTGATATAAAAATCATGCAAAGAATGGCCAAATCCTAACATGCATTAAGCTCAGAAAAATTCTCACAACCGATATGAAATTGAAATACCAACTATTAATTAAAAAGAATAAGTTTCAATAACGATTACATCGAGGCTCTAAGTCAAAAGAGTTTAGCTAATCATGTTCAATAGTTCAAAATATAAACTCAATAATAAACCTATAAAAAACTACAAATTAAAAGGGAAAGAAGAAATAAAACTCGTGTCGATTTCACGTTTCCGCTGCAATCTCCACGATCCCGAGCATGTAAATCTGTACTTTGTGCTCCCACAATCTCTTCAAACTCTAAAAAGTATGTAATTTGGAAATTGGGATTTACTCTCCAAATCGGCTCTCCAAAAAACTCCATAAAAATATGTATTTATATCGAAATTTAGGTGAAAATAGTGCATAATAGGTCTGGAGGAGCTCGGATCAGGTGTAGCGCGCGTCCATGTGGTTTGATGCAGGTGCGGAGCTGAAAATTGGGAAAATGAACTAGGGTTTCAAATATTAAATAAGCGGTTTAAGTATAAAATGTTGCAGTTGGCGCAGTGGTGAACTGGTTGTTGGCTGAGTTATTCACGCGAGGATGCCTGAGTTTGAGCCCAACTGACGTTTTATATTTTTCTTTTATAATTTCCAGCGCCTAGGCGCTCGGAATGGGCACCTAGGCGCTATCCTCACGGGTTTTGGACTTATTTCCCTTCTTTTTATCACTTGGGAACTTCAATTTTTATCCAAAAAACTTAGTTTTCACCACAAAGCTTCTAAATTCCCCGGTTTGCTCCAAAATGCTCGATATCTATAAAATAATCAAATATAATCGTGAGAGTACACATTTAATCTTCTAAACTAGCATAAAATAAGTCATAAAGATAGCTCATTTTGTGTGCTATCAAATACCCTCAAACTTAAGCTTTTGCTAGTCCTCGAGCAAAATAAAACAAGACCACTAATTAAATCAACAAATGCATGCAAGTGACTCAAACCTAAGTGTTCATAAAACAAATAATCCACAATTGAAGGACATATTAAACCACAACCCATCATTAAGACATTTAAAAACAAATCATCGTATCTTTTGCATGAATGTGTGCAAATTAAACTTCCCTTGATATCTATGAATCCAAATAAACTAAACACATATCAATGATTTGAGTCATAGTGACAATCAAGAAAATAAGCATTTATAGGCTACATTTTGTACCAAAAACTCAAACATCTCATCGAGTTACCAAATTCGAATGCACAAGACCTAACACCCTCACAGAATTTCACTCAATACGCTCAACTGTTTATGGTATATATAAGATAAACACTCGAACCAAAACATAAAAGATTTTTACCATAAGCTTGCTAATATATCACATCTTCATCATCGATGAATAGAATGAATGCAAAAAATTTCAAGGGTCTCATTTTGGTTGTACTTGGGCTTAGGTAAGGGTAGATGGATGAAAATTTTAAGCTATTATAATAGAATTATAAAACTTTTTCACATGAAGCTCAATTTTTCGACTTTTGAACAATGATCATTTTTTAACTTTGTTGAAGCATTAACTTCCCTTCACGTAATGAACTATTTTGCTTTTTTTTTTCTTTTTTTTCTTTTCTTTTATCTTTCTATTTTTTTTTTTCTCTCTAAAAGAAGCTAAGAAATATATGCTTCCCTTTGACTACTCTATTGACAAAGGATCAACTCTCTCCTTTTGATTAACTGAGACTTCATGTGGTAAGCAAATATAATTCTTCATTTCAGGGTTCAAAGAAAGGAAAATAACAAACAAATGGATTTATGGATTGTAATGTGGTAATTTTCCAATGAACAGGTTTAAGGCTCAAAATTTGGCTTTCTAAGGATTATGTCAAAGGTAAGCTCTTTGAGAAAGCTAAAAGTGGTTTTACCTAATTGCCCTTGTGAAATTAAAGCATTCAAATCAATTCAGAGATTCCAGACATGCATAACAAAGCAAGTTCTAGAAAAATCAATCATGCATGGTAATCACACAATTTAAGAGATTAGCACGGTGTAATGGAGGTGCTTAATGGCTCAAAAACTCACATAAAAGTAGGGTAGTTTGGCATAAAATCCTATGCATTCTTCATTCAATAACTCAAAGAGACACCATCATATATTTTTCAAAGAAAAATCTAATCATGCTTATCCCTCTCATGCATTAAAACTCAAAACAAAGATGCACATTTAGCTTACAAAGTATTCAATGATATCATTAGGGACTAAAAAATACAAAAAAATTACTCAGTTTACAGGCATAGTCTCATAGTCCAAGAATTTCAGATTATCAAACTTAGAACACTTTCTAGGTTGTCATAATCACAAGCAATACAACAAAGATTAAATCATGAAGAGCATGCTCAAAATTTAAAAATTAAGCTCAAAGTTTAAAATTTAAGCTCAAAATCATGTTATTCAAAACGTAAAATGAAGTATTTACACCCCCAAACTTAAGACATACATTGTCCTCAATGTATAAACTACTAAGTAATGCAAAGGACAAAGAAAAGACAAGAGTGGATAATACTGCCCTGATAAATGAGAGAGTCAACATTGACAATAGAGTTATGGAAGAAACTGATGGTGATCTTGCTCCTACAAAAAATAAAATAACAGAAACATGAGGACAACGACATACAACAAAATAAAGAAAATAACAAAAAAACTTAAAAACTTAAAGAATGTAAACTTGGGTTGCCTCCCAAGAAGCGCTTTATTTAACGTCTTAGCTAGACGAGAGGAACATTTATGGGTCAGGGTACATAAAACTCCTCTATTTTCTTCGGTCCCTTCTTGCTTGAATCGATGTAACCTACTAAGTTTAGTAGGCTCACTAGTTTCTCTTGGGTACCTGAAGAATAAATATTTTTGTTATTTTTGTTTAAATAAATAAAAGAAGAAAAAGACAAAAAATCAAAATCAAAATCAAAATTACAAGACTCATCAGAATAAGGAAAAAAAATATCAACTTCAAGAGGAAATTTTGAAAATAAAATAAGGTGAGGTTTTTCAGCCTCATATTCTATCACTTGAATTTCATTTTCCATTATAGGCTGAATTTCTTTTATCTCACAAGCTTGTTATAAACTCAAAGAAAAAGAATAAATAAAAATAAAATAAAAAATAAATAAAAATAACAAAGAAAAAATAAACAATAAAAATAAAATAAAATAAAGCTCTAAAGTAAGATCAAGTGAGTTATCCACAATATTAGGTGAAACTAAATAATTGTCAATCCCCGGCAGCGACGCCAAAAACTTGTTGTGCAATTTTAGTGCAATAAAATACCGCAAGTGTACGGGTCAAGTTTTAATATAGTGTATAAAAATACGGATTATCGTCCTCAGGATTGGTTTTCTAGTTCACCTAATTACTATGAATACTATCACTCAATTTTATTTAGATAATGAAAATCAAATGATATGATTAAAACAAAATTAAAATAAAACATAAAATAAAAATTGGAGAACAATAAGGAGAAATATATCCTAGGGAATTGACTTGAGCAATGACTTCACCGTTATCTCATCCTATTCTTCATTTATCAAAAGATGGAATTAAACAATTTCTAGATTGTTGACAAGTTCTACCCTATAGACTTGTTATTCTCTCTCGAGCAATTACAATATTCTTTGAAAAGTAAATTACCTATATTTCTATGGCAATTCAGACAATCCAAATATGAAGAACGTAAAACTATAGTTGTCACAAAATCTACAAGGATATATCTATCTCATGTATAAATCAGGGAAAACAATTCAGGATCATCAACAATAATCGTCTCTCGACCTCAAATTATTGATATAAAAATCATGCAAAGAATGGCCAAATCCTAACATGCATTAAGCTCAGAAAAATTCTCACAACCGATATGAAATTGAAATACCAACTATTAATTAAAAAGAATAAGTTTCAATAACGATTACATCGAGGCTCTAAGTCAAAAGAGTTTAGCTAATCATGTTCAATAGTTCAAAATATAAACTCAATAATAAACCCATAAAAAACTACAAATTAAAAGGGAAAGAAGAAATAAAACTCGTGTCGATTCCACGTTTCCGCTGCAATCTCCACGATCCCGAGCATGTAAATCTGTACTTTGTGCTCCCACAATCTCTTCAAACTCTAAAAAGTATGTAATTTGGAAATTGGGATTTACTCTCCAAATCGGCTCTCCAAAAAACTCCATAAAAATATGTATTTATATCGAAATTTAGGTGAAAATCGTGCATAATAGGTCTGGAGGAGCTCGGATCAGGTGTAGCGCGCGTCCATGTGGTTTGATGCAGGTGCGGAGCTGAAAATTGGGAAAATGAACTAGGGTTTCAAATATCAAATAAGCGGTTTAAGTATAAAATGTTGCAGTTGGCGCAGTGGTGAACTGGTTGTTGGCTGAGTTGTTCGCGCGAGGATGCCTGAGTTTGAGCCCAACTGACGTTTTATATTTTTCTTTTATAATTTCCAGCGCCTAGGCGCTCGGAATGGGCACCTAGGCGCTATCCTCACGGGTTTTGGACTTATTTCCCTTCTTTTTATCACTTGGGAACTTCAATTTTTATCCAAAAAACTTAGTTTTCACCACAAAGCTTCTAAATTCCCCGGTTTGCTCCAAAATGCTCGATATCTATAAAATAATCAAATATAATCGTGAGAGTACACATTTAATCTTCTAAACTAGCATAAAATAAGTCATAAAGATAGCTCATTTTGTGTGCTATCAAATACCCTCAAACTTAAGCTTTTGCTAGTCCTCGAGCAAAATAAAACAAGACCACTAATTAAATCAACAAATGCATGCAAGTGACTCAAACCTAAGTGTTCATAAAACAAATAATCCACAATTGAAGGACATATTAAACCACAACCCATCATTAAGACATTTAAAAACAAATCATCGTATCTTTTGCATGAATGTGTGCAAATTAAACTTCCCTTGATATCTATGAATCCAAATAAACTAAACACATATCAATGATTTGAGTCATAGTGACAATCAAGAAAATAAGCATTTATAGGCTACATTTTGTACCAAAAACTCAAACATCTCATCGAGTTACCAAATTCGAATGCACAAGACCTAACACCCTCACAGAATTTCACTCAATACGCTCAACTGTTTATGGTATATATAAGATAAATACTCGAACCAAAACATAAAAGATTTTTACTATAAGCTTGCTAATATATCACATCTTCATCATCGATGAATAGAATGAATGCAAAAAATTTCAAGGGTCTCATTTTGGTTGTACTTGGGCTTAGGTAAGGGTAGATGGATGAAAATTTTAAGCTATTATAATAGAATTATAAAACTTTTTCACATGAAACTCAATTTTTCGACTTTTGAACAATGATCATTTTTTAACTTTGTTGAAGCATTAACTTCCCTTCACGTAATGAACTATTTTGCTTTTTTTTTTTTTTCTTTTCTTTTCTTTTATCTTTCTATTTTTTTTTTCTCTCTAAAAGAAGCTAAGAAATATATGCTTCCCTTTGACTACTCTATTGACAAATGATCAACTCTCTCCTTTTGATTAACTGAGACTTCATGTGGTAAGCAAATATAATTCTTCATTTCAGGGTTCAAAGAAAGGAAAATAACAAACAAATGGATTTATGGATTGTAATGTGGTAATTTTCCAATGAACAGGTTTAAGGCTCAAAATTTGGCTTTCTAAGGATTATGTCAAAGGTAAGCTCTTTGAGAAAGCTAAAAGTGGTTTTACCTAATTGCCCTTGTGAAATTAAAGCATTCAAATCAATTCAGAGATTCCAGACATGCATAACAAAGCAAGTTCTAGAAAAATCAATCATGCATGGTAATCACACAATTTAAGAGATTAGCACGGTGTAATGGAGGTGCTTAATGGCTCAAAAACTCACATAAAAGTAGGGTAGTTTGGCATAAAATCCTATGCATTCTTCATTCAATAACTCAAAGAGACACCATCATATATTTTTCAAAGAAAAATCTAATCATGCTTATCCCTCTCATGCATTAAAACTCAAAACAAAGATGCACATTTAGCTTACAAAGTATTCAATGATATCATTAGGGACTAAAAAATACAAAAAAATTACTCAGTTTACAGGCATAGTCTCATAGTCCAAGAATTTCAGATTATCAAACTTAGAACACTTTCTAGGTTGTCATAATCACAAGCAATACAACAAAGATTAAATCATGAAGAGCATGCTCAAAATTTAAAAATTAAGCTCAAAATTTAAAATTTAAGCTCAAAATCATGTTCTTCAAAACGTAAAATGAAGTATTTACACCCCCAAACTTAAGACATACATTGTCCTCAATGTATAAACTACTAAGTAATGCAAAGGACAAAGAAAAGACAAGAGTGGATAATACTGCCCTGATAAATGAGAGAGTCAACATTGACAATAGAGTTATGGAAGAAACTGATGGTGATCTTGCTCCTACAAAAAATAAAATAACAGAAACATGAGGACAACGACATACAACAAAATAAAGAAAATAACAAAAAAACTTAAAAACTTAAAGAATGTAAACTTGGGTTGCCTCCCAAGAAGCGCTTTATTTAACGTCTTAGCTAGACGAGAGGAACATTTATGGGTCAGGGTACATAAAACTCCTCTATTTTCTTCGGTCCCTTCTTGCTTGAATCGATGTAACCTACTAAGTTTAGTAGGCTCACTAGTTTCTCTTGGGTACCTGAAGAATAAATATTTTTGTTATTTTTGTTTAAATAAATAAAAGAAGAAAAAGACAAAAAATCAAAATCAAAATCAAAATTACAAGACTCATGAGAATAAGGAAAAAAAATATCAACTTCAAGAGGAAATTTTGAAAATAAAATAAGGTGAGGTTTTTCAGCCTCATATTCTATCACTTGAATTTCATTTTCCATTATAGGCTCAATTTCTTTTATCTCACAAGCTTGTTATAAACTCAAAGAAAAAGAATAAATAAAAATAAAATAAAAAATAAATAAAAATAACAAAGAAAAAATAAACAATAAAAATAAAATAAAATAAAGCTCTAAAGTAAGATCAAGTGAGTTATCCACAATATTAGGTGAAACTAAATAATTGTCAATCCCCAGCAGCGGCGCCAAAAACTTGTTGTGCAATTTTAGTGCAATAAAATACCGCAAGTGTACGGGTCAAGTTTTAATATAGTGTATAAAAATACGGATTATCGTCCTCAGGATTGGTTTTCTAGTTCACCTAATTACTATGAATACTATCACTCAATTTTATTTAGATAATGAAAATCAAATGATATGATTAAAACAAAATTAAAATAAAACATAAAATAAAAATTGGAGAACAATAAGGAGAAATATATCCTAGGGAATTGACTTGAGCAATGACTTCACCGTTATCTCATCCTATTCTTCATTTATCAAAAGATGGAATTAAACAATTTCTAGATTGTTGACAAGTTCTACCCTATAGACTTGTTATTCTCTCTCGAGCAATTACAATATTCTTTGAAAAGTAAATTACCTATATTTCTATGGCAATTCAGACAATCCAAATATGAAGAACGTAAAACTATAGTTGTCACAAAATCTACAAGGATATATCTATCTCATGTATAAATCAGGGAAAACAATTCAGGATCATCAACAATAATCGTCTCTCGACCTCAAATTATTGATATAAAAATCATGCAAAGAATGGCCAAATCCTAACATGCATTAAGCTCAGAAAAATTCTCACAACCGATATGAAATTGAAATACCAACTATTAATTAAAAAGAATAAGTTTCAATAACGATTACATCGAGGCTCTAAGTCAAAAGAGTTTAGCTAATCATGTTCAATAGTTCAAAATATAAACTCAATAATAAACCCATAAAAAACTACAAATTAAAAGGGAAAGAAGAAATAAAACTCGTGTCGATTTCACGTTTCCGCTGCAATCTCCACGATCCCGAGCATGTAAATCTGTACTTTGTGCTCCCACAATCTCTTCAAACTCTAAAAAGTATGTAATTTGGAAATTGGGATTTACTCTCCAAATCGGCTCTCCAAAAAACTCCATAAAAATATGTATTTATATCGAAATTTAGGTGAAAATAGTGCATAATAGGTCTGGAGGAGCTCGGATCAGGTGTAGCGCGCGTCCATGTGGTTTGATGCAGGTGCGGAGCTGAAAATTGGGAAAATGAACTAGGGTTTCAAATATTAAATAAGCGGTTTAAGTATAAAATGTTGCAGTTGGCGCAGTGGTGAACTGGTTGTTGGCTGAGTTATTCGCGCGAGGATGCCTGAGTTTGAGGCCAACTGACGTTTTATATTTTTCTTTTATAATTTCCAGCGCCTAGGCGCTCGGAATGGGCACCTAGGCGCTATCCTCACGGGTTTTGGACTTATTTCCCTTCTTTTTATCACTTGGGAACTTCAATTTTTATCCAAAAAACTTAGTTTTCACCACAAAGCTTCTAAATTCCCCGGTTTGCTCCAAAATGCTCGATATCTATAAAATAATCAAATATAATCGTGAGAGTACACATTTAATCTTCTAAACTAGCATAAAATAAGTCATAAAGATAGCTCATTTTGTGTGCTATCAAATACCCTCAAACTTAAGCTTTTGCTAGTCCTCGAGCAAAATAAAACAAGACCACTAATTAAATCAACAAATGCATGCAAGTGACTCAAACCTAAGTGTTCATAAAACAAATAATCCACAATTGAAGGACATATTAAACCACAACCCATCATTAAGACATTTAAAAACAAATCATCGTATCTTTTGCATGAATGTGTGCAAATTAAACTTCCCTTGATATCTATGAATCCAAATAAACTAAACACATATCAATGATTTGAGTCATAGTGACAATCAAGAAAATAAGCATTTATAGGCTACATTTTGTACCAAAAACTCAAACATCTCATCGAGTTACCAAATTCGAATGCACAAGACCTAACACCCTCACAGAATTTCACTCAATACGCTCAACTGTTTATGGTATATATAAGATAAACACTCGAACCAAAACATAAAAGATTTTTACCATAAGCTTGCTAATATATCACATCTTCATCATCGATGAATAGAATGAATGCAAAAAATTTCAAGGGTCTCATTTTGGTTGTACTTGGGCTTAGGTAAGGGTAGATGGATGAAAATTTTAAGCTATTATAATAGAATTATAAAACTTTTTCACATGAAGCTCAATTTTTCGACTTTTGAACAATGATCATTTTTTAACTTTGTTGAAGCATTAACTTCCCTTCACGTAATGAACTATTTTGCTTTTTTTTTTTTTTTTTTCTTTTCTTTTATCTTTCTATTTTTTTTTTCTCTCTAAAAGAAGCTAAGAAATATATGCTTCCCTTTGACTACTCTATTGACAAAGGATCAACTCTCTCCTTTTGATTAACTGAGACTTCATGTGGTAAGCAAATATAATTCTTCATTTCAGGGTTCAAAGAAAGGAAAATAACAAACAAATGGATTTATGGATTGTAATGTGGTAATTTTCCAATGAACAGGTTTAAGGCTCAAAATTTGGCTTTCTAAGGATTATGTCAAAGGTAAGCTCTTTGAGAAAGCTAAAAGTGGTTTTACCTAATTGCCCTTGTGAAATTAAAGCATTCAAATCAATTCAGAGATTCCAGACATGCATAACAAAGCAAGTTCTAGAAAAATCAATCATGCATGGTAATCACACAATTTAAGAGATTAGCACGGTGTAATGGAGGTGCTTAATGGCTCAAAAACTCACATAAAAGTAGGGTAGTTTGGCATAAAATCCTATGCATTCTTCATTCAATAACTCAAAGAGACACCATCATATATTTTTCAAAGAAAAATCTAATCATGCTTATCCCTCTCATGCATTAAAACTCAAAACAAAGATGCACATTTAGCTTACAAAGTATTCAATGATATCATTAGGGACTAAAAAATACAAAAAAATTACTCAGTTTACAGGCATAGTCTCATAGTCCAAGAATTTCAGATTATCAAACTTAGAACACTTTCTAGGTTGTCATAATCACAAGCAATACAACAAAGATTAAATCATGAAGAGCATGCTCAAAATTTAAAAATTAAGCTCAAAATTTAAAATTTAAGCTCAAAATCATGTTATTCAAAACGTAAAATGAAGTATTTACACCCCCAAACTTAAGACATACATTGTCCTCAATGTATAAACTACTAAGTAATGCAAAGGACAAAGAAAAGACAAGAGTGGATAATACTGCCCTGATAAATGAGAGAGTCAACATTGACAATAGAGTTATGGAAGAAACTGATGGTGATCTTGCTCCTACAAAAAATAAAATAACAGAAACATGAGGACAACGACATACAACAAAATAAAGAAAATAACAAAAAAACTTAAAAACTTAAAGAATGTAAACTTGGGTTGCCTCCCAAGAAGCGCTTTATTTAACGTCTTAGCTAGACGAGAGGAATATTTATGGGTCAGGGTACATAAAACTCCTCTATTTTCTTCGGTCCCTTCTTGCTTGAATCGATGTAACCTACTAAGTTTAGTAGGCTCACTAGTTTCTCTTGGGTACCTGAAGAATAAATATTTTTGTTATTTTTGTTTAAATAAATAAAAGAAGAAAAAGACAAAAAATCAAAATCAAAATCAAAATTACAAGACTCATCAGAATAAGGAAAAAAAATATCAACTTCAAGAGGAAATTTTGAAAATAAAATAAGGTGAGGTTTTTCAGCCTCATATTCTATCACTTGAATTTCATTTTCCATTATAGGCTGAATTTCTTTTATCTCACAAGCTTGTTATAAACTCAAAGAAAAAGAATAAATAAAAATAAAATAAAAAATAAATAAAAATAACAAAGAAAAAATAAACAATAAAAATAAAATAAAATAAAGCTCTAAAGTAAGATCAAGTGAGTTATCCACAATATTAGGTGAAACTAAATAATTGTCAATCCCCGGCAGCGACGCCAAAAACTTGTTGTGCAATTTTAGTGCAATAAAATATCGCAAGTGTACGGGTCAAGTTTTAATATAGTGTATAAAAATACGGATTATCGTCCTCAGGATTGGTTTTCTAGTTCACCTAATTACTATGAATACTATCACTCAATTTTATTTAGATAATGAAAATCAAATGATATGATTAAAACAAAATTAAAATAAAACATAAAATAAAAATTGGAGAACAATAAGGAGAAATATATCCTAGGGAATTGACTTGAGCAATGACTTCACCGTTATCTCATCCTATTCTTCATTTATCAAAAGATGGAATTAAACAATTTCTAGATTGTTGACAAGTTCTACCCTATAGACTTGTTATTCTCTCTCGAGCAATTACAATATTCTTTGAAAAGTAAATTACCTATATTTCTATGGCAATTCAGACAATCCAAATATGAAGAACGTAAAACTATAGTTGTCACAAAATCTACAAGGATATATCTATCTCATGTATAAATCAGGGAAAACAATTCAGGATCATCAACAATAATCGTCTCTCGACCTCAAATTATTGATATAAAAATCATGCAAAGAATGGCCAAATCCTAACATGCATTAAGCTCAGAAAAAATCTCACAACCGATATGAAATTGAAATACCAACTATTAATTAAAAAGAATAAGTTTCAATAACGATTACATCGAGGCTCTAAGTCAAAAGAGTTTAGCTAATCATGTTCAATAGTTCAAAATATAAACTCAATAATAAACCCATAAAAAACTACAAATTAAAAGGGAAAGAAGAAATAAAACTCGTGTCGATTCCACGTTTCCGCTGCAATCTCCACGATCCCGAGCATGTAAATCTGTACTTTGTGCTCCCACAATCTCTTCAAACTCTAAAAAGTATGTAATTTGGAAATTGGGATTTACTCTCTAAATCGGCTCTCCAAAAAACTCCATAAAAATATGTATTTATATCGAAATTTAGGTGAAAATCGTGCATAATAGGTCTGGAGGAGCTCGGATCAGGTGTAGCGCGCGTCCATGTGGTTTGATGCAGGTGCGGAGCTGAAAATTGGGAAAATGAACTAGGGTTTCAAATATCAAATAAGCGGTTTAAGTAAAAAATGTTGCAGTTGGCGCAGTGGTGAATTTGCTGTTGGGCTGAGTTGTTCGCGCGAGGATGCCTGAGTTCGAGCCCAATTGACGTTTTATATTTTTCTTTTATAATTTCCAGCGCCCAGGCGCTCGGAATGGGCGCCTAGGCGCTATCCTCACGGGTTTTGGACTTATTTCCCTTCTTTTTATGAGGGAACTTCAATTTTTATCAAAAAAAACTTAGTTTTCACCACAAAGCTTCTAAATTCCCCGGTTTGCTCCAAAATGCTCGATATCTATAAAATAATCAAATATAATCGTGAAAGTACACATTTAATCTTCTAAACTAGCATAAAATAAGTCATAAAGATAGCTCATTTTGTGTGCTATCAAAAAACGAGAGAGAAAATTTGAGTCAAACTAAAAAATTGAAGAATGAATTCTCCAAACTCATCCTTAGCCAATTCTCAAAGAAAGTGGGTACATGTTTTCAACATGCAAAATGTTGAACAAATTTCGCATAATTATAATAATTATTATTAATTAAAACTTTTTTTAATTAATTATTTTATTATTTAATTTAATATCAAATATTAATTAAATAATAAAACTAACCCCTGTTTTCCGAAAACCGCTTTTTCCAATATGAATCCCTATTAATATTTTCTCCCGGTCACATATTTAAATACGTCCAACCTCGATCAACAGACCCGAATTTGAATTTCTCCAAATTCTTCCCTATAGCACTGCTACACCACTTTATCCGAGCTAACCAGGAGAACCTAAAGGACCTACAGATCATGAGCTCCAACGATACAAGATTATCCGGTCAAAACTCTTTCTACCGAACTAATCAACATTCGCCAAACCCCCTGAGACTCTACTAAAGTCTGAGGGTTGCACTCTCCTCACTGTAGATATATTATGTCCTCTTGATATAACGGTCATCGGCAAGTCAATCCTTCACAGGTCGTTCGTAATCGCAGCAAGGTCATTTATACCGTTTAACCCCTGCATTACCTCTTGTTCCTTAAGTACCGCTGACACCTCTAATGAACAATTGATTTGTGGTCCAACCAGCAGATCAGATCCCTCTCTGGCCAGGAGAGGGTAAGCACTCATTGTTCAAGCCCTAGAGTCAACTATTAAGGGAACAACCTATCTTATAACCCTAAAGAGCGGGTTAGGAGTGAATTCCATCTTGCTGTACTATGTCCCCAGCCACCTATTCGAGTTTATCCCCCAAGATGGTAGGCATATTGAGTCGGCGCTAATTATCCACTCTCACCCGTGCAATTCAAAGGATACTCTCGAATAAATAGGAGTTCATAGCGAGCTCAGGATTAAGCTCGAGTTACCTAGGTCATCATATGAAATAGTAGGTCTCTTCAGTAAACGGTGTTATAAAAAGAGAGCGACATGATTTCGCGGTTCAGTCTTATGCAAACTCATTACATAGGACGCTTTCGCTCGCATATCTCCATGTGAAACGATTCAGATCACATCGTTTTGTACTATACAAAGCGAGTCGCATCCAATAGTGTTATCAGGATAAGGTACTGTTACGTCTCCAAAAGTGACTATTTTAGGGACTTATTTGCTATAGAATGGTGTACACTCTTAAGCGTTTTTGATGGAATTGAGTCTAAACATGTGCTTATATATGAGAATTTATAGAATGTAGCTAAATCAGGACTTATGTGTAAAAGGAAGGAAAAAGAATCAAAAACAAAGCTAAAGAGTTGAAATTTCCATATTGCAGGAACATTGCGAAAACATTGCTGTCTCAGCAATGTTTTAAGTGAAAATTGTTAAGTTGTCTAACCGTTTGCCATTTTGTTACGATCTTTCAGCAACCCATTTTTTCTCCTGCTGCCACGTGGAGGGTCGTCGTTCAGAATGGATGGTTCTCCTTGGCCGAATCGTACCTGCAAAACACTATAAAAGGAGGTCAAGGGGGAAGGACAGAAATATACTCAGAAGCGTAGATCTCCCATCTCAACGCATTTTCTCCCTGTTTTCTCTTCCGTTTGTTGGCGTGAAGGACTCAGCTGTTGGAATCGATAATCTAAGAGGAAGAAGAGAAGATCTTTCTTCTCTTCTGATTGGGTTCATCCAAACAAGGCTCCCCTTCTCCCTTCATCCGAGGCGCTTGCGACGAAGGGCTTTACGCACACATTTATATGCTTTTTACTGCTTTTTGCTAACTATTCTCTCTACTGTTTTCTGCTATTCACTTCTGTTGGCTATTGCCTTTCAATTCGTCTTCATTCCTTTAGTCTTTCTTGTGTTGTAATCGTTGCACATTAAGTTCCAAATCTCACGTAATCAAAGGATCATTTACCTACGTTGAAGTCTCTTTATCGTTTTCTGTTTCTTTCTTTACCTTCATCCTACTGCCTTTACTTTTAGTTTGCTGAGAATCATGTGTAATCAATCAAATCTTTCCATTCCATCTTCATCCATGAGTAACTAAACCACATAAGGGTATGCTAATGACAAGTCTATAGGTAGAAATACGTGAATCAAGCATGTAGGTTAGCTTCAAATGCATTGAATGTATGTGTGCTTCATCCCACGGACAATTTCGATTGGTCATCCATTTTGTCTAAAGAACTCCTAACCTCTGGAAGGAGTTAGAGTTCAGAGTCGTCCATTCATGCTAGCCTTTCATGGTAGCCAGAAAACGACCTAGGAATAGGCATTTTCCTAGTACAAATCATTAACTTGCTTATATAAATAGATGCTTAAGCCTTACTTGGACATGAGTAAACTAAAGGATCTAAGGCATGAAATCGAGAGATACATGAGAATGAGTTAGTTTGATGCATGATGAGTTGATCTACTGTTGGAGAATCGTATGAAAAAGCCTATAGAGGAGTCGTTAGTAGCCCTTGTTTCCACACTTTACCCCTAATTCGCTGTTAGTACAATTGCTAGAAAATTGTTGTTTGCGCAATTTTCTTAGTTTCAACTTTGCCTTAGCCATTTTTCTTAGCTTTTTGCTTTGCGATTTTATTGCTAGTTAATTGCTTTCTTCGCAATCCTTTTTCTCCTACATTCTAGTCATCTCTTTACTTGTCTTGTTTATGCTTGCATACTTCGCACGTTCCTTATTAATTAGGCACATTAATCCCAATTCTACCCAATTTTAACCATCCTTTCTAGTTTAACATTTCACTTCGCTAGTAACTAAGAATAAATCTCTGTGGGAAATCGAATGAAAAAATACTTATTACTTGCTACAAGACCATGTATGCTTGCATGTTCTGAGTGCTCTCTCATTGCATCTTAATTTACACATTGAGCACACAACAAGTTTTTGGCGCCGCTGTCGGGGATTTTGTTTAGTAAACACGAAGTTTGTTAATTTAGAAAAAAAAAACTTAATATGTATTGGAGCTAATCTTTTTTCATTTCCTTTACAGGTACTATCAAGCTAGTTTATGAATGAGTTTCCAAACCTCAACTCGCACAGAGAGAAACTTTGCAGGTGGAAAACGTATGTGTACGACAAAGTAAATGAATACGCTGCAGAACTTAATTGGAGGAAGAGTTTGCCCACAACAGTTTGAAGAATTTTATCAGCCATGTGCTTATTGTGGGGAAACTCATAACTTGGAGAATTGCCCAACATTGAATTATCAAGAGAGGCAATATCAACAAAGCTATGACAACCATTATTCGTACATGTGTGAACATGATCAGTGGCAACTCTCAAATAATCCTTGGGAAGAGCATGTGCAAATTGCTCATTATGAAGAGTTCTCCCAACATGAAGACTATCAACATTATGCCCCAACTCCAAATGAAGAATTATCACCCACTTTGGAGGCGCTATGGATAGAATTCATGGAAAGGAATGATGCATCCATGAGGAGAATTGATGTGCAATTAGCCCAGCTCACAAATAACTTACAAGATCTACTTGCTATAGAAAAATCACCACCACCATGCCTTCAGATGTTCGATTTTTATGATGATGAATCCTTTGTTACCGTCGAATCTGAGAAGAGTGATCCAATGGAATCTCCATATGAAATGGTGGAGTTAGTAAAAGATGAGAAAAAGGAAATTGTGCTGGATGAGGCCAAAGAGACTAATGCGCTGCTTGAGGTACAAGAATTTGAAATGTTTGAGGTTGCAACAAGCTTCTCCACCAATGAAAGAGCTGAGCCACCACCACCACAAATGCTCCAGCTGAAGGAGTTAAAAAGAGATGTGCTAGAAAAAGAAGTCCCATCGCATCAACCCTATGTTGTACCAACGCACATAAAGTTTGGATGTTATAACATGCAGTCTCTTGGAAAGAATCAACAATTTCAAGGTGTGGCAGAATGTCCGACCCCGTAAATCAAGACTTAAGTGTCTTAAACGAGCAGAAGTGATGCCTCGAAACATTGAAGAACATCCATATGAGGCAGATTGACAAGGGAGATTTCTGATCCCTAAACTCTTAAATTAGGATTTTATCATGCTTTGCTTAGATTTCGTATGTTAGGAGTAGTTTATTTTTGGAATGAAATATTTATTATGTACCAACAATCATAGTCGTTTAGCATGAAGTGATGATGCACTGTGGGCATATAGGACTGCATATAAAACACCCTTAGGTATGTCTCCTTATAGGCTAGTATATGGGAAAGCATGTCATTTACCCTTCGAGTTGGAAATCAAAGTCTTTTGGGCCTTAAAAGAACTGAATTATTGCGTGACCAATGCTGGAACATTGCGGTCTCTGCAATTACATGAGTTAGATGAGCTCAGACATATGAAAATGCCAAAATGTATAAGGAAAAGACTAAGATTTGGCATGATAGTAGACTTAGGATCAAAGACTTTAAAAAAGGCCAGCATGTCTTATTATTCAACTCAAGGTTAAGATTATTTCCAGGTAAACTTAAGTCCAGATGGTCAGGTCCTTTTGTGATAACTAACGTGTTTGTTCATGGTGCGATTGAGATTAGGAACCTACAGCACGGGCATCCGTTTATGATCAATGGTGCACGATTGGAGCATTACTACGAGGAAGGAGATGTGAAGACACTCTCGGCCTTCCTCTTATCTGAAGCTTGAGAATCAAAAGGGGATGAGTGACCACTGTGCTCATCCAACAGAAGGTTATGCCTTAGTTTTTTTTCAGTATTTTTTTGGTTTGTGTTTTAGTTGTTTATTTGTGATTTTATTTACGGATTTTGTTTTAATTAGGTGAATTTTAATGGGAGATCTTTAAGAGGAGATCAAGGAGATGAATCAAGGGGAGAAGATCCACGAAGGAAATCTGACTGAATCAAGGATTTGATTGTTGAATATTGCAACTTAAAATCAAGAAATATCCCAACGGCTCTGCGAATTTATTGCGAAGAAGTTGCTGAGTCCGCAACAAAATAGAGTCATTGGAATACACTCGATTACAAATAGCCGTCAGATGATCCGTGCTTTCTACGTTTTTGTTAATCCGTTGGACCTCCAAATTCATTCTTCTTCTTCCTCTGCATCTCCTACCTTCAGACCTTCCAAGAACGACAATGGTATCCACACGGGCAGATCGCTCCACACCAAAGAAGAAGTCGCCTGAAGCAGAAGAAGCTGCGAGGGAGGCGCTGCTTGCCTTAGCAGATGCCGATGCTGCGCAGCCCTCACGGCCTCCGAAGCTACCAGTGCGGCGAAAGAAGTGGAAGGTTGTGACCGAGATCCCTGCTGGTCCGTCTGAACCAGTAGGTACACCCAAGAAGAGGAAGTGGACGGTGGCGGTGGAGGATGCACCGATCAAAGAAAAGACTCCCACCGAGGAGAGTCATGGGAGTGGCCGCCCATCCTATGAGACGGCCAGACAGAGCCCTGAGTCATCTCCTTCCCCGCAGACGCCCGAGCACGACGCCCCACCTGAAGAGCACCAAGACTCGGTGCCAAGTGATGAGGCGGCTGAGGACGAGGAGGGCTTTTCCCCCTTGAGGGAAGTCAGTCTTGACAGCCCTGCGGAGGGGGGAAGCAAAGACTCAATGGATGAAACGTTGGGGGATTGTCTCCAACAAATAACCACCAGGGCTCGGCTGAGGAAGAAGGCGCCCAAGATTGTGAAGGCCAAGCGGCCAAAAGCTTCCAAGCGATCCAAGAAGAAGAAGGTTAGTGATGAACCTTCTTTAAAGAAGCTGAAGGTTGAGGCTGCTGAGTCGGCCAAGGCAAAGGAGAAGGGGAAGGCAAAATTGTACCCCGAAGACGAACCTCAAGCCGTGAGGTATGTCTCTCAGGACGCAGAGACTAGGGGCATTGAATTGAGGAAGAGAGACCTACTCCATGAGAGGGGCTTTCTTGATGCACTGGCGGACCTGCCGCAATTCTTGCGCGCAGGGGTCACCAACCATGGCTGGGAAGAGCTGTGCAGACCGCCCATTCCCGCCTACTCCGACATGGTGTACGACTTCTACGCCAATCTGACGCACCCCGAAGATGGTCTGTCCATGGTGAGGGGAATTGAGGTCGATTTCTCGGCCAAGGCCATCAATGAAGCTTATGCCCTCAAAGGGCATAAGTACACTGACTACGCGAGAATCATTGAATCACCCTCTGCAGCGGTCCTGGAAGAAGCCCTGCGAATCATAGGCAAACCTGAGGCGGCCTGGACAATTTCAAGGAATGGGAAGCACACCCTGATGAGTGCAACCCTCAAGGACAAGGCGGCTGTCTGGTTTTCTTTTGTGCGGAGGCGTCTCTCCTCTGTGACCCACGAGACGACCATAAACCAGGGGAGATCATTGTTGTTGTACGCCATTATGAGGGGCCTCACCATAGATGTTGGTGAGGTCATTGTCGGCTCCATCACCGACTGTTCAAAGAAAGGTAAGGGCCCTCTCTTTTTCCCAAACACCATTACTAAACTCTGCTTACGTGCAGGTGTACCTATAGAGAGGAAAGAGAGGCAGCTGGCCTACACCGGTCATCTGGAACTGCCCACAGTCTTGAGGATGCGACGGAGGGGCAACATGGAATTTGAGCTGGACGGCCTGGCTGCTGCTCAATCGCTGAACATGGCGTGTTTGATGGACCTGCAGCGCAAGATGGCTCAATGGGCCGAATATGCACAAGCAAGGGACAAGGATGTGGCTGACCAGCTGGGGTGCATCTTCCCTGCCTTCCCTTCTGACTTGCTGAAGCCATGGGCGCCTCCTAGAGCCAGGAGAGATGAGGATGAGGAGGATTGAATGCCAGCTTGAACGACATTCGAGGGAGTTTTCTGATCCCTCTTGAAAAAATAAAAACAAAAACCTGCTTTTCTGTGACTTGTGACTGCTGTTATTAATCAATTTCTGGATCTGTTTTACTTGTTCTTTTGTTATTTAGGTTAGTTTACTTTTGTTTGATGGTTTCTGAGTAGTTAGCTTAGTTAGTTTACTTGTTTTGTGTAGTAGATGATAGGTGAAACTAGCATGCCAGGAGCCTTGATCACTGATAAATATGCTCTGTAGGTTTATTGCGGATTCTTTGCGGAGTCCGCAATGTTTTGTTAGGTTTCGCATGCTATTGGCTGACTTTTTGGATAGGCTGGTTCTGTTAAAATTTTGCTATCTTGCTGCTTTCTTGACTTCAGTATGTGATCTATCTATGAGCATGCTGGATGAGTGTCTTAGTACACCTTTGATAGTTTAAATTAGCTCCCTTAAATTGCTCAGTATGCCCCTCTTTAAGCCCTTAAGCATGTTGTTTTTACAAAGATTCTGCTGCTGTGTTATCTGCTTTACGAAGTTCATTCTATGCTTAGGACTTTTAGATTCTACTTGTTTTGCCCTAGACTAGATGCTTCTAGGACAAGTTTGGGGGTGTGCCACCTCAGACTCTCATTGGGAACAATGAGAAGTTTTAGTTTGGGGGAGGCAGCCCTAGGCCTAGGAACATTCCTCTCTCCCTCTTAAACATAAGCATTCTTCTTCTTCTTTGAAAAAAAAAAATGAAAAACAAAAGAATAAAGAGTGGTGTCTCTCTTGAGGTTGCTGAGTAATCAGTGCCATGTGTGTAACCCACAAGTGGCATTGCATCAAAAGGCAACCAAAGGAAGAGACCCTACCAAAGAAGGAAAGAAAAAGGAAAAACCAAGGAAGAAGAATGTATGCCTATGAGTTATAGCTTATGTGCTTAGGTGTCCTGTGTGAATGAACTCTGATCCTCAATTAGCTAAGCATAGAGTTGTAGCTTATAGGTTTGTTAAGGGAGATGAATGTATATCCAATGTAGTGATGCCAGGGTTTAGGTTGTTCTATGAAATGTACTACTGTCACTGGTTTATACTAAGGAATCCTAGGTAGCTCAAAAGAAAAATATTAGAAGCATGTACTGAGTCTGGGGTAAAGCAAGGTAGAATTTGAAAACTTAGGAATAGTTGCACAATGAACCTAATGACCAAAGCAGATAGATCAGTTGTAGGGAGTTTATAAAGACAGTAGGATTATAAGGCGAGAGAAATCAGAAGAAGCAAAATGAGAAGTTAGTTTTAAACTTAGAAGCGTGTCACAGGACAGCCATGCCTTAGATAGTGAACTTAGGGAAGTCAGCAAGCAGTTAGATAGAGTGATAACAGCCTAGATAAGCCCTTATATTGCTCGAGGACGAGCAATAACTTAAGTTTGGGGGTGTGTTACGTCTCCAAAAGTGATTATTTTAGGGACTTATTTGCTATAGAATGGTGTACACTCTTAAGCGTTTTTTATGGAATTGAGTCTAAACATGTGCTTATATATGAGAATTTATAGAATGTAGCTAAATCAGGACTTATGTGTAAAAGGAAGGAAAAAGAATCAAAAACAAAGCTAAAGAGTTGAAATTTCCATATTGCAGGAACATTGCGAAAACATTGCTGTCTCAGCAATGTTTTAAGTGAAAATTGTTAAGTTGTCTAACCGTTTGCCATTTTGTTACGATCTTTCAGCAGCCCATTTTTTCTCCTGCTGCCACGTGGAGGGTCGTCGTTCAGAATGGATGGTTCTCCTTGGCCGAATCGTACCTGCAAAACACTATAAAAGGAGGTCAAGGGGGAAGGACAGAAATATACTCAGAAGCGTAGATCTCCCATCTCAACGCATTTTCTCCCTGTTTTCTCTTCCGTTTGTTGGCGTGAAGGACTCAGCTGTTGGAATCGATAATCTAAGAGGAAGAAGAGAAGATATTTCTTCTCTTCTGATTGGATTCATCCAAACAAGGCTCCCCTTCTCCCTTCATCTGAGGCGCTTGCGACGAGGGGCTTTACGCACACATTTATATGCTTTTTACTGCTTTTTGCTAACTATTCTCTCTACTGTTTTCTGCTATTCACTTCTGTTGGCTATTGCCTTTCAATTCGTCTTCATTCCTTTAGTCTTTCTTGTGTTGTAATCGTTGCACATTAAGTTCCAAATCTCACGTAATCAAAGGATGATTTACCTACGTTGAAGTCTCTTTATCGTTTTCTGTTTCTTTCTTTACCTTCATCCTACTGCCTTTACTTTTAGTTTGCTGAGAATCATGTGTAATCAATCAAATCTTTCCATTCCATCTTCATCCATGAGTAACTAAACCACATAAGGGTATGCTAATGACAAGTCTATAGGTAGAAATACGTGAATCAAGCATGTCGGTTAGCTTCAAATGCATTGAATGTATGTGTGCTTCATCCCACGGACAATTTCGATTGGCCATCCATTTTGTCTAAAGAACTCCTAACCTCTGGAAGGAGTAAGAGTTCAGAGTCGTCCATTCATGCTAGCCTTTCATGGTAGCCAGAAAACGACCTAGGAATAGGCGTTTTCCTAGTACAAATCATTAACTTGCTTATATAAATAGATGCTTAAGCCTTACTTGGACATGAGTAAACTAAAGGATCTAAGGCATGAAATCGAGAGATACATGAGAATGAGTTAGTTTGATGCATGATGAGTTGATCTACTGCTGGAGAATCGTATGAAAAAGCCTATAGAGGAGTCGTTAGTAGCCCTTGTTTCCACACTTTACCCCTAATTCGCTGTTAGTACAATTGCTAGAAAATTGCTGTTTGCGCAATTTTCTTAGTTTCAACTTTGCCTTAGCCATTTTTCTTAGCTTTTTGCTTTGCGATTTTATTGCTAGTTAATTGCTTTCTTCGCAATCCTTTTTCTCCTACATTCTAGTCATCTCTTTACTTGTCTTGTTTATGCTTGCATACTTCGCACGTTCCATACTTCGCACGTTCCGTTTTGACTGTCTAGTTGAGCCTGATCCACAATCATGTCATACATGAAGCTCAAGTACTCATAAATCGCCATGGGTGTTGGTCATTGGTATAGGTTAATGCAAACACGTTGCACTTTATTCCAGTAAACTTTTTTACTGAATAAAACTTAATAACTCTTTATTACTAAATAGAGTTCTTACAAACATAACTGTTTACAAACTACGAGTTTTAGGACATAAAATCCAACATATTATTATTGCTCAAGAGAGAATAGCAAGTCTATTGGGTAGAACTTATCAACAATCTAGAAATTAAATAATTCCAACTTTTAATGAATGAAGAATAGGAGGACATAACGGTGAAGTCATTGCTCAAGTCAATTCTCTAAAACATATCTCTCATTATTGTTCTCCATATTTTATTTGATGTTTTTATTTTGTTTGAATCATATCTTTATATTTCATTCGTTAAATAAAATTGTGTGATAGTATTCGCGGTAATTAGGTGAACTAGAAAACCAATCCCGAGGACGATATCCGTATTTTCAATACACTATATTAAAACTTGACCCGTACACTTGCGGTATTTTATTGCACTAAAATTGCACAACAACTATATATGTATATATACATACATATAACAAGAAATCATGGTTTCTTTAAATAGCTATGAGCTAAAAGCTCACATAATCCAAACCTTTCAACATCCATAACAATATGGGTCATCCCAGCCTTATATCCAAGGAAAGCAGTTAACCTACAAGGCTTAAAAAAAAACATAATTTGAGCTATCGAAAGAGCGGATAATGATTTCATCAAAGTAATGAAGCAACTAGCAACATGTTTAAGCTACAATTGAGTTAAGTGAGATAGTTGATAACAATTAATAATTAAACAAACACCATAATTTGAAACAAGGGGAATGATAAAAAATGATTGACAAATAAAATGTTGATACATTTTCCTCTATGTTAAACAAATACCTTTTTCTCTATGTATATCTTTTCAAAATCTCAATCATCTTCACCTGTTTACTCCTTCACTATAATAACCGATGTTGAAATTTATATCAATATTAACCACTCGAAACTTGGTTGCAGCTCGATCATAAGCCCTAAATTAAAAACCAAAAACATTTAGAAAAGGAGATTTCAACAGAAATATGTCAAGTAATTTTGTTTGTTCTACCTGGCTCCACAATGGGCTGTCTCAAAACCTTCTACACGAATCATAAACCAAAATTTCAACACAAAATCAAATGGTATAAAAGTTTGTAAGAAATTGAAGCTTTTACTCTACCTAAATAGACTTATTTCCCACTATCCGTGTGCACAGAAAGAAACAACAACTGATTGAAAAAGAATTTGAAAACCGAATTCAAAATACAGAGCGATTATTAATTAATTTTTCATTGATTAATTAAAATTTACAAACCATATATGCGATTCTCATCTTCTTGTTCTTCGATAATACGTAACCCCACGATACTGTGAGCTTCATGATTTGGGGCCTTGCCACCCCTTCTTCACCGGATGAACAAACTGTTGAACCACAATTCCGTTAGAATCCAACCATTTTCTCTGAGAACAAACGTTGGAGGAGAACACCCCGATGACTGGAAATCAGGTCGTATCCGGTCACGTTGATTGTTGTTATTGATGTTGAGGATGCTGAAAGAGAAAGTGAAACTGAAATCGGTGTTTGAAGAGGAGTCGAGCTCACATAAGTCACATTATCGAAAAATGTGACACGCATCCTGCTATAAACGAAACTGATAGTTAGGGCTTCAGTCGAGGAGGAGCGTTAGCGGCGAGGAGTGTCAAGTGGCAGCGAGAAGCGACAAGGATAACGAAGGTTGTGGCTGGAAAAAATGTCGTTAAACGAAGGTTTAGAAGCCAAAAGTCGTGATTGCATGATGAATCGCTAGACAACCCTAAACCCAAAAAATAAAAATAAAGGTTAATTAAAAAAATAAAAACAATAGGCGCTAAAATTGGCGTCATCTCCTATTTTCATTTTAACTCATTCTTGACATTTAAAAAATGACAAGTAAACTAAGAATTTTCTTGACGTTTTCGAAAGGTCAAGTTGTATGTGAGCGTGAAAAATCGGAAGACCTCTCTTTTTTTAGTTTTTCTTGACGTTTTTTTAAAACCTCCACTTTTTTTTCCTTTTTTTTGACGTTTTTTTTTAAGTTCATGTGTTACTTGACGTTTGTTCTTAAAAACGTCAATCAATTAATTTTGCAAGCGTCAAAAAATGTTGTGTTTTGTAGTAGTGTTTACTAGAGCACATCATCAATCCGATAGAGCCTAACCACAGATCTCCACCCTGTTGGGATTTATGTCCTAAAGCCTCGTAATTGATTAATAATTATTTGATAATTATTTTTTATAACTTATAATATTCATTATATATAAAAATCCAAGATTATTGGTGTAATCTTGAACATTATGTAGTTGACATATGTGGATCATGTTCAAGAAATAAACCTAAATAGTCTATAGTATATGGATAAGGTTGGGTGTCTTATCCTGGTAACACTATTTATACGACTCACTTTGTAATTGTTACAAATGATTTGATCCAAATCATTCACGTAGAGACATGTGAGTGGAGGCATCCTATACAATGGGTTTGTATAAGACTGGACCACGAAATATATAATCTCTCTTTATAATCCAATATTTAGGAAGATTAATATTTCACAAGATGATCATATGTGACTCGATCTTAATCTTGAGTGAGTTATAAACTCTTACTTGTGAGGGCTCGTCCTTTGATTAGTATGGGTGAGAATGTCTTTTATAGTCGATTCAATAAGCATGCCATTTTGGGGACTTGACCAAATAAGGAGCTGGAAAAATAAGTTTCACAAGATGAAATTCACTCCTTCCTATATAGTGAAAGTAGATGAGTAGTTCCCTTAAGTGTTGAATTCAGGACTTGAACAATGGGGTGTCACCCCTTCACTGGCCCGAGAGGGACTTAGTTTATGATTGGATCATAAACAGGTTGTTCATTAGAGAATCAATGGTACTTAAGGTGTAAAATATAATTACAGGAGTAAAACAAACTTTTGACCCAGTTGTAATTACGAACAACTCGTGAATGATCGACTTGCATGTAATGGTTATATTCATAGACACAACTTGTCCTACGGTGCATAAGAGTGCAACTCTAGAGTGACCTAGAGTTAATGAATTAAAGTTAATTGATTAATGAGTTTAATCAATTAATTTTGTATCATTTGAGCCTATAAGCGGTAGGTCCATAAGGTCTCCTTGCTAGTTCATAGTAACACTAAAAGGATCCATTTAGTTGAAAGAAAATTTTGTAAAATTCAAATTAATATTTAATATATTTGATATATTAAACGTAGATGAGAAAAATATATTTATTGTATTTGATACATTAAATATTAAAGAAAATAATTTATGTATTAGATACATTAATATTAAAAACTATATATACATATGAAATTTGAATGAGATTCAAATTGGTTAAATGTATATTATAAAAGATTAATGGGCAAATTATCCTAATGGTCTCTCAGGTTTGGGTTTGGAAAAGGAACACAAGAAGATTGCGGTCTTCAAAGTAAAATAACTTAACTTGTTGTTTTAGTTTAATTCATTATAAATAAATCAAAAAGAACGATTTCAACTCTTCCGCTGCAGGGTTTGAAGCGTTCATTCCCTTCAATTAGTATCAAAGCATTTTTTATTCTTGTTAAAAATTAAATTTTTGTAAGGAAGATTTTAAATCAATTTTGTTAGAAGAGTAAAATTTTTGGTTTTGAATGCCCTCATCATTATCATAAAAATAATTTTCATAACTCATAGATTCAGAATGATAATGATCATGCATTTGATATCCCTGAAAGCCATAATTATCATTATAATTCATATTGCCATAAGAGGTGTAGTTCAAAGGGTATGGATTTGGATGGTGTTGGTTGTTGAGTGGTGTGAAACTCCATATAAGGCCAAACATAATTATTATAAGCCATAAAAATAAAATTAAGAACTAAACTTAGGCTTTCAAGTAAATGCAAACACCAATGAAAAAAATATAGTCAGGATGTAAAGACAAAAACTCAAAACAAAAACAATAAAATAACAAGACAAAAAAAATAAGAAAATAAAACTCTAAAGTAAGACCGAGTGAGTTATCCACAATATTAGGTGAAACTAAATAATTACCAATCCCCAGCAGCGGCGCCAAAAATTTGTTGTACAAAATTAGTGCAATAAAATACTGCAAGTGTACGGGTCAAGTTTTAATATAGTGTATAAAAATACGGATTATCGTCCTCAGGATTGGTTTTCTAGTTCACCTAATTACCATGAATACTATCACTCAATTTTATTTAGAGAATGAAATTCAAACGATATGATGAAAACAAAATTAAAATAAAACATAAAATAAAATTTGGAGAACAATATGGAGAGATATGTCCTAGGGAATTGACTTGAGCAATGACTTCACCATTATTTTATCAAATTCTTCATTCATTAAAAGATGGAATTAATCAATTTCTAGATTGTTGACAAGTTGTACCCTATAAACTTGTTACTCTCTCTAGAGTAATAACAATATTCTTTGAAAAGTAAATTACCTATATTTCTATGACAATTCAGACAATCCAAATATGAAGAACGTAAAACTATGACTGTCACAAAATCTACAAGGATATGTCTATCTCATGTATAAATCAGGGAAAACAATTCGGATCATCAATATTAATCGTCTCTCGACCTCAAATCATTGATATAAAATTCATGCAAAGAATGGTCAAATCCTAACATGTATTAAGCCTAGAAAAATTTTCACAACCAATATGAAATTGAAATCCCAACTATTAATTAAGAAGAATAAAATTCAAAGAATGATTACATCAAGCTCAAAGTCAAGAGAGTTTAGCTAATCATGTTCAATAATTCAGAATATAAACTCAAAAATAAACCCATAAAAAAAACTACAAATTAAAAGGGAAAGAAGAAATAAAACTCGTGTTGATTCCACGTTTCCGCTGCAATCTTCACGATCCCGAGGATGTAAATCTGTACTTTGTGCTCCCAAAAATCTCTTCAAACTCCAAAAACTATGTAATTTCGAAATTGAAATTTTCTCTCCAAATCGGCTCTCTTTTGAATGAAGACAATATGCCTATTTATAATAGACTATTCTTTCCAATCTAATAAGGAATCCATATTTTAATTAGATTAGGAATCTAATTAATTTAGGAATTCAAAATTAAATTAGGAATATCTTTTCCATTCAAATGGTGCCCAAAATAAGATCGGGATAAAATCAGATAAAATTTATGATAGGATAAAATCGGATAAAATATGATAAAATCCATATTTAATCCTTGGATTTTTAACTCGATTCTCTTTTTCTCTTTACTTTGAGACTTCAAATCCAGAGAGCTTCTTTTTCATCATAAATCTTCTAAATTATCTGTTTTGCTCCAAATGCTCGATATCTATAAAATAATTAAATATAATCGTGAAAGTACACATTTAATCCTCTAAACTAGCATAAAATAAGTCATAAAGATAGCTCATTTTGTGTGCTATCATGCATATGGTATGTTATAAGTGTTGTAATGTATATGCATGTTTAATTCATGCGTATTAATATAAGAGTTATATTAATTCATGAATTTGATGTTGTTTGCTTAATAGAATAATTGATATAATTGTTATATTAATTATGAAATTAAAACATCCAACATTAGTTTTATGCATATTGTATGTTATAATTGTTATAATGTATAAGATGCATGCTTAATTCATAAAAGTTGATATAAGTGTTATATTAATTTATGAATTAGGAGTTGTATGTTTAAGAGCATAATCGATATAAGTGTTATATTGATTATGAAGTTAAATATTCAACTTGTCATGCCTTAGTGAATGTATGTTTGAGAAGCATATAGATGGTTGTTATAGAAAAGTATGCTTTTGCAAGCGTTGTAAAAATGACTTAGACTTTTAAAATATATAACAAAGAAAAGAGCATGTTCATTTAGGGTTAATGAGACGATCTGGTTCATTAGATGAATAGGTCGTTATCTCGCAAATGCTAAGGTTATGAGAAACTCACCAGGAGAACTCCTGTCTAAGGTTGGAGGAAAATGAATTGACGGATCACCTTCTACCTGGGGACTAACCGGTACTTGAATAAAGTTAACCAGGCTTTATGAGCGTGCGAGAGAGGTGTGAGGTTAATTAAATTTGTTAATAACCTAGACATCTCAGGTAAATAGTTTGCCTAGACTTTAGGTTTTATATTCTTAGCCGGATAAAACCTGGAGTATTTACCCTAAAAACTGTCTTACGATGCTTAGTAGATGTGTAGAGAAGAAATATATGATATATCCCTCTCCTGCTACGCACTCCCTAAAGTTCACAACGTGAGAATTTTGTTCGGCCATGTATTGTCAATAGGACAATCCCCAGAAGGGCGGTGTTTGCAACTTTCAATAGCAAGGTGAATGGAGTAAGTGTCTATAGTAAGTGGGAGAAGGAAGTGCGTCGGTGCTTCCTGTGGTCTCCTCCATTGGATTGAACTGTAAGATTCCCATGTTTCACCTACAAGGTGGCCCCTAGAGGAACCGATCCCTACGAAGGGTGGGGCATGGGAGATCGAACACCTCAGTCACCATTTATGGATAGAGAAACACAGGGCCATTCCCTACGGTTGCACTGTTGGGGCCATCCTGTGCATTCTAAAAATGGAGGGTCACACTTACGGGATTTGCTAAGGAGCTAGTAAATCTTGATCAAAAGCGATAACTAAGATGCTATAAGAATAAGAGTTATTCTGGTATTAGCGTTTAGTCAAGAATGTCTTGATTTAGTGAAGGAGTACTTGACTGCCCCAAGGTAGCGACTATTCTGACCCACTAAAGTATCGTTACAAGTGAATAAAGAGTTTGGGGTTTTTTTTTTAATTGGTTAAAATAGGTTAAAATCGTTTCACTAATAGGTTTACATTCTTTTTCAGCATGGCGAGTTCATTTGTACATTTATTAGCTAACGACAAACTTACCGGAGAGAATTACAGAACTTAGAAATCTAATCTGAATACGATTCTTGTATTGGATGACCTATGATTTGTCTTAACGGAGGACTGTCCTCCGGCTCCTGGCTCGAATGCTTCACGTACTTTTTGTGAGGCATACGATCGTTGGATCAGGGCTAATGATAAATCTCGAGTCTATATCTTGGCAAGCATACAAGATGTCTTGGCCAAGAGGCATGAGGTAATGGTTTCCGCTAAGGAAATCATGACTTCATTACAAGAGATGTTTGGACAATCGTCCTCGTCTCTTCGTCATGAAGCCCTCAAATTCGTTTATAATGCTCGAATGAAGGAAGAAACCTCTGTCAGGGAACATGTCTTTAACATGATGGTCCACTTCATGGCAGCAGAAGTAAACGAAGCCGCAATCGATGAGAAGAGTCAAGTAAGTTTTATCTTGGAATCTCTCCCTCAGAATTTTTTTAATTTCAGATCAAACATGGTCATGAATAAGATAGAATTCAACTTGACTACTCTTCTGAACGAGCTTCATACTTATCAGTCCCTGCATGCCTCTAAAGAAAAAGATAAGGAGGCTAATGTAGTCACTTTGAAGAAATTCTTGAAGGGGGCTGGGTCTGGGAGTAAGTTTGAAGCAACTGCTACGAGTAGTAGGACTATTCGTAAGAAGAAGAGGAACAGGAGAAAGGGCAAATCCCCTGTTGTTGTGGCCAAGGTAAAGTCTTCGGACAAAGGGAAGTGTTTCCATTGTAACGAAGATGAGCATTAGAAGCGCAATTGCCAGAAATGCCTTGCAGAGAAACATGCCGAGAAAGAACGACAAGGTAAATAAGATTTATTTGTCTAAACATGTATAGTGAGTTTATGAATGTCATACCTGAATGTTTTCGGGAACCACTAATCATGGTTGTTTTTCTTTTCAGGAAATTAGTTCCTGATGGCCGATTTCTCCGTGTTGGATGACTTGAGAAGACGTCTATTCAGCTTTACAGTGGGAGTTTTGTGTTTTTGATGTTGTTTTGTATGAACCTAAATCACATATGTGATATGTGTAATTAAGTTATACATATTTCTGTTTGTTTGAACATTTGTATATATGTATCTTTTATTGTAAATAAATGAACGGTTCATTTTACAAAAGATGTATACTGTTATGTTCTATTAAATTCAGAAAACAACATGGATGTTAAGACTAATAATATTAAAGGAAAGCTATATACAGTTCAACAAGGGTTGTTAATAAAATGAGTTATTCTCAAAAGTTGAGGAAACCTCAAAAACATTAGTTTGTCTGTAAACTCGAGTTATCATATATGATGATGACTTGAGAATTCATTGTTTTGACAATAGACTACTTAGACAAGGACCAATGGTTCAAAGCCGTAGATCTTCGAGAAACATTGAGATCGAGTCTCTTAGGTGAAAACCTTTAAGACTTGACTTTCTAGTAAAGGGATTGTCCCAAAGTGAAGACGTTAATTGTGTATTAACTTCTTTACTTGTTACTAGATGTAAGTTATTGGATTACTCTCGTCTATTTTCTTGTTCTATACTAGACAGGATAAGATAAATAGAGATCAAGAATAGCTATCTTGATTAGAGTATCCATAAGTCTCAGTCTCTTAGAGAGTCATTGTTAAGTCTCTGAAAGTGACTTATTTAGGACCTATTTAGCCTAGGAAGATGCACATACTTAGGTGTTTTTGATAGCATTTAGCCTAAACCTATGCTTAAATATGAGAATTAGAAGAAGGTAGGTAATTTAGGACTTATGCACAATAGGAAGAAAAAGGATTGAAAACCGAAGGAAAAGAATGAAAAATGAGCATTGCGAATGAATTGCGAAAATATTGCGGGAACCGCAATTATTCAAGTGAAAACCGTAAGTGGACTGATCTATTTCTGTTAATTTCCGTTATTTCAGGGATTCGTTCTTTCTCCTCCATCCATTCTGATATATGACGTTGAAGATTGATGGTTCTCCTTGGCCCAAACGCACCTGCAAACTACTATAAAAAGGGGTCAAAGTCGGAGGTTTGATCATCATCCGAAAGCGTGAAGTCGTCTCGCAGTCCATCTGTTCTTCTATTTTTCCTTTGCCGTCTGTTGGTCCACGAAGCTCAGCTGTTGGAGTCGATAATCTGATAGGAAGGAGAGTAGATTCTTCTTCTCTCCCGATTGGATTCATCCAAGCAAGGCTGCTCTTTTTAGGTCCTTCATTCGAGGCGATTGCGACGAGACTTCAAGCACCATTTACAAGCTTTCTGCCTTTCTTTTCTATTTTTACGTTTCTGCTTTGTGCTGTTCACTTTCTAAGTAGCTTGAACATTTCATTTCGTTGCTTTCTGCCTTGCTGTTATTTACTTTAAAGCTTTCATCTGTTCGTTCAAACAATTTCAGTAATCAAAGTACAAGTCTGCATTTCTCAGTTTCCATCTTCTGCTACGGTTTTGTCTTACTGTTTTGGGTTTATTTCTCTTCTAAGCATGTCTTTTTTAGCTTTCATTTCTGTTCTCAATATATCCATGAGTAGCTAAATCACTTAGGGGCATGCTAATGACAGAACTATAGGCTAAAAAAACGTGAATCAAGTATGTAGGTTAGCTCTCGAGTCATTGATTGTATGTAAGCTTCATCCCACGGGCAATTTCGATTGGCCATCCATTTTGTCCAAAGAACTCCTAACCTCTGGAAGGAGTAAGAGTTCAGAGTCATATTATCATGCTAGCCTTTCAAGGTAATCAGAAAACGGCTTAGGAATAAGCGTTTTCCTAGTACAAACTAAACACTCCTAATTTAACAAAATGCTTAAGACCTTACTTTGAAGTCGAGTAAACTAAAGTATTTAATGCATGGAATCGGACGATACATGAGATAGAGTGAGTTTGATGCATAGAGAGTTGATCCACTGCTTGAGAACCGTATTAAAATGCCTATAGGATAGTCGTTAGTAGCCCTTAATTCGCCATTTTACACACTTTTTCTGTTTTAACAATTGTGGAATTATTGCGGTTCTCGCAATTCTACCAAATTACCATTCTGTTTAGCTGTTTTCTTCTTCATTTATTAATTTCGTCTCTTGTCTTTTGAGTCTAATTTCAACTGGCTTTTGTTTATGTTATATCCCTTTATACATTCGGTAAGAATTAGGCAATTAAAAATCAAATTTACCCCTTCAAAACCATCCCTTCTTTCTTAACAAAAACACTTTGTGAATAGCTAAAAATAAGTCTCTGTGGAAAAAACGAATGAAATATACTTACTACTTGCTGTGAGACCATGTATGCTTGCATGTTCTGATTGCTCTCTCTACTTTCTTGCTTATTTATTTTAACACATTGAGCACGCAACAAGTTTTTGGCGCCGCTGCCGGGGACTTATTTAAGCGAAAACAAAGTTAGTTAAGTTTGAAACACCAAATTATTTTCCATTGTATTTGGTCCAATTTCATTTCTTTTTTAGGTAACATTTAGGTTAGTTTATGAATGAGCCTCCAAGTAGTGATCTAGAGTTCAACCCTGAGCCCGAGAGATTACTTAGAGCTAGGAATAGAGCCAAGAAACGTCTCTTTAAACAACCTTCATTACCTCAATTAGCTGCTGAAACCGCAAGGTTACCATCACCACCTCAAGAAGAAATGGATAGAAGAGATCAAAATCTGGTGCCTGTCACTCGCAATCCCATTGAAATAGCGAATGACAAGGACAGCGCCATTCTTTCATACCTCGTACCTATGCCTGGGGAGCTGAACCCCAGCATAATCCGTCCTGAGATCACCGCCAACTCATTCGAGTTAAAGCCAGTGATGTTCCAAATGTTGTCCACTGTGGGACAATTCTTTGGAATGGAAAATGAGGATCCCCACAACCATCTTAGGAACTTCTTAGGAGTTAGTGACACTTTCCTAATCCCTGGAGTTTCTCAAGAAGCCTTGAGGCTATATCTGTTCCCTTACTCTTTGAGGGACAAAGCCAAAACGTGGCTGAACTCATTACCTTCTGGATCTGTCCTTAATTGGACAGATTTAGCAGAAAAATTCCTAGTCAAATATTTTCCACCAGATAGGAATTCTACTTTCCGTGATGATATCATAAAATTCAAACAAGCTCCAAGTGAGTCTCTTCACGAAGCTTGGACACGATTCAAAGATCTTCTTATCAAATGTCCACACCATGGCATCCCATGGTGTATCCAAATAGAAGTTTTCTTCAAAGGATGCAACCCCAGCACCAGACAAGTTCTAAATTCATCTGCTGGTGGTTCCATGTTGTCCAAGAGTTACAACGAAGCTTATGAGATCTTGGAGAAGATCTCAACATCTCACTGTAGGTGGTCAGATGATCCTGTAGAGCCAACTAGAGCTCAAGACAAGGATGCTCTAAGCGCCATGAGCACCCAAATAAATGCCCTGACCAACCTAGTCAAGCAAATGGCTCAGGCCAATCTCCAAACCAGTGCCAATACTGCCACAGCCATGTCAATGGGCACCCAGCCAAGTCAAGGCGAGGCACTAATCTGTGGATTCTGTGGGGAAGGGCACCCATATGAATATTGCCCCGGGAATCCATCCTCAGTCTGCTATGTAGGAAGCCAACAGCAGCCTAGGAACAACCCCTACTCACAAACTTACAATCCTGGTTGGAGAAACCACCCAAACCTGTCATGGGGTGGCCAACCAAATTCTAACCAAAATATTAACCAACCAAGGCCGAGTGGAACATCTGGTTTCACTCCCCAACATAACCAACATAACCAGTCCATGTACCAAAAACCTTATAATCAACCTGTAGGATCTTCTGTAGAAAACCTACTCAAGGAATACATAGCTAAAAATGATGCTACTCTCCAAAGCCAGCAAGCTACTCTTAGGAGCCTAGAAAATCAAATAGGCCAATTAGCCAATGAAATCAAAAGTAGGCCCCAAGGTAGACTCCCTGCTGACACTGAAGTACCAAGGAGAGATGGTAAGGAACAAGTTCAAGCAATTGAACTCAGGAGTGGGAGACCTTTGGTAAGCAACACCAAAGACACACCAAAGAGAGTAGAGAACACTGAGTCTAGTGCTCCACTGGAGTCTCTGCCAAACCAAGGTCCACCACCAACTAGCACATCAGGAACCAGGCTAGAACCAATTGTTGAGGAGATAGAAGAAATTCCAAGGCCTCCACCTATCCTAAGGCGACCTGACGTGCCTGCATATGTGCCACCACCTCCATATCCTCGAAGGCTCAAGAAGAAGCAGGAACAGGAAGTGCACTTTAACAAATTCCTTGAAATTCTTAAACAAGTGCATGTTAACATTCCTTTTGTAGAGGTTTTACAGTCTATGCCTTCCTATGTAAAATTTTTGAAGGACATTATTACTAACAAAAAAACAATGGGTGAGTTTGAAACAGTCAATCTCACTGAGGAGTGCAGTGCCATCCTCCAGAACAAGCTACCCAAGAAGGAGAAGGATCCTGGTTCCTTCACCTTACCTGTTGAACTTGGAGGCAAGCACGTGGGCAGAGCGCTTTGTGACCTGGGCGCCAGCATAAATCTCATGCCCCTATCACTATTCCGCCAGTTGGGAATAGGAGAAGCACGTCCAACCACTGTCACTTTACAACTAGCAGACAGATCCATCGCATACCCTGAAGGTAAAATTGAGGATATTCTAGTGAAAGTTGACAAATTCATCTTCCTTGCAGATTTCATTGTCCTGGACTATGAGGCAGACAAGGAGGTCCCCATCCTGCTAGGCAGACCATTTCTAGCCACAGGTAGGGCACTTATAGACGTCCAAAAAGGTGAGCTCACTATGAGGGTTCATGATGAAGAGGTAAAATTCAGTGTGTATAAAGCTTTAAGGTATCCCTCTGACCTTGAATCTTGTGCTAGTATGGACGTTGTAGACTCTTTAATGGAAGAACAATTAGAGCATGTACTATTAACCAAGCATGCTAATGAATATATCCAACTAGATGTAGCTGACTTAAATGTATCTGAAATTATGGATATGCCTGTAGAAACACCACAACTTGTATGTATGAATATAGACCTAACTGATAGATCATTAAATCCTCTAAAGCCATCCATTGAGCATCCACCTGTTTTAGAACTAAAACCACTACCCACTCACCTCAAGTATGCATATTTAGGGAGTAATGAAACTCTGCCTGTTATCATTTCTTCTAAATTGAGTGAAAAGCATGAGGTTGAACTGATTTTACTGCTTAAGCAACATAGGAAGGCTATTGCATGGACTATTGCTGATATTAGAGGCATTAGCCCTTCTTATTGTATGCATAAGATTATATTAGAGGAAGAGCACACACCTAGAGTAGACCACCAACGTAGGTTGAATCCCTCTATGAAGGAGGTAGTAAAGAAAGAAATCATAAAATGGTTAGATGTAGGTGTAATCTTCCCCATAGCTAGTAGCCAGTGGGTAAGCCCCATCCAATGTGTACCTAAAAAGGGGGGGATAACTGTGGTAGTCAATGAGAACGACGAACTGATTCCAACAAGGACTGTCACAGGGTGGAGAGTATGTATGGATTACAGGAAATTAAATAAAGAAACAAAAAAAGACCATTTCCCCTTACCATTCATTGACCAGATGTTAGACAGAATAGCTGGTAGAGCCTACTATTGTTTCTTAGATGATTACTCAGGCTATAACCAGATTACTATAGACCCTAAGGACCAAGAGAAGACCACCTTCACTTGCCCTTTTGGAACCTTTGCCTTCCGCAGAATGCCTTTTGGCTTATGCAATGCACCGACAACTTTCCAAAGGTGCATGATGGCAATCTTCTCTGAGTTGGATGAGTCCATGATAGAAATATTCATGGATGACTTCTCAGTCTTTGGGGATTCATTCACCAACTGTCTAGAAAATTTAGGACAAGTCCTGACTAGGTGTGAGGAGACCAACCTAGTTCTAAATTGGGAAAAATGCCACTTCATGGTGGATGAAGGGATTGTCTTAGGTCATCGAGTGTCAAGGGCAGGTGTAGAGGTCGATAGGGCCAAAATTGAGATCATAGAGAAGTTGGTAGAGCCACAAAATGTCAAAGCCATTAGAAGTTTCTTAGGGCATGCTGGCTTCTACAGAAGGTTCATTAAGGACTTTTCTAAGATAGCCAAGCCTTTGTGTGAGCTTCTAGAGCTAAATAGGCCATTCATCTTCTCTAAAGAATGTAGAGTAGCTTGGGAAACCCTTAAGACAGCACTAGTCACAGCCCCTATCATAGTAGGACCCAATTGGGATCTCCCCTTTGAGATGTTATGTGATGCCAGTGACTATGCTGTGGGGGTGATGTTAGGACAGAAGATTGACAAGCTAACACACCCTGTATATTATGCTAGTAAAACCCTTAATGAGGCACAATGTAATTACACAACTACTGAGAAGGAGATGCTAGCAGTAGTATTTGCTTGTGAGAAGTTTAGGAATTACATTGTAGGCACCAGAACTGTAGTGTTTACAGATCACTCTGCACTCAAGTACCTTATGAGGAAGGCTGATGCTAAGCCTAGGTTGATAAGGTGGGTACTGTTGTTACAAGAGTTTGATCTGGACATTAGAGACAAGAAAGGGTGCGAGAATGTGGTTGCGGATCATCTTTCTCGATTGCACCATAATTGCGAAAAAATTGCGGAGTCCGCAATTTCTGATGCTTTTATTGATGAACATGTCTTTGTTTTGGCTCATCGTGATAACGATGAGGAACCTTGGTTTGCTGACATTGCTAACTTCCTTGCATCACAGGTACTGCCTACTTTCAAGGGAGGACAAGAGAAGAAGAGGTTCTTCCACGAAGCAAAGAAATTCATATGGGATGATCCCACTTTATACAGAACATGTGCTGATGGATTACTAAGAAAGTGTGTTTCAGCTGCTGAGGCGAAGTCTGTGCTGCAGCACTGTCACACAGCTCCTTATGGTGGACACTTTGGTGGCCAAAGGACAGCTGCAAAGGTATTTCAGAGTGGCTACTATTGGCCAACGATCTTCAAGGATGCACACGCCTATGCACATAGCTGTGATGAATGCCAAAGGACAGGTAATCTCAGTCGCAAGGATGAAATGCCTCTCACATACATCTTAGAGTTGGAACTCTTTGATGTGTGGGGCATTGATTTCATGGGACCATTTCCACCATCATCAGGTAACCT